>OX369273.1:154307-2554307 GCA_947284805.1 Coleophora flavipennella
TTATTATTTGTTATTTTAATTTAGATGAGTAAAGTACTGTAATCACACAAAGTTTCAAGCTATTATGTACTCGTATTAACGTTTTTATTATTTGTTATTTTAATTTAGGATGAGTAAAGTACTGTAATCACACAAAGTTTCAAGCTATTATGTACTCGTATTCACGTTTTTATTATTTTAATTTAGGATGAGTAAAGTACTGTAATCACACAAAGTTTCAAGCTATTATGTACTCGTATTCACGTTTTTATTATTTTAATTTAGGATGAGTAAAGTACTGTAATCACACAAAGTTTCAAGCTATTATGTACTCGTATTCACGTTTTTATTATTTGTTATTTTAATTTAGGATGAGTAAAGTACTGTAATCACACAAAGTTTCAAGCTATTATGTACTCGTATTAACGTTTTTATTATTTGTTATTTTAATTTAGGATGAGTAAAGTACTGTAATCACACAAAGTTTCAAGCTATTATGTACTCGTATTCACGTTTTTATTATTTTTTAATTTAGGATGAGTAAAGTACTGTAATCACACAAAGTTTCAAGCTATTATGTACTCGTATTCACGTTTTATTATTGTTATTTTAATTTAGGATGAGTAAAGTACTGTAATCACACAAAGTTTCAAGCTATTATGTACTCGTATTAACGTTTTTATTATTTGTTATTTTAATTTAGGATGAGTAAAGTACTGTAATCACACAAAGTTTCAAGCTATTATGTACTCGTATTAACGTTTTTATTATTTGTTATTTTAATTTAGGATGAGTAAAGTACTGTAATCACACAAAGTTTCAAGCTATTATGTACTCGTATTCACGTTTTTATTATTTGTTATTTTAATTTAGGATGAGTAAAGTACTGTAATCACACAAAGTTTCAAGCTATTATGTACTCGTATTCAACGTTTTTATTATTTGTTATTTTAATTTAGGATGAGTAAAGTACTGTAATCACACAAAGTTTCAAGCTATTATGTACTCGTATTAACGTTTTTATTATTTGTTATTTTAATTTAGGATGAGTAAAGTACTGTAATCACACAAAGTTTCAAGCTATTATGTACTCGTATTCACGTTTTTATTATTTGTTATTTTAATTTAGGATGAGTAAAGTACTGTAATCACACAAAGTTTCAAGCTATTATGTACTCGTATTAACGTTTTTATTATTTGTTATTTTAATTTAGGATGAGTAAAGTACTGTAATCACACAAAGTTTCAAGCTATTATGTACTCGTATTAACGTTTTTATTAATTTGTTATTTTAATTTAGGATGAGTAAAGTACTGTAATCACACAAAGTTTCAAGCTATTATGTACTCGTATTAACGTTTTTATTATTTGTTATTTTAATTTAGGATGAGTAAAGTACTGTAATCACACAAAGTTTCAAGCTATTATGTACTCGTATTAACGTTTTTATTATTTGTTATTTTAATTTAGGATGAGTAAAGTACTGTAATCACACAAAGTTTCAAGCTATTATGTACTCGTATTCACGTTTTTATTATTTGTTATTTTAATTTAGGATGAGTAAAGTACTGTAATCACACAAAGTTTCAAGCTATTATGTACTCGTATTAACGTTTTTATTATTTGTTATTTTAATTTAGGATGAGTAAAGTACTGTAATCACACAAAGTTTCAAGCTATTATGTACTCGTATTAACGTTTTTATTATTTGTTATTTTAATTTAGGATGAGTAAAGTACTGTAATCACACAAAGTTTCAAGCTATTATGTACTCGTATTAACGTTTTTATTATTTGTTATTTTAATTTAGGATGAGTAAAGTACTGTAATCACACAAAGTTTCAAGCTATTATGTACTCGTATTAACGTTTTTATTATTTGTTATTTTAATTTAGGATGAGTAAAGTACTGTAATCACACAAAGTTTCAAGCTATTATGTACTCGTATTAACGTTTTTATTATTTGTTATTTTAATTTAGGATGAGTAAAGTACTGTAATCACACAAAGTTTCAAGCTATTATGTACTCGTATTCACGTTTTTATTATTTGTTATTTTAATTTAGGATGAGTAAAGTACTGTAATCACACAAAGTTTCAAGCTATTATGTACTCGTATTAACGTTTTTATTATTTGTTATTTTAATTTAGGATGAGTAAAGTACTGTAATCACACAAAGTTTCAAGCTATTATGTACTCGTATTAACGTTTTTATTATTTGTTATTTTAATTTAGGATGAGTAAAGTACTGTAATCACACAAAGTTTCAAGCTATTATGTACTCGTATTAACGTTTTTATTATTTGTTATTTTAATTTAGGATGAGTAAAGTACTGTAATCACACAAAGTTTCAAGCTATTATGTACTCGTATTAACGTTTTTATTATTTGTTATTTTAATTTAGGATGAGTAAAGTACTGTAATCACACAAAGTTTCAAGCTATTATGTACTCGTATTCACGTTTTTATTATTTGTTATTTTAATTTAGGATGAGTAAAGTACTGTAATCACACAAAGTTTCAAGCTATTATGTACTCGTATTCACGTTTTTATTATTTGTTATTTTAATTTAGGATGAGTAAAGTACTGTAATCACACAAAGTTTCAAGCTATTATGTACTCGTATTAACGTTTTTATTATTTGTTATTTTAATTTAGGATGAGTAAAGTACTGTAATCACACAAAGTTTCAAGCTATTATGTACTCGTATTAACGTTTTTATTATTTGTTATTTTAATTTAGGATGAGTAAAGTACTGTAATCACACAAAGTTTCAAGCTATTATGTACTCGTATTCACGTTTTTATTATTTTAATTTAGGATGAGTAAAGTACTGTAATCACACAAAGTTTCAAGCTATTATGTACTCGTATTCACGTTTTTATTATTTGTTATTTTAATTTAGGATGAGTAAAGTACTGTAATCACACAAAGTTTCAAGCTATTATGTACTCGTATTAACGTTTTTATTATTTGTTATTTTAATTTAGGATGAGTAAAGTACTGTAATCACACAAAGTTTCAAGCTATTATGTACTCGTATTCACGTTTTTATTATTTGTTATTTTAATTTAGGATGAGTAAAGTACTGTAATCACACAAAGTTTCAAGCTATTATGTACTCGTATTAACGTTTTTATTATTTGTTATTTTAATTTAGGATGAGTAAAGTACTGTAATCACACAAAGTTTCAAGCTATTATGTACTCGTATTCACGTTTTTATTATTTGTTATTTTAATTTAGGATGAGTAAAGTACTGTAATCACACAAAGTTTCAAGCTATTATGTACTCGTATTCACGTTTTTATTATTTGTTATTTTAATTTAGGATGAGTAAAGTACTGTAATCACACAAAGTTTCAAGCTATTATGTACTCGTATTCACGTTTTTATTATTTGTTATTTTAATTTAGGATGAGTAAAGTACTGTAATCACACAAAGTTTCAAGCTATTATGTACTCGTATTCACGTTTTTATTATTTGTTATTTTAATTTAGGATGAGTAAAGTACTGTAATCACACAAAGTTTCAAGCTATTATGTACTCGTATTAACGTTTTTATTATTTGTTATTTTAATTTAGGATGAGTAAAGTACTGTAATCACACAAAGTTTCAAGCTATTATGTACTCGTATTAACGTTTTTATTATTTGTTATTTTAATTTAGGATGAGTAAAGTACTGTAATCACACAAAGTTTCAAGCTATTATGTACTCGTATTCACGTTTTTATTATTTGTTATTTTAATTTAGGATGAGTAAAGTACTGTAATCACACAAAGTTTCAAGCTATTATGTACTCGTATTCACGTTTTTATTATTTGTTATTTTAATTTAGGATGAGTAAAGTACTGTAATCACACAAAGTTTCAAGCTATTATGTACTCGTATTCACGTTTTTATTATTTGTTATTTTAATTTAGGATGAGTAAAGTACTGTAATCACACAAAGTTTCAAGCTATTATGTACTCGTATTCACGTTTTTATTATTTTAATTTAGGATGAGTAAAGTACTGTAATCACACAAAGTTTCAAGCTATTATGTACTCGTATTCACGTTTTTATTATTTGTTATTTTAATTTAGGATGAGTAAAGTACTGTAATCACACAAAGTTTCAAGCTATTATGTACTCGTATTAACGTTTTTATTATTTGTTATTTTAATTTAGGATGAGTAAAGTACTGTAATCACACAAAGTTTCAAGCTATTATGTACTCGTATTAACGTTTTTATTATTTGTTATTTTAATTTAGGATGAGTAAAGTACTGTAATCACACAAAGTTTCAAGCTATTATGTACTCGTATTAACGTTTTTATTATTTGTTATTTTAATTTAGGATGAGTAAAGTACTGTAATCACACAAAGTTTCAAGCTATTATGTACTCGTATTCACGTTTTTATTATTTGTTATTTTAATTTAGGATGAGTAAAGTACTGTAATCACACAAAGTTTCAAGCTATTATGTACTCGTATTCACGTTTTTATTATTTGTTATTTTAATTTAGGATGAGTAAAGTACTGTAATCACACAAAGTTTCAAGCTATTATGTACTCGTATTCACGTTTTTATTATTTGTTATTTTAATTTAGGATGAGTAAAGTACTGTAATCACACAAAGTTTCAAGCTATTATGTACTCGTATTAACGTTTTTATTATTTGTTATTTTAATTTAGGATGAGTAAAGTACTGTAATCACACAAAGTTTCAAGCTATTATGTACTCGTATTCACGTTTTTATTATTTGTTATTTTAATTTAGGATGAGTAAAGTACTGTAATCACACAAAGTTTCAAGCTATTATGTACTCGTATTCACGTTTTTATTATTTGTTATTTTAATTTAGGATGAGTAAAGTACTGTAATCACACAAAGTTTCAAGCTATTATGTACTCGTATTCACGTTTTTATTATTTGTTATTTTAATTTAGGATGAGTAAAGTACTGTAATCACACAAAGTTTCAAGCTATTATGTACTCGTATTAACGTTTTTATTATTTGTTATTTTAATTTAGGATGAGTAAAGTACTGTAATCACACAAAGTTTCAAGCTATTATGTACTCGTATTCACGTTTTTATTATTTGTTATTTTAATTTAGGATGAGTAAAGTACTGTAATCACACAAAGTTTCAAGCTATTATGTACTCGTATTCACGTTTTTATTATTTGTTATTTTAATTTAGGATGAGTAAAGTACTGTAATCACACAAAGTTTCAAGCTATTATGTACTCGTATTAACGTTTTTATTATTTGTTATTTTAATTTAGGATGAGTAAAGTACTGTAATCACACAAAGTTTCAAGCTATTATGTACTCGTATTAACGTTTTTATTATTTGTTATTTTAATTTAGGATGAGTAAAGTACTGTAATCACACAAAGTTTCAAGCTATTATGTACTCGTATTCACGTTTTTATTATTTGTTATTTTAATTTAGGATGAGTAAAGTACTGTAATCACACAAAGTTTCAAGCTATTATGTACTCGTATTCACGTTTTTATTATTTGTTATTTTAATTTAGGATGAGTAAAGTACTGTAATCACACAAAGTTTCAAGCTATTATGTACTCGTATTAACGTTTTTATTATTTGTTATTTTAATTTAGGATGAGTAAAGTACTGTAATCACACAAAGTTTCAAGCTATTATGTACTCGTATTCACGTTTTTATTATTTGTTATTTTAATTTAGGATGAGTAAAGTACTGTAATCACACAAAGTTTCAAGCTATTATGTACTCGTATTAACGTTTTTATTATTTGTTATTTTAATTTAGGATGAGTAAAGTACTGTAATCACACAAAGTTTCAAGCTATTATGTACTCGTATTCACGTTTTTATTATTTGTTATTTTAATTTAGGATGAGTAAAGTACTGTAATCACACAAAGTTTCAAGCTATTATGTACTCGTATTAACGTTTTTAATTATTTGTTATTTTAATTTAGGATGAGTAAAGTACTGTAATCACACAAAGTTTCAAGCTATTATGTACTCGTATTCACGTTTTTATTATTTGTTATTTTAATTTAGGATGAGTAAAGTACTGTAATCACACAAAGTTTCAAGCTATTATGTACTCGTATTAACGTTTTTATTATTTGTTATTTTAATTTAGGATGAGTAAAGTACTGTAATCACACAAAGTTTCAAGCTATTATGTACTCGTATTCACGTTTTTATTATTTGTTATTTTAATTTAGGATGAGTAAAGTACTGTAATCACACAAAGTTTCAAGCTATTATGTACTCGTATTCACGTTTTTATTATTTGTTATTTTAATTTAGGATGAGTAAAGTACTGTAATCACACAAAGTTTCAAGCTATTATGTACTCGTATTAACGTTTTTATTATTTGTTATTTTAATTTAGGATGTGTAAAGTACTGTAATCACACAAAGTTTCAAGCTATTATGTACTCGTATTCACGTTTTTATTATTTTTAATTTAGGATGAGTAAAGTACTGTAATCACACAAAGTTTCAAGCTATTATGTACTCGTATTAACGTTTTTATTATTTGTTATTTTAATTTAGGATGAGTAAAGTACTGTAATCACACAAAGTTTCAAGCTATTATGTACTCGTATTAACGTTTTTATTATTTGTTATTTTAATTTAGGATGAGTAAAGTACTGTAATCACACAAAGTTTCAAGCTATTATGTACTCGTATTCACGTTTTTATTATTTGTTATTTTAATTTAGGATGAGTAAAGTACTGTAATCACACAAAGTTTCAAGCTATTATGTACTCGTATTCACGTTTTTATTATTTGTTATTTTAATTTAGGATGAGTAAAGTACTGTAATCACACAAAGTTTCAAGCTATTATGTACTCGTATTAACGTTTTTATTATTTGTTATTTTAATTTAGGATGAGTAAAGTACTGTAATCACACAAAGTTTCAAGCTATTATGTACTCGTATTCACGTTTTTATTATTTGTTATTTTAATTTAGGATGAGTAAAGTACTGTAATCACACAAAGTTTCAAGCTATTATGTACTCGTATTCACGTTTTTATTATTTGTTATTTTAATTTAGGATGAGTAAAGTACTGTAATCACACAAAGTTTCAAGCTATTATGTACTCGTATTAACGTTTTTATTATTTGTTATTTTAATTTAGGATGAGTAAAGTACTGTAATCACACAAAGTTTCAAGCTATTATGTACTCGTATTCACGTTTTTATTATTTGTTATTTTAATTTAGGATGAGTAAAGTACTGTAATCACACAAAGTTTCAAGCTATTATGTACTCGTATTCACGTTTTTATTATTTGTTATTTTAATTTAGGATGAGTAAAGTACTGTAATCACACAAAGTTTCAAGCTATTATGTACTCGTATTAACGTTTTTATTATTTGTTATTTTAATTTAGGATGAGTAAAGTACTGTAATCACACAAAGTTTCAAGCTATTATGTACTCGTATTAACGTTTTTATTATTTGTTATTTTAATTTAGGATGAGTAAAGTACTGTAATCACACAAAGTTTCAAGCTATTATGTACTCGTATTCACGTTTTTATTATTTGTTATTTTAATTTAGGATGAGTAAAGTACTGTAATCACACAAAGTTTCAAGCTATTATGTACTCGTATTCACGTTTTTATTATTTGTTATTTTAATTTAGGATGAGTAAAGTACTGTAATCACACAAAGTTTCAAGCTATTATGTACTCGTATTAACGTTTTTATTATTTGTTATTTTAATTTAGGATGAGTAAAGTACTGTAATCACACAAAGTTTCAAGCTATTATGTACTCGTATTCACGTTTTTATTATTTGTTATTTTAATTTAGGATGAGTAAAGTACTGTAATCACACAAAGTTTCAAGCTATTATGTACTCGTATTAACGTTTTTATTATTTCGTTATTTTAATTTAGGATGAGTAAAGTACTGTAATCACACAAAGTTTCAAGCTATTATGTACTCGTATTCACGTTTTTATTATTTGTTATTTTAATTTAGGGTGAGTAAAGTACTGTAATCACACAAAGTTTCAAGCTATTATGTACTCGTATTCACGTTTTTATTATTTGTTATTTTAATTTAGGATGAGTAAAGTACTGTAATCACACAAAGTTTCAAGCTATTATGTACTCGTATTAACGTTTTTATTATTTGTTATTTTAATTTAGGATGAGTAAAGTACTGTAATCACACAAAGTTTCAAGCTATTATGTACTCGTATTCACGTTTTTATTATTTGTTATTTTAATTTAGGATGAGTAAAGTACTGTAATCACACAAAGTTTCAAGCTATTATGTACTCGTATTCACGTTTTTATTATTTGTTATTTTAATTTAGGATGAGTAAAGTACTGTAATCACACAAAGTTTCAAGCTATTATGTACTCGTATTAACGTTTTTATTATTTGTTATTTTAATTTAGGATGAGTAAAGTACTGTAATCACACAAAGTTTCAAGCTATTATGTACTCGTATTCACGTTTTTATTATTTGTTATTTTAATTTAGGATGAGTAAAGTACTGTAATCACACAAAGTTTCAAGCTATTATGTACTCGTATTCACGTTTTTATTATTTGTTATTTTAATTTAGGATGAGTAAAGTACTGTAATCACACAAAGTTTCAAGCTATTATGTACTCGTATTAACGTTTTTATTATTTGTTATTTTAATTTAGGATGAGTAAAGTACTGTAATCACACAAAGTTTCAAGCTATTATGTACTCGTATTCACGTTTTTATTATTTGTTATTTTAATTTAGGATGAGTAAAGTACTGTAATCACACAAAGTTTCAAGCTATTATGTACTCGTATTCACGTTTTTATTATTTTTAATTTAGGATGAGTAAAGTACTGTAATCACACAAAGTTTCAAGCTATTATGTACTCGTATTAACGTTTTTATTATTTGTTATTTTAATTTAGGATGAGTAAAGTACTGTAATCACACAAAGTTTCAAGCTATTATGTACTCGTATTAACGTTTTTATTATTTGTTATTTTAATTTAGGATGAGTAAAGTACTGTAATCACACAAAGTTTCAAGCTATTATGTACTCGTATTCACGTTTTTATTATTTGTTATTTTAATTTAGGATGAGTAAAGTACTGTAATCACACAAAGTTTCAAGCTATTATGTACTCGTATTAACGTTTTTATTATTTGTTATTTTAATTTAGGATGAGTAAAGTACTGTAATCACACAAAGTTTCAAGCTATTATGTACTCGTATTAACGTTTTTATCAATAAACCAATAATAGAAAAAGCTTTCAAAAAAGTGCGTGTCAGCTCCGACGCGCGACACGAGTTTCCTCACCGTGTAACATTTTAATGTATTATTTTGTTTTGGTCCGCGCACAAACGTCGAAATCGGTTTAGTGACGTTTTCATTAAACCGGCCAAGTGCGTGTCGGACCACACAAAGTTCAGAAAAACTGTTAATCACCAGATATATATGTCACGGCTAAAGGTAGTGTGAACATAAATTTAAGATTAGCCGGCTAAAGTTGTTTGGGTAAAGTCCGATTATTAGTTGGATTTCGGCGTTTAACCGTACACAAAAAGGTCTACCCAACACTGGCCGCCTAGCCTTTAACCGCCTCCGTAGCTCAGAGGCAAAGTTCACTGGCTTTACACAGGTCGCGGGTTCGATTCTCGGCGGGGTCAATTGTAAGACTCGGTTTGGTTGGTGGTAGGGCATTTTCTAAGCCCGCCTGGCTAGCTACCACCATCTTATTTAAGTCTTGCCGCCAAATATCAATGTTGATATCACTGGTGTGTTCCGGCATGAAGATAAGATAGCCAGTTCCCCATTGCGTTGGGGAATCTTAGTAAGCCCGCTTCCATCTTCGGCAACATCGTCACTTTCCACCAGGTGAGATGTTGTCAAGGGTTTACCAATTGTAAATAAAAAATAAATAAAAATAACTGTTGGGTAATGTTTTTTGGGCGGTGAGCGAGCAAAGCGAGAGATTTTAGGTTCGGTCACGTTTGATTGAGTTTACAGTCAAAGAAGTTCAGCCGGCTAATCTTAAGTTTATGTTCACACCCACCTTTAGCCGTAATATATACAAACAAAAACATTACTTCAAAACTATTGTACCTATTGACATTATTTTGTTATTGTATTTGTATTGTCTACTGTTTGTAATAGTAATTAATCAATATAATCGGTAGGTAAGACTACAGGACCTTCTCCGTGGCGTAATGGTTAGTCCATTCGCTTCACACCAGGAGGTCACGGGTTCGATTCCCGGCGGGTTCAACTTTTTAAGATTCGGTTTGGTTGGTGGTCCATCTTATCTTATCTAAGCCTTGCCGCCAAACATCAGTGTTAACAGTATTGATGTGTTCCGGCTTAAAGGTAAGATAGCCAGATCTTCATTGAGTTGGGGAATCTTAGTAAGCCCGCTTCCATCTTCGGCATCATCGTCACTTAACATCAGATGAAATAATGCTAAGGGCTTATGAATTGTGGATTTAAAAAAAGGACCCTTAATACGCAAGTAACACTTCTTTTCTTTGGGGTGGTCGTATAAAAACGATTTTTTCCCGGCCTGGATATCGAGGATGCAGGGTAGTTCCTGTCTGTACCCGCGTCTACGTCTCTCCCCACGAGGGGACAAACAGGAATAAAAATTCAGGGACAAACAAACGCACCGTGCATTAAATGTAGTCATAGAAACGATATCCACGCAGGCGAAGCCGCGAGTAAAAGCTAGCTGTAGATGATAAGCATACTTTCTATTAAAGGTAAAAATAATGAAAAATAACAACTATAGTTGAATATTTATATTAAGTACGTTTAAGTATAATATTTGGCACTAGAAGTAGTTCCTATAGCTATTCGTGTCACCGCGCTCTGTTTATCCGTGGCGGTTCCTGTAGCGGTCGACGAGCTCGGCGCCCGTGCCGATGGCGCCCACGGCTCCCACCACTCGCCTCTGGGAATACAAAAGAAATACAATTAGATAATTATACAAGACATCCAAAGCTACGCGCTCTCTGAAAACATGTTATCGCCTCCGTGGCGTAAGGCTAGTCCACTTCACACCGAGAGGTTGCGGGTTCGATTTCCAGTAGGTTCTAACTTTGTAAGATTCGGTTCGGTTAGCATTTTCTACACCCGCATGGCTTGCTACCACCATCTCATCTAAGTTCTGCTGCCAAACATCAAAGTAAACAGCATTGATGCGTGCCGGCATGAAAATAAGACAGTCAGTTCCTCATTGCGTTGGGAAATATTTAAGAAGAATATTGGTAAGCCCGTTTCCATCTTTGGCATCATCGTCACTTACCATCAGGCGAGATGATGCCAAATAAAAGGCTTACGATCTATTGTACATTTAAAAAAAAACAATATAAAAATCCTACCGAAGTAGAATACGTCTACAAAAAGCAGACCCTAGTAATCTTGCCAATAAAAGGTGAAGCAGAAGATTGAAACGTTAAATAACTGAGTAATGTAAGAGACTAGAAATAGTGTTTATTGCCTTTGAGCTGGGCTGCGTACGTAACTACTCATCATATCAGCCACAAATCGTCCACTGCTGAACAAAGGCCTCCCCCAAGGATTTCCACGACGACCGGTCCTGCGCTGCCCGCATCCATCGGCTTCCCGCGACCTTCACCAGGTCGTCGGTCCACCGCGTGGGAGGCCTGCCTACGCTACGTTTTCCGGTGCGCGGTCGCCACTCGAGAACTTTACTGCCCCATCGGCCATCACTACTCACTGTCAGTAAATAACGCAAGTGACATTGTTTGTATTGTAACACAACAGCTAACCGAAATCTACACAAAAAGTATCAGCAGGTACAAACAAGTATTTTAACAATGTACACGTCATCATTAAAACAATCTTTTGAGAAGGCAAACCCGCTCCCTCTTATCGGGCAAACAAAGATTTACTTTCAAAGCAACAGTATTTTTTCATTTTATACTCACAGCGCCTTTGAAGGCTTTGCCAAGACCGCCGCCGCCCTTCGGAGACGCCTGGGCGCCGCCCATCAGCATCGCCACCACAGCCAGGACCAGCACCAAAAAACCGAAGACCTTCATGTTGGTTAAATTTAAATGTTTTTACAACGAGTTAGGAGCTGATGTAGCTGTGGAAGCTAGAATGGAATAATGCTAAGAGAGACCCGTTGAGAGCTTTTATACAATAGATCCTGCGCCTGCGGGTATCCCACGACGCGTTTTAAGGAAAAAGGCGACACTTCGCTGTTTTCCTCAAAACGCGTCTTACTAATGTGCTACGTCCGAGCATGTGGCGCGATGTAAGCGTGACAAGCATTTAACTGTCCCCACTGAGCACCTTCTGAGGAATTTACAATAGTTATAAATGACCGGAAGTACTCGTAAGTGTTATGTGTCGTAAAAAATATTCTAAAACTGAATACACTTAATATTATAAATGCGAAAGTATCGATGTTTGTTCGTTTGTTCCACTTTCACGCCTCAACGGCTGAACGGATTTAGATGAAATTTGGTAGTTGGATAGATAAATCATTGGATAAAAACAGACTTTTTTATTTTACGCTTACGAGTCGCTTGCGGCTCGCGCACCGTGCTCCCTCGATTACAGTGATAAAAACGCGGTACTTATACCAAAATAATCAGATTAGGTGTGTACGTAGAAGTAGTTCCTGTGTCTCCGGGACTCTTCTCACTACTCACGAACACTTTCGTGAACACCTTTCTCCACTTTCGGTGAGTTTGTTTCGCTCAAAAGTGACAAAGCTCAACTAATGGCTCTGAACAACCCCCATAAAATCAGAGCTAAATTAATGTAACTCTTAAACGGACAACATCAGTCTCTAGCGGGAGCTTCTTACAAAGTTCAAATTGTATGGGAGGTACTTTATTACACTTTTCCCAGACATTCTACTTATAGGTACATACAGCCTTCTAGCGGATGCCTAGCGGCGTTGCCCGCTCAGATCTCGTTTTTTTTCTGTTCATAGGAATTTCCCAAAATAATTTCTTAGCGCTTTGCTGTCATAATTGCTTTCTGTATACAAAATTTTAGCCCGATCCGTCTAGTGGTTTCAGCTGTGCGTTTATTCAGGAAAAACGATTTTATTATAAGTAGCACAGATTATACAATTAATTATTAATACGTATTCTTGATTGTGAAAATTTGATATTATACATAGAGTGCAATGACAGTTATCACTTTTAGGGTTCCGTTGTCAACAAGGAACCCTAAGTTTCGCCATGTCCGTCTGTCTGTCTGTCTGACTGCGTTTTAACTCAGAGACTCTTAGTACTATAAAGCTGTAATTTGGGTATGTACACATATTAATCTCGCCGACAGAATAGTCAAATAAAATTTTATAATTATTTTCTCCTCTATCTCATGGTGTGGGGTGGAGTTGGATAGGTTTTTTAAAAATTTGCGAGCGTTTGAAAACTATTTTTTGATTCAGGCCCCGACATGGGTCAAATCACAATCACAATATTCAATTCAAATGATTTCAACACTGCGGAAAGCTATCACTATGGGAAGAACATATCAGATACTTGAAGTAATAAAAGAATGAAGTTTTTGGCGTTAATTGCAAAATTTCTCGAAACCAAAAAGCTTATGTTGAATGAAATTAAACACAAAATTATTTAATACCGAAAATTAACACTTTTAATTTTAATAAAATACATGAGAAAATCGGGAATCGGACGTTCGGTCTAACGTTACCGCCGCGTTGAAGCCCGCATTGATTTGAACCTTAATTAATAGTGTTACGTTCGATATTATCCTATCACGGACCGACCTGCTCGGATTGAGTCGTTTCATCAAGTGTACCTAGATGCCAAATTTCAGGTTTCAAAGTCACCTTGAAGTGGTCTATAATTTTGATGAGTCATATTAAAAGTGATTACCGGACGTTAATATCTCAGAAATGGTAAGAGATATTTATGAAAATTGGGATTCTAGATGATTTTACTAAACAAAATCGCTAGTGTGTAGGTCAAATACATTTTAAGTTACAGGTAGGTGGAAAGTGTCTCCTTTTTCTTCTTTGAACTTGGCGGACACACTGCTTTCAGTTCGCACCTAAAAGCAAACTAGGATCTCATCTGTGCTAAAAGTTTTTAAGTTTTTGAATATTATTTTTCTATTGTAGCCAAGCGAGTTTGCTTTTTTTTTAAAAAACATACAGTATAGTATAGGAAAGTAGATTTATGCCACTCGTACCTCGCAGGGGTCCATCTATTAATAAATCAATGTACTCGTAAGCAGGCCCGGATTGGCCATATGGGCAAACCGGGCAAATGTCCGATGGGCCGGATGCCCAATGGGCCGGTGTGGCCGATTGGCGGTCGACTTTCTTTTGCTATTTAAAAAAACATCGATTTGAATAACGTCCTCTATCGCCAAGTCGAGGACCTAATTCAATTTACGTTGTCTCGTTGGGCTCTATCTCTAGTAATTATTTATTTATTTTGATTTTCTTCCTACAAACATATTTACAAAGTATGGTAAGAAAAATAAAATTTAAGTACAAAGATAATGTTGGTAGGAGACTGGCTCCTAAAGTAAGCTGTAAATCTTTTAGTATGGTCACCATTCCCCCCTCGGTATACAAGAATAAAACATAAGAAGTGAGAAGTAGGAGTAAAAAAATAAACAAGAAATAAAAAATACACAGATATGGTAAGGTCAAGATGCGCTTACGTGAGCGTGTGTGAGTGAGTAATTGTGAGAAAAAACATATATGATAATATTTGGATGAATTTTTCCGTTTCAGAGTAGTTAAGAGTCATCAACCAAGCAGTGATAGTAGTTTACATCTGTAAGAATTGAGGTCACTAATCTGCATGATTTTAGATATTTTGTTACACAAACAATTTACCAGAAACCACAACTGTTGTTGAATTAGGGCGGTCCTAAAGTATTGAAGTCTACAAATCTTGTCAAGATTAAATGCAATAGACTTATGTCTAAAATTGTCTTACCGTGAGTACTTGGCACTCTTTGTAAAGGATATCAGTAGGATAGCAAACAATAGTTTTTAAATGTAGCAACTTTAAGAATGAATCTTTAGGCTCTTTCAATCTGTAATAGATTGGCCATATAAACACCTCCTCATGAATATTTTACTATCAGCACAATATTGTGCTATCAGCTACCGACCGATCGAATATTTCTGAATAGAGGCGTGAGTTTCCTAACTCTTTGCGTAAGTTTATTACTATGTAACACCCAGATACTTTATATTAGAGACCCTTTTTAATTTAGGACAGCTGCATGAAGAGACATTACAACAGGTAGAGCATTGAGCTGTTATATTAAGACCCTTTTTAATTTAGGACAGCTGCATGAAGAGACATTACAACAGGTAGAGCATTGAGCTGTTATATTAAGACCCTTTTTAATTTAGGACAGCTGCATGAAGAGACATTACAACAGGTAGAGCATTGAGCTGTTATATTAAGGGAATCAGGAGGCTGTGTTCTAGGGGTCATTGAAAATGTTAAATACTTGGATATAGAATAATAGTAATTGCTTTTATAATAATAATAAGTCATTTATTCGAAGATAAAAACCCATATCACAACTTAGAAAACACAAAATATACAAAGAAATACAATAAGATCCTGTCAGACAGTCATTTCCTGTTGTCGCCCCGATGCACATTATGCCAATGTAGAAATATTGGGCCCTCCAGCCCGTCGTAGATCGATCTCAAGATGGTATTATTTGACCTACGAAGTCTTTCCCAAAAGGAGGCAATACGTGCTCTTTGGATACCAAAAAAATCGGACACACGGGCTTCAGCGAACAGGCTTGACGCGCTGCGGAACTGCACCTGCATCATTGTACTGCACTCTCATGGTTCTGAACGACCTACGCGTGTAGTTTACCCAGAGTTGGCAGGTGTAGACAGTAAGAATTGAACAGAGTCAACTTAACCTCATCGCTACACCTGCCAAATCTGCATGTGATAATGTTACACCGCACCGATAGAGCCCTTCTCTCCCTTTCGATATCCAAATCGTCCGTAAGCCTCTCTGTGAGAATGTGGCCAAGATATTTAAAGCTAGTCATAACCTAAATCACTGAATTGTTCAATCTCACTTCAGGAACATTCTCCGGACCCTTTCCCGCCTTAAAAACCATGAGCTCTGTCTTCTTGACATTATGTTTCAGCCCATGAACATTAACATAATGCTCACAGACTGAAACTAGCTTTCTTAGACCCTTGATCGAGGGACTGAGCAGCACCATGTCAACAGCATCTTAGGCTATTCACACATATATCACCAATGTGGCAGCCAATTTTGGTGCGTCTCAGCTCCTCTATAAGATCGTTTATTTAGAGGTTGAAAAGGTCCGGAGAAGTAAGCCCTCCTTGACGTACACCGCATTCTAGTCGGTAGGAACTAGATGTCGCGACGCCCCATTTAACACAATATGTTTGATTTCCATACCAGTACCTCAACAGCTCCACCACATTTTCATGGATACCCGAGCCGCGCAGTTTCCTCCAGAGAATATCATAATTCACCAGATCAAACGCACGACTCAGGTCGAGAAAGCATGCACACACAGTTGTTTTGCGTGTTTTATAATAGTTGATAGCATGTTTAATTGCTAATATGGCTGAATCCGTTGAGAGACCGGAACGGAAACCAAACTGCGCATCATCAAACCTAATGTTTTTCAGTAATTCAGGCTGCAACAGACGCTCAAGAACCTCACCAATGACAGTTCCGAGGGAAATCGGTCTATAGTTAGATGCTTCTCCCAAATCGCCATTCCTATTCTTTGCAATCGGTATCACGTCGGTTTTCATAAGATCTGGTGGATGATACCTATATTTAAGGTACAAATTATACAGACTGCAAAGTTTTAAACAAAGAACCTCACCTCCGTGTATAATATGTTCAATACTCAGGCTATCGTGACCTGGTGACTTACCCCTTTTAATCTTCTTTACAGTTTCTATAAGGTCATCGCATGTGAAATATATTTTTTCTTTATTAACATCTATATTGGTGTGCCTATTTTCAATATCAACACATCCATCATGCTGATCTTCTGCAGGTAGGGGATCAACTTTGAACTTGGCAGCAAATAAGTTGGCAATTCTCGTCGCATCCTGCACGCCATCCACCGTGACCGGTAAAATTTGTTTAAAGTTAAACTTTTTTCTAAGAGATGGCGCCTGCCACTACCGGCCTTCACTGCTACATGGGCAAGATACACACACGCGCAATCTCGGCTGGCAGGCATCCGTCACTCGCTCAAAGAGCCAACGCCACGCGTTATACAATCTTAACTATCTGTGTGCTTAGTTACTTCTCGCTGCGAACAACTGGTATTACCCGGCCGCACGTCATCGGGCTCGGCTTTTGAAGACTTTGATGTAGAAGTTCAATCCAAATTGCCATAAAAAAGACTAAGGAAAAGGAAATTGATGCCAGGTTATGAACATTGACCTTATATGCATGGAGTACATCAAAGAGAACTTAATCCTGTGCCATCTCGGCACAGGATCAAGTTCTCTCTGATGTACTCCATGAAAATCAAATACCTAAGGAGTACCTCTGATAATTTAAATAATAATGAATAATAATTTATTTAATGGCGGTAGAAAAAGATCTATTGATGAACTCAGATAGCGACAACATAATTGATAAAGTAACCGAGAGAAGTGAGCTTCTTCGGAAGTCATTGACTAATGAATAACTATTTAATCTTTAAAATTGAAAATATATGATTCTAAATTTACATTTGAAGTAATTTTCCTTTCCCTTGAGAGTGGAGGGCCGACCGTCTCTAAAATGCCCGTCCCAGTCCGGGCCTGCTCGTAAGTATTCCCGTAAAGCATTTTTTTTTAATATATACTTCAAAATATTAGTCATAAATAGAGTTAAAAGTAACGGTGCAGACCTATCTTTGGTATTTTTTCTATCTTTTCAAAACTACTTAATCGTGTTTCTAATAGCTTTTGACTATATGGAACATCATCTTTAATCTTTAATCTTTAATATAATAATAAAACTGTAACGGGGCCGTGTCTGTACATGAAATATTTATAGAAAATAATAACTGTGGGCGACATTACTAACGATACAGAGGCCAAAACAACATTTTTTGGAATTTTTGTCTGCCTGTCTGTCTGTCTGTCTGTCTGTATGTTCGCGCATCACGCAAAAACTACAAGGCCGATTTTGATGAAATTTAGTATGGCGGTTCCTTATAGCCCGGGTTAACATATAGGATACTTTTTATCCCGGAAAATTCAAGAGTTCCCGTGGGAAAATCAAAAGTATTCATTTATAGAATAGCCCACGACGCAAATGTGGCTTGACCTATTACAATCAAATTTTACACGTTGATACCCTATATAGCGAACTAAAACTGGGACATTGTGAATCCCAAAAAAATTAAGGGTCCCTGCAGGAATGCAAAAAATGTATCTTTAAAATGGCTCAACGTAACAATATGATACCTTTACATTGGGATTCTTTGTCCCGGAAAACTAAAGAGGTCCCGTGGGAAATTAGATCTATTGATACTTACAATAATAACAATATAGTACTTTTTTCCCCATATTAGCTACACATATCACAAATTATAATCATAGCAGCAGAAAGTCAATAGATGGCACTGCAGGGATAATAACGTGTGTGCTGGTTTCCTCACGATGTTTTTCTCACAGTAAGAGCGTCGGATAAACGTACATACGAGTATGAAATCGATATTCGTATAGATATTGGTAAGTGGCAGGATTCGAACCACGGCCTTCCGGACAGGAGGTAGTGGCCCTAACTGTTACGCCACCGGCGCTCTATATGTTATTTAAAATTTAGAAATCCTTATTATTATATCAGCTCATATACGTCCCCACCGAGGGGCTCGAGCCTACCCTGAATCAGGGCGATTAGGCCTTAGTCGACCACGCGGGCCCAGTGCGGGTTGGTCGACTTCACACACAACCTTCGAGTTTCTTCGCAGGCGTGTGCAGGTTTCCTCACGATGTTTTTCCTTCACCGTTAAAGCAATCGGTAAGTATATGTACGTAAGTTTTTGAAAAACTCATTGGTACATTGGCATTCCAGATTTGAACCCGGTACCTCTGGTTAGATGGACCGAGTCGTTACCGGTTGAGCCACCGACGCTTTATGACCACCGACGCTTTTTATAAAGAAATCCTTACTTAATATTATAAATGTGAAAATGTGTTTGTTTGTTTGTTAACTATTCACACTTCAACACCTCTACCAATCTTGATGAAATTTGTCATGCAGGTAGCCTGTATCACTGGGAATGAAATAGTCTAATTTTTATCTCTGGAAATTATCATAGCCCGATGCAGTTCCTGAGGAAACTAAAACAATACTCTTTGTTCGTTAAGTTATTTAAAATCGCAACAAAAAATTGGATTGGTGTGATTTTTAGCACAGAGATGAGGTGGAAAATGATATAATCTACTAATAAGTATATCCTGACATAGTTCCCGAGGGATCTGGGGACAACTGTTTTCTACGCTCGCGCACGTCGGTGGCGTCGCAACGGAGCAACGGATTAAAGTTATTTTTTGTATAGAATTTGTTGAGGGGGTGGAAAGTGACAAAGACTGCTAATCCGAATAGCCCGATACAGTTCCTGTACCTGGAGAAAACTCATGTCCACGCTTGCGAGCTGATTGCGGCTCGCGTACCACTCACCCTCAAAAAGAGTCATAAAAGCTATGTCCATGCGGGCGAAGCCGCGGGCAAAAGCTAGTCAAAAATAAGAGTATTTTTTTAACCAGCTTATGAGTAATTGACGTCAAAAATAACGAAAATGTGTAATATTACCGCCTTTACTTTAGTGTTTTTGAGTAAAATAAAATCTATGTATCCGCCGTGAGGAAAATAATGTTTTAACGAGTGGATGTTTACCACTTTAAACCTTGTATCTTGTCATGGGCTGGATTAAGGAAAATAATATGTTTTACAAAGTTATATTTAGTTTAGTTGTTTTTCATACAAGTTCTGGTGCGTTTAGGGAATTCCTTATCATGATTTTATATTTTTATCATTTCACGCTTTTTGATAACAAAAAGGCCGTATGGCTCCCAGCTAAGAATAGGACCATCCCACCCCTTCTTCTGACGAGAAGCTTACAGAACTCGAAGGATTGAACAGGTTACGGTGGGATATCGCAGGTTTATGTGAAGTCCGAAAAGTTGATATGGGAGACTTCAACGCGAAATTGGGCAAACGAAGCGATGGTGAGCTGAGAGTGGGGCAATTTGGATACGCAGTAAGAAATGCACGTGGCCAGATGCTGGCCGACTTTATGGAGAAGGAGAGCCTCTTTATGATGGACTCCTTCTTCAATAAGTAAAACAGCGGAAGTGGACTTGGTTGCATCCCAATGGCGTAACGAAGTACTAGATTGACTTCATCTTGTCCACAAGGAAGCAAATATTCAATGATGTATCTGTGATCAATTCAATCAAAACAGGAGGCGATCACCGGATGGTAAGAGGCACATTGAATCTAAGACCAAGCTAGAAAGATGTTGACTGATAAATTCCACGCAAAAAAATTGTATTTAAATTGTATTGAGCACAACAAAGGCTCAAAAGTGTTCGCGAGAGATCTGTCTGTTGGACAAAGCCAACTGACCAAGCTGAAGACTGAGGACGGCAGGACCATATCGTCTAAGACTGAGTTGCTGGAAGAAGTTGAGAAGTTTTACGGACAATTGTACAAGATCACACGTTTGCCTGTCAGCGATCTGGCTAAAGACCCAAGAGCCAGATTAACCCGACACTATACCGAAGATATCCTGGACGTCAGCCTGTACGAGTATTACAATGGCTCTCAAACAGCTCAAGAACAACAAGGCACCGG
Organism: Coleophora flavipennella; assembly: GCA_947284805.1. Classification (NCBI taxonomy): domain Eukaryota; kingdom Metazoa; phylum Arthropoda; class Insecta; order Lepidoptera; family Coleophoridae; genus Coleophora; species Coleophora flavipennella. Next base: position 175,143 of record OX369273.1, read on the forward strand.
GTGATGATGAAATTACGGCTGAACTTCTAAAAGTAGTTGGATCACCGGTACTAAAAGCTCTTCAGAAGTTATTTAATACCGTTATACTCGAGGGACAAATGCCTAAGTCATGGCACAGAAGTTTGGTCGTGCTTTTCTTCAAAAAAACCGGTCAAGTGCGTGTCGGGCCACGCGCAATGTACGGTTCCGTAGTTGCCATTATCGCGTTCATATATTTTTTTTCTAAATACAGCGGTTTAGTTAAAGCAATGTCTACAAGCTGTTTTTGAGAGTTATTACTAATCGTTTCGCTCGCAGGTTTGACGATTTCCAGCATTCCGAAGTCCCGAACAAGCCAGTTTTCGAAGGGTTTTATTACCACATACATACGCTGCGGCAGATTATACAGAAGACTGAAGAGTACAATCAGCCACTATGCTTGGCGTGTGTGGACTATGAGAAAGCCTTTGATTTTGTCAAAACCTGGGCTGTGCTACAGTCTCGCCAGCAGCGGTGCCAAATAGACCATCGATACATACCTACGTGTTGAAGTGTCTGTATAAAAAATGAAAATTTAAAAACTAAATAAGTCCGCCTTTGTACTTAAGGTTTTTTTTATAACATTATTTTAAGATTTTGTACAATAAAGAGTTTACAAACAAACAAACAAAACTGACTTCAAAATTAAATTCACTCAAAAGTATAAAATAATATTATTATACTTAATATATAATAATTATATAATAAGGTGGGTACGAATTAAATTAGGGGCCAAAATTTATTTTTGAGGTCGGTACCAGCACACAGCTACTGACATTTTACATACGGCATTGCTGACACCGACCTCAAAAATAAACTTTAGGCCCTTAATTAAATTCGTACCCACCTTTGATTTTGTTATTGTTGGTTAATGTCGTGTACCTATCTGAGTATAATAATATTATTTTATACTTTTGAGTGAATTTCATTTTAAAGTCGGTTTTTAGTTTTTTAAACTTTTATTTTTTATACAGACACTTCAACACGTATGTATCGATGGTCTATTTGGCACCGCTGCTTTATTTTTAGTGATATTGCTATCTATCTAACAACGTTAAACTCAATCACCCACTCGGCAATAGGTACCATCAAATCATTATGCATATGTTTCATTAGCAGATACAGATTCCTGTGACTTTCATCATCATCTCAACAGCATGAAAGTTAAGCAGTTAAATCTTCCATCATCAGCTCATCTGAATAATCTGAAAGAATACAACTATCGGTCTTTAGGTACCTATGTAAAATATTTAAAGAATTATCCTCCTCCTCCTACCTTCCTTCACCAGCTCATCAACATGAGATTGTGACTACCATACGCAAATGCTTTAATAATTTAAGAAAATATATGTAACAAACACACAAAAAAACATACAGTCGAATTGAGAACCTCCTCCTTTTTGAAGTCGGTTGAAAACGCCACCATGTCGGTTCGCCACCAGGACCAGAACTTAAAACCTATCCAGTCGCAGCGAGGAGTGAGAAAGGGAGACGTTATATCTCCGAAACTGTTCACCACCGCCCTGGAAGATGTTTTCAAGCTTCTAGGTGGACTCGGCATCAATATCAACAGCGAGTACACCTCTGATTCGCTGACGATATCGTGGTTATGGCTGAGACTATGGAAGACCTAAGCACAATGCTCGATGGCCTCAGTTATTTCTTTAATTGTATGGCAAATTGTCGAACAGGTAATTATCAAATGTCAATGTTCAGGTCACACAGCCATGTATATGCATCAGGACTGAGGTCAAAGAGGTCTATAGCGGGGCCGTGGTATCGCCGCAGTGGGTAACGCTCGATGATATGTTCGATCGTTTGGTCTTCCACGCCGCAGTCGCAGCAGGCAGACTCCCTCCATCCCCATTTGTGCCGAAGGTGATTGCACTTTCCGTGGCCAGTTCTTAATCTATTTAGTCGACACCACTGTTTTCACGGTAGATGAAAGCTTTTTGGTTTTACGGTCGGGTCTAAGCTAGGTGAATTGGTTTGTGCTTGGTGCGTGGCCCACTCGTTCTTCCAACAATCAATAACGTCAAACTAAACGGAGATCAGCTTGCCCCCGGTTACACAAGCCGGCCTTCGGGATTTTAGGCGCCGTGGTGGGGGGTTGCAGAACTCCTCATGGATTGGGCAGAGAAGGGGACGTCCAGATTTTCTTAGACTCTCTCATTAACGCGTGCTGTCTTCTGAGATGGGGCGGTGGAATATGACTCAACATAGGTAGACAGAGAGAAGGTGTGGATTTAATTATGCCCGTGATGTATCTCATTGTGTCATTGATCTTTGAGTCGCCCAGGTGCACAAGCGCGCTTTCCAGCCAAACAGGAGCGCAGTACTCTGTTGTGAAGTAAACTAAAAAGATCCCCGTTATGCAGAGGCAGTCAGCAGATACTCGCCATGAGGTTCCACATAGCTTTTGAAAAATGTTATTCCTGGTCGAGACTTTGAGACATAGTTTACTCAAGTGTTCTTTGTAAGTGAGGGCCCGATCAAGAGTAACGCCAAGGTATTTTGGCCAAGCATTGTTTTTGAGCCTCTGGCTTTTGAAATATACTCTAGGCTCATATTTTGCCATTCTATTGGACAATTAGTGTAAGCAAGATACCTCAGTTTTGCTTGTGCTGTAAATGAGCCGCCAGGCTTTAAAGTATTTTGCCATGCATCTCCCTCCTCAAAAGACCTGGTCTGTACAGCGAATATTTTCGCTTCGGTACGGGGTAGATCGCTTATGTACAAGTTGAATAAAAGGGGCACCAGCACAGATCCTTGAGGCAAACTGTTATTCAGCTTTCTCTTGTGGCTCTTTTTGTCACCCAGAAATACCTACAACGCTCTTTCGCTTAACATATTAGAGATTAGTTCAGCGATTTTCTTACTAGGAATAGCCTTGAGAACTTTTAGAAGCAATCCGTGTCTCCAGACTGTGTCATATGCAGCAGTGAGGTCAATAAAAGCTGCCATCGATTTCAATTTATTCTGGAAGCCAGCTTCTATGTGGGTAGTAATTGCAAGAACCTGGCCTGTGCAGTTCCGTCCACTCGTAAAGCCAGCCTGTTCCTGTGGAGTGACAGCGTTAATATAAGGTTCAATCCTGGTAAGAAGTAATCTTTCCAGAAGTTTGTACATACAGCTCAGGAGGGCCAATGGCCGGAAGTTTTCAGGAGCTTCTTCAGTTTTACCCGGTTTAAGACCCGCTATCACTTTTGACAGCTTAAAATGCTTCGGGGGTTTGTTACTTCTCAGGATGAAGACACTAAATAATTCTATAAGCCAGTTTATAGTTGAAGGGCCGATGTTTCGAAGGAATTCATTATATGTGTTATCTGGCCCAGCTGCTTTGTTGGTTTTTAGAAGTTTGATAGCGCTGTTGACCTCACCGATAGAAAAGGTGGTCTTCGCGTTGAACATGATGTTTAAGTTTAGTAACTCCTGCGGACGTGAGCAACATTCGTCCCCCATTGGCCTCAGTAAAGTCTCTCAACAAGTGGGTCTTAAAATAAACATGGACAAGATGATTCTTGTACAAATAGACGATAATCTTGTGCCTGTACCACCGAAAGATGCAAGGAAACGTGGGCGAAACCCGGAAGAGTGGAAAAAAGCCAAAACAAAGGCAGAAAGGTCAGACAAAATATGTAGTTTTCCATACTAGAATAACAAGTTCTGTTAGTGAGGTAAAGTCTCCAATCTTCGGATAACAAAAAAACCACGATTAAGGGTTCGTGCACATAAACACGTTACGACATCGTAACGTGTCACGGCACGGCACCGTGATGTAGAAATCCACGTTACGGCGCACTATGGGACCCAACGGTATTCTCCATCTTAAAAATGGTTATGACCAAAGTCGTGTTACTGAAACCATTTCGATTGTTTTATATTCTGATACAACTATCCGATAAAATAGTTAAAAAAAACAGTTTTAGGTAGAGAGTCAGACGGCTCCCCAACGACGCGACGATGCGGCATCAGCATACATTACAATGCGCAAGAAGTATTATAAAATTACACACAAACTTTGAACTTCGATAATTTCATAATAACTAGAATGGAAGTTTAACATAAGTTATTTTCTTAGTTTTTTAAGGGAAAAAAGAAGTATTATACATTTTTTAAATTACTCAGAATCTCTAGTTAATATGTACGTTTTTTCCTGAATGAGAAATATTTATATTTATTTAATTTAATTTTTAGGTCTTTTTCATTTTCAATATTAGTGGCTAGAACGTGTTTACAAACCAACGGCGCTAATATAAGAGTCTAAAATTTGGTTAAAAACCAACGGGCAATATATTAGTGTCTAGAACTTAATTACAAACCAACGGTGCAGATATTAGTGTCTACAACTTAGTTACAAACCAACGGCGCAGATATTAGTGTCTACAACTTAGTTACAAACCAACGGCGCAGATATTAGTGTCCAAAACTTAGTTACAAACCAACGGCGCAGATATTAGTGTCCAAAACTTAGTTACAAACCAACGGCGCATATATTAGTGTCTAGAACTTAGTTACAAACCAACGGCGCAGATATTAGTGTCTACAACTTAGTAACACACCAACGGCGCAGATATTAGTGTCCAAAACTTAGTTACAAACCAACGGCGCAGACATTAGTGTCTACAACTTAGTTACAAACCAACGGCGCAGATATTCGTATCTATTACGTCGTTATAAACCAACGGCACTGATATTCGTGTCTACCACTTAGTTACTAACTAACGGCGTAGATATTAGTGTCTAGAACTTGGTTACAAACCAATGGCGCAGATATTAGTGTCCAAAACTTAGTTACAAACCAACGGCGCAGATATTAGTGTCTAGAACGTACAAAATTTTAATAACTTTGACTGAATCTATTGAGATTTAATATTACAAGCATTGGCTTGTATTAGAAAAAAGGGTTTATGTATATGTCGTTACAACAAGAAATTAGTTCCTTAATTTGCTAAGAGATGGCTCTGTTTTTTATATCAGCATACATCAAACTGTGCAAAGTTCCGTAATTAGATAACAGATGGCAACACTGAGTTCAGAAGCCATATTGGTTGTACGTTAGTACTAATATATATACTTTGTTGGTTGCTTGTCAGTTTCGGGGCAGACAATTTTGAACAGAGCATCAAGAGAAACAGACGTGTCACGCCATCGCTGGGATCATCACGTTTGCAATCCATTGTAATTCGAGGCATCCTGTACAATTTTGTTTTCCGAATGGCCAAGACTATTAAAGGAGGACCTCTGTGATATAGCTGCATTGTTATTTCGACGCCTACGAAAGAAATGTTAAGGACGTGGCGTGGACCATAATCTAGGCACCCTTCCTACATATACTTGGACGCCATCGACCGACGCGCACGGAGACTCATTGGTGACGACGAGCTAGTCAATGACAAGCTCCAAGCCTTGAGCATCGCCGCAAAGTCACCTGTCTATCGGTATTCTATCGAATTAATTTCGGAGAGTGCGCGCAAGAACTTCACGACTTCATTCCCCCGACTCCATTCCACCGTCGGTCAACGAGACGCAGGAAGGGGTTGCACCCCTTTGTTGTTGATGTTCCGCCTTTTCGCACGAATCGTTACGCTTCTTCATTTATTATGCGTACAGCGCAGGAGTGGAACTCCTTGCCTGTGTCAGTGTTTCCCGATTCCTATAATTTGGGGATCTTCAAGGCAAGAGTGAATAGGCATTATTTGAGTTTGCGTGTACCATCCTCGACTGACTCATCACTTACCATCAGGTGAGTTGCAGTTAAACGCACTCAATATAAAAAAATTTTTTTTTAGAGATAATCATAAGGAAACATGTTTTTTCTTGAAAAATGTATACAGGGTGCAAGGGACCAAGTGTTACTACGGAAAAACTCCATAACTCCGTCAAATTTTGATACTTCTATATGAAAATTTATGGTAATTGGGAAAATTGGGGAAATTGGGAAAATACACGGCGATCTGCTTCGTTGGATTGAATCTTATATTAGAAACAGGACTCAAGCACTTGTTTTACGAGGTTTTAGGTCTCAATATAAAATGATCAGTTCTGGAGTGCCGCAGGGCTCCCATTTGGGGCCTTTATTGTTTATTCTGTATGTTAATGACATCACAAATAACTTAGAAAACACTAGTTCGTTACTGTATGCAGATGACACAAAAATATTCAGAATAGTTTCAGATAATATCGACAGTAGTTTATTACAACAAGATTTATCCAGATTCGAAAGTTTCTGTCATGACAACAATTTATTTCTTAACCCTGATAAATGTTTCGTTATAAGTTTTTCTAGAAAGATGCACACAATTCGATTTGAATATACCTTATGTGGTAAAAGTCTTACTAGAGTTGATACTATCAGGGACTTAGGTGTTCAAATGGATTCCAAACTATCGTTTATTCCTCATATAGATAAGATTTTAGATAAAGCCTATAGACAATTGGGATTTATACTTCGACTAGGTAAACCTTTCAAGAATGCTTTCACATATAAACTCTTATATAACAGTTACGTGCGCAGTCGCTTAGAATTTGCTTGTGCTGTGTGGAATCCGCATTATAACATTCATATTGACAGAACAGGTGTAGAGGAAGGGGCTCTCAGTCTTTTAAATTCGTATTTAGACAACAGAACACAAAAAGTACAAGTGAATGGCACGAACTCATCTGGATCTAAAGTGAAAATGGGTGTGCCCCAGGGTTCCATATTAGGGCCTTTTTTTTTCCTTGTTTACGTAAATGATTTGCCTTTTATGGTGCAACATCTGTCAAATATTGTGTTGTTTGCGGATGATACATCTCTTATTTTTAAAGTGAATAGGAAAGAAAACGAAATTGACGAAGTAAACAACACTCTTTCAAAGATACTGAACTGGTTCACTGTGAACAACTTATTATTAAATGCTAAAAAAACAAAATGTATAAAATTTTGTTTGCCAAATGTAAAAAAGGTCAATAATAGTGTAATATTAGACAGTAATAAATTAGAATTTGTAAATACCACGGTGTTCCTTAGTATAACTTTGGATGTTTCACTTCAATGGGGACCACACATTGAAACTTTAGCGGGAAGGCTTAGTTCAGCTGCTTATGCCGTTAAGAAAATAAGACAGTTAACGGATGTAGATACTGCGAGACTAGTGTATTTTAGTTACTTCCATAGTATAATGTCTTATGGCATATTACTGTGGGGGCATGCGGCTGATATAGAAACTATTTTCATCCTGCAGAAAAGAGCTATCCGCGCAATCTACCAATGCGATCACGTGAGTCGTTACAGAATAAGTTTAAAGAAATCAATATTTTAACTGTTGCTAGTCAATTTATATATGAAAACATCATGTACGTTCGTAAGAATTTGCATTTATTTCCTAAAACCAGTGACAGGCATAATTTGAATTTAAGAAATGTAAATAAAATAGATATAGCCTTTTCGAGACTGAGTAAGGTTAAAAAGTCATTTGTGGGGCAGTGTATAAGATTCTACAATAAAATTCCAGAAAATGTAACTAGTTTGTCAGAGAATAAATTCAAGACTCATGTCAAAAAAGTTTTGTGCTCTAGAGGATATTATAAAATAATAGATTATGTAAATGACAAAGATATATGTATATGTTGATTCTATATCAAATACCATTACCTGAGACTGTAATCTGAATCATGACATTATTTGTAATATACTGTAATTTTTTTTTTGTTTTGACTATTTAAAAGTGTGTGTAAAAACCTATTTGAAATAAATTGTTTTTGATTTGATTTTGATTTTGACAGAAAGGTTGCAACGTAAATTTCTAAAATCTCTGAATTTTAGAACTGGGTCAGGTTCCTACTGTGACTACAAGACCTCACTGATGAGGCATAAAATTACAACGCTAAAATCGCGTCGTCATTATATTGATGCTACCCTGTTGTACAAAATATTAAATAACCATTTAGATGCGCCGCCCCTGCTATATGGTATTTCTTTCATAGTCCCCCGCAGAGAACAAAGATCTTGTCGTAAAAAAGCCTTATTTTCTGTTCCTACACGTAGAAAATGTTATGCCAATAATGCATTTATTCGTAGAGCCTGTGCATTATATAATGATAAGTTATTGGATGTGGATCTGTTTAACTGTACCTTACAGCGGTTTAAACAAGACGCTATCGCTTTGCTTTCTACTGATAGTGGAAAGTGAAATAGGCACTTCAGGGTCTCATGGGGAATGGGAAAAAAACAAAGTATGCAACTTTCTATTCCATTTGACAATTTTCATATACGATCTTTTTTCCTTGATCCATGAGTTTCTGGTGTGCCTCTACCTATATTGCTCCATTGAATACTTTATTGTTTTCATCCACTGTATTCTTAAGATTTAATTAAGAGAACCGTAGGTCTAAAGAACCCCGTACCAAAAGTATGGAAAATGTGGTTTCAGTTAAATATTCTGAGATTTTGATATAATATAGATTTTAACGTCCTGAACAAAAGTGTCTATGGGGGCTACCACTGTTGCCGAGTCCCTCTCAGAGTTACGACTGATTTTGTACCCTCAAGGAAATCGACTCTAGTACCGATTCGCACCTTGTCACAGCGACAGTAATATCAGTAATATGACACCTCCAGTGTCTTTTTCAAGTGCAAAATAAATCGTTTCATAAATATTTTACGAAGTTCTTATTACAACGACACACAGATCATTGGAACATATTTTTGTGCATTTTAATGCACCCATATTTTTACAGTAGACTGTACCAGACAAAACAAACTATCAATAACGGGTAAAATGAAAGAAAAATAGTGTTACTCGTTAAATCTTATCTACATATATTTTCATAGATACACATGTATACTTTCAAACTCGGTTTATTATGGGTTCATTTCAAATAAAATCAAATCAGTCGTAACTCTGAAAGGGACTCGGCAACAGTGGTAGTCCCCACAGAGACTTTTGTTCAGGACGTTAAATCTATATTATATCAAAATCACAGAATATTTAACTGAAACCACATTTTCCATACTTTTGGTACGGGGTTCTTTAACAATTTCATTTAATTAAGTACTTATGTGACTGTTGTGTTCTTGAATACAATAAAATAAAAAATTAAATAAATAAAATAAAAATTTACCTATTTTCTAATACTCATTTTTCGATATAACCGCCTTTAGCCTTGATTATGGTGTTGAGTCTGGCGACGAACGCATCACACGCTGCACGAATGTGGGCCTGCGGGATTCGCTGCCATTCTCGACGAAGACATGCTTTCAGCGTATCCAAACTATGGTGTTTCATAGTGGACACCCTAGCCTCCGAAATGCTCCAAATGAAAAAATCCAGCGGGTTGGCGTCTGGTAAATAAGGGGGGCCACTGTTGCGCCGAAATGAACTTTGGAACATTCTCACGAAGAAATTGTTGATTTTCAAGGGCTTTGTGTGACGGTGCTGACTCCTGCTGGAATGTCCATGTCCTGACTCTGAATTGTTTAAATGCCCACGGTATTACCGCTACTTTACCTTTTTGCGATACACGGTCTTGTTAATTTTGACACCCTGGTCAATAAAAACGACCGGAGAGTGACCTTCAGCAGTCACTGCGGCCCAAAACATAAAAAAGCTAGTCCTTACTTTCTGACAGCTATTCTTTTCTCGAGATAATCGGTGGACTTCACCTCTAACCAAACACGGTCATTTTGCTTGTTCACGTATTGCAGGACGGTGAATTTTTTTATATATGTTACTGCTAAAGGTAGTTGCCAACGTAAACTTAAGATTAGCCGGCTAAACTTCACCCAAGGGGGGAGCTTTGCTTCGCGAGGCTCTTCAACTGTAAAATCACTCAAACCTGACGGAACCTAGTATCGCTTGCTTCGCTTGCTTACTACCCAAAAAACATTACCCAACCAGTGTTGGGTAGACCTTGTTGTGTACGGTTAAACGCCGAATACCAACTTATAATCGGACTTTACCCAAACAACTTTAGCCGGCTAATCTTAAGTGTATGTTCACACCCACCATTAGCCGTGACATATACACTCCTCTTAAGGCACGAATGACCATTGTCTTTAAAAATACTGTATCCTGTAACGAAAACTTTTTATCGTCACAAAATAAAAACTGTTTAGTTCGATTTCCTGCTAGACGTATATTTTTAGAATGTGAGGAAAATTTTAAAAGCGGCTTCTGACATATTTTGATAGGAAGGAGAAAAAAGTGATGGTCGGTGGCAGAGATTTGTTACCATAGGGCTATTAACTAACAAACAACATTTGAAAATCGAAGCCATTTAGACACACAATGTTATAGGTAGTTCTCTTCTATTGCACCGAATGTTACTAAGAAAAGAGATGCCAATTGGCATTATTTTTTTTGCTTCACTTTTTAGACGCATGTAACCTCTCTACCTCCCCTATATATAGCATATCTCTGGTCTGTGGTTTATTTTTATGGTTTTTGTATTTTTGGCAAATTATGGTTTAAAATGTTATTTAATGTAATGATATTTTTTTTAAATGTACATTTGTGAGCAAGCCCTCGATATTTGACAGAGGTGAGTAATGTAACTCCTGTTCTGTTACGTGCTTGGTATGGCTTTCTTGTGATCAAAACGATTTTTTCATAGGGCATCTAGCACCGGTTTTCACCGCTGATAGGGCTCCTAGGTTTGTAGACCGGTCGTTGAAGGTTCTGTTTAGGGTGCCCCGAGGCTACTTTTCACCCACACGTTTTAAGTAGGGTGTAGACTGTCTCGGGGTGATTCCGTCTAACGCTAGTTATTTTTAAGATGTGATATGTATTTAGTAGGTGATTTTATCTGGATTATAGCGACGATCGTTGTTTATCCGGACCTCAACAAAATCTATATTTAGTAAATTTTAAATTTGTTCCTATTTAGCCTAACAATTTTACTTAAGATAAATGTTCATGTTGTATGTTTAAGTTTAAGCTTAGACCTGTTTATCACGACCATCACCTTTTATAGCCCTTTTTACCATTTCTTTATCTTTTTACCCCTCAATTAATTTATTTTCAAATAACCGCTTTTAGGCCCTAAATCTAAATTCTACGTATTATGTAGCGAAATTATAGCAGGCTGTTGTCACAGTATATATATTACTGTTGTAGTTCAATTTAATTTATTTTTGCTACATTTATGGCGCCCAAACTATTAAATTAACCTTTTTCTGCTTTTCGTCGTTCGTGGGTATATCCGCCTTTGGGCCCTTAATCTAAATTATACGTATTATGTAGCGAAACCATAAAGGCAATTTAAAAAAAATATATATTTTATTTATTTTTGCTACAATCTCTAGTAACCCTGGCCTATCCAAGAAGCTCCTGAGATTTGAGAGATCTCAGCTCCGCAAGGTAACAGCCGCTATTACTAGACATGGTCATTTTAATAAAGACCTATTCGCTCTAAGTATCACGGACAGACCACTATGCAGAGCCTGCACGGATGCTGAGGAGACTGCTGCCCACATCCTACTGGAATGTAAGAAGGTAGCACAGTACAGGGTCGTGCACCTCGGTGACCCGAGGTCGCTCCAGGAAGAAGCTGCTGGGTCCACTGGACTTCTCGGAGGAGCTGGGCTGGCAGTGATACCGGCCAACCACGCATAATGGGCGCATCGGTCGCCTGTTTGTTAAAACCAGCCCGCCCCTAATTATAACTATTTATATAGGTATACCGACAATCACACTCGAAACGACACACTCACAAACCTTCACACTACAGACAGGACGTTAGTACTAATATAATTATATACTTTGATACAGGAGGTGAAACTCACAGAAGTAAACGAACTTTTTCATACATTCAGTCAAATGTATTTGACATATTAAATAAATAGATTTTGCCCGCGGCTTCGCTCGCATGGACATCGTCTTTATGACTGTCATTAATGGTGAAAGGTGCAAGAGCCGCAAGCGGCTCGCGTTCGTGGACATGAGTTTTCTCCAGATCCCTCAGGAACTCTATCGGGCTATTCTGATAAGCAGTCTATGTCACTTTCCACCTCCTCAACCAATTCTATACAAAAAATCACTTCAATCTGTTGCGACGTTGTCCCCAGATCCCTCGGGAACTATGTCAGGACTGCATCGCACTATGCTATTTTCACGGGATAAAAAGTAGCCTAAGACCTTCCCGGTAGCACAGGATACCTGTATGCCACATTTTATCAGGATTGGTCGAGGTATTGAAGCGTGAAAAAAACAACAACATTTTCACATTTATAATTATGAAAAATTAAATTATTGAGCACTTTTTCTGTTCCAAAAGTATGTTAAGGTGACATAAGTAATTAAAAAATGTATCGTCATCGAAAAACAAATTGACACAAAAACCGTGCAAATGACGTCAAAACCATCAAACAGCTGTACCTACTCGTACTTATATTAATTTAACAACATACCATAAACTACGTGAAAAATAAATCTAGTTGGGCAGGTTGGAACCAGTTTTATTTTTTACTAGCTGTCCTGGCGAACTTCGTTCCACCTTACACTACACTACACTACCCTACCCTGCATAGGTACACTACACTTCCCTACCTAACCTACCCTACATACACTACACTACACTACCCTACCCTACCCTACCTTAACTACACTACACTACACTACCCTCATCATGTCAGCTCATATACGTCCCCACCGAGGGGCTCGAGCCTACCCTGAATTAGGGCGATCGGGCCTTAGTCGACAACGCGGGCCCAGTGCGGGTTGGTCGACTTCACACACAACCTTCGAGTTTCTTCGCAGGTGTGTTGTGCAGGTTTTTTCACGATGTTTTCCTTCACCGTGAAAGCAATCGGAGAGTATATGTACGTAAGTTACGAAAAACTCATTGGTACATTGGCCGTCCGGATTTGAACCCGGCACCTCTGGTTAGGAGGACCGAGTCGTTAGTTAAGCCACCGACGCTTTTACGACACTACCCTACCCTAAAACCAATTATTTTTTGACTGACATTCTTTTTATTGATGAATATCATATTTTAATACTTATTATCCTATTCCCGAAGAAGACAAATGCATCCCACCAAAAACATCCTGTAAAAACTAGCCAAGTCTCGATTGAGCTGCTTGTTTTTCTATAAAAAGTAATGAAATCTCTAAGCAAGCCAAGCCTAGTCTAGGGTTCTTTACTGCGATTTCTTTATTATTATGGTTAGATTTTATGTGACCTGCCGTTGAACATTCTTTATGCATATTTACTCCTTGAGACATCCAAGTCAACGGCCAAGTTACATAAAATCTAACCATAAAAATAAAGAAATCGCAGTAAAGAACCCTAGACTAGGCTTAGCTTGCTTAGAGATTTCATTACTTTTAATAGAAAAACAAGCAGCTCAATCGAGACTTGGCTAGTTTTTACAGGATGTTTTTGGTGGGATTTCACTTATTTTTGTAGAAAACTACATTGATTCATGAACTGCGCCTAAACTAGTAAATCAAGGAGTTCGGTCCTGCGACTGCATAAATAACTTTGTAATCCTATATATTTTATATGGGATTACAAAGTTATTTATGTAGTTTGTGTAACTAGAAAACTGGACCGAAATTGCAAAATGTTTGAGTTTTTCCTTGCTTTATACACTAAAGACTAATTGTATTCTAAATTTGAATCTTCTATGTCGGCTAGAAGTGCCTTGGAATTTTGATGATCTGTCAGTCAGTGAGTGACAAATTAGGAAACTTTGACTAGTACTGGTTCAAATTGAATGAAATTTGGAATATACCGTGCTTATATGATGCCTGCTTGGGTACAGAAAATTCAGGCTTCTAGGTTTATCAACAACGAAGTTGTGGGGGGGGGGGTCGAAAATGGCCTGAACTGCTTCGAGAAAAGGATGGTACGGCCGTGCCGCTTTTTTTTCTCGACTTGGCGGGGGCACTGCCGTGCCCCCAGATAAACACAAATAACATAAAAATGCCAGTCCAGCCGTTCTTGAGTTATAAATGGTGTAACTAACACGACTTTCTTTTATAAGTTCCTCCGCCGCGTCTTTCTGAGTCAGACAACGCACAAAGTAGGGTTTCCAAGTATTTTAAAATAAAAACCCTTCTCACCAGTCTTCGACCAGTGTGCAGTGCGCGTTGTCGGTGATGTGATGGCATACGGAACTGAGACATGGTTGCTTACTATGCGCCTCATGCGAAGGCTCAAGGTCACCCAAAAAGCGATAGAGCTATGCTAGAAATTTCCTTACGCGATCGAATCAGAAATGAGGAGATCCGTAGGAGAACCAAAGTAACCGACATAGCTCACTGAGTCGCTAAACCTAATGACAGTGGGCAGGACACATAGCTCGCATGACACGTAGCTAGTTTTTCGGCTAGTATCATAATCATCATCATATCAGCCGAAAGAAATCCTCTGCTGGACATAGACCTCCTCTAAGGATTTCCACGACGACCTGTTCTGCGCTGCCCGCGTTCAGCAGCTTCCTGCGACTTTCACCAGGTCATCGGTCCACCGAGAGGGAGGCATGCCTACGCGACGTTTTCCGGTGCGCGGTCGCCACTCCAAAACTTTACTGCCCCAACGGCTGTCCGTTCCACGAGCTATGTGTGCTCCTTCCACTGCCACTAAAGTTTAGCAATTCTATTAGCTATGTCGGTTAGTTTGGTTCTCCTGCGGATCTCCTCGTTTCTAATTCGATCACGCAGAGAGTATTATATTAATTTGATATCATGATGAATTGATGATATTTCAAAGAGTAAAGTTATTTTTTTGTAGCTGATACGGAACATTTTTATGCTGCTTCGTCCCTAAAATTAGCAATTCGATTAACGATGTTTCAAACATCGAACGAAATTAATGGAAACAAAGTTCTTGTCAACTCGTTCTGTGACGTGAAACGTGGCTGTTACGACAATCTCTGCGGACGAATAGTGCGAAAATTGTGGTTATTAATTCATTATAAAAAAATAAAGTAAGAAGAATTTCCAAAAAGTGAGAAAACAAAATCATTTAATGTTGTTTTGTTAATTTCTTAAATTATCTTAATGGTTCGATTAAAATTGCGGCAGATATATGGTTATAACTAGAAAAATAATTTTCGAAAAACCTATAATAAACTTTTAGGTACAAGCTTTTAATATTGCATTGTCACGCGATTTACATATGCATGCAATATTTCAGCTCAATCGGAAACCGGGAAGTGGGTCAAATTTAACTTGCATGATTTCACCCGAACAAACAGGCATACATTGCAAGTTAAATAAAAGCTAGTAAAAAAGGGTGCATTAGGATATTTTTTTCTTTAGTTCTGAGCATTTAAACACAATTGGAGGAAATCAAAATCTCTGGGTGGCTCTGGAACGACTGAGTTCAGGAAAAATCTGACGCAAGTGTCGAATGTGTATCGAGTAAGTACGATCAGATGGTCTGGTCAGACAATCGGAAACTAAATCTGACGCAAGTGTCGAATGTGTATCGAGTAAGTACGATCAGATGGTCTGGTCAGACAATCGGAAACTAAATCTGACGTGTACTATTACTGTTTGCATTACAGTACAGGCATGTGACGTCATTGTCTTTCGCGAACTAATTTAGTGACTGTAATCAATACACAATTAAAAATGTATTAAAATATCAAAGGAATAAGTGTTTGTGTTTATATAGGAGAAATCCTATTTAGTGAATAATATTTTATAATTTATTTTTGATACTGCACCCTTATTTGATACATAAAAATAAAAGTGTAATTAAATGATAAAATTATTACACTTTTTTCACTACTTTTCAGGTTTTGTGAAATAACAGTTAATATGGTAGAAGATTTAACTCTGATAAAAAAATGACCGCTTAAAAACATATTATTTCCTAGAGGAATCATTTATTGACAAATCACCCCCCCATCCCCCAGGCACCCTAAAACGAATTAAATAGTTACCTTACATCTGATAATCTTTAAAGTCGTACAATTCTGACAGCAATCGGTAAATGTAAGAGGGAGAAATGCCCCCTACATTGGTGATGAACAGTGTCACGTGGTCGCGAGGTATGAAGTCGTACCTCGGCGTCAGGACGTGAGTTGTATCGCTGTTCGCTTCTCCGTACGGGAGAGATCGGTGAGGGGGAGCAAGAGAGTTGAAATCATTGCACGCGTACAGAGAGGATAACTTGTACAGTGGAGCGAGCGCTATGACCGGCACGCTGTGGTGCTTGGCGGCCAGGGTGACTGCGTGCATACCCGCGCCTGCCAATACTTCTCCGCCAGCCAACACCGCCCTGACCCCCACCAGCACTTTGTTCACTCTCGACATCACTCCGTACACCGCAGCGTTACCGATGACGGTGACGGGAACACCGGCTGCGCTGAGTCTGTTGGCCATGGCGTGACTGTTCTCGTAGTCGGCACCCTCCGCTAGCATCAGCTTGTAACGTCTCTTGATACAGCTCTTCAAGAAGCTCTCGACGAGGCTGCTAGCGCCGTATGTCAGAATCAGTTCGTCTGCATGGACCTGCTCTCGCGCCGTTGAGCATATGGACATTGTGCTGGATTCTATTTCGCCACGAAGTTCCGCTATGTGATCCTGGATGGGTTCCCATAGATCGTGCTGGCCCGCTCCGAAGGTCGGACGACGAGACGGTGCAGCGAGGACGAGCCGTTGCAGGGTTTCCCCAGCGGTACCTTCGCCGGTCTGGTTAGCATGAGCTCGGTATTCATCACGAATAGCCCTAAGCACTCTTCGCACCATGTTAGAAGCGACAAACTCCTCCGGCAAAGCTCGACGGATCAGCTGGCCAACCTCACGGATCAGAGCACACAACTGAAGGCCCGATAAGTTCTTTGAACCAATTATAAGTTTCTCCAAAAGTGATACAGTGGCTAGGGCGATCTTATTGGAATCCCACAAATTTCCAGTTCTTATATCGGACACGAAACTGGTTATCGTTTCCATGCGCTTCTCTTCAAATTCTTTTCCCGGTTTGTGTAACGGGCCCATTGCTCACTTTGCCTTTTGAAATTGCCTAAGTAGCAAGTAGGTAGGTATCTCGCTGCTCGTTTCCTCTCGACGACAAGGAGCCTGCAAGTATTACGAACACTATAGATAACAAATTGTACAGCCACGCTGTGCATACTCTCTCACGAATCGTTCGCCGTGTGTCGTACGTGTAGTCGGGCATAAACAAATCTATAATAAACATAACACTTGCTTAGTGGCAAAGGATAAATGTAGGTAGGTACTTATAGCAGACTTGATAAAAAATTTACAAATAATTTGGGTTTGTATCTACTCAGATTTTTCCTGGAATAATGAAGTAGGTACTTAGTAAAAAAGGGCCTTTTTAAGTCCTAGTTAATTATACAGTTTCATTACAATCGTTAGAGCCATTTTTGAGAAGAAGTAACAAACAAACTGAATTTGAATTTGGAATTTGATTTTATAAACGACTTCAAAGAAAGAAGGTTCTCAGGCAGTTTGACCTGTATGCATGTACGTTTGTCCGTGATTATCTCGCGTTTGGCTAAACCGATTTTGATGCGGTTTTCAGAAAAGTATATGTTACACTTAGGAGAAGGTTTTGGTATTTTAACCAACTTCAAAAAATGAGGTTCTCAGTTTGACTCGTATGTATGTAATATTATGTTTGTCCACGATTATTTGGAGCAACAAACTACCGCGTGCTACGGTCATATACAGGTGTAACAACATTGGTGTAGGTCCCGTTAACTGGGGCTTCTGCTCATCTTAATTAACAACTTTTGTTCTACAACTTTTCCAAAACCGCATTTTTTTTTAATTTTCTTACAAATCAATCAGCCGATCGGCCAATTTTGTGCATTTTAGTACGGAGGGCCCAAATTTTTTGTTTGAGACTTGACTATGGGTTCCTTGGGAAAAGTTGATCAGTATTATGAGTAGAACCCCCAGTTAACGGGTCTTACATATTTTTTTCAGTCTGTATAGTTATAATAACATACCGAGTTGCATCTAAATTGTTAATAATTTTTACTATGGTGGCAACCCTAAAAAATCAAGATAGGCGAAATTTAAAAAAAGGGTAAATTTAAATAATATTTCAACGCAAATTTCACCCAAATCCGTCCAGTAGTTGTGGAACAAGAGCACCGGACGGACGTACAGACACAGACACAATTTTTTTTTGTTTTTTAGACTATTAGTGTAAGACAATCGAACCCCATCAAAATCTCAACTTCGATTTTTTTGCCATCACAATACCTTCTTCACTTCGAAAGTATAAACAAGACACGATGAGGCAATCACTTATGTTAACACATCTTCCTTTTTCATTAGTGCCCTTTCATTATCATTATCATGATACAAGAGTAATTATTATCTTATGTACGCGATAACACACGTTTGTATGGCATTTGTATGGCTAGAAAATGTATGAAAATTATAAGTAATTACATACCTACCAGCGTTGCCAGACGTCCCGATTTTGGCGGGACGTCCTGATTTTTAAATCAAAATTAAATGTCCCGCGCGGGACAGGCCAAGTCCCGCTTTTCGGGGATAACTCGACCGTGCGTGCAGCGTGCAGCGTGCGGCGTGCTGAGGAAGCGCGGCCGGGCGGCCGGGTAGCACATACAAGTTTGATGATGCGCGTGATGATGATAAGCGAGCGGGAGAGAGAGGGGTGCGTCACGCAAATCAGTACGTGCGGCCGCGACATATTATCTTTCTCTTTCACTCTTTTCTTATTCCCAGTTGTTAGCAAATTTCTATTTCGCGAAAACGCACGATTACGTACGAAGAAATAACAAAACCTATTGCATTTGTTTTAGTCCTTGTTGGACAAGTATAACTCGTATCTCATCTGTGCCTTGGATGGCAGTGAGCGAGTAGTGAGTTGTGTTGCGTGCGTAATTTAGTTTAATAATTATTCTCATAATGTAAGTTACAATTTTTAACACTTACTCCTCAAGTCCTCAGACTATTATTTGAAATATCAAATTTTGTAATAAATAAAACTTTTATGACTTTGGTTTTTGTTTTTTAATATTTTTATTTAGAAGACGTAAGAAGACTCAACTACTAGGTATGTACTTAACGATAGGGTAAAATCTGATTATCAAAATTACATTTTTATTTTAAAAAATCTATGGCTATTTTTGCTATCTATAGTCACGTAAACGTAATTTAAAAATCAAAAAAAAAAGATACATATTTAAAAACTTCTGACTATATAACGTTTTTTTACTATGTCCGCTTTCGAAGAAAAAATCCCGCTTTTTCTCTCAAATAGTTTCAAAATCCCGATTTGGCAAAAAAAATATCTGGCAACGCTGCTACCTACGCATCATCTTTTAAACAAGACCACAGGTGAGATACTAGTTACCTTGTACAAGACTAAAAAAAAACTATACAATAGCTATACAACTGATTTAAAAATATATTCACAAAATCGTTTCCCATACAAACTTAAAATTACTACTTCTTGAAAATGGGTTAGCCGATTTTAATGAAACTTTATACACATAAGCGGTGACGAAACTCTAGTTTGTGGATATATTACATAAACATTTCCAAAAAAACAGTGTTGTCACTAAATAATAGTGTTGTCGCTAAATACTAGTGTTGTCACTAAATAATAGTGTTGTCGCTAAATACTAGTGTTGTCACTAAATACTAGTGTTGTCACTAAATAATAGTGTTGCCACTAAATAATAGTATTGTCACTAAATAATAGTGTTGTCACTAAATAATAGTGTTGTCACTAAATAATACTGCAGTCACTAAATAATAGTTTTGTCACTAAATAATAGTGTTGTCGCTAAATACCGGTGTTGTCGCTAAATACCAGTGTTGTGACTAACTTATAGTGTTTTCCCTAAATAAAAGTGTTGTCACTAAATAATAGTGTTGTCGCTAAATAATAGTGTTGTCGCTAAATAATAGTGTTGTCACTAAATAATAGTGTTGTCGCTAAATAATAGTGTTCTCACTAAATAATAGTATTGTCACTAAATAATAGTGTTGTCGCTAAATACCAGTGTTGTGACTAACTTATAGTGTTTTCCCTAAATAAAAGTGTTGTCACTAAATAATAGTGTTGTCGCTAAATAATAGTGTTGTCGCTAAATAATAGTGTTGTCACTAAATAATAGTGTTGTCGCTAAATAATAGTGTTCTCACTAAATAATAGTTTTGTCACTAAATAATAGTGTTGTCGCTAAATACCAGTGTTGTGACTAACTTATAGTGTTTTCCCTAAATAAAAGTGTTGTCACTAAATAATAGTGTTGTCGCTAAATAATAGTGTTGTCGCTAAATAATAGTGTTGTCGCTAAATAATAGTGTTGTCACTAAATAATAGTGTTGTCGCTAAATAATAGTGTTCTCACTAAATAATAGTATTGTCACTAAATAATAGTATTGTCACTAAATAATAGTGTTGCTAAATAATAGTGTTGTCACTAAATTTCGAAAATGTCGTGTATCCACAAACTAGCTTCGTGACTGCTTATGTGTATAAAATTTCATTACAATCGGCTCATCCATTTTCAAAAAGTAGTAATTTTAAGTTTGTATGGAAAATAATTTTGTGAATACGCTGGGGGTAAAAATAAATTGCAATAATATATGCTGACTAGAGCGTGCACCCGGTTCTACCCGGTTCCAAAAAACCCGGTTCTACCCGGTTCCTAAAAACCCGGGTATACACGGTTCATAGCTAGCTCAAAAACCGGGTCAAAAATTGGATACCCGTTTCTACCGGTTCTTGTCAATAGAGTATATTTGCAAAGAAACTTACCTAATTACCTTTTTTTGCAAATGATTTTTCTGATTTTTATTGAAATAACAAACTACAACGTGCTGTAGGCCATGTAAAGTTATGGTAACGTACCAAGTTTTATGAAAATGTGAGTCATTTGTGAGTAAAAAAATAATTGGTGATTTTCAATATGGTGGCCACCCTAAAAAATTAAGATAGGGGAAATTTGAAAAAAAAAACAGTTACCCCAAATTTCACCAAAATCCGACCAGTAGTTTGATAACTAGAGCACCTGACGGACGTACAGACACACACACAAATTCACAAGCACATTTTTTAGACTATTAGTGTAAGACAATCAATCCCCACCAAAATCTCAACTTCGATTTTTTTCGCCATCAAAATACCTTCTTTACTCCTACGTCGCTCGAAAGTAAAAAGAAAGCAAGAATCAATAGAAGAAATAACGTAGATATTGTTTAAACATTTCAAATTTTATATTTCATTTGACGAATGGTCCTCTAATCGCAATAGACGATACATGTGTTTAATATTACACTCCGAACTTCTTTCGGTGATAAAAGATTTCATATTGTCGGACTATTACGAGTATATTATGGTTCCATGTACGCAAAAAAATGTACAAAATTAATTAAAAACAAATTATAAGAGTACGGAATATTGATCTCCAATGATATTGTGGCAGAGACAACGGACGGCTGTAGGCCCATGATTAAAGTTGGCAAGTTCCTAAATTCTTATTATCAAATTTGCATAGCACATGCTATACAACTGGCAATAGTTGACGTCATGTACAAACAATGATGAAATTGAACATAGTTTTTCAGAAATTCGGGTAGAAGAAGACGAAGAAGACATTCCGTTGCTTAAAGCTTAAATTTTAAACGTAATCTCATTTTTACGCTGCTATTACCAAAATAAGAAAGACAGGAAGTGTTAATTTGTTTTATTACCTGGGAGAAAATAAGTCTGATTTTATTTCATTGATTCTTTGATTTATTTTAAATTCTAAAACTTATTAATGTAGTATGTATGAAGCTGAGAACATAAGCTAGTTTTTTTAATATAGTTAATATTATAATAACAAAAGTTGTAACACATTTAAGTGGTTATATACATATCAGCATTACCACCATTCAAATTAGTATCTAGTTTTATTTTGTCCGAAAGGGATTTTGTATTAAGAACCGAAAAACCCGGTTCTTAGGTACGGACCGGTTCTGCATCCTGTATGACACTATAATTGTTATAGGTCATACAAAAGTTTGTAGATAGGTATACCTATTCATATTTGTTTTTGTATGATTATTCATATAATATTTTTGTAAGTGTTATTTTTATACAAACTTTTTGTTTTTGTAATTAAGTACCTATCTATACTGAATATTATATCGCATTTGTGCAAATACCTATTACTACATTTGACGTGCGAAATGCGAAATGCGGGAATTTTATCAGCTTCCATGTACAAAATACATATAAGGTCTACCAAAATTAACTGAAAGTATTTTAACTGGTGCTTTTACCTATAAAACTGAACTACTTTCCCCATGAAACACATAGTCAAATCTCAAAAAAAAATTGAACTTCCCATACTAAGTTGGCTGATCAGCTGATCGAGTTAGTATGGGAGTCAATTTTTTTTTGCGATTTGACTATGGGTTCCATGGGGAAAGTTGTTCAGTTTCATGGGTAGAAGCACCAGTTAAAATAGTTTCAGCTAATTTTGTTACACCTTATATACTTCATTAGATGCATCAAAAAACAAATATTAACACCTACTGTCAAAAATAAAATATGTACAATGTAGCCAACAATTAACTAAAAGGGTCTATTATAAATTTAGCCAGCAATTTTGTATGTAAATAATATTACTTAGGTCATCAATATATATGTACCTACTTAGGTTTAATTTTTAGGTTTTTGTACCTCGAAAGGAAAGAGAAACCCTATAGGAAAACCCCGTTATCCGTCTGTCTATCACTATCGAGACCTTGTTTCTCAGGAACGCGTAAAGGTATCATCCGATTGTTGTACCTACTCGTTCATGTTTGTAGAGTTTCATACCCAAATGTGTTTTGGTAGGTTACTAAGTTTACCTATCTACATACGTCTTGGAAATCAAATAAATTGTACAGTGGAGTCTTTGCTGTTACTTACATATTAAATAAATCTGAGTTGTCTATGTTATTCTGATCACCCTAAATAATAGGGATGACGACAGCTCTAGAAATAATTTATGAACTCTTGATCACTAAATTGCCCTCCTACTTGAACTTCGGAAAACCTTACTCGTTGTGTTTTCCATCAAGTCTTCGATTTTTAATTCACCTAAATCACAAAATGAGTACTTAAATGACGCTGCAAAACTATGACGTCACGCATAGGAATTTCAACATTTTTAGAACAAAATGTCGTTTTTGACAGATGATAAAAAGTAACTCAGAGTATTTAAACAGAAAGAGTATTTAAACTTGTATTTGTTTATGTACTATGGATTCTTAACTTAAACTGTGCTTGTAGTTACTTACATTCGCATCAGGTAAGTAGGTAGGTACTTAGTCCATCATCATTATAACCTATTTGTTTATATTATGACGGAAGGCGAAATTTCCGGTCGAAATAATCTGAAAGAATTAAATTTTCGATTAGGATATAGTTTACGAAGTAACTAGTATCTCATCTGTGATATAGTGTCCTAATATAGTATATATCCGTGGCCCTACTCAATGCTAAGCAAACAGATACAATTTTGGAATTAAAATAAGTAAATCTACACTTATTAGTTAGGTACCTACCTACAGTGAAGCTGGAGACGATACCGGAAACCGGGGCGGTAGGCAATATCGTGACTGTGCCGGCCGGCGGCAAGGCGGCGGCGGCGACTTATACTTGTGTTTGTTTACACAGAAGAGGAGAAAGTAGTTGGTGGTACCTAGTACAAGTAGGATAATAGTATTCTGCGCGAATTTAATAATAACCTAACAATATGACAGTACGAGCGACAGCGTTTTGGTAGACGTAGACGAGCAAGAATGATGCAATACGTCGACACTATTGGCATGGCGGTCACGCGGCTAAATTGCGTGGAGTCGCCCCTCCCATTCTTGCACGTAGCTCTCAATATTTCCCATCCCGTTTAGTAGACGTATCAGATTGCTTTTCAATTTGTTTGGCTTAGACGCGGTGTTTTGCAGCCTCGGCGAGTCGATACAAGCAAAAGTGAAGCTTATGGAAAGACGATGAAGTGATGACATTCAGATAAACAAGAAATGTGTGCATTACGCACGTAGTGTAGTGTGGGCACAGGCAACCGCGTGGACCGTGGACAGGCTGGACGGACAGTCTCACTGAAACTATTACTCTTAAATATACTGTGCTGAAACAGACTGACAGACAGTGCAAATGTAAGAGTCGGACGTGCTGCAGGCGTTTACCGTGCTAGGTACTTATATTTACCGAATGGTACGATTGTAAGCGACGGTCAAAGTCAAGGAGAAGTTCAAATAAATTGAGTGTCAAGGTGAGTAGATTTGATTTGATTTAATTAAGAACTACTAAAACTTTGCTCTACATACTTATACAAAAATAGACAGGATCAATAAAAATAACACTGAAAAAATGAAAATTTGTTACGTGGCTACGAGAATCACATTCAGTAGAAATGGCTAAAAACTTTGAATTCTAAGCATTAGAATGCACCTGCTCTCACCAGCTGTAGCTAGGTATAAACTTATTTAGATCAATAACTCTAATAAAGTAATAACTTTAAGGAGAGCGTTAAGTTAGGTTAAGGTTCTGTAGGTGTGCTATAGGTATATGTATATAAGTAACTCTACGTAGCTACCTAGGTACTTACTTACCTAATGTTATGGAACGAAGTTTTAGGAAGTAGATTATGTATACTACAAGTAGGTATTTTATAATATTTGAATGCCGTCTTATCTCGGTGTGATTGGCGTTAACTGACCACTAGTACGGTCATTACCAGGATGTGTTTGACTGATAGTGGCATTTACCTCGACCGTTTCCGTGCTTCGCAAACAACGTGAAGCCGATGGTGCTGGTTGCTATTACTAGGTGGAAGACTTAAAGGCATGTGGAAAGGCCGAGGCCTTATAGGCGGCTTTGAAAACCTTTGACAGAGGGGTTCGCCAGTAGTTGTACAACCTCCACGAGTGCGGACTCGGCCGCGCGCCGTGTGTGCGGAGCGAGGCCGCGAGTCTCGGCAGTGGAGATGTTGTCGGTGGTCGGTGGATAACGGACCACCTTTGAATTATATGTTCTAGGGCAAGTACTTGCCTATCTACCAATAATACCTAGGCACCTACCTACTTTATTGTATATTCACGTCATCGTTATCTCCTGTAGGATCTCCCAATTAGTATTTATTTTTTCTAAACAGAACCTAAATGTTTCCAGCTACTAGTAAGATGTGCGGTATCTGGGCAACGTTCGGCGTCGTCGGTGGGCTCAGCCCCACGTGCCTCAAGTGCTTCTCGGCCATCGTGCACCGCGGGCCGGACGCGTGGCGCATCGAGCAGGACGCGCGCGATCCCCTGGCTTTGCTCGGCTTCCAGCGGCTCACCATCGTCGACAGCCTCCATGGAATGCAGCCGATGCGCCTCCACTGCTATCCCCGCACTATCGTCGTCTGCAACGGCGAAATCTATAACTACAAACGCCTCCAATCCCAGTACGACTTCCCGTACGAGACCAAGTGCGATGTGGAAGCCATCATCCACGTGTACCACACTCTCGGTGCCGCTGCAACCGCAAAAAGCCTAGACGGCGTTTTTAGCTTTTGTCTTGTGGACGGAGAGAAGCGTAAAATTGTAATTGCTAGAGATCCATACGGCGTTCGGCCGCTATACAAGTTTCAGGACGATGAACAAGGTATTCTTGGTGTATGCTCGGAAGCTAAAGGCTTGATCGGACTCAAGCAGAAAGGTAGCGCTAGTTCTACTCTCGGCCAGTTCCCGCCGGGCCACTTCCAGGTGTGGAGCATGCTAGACGACGGTAAAGTTAAACTAGATTACACCGAGCAATACTTCAAGCCAGACATGCCTCCAAGTTTCGTTCCTTTCGTTCCTAAAGAGACGCTACAAAACATGAACATGTATGAAAAAACAGCACATTTATTGGAAGCTGCTTGTAAAAAGAGACTGATGTCAGACCGGAGAATTGGGTGTCTTCTCAGTGGAGGATTGGATTCATCTTTGATCGCCGCTCTGATCGTCAAGCTCGCGAAAGAATGCAAACTTCCATACAAAATACAAACATTCGCTATAGGCATGGGAGAGTCTCCCGACTTGATTGCGGCTCGATCTGTTGCAGACTACCTTGGCACTGAACACCATGAAGTGACTTTTGATGAAAACGATGTGAGAGAAGTACTGGACAACGTAATCTATCATTTGGAGTCATATGACATTACAACAATAAGAGCCAGTACACCGATGTATCTGTTAGCTAAGTATATCAAACAAAACACAAACTCGACTGTAATATTGAGCGGAGAAGGAGCTGATGAGGTAGCTCAGGGATACATTTATTTTAGGGACGCGCCGACTGCAGAGGCCGGCCATGAAGAGAGCTTGAGACTTCTCTCGGATATTTACTTATACGACGGGTTGCGAGCTGATCGCACTACTAGTGCATTCAGTTTGGAACTGCGTGTGCCTTTCTTAGATATCCAGTTCACCCACCACTACCTCAGCATAGATCCTAAACTGCGACAACCGCAAAACGGTGTCGAAAAGCACTTGCTAAGAAGTAGCTTCGCCAAGAGTGGCTTGTTGCCAGACTCCATCCTGTGGCGGCATAAAGAAGCATTTAGCGACGGTGTGGCGTCAGTTAAAAAGTCATTGTTCACTACAATATCTGAGATCGTAACTGAAAGATTAACAGAGGAAAACCAGCAGTACACTGGTGTCCAACCAACCACCATAGAGTCGACATACTACAGATACATATTCGAGAAGTCGTTTCCTGGACAACACAACTTTACGCCGTACTACTGGATGCCGAAGTGGGTGCAAGTGTCCGACCCTTCGGCGCGATTCATAAAACACTACGCTGCAACATAGACACGTTATTACTCATAAATTAGAGATCTGAATGTTGATTTTATTTTATTGTTAATGTATTGAGTAACATATCTATCACACATACCATACACTCTGCGGCTTATAACGAAATACTTAATTTTTCTAATACTAAATAATCAAAAAAGCACCGATTTTTTTAAAGCCAAAAATATACAAAGACAATGTGTCGAGGAGCACAACATTCTGTAGATCCTAGAAATCCCGTAGATTGCTCAAAACAAAGTGCATTTTTTCCGCTAAATGTATGTAAAACTTGCCAATTTACCTTGTGTCGAGCACTCTGCGGCGTTCCAGAGAATCTGCAGAATGATGTGCTCTTACACACATTCGTAACCAGGGGTCTACTGACCGCACATTGTGATTTCCGTACTTTTCTTGATTTCAAAAAACATTATCTTTGCTCTTTAGATACCACATTATAAGAAAATATATTGCAAAAAATTGGTGTTCCGTTAATTGTGCCGATAAGTGTATCCACTATCACCAATGATCCAAGCCACGAAAGCGAAATCCAAAATCTCCGCTTGAAACATACTGTAGGTAATTACTAAGGCATTAAATTAATGTTCGTTTATATTAACAGTAAGTATACCTAAGGTTACTGTTTAATTTAATTGATTGCACAGTTGTTCAGCTACCAGTCATTCGCAAATGGCGAACGGATGGCCCGTATGAGGTCATCAGCACGACACATGCAGTTTCTGAATTTCGGACCAACATAAGGCTCATTATATCTTGAAATAGTTTTAGAATAAGCATCTTCGACTTGCACGTCAGACGTAGCCGGAGTTACAGGATCTGGTAACGGATCCAGAACGTCTGTGTCTCGCGGCGGGAGCTCCTCACCAAACTGAAGACAATTATTCATCAGGAAGGTCACTTCACGATTGCTCTTTTTACTAATTTTCTCCTTTGTACTGAGGCCATTCGGCGACGGAATCCAAACGGCTCGCTCCGAATGTGCCGGGGAAGGTGAACATTCGGAGCTTTCATAGATACTTAAATTGGAAAATTTCAAAACAGGTTTATTCGTGACCGACGTCGTTTTCTCGGCGGTGCTCACCAGTTGCTCCGTGGACTTGTTGCTGGTCAACTTTTCAAATTTGGTTTCTATTTCTTCATCTTTAAAAACCCTCGTGGCACCACCGGCACCGCTGCGAAGCAAGTTGTACGTGACGTAGCAACTGGGGCAAAACTGGTGTTTCAACTGAGTGAAATCATTCTGTCCGATGGTGAGGCTGTCCTTGGGTGTCACCTGAATGAACCGGTCGAGTACGCCGCTGGGGCTCGCCTGGACCCCTGCGTCGTAAAGTTCACTGCCCTCGGGACTGCGCCTGGTGCAAGTCTTGCAGACACAGTTCAGGTTGGCTAAACTTCTCTTGAGTACGCGTAGCTCGATGGGTTCCCATCGGCCGCACGCGCCAGGCAATACGCTCTTCCACATTGTAACTAAATATTTAATGGTTCTGGGCAGCTCTGACTCTGGCTCTGGCTGTGGCCGGGCCACTCAGGTGAATAAAAGGATTAAGTATTGAAAATTACATTTTAAGCGCGGTCAGGTCACTCATCATTACGTTACTGCACACAAAACGTACTAAACAAAAATAAAGTGAATACGTGACGGTCGATCGAAAATGGCAGAGTTAACAGAAAAGCGAAGAAAACAAACTACATAAAGTGACACATATCATCAGTAGGTACCTGAGTAAGTATTTGTTTTTAGTTAAAATAGGTATGAGTAGGTATCTGTATCTATGCTAAGTGTAGCTCTATGAAATATTGCCATCAAAGGGCTGACTCACACTGGTCGAGTGTGAAGCGCACTGGACATCTGTACAGACAGTGTACTCGTAAGCCGATCGGAAAGTAGTGAGTGCCATAGTGCCATGCAATCACAGCATGCAATACACCACTATACCATAGTAAAAAGAAATAATAGTATGTATCTTCATACAATGGTACATCGCGCGGTTTGTATGTGTGCGCGTCAGTAGGCACGCACGCACACTACAATAATAAGAACGACTTGTTTGGTAAAAGGAAAGGACTGTACTTTCTACTTCGCCAAACATTTGATCACTGTTTTGTCCCGAGAAGTTTTATAATAATTCAATGTTTCTATATTATCTATTCTTTGTAATTGTCTTTGTCAAGGAACTATAAACAGAATGTTTGACACTCGACTAAATTTTACGTAAATAAACAAAATTACTAAACTTAAAATGTAAGGATAAGGTAACAACATCGACATGCAGCGATAGGTTGTTCTCAGGATGAGACGAGCTGCTCCTGGGCCCAGCAAGGGCACGCCACTTACATCCAAGGTTAGTGAGAACAATTAGCATTGAAAACATGAAATTTGTATCATTCTTAGCCGAGACGAGGCCAAAAGCCTAACAATCCTTCATCATATCAGCTCATATACGTCCCCACCGAGGAGCTCGATCCTATCCTGGATTAGGGCCTTAGTCAACCATGCGGGCCCAGTGCGGGTTGGTCGACTTCACATACAACTTCACAGGTTTCCTCACAATGTTTTCCTTCACCGTAAGATCTTCGGATAAATGTACATATGAAATCGAAATTCCAAAACACATTGGTAGGTACCTGCCAGGATTCGAACCACAACCTCCCGGACTACAACGCCACCGACGCCCTTTCCAATACATGTTGTATTGAAATTACACTGTTCAGTAACCTAACTGAGCTGTGGTGAGCAACATGTATTAAACTTACACTGTTCAGTAACCTAACTGAACTGTTCGTGAGCAACATGTATTAAACATACACTGTTCAGTAAACTAACTGAGCTGTGGTGAGCAACATGTATTGAACTTACACTGTTCAGTAACCTAAGTGAACTGTTCGTGAGCAACATGTATTGAACTTACACTGTTCAGTAAACTAACTGAGCTGTGGTGAGCAACATGTATTGACAGTAAACTAACTGAGCTGTGGTGAGCAACATGTATTGAACTTACACTATTCAGTAACCTAACTGAACTGTTCATGAGCAACATGTATTGAACTTACACTATTCAGTAACCTAACTGAGCTGTGGTGAGCAACATGTATTGAACTTACACCTGTTCTGTAGAAAATGAAAGCGCACTGACCTTCAAAACAACTTGTCTTCGTGGCGTAGTGGTTACTCCATTCGCTATCAGGAGGCCGCGGGTTCGGTTCTCGACGGGGTCTAACGTTGCAAGACTCTGTTTTGTTGGTGGAAGGGCATTTCCTAAGCCCGTCTGGCTAGGTACCACCATCTTATCTGAGTTTTGCCGCCAACATCAATGTTAACAGCATTTATTGTGTTTTGGCATAAAGATAAGATAGCCGGTTCCCTATTGTGATAGGAAATGTTAGTAAGACCGCTTCCATATTCGGCATCGTCGTCACTTACCATCAGGAATAAAAAGAAACACCCTACCATTCCAGCCCCTCTGCACGTGCCTGCACTGCACCAGCAAGAAATGTCCCAATATCTTGGACAAAATTGCGATCCCCACAGTCGAGCACAACCCGCCACGAAGGCGGCCCCTGAGGGCCACGAAGGCGAAGGGTAAAAAGAAACCGAAGGTGACGCCGCCTTCACCTGCTCTTGCTTTGCCGCCAGAGCCGAAAGAAACTAACAGTGTTCTGGAGGTGTTGAGGAAAGGTACTTACAGTATCTAGTAAATAACTAACAGTGTGTGTAACGAGAAAAAAAAATATCCCCACTTTTTGTGTAGGGGAGGTACCCTAAAAAAAATAATTTTCAATATTTTATTTAACAACTTTGTCGGCGTGAGTAATATGTATTATTATTATTACAGCTCATATACGTCCCCACCGAGGGGCTCGAGCCTACCCTAAATCAGGGCGATTAGGCCTTAGTCGACCACGCGGGCCCAGTGCAGGTTGGTCGACTTCACACACAACCTTCGAGTTTCTTCGCAGGCGTGTGCAGGTTTCCTCACGATGTTTTCCTTCACCATTAAAGCAATCGGTAAGTATGTACGTAAGTTTTTGAAAAACTCATTGGTACATTGGCCGTCCAGATTTGAACCCGGTACCTCTGTTTAGATGGACCGAGTCGTTACCGGTTGAGCCACCGACGCTTATAGTAATATGTATACCTAGGCCAAATTACAGCTTTCTATTGTAATTAGTATTCTTTGCTATTACTAAGAGTCTGAGCTAATCCGCAGACAGTCAGGAGGGACATGGCGAAACTATAAGGGTTCCTTGTTGATTACGGAACCCTAAAAACCAGCCAAGTGCGGGGCAGACTCGCGCACCGAGGGTTCCGTTCTACCACACACATCCCTCAAACGTCCCGCACAAGGCACTTATCCCAGCACCGACAATGAACGAGAATATTACTCGCTCGGGGCGGCCATTCCTGTAGACTGACCGCCGCTGGTTGGTCTCTCGGAGAGTGTTTCGACCGCTCAGAAAATATAGTTTGATAGGTTCTCGCCGGCACGGCGCTGTGAACAGTCAGCGCGATTATTTATTAATATATGTATCTCTTTTATTGACACGGGATTTACATCTATTGTCACGTTTCTCGTCGACGACGGTGGGACAATTGCTTAAAATACGTAAACTTGTTTAGGGCACGCGTGCGGGTGCGAGGTGGTGACGCGCGCGGCGGCGGGGAGCCTGCACCGGCTGGTGGGCCTGCAGGACCGCCGCGAGGGCATCGTGGCCGAAGCCTACAACGACCCAGCCGATGACCCAGATGACGAAGATTTAAGTGATTAACGACCTGAATTTTTAGAAGACGCAGATTGAGCGCCACATGTACAGTCGGCCAAAAATGTGGTCGGCCACCCTACGGTTGTAGTTCATTTGCACGTCACAGAACCACAAGTGATTTTCCCTTGCAATGATATTATGACATTACAAAAGCAAGCCTCAACGATATTTAGTTTTGTCAAAACTGATGGATCGCTTCTTTGGCCGACCGTACAGTCAACTGTAGGCAGGAGGTAACACTCTTGCCAGTGTAAGCCGCACTACGGACCGCCGCCACATCGCGCACTATGCGCACTATGCGCACGCACATTGCCTCGACGCAGCCGCTACTACTACGACGCGGCCAACACCCAGACGCCGACGAGTACTCATGCGGTTACCGAACTCGGTTTCTCGAAGTAGCAGACTGTGCGCCACAAGTATAACCAGTGCAAAAGAAACGATTTGAAAATGGCAACGTCGGCGAAACAGTTTGGCGCCGACGAGTAGGCACTCGCGCATTACCGACCTCAGTTTCTCGAAGACGCAAGCCAAACGCCACAGGTGCAAAAGACACGATTTGAAAACACAGGGTACTCATGGGAGTCAACCAAACAACAAGTGTTACTACTGACGTGCGCACGAGTGCATACCTATAATCATCTGTACTATAACTAGAAATAAAACAGAAGCGCCCTTCGTAAACTATTCACTTTTACGCTATTACGCTACTACGCTAGCTACCTACCGAAAATGTTGTATTACATTACGTGGTGTAAAAAAAAGCAATTGAAATTATAAGAAATGAATCCGAACCAACTAAAATATAGGAAAAACAGTATATAAAATCCATTCATAAAACATTGTTGGACTTCACGAAGATACCGACTGTCACTTAGTGAGACGAAGTGCAAAAATTTTAGATAGAGAATGGATTTTGCTCATTTATATTCTAGTATTGTAGACTCGGTTCCAAACCATTTCAAAGATACTTTTTTTCACATCCCGTACATAGGATTTGTATACAGGTTCCGCCAGTACAATGTCCTCGTCATGGCCTACTATCAAAAGATTCGCACGGGCGTCTCCTGGGTACGCTTCATTAAACTTTATCGGAAAAACAGACTAAAAATCATATTAGCTATACTATTCACATTTTTATTGTTTTTTGTACTCCTCACATACATTATTTACGGTTATAGGAAACAATTGAGTAATAGCGATAGCGGCGAAACAAAAACACGAAAAGGGTTCTTACAAAAATTACGTGATATGAAGAAATCTACCAGGTAACACTTTCAAAATCTTTAAGGCTCAAAATATATGTGCCCGCGCGACGGGGCGGTCCGGCCGCTACGCAGCGATTTCATGGTCATATACATAGGGCACAATGTAGCGGTATTCTCGCTAGAGTTCAATGAATGATAATAAATTATATTCTAGTCTAACGCGCTTATGGAAATTTGTAACGAGACGTATCCCTCACACATGTTTGGGAGTACCACAACAACCCCGCTGCAAGCAGCGGCGCGGCTCATGTAATTCGTTGCATACAATTGCTTAACTTCACGACACGGACGTAGCGGTCGCGCGGACGTATATATTTCCAGCCTTAGGCTCGAAATACATGCACCCGCCGACCGAGCGGCCCGGCCGCTACGCCGTGAAAAGCGGAGCGGCCCGTATAATTCGTAGCAGTCGCTCGTAATGTCACGCCGTAGCGGCCGGGCCGCTCGGACACGTGGACGCATACATTTCCATCCTTCCTTAGTCATAATATCTGTAACTTTCTGTAATACATATACATATTATAAATGTTGCATTTTTTATATGCTATCTACATAATATGTTAAAGGTTCTCTTTCGTGTTTTCTTCCTGCTTACCATTTTGTTCCTGTTGCTGTAAATGTTTTAACTTTTCACACATGTAATTCCAATATTTACATCTGATCTTATCGTATTTGCTTGCTAATGCTCGACACAGTTCTAGTGCTCTATCAGCGTTGTGCATCATATTAGTTTCACCTTTCTTAGCGGCCTCCTCACACGCGTCCACGAGGAAGGCCAACAGGTACGGTGACCGACACTTGGTTCTGTACAACTCCTCGCAGAACGCCGTGACCACCGCGTTGCCGCTCATGCCCCTCTTGTCGTGGAGCAGCACGCCTCTCAGATAGTTCCACGCGCTCTCGTTGTTTTTCACGAATCTTATTTTCTCGAGAGCGTAGCAAATCTCCTTCTGCACGTTGAGGTCGGACCAGCCCAGGTGGTTGTTCATGACGAAGTAACGCTGGTTCCAGGCGGAGTTGTTCCTCACATCTTCTGTGATGAGGCTGTCCACAAACTGCATCTCTTTGTCGTACAGTCTGTAATAAAAAGATGTATTTTCAGAATAGCAATTGTTAACTGATAGATAGTAAATACCTACAATAAATATATTATTTATTTACTCTATAAGCAGCACTGAGCACTGAGCATTCGACACTCAGGGTATAAACTTACGATGAGAATGCATAAAAAACCGACCAATGTATAATCGGACACAAATCTTTTTAAGATCGAACCTTGTCATAGTAAAAAGGAAAAATGTCATAATGATATTGGCCTATAATTTTCAAGAAGACATTTTTCATTAAATCCTATCTTGGCTAATTATACATTAACAATCTCGCCACTACAATAAATCATAGACGTCCCTTGTTTGCAAATGACATATCGGTCATATTCAAGGAATATATAATAATCCCTACTTATATTATAAATGCGAAAGTAACTCTGTCTGTCTGTCTGTTACGCTTTCCCGCAAAAACTACTGAACGGATTTGCCTGAAATTTGGTAGGTAGACAGATTAGGACCTGGATTAAGACATAGGCTACTTTTTACCACGCTTGCGAGCCGCTTGCGGCTCGCGCACTGCGCACCCTCGAAAAGTCATAGAAACGTGGTCCACGCGGGTGAAGCCGCGGGAAACAGCTAGTAACATTAATAAAACTCGAAAAATTCATTCAGACATAATTTATATTTATTCAACCGGAAAACAGTCTTTAGTTTTATCTGAAATTCACTGGTGTGATCACATTGATGACATTTTGGCGTGAGCTAGTTCCCATTTCGTTGGGGAATCTTGGTAATCCCGCTTCCATCTTCGGCATCATCGCAGTTTAACCATCAAGTAAAATAAAAGGGTTAAAATAGTGTCGCCGCAGTGAAAGTGATATTTTTCTCCAAGTATATTGAAGTAGATGGCACTAGGGTTTGTCAAGTCTCGAGGTTTTGAAAGTCTCGGGCCTCGAGATGTCTCGAGCTAATTTTCCCGGGACTTTCGAGATATTCGAGACATAAACTAAACAATTAATTTTGACGTTTATCATGCATGATACATTTTTATTTTTACACTTTTTAAACTCCAGCAACTACTTTGAGTCGTAACTCGTAATTTGACCCAACCTTTTTTTTTTGTTTAAACTAAAAATAATATAAAAATATCCAAGGGTAGATTAATATAAAGTAGCCCATTATTAAACCGTCTTAAAGGACGGCCAGAAATCGCGTAGATATATAAGGTACTAAACTAGCGACCGCATGCGTCTTCGTCCGCGTGGACTTCATTGTAAATTTTTAACGCGTAACGATACTAAAAAGTTACAACAGTAAGTTTTAATTTGTGCCAAAGCTAAATCATATTGGTAAGATAAATAACTCTCAGTCTCAAGTCTCTCAACAAGTGGGTCTTAAAATTAACATGGACAAAACGAAAATAATGTTAAATGTCCCTGTCGCACCCACTCTACTATAGATTGGAGACTCTACACTGGAAGTTGTTGACGAATATGTATACCTGGAACAAACAGTCCAGCTAGGTAGGTTCAACTTCAAGAAAGAGATCAATCGACAAAATCCAACTCGGCTGGGCAGCGTACGGAACTGAGACATGGTTGCTTACTATGGGCCTCATAAGAAGGCTCAAGGCCACCCAAAGGCGGCTATGCTCGGAGTTTCGCTGTGTTATCAAATCAGAAACGAGGACCAAAGTAACCGACATAGCTCAATCAATTAATCAATCAATCAAAATAATTTATTTTAGGAAGGTTAAAGAGTGCCGCTAGCGGTAACGTATTACGATCGGTTAGAACGCCGTAAGCTTACGGCACACTAGTCATATCAACTCATATACCTACATACACCGAGGGGCTCGAGCCTACCCTGAATTAGGGCGATCAGGCCTTAGTCGACCACGCGGGCCCAGTGCGGGTTGGTCGACTTCACACACAACCTGCGAGTTTCTTCGCAGGCGTATGCAGGTTTCCTCACGATGTTTTCCTTCACCGTTAAAGCAATCGGTAAGTATGAACGTAAGTTGTTTTTTTTTTAATAAACTCATTGGTACATTGGCCGTCCAAGATTTGAACCCGGTACCTCTGGTTAGAAGGACCGAGTCGTTACCGGTTGAGCCACCGACGCTTTTTTTGCACGCACACTAGTACATAATTTTAAATAGCCGTCAGTGGTAATATAGTGTAGTCAGTTACAGTGCCGTAAGCTTGCAAACTAGTAAGCCGCGCTCAGTTAGACTTCGTCATTTTCTTAAACTTGTCTTTTTTCTAAATTGTCACTTTCCTAACTCGTCACCTTTTTAACTAGTCTCGTTTTTAAACTTGACACTTTCCTAACTCGTCACCTTTTTAACTCGCCTTTTTTTGCCACCCATGGGGGGGAGCCTCGCTTTGCGAGGCTCTTTAACTGTATAATCAATCAAACCTGACCGAAACTAATATCGCTCGCTTCGCTCGCTCATTTACAGTTTTTTTACTAAGTTTTATCTTAAAAAACTGTAAACTGTAATCTAAACGTCATGAAAAAACATTTATGAAATGATTGCATACTTTTATGAATAAAATTATATAATTTTTATTGAATTATCACTATTTTGTACAAAGAAGGAGGGAAATTAAATATACAATTTAATTGATAAATTTACTTTTATTTGCACTTATTAATTCAAATATGTTTATTACTTTAAAGAACAGAAACATGTTTGCTGCTCTAGCTCCGATCATAACGTTACAATCAGCGTAACGGGACAATGAGCGTAACGGGACATTGAGTCATCCTTTTTCGTGCATGCAGCCGTCGTTCATCGATTTATTAGACGTTAACACGTCAAAAAATATACGGTCGAATTGAGAAACCTCCTCCTTTTTTGAAGTCGTTTAATAACAAATGGCAGTGCTATGCAATACAAACTTAACAGCTATTTAAACGGTCGCGTTATTACGCCATGCATACTCCTTACGGCAGATTAGACGGTGTCACTATATGCCGTAAAACTTACGGTTCCAGAACCGAGTGCGATACAATGCCGCTTGCGGCACTCTATACACTTCCTTTATTTTAAATAGGTGTTTACACACACTTTTAAATAGTCAAAAACACTTATTTAATATTACAAATAATGTCATGATTCAGATTAGTTTCAGGTAATGGTATTTGTTATAGAATCAACATATATATTACACCTTTGTCATATATACCGAATCTATTGTTTCATAATATCCTCTAGAGCACAAGCATTTTTGACATAAGTCTTCAATTTATTCTCTGATAAACTAGTTAAGTACATTTTCTGTAATTTTGTTGTGGAATCTTATACACTGCCCCACAAATGACTTTTTAACCTTACTCAGTGTCGAAAAGGCTATATCTATTTTATTTACATTTCTTAGATTCAAATTATGCCTGTCACTGTTTTTAGGAAATAAATGCAAATTCTTCTGAACGTACGTGATGTTTTCATATATAAATTGACTAGCAACATTTAAAATATTGATTTCCTTGAACTTATTCTGTAACTACTCACTTGATCGCATCTGATAGATTGCGCGGATAGCTCTTTTCTGCAGGATGAAAATAGTTTGTATATCGGCCGAATGCCCCCACAGTGAGATGCCATAAGGCATTATGCTATGGCAGTAACTAAAATACACTAGTCTCGCAGTACTTACATCTGTTAACTGTCTTATTTTCTTAACAGCATAAGCAGCTGAACTAAGCCTTCCCGCTGATGTTTCAATGTGTGGTCCCCATTGAAGTGAAACATCCAAAGTAATACCAAGCTCTCAGAATTGCTAAACTTAAGTGGCTGTGGGTGTGGCACATAGCATCGTAGAACAGATGGCCGTTGGAGTAATTAAGTTCTCGAGTGGCGATCGTGCACCGGAAAACAGCGTAGGCAGACCTCTCACTCGGAGGACCGATGACTGGTGAAGGTCGCGGGAAGCCACTGGATGCAGGCAGCGCAGAACCGGTCGTCGTGGAAATCCTTGGGGGAGACCTTTGTCTGGCTGTGGACGTCCTTAGACTGATATGATCATCTAATATATAAAAATAAGTCGGGTTTTCCTTCCTGACGCTATAACTCCAGAACGGCTGGACCGATTTGGCTAATTCTTTTTTTGTCGAGTTCGTTATTATCAGGAGAAGGTTCTTATGTAGGGTAGGGTAGGGTAGGGTAGGGTAGGGTAGTGTAGTGTAGTGTAGTGTAGGGTAGGGTAGTGTAGGGTAGGGTAGGGTAGGGTAGTGTAGTGTAGGGTAGTATAGTGTAGGGTAGGGCAGTGTAATGTAATGTCAGGCGGTACGTAGTTCGCCGGGACAGCTAGTTACATATAAAAGTATTCATTAATAATTTTGAGTGAATTTCTTTTTGAAGTCGGTTTTTAGTTTTTTTTTTTGTTAATTTCTTTAACATCGTAACGGAGCAACGAACTGTTGTGGTTGAGGGGGTGGGAAAGGACATAGACTACTAATTAGTATAGCCTGACATAGTTCCCGAGGAATCTGGGGAAAACTCATTCCACCCTCGCGCACGTCGGCGTCGCAACAGAGCAAACGGATTGACGTGACTTTTTGAACAGAAATAGTGTGAGAAGGTGGGAAGCGACAGAGACTACAAATCAGAATAGCTCAATGTAGTTTCCGAGCGGTCTGAAGAAAACTTACGTCTACGCACCACTTACCCTAAAAGGTAGGCATAATAACGATGTCCACGCGGGCGAAG
The DNA here is from genome assembly GCA_947284805.1 of Coleophora flavipennella. Classification (NCBI taxonomy): domain Eukaryota; kingdom Metazoa; phylum Arthropoda; class Insecta; order Lepidoptera; family Coleophoridae; genus Coleophora; species Coleophora flavipennella. The sequence goes on from OX369273.1 coordinate 213,744, forward strand.
CCGCGGGCAAAAGCTAGTAATGAATAAAGAAAAACTAACCCAAATGTCTTGATGGCCCACTGTCGGTGTTGCCAGGCATGGTAGTTCTTGGGGTCCTGGATGAGAGCATCTCCGGTGAGCTCCAACTCCATCGACGGGTCCTGCAGCCACTCTACAAGCACCCTTCTGTGGTGCCACACCTAGAATTTATATCAACAGTTTGTTTTTCAAAGTTTGATTAGATCTGACCAGGTTAACTAGGTAGTGAAATCGTGACGGACGGCTACCATGTTCTTTTTAGGGTTCCGTACAACAACACAAAAAACGGAACCTTATAGGATCACTCGTGCGTCTGTCTGTCTGTCCGTCCGTCTGCCACAGCCAATTTTTCTCCGAACCTAGTGGACCAAATCAGGTGTTTGGTAGGATGGTGTAATCTTATGACCCAAACACAGATGTTCAAAATATTTTTTTAAGTAAGGGGTTGTCCATAAATTACGTGAGGCTTTTTTCAGGATTTTTTGACCCCCCCTCCCCCTCTGGTGAGATTTCGTGAGATTTTCCTCAACTCCCTCCCCCCTCCCCAAATCTCACGTGAGATTTTTTAAAATTTGTATTTTGGCTGGAAACGCGTTGGATTATAAAAAAAGTAATAAAAGTTTGATGAAACACGAATTTTTTCAATCTTCAAACTGCTATAACTTTTAAATGAATCAACCAATTTTCACGCGGTTTGCGGCGATTCATGTAGTTTTTTAAGCTTAATAAAAAAAAGATATCTGATGAACAAAATTTGATTTTTTGAATAAAAAAATAAATTTATCTGATAAAACATTTCGGAGTTATTACAAAAAAAACGCAATCGAAGAGCTACTGTGCTGCTCTGCGGGGTTCGGACAAATACGACAAACACTGTTGTGTGAAATTTCGCCATATTTTACACCGTTTTCCACAAGAAAACAAATTACGTGATATTTGCTATAACCCCCCTCTCCGCCATGTGAGATTTGGAAAGATTTAGCTTGACCCCCTCCCCCCCTTAAACACCTCACGTAATTAATGGACGCCCCCTAAGAGTCATTCTTAGGGGAAAAAATTAGGAAATTTAAAAAAAGTTTTGCAAACCTTACTGTGTCATATATCAAATAAAAGGGCTCGATCTCAAATATATAAATAGTTTAGATTTTATTCATGAAAGAAGACGAAAATTGACCATCCCCCTCTCCCCCCTTGATCTCCGAAACTACTGAGCCCAAAATTTTTAAAAAATCACAAAATATAGTTCATTGCTTGTAGATTAGAAGAAAATCTATAAAAATTCTCTCAATTGAAAATAAAGTGGTAAACTCAATATTATAATACGTTCACTTACGAAAAATAGTTCAAACTAGATAGCGCTAGTAGTAATTTTCTGTTGGTCGCGTTTGTGTCTTTTGTTTGTCATGAGAATAGGTATCATTGTCGTAGTTGTGTGGAGAGGTGCGCATGCGGCGGTGCGGACTAGTGCGGAGCCCTCGTACCGCGCGCGCGAGTCCAACTCGCACTTGTTTGTCATGAGAATAGGTATCATTGTCGTAGTTGTGTGGAGAGGTGCGCATGCGGCGGTGGCGGTGCGGACTAGTGCGGAGCCCTCGTACCGCGCGCGCGAGTCCAACTCGCACTTGTTTGTCATGAGAATAGGTATCATTGTCGTAGTTGTGTGGAGAGGTGCGCATGCGGCGGTGCGGACTAGTGCGGAGCCCTCGTACCGCGCGCGCGAGTCCAACTCGCACTTGTTTGTCATGAGAATAGGTATCATTGTCGTAGTTGTGTGGAGAGGTGCGCATGCGGCGGTGGCGGTGCGGACTAGTGCGGAGCCCTCGTACCGCGCGCGCGAGTCCAACTCGCACTTGTTTGTCATGAGAATAGGTATCATTGTCGTAGTTGTGTGGAGAGGTGCGCATGCGGCGGTGGCGGTGCGGACTAGTGCGGAGCCCTCGTACCGCGCGCGCGAGTCCAACTCGCACTTGTTTGTCATGAGAATAGGTATCATTGTCGTAGTTGTGTGGAGAGGTGCGCACTGCGCATGCGGCGGTGGCGGTGCGGACTAGTGCGGAGCCCTCGTACCGCGCGCGCGAGTCCAACTCGCACTTGTTTGTCATGAGAATAGGTATCATTGTCGTAGTTGTGTGGAGAGGTGCGCATGCGGCGGTGGCGGTGCGGACTAGTGCGGAGCCCTCGTACCGCGCGCGCGAGTCCAACTCGCACTTGTTTGTCATGAGAATAGGTATCATTGTCGTAGTTGTGTGGAGAGGTGCGCACTGCGCATGCGGCGGTGGCGGTGCGGACTAGTGCGGAGCCCTCGTACCGCGCGCGCGAGTCCAACTCGCACTTGTTTGTCATGAGAATAGGTATCATTGTCGTAGTTGTGTGGAGAGGTGCGCATGCGGCGGTGGCGGTGCGGACTAGTGCGGAGCCCTCGTACCGCGCGCGCGAGTCCAACTCGCACTTGTTTGTCATGAGAATAGGTATCATTGTCGTAGTTGTGTGGAGAGGTGCGCACTGCGCATGCGGCGGTGGCGGTGCGGACTAGTGCGGAGCCCTCGTACCGCGCGCGCGAGTCCAACTCGCACTTGTTTGTCATGAGAATAGGTATCATTGTCGTAGTTGTGTGGAGAGGTGCGCACTGCGCATGCGGCGGTGGCGGTGCGGACTAGTGCGGAGCCCTCGTACCGCGCGCGCGAGTCCAACTCGCACTTGTTTGTCATGAGAATAGGTATCATTGTCGTAGTTGTGTGGAGAGGTGCGCATGCGGCGGTGGCGGTGCGGACTAGTGCGGAGCCCTCGTACCGCGCGCGCGAGTCCAACTCGCACTTGTTTGTCATGAGAATAGGTATCATTGTCGTAGTTGTGTGGAGAGGTGCGCATGCGGCGGTGGCGGTGCGGACTAGTGCGGAGCCCTCGTACCGCGCGCGCGAGTCCAACTCGCACTTGTTTGTCATGAGAATAGGTATCATTGTCGTAGTTGTGTGGAGAGGTGCGCACTGCGCATGCGGCGGTGGCGGTGCGGACTAGTGCGGAGCCCTCGTACCGCGCGCGCGAGTCCAACTCGCACTTGTTTGTCATGAGAATAGGTATCATTGTCGTAGTTGTGTGGAGAGGTGCGCATGCGGCGGTGGCGGTGCGGACTAGTGCGGAGCCCTCGTACCGCGCGCGCGAGTCCAACTCGCACTTGTTTGTCATGAGAATAGGTATCATTGTCGTAGTTGTGTGGAGAGGTGCGCACTGCGCATGCGGCGGTGGCGGTGCGGACTAGTGCGGAGCCCTCGTACCGCGCGCGCGAGTCCAACTCGCACTTGTTTGTCATGAGAATAGGTATCATTGTCGTAGTTGTGTGGAGAGGTGCGCACTGCGCATGCGGCGGTGGCGGCGCGGACTAGTGCGGAGCCCTCGTACCGCGCGCGCGAGTCCAACTCGCACTTGTTTGTCATGAGAATAGGTATCATTGTCGTAGTTGTGTGGAGAGGTGCGCATGCGGCGGTGGCGGTGCGGACTAGTGCGGAGCCCTCGTACCGCGCGCGCGAGTCCAACTCGCACTTGGCCGGTTTTTATTTAGGTTATGGTTTCACCGTGTCCGTGTCCGTCGGTATGTCACAGCCACTTTTCTCAAAGGTAGAAAGCTGTAATTTGGTATGGTTACAGAAATCTGTCACCCCAATTAAGTTATGAAATTAAATCATTAAAAAACTAGTGTTACCTTCCCTGCATGTGAAGTGGGGGTAGATAAACAGCACTGATGTGTTCCGGCTTGAAGATAAGATAGCCAGATCTACATTGCGTTGGGGAAGTTTGGTAAGCCCGCTTCCATCTTCGGCATCATCGTCCCCTTACCATCAGGTGAGATGATGCCAAGCGCTTAGAAAATGTGGATAAAAAAATATATATTTGTTCACTTATCCCATTTGTTGCAGTTGAGCAGGTCTTTCAAAACATAACTTTTGACCACCTCTGTGGCGTAATAGTTCAGTCCATCAGCTTTACATCAAGAGGTCGCGGGTTCGATTCCCGGCGGAGACTAACTTTGTAAGACTCGGTTTGATTGGTGACAGGGCATTTTCTAAGCCCGCCTGGCTAGCTACCACCATCTTATCCGAGTCTTGCCGCCAAACATCAATGCTAACAACATTGATGTGTTCCGGCTTGAAGATAAGATAGCCAGTTCCCCATGGCGTTTGAGAATTTTGGTAAGCCCGCTTCCATCTTCGGCATCATCGTCACTTACCATCAGGTCAGGTGAGATGATGCCAAGGGCTTACCAATTGTGAATAAAAAAAACTAGTGAGAGTTTCCTAAAATCATTTTGCCGGTAGATCAGTCGTTAACTATACATGGTGATTTTTGTTACAGTTGTATTACCCCCCACCCCCTGCCCTACCTGCTAAACCGTTATTTCAGCCAATCTGAAAAGGGTATTGAAATATAAAATCAATTTAAAAAAAATATCACGGCCAAGTAGGCTTTCTTAGTTTGGAGTAATAGTCGAGCAACTTAAGAAGCTCTTGAGTAGTTGGAAATGTGAAAACATCATGGGTTATCAAGAAAATATATATATAAAGCGTCGGTGGCTCAACCAGTAACGATTCAGTCCATCTAACTAGAGGTACCGGGTTCAAATCTGGACGGCCAATTTACCAATGAGTTTTTCAAAAAACTTACGAACATATCATTACCGATTGCTTTAACGGTGAAGGAAAACATCGTGAGGAAACCTGCACAGGCCTGCGAAGAAACTCGAAGGTTGTGTGTGAAGTCGACCAACCCGCACTGGGCCCGCGTGGTCGACTAAGACCTAATCGCCCTGATTTAGGGTAGGCTCGAGTCCCTCGGTGGGGACGTATATGAGCTGATATAATATATAAAGCAAAAACAAAAAATAACTTGTTTTAATATACGATGAATCTAAAGTAATGCATATATAAGGCAGACATGTATTATACGAGTATTATACTATACTTTTAATATACTATTTTTTTAAAACACTACGGAACCCTACTTTGCACGTGGTTCGACACACCCTCGGCCACTTTATTGATTATTCTAGTGATAAAGAACAAATTTTAAGTATTTCTTTAAATAATACCTCAAAAAACTTTTATCGGTATAATGGTATGTGTGATTGAAATACGCTCGAACATAATGCCTGAATCGTACCCGACTCAAACGTGCCTACCATACAGTTCACTACAGAGATGCTGTCGCATCGGGCGCGCGGCGCGGCGCGGCGTCACCCACAATGTCATAAGCGAGAGGGCAAGTGGTTCACACAAGCCGTGTCTCCTGAGCCCCGCCACGCCCACGCCCACGCCACATACCAAAAGAACTTCATAACACTGCTCTGTTCCATACTTCAAACAATTGCTTACTCACTTGATAATTTTTCGGCGACAGTTTGATGACCGATTCCACATAGTCCAACTCAGCAGTCAAGTCTGTGCCCAGAGCTTTTAACAAATCCCTCCTGTAATGAGACAAGGAACTAATGATACCATGACTCAAATATTTAAGTAGTCATATTACATAGAATACATGTTGCTAACAATCCATCAACTTCCCCACTGTTGGGGCGCTGCGCCGCACACAAGTTCAAGTAATGTTCATGCCAAGTTCGGGTTAGTCGAGCTCGTAGGGCTGGTGGCGAACCCCAGTTCCGGACCGCCAGAACTATCTCAAGCCACCTCTAAGGCGTCTGACACGACTTGAACGACTGCCGCCATCTAGTTATAGCAACATGCACCAACGGCTTAAGGTGCCTTGCATAGCATGGAAATGGTTGAGAAAAATGTTTAAAAAACAGTCAAACCCATTCAGTTAATGACCATACCTAAGCTCTATAACCGCGCAAGTGGCACGACAATAAGACAAGCTTGTAAAGGAGAAGCTTGTAATTACAAACATTAGGTAAGTAAGTACACCAGATAAGGATGATGATGTCTTCCTAGGGGGCCAGTTGGCCACCTTGCACTTCGTGATAAAGAGATGCCACTCGACAGCTATTTCTTATTACCCGACTGCGCCAGAAGGAGGGTTATGTTTTTCGAGAGTATGTATGTATGTATGTTTGTATGTATAATTGTTTGGCACGCTCTGCAGCCTGAACGGCTGGATGGATTTTAGCTTGAGACGTGTCGTTAGATTCGTATTTACTGTGAGAGTGACACTGGGTATATCAAAATATAAAAAACAAAATGGCGGATTTTTGGCGCAAAATTCAAATGTTTGACACGCTCTGCAGCCTGAACGGCTCGATGAATTATAGCTTGAGGGTTGTCGTTAAATACGTTTTTACTGTGAGAGTGACACTGGGTATATCCAAATAAAAAAACAAAATGGCGGATTTTTGGCGCCAAATTCCAATGTTAGGCACGCACTGCAGCCTGAACGGCTCGATAGATTTTAGTTTGAGGGGTGTCGTTAGATACATATTTACTGTGTGAGTGACACTGGGTATATCAAAATTTAAAAAAACAAAATGGCGGTTTTTTGGCGCCAAATTCAAATGAACTCATTCAATAATAAAACTAAAAAAATGAATAAAATAAAAAACGGTAATTTAAAAAACTAAAAAACCCGCCTGCGTTTCTGTGTAATTTGGAAATGAAAAAGCCTAAAACAAGAAAGTCGTCATACCCGATTGCACTTAACTTAAGAAAAATTGTAGCAGTCGGGACCCATTCTAGAAATGGAGGCATAGTGAATTGAGAGCACATACCTATATTACATTGCAGATTACTCCAATATACTGACTAGACGGCTGACTTTCTAGAATGGGTCCCGACTGCTACATTTTTTCTTAAGTTAAGTGCAATCGGGTATGACGACTTTCTTGTTTTAGGCTTTTTCATTTCCAAATTATTCAACAACTGGTTGCGAAACTTGGTTGCCAAAACGGCCGGAGGGCTCTACAGGTATGAGTATATTATTTATATGCATATTCGGAATATTTGTTGTAAATACTGCTAGGTACTGTCATTTTATGAAACTTTTTATATTGTACCTATTTCAAGATTTTCAAGATGTTCAAAATAGGTGCAAATGACACTCTTTCTGACATTCATAAAATAGTAATAACATAATTATACTTACATGTCATATGTAAAAAATAAACAATCATTTGTTAATGACGTCAATCTCATTGTATAAAACAGATTTGGTATCTCGTTAGAACATGAAAACAATATGACACGAGAAGTTATACATTAAAATCATTGAATGACATTAATATCTTTTTCAAGAGTAGGCCAGTTCACACGGACAGCACCCGGTCACTCCCCTCAACCATACAAGAGGGAAAGGAACGATGCGTGCGCCACCATCCCGCACGAACATTTACGCGAGCATGCACCACTCGTGTCAAGGATACAATTTATAAATCAAAAATAAGTATATTTAAAAAAATACTTGACTTGTCATGTCTTTTCGCTTCCACGTCAATTCTTACATGGTTGTCATTTTATGATTATTAGATATGATTTGCGTTGATAGAAGAAACAATGTGTACCCAAACATTTTTGTCGTTTAAATATTCGGATGTCTTATAATAACCTTTTTTACAAAGAGTTCTTTTGACACAATTTTTAAACTGTTTTATGACAAATTCAAGATATCATCGGGTAATTTGATATACATAAGTGTTTATTGTCCCACGAAGGGCTTATTAATTTTATTAAGTCTGATATAAGTTAGTTGAAGTATATTTTTATTCCGAAGGTTATGACTGTGCCTGTCACTATTCAGTGAAAAGAGATGCAGATTTTTGCGAACATACATATTATTCTCATAAATGTACTGACACGGGAAAGTTTAATATTAATATCGTATTAATATCTTTGAACTTATCTCGCAGCGACTCACGAGAACGCATTCCATAAATCGCGCTATTTTTCACTTTGGTTTGAATTTCTACAAAAAAGGACGCCAGTTGCGTTGCGATGTAGTAATTAAGAACATATCAAACCCTTTACATTTATAAATGCGACTCGGGGTCACACAAACAGGGTTCCGTACCAAAACTTTAACTATCTACCGACAGAATAACGGCTCTCAGTACATACTTTGTAAAAAAATTGCAAACTATATCGTGTGACATATCAAATGAAAAGGCTCGTTGTGAGAACCTCAAATATTTTATTTCATAATTTTAAGATAAATAGTTTTGAAGTTATTTAAGAAAAAAGGCCACTCTGGACTTTGGAAATTTCATTAATCTTATGGGACCAGAAGGACTTTAGATTTTCTTGTAGATTATCCTGTAATCTATGCATTCAACCTCATATACTGTGATTTTTCCAAAATTTTAGGCGCAGTAGTGTCGGAGATAATGGATTCAACTTTCGCCTATTTTCTTAAATAACTTTAAAATTAATTATCTTAAAATCATTAAAAAAAATGAGATTCTCACAACAAGCCCTTTTATGTGATATGTCACACGATATATTTGCAATTTTTTTTTTCAAATTTACCTCCTAAAAGTGGCCCTAATGTTTAAAATTCATTTATTTATGTAACACTTCCATCTTTGGGTCACTGACAGTCAGTCTAGTAGTTTCCGAGCAAATTGGCTGTGACAGACGTACGGATGGATGGACAGACAGACAACTGAGTGATCCTATAATGTTTCCGTTTTTACTTTTTGAGTTATATGGAACAGTAACAAGATCTAATTTATTATCCTATGACCATTGGTCTCCGAGATGCTACTCTAGATTTGGAGGCTCACACTTAAACTACGTTAGTACTAATATATATACTGTGCTTAAACTGCGATTTCATTGCTATACAATACAGGTGTAATAAAATTTGTACAGCATATGTCATTTAGAGCTTCCACTTATCACATTGAACAACTTTTTGCAAGAAACCATTACCATATATATTTGCAAAAACATTTTTCTGATTTTGCTTACAAAATTTGCTGATGGTTTCTTGGTCTGAGCTTAATCCAAAAAGGCAACGCGTGTTTAGTGGAGTCAGGTGCGATAACTTGTAACTCTGGAACCAATTTACAAAAACAAGTTGCATCTCGTTTTGTAGATTAGTTCATAAGGTAGGTAACTTTGCCTATAGTTATGGCCAATTCAACAATACAAAATAATCATTAAATCAGCAAATTTTGTATTGAAAATAAAATATATTCTTGCAAATGGGTTTCTTAGAAAAAGTTGTTCACTGTGATAAGAGGAAGCCCTTCACGACATATCCTGCACCAATTTGGCTGCACCTGTACACTACAGCAATTAAATTACAGTTCAGTTAATGCCTCCATGTCTAGAGCTGCAACTGTAACTGGGAAGGAAACCAATGCTCATAGGAGAATAAATTTGATCTTGTTTTTTAGTAAATATTAGGTCGGGGAAAAAGTTTCTTCGCATTTTGTATGGAGATTCAAACAGGGCGAACAAAACGAGCTGCATCTTGAACGTTAAGATTTCCCTACTGGAAACGCTTGAACCAAGTTTGTGCTACTGATTGTTACTGCAATAGGTCCATATAAACAACACAAATTTTATTCGCGGCCTGTGTTGCATTTCTACCTTTTTTTTACATAAAATTTCAAAACGTAGCGCGTATCTCGTAACAACCACTCATTTTCATAGACAGAAAAACAATTGAAAAATGGCGGGAATTTTTATTTTTATTAAAATCTTGAATGTTCCCCCTTTTTAGTTTTATTATAACCAGCCAGTTACAAATAATACAAGCAAAGAGATTTGATCACAAATTTCTACCTACAAAATACGAAAAAACTTTTTCCCCAACCTATTATATAAATGTATGAGAGCGTCGGTGGCGTAATGGCAAGGGCCGCCACCTTCCGTCCGGGAGGTCGAGGTTCGAATCCTGCCACGTACCAATGTGTTTTCGAATTTTGATTTCATATGTACGTTTATCCGACGCTCTTATTGAAGGAAACACATCGTGATGAAACCTGTACTCGCCTGCGAAGAAACCCGAAGGTTGTGTGTGAAGTTGTCCAACCCGCACTGGGCCCGCGTTGTCGACTAAGATCTGATCGCCCTATATCAGGGTAGGCTCGAGCCCCCCGGTGGGGACGTATATGAGCTGATATCATCATGTAAATGTATTAAGTTAATAAAGTTTACATAAAATGTCGGTAGCAGTATTTCATTTATTCATATCAGCCAAAGGACGTCCAAGGATTTCTATGATGACGAACTCGACGACGACCGGATCTACACTGCCCGCATCAGGCATTTTGACTATGTTTAAAATATGTAACAATTTGTTGTCATCCTAATAAAATGTAATGTAAAAAGCATATTTTATTAAAGTTCTGAAAAAAATAAGGTCATTTTCTGTATAAAAAACATAAATGAATTTTAATTTTTTTTGTGGTTTGATCACGTGTTTGAAAACGCTCTGTTATTGGTTGCAACTCTGATGACGTCACACAGAAGTAAACATTAGGTTCAGTGCGTGCTTTCACTATTACAGCAGTTTGTTGTTTACTTATGTGTGACGTCATCTGTCAAAGCAACCAGGCGCCATAGCGAACATTGCGTTTTGGCGCGTATTTTTAAAATTCAAACTTTAACATTTATTTTCTCCGTATATACGACAGATCTCCAGGAAATATTAAAATGGTTTGCATTTCATGCAATAACAAATAATACAAAACTATTTTCTAGTGTATTTACAATCTGTGAATATTTTCAAGTCAGTGATGAATATCCCAAACAAGATTGGCCCAAGAACAGAGCCTTGTGGCACACCAATGTAAATGTCAAATGAGTCTGAAAGGGTGTCTCCGACTCTTACTTTGAATTTTCTATTAGTTCTATCCATTGGAGGAGCTTTCCATGGATTCGGCAGTGATCTAGCTTGATTATAAGCCTTCTTATAAGGACACGGTTAAATGGTTTTTCAATGATATCTTTTGATTGATGTTTATCCCAGTTATATGTACGTCCATTTGTCAAGAGAGATTTGTGATTGTTGATCTCTTTGTACCAAGCCTGTTGTTCATTGTTTATTATGTTTTCCATGTTAATAAAATTTCTTAGATCAGCAGCAATGGTTTTCTCCAACTATGCTGGTAAGAGTGACAGGTTAGTTAGAATATGTCCAGTCATTGGGCAAGAGACGAAATAGCAGGTACTGGAAAGCCGGCACTTGAATACAACTTTTCATTTTGACTCATGCATGTGCTCAGAGGTGTATCTGTATCCTCCGCGCGCCTTTCTGACGAATTTCTATTATTTTTAGTCATTCAAATTCAGCCGTATAAACTGGCATACATGCCTACATAATTAAACCTGAAAAACATTATGCTCCGTTTTGAGCAATAAGGTACTAAACTAATGAATATGCAGGTAACAGTTGACAGTAGAGAATTTAAATGAAATCATTTTGAAAAAGCTGATAAACCTACCTATATTGCCACACTGTGTAGTTGGCTGCGTTGAGTTCAACTGCATCCTTGGTCAGCTGCAGTGCCCGCTCTGATTTCTCATTCTTTTGGAGTATAGCACGGAAATGGTCGTACACATCTTCAACTAAAAAGGATTTTAAAATAGTTAGTGAAACTTTGTTATTTTAGACTATTTGGTGGCCTGTAAATAGAATACAGGCAAATCAACTAAGGCATTGTTATGCATCAGTGTGAGTGGGGCCGCAGGTAGGACTGCAAGTGACTGTGGCACACACCTCATGACGGTTGCTTCTTTTCTCTAAGGCAAGAAACCTAGCAAGCATCCAAGGACACTGCATGTTGAACACTTACAATAGCAATTTTCCCCTTAAAGGGGGGAGCGCGGAAATTTATAGTTCCGAGATATGATTTTTTCAATATTTTGAGGTTATGACTCAGTAAAGGGAATTTTTTACAGATTAAAGGGGGATTGGGACTGAAAATTAATAGTAAACTGCTCTGGCTTAAAAAAAAACACTAGTTATGTGACAGACAAGACCACATGCAAATGGGGTGCACTGATTCGGATCTGTAACTCAACGTGACCTAAATCAACCTGAAGTTGGATGCATCGATTCAGATCTGCTAAATAAACTCGGTGAGGTGCACTGATTTGAATCTGTTGCTCAAAGTGACCTAAGTTACCCGGAATTGAGGTGCACCAATTTTTTTTTTTCAAATTAAAATACCTGAGTTACAGAAATTCAAAGTGTGATGCCTAGCCTATAGAATAGGTACAATATGATGGGCTAATAAAATAAACACAAATAGGTATCTTTTCAAATAATTGTTATTTAAAAACTATATTTTATATTCTTACTTAATAGCTTTACTTAATTCTATGAAAGGGTCTTTCTTCCTCCTTTCCACACTCCTACTCCACTGATATTCTACAATAATGTCAGCAGAATTGGTCGGGTGGTATGCTCGCCAGGAATCGGTGTGAATAGTCGTTCCTGTTGTTCCTACTTCAACTTGTTTTTTAATCAATGGTATTAAAACTTCTGACGAGCATATGTTGTTTGTGCAAACCTTCAGTCGAAGACCTTCACTTCCATCTTCGATCATGCCAACACCCAGTGTCCTTCCACATGTCGTCCTTTATTAAACTTTCTCTTTCCCAATTTCGACTCGTCAATTTGGACTCCACACTCTGAGAGTGGTGTCATTGGACAGGGGGGACCAAAATCTACATCATTCACGCAAATAATCTAAAGGAAGCCTGCACTGGGATACTAATACCAACCCTTTTATTTACCTAAATATCGCAACACACCTGACTAACTACCACTGATTTGCCCGTAGGTGCATGTTTTGTATGGCAACATCCACTGACTTGCCTTTAAGTGCGTGTTTTGATTTAGCTAAATATTGAACACAACCGACTAACTTGACAAAAACTTAAAATTGATAATGAAGATTTCTTTCTACAAAATAAAATTTAAATAAGAATAATCAAAAACTAAACAAAGTGACAAAGGCTAAATTCAATACCAACCAACAAAGTTTTTGAACAACTTATATCTTACCTTGTCACAGATTTAGTAAGTCTAATGTAAACATACATATTGGTTTAACTCAAACAAGGGAATCATAGTAGGTGTTAAAATGAACATGGACAAGTAAAAAACAATGTTCAATGTGAATGTTTGAGATTCTACACCCGAAGCTGTTGATGAATATGTCCAGACTAAGGTCTTTCACCAGAGTGTGTTGCCAGTGATGGATGACATACAAAACCAAGACATGGTTGCTTACTATGGGCCTCATAAGAAGGCTCATGAGGTCAACTTAATGGCAATGGATCATGTTATGCTTGGAGTTTCACTGCATTGTGGAGTAAATTAAATAGACCTAAAGTCTTAGGTGTATTTACTTCATGACTCCCTGAATGAATCAGAAATGAGATCTGTAGGAGAACCAAAGTAACGGACATAACTCTCAGAATTGCTAAACTTAAGTGGCAATGGGCAGGCCACATAGCTTGTAGAACAGATGGACATTGAGGCAGTAAAGTTCTCGTGAGGCGATCGCGCACCGGAAGACGCAGCGAAGGAACTCGGTGGACCGACGACCTGGTGGAGGTCGCGGGAAGCCGCTGGATAGGGGCAGCGCAAGATCGGTCGTTGTGTAAATTTTTGGGGGAAGCCTTTGTTCAGCAGTCGACGTATTTCGGCTGATATGATGAAAGAAATCATAGGGCAACTACCCAGATATTCCAGATCTTAAACTGAGCTTACCCTAAGAATGGTTTTCTTTCAAAATTTTAAAAGTATGTAAGCTTACATTTCTCCGAATGAGCAATAACCACGACTGGGTTTGGCCCATCATCTTCTGGTACAGGGGCCACGTCGCTCCACTCCGGCCGATCCTTGTACAAGGTCCAGGCAACGTCGCTTTCCCCGCTGTCAGACATCCTATCCTCGCTTCTTCACAGAATCACAAGGAGTAAATCGAGCGATCTTGAGATTTCACACAACACGACACGTTATCAAAAGTAGGTAATGCACGAGCAAACACCGACCGACATAGGACGACGACGTGAGAAAAGTAATTAGAGATAGGCACAGGCACGACACATCTAAGGCCGTGTAATTGGGCCGTATCTTATTATAAATAAACACAGGTAATTTTATTTGAAGAACATGTCGAACAAACTTTACATTTATTTTATTTTTTTTTGTTTTCTTCGCCCTTTTAGGGCAGGCTAAGGCTCATTGGCCATACCGCCTAGTCTTCAGTATATGTTTTTCTATGTAGAATTCACGTCTTCAGTAATTTTCAGTATATTATTCAGATTATGTAGTGTTTTTCTCCTTTTCAGTTTTCAAGATCATTGTTTTTTCACGTTCACATCATTGTCTATAAACTAACCTAACCTAAATACTCTAGCAAAATGATAGCACTTTTGCTAAAGCTTGCTCGGACTTCTTGTGGGAACTCGAAACACAGTATACACACTTTTATTTCATTATCCTACACAAGAAACACATAAATGATACTTCGCTGATAAATACACTATCAATATTACACATCGAAAACCACTAAATGTAATTTTTCGGATAATAAAAGAAAAATGACAAACTGAACGCTACAAATTCCCGCCAAAAAGTCCAACTTTACATTTATTTACAACTCAGAACCCCCAAAGAGCATTTAATCACTTGTTGTAAATTTTTCTTGGCCATGGAAACTAGTCCTTCAGCCGGATTCGTAAATAATTTTCACTTTCTTCATTTATTTTTGTATTTGTAATGCTAGTGCCGGTGCATTACAAATCTTCTCTGAAGTTCTTGACAGCATTTGCAGCAGCTGCATTCTGAGGTGGAACACCCAGTTGCTGTTGGGCGTCTATAAAACTGCACCCAGAGCAAGTTGGGTTCTCACGTCCTCCTTCGTTTTATTTTCTTGTTCTCCACATTGCTCACGTGCACTAGACGATTTTCTCCAAAATGTGTTACAGAAGACGGCAAACCAAGCTAGTGCAATCTGCGTAGTGTTTGTGTTTGTCTATGATATAAAAACAACGTTACTTAGCAACGTGTTGTTTGTGTCATCTCGATAAAAATAACGAAATGAACTGAGACATGGCATGATAAATAAAAGTCTGTTTTATTTTAAATAAGTGTTTATATCTATCGGCTAATAGCTTCCACATCGACTGCACACTCTATACAACTACAGGTTATGTGCTTTGCTGCAATTTAGCTAAAAGATGGAGACTTCGACTATCAAGTACAAAATTGCACCTCTCGAAGGCAAAAGCAACTGGGATACTTGGAAGTACAAAATACTTATCGTACTCAAGAGCATACCTCGCGCTCTCGACGTAATCGAAGGCAGACTTTCTGCAGATAAAGAAAGTGAAGCCAGTGGGACCGGAAAGTCCGCCGCCACCTCCGTGTCCGAGTTCACGAAGGCTGACTCCAGTGCTCTTTTCTTTATCACCAACAATTTATCAGAAGAAATGCTACGAAAAGTGATGAGATTCACATCCGCTCGAGAAATCTGGTTAGAACTTCATCGAATGTTCGAAGGAACGAACGAAGACAAGACCTTCCAACTATGTATGAGTTTCTTTGGATTGAAAAAGGATCCAGCTGATGACGCAGCAACTCATATGTCAAAATTGAAAAATATTTGGACCTCGTTGAACAAAGAGCTGGGCGAAGATAAGAAGCTTCCGGACCTTCTTCTCATTTGCAAAACTCTCGACACACTGGAAGAAGAATACGTTCAATTTAAGAGTGGATGGTTAATGTGTCCAACGTCCGAACGAACTATTCACAACCTAACCGATCGTCTATGTGTTTTCGAAAGGAACTTGATGGTGCCTACCGTGGCATCGTAGCAAGAGGCTTTACCGACTATAAACACAAAGAAAGGGACAAACAAAAAGAGTAAGGATGCAAAGATAAAGTGCAACTACTGCTCTGTCAGAGGTCACCGCGTGAAGGATTGCAAAAGATGGCTTCAAGATGGCAAACCTCCAAAAAACAGTAACCCGCCTTCCTCTTCTTCGTCTCAGAGAATCAACAAGAATCTCAAGTCGCGGAATTGATGCACTTATGTAATGAATTACTGACTTCAGAAAATGAAGTATCGTCAACTTCATCGAGTACAGTCAACTGGTACGTTGATAACGGCGCAACATGTCACGTCAGCAATCAAGGAGATATATTTCAGACCTTTCAACCTTTTGACCAAATACACACCATCTCTACCGCTAATGGCGACGGACTTCAAGCCAAAGGCAAAGGAAATGTCGTTATCATATCGGAGGTAATAGGAAAAGTATACGAGATCACTTTGAAGGACGTATGGTACGTGCCACAGATCACGAAAAACTTGTTCTCTGTCCTAGCTGCTCATGACTGCAACTCAATAAGTAAGTTTGAGTCGACACCAACGAGCTGCACTATGTCAACGCGTGGCGAAGTGAAACTAACGGGTGTAGGCAGCATAAGCGGTTGCCTATACAAGCTGAATGTCAAGAGCGTCATTCCTAAAAGAAATTTAGAAGTTAATTTAACTTTAACGAAAACTCAACTTTACCATGAGAGACTCGTACATCAGAATAAACGTCATGTACGACAATTTGTAAAACGGGAGTTAGGAGTACAACTTCCTACAGATGAAAGCATCTGTGAAAGCTGCATATTCGGCAAGTCGCATAGATTGAAGTTTGGTACCCGACCGAGAGCTTCAAGACCCGGCGAACTTATACACAGCGATGTATCTGGACCGTTCCCTAACTCGTTTACAAATCTACGGTATTTCGTATTATTCAAAGATGATTTCACCGGCTATCGTTACGTTTACTTTCTGAAATTAAAGTCGGAAGTTAAACAGAAGATGCAAGAGTTCATCTCCGAAGCACGTAATACAGGCCATTCAGTCGAAACGATCCTGAGCGATAATGGTGGTGAGTTTGACAACAAGGAAGTGCGTGAGATCCTCGCCATGCACGGAATCAAACAGCGGCTGACTATGCCATATACTCCCAAGCAAAACGGATGCAGCGAGAGAGATAATAGAACTTTAGTAGAAGCTGCAAGGACTATTATGCACAGCGGAGGTTTCCAAGAGAAGCTTTGGGCAGAATTAGTTAATGCGGTCACCTACGTTCTCAACAGAACCGGTCCATCCCGTACGGAGAACAAAGCACCCTACGAACTATGGCATGGAAAGAAACCAAAAGTTGCTCATTTACGCATCTTAGGCTGCATAACCTACGTCCATGTCCCCAAACAGAAACGGAAGAAACTCTCCATGAAAGCCCTCAAAGGAAGATTAATCGGATACGACAATGATGATGGTTATCGTATCTGGTGCGATAACAATACGTTGATTCGATCGCGAGACGTAATCTTCGACGAGAAACCACTTGACAGAACTCATTGTGATGACGTTGTACCTACGACAACAAGAAAAGACACATCGTTCAAGGAAGTCGAATTGAAAGTGACTTTTAATCAGCAACGCAATTAAGATCATCGAGACTTGAGTCCAAGTCATCATATCGAACAATCGGATCCTGAGCTAGATGATCAAGGATGTACATCGCAGTTAGAAGAATAAAACACATCTTGTGGATTTAATGAGGAAAGACCCGTCCCTGCTGAACCGAGCACAACGTGGTACGATGCCGATCTAGGTAATTCATCTGACTCCGAAGATGAAGTGACGGAACCTAGATACAACCTAAGAAATAGAAGCACCATTCGTCCTCCAATGAAATTCAGAGACTGTTGTGCGCTCACCGATGTAGAAGCTGAACCCAATACGTTCAAAGAAGCTATGAAGACCCCACACAAAGACGAGTGGATAAAAGCAATGTTGAAAGAGATAGATTCTTTGAAAGAGAACAACACGTGGTCCCTTCAAGAACTACCTCAAGACCGTAAAGCCATACCGTGCAAGTGGGTATTTAAGATAAAAAGAAACCCCGACGGCTCTATCGAAAAATACAAAGCGCGTTTGGTTGCGAAAGGATTCAAACAACGCAAAGGAATCGACTACGAGGAAACATACAGTCCTGTAGCGAGATTTGCAACCATACGGTCACTGCTAAGTGTTGCTGCGAGTGAAATGATGTACTTAACACAGTTTGATGTCACTACAGCCTTTCTCTATGGCGAGCTGGATGAAGAGTTGTACATGCAACAACCCGAAGGTTTTCATGACGGCACGACTCGTGTATGTCATCTTAACAGGAGCTTGTATGGACTGAAGCAAGCGCCCCGCTGCTGGAATCATCGTTTCCACAAAATACTAGCTGAACTTGGATTCACACAGAGTATTGCAGATCCGTGTCTATACACAAAGAAAGTAGGGGGGAAACAAATCTTACTTACTTTATATGTCGACGACGGATTAGTGGCTGCTTCGGACAAACAGCTTGCTGATGAATTTCTCGAAAGCCTGGAAAGAAAACTTAAAATTACGACAAAACCAGCATCCTACTACTTAGGAATGGAGATCAATCAGTATAAAGACGGCACGATTGTAATCCACCAGGAAGCGTACGCCAAGAAGGTACTCGAACGCTTTAATATGGCCAACAGTAATCCAGTCTCGACGCCGATTGATGCTGCAGAAAAATCGTCTGCAACACAATCTGATGAAGAGAGTTTCAAAACCGAGGAGATTAATTTTCCCTACCGTGAAGCTGTTGGTGCGCTAGCTTACCTTATGGTCGCAACTCGTCCTGATATCGCCTACGCAGTTGGTGTAGTTTCACGCAACTTGGAAAAGCCAATCAGAAGTGACTGGAATAGAGTCAAACGAATACTTCGTTACCTAAAGGGAACTATGTCTCTTGGGATAAAATTTAAACCGAAGACTCAACAAGAACCAGAACTGGAAGGATATACCGACGCCGATTATGGTGGTGATGCTACTACCGGACGATCCACTACTGGAATTGTATGCTTTTACGCCGGAGGCCCAGTATCATGGATGAGCAGAAGACAAACTTCAGTAGCGCTGTCTACAACTGAAGCTGAATTAGTGGCTGCCAGTGAAGGAGCCAGAGAGTTAGTTTGGCTAACGAGAATCTTTGAGGATCTAATAAAGATTAAGAGAGTGCCGAATCTACATGTTGATAATGAAGCAGCAGTTAGATTGGCTCACAACCCCGAGTTCCACAAACGAACGAAGCATATTCGCATCAGACATTTCTACGTCCGAGAACTTGTTTCTGAAGGAGCTATCTTCGTCAATAGGATTGGAACTAGAGACCAGATCGCAGACGTCATGACCAAAGGACTACCGAAACCCACCTTTGTGAAGATGAGGTCTGCACTAGCCTTGTTTTAGAGGGCGTGTTACAGAAGACGGCAAACCAAGCTAGTGCAATCTGCGTAGTGTTTGTGTTTGTCTATGATATAAAAACAACGTTACTTAGCGCGTTTCTTTATTTTTTTCTTCTTCTTTTACGTGTTGTTTGTGTCATCTCGATAAAAATAACGAAATGAACTGAGACATGGCATGATAAATAAAAGTCTGTTTTATTTTAAATAAGTGTTTATATCTATCGGCTAATAGCTTCCACATCGACTGCACACTCTATACAACTACAAAATGCACCACTTCTTGAACAAAATCCCAGCAGAAAACAATGAATAAACAACAAAATAAAACTACGAATGCGTCCACCACAAATCCCGCCAAAAAACCGCATTTAATCACTACGTACCAGTGTTGCCAACTCAATTTTTTATAGAGAGCTAGATCAGCTTCGAAAAGGAGCTAAAATAGAGCTAAATTTTTTGAAAAAAAAAGAGCTACAATAAAAGAAAGATTAAGGAATTCAAATTTTAATTATTATTGTAGAAAAACTTAATCACGTACTTAAATTTTTAGTTTTTATTTGCATCGATGTAGAGAGTGTGTAGAGTAAAAAGTCGCGGCGACATAGCAGTTTGATAAGCGACAAATCTGTTATAAGATTTTGTTTTGTTATTCGCAAATTGCTTGGTTTGTATATCCAAAAAGAGACCGAGATATGAAAACTTACTTGATTTAGTAATAATTTGACACAAAAACAACTGTTATCGTTTGTGAGGTGGGCAAACGTAGTGATTATATGCGCTTTGAAGGTGAGGGGACTGTCTGGTTCCGTTGGTTTTCGTGCAAGTTTCTGAAACTAAAGCAAAGGAAAAGTAAGTATCTAATTTGTTATATGATGATAAAACAATAATAAAACACAAAAAATCTAAAAACAGTCGCTAGAAGTTTGTCGACACCTCAAAGGGGTGCCGACATATATGTCTACTATCAAACGTCAAAATAAGCCAATTCCGATGCGTTCATGCTCGGCACGAGATAAAAATCTTTACACACTCTCTACAAATGACAGATGAGAGCGAGACCAGTCTTATCTCGCAAGGGCCAAGCTCAGTGTCGAGATACAACCGTTTTGTCGCGCTTCGATGTTTACATTTGACATTAGTGGGTAGACAAAATGGACCTCACGCTACGCCTGCTGGAAGAACATCTCTATAGTAATGTCATGGTTACAGAGGGGTTTTTGGCGGGATTTGTGGTGAACGCATTCGTAGTTTTATTTAGTTGTTTTTTCATTATTTTCTGCTGGGATTTTGTTCAAGAAGTGGTGCATTTTGGAGAAAATCGTCTAGTGCACGTGAGCAATGTGGAGAACAAGAAAATAAAACGAAGGAGGGACGTGAGAACCCAACTTGCTCTGGGTGCAGTTTTATAGACGCCCAACAGCAACTGGGTATTCCACCTCAGAATGTAGCTGCTGCAAATGCTGTCAAGAACTTCAGAGAATATAGATTATTTAAATAGCGATTGTCTCGGAAGGGCTTTTGTACCCGTGAGACGTTAAGAGACTAAAACAAAAAAAAAGTCATCGTGAGCGGCTCTATCAGTCTATTTCTTCTACTTGGGATGACCAGCGTGACAATGCTTCGTAAGAAAAAAGAGACCAAAAGAAATATTGTAAAAACTGACTGTATAACTAAAGCATCTTTGAATAGAAATTTCCAACAATGTAAACAATAACCTAACCTAAAAATAAATATAGTTTAAAAAAACTACAAAACACGCTTTTAAAGCACATCAAACTAAAAAGTGAAAAATAATTCTTAATATAAGCTGAAAGCAAAAATGAACGGAAAATAATAGTATTATCGGCATGTGACGATGCATAGCATCTATGAGAGTGCGTCAACTACTTCCCTTTTATTTCTGCCAATCTCAGTCCATTTCCTGTCACGTTTCTAGTAGTTCCGCGTATTGCAGCGCCCTCTATAGGATGTCACCAGGGCCGTTGGAGGCGATTTACTTGTCATAGCGTCGTTACTTCTCGAACAGGCAACACGTGCCACACGAAATAAAGAAGTACCTAATATAAATTTTCTGTTCTAATCTTTTCGATTATCAGTGTTTAAAAATTTTACTTGCTCCAGTAGCAAGAAAAAGTGATGAGCGATAGTGATTTAAACGAATGTTCCGAGCATAATGCGGCTGAAGGCGTACCCGAGCCTGTGCGCAGCAAATCGTGCCCGACTCCTCGCGGCGCGATTAAGTGCCACCGGGAGCCCAGATCCGATTCCGAGTCGCAAGCATCCGATGCCTCGGAGGGAGAGGTAAAAAGGAAGAGAACCGGTGTGTCGCGGAGCGATGTATACGTCCGTATCTGCACCGCGAATGTCATGTACGCACCTATGATTAAACTCACATGTGACTCGCTGTACTGCAACACAATTCACGTCCTTCACCATCGCAGAGTACACCCGACCACCCGTGCTGCCAGGTGTTCGTCCAACTGCTGTAATTAAACTGGCATGAGTATGATAGCGGATCCCATAATCTGTCGTGAGGAGTGGGGTTCTACCTTGGGATGGACATGCCGTCCATGGCTAAATTACGGAATGAGGATGCACATGAAATAAGCAATCAGTGTTGCATGAGGCGCCTTTCTATGAGTGTGTGTTTGATGTCAGGTGTGTATACAAATGAATATCACATAATACATGAGCACAGTAGCATGAGTAAGGCAATGGTTAGTCACACGTCAAACAACAGTGCTGAAAGAAATAAATCATTAATAGGTCGGGGGTAAGGAAGGTAAGGGAAGGGGATCACGTTGCCACGTCCCACGTTGGAGGAGCCACTCTCCTCGCCCCCTCGTCCCACCCGCGTCCGGGCTGGCGAGTCATTGGGGACTGTTGCCATGTCCCACGTTGGAGGAGCCATTCTCCTCGTCCCCTCGTCTTCCCCATGCCTGGGCCGCGAGTCGTCAGGGACCGTTGCCATGTCCCACGTTGGAGGAACCACATCTCCTCGTCCCCTCGTCCCACCCGCGTCTGGGCTGGCGAGTCGTTGGGGACTGTTGGGGGAGTAGGTAGCGTTCCCCATGTCCCACGTTGGAGGAGAAACACATCCCCATGTCCCTCGTCGGGGGAGAGGTTTAATTTCCCCATTTCCAGGCGACATCTGGCTATCCGTCCCCTCGTCCCACCCGCGTCCGGGCTGGCGAGTCGTTGGGAACTGTTGGGGGAGTAGGTAGCGTTCCCCATGTCCCACGTTGGAGGAGAAACACATCCCCATGTCCCTCGTCGGGGGAGAGGTTTAATTTCCCCATTGCCAGGCGACATCTGGCTATCCACGTTCACAGAAGTATCAGCGGGTACCACGCTATTCTCACACGTCGATTGATCCACATCTAGGTAGTCGGCACTCCGGAAAGATCTGCGGCTTCCCGTAACTTACAGATCATACTCGAGTATGTCGTCTTCCGTATCCATAAACAGTCTCAGGTTCATCCAAGGTGATTGGGTTCCTGTCCGTTCCGTGTACTCAACAGGATCTGCAGCGCGCTCGCCACGTCAGCACCACATCGTCCAATTGTCATCTCTCCACCTAGCTGTGTTAGGAAAGCAATTATAGGTTATGTGCGAGCTGTGGTGGCGTGTATGATGTGTCGTGGAAATATGGTGCAAGGTCGATGGGGTTTGGTGATTGTGGAGCCTTCAGGCTGATACCGGCACCAGGCATTGTGTAAATATCAAGATTACATCGGATTTAGTTACACGAGCAAGTTAGAAGCAAAGAGAGATTTCGACAAGATATGAAATCAACTATGATACTCAACTTGGGTCCTTTGGCGCAGTAGTAGTAGCAGCTGGCTCGTGTCTCCTTCCTTCCTCGTGGTTGGCTCGAAGAGGTGTTGATCGAAGCACACGCGAAATCGAAATGAAAATGAATTATGAGCCCGGCGCTCCTATATAAAACGAGTGAAATGACTAAGAGGATAAAAACTCTTTGCTGTTTACCGATTCGTCACAGACTAATCAATTTAAGTTAGGTCATCTTTATGAAGTTCATTCGCGACAAGATGTTAAATCCATCGTGTTCGCGACACTCCCGGCAAAGCAGGAAAGAAAGAAAGATGGTAAAGAAAGGTTAAGGTTATAAACTTTAGAGTAATGTGTTTAAGTCGTGTGTCCATTCTTGAATCTTCTCCATGGCCCTCGTCGCGGCTGCCCTCTTCGTTCGGGGTGATTCGTCAGCTGGATCCAGTACGTCTCCTCTCTCTCTGTGATACTATCCAACGTTTCAAATGTGTCTCAAGTGTGAAGGCGTGAGGGTTCCTCCGGTCCCTCAGGAAGGAGGTCAGGGTGAGTAAGTGAAGCGTTAATTTCTTCATTATCTTTTATCAAATTCTTGTCAAACTCGTCTCATAATCCTTCTCTTTCTTCTTTTGTTTCAGGTGGTGCGGAAACGGCAGCAGCTTCGAGTGGAGCAGGAGATTCCAGATGATGGGGTTCCAATTCCCTTGACGGGCTTGGGGTTTTTTCAGTCGTCTGGGATTTCCAACGGATACAGGTGAGCTATAGATCTCGTAAATATTATTTCTCCTACTTTGACTTGTGCTACTCGTTGAGCTCCGTCTCTTCCTTCTGATATAGCTATCAGTCTTCCTACCTTCCAGTTCTCTCGATTGGTTGAGTTTCCCTTTGTCTGAACTATTTGACCTATTCTTGGTGTTAATTTTGAAACGACTCTTGGTGTTTTTGGTGCATGATGTTTTCTTTCTCGTAGACTGGTCAAGTAACGATTCTGGAACATTTCTTTAAACTCTTCTAATAATTTTAAACCTTTCCTCCAACTCTGTATCAAGTTGGCCTTGGTTGTTGTTCATGAAGAAGCTAAGTCCTTAGGATTGAGTTCCGTCGTTATGCATTTACCCAGTGTAAGAAAATCTGAAGGCCTCAATATATGTTCAAGTTCGGTATCTACACAGGTAAGAGGTCTGGTGTTCGATATCGCCTGTATTTCTTTGACTATGGTAAGTAGTTGACTGTCGTTCAACAGGTGTTTATGTAGTGTCCTCTTCATGCAGTGTTTGACCAATGCGACCATACGTTCGTAGAAGCCTCCATGCTATGGAGCTAATTGCGGGATGAATTTCCAGTTTATCTGGTTCTTAATGCAAAACGGTTTGGACAGTATTTCATGTATAAGTTTAAATTGTTGAGCGTTATCTGACCTTATTAAGGTGGGAATTCCTGGGTCAGCTATCATCCTCCTCAAGGCGAGGAGACCTTCTTCTGCTGACATGTCCTGGACTATATCTAAGTGTATGGCTCTGACTGCCAAACATGTGAAAAGAGCAATCCATCTCTTGCTTTGACCGTTTTCTGACTTCACTATAAGTGGTCCCAGATAATCCAAACCCGTAAAGGTAAATGGTGTTGCTGTAGTTTGCTCTTTCCATAGGTAATGCAGGAGTTAGTAGTAGTCATATGGTCCTCCGCCGTGTTTCACGCAACTTGGGCATCCGTTCAAGATGTTTTAAACATTGTTTTTGTCTTGTGGGATCCAATAGAGTTGGTGAAATCACATTGTTTTTGGTAGGAGTATAGGATAACTCCTCTCATGAAGCCAATCTACGTTATGGCACTTTCTACTACAACGTATTAATCTATCTACGTCTGTAAATAACTTGTGTCCTGTACCCTTTTCTTTCTGTGGGTAACAGACACTCCCGGCAAAGAAAGAAGGAAAGAAAGTTCCTTTTGTAGGTTAGCTCTTGGGATCTAGTAGCAAAACTGTAGCCCTTCAAACCAAAGAATGTGGTCAATTTTATTTTTATCAGGCCATGTTGCTACGTCCGCTGGGTCTACCTCCATTGGAACGTATCGTATCACAAGTTAATAATTTTGCTTGATTTCAGCTATTCTCCTAGCAACTATGTCACTACAACACGAAAACAATATGACACGAGAGTTACACACAAAACATCGAATATCACCAATGCCCTTGACAAGAGCAGGCCAGTTCACGAAGACAACGCTCGGTCACGAGTACGATGCGAGAGCCAGTCATCGCTCCCATCAACCATATTAGAGGTCGACTATTAGAGGTTAGTAACTTGTCAGAATTGAACTAATCAATCACGATCCGACTATCTGTTCATGATATTTGGCGTGATCATTTATAGTCTTTTTATTAACCAGGCAACAATGCACATTGCTTAGAGGCAGGTCAATTTTACAAACTTAAATATACATATTAAC
Organism: Coleophora flavipennella; assembly: GCA_947284805.1. Classification (NCBI taxonomy): domain Eukaryota; kingdom Metazoa; phylum Arthropoda; class Insecta; order Lepidoptera; family Coleophoridae; genus Coleophora; species Coleophora flavipennella. The sequence continues at coordinate 239,244 of OX369273.1, forward strand.
CAACGTACTAATTAATAAATTACATGTGATAGAACATTCATGTTCTCTCGCAATCTATTTGAGAAAAGAAAGATCTCCGAAGGGAAAGTGATTACTTTGCATATTTATTCCTATGAGTACTGCCAGAGGTTCTAGACGTGGTATCTTAAAGGTGATCACTGTCTTTGATGGTAACTACTCTGGACTTTCTCATGATAAATTCTCTACCCCCGGAAGCCACGGCAAACTCGGCTTCGACATAAGACTTAGTTGCAGCATCTGTAAAACAGTGTAATTGGACTGAGTCACATTGTGGGCGGTCTATACACTGTCCTGGTACAGATATCTTCGGAGTGTCATCAAGGTCCTTGTGTATTTCCTCTGACGTCTCCTCAATGGACTTCATGAATTGCTTTGAGTTGGAGTAGCAACTTATTAAATTCATTGACGTTTCTTGGAACGGTTTCTTAGAGTTATGATATAAGTCTACCGCTTCTTCGAGTATATCTGTGCCTGTGACTAAATTATCTACATAAATGTCGTCTATCATGTCTCTGACGCGAGGGTGTTTTGATTTAGATAAGTGATGTTTTATTGTTGCGTTCAGCAGAAAGGGGCTAAAGATTATTCCAAATGGTACTCTGGTAAACCTCATGTGTAGAAGATTATCTTCTGTCGCGGGTTTTCGTATGTCCTTGAGCCACAAGAAACGAGTAACGTCTGTCTCGGTTGACTGTACAGCAATGTGTAAAATGCTTCCTCAACGTCTGTAGATATTCCAATCCTTCTAGTTCTGGACCTAATAAGAATGCTGGTGGGATCTTCCGCTATGGAAGGTCTACAATATAAGCATTGATTCAGAACTAGCTCTCCTTCGTCTCTGCAGAGGCATCGGAAACGTTTCAGATTGGTTTACCGGGGCTGTTGACTCCATGATGTGGCAAATAATGTATGGGATTTCGATAGAACTACGTAAGTACAGTCACACTTGTTTCGACATTACTCGAATTCTGTCTTCCTGTGAGTATCTATCCTAAATTGGAGTCGACAAGGAAGAAGTTTTCTCTCAATTCCAAATTCCGGGTTAATAGTAAGGAGAAATAGTATTTTTTTCCTAATAGAATGTCTATTTGGTCGTTTAGAGATCCATCATAGACTAGAGTGGCATCTCCATTGAGTTTGTCTACTGGAAGTAGTGGATACTACATGAGTATGCGGAACCCTATCTTTATTGGTTCATGAAGTCAAGTGCAGCTTGATTAGTGGACAGTTACATTCAATAGTGGGTATCGGTATCAAAGGTAGAAAGGGACAAACAGTTCTCCTTAACTGTGTCTAAGTTCAATTCTTCGGTTACTTTCTCAGTAACGTAGAGTAGTAACATACTATGGCTGTGTGTTCATGGTAGATTTAGACGTTTAGAAGTTCCGATTGGGGCATAAGACCTTATTAAGTCGTGGTGTGGATGTGCAAGGACAGTGGGGCGTAAATGATCTACAATTACTTGCATAATGTCCTGTCTCTAAACATCCACAACGACGCATGCTCATATGAGCCTTTCTTTCACAAACAGTTCTGTAGGTATGATATAGTTCAGGGTAGTGATCTCCCTTGCAGAAATCACATAAAGATTTAGATCTTATCTCCTAGTTCAATTTACGAGAATACAACTCCTATTAATTCTCTTCCGTTGTAACTGGATGTGAAAAGATAGTTGTTCGCCGAGCCTGTAGCGTTGTGAGACGAGCCAGGTAGCTCATGTTGTAGGAAGTACCTTGCCGTTTTTTCTTCCGTTTTATAATCGATAATCCGGTTGATAGAAAGGTTGATGACTGCGATCTTTACTAAAAGGTTGTTTTAAGGATAGGCCGAATTCCCTTTATCCTTATACGATTCACAGCGTTTCCATTTCGGGTAGGCTTCTATTGTGTATGTAAGACGAGTACTGGTCCCAAATTCTTGCTATTTGAGGATATCTCCATGGAACTCGGGTAATTGAAGCTTAGGTAGCTTACTAGAAAGATAAGGGTTTGATGCGCGCTGGTTTGTGGAGCTTGTCCTTTCCTTTTCTCTAAGAGATAGTTCAATCCTCAATTCCTCAGCTTGAATTTGTACTCCAGTAAATAGAGACATATTATCCGCAGATGGATTTGTACTTAATTTGAAAGGGAGTGTGTGGTTTTATGAAACCACGGAAAAGTGAAATCACCTTTCACATTGCAGACATTTACGGAGCACGAAATGATCATAGCTGCTCTCGTTTAGGAGCTACGGTACAAAGGACGAAACGATCATGGCTGCTCTCGTTCAGGAGCTACGGTACAGAGGACGAAACGATCATGGCTTTTGTCGCTTAGGAGCCACGGTACAGAGGACGAAACGATCATGGCTGCTGTAGCTTAGGAGCCACGGTACAGAGGACGAAACGATCATGGCCGCTGTCGCTCAGGAGCCACGGTACAGAGGACGAAACGATCACACCGTTCGTCACGCAACCTACAGACGAAAAAACTTGAGACGATGTAAAAGTTTCACTTCAGAATAGTTAATTAGGTGTTGAACCGTTCGAGGAATATCTCCAATTTTTACAGATATTTCTGCCTTTCATAAATCAATCCCTCTAAGCTCTGATACACTCAACAACTCAGAAGCCGTATCGCAAAAAGACTAGTTGTTTCACTTGTCTTTCTAGCCTTAACACAAGAATATCTTTCGTTATGTTGTTCTGGAATCATATTAGATCTCAAGTAGTACTTGGTCATTCCATAAACATAATGTATTTCAACAATAAGATTGTTTTGACAAAGAGGGACAATGACATCCAAATCCCATAAACTCAACAACGAAGGACGAAGACGAGCGAATCTTCAATGAAGGGGAATAAAGTCCTTTGCTGCATCAGATTATAATAAGAAAGAAAGTTTTTTAAGTTTCATGCAAAAATACTGAACTTGGTCGGGGCACTGCCGTGCTTCACTAGGAATAATTTCCCTTAACGTTAAAATATCTAATTAGTTGTTTAAAGTGTAAAATTAAATTCCATTCAAGTTTAGGTTATATTAACTGGCAGAGGCAAGTGGTTGATCAGGCCTTTGCCCCTACCCGCCAATATTTGCTGACTAAATTGATTGTTAAGATGCAATTAGGGCCTCACAGTCATTGCTGAACAATTATTCTTCAATGCAATTGTAATTTGTTTAAATAATTGAAATTTAAATCATTTATTGCTTTGGAGTAGGTCATCCTTAATCAACAGTAGGTAATTTTATTGAATATTACTGTAATTTTATATCAATTGTTTTTTGTTTCAGGTCAAGCCGCCTATAATCGACACATTTTATGCTCCAAGCTACTTGAAGTCATAACAAGGCTGAATTGGAAAATTTCTTTTATTTCTCACTTATTCACATTGAATTGAGTCTGACAATGAATTCAAATTAGTCAAATATGGTAGAGATTAGGAATTGTTCATAATAAATAACACATAAGGGATCTCACTGAAGCTTACTATTTGTAAAGTTGTACAGAAGTTATGTTTAAAAACTATCCAATCTTAATTTCAACTCACTAGCAAAGTGAACTGGATTAAATTCTATTAATTTGGTATTCCATTCATTACTTCACTCAAACATGGATAAAATTTTAATTCTGTGGAGGACAAATAAGTCAAACTTCTATGTTTGATTTAGAACTCAGTAAAAATTTTAATTGGAGGTGAGATCATTATTTCATTCAAGTTTTTTTTTATCGCTTGTAAGGCACCAAAAATAGTTTTGATTTTACCTATTGGACTACAATATTATTGTTCAAGCACCAGGAATCAATGAGGGTGATAAAGCCTTGTAAATAATGAGTTCTAATCAGAATCAAATTGATTAAAGTGATTACTAGAAATTTAGTTCCACTACTCACTAATGGATGGCGCCACCATCCATACATTATCAAATTGAACTTATTAATTTTAAGTAATTTTTTGAAATTCTTTCAAATCAACAATAAATAAATTGTCTAGTAATGGGTATTAACATGTAATGTTGGGTTTACTTGATTCCAGTTCAAGGGATTCAATCCAAAAGGAAGATATAAATAGGAAACTGAAAGAGTTCAACTGGGTAGAATTAAATCAGGTTTATAAATATTAAAGTAGGTATGTACACAGGTTCTATACACTCTTGTGTAACTAATCGATGAACGCTTCGCAGTTTGGATATGAAGACAAGGCTTCATTTATAAATTTAAAGTTTTATAAATAAATGTAATAAAACACCATTAATTTCATTAAATTGATGTTTTCTTATTCTAGATATAAATTGGATATAAAATAAATTTCTTAATCATAAGAGGAAGTATGTATATGCCTTGCAGCTCCTTTGCAGTACCATAGAAAGGTGTTATAACTGGGTTTGAACCAGACTAGTTCATGTGAGTCCAAATTTGTGTAGCTGGTCTCGAACCAGACTAATATTCTTATCCTTCCTGTGTTTGCTCGGCGATTAATTTACTTAAACTGCTTCGCTTTAGTGGGTTCTATTGGATCCTCGGATCCTCAGCTGTGCCTCCATCATGTCGCGGAGCGATGTATACGTCCGTATCTGCACCGCGAATGTCATGTACGCACCTATGATTAAACTCACATGTGACTCGCTGTACTGCAACACAATTCACGTCCTTCACCATCGCAGAGTACACCCGACCACCCGTGCTGCCAGGTGTTCGTCCAACTCCTGTAATTAAACTGGCATGAGTATGATAGCGGATCCCATAATCTGTCGTGAGGAGTGGGGTTCTACCTTGGGATGGACATGCCGTCCATGGCTAAATTACGGAATGAGGATGCACATGAAATAAGCAATCAGTGTTGCATGAGGTGCCTTTCTATGAGTGTGTGTTTGATGTCAGGTGTGTATACAAATGAATATCACATAATACATGAGCACAGTAGCATGAGTAAGGCAATGGTTAGTCACACGTCAAACAACAGTGCTGAAAGAAATAAATCATTAATAGGTCGGGGGTAAGGAAGGTAAGGGAAGGGGATCACGTTGCCACGTCCCACGTTGGAGGAGCCACTCTCCTCGCCCCCTCATCCCACCCGCGTCCGGGCTGGCGAGTCATTGGGGACTGTTGCCATGTCCCACGTTGGAGGAGCCATTCTCCTCGTCCCCTCGTCTTCCCCATGCCTGGGCCGCGAGTCGTCAGGGACCGTTGCCATGTCCCACGTTGGAGGAGCCACATCTCCTCGTCCCCTCGTCCCACCCGCATCCGGGCTGGCGAGTCGTTGGGGACTGTTGGGGGAGTAGGTAGCGTTCCCCATGTCCCACGTTGGAGGAGAAACACATCCCCATGTCCCTCGTCGGGGGAGAGGTTTAATTTCCCCATTGCCAGGCGACATCTGGCTATCCGTCCCCTCGTCCCACCCGCGTCCGGGCTGGCGAGTCGTTGGGAACTGTTGGGGGAGTAGGTAGCGTTCCCCATGTCCCACGTTGGAGGAGAAACACATCCCCATGTCCCTCGTCGGGGGAGAGGTTTAATTTCCCCATTGCCAGGCGACATCTGGCTATCCACGTTCACAGAAGTATCAGCGGGTACCACGCTATTCTCACACGTCGATTGATCCACATCTAGGTAGTCGGCACTCCGGAAAGATCTGCGGCTTCCCGTAACTTACAGATCATACTCGAGTATGTCGTCTTCCGTATCCATAAACAGTCTCAGGTTCATCCAAGGTGATTGGGTTCCTGTCCGTTCCGTGTACTCAACAGGATCTGCAGCGCGCTCGCCACGTCAGCACCACATCGTCCAATTGTCATCTCTCCACCTAGCTGTGTTAGGAAAGCAATGTGTCAAAGGACACGATGATTATAGGTTATGTGCGAGCTGTGGTGGCGTGTATGATGTGTCGTGGAAATATGGTGCAAGGTCGATGGGGTTTGGTGATTGTGGAGCCTTCAGGCTGATACCGGCACCAGGCATTGTGTAAATATCAAGATTACATCGGATATAGTTACACGAGCAAGTTAGAAGCAAAGAGAGATTTCGACAAGATATGAAATCAACTATGATACTCAACTTGGGTCCTTTGGCGCAGTAGTAGTAGCAGCTGGCTCGTGTCTCCTTCCTTACTCGTGGTTGGCTCGAAGAGGTGTTGATCGAAGCACACGCGAAATCGAAATGAAAATGAATTATGAGCCCGGCGCTCCTATATAAAACGAGTGAAATGACTAAGAGGATAAAAACTCTTTGCTGTTTACCGATTCGTCACAGACTAATCAATTTAAGTAAGGTCATCTTTATGAAGTTCATTCGCGACAAGATGTTAAATCCATCGTGTTTGCGACACGGTGAGTCCCTTGATTATAAAGACTTGGTGAGCAAAATCAGTGTTCTAACAAATGTTTTGCTACAAAATATGATACTACACTCATCACCACATATCACTGAAAATACATTGCGTAACGATAATAGTGCCACGACGGCTACGTCATCCGAGGCCGCGCGCGAGCCGACACCGAGGACCGAGACCTACTAACTAACTCGGCCTTTGAGGTTAGTTTGCAACGTCCCGCGGCACCCATGGCTACCAACTCGGTCGAACCGCGGTTATTAAACCTTAGCCCAGTGACGACTACCCTTAAGGATCCTAAGGTGCCTCGAGCCGATCCTGAGCACCTAAAACGGGTTGATATATTACAAAAATTTGGTGATCCGTCGTGGAAAGATGTTCGATATGCAGAAGCTTTAAAAATCCACAATGCCACACCTGGTTTCGTAGATCTTGAGGTGAACGACGAGCTTAGGCAATTCACTAAGGACAAAGATTACGCAGCCCATTCCGAAAAAAATTTTGCTGCCATTTGTAACGGCTTGATTACCCAGCATGACGAATTGATTCAAAATTTGCAACAGTTTATTGACTGGGTGGCCTCCCCCGAAACAGTTTTGTCTTCTGACATTATTTTTGACAAGATCTCAGAATTATTTAACTCAAAATTCACAAAGTAAGTGAAGAAATAATGCAAATGGTTTGCGGTAAGCGAGCTGACTATATTGAAACTCGCAGGGAGCGTATCCTTAGCGAACTACCCAATAAGAACTTAAGAGAGTGTCTGCGCAAGATTCCTCCAAGTTCTAAACACCTGTTTGATGGAAATTTGTTACGAACTTACATTCTAAACACAGGCGGGATGGACAAGTGGATACGACCATGGTTTAATGCTGGAAAAGAGGCAAAAAGGGCAAACAATAAATCTACTCATAAATATAACAAGCCAGTCACTTTGCGAGATTCTGATAATTACCCCTTTCGTACGCGGAGAAGTGAAACGATTTCGAAAAGAAACGGATCCCCTGCCGGATCTTCCAGGCAAACAGAACAAAGAAAAACGAAGAAACCATTAGAAAGGATTTCCAAGTCAATAAGAAACAATTTAACAAATGACTATCGACCGCCTCAACCCAAATTTTACGGAGGCTGTATCCGAGCGCATCGGGGGCAGTGGCAGATGCTGCGGGCTCCGCAGGCCCTTCTCAGAATGATTTCTGGAATGCGGCTGCCATTCACCTCCAAACCTCTACTCGTCCTACCTTCAGTTCGAGTCCTTCGCTCTTATGAGACTCGACCATCTCCGAATATGTCACGAGAAATATGCAAACTGCTAGAGCAGGGTGTCTTGGAAATTCCGGAACAACACAGTTTGGGTCCCAGCTTCTTCTCAACTATGTTCTTGACGAAAAAGGACGACGGATCTTTCAGACCCATATTCAATTTAAAGCGGTTGAACCAGTACATCGTGCCCAAACCATTCAAGCTGATATCTCAGTTTCTTGGATTATTGGATGGTGAAAATCGACCTTTCATCAGCATATTTCCACGTACCTATTGCTCAGTGTCACCGCAGGTTCCTGCGACTGGTTTACGACCAACAGGTCCTCCAAATGACAAGCTTACCTTTCGGTCTATCGTGTGCCCCGAAGAACTTCGCTGCCTTGACCAACTGGGTGGCCCACTACCTACGAAACAAAGACATCCAGATCATTGTATACTTGGACGATTTTTTGATCGTGAACCAATCGCGTACGCTCCTCCAAGATCATGTAAGTATGGCAGTCGACATTCTAGAGAAATTGGGGTGGACCATCAACTACGAAAAATCGATCCTGCTTCCTACTCAAGAAGTAGAGTAACTGGGTCTCCTCTGGGATACCAGCCAGTCTCTAAAAAGTTTACCACAGAAAAAGGTAAGGACAATAATAGCCCTTTCTCAGCGAGCAATCGAAAAAAGAGCAATGTCATTAAAGGAAGCACAGGTAGTTCTAGGAACTCTAAATTTTGCAAACTTTGTAACGCCCAGAGGAAGACTACACTGCCAGCAACTTCAACGTCACGCTCGATCTCTGGCAAGCCCCCTTACCCGCTCACAACCACCTATACCAGCGCCGGTAGAGGAGGAGCTGCAGTGGTGGATCAATGCCTTGAAGAACCAAAAAATCAAGAGCAATCTACACCCGGAACTGATCCATCATTTTCTGACTACGGATACAGCCGATCATGGGTGGGGGGCGCAGTTGGACAACCAAGTCGTGTCAGGCCAGTGGATACCCAGCCAGAGTCATTGGCACTGCAACCGCAAGGAAATGTTTGCTATAATAGCAGCGTTACAGCAGTTCAAGTCTCAACTGCAGGGCCGTCATCTGTTTCTACAGTCCGACAATCGCACAGTCATCTCATACATTCGCAAGGAAGGCGGAACACGGTCAACGGCTCTACTGAATTTAACATACCAGCTTATGAATCTGCTGGACAATTGGCACATTTCCGTGACCGCGTATATGAGCTGATATGAATGAATGGAACGGACGGGTTCAATCATTCCTTATTGAATGCGTTACGAATAGTGTGAGCGTTAAATATGAAATTATTATTCAGACACTGAAAGATTTTTCAGCTTTCAAGCCTCTTGGGGCTACGGATCACACCACGAAACGATCATTGTCTCTTGAAGCAAAGTAGTTTCACTCGAAATCACTTCATAGTGTAGCCGTATTGCTAACAGCTACGTGAACATGAAATTTCGTAATGCTCTAAGATTTCGAGTTTGAGATATTTCCTTGTAAAATGAAATCATTGTCACCCTATTTCATGATCTACATACAATTTTCAAGCGACTTTCAAAAAGGAGGAGGTTCTCAATTCGTCTGTATGTTTTTTTTTTATATTTGTTACCTCAGAACTTTTGACTGGGTGAACCGATTTTTATGATTCTTTTTTTATTTGAAAGCTAGTGCTTCCCGTGTGGTCCCATATAAATTTTATCAAAATCGGTGTAGTACTTTAGTAGAAAATTAACTAAAACCAAAAATAATAATGCAAAAATGTACTAATTTGTTGCGATGGAAGTCGGTTTTTTAACGTATTTAGCGTTTTGAATTATTATTACCAAATTTCTCCATAATTACTGGAGTTAGTGACTAAAAAGGTTTATAAGCTAGAGTACCGGAAAAAACAATTGAGAAATACTTGCTTCATATCAATCGTAATTAGCGAAAGAAGATGGGCCAGACGACAAAACACTTGAAAACCTTTGTGTTCGTTTTTTATTCGTTTAGCTTTTTCCCGAGCGGAATTGAAGGTTCAACAAGCGTTACGTTTCAAATAAATCGTTCTGGTGTACGTGAGCAATATGAAGGAAAAGAAAATAATATGATGGAGGACGTGAAAACCCAATTGTCACTGAGTGCAGTTTTATAGACGCCCTACTGCAATAAGGGTGTTCCACCTCAGAACGAGGCTGCTGCAAATGCTGTTTTGACTGTAATGTACCGGCACTAGCATCACCAATCAAAAAAAATGAAAATTAGTTACATGAAGCCTGTCTTAAAAGGGTTTTGTAACCAGAGACGTTAATATATTCTGAAAAAAAGACATTGGCGGTCAAATTTAAAAGCCTAGCAACCGATAAAACCATAAAGTAACATAAATAGGACTTTTTGGCGGGAATTTGTAGCGTTCAGTTTGTCATTTTTCTTTTATTATCCGAAAAAATACATTTAGTGGTTTTCGATGTGTAATATTGATAGTGTATTTATCAGCGAAGTATCATTTACGTGTTTCTTGTGTAGGATAATGAAATAAAAGTGTGTATACTGTGTTTCGAGTTCCCACAAGAAGTCCGTGCAAGCTTTAGCAAAAGTGCTATCATTTTGCTAGAGTATGTAGGTTAGGTAGTTTATAGACAATGATATGATGTGAACGTGCAGAAATAGTGACCTTGATGACTGAAAAGAAGAAAAATACTACATAATCTGAAAAATATACTAAAAATTACTGAAGACGTGAATTCTACAAAATAATACTGCTGAAAAACATATACTGAAGACTAGGCGGTATGGCCAATGAGCCTTAGCCTGCCCTAAAAAGGGCGAAGAAACAAAAAAAAAAAAAAAAAGTAACATAAATATAATGGTAGGTTCACACGCGCGCGTTCAACTCGACATTCAACGTGCACATTCACATTCACGAGCTTGTAAACGGTACGCCCGAGCCCGTGAACGCGCCTGTGACCGTGAATGCCGCGAATCGGGCAAGTGTCGGTTTTTTGGCAAAGTTCAAAGGATGAATGTGCGGGCGCCCGGTGACTGTTTACACGTGCGCGGGCAGTCAGTCTCTCCCGCGCTTTCGCGACGAGTGGATCTTCATTCAACGTTGCTAAGAAAGTCGCTACGATCGGAGAAAAAATAAACTAAAATCATAAATGGGTAATTTTGTAAGCATTTTACACCACTGAATCACGATCGGAGAAAACACAGGTACTTACTTGGTACGATTTTTGTGAACTGTTATCATCCACCACCTTCTTCTTTGCAGTCTTTTTCTCCGTCGTTCATAATTTTGTTTTTTTTTCCAATAAAAATAAGTTAAGCCAAAGGATATGGCAGCAACAACACCGAGATCCTCGCTGCTCGCCATGCTGGCACTGACTGACACGACGGCGTGCGTGTGAACAGCTTGAATGTCCGCCGGCCCGGGACGGGCTGCATGCCGCGCAGCCCGCCAGGCAGCCCGCCGGGCTGCACGGCGCGCGTGTGACCGTAGCATAACACACATAACTCCGTTGTCAAGGAATTTCTTACTGAATTATTCTTTATATTCTATACTTTTGGTCCAGATAAATTTAGATTGTATTCATGTGTCGCAATATCGTGGTCGAGTCGTAGACAACAGAGGTTTGGAGCTCAATAATTGCCATTGTTTAATATTTTTATCCTCTCACTTATTGTTACTTTTCTGAAAATATAGATCATTCTGAGAAACTGATTTGAAAACTCCTAATTATATTTTTTTCTAAACACGAGTGTGATGGGCTGGAAGTACCTACGTCATAAGTAGCATATCATACAAGTACCTGAATCTTTGAGTATATACATACCTACAATGATTACTCTGAGACCTGAATATACTCGCTCGCTTCTGCTTAAAAAAAATTAAGTGTCAATTCAATTTCACACAAGGGAAAACACTCTGAGTAAAGCGTGGGTCAAACCGCATGCAGCTCAGCCAGTGACATATATTACTGGCGTAAGCTCAGCACAGCTTTTGTGCACGACGGTCCCCTATTTGGCTGGAGTGGACTGTATTGTTGGCAGGTTGGACAACAATATTTGCTGGGTTTGGAGAGATACACGGCGGTAGGGCAAGAAGAAATGAACAAACAGACCGCTTCCATCTTCGGCATCATCGTCACTTACCATCAGGTGAGATGATACCAAGGGCTTACCAATTGTGAATAAAAAAAACTACGGTCGTGTGAGTTCGGCTCTTCAGTGGGCAGGGGCTGCGGCCTGCGAGGCAGAGCGGAGTTCTTATGCGTGGCTTGCAATGTCTGTCAAGCGCAGCCGGCCTTGGAATACTTTTGGCGCTTTTTTTTTCCTTATTCGGAAGGAGGGGGAGAGATGCATCATGCATACCAATACAGCCCAGCTTACTGGATAACCAGTACCAGCCGGGCTGTATTGGTATGCATGATGCATCTCTCCCCCTCCTTCCGAATAAGGAAAAAAAAGCGCCAACAGTATTTACATAAGTGGGACTCACAGCTGAAGGCTGAACCTACTTACTAAAACTCCCCCTATGGATTTAGGTGAAATTAAGACCTGTAAAATCCTACATCGGAGCGACCCACACCCTTAGGGAAGGGTGGGGTGCGTAAGAAAGGAGGGATTGCACCGAACGCGCCGTGGAGATAGCCAGCGCCCCCGATGCAGGAGCCCCTCCCAGGGAATGCGCCATACGGGGATGGCACAAGATCTAAGTGGTGAGTGGTGACGGAAGTGATTGTATGAAGACTGCTTTGAAAAAGGCGGCCCCGAAACTAGGAAGTGGTGTGCTTAGAGTTCGAGTTCGTCCGCTTCCTCAATGTGGCCACGGGGGCGAAACGATTCCATGGACGCCTAACTTCCTGCTGATCCATCGCCAGGGGACACCATCGAAGCACACGACACGACGGTCTTGATCGTCAGAAGCAGGCCGGCCGCGACGTGTATGGGCACGTTGGCTTCCTGACGTTGGAGGCATGCACGCTGACCGAGTTACGCTCGCTTTAGGCAAAGTATATATTATTATATTAGTATTATACATATGGACACTCCCTGCCGCTCTCTAGATAGCGACCTTACCCCCTCGCCACCGACATTGATACAGATTGGTTACAGTTTGGTTGTCGGACGTATAGGATTTCACCGCCATTTTGTTTGTTCCGTCATTCCTTTTTTGAAATGTCATTTCTGGCCCGTTGTATGAAGTGTCCAGGGTGTGCTTCAGGTCTACTAACTCCCCGGGGGTCAGAGGGGCAGTTCGACTTCCACGGCAGCGATCCTGCTTGCTCCGTCCATCGCCTCGATACACCTCCGAAGCACACGACGACCCGAGAGCGCACGTCCACCACGGGAGGCAAACAGCGCAAACTCATGCTGTTGGTGCTTTTTTTTTCGAAAGGACAAGCTTGTTGTTGGTCGTGAGAGCCTTTACAACTTCACCGGGCATGGGAGGCGAGTGCGGAGGGCACTCAACCTAGATGCAAAGCAAAAAGATGCAACCGCCTAAGGGCGCCCAGGTGGGCACCGACCTCGGCTTAGGTCGTTGCTTGGACTGGGGAGAATCGGAGAGAAGCGGCCTGGTATGTGCCGGTAGCGCTGGTAAGCGCCAGAAGCGGAGGGACGCCGCCCTTGCCGGCGAGGGCAGAATGGTGGTGCAGTGTTTCTCTGTGGGTTGGGGGGCGGGGTCAGGGCGGCTACGGCTAGCGTGTTCGGGTCGTCAGGGTCAGTGAGTACGTGTCTGGGGCGTCGGATTACGCGAATGGGGTTCGCGGGTAGCTCGTAAACGGCGGCGTTTACGAGTAAGGGGTTGGGGTGGTGTTCGGCAGACTTAAAGTAGCGGATAGAGGCCTGCTTCAGGTATTGGGCTACGGTGGGGAGCTCTAAATCGCAATGAAGATTTTCATTCCGTAGGAACCACGGGCAGCCCTTGGCTCTACGCATGAAGCAATTTTGAATGAAATGAAGTCGGTGTATAAGGCGGGGACTAGTGTGAGCGAAAGCTACAGCGGCGTAGGTGAGAATGGGGCAGAGGAAGGTTTTGTAAAGAGTCACCTTATTTCTAAGGGACAGTTTACTCCGCTTGCTGGTCATGGGGTAGAGACGCCTAGTACGAACGCAGCCTTGTTACGTACTCGTTCTATGTGGTCCTTGCACGTCAGTCGATTATCTAGGGTTACCCCCTGATACTTGACTGAGCGTTCCCAAGGGATACGGCTACCGAACCTGGTAATGTTGCGGTTAATGGGGTTATTAATAGAACGCTGCGCTTTTCTGTGGGCTTACCTCGATCCCCCATTTCCAAAACCAGTCTCCTAAGACTTGGGCCGAGGATTGGAGGCTATTGACGATTTGGATTCGCGGATCAGGTAGCCCAGGGCTGTATTTAAAGGCCGCGCGCGCTTTCGGTGTTCCCCTCGCCCCGCTCTGCCTGCACTGAATATTTCTTTATTTCTCTTTATAAACTACAAACAGTATTTACAATATTAAGTCTATGCCTGGCTAAAATAATAAGTCTAGATACTTATTCTGTTACGCCTAACGGTGAATTTAGAGAGCTAGGGGATTTCGCGCCAAAATATAGCGCCGTGGCGTCATCAAGCCGCGGGTGCGGGCGGCTCGTTGAGGTCCCGTTATAGGGACATGCGAGGGCAGGCCCACCCTTAGCTCTATATTTAATGGCTGTACCTGATTAACCGTTAGGTTTGGGCAATGATGGACAAAGTGTGGAATTATTTATTTCAAACTAGCTGTTTCCCGCAGCTTCACCCGCGTGGACATCGTTTCTATGACTTTTCGAGGGTGCGCAGTTTTCGAAGTAGCCTATGTGTTAGTCCAGGTAATCTGTCTACCTACCAAATTTCAGCCAGATCCTTTCAATAGTTTTTGCGTGAAGAAGTAACAAACATACACTCACAAACTTTCGCCTTTATAATATTATTGTGATTTCAGTTAGCTGTAGGTGTTTGACGTCCCTACTTATTTCTAATTATTATCTACATATCTATACTTAAAGATCTCAATACGAACTTATTTACCCTGTTTATCACTTAAATTGCTTAAGTATGGCACATACACACACTGGCGCGTGTTGGTCGTCGCGAACAGCTTGTGACGTTGTAATGTAGGGAATATTATGGGAAATAATTGACATACCAAACGCACGATGCTGTACAGCGCTGCGTTACTACGCGCGTCATCGCGCATCAAGTTCAAACCACGCAGAGACAAACGGAGCGCCGAGTGCGTGAACGCATCAGGGCGACTGGCAACGGCGCGCGCGCTTCGTGTCTAGGTGACGTTATTTATTACTCGTAGGCCCACAGACATGTTGTGCGTAGGCCAGTAATATATGTCATTGCTCGTAGGCTTTCTCTAGTCAATGACACACTGCGAACGTCTACGCGCGTAGACCTCAGACCAAATAGCGTAGACGTGCAACGCTGTGCGACACCTTGCAGCAGGAAAACAGTGATTTGTATTCATAATTTAAATTTAATACAAAATGGATGCGGAATTTAAAGGAATATTAATTGGAAACACAAGCGCAGAGCATTGCAGCACAAAGGCCGGTGTGACATCCTACGCGACGCGCTCGCTGCGCTGCAAAGCACACGCATCCCACCGGACCCGGGCTTAAACGTAATGATTAAATCTGAGGCACACACATTGAATTACATGTCCTTTGCCTCGGCGAACCCCTCTAACTACGAGAAAGAGTATTAAAATTGTACTTTTAGGGGGGGAGTCGCTCAGATGAAGGGTTCATAAGTCTTAGCAGAATTGTAATCCAGGGAGGTTTTTTAGTGGGTATTGAAACGCAAACTATCGTTTCGAGCCAATCTCCTTTTTACGTTTAATTTAAGGTATTATCTATCACAGAATTAAGAGTAACAATCTATACGTATGGATTGTCCCTTCTACTACTTATTAAGGTTTAACAATAACTAAAAGTGTAATCACACGTTTGTACTCCATGTTCAATTTTAGTCATAGTCTCTCAACCTATTGAAAATTGATATTATTATAAGTACCATTTTACATTTCGCGGTGACCAATTTCTTTTGATACTAGCTGTTATTAAATACAAATTTAAATTATAAAAATATAAATATATATTTTAATTTTTTACCTCTAAATCTTACGTATCATATGTGGCAAATTCCTTAAGGGTTTTTATCCCCAGTTCCCATTATTTTTGTCACATATTTATGGCGCCCGAACTAATGTTTTTATCCCCTTTTCTGCCTTTAATCTTTCCCTAACGAACCCGTTTTTTTTGTCGTTCGTGGGTGTATCCGTTTTCCGGATATTATGGTTCAAGTTTTAATACCTTAAGACCCTTACTTAATTTAATCGTGCAGTTTTCTTTGAAAAATAAGGTTTTTTTGTTTGTATGCACGGTATTTTTTTGCTTCTCTTGACACGGGTCGTTTTTTTTCCCGGCTTAATGGCATTATACCTCTTTCGGATAATTGTTTACGTGTTGTTGAGTTGTTTTTGCCTGTGTATTCCCTTACGATTCCAAGAGAATTTTTAATTTAAGTAGTCAATGGCCAGACTCTAGTTTTCTTTCAATCGAAAGTCGGGACAGACTTACTTTTAGTTCACGATTATTTAACGTTGGTTTAAGGAAAAAATCTTTAAGGGTTACTGTTTGGAATATTTTTACGCGTTGCTTTGCGAGGTACTCCTTAAATTTTTGGCGTACCCTGTTCACTTTTATGTGACAACGTTTCTGTATTCCACTGTATTGTGTAGATTTCTTGAGGTATTATAACAATTTCCCATTTTTCAAACTTCTTTCATTAATCTTGCCCTTGTCTTACCTCAAAAGGCCTATTTTTCGGTAGAGTTGTCCCTTTAGACTCTTGCGTATCGCGTTTCAGACTCCCGGTGTTAATTTTATCCGTGAGTCGGATTTTCACGCATCCGCCTTTACCGCTTTTGTCCACATTTTCGCTGGCGTAACCGACTATGTTTCGCAAGTTTTTTCAGTTTTTGACAACCCTACTGGTCTTTAATGTTTTACTAGTTGTGTGGTTTTTTCCTCGAGAAGTGTTAAGCTTGACAGCCCTATTTGCCTATTGTGCGAAGTGCTCCGTTTTTTTTTCTTCTTCGTTCTCTCTTTATACTATCTAGTTTTAGTTAGTTGTTTAGTTATTTATGCTCTTTCCTAATTAGTTGACTATTTTAGGCTGTGCATAGAGATCTCTTACCACTAGTGTGTTGTTGGGGTTATTAAGTTTGTTCACTTTTAGATGGAGTTTTTGGCGTTTGTATGTGTACGCGAATCGTGTATAAATGTTAATTTCTACCAGCTTCAAGTAAACGTTTGTAGTTAACTAGTTACTTAGAGAGTTTTTATTTTTTCTTCTTCAGGGCTGTCCAACGTCCATAGGGTTGTCCAAATTTCAAAAAAAAAATTTTTTTGACTTCACACCTTTTTTTTTGTGAGTTTGTGGGTATTTTAAAACGCAAACTATCGTTTCGAGCCAATCTCCTTTTTGCGTTTCATAATTAAATTCTCGTTAGATTTTGTTCGTCTAAGCAAATAACTGATCGAGTCTTGGCTGGTACAGCTCGAACACCTTTTTCGTCAGCCTGAGCATCTACCACCGTCGTGCCACCTGCGGAGGGAAGTAGTCACCTTTTTTCTTCACATTTCCCTATTCTCCGGTCAAGATTTCTTTTGGTTTTCATGAACTTTAGAAATTGAACAGTTATTATTTTATGTGTGCCTTTTTACGTTTAATTTAAGGTATTATTTATCACAGAATTAAGAGTAACAATCTATACGTATGGATTGTCCCTTCTACTACTTATTAAGGTTTAACAATAACTAAAAGTGTAATCACACATTTGTACTCCATGTTCAATTTTAGTCATAGTCTCTCAACCTATTGAAAATTGATATTATTATAAGTACCATTTTACATTTCGCGGTGACCAATTTCTTTTGATACTAGCTGTTATTAAATACAAATTTAAATTATATTTTAATTTATTACCTCTAAATATATATTTTAATTTTTTACCTCTAAATCTTACGTATCATATGTGGCAAATTCCTTAAGGGTTTTTATCCCCAGTTCCCATTATTTTTGTCACAGTATGCACTAGGAGAGCCCCACATAACCAACCTAGGACCGGACGTTGGTATGCAGCAATGCATTTTTTAATCCTCCCACCCTCCGAAAAGGGGACAAAAAAAAAAAAAAACTAAAACTTCTTTACGCACGCTTGACTTGGGGAGTAAGCTGGAGAATGCGTTACGCGAGGGGTGATTAAGTTTTACTTCAGTCGTGTGGTCTAAAGCACACTCCTTTTTTTAATAATCGTGTAATGCCAGTAACGTCCTCGTAGGCAAATCCGTGGCAAATCAAATTTTTTTACAAAATCAATTTTTACAGTATGGATATGTATTCCACAAAATGGTTTTTCATTAATTGGGGTTCATAAAAACTGAACAAATCAGACCAATGGGGGCAAAAAAAACGACGCAGTGTGACCACTTTTTTGCAAATTTTCTTTTAAAAAAATAAGTCATAATCACGGTCATTACCTGGATGGGTTTGACTGTTAGTGGAATTTTTCTGTTTTTAAGTTGGATTCTTAGCGCTTGGCAAGCTCAGATCAGAGAAGTTGGCAAGCTACGTTTCTTGCAGGTTGCTATCACCTGATGATAATCTTTAAGCCGCGACAGATACCTCAAAGGCGGCTTGAAAAACATCTGACAGTGACAGTCACCAATAGGCCCAAGACCTCCACAAACTCTGACTTGGCTCCCGCCCGCCCCGGGCCCCGTGTGCCTCGTATGCATTTATAGGCTAGCTTAACCCCAAGTTTGGGGAGAGACCCGTGCCCCAGAAGGTTCATGGGCTGTTAACGCAGGAAAACCTCGGGATTTAAGCAAGTAAGCAACTAGCAAATCTACTAAAAATATATGGAAGCACCCTAAAGTGACGACTAAAATATATGGAAGCACCCTAAAGTGACGACTAAAATATATGGAAGCACCCTGAAGTGACGACTAAAATTTAAAAATGTAAAATACACTATTACTGTGTACTGATTACGCTAGAGACATTTTTATTAAATACCTAGTTAGTCCTAGTTCTATAGTTTTCATAAGTATTTAGAATAAAAAGTGGTGGCATAGAGAGTAAAGATTCCAGGTAGATAAGTTATGTTTTACGCTAATACCGATACAACTCAAGTAATAAGCATTTTTATTTTTGTGTAAGTACACTTAGTAGTACAGTAGTACACTTAGTTTTTATCCAAAAATGGTAAGCCCTTGACATCATCTCACCTGATACCTGATGGTAAGACATGCACCTAAGCAAGTTTGCTTTTACCATTTGTGTACCAATATGCCAATCGTTGGGAGGTCAGAATTGCTACACTTTAGTGGCAGCGGGCGGGTCACATAGCTCGTATAACAGATGGCAGTTGGGGCAGTTAAGTTCTCGAGTGGAAACCGCGCACCGGAAAATGTAGAGTAGGCAGACCTCCCACTCGGTGGACTAATGACCTGGTGTAGATCACGGGAAGCCGCTGGATGCGGACAGCGCAGATTTGGTCGTCGTGGAAAGCAGCAGTGGACTTCCATCGGCTGATATGATGATGATGATGATGATGCCTACCTACAGTATGCAGAAATGTAATCTAAGGTGACTGGCACGTATTTGAAAAAAAAAACCGGCAGAGTGCGGCTCGGGGTCAATCAAACAGAGTTCCGCACCATACTTAACTACCAACAGAATGAGACCTCTCACTACATACTCTGCTTTAGTTAAATATGAATCTTCTTATTTTGGACTAATTAATATAAATTATTTCCTGTGAGAACGAAAGAACTAGATTTTCTCATAGATTTTCTTGTAATATATGCATTCAATCTCATATACTGTGATGAAGATTTTAGGCGCAGTAGTTTCGGAAATAATTCGGAGGATGGTCAATTTTCGGCTCTTTCTTTAGTTTGAATAACTTATGAAATAAAATTATGAAAAAAAAATATATTGAAAATTCTTAAAACAAGCCTTTTCATGTGATATTTCACACAATACTTATTGAAAAACATTTAAAAAATTACCACCCAAAAGTGACCCCCTTGTTTCATCATCATCATCATATCAGCCGAAAAACGTTCACTGTTGGACAAAGGCATCCGCCAAGGATTTACACGACGACCGGTGCTGCGATGCCTGCATCCAGCAGCTTCCCGCGATCTTCACCAGGTCGTCGGTCTACCGCGTGGGAGGTCTTCTACGCTACATTTTCCGGTACGCAGTCGCCACTCGATAACTCTACTGCCTCAACGGCCATCTGTTCTACGAGCTATGTGCCCTGCCCACTGCCACTTCAGTTTAGCGATTCTGTGAGCTATGTTGGTTACTTTGGTTCTCCTGCATGAGCGGATCTCATGCTTAAAATACACTTTTAACGTAAGTTAAACGTTCGTCTTTGGGTCACCGACTTATATATGTGTACCTAATTTCAACTCAATCTGTTCATTAGTTTCCGAGAAAATTTTCTGTGACAGACGGACTGACAGACAGACACACGAGTGAATAAATGAATGTGTATGTTTGTTTGTAACTACTCACAGGCTCACAGGCTCACAGGCACAGGTGACAGCGACGTGAAATTACCTTAAAGGTTGACAATTTTTAGCAGAAGAAGAGGAATGTTATAAGTTTCAAGCGTATGTGTGTTTGTTATCTGTCATCGTAGCTCTCAAACGAGTGGACCAATTTGAATGCATTTTTTCTTTTTAAGTATTTGAAAGTATGTATTACCCTCCGGTAGTTCTAGTTTGGTGGGAATTGTTTTCCAGGATTTTCAGCACTTTCCATGGTTGTTGAAGGACTCTTTATTACAGCTAGAAACTTTGAGTTTGAAAACCAATGTTCAGGTAAAAGATTAGAACTTTTTCCGTAGTCCCATATCTATTAGAATTTAATAAACACATTTCCAAGATTGATTACATTTTATTTCACATTTACACAGGTAAAACTCCTACACAGATAAATAGTAAAAATCTAATGGAACACTAATTTTATGCATTTTTTGTGTTCCTTAAATGACAATGCGGAAAGTTAGGAATTAGATGCTTAGGTACTTTACTTAGCGCACTTACTTACTTATTAAAAAATACGTCACGCATATTTTTGCAATAATACTTTTTTATATATAAGGAAAAAATATGCTGTGAGGGGTTAATATAACTAAAATTAATGTGTCAAAACTAACAGGTAACAAATAAAGATGAATCTTTGAACAATTTATGTAAGTAGCACAAAAATACAAAAGGGCCGTTGTGGCGCCGGCAGCGGTGCACGCACGGTGCACGGTGCACGGTGGCATTCCCAATTTATAAATTCTAACTAGGTTTATTTATTCTAGCAGTAAATAGATTTTACCAAGCGTAGTTATAGCCAAGACCACTGCTGTAAGTCACGTGTGAGACTGCTGGGGCGGCTGAGTACGCCCTACCTAGCAGACCTCCATCTGTAGTAACCTGAAACAAAACTTTGTTACTAAGGTACTATAAAAGAGCCCAGCGCGCTTCACCCTCCAAAAAGAGGAACAAAAAAAATATTTAAAAAAAAATTGGCCGTCGGAGCAGTGGTATTGTAAAATCACTCTCACTGTACAGAGAAGAGGCCACAAACAGCTCACGGCGGTGTATATTATGTTTGATAAAGCTCGCTGTTTATTGTACGGTCTGCCGCACGTTAGCGGTAACAATACAACTATTAACCCCTTATTGCATAGTGTCCATCTCCAACCCACTAAAGTTTTTGGGGAATAATGAAAATGTTCTTGGGTTTTTGTGCTGACAACCTTTATAGTTGATAACCGGAAACATACCTTGTCATTTATTCGTATTAATATAAAGACCAACACGAGCAGAAAAAAAAGTAAAATCAGTTTGAATCCAAAGTTCGGGAGAGGTGAGTTGCTCTGTGTTTTCACGTAATTTTCTCAGAATTTCGTAAATATTTGTTCGTTATTTTTTTTACGAACGAGACAGTTCATTAAATTGTCAGTCCAAAAAGTGAAAAGTAGCACATACTCTATAAAGGTTTCATAGATCTCTGCGGAAGTACTGTAGGGCACACGAGGGACCGTAACCGTATGCAGTTGTGTCTGAAAAGTTTTGGCTGACTACAACTGGTAATGGACTACTTAGGTTGACAAAGTTGTCCTAACTGCACACTGTCCCGTGTGTGAGAAACATTAATTTATAAGTATTTTATGTATTTGTAGTAGCGCTATATATATATATATTAGAATTTTATTAAGTATACATAATTTTATATAGGTCCACGTAGTTTTGCCCCCCGTCCTTTAAATTCTCATAACATAAGATCTCATAGAGATAAGTCCATCTTTGTTTATGTCCTTTCTAAGTGTTTTTCATGTGAATGTTTGTGTGCAATAAAGAATATATAATTTATTTCTCTAAATGCATAGAATATCATCTGTCGGACACAGGATTTTGATTGAATAAAAGTTAAATCCATTTTGGGTTTTTTATATTTTTTGTAGGTACTCTCTAGGATCACATCTATCGCTTAAATTTTTTATCAAGATATAAAATTCCATGCAGTAAAGGGTTAATTAAACCGGAGTTTTGTTATTCTATGAAAACTAGACACCAGCTCAAAAGTGTTACCACCATAGGAGCGTATATTCGGTCTATCTATGTCTTTGGTTGGTTACCACTGATGTTACTTTGTGCTAACGTGCACTGAGTACGGTTTAGTTGACAGTTGGTATAAATTCTGTCCATACCTGGCAACACTAACTGAAGATAGATAAAATTGAGTTTTTTGGCGGGATTTGTGGTGGACGCATTCGTAGTTTTATTTTGTTGTTTTTTCATTGTTTTCTGCTGGGATTTTGTTCAAGAAGTGGTGCATTTTGGAGAAAATTGTCTAGTGCACGTGAGCAACGTGGAGAACAAGGAAATAAAACGAAGGAGGACGTGAGAACCCAACTTGCTCTGGGTGCAGTTTTATAGACGCCCAACAGCAACTGGGTGTTCCACCTCAGAATGCATGCAGCTGCTGCAAATGCTGTCAAGAACTTCAGAAAAGATTTGTAATGCACCGGCACTAGCATTACAAATCCAAAAACAAATGAAGAAAGTGAAAATTATTTACGAATCCGGCTGAAGGACTAGTTTCCATGGCCAAGAAAAATTCACAACAAAAAAATAGATAAAATTACGCTATAGCAAATTAAGTAGTTGCCACTCAGCGTTCTTGGTTTTTTTTTTACAATTTTACTTTAAGCTTAACAAGTCAGGTAAAAGCAAAGATGACCTATTATTACTTTAAAGGCAAACCCCCCAACTAGGGGGAGGCGTTATGTCCAACAGTGGACGTCTTATGGCTGATGTGACATTCTTATCACCTTATCAGTAAGAGATAGATACAAGTTTTTAAGTTGGAGTTGAGGTAAGGTTACCTTAGCAACAGGCGCCAGTGGTGCGGGTGCGTGGGAGATTAGCGGAGTGGAGTACTCGTGTGAAGGCGCGATGGGTACACCGGCGGGGTTGCTTACGCGCACGTCTGCCTTGCGAACGGTCGAAAACGGAGCGACTATTGCCTTTGTGTATGTTGAAATCTGAAAACGTTATTCACTTCCAAGAGTTTGATTTGGTTCACCGACTGCTGCTATTTGGGCAGATTCATTGTTTCATTTTTATCAAAGGGACGTATAGAGATAATAATAATAACTTACGTAAGTTCCTAGCACATACATAAGTAAAGTTTCACTAGAAGGTTTGCGCAGTTTTGGGTTTATATCCACCGATCCCGGGATCAGATCACTTGTATATTGTTAGTGCAGTAAGCTACGCTCAGAATTTCCCTGCGTGACCGAATCAGAAGAGATCCGTAGAACAAGAAAACTGTCATAGCTTACTGAACTTAAGTGGTAATGGGCGGGGCGCATATCTCGTACAAAAGATGACGGTTAGTAAAGTAATGTTCTCGAGTGTTGACCGCGCACTTAAAGATGCAGCGTAGGCAGGCCTGACGAAGGTCGCAGGAAGCCGCTGGATGCGGGTAGCGTGGGACCAGTTGTTGTGGAACTCCTCGGGGAGGTTCTTGTCTAGTAGTGGACGTCTTTGGCTGAAATGTTGATGTTACCAGTACAGCGTCAAGTTCGCACCTGTCCAAGATTAAAAGGCGACCGAAGTATGTTGGAGCTCTGGCTGGCAAACGCTGGGGCTGGGTAGGCGTTGTACGGGTTCCAAGCCCCGTAGCCGTACGGGCTGTATGACGAATCGTACGAGACACTGTAGGGGGCGCCATATGAAGCTCCATAGACCCCAAAATGGCCAACCCCATATGCGACGGGAGAGAGAACGCCCGCGGCACGAGTGACCGCCACCGCGCAGAGCAGTAGAACAATCTGGAATTGGAGATGGTCAGACATGTTATCCTTACTAATATTATAAATGTGAAAATGTGTTTGTTTGTTTGTTACCTTTTCACGCTTCAACGCCTTGACCAATCTTAATGAAATTTGGCATGCAAGTGGCTACTTTTTATCCCGTGAAAATAGCAAAGCCCGATGCCGTTCCTGAGGAAAGTGAAAAAATACTCTTTTTTGGTTTAATTTCTTTAACATCGCAACGGAACAATGGATTGTTTGTGTGATTTTTTGCAGAGAGATGGTTGAGTGGGTGGGAATGGGAAATGACATGATTTACTAATAACCATATAATAATTTATCCTGACATAGTTCCCGAGGGATCTGGAAAAAAACCACGTCCACGCTCGCACACCGCGCACCCTCTAAGACAGTCATTACAACGATGCCACGCGGGCGAAGCCGCGGGCAAAAGCTAGTTAATTATAAATACACTATCAACTAAAAATCGACTAGCTACCTTCTAAACTATTCAAAGGTTCCCTTGGACTACGGCAGCACCGGCAGGCAGCCCAAGTGCGACGACTGCACCGCTGTACGAGTTAGTCGCCTCAACCTAAGAAGTAACTATTTAGTAATCTGTGCCTCAACTTATTTATTTTCCACCGACTTCCAAAAGGAAGGAGGTTCTCAATTCGACTCTTTGTTTTTTTTTTTGGGTTTTTTCGTAGATATTAAGACTATAGAAGCTACTGTGAAGATATTTCTACGACTGTCTCCGAGGGTGCGCAGTGCGCGAGCCGCAAGCGGCTCGCAAAAGTGGATAAAAGTAGCCTATATATTAAGCCAAGTCGTAATCTGTCTATCTATTAAATTTCACCCAGATAAGTACGAGTACTAAGTAAGTAAGAAAGTTTTACATATTTGTAGGCGTTTAGAACCTACAAAAGAATAACCAATGAGACATGCAACGGTCGTGAAATTATATACTAATGCAATGTATGTTGCTGAAAAAAACATAATTATATGAGGACGAGCAGTTAGGTATATGCAAAAACGTGGAGCTATTTAAGTGACATATAATCTATCTCTGGAGATATCATCATATCAGCTTATATACGTCCCCACCGAGGGGCTCGAGCCTACCCTGAATTAGGGCGATCGGGCCTTAGTCAATAGGACGCGGGCCCATGCGGATTGGTCGACTTCACACACAACTTTCGAGTTTCTTCGCAGGGGTGTGCAGGTTTCCTCACGATGTTTTCTTTCACCGTTAAAGCAATCGGTGATTATATGTAGGTACGTAAGTTTAGAAAAACTCATTCGTACATTGGCCGTCCGGATTTGAACCCGGCACCTCTGGTTAGGAGGACCGAGTCGTTACCGGTTGAGCCACCGACGCTCTGGAGATATAAAAAGCAATAAAAATTAACAAACTTACCTTTATCATCATTTTGCTAGTCCGGTAGCCCCCTCCGATGCTCAAGTGCAATGTGGTGCAATGTGGTGCAGTGAAGTGTCGGCGAGGCTTTATATATTACTATTCCGATGTCTGTGGGCTTCATGTACTTAGGTACCTAGTGTGAGCAAGGGCAAGCACTTTGATTTCATATCAATTTTAGTAAGGGAACGTACACACTGCGTGACCTATTTTTTGGGGTTTTTGACCCCTAACGTAAACGTTAAAGACCCCAAAGCTTGGTGAAAAAAAAATGGTAAGCTTTTGGAAAAATATGTACCTGCTTACCTATACCACAATATTGTGCCTATACTTACTTAATACCTTATAAGTGCCTTCTGGCATCAACTTACCTGATGGTAAGTGACGATGACGCTGAATATGGAAGTGGGCTTAATTACCAAGATTCCCAACGCAATAGGGATATAGCTATCTTATCTTCATTAAGAAACGTATCAACATTAATGTTTGGCGGCAAGACAGGTTAGGGTATTGTAGATCGACGGGCTCTAAAAATGCTCTACCACCAACCAAACCGCCAAGAATTGAACGCGCGACCTCCTGACGTGAAGCGAGTGGATTTACCATTACGCCCCGGGGTGGTCAAATAAAATGTTACTTTTTTATCCACAATTGGTAAGCCCTTGGCATCATCTCACCTGATGGTAAGTGAAGATGGACACACGATGATGCCGAAGATGGAAGCAGGCTTACCAATATTCCCCAATATAATGGGCAACTGGCTATCTTACCTTCAAAACGGGACACATCTATGCTATTAACATTAATGTGTTCAAAGCAAGACTTAGATAAGATGGTGGTACCTAGCCTGGCCAGGCGGGCTTAGACAATGCCCTTCCACCAACCAAACCGAGTCTTACAAAGTTACACTCCGCCGGGAATCGAACCCGCGACCTGCTGGTGTGAAGCTAATGGACGTAACCATTACGCCACGGAGGCGGTTAAAAACGTTAAAAGTTCACGTGTGTTGAGAACGTGCCAACAAACAGCATACCTACTCATCACTCCAGCCTGCAAGACATCTACTAAAAGTACCTACAGGATAAGTACTTATCTAAGAAATGAGCACCGCGTCACCGCGTCACCGCGTGGAGTGGAACAGAAAGTCAGAAGGGTAATCTTGTAATGAAAGTCTTCACTCTTATTCAAAATTTTATTCACTCTTCATGATTGATTGCTGCACTGTTTCTTTTTTTAACGTTGGGTAAGTACTAGGACGTCGCCGTGTCGTCTACACGACGCATTAGTAATAGTAGAGCAGGTACCGTTGAAATTAAAAGATTGGTGTACGAATTCATTATGGCTGGAGAGCCTTATTTACTAAATTCGTAAAATTGATATTAGCTCTGTAAGCAGACTGCTGCTGACTGATTATTAGTTCTTTAAACGAAACTATTAAAAATACTTTCTTGCCATAAAAATAGATACCTAACTATGGATCTCTGCCCTGGCGCGCGGTCTTCAAATATCACACACTTGAAAATGGACCTCTGTCCTGGCTCGCAGTCCACCATAAAATGAATCCTCAACTGTTTTGGAAAGCTTTCGAACGACTTACTAATTTGAATTTGAACTTATATTTTTAATACGATTCGCGCTGGCAAGTAAGTACTAAAGGAGTCGCGACGGAAACGTAGAGATATACGATCTCTACAGTACTGTAGGCACTGTTACTGTTTCAAACTGTTATCATGAGGGGTATATTACATTACCTATATCATACAATTATCCTAGATCTAGTACATTGCCGCTTTTGTAAGATCATATTTTGCAGTATATACTGTCAAAACGATGATTGGGCTATTCGTACACGCGTCACGCACATCTAGGATCGTGTACTTGACGTGCCTGAGTATGAGCACAGGTACGTCCAGCAAGTACATTCGTCCCACCCAACCTGGAGCGGAAGTACGTTAGTACTAATATATATACATACTTTGCCTAGACATACCAATGATGGCATATTATAGACGCCAGTAAGATTACTCGATTGAGTAACATAGTTTCATTTTACAGATATTTTTTGTATGTTGTACCAATTTTAGAGTTTACACAGATATACCCCTTTCTGGTGTAAATAAGTGCTGTCAATCAGAAACAAAATAAAGGAAGGTTATAGAGTGCCGCTAGCGGTAACGTATTACGATCGGTTACGATGCCGTAAGTAAGCTTACGGCACACTAGTACATAATTTTAAATAGCCGTAAATGGTAACATTTTGCAGTCAGTTACAGTGCCGTAAGCTTGCGGCTTACTAGTCGCGCTCAGTTCGACTTCGTCATTTTCTTAAACTTGTCCTTTTTCTAAATTGTCACTTTCCTAACTCGGTCTCGTTTTCAAACTTGACACTTTCCTAACTCGTCACCTTAAAAATACCTTATGTAAGCTCAGATCAAAGAAATTCTGAGTTTTGTAAGACGTCTTTTGCTTGGACTGCACTCAGGAGGGCTGCCCTCTCAAGTGGACTCACATGTCACAGAAACCAAAAAGTTTTCGATGTAGCACTAGAGTTGCCTGGCATGATGGGCAATCACAATCTCCTGACTTCGTGAGTATATTTTTCTATGACAAGTTTTTAATCTTTAGTTTTCAGAGAAATATATATGGATCCTAAATTTGAAATAAAGCATATGTCATTTTTTATCTACAATTGGTAAAACTGGCACCATCTCACTAGATGGTAAATGATGATGACGCCCTAAGATAGAAGCCGGCTTACCAGGATTCCCCAACGCAATGGGGAACATAAGATAATGGTACCTAACTAGGCAGGCTTCGAAGAATCAGAGCTGCTGGAAATCAAACCTGTGATCTCTTGGTGTGAAATGAGTGGACTGGCCATTACCCGTGGAGGTGATATATTTATGAAATTACCTAATTACTATAGGCGTTGTAAGAAAAGTAGTTAACGTTTTTAAGGATCAGGTTTTCATAATGTTTTTTGGGGTAACTTTTGATGGGCGGACGATCATTGCAGATATTTTCTGTTGTTATTATTGATATGATTAATTATATATTACAGGAAAAGTCTTGAAATCTCCATTCCCTTGGACATACCAAGAGACTTCAGCTCTGTCACCACTGCCACATCGTTATCATATGTAAGTATTGCAGCTGTTAAAATTAAATATAATTTGCTGATGGCTGACTCTTGTGTTATACTCGTGACTGGGTGCTGTCCGTGTGAACTGGCCTACTCTTGTTAAAGGCATTAATGACATTCAATCATTTTTATGTATAACTTTTCATGTCATATTGTTTTCATGTTCTAATGAATCTGGTTTATATCAAGGATTGAATTTTGACATTATTAACTAATTATTGTTTATTTCTTGATTCTTCACAAATATAAATATTCTGGGACAAATCACACATGGTCATCTGGCCCCAAAGTAGGATTCCCTGTGTTATGGGTTACCAGAGACTGATATACATACTTATATATGTTTAAATACATACATATATAGATATATTTAACACCCAGACACAGAACAAACCCAGACACAGTAACAAATGACATTGGTGTCGGTTCGGTGTAACACGACTTAACTTATTTGACAGGATTAAACTAAATTTACGCATTCTGTCTTTTACTTTCTGTATCGAAAAGACAAGGATAGAATGCTTAAATTTAGTTTAGTTCTGTCAAATAAGTTAAATCGTGTCGCACTGAATCGACACCATTTTTATTTATTTTATGACCATCAGAAAGTGTAATTTGCACATCATCATTACAGCTCATATACGTCCCCACCGAGGGGCTCGAGCCTACCCTGAATCAGGGCGATTAGGCCTTAGTCGACCACGCGGGCCAAGTGCGGGTTGGTCGACTTCACACACAACCTTCGAGTTTCTTCGCAGGCGTGTGCAGGTTTCCTCACGATGTTTTCCTTCACCGTTAAAGCAATCGGTAAGTATGTACGTAAGTTTTTGAAAAACTCATTGGTACATTGGCCGTCCAGATTTGAACCCGGTACCTCTGGTTAGATGGACCGAGTTGTTACCGGTTGAGCCACCGACGCTGGACCGATTTGGCTAATTTTGGTATTGAATTATTTGTGAAGTCCAGAGAAGGTTTAAACGTAGGGTTGGGTAGTGTAGTGTAATGTAGTGTAGGGTAGGGTAGGGCAGTGTAATGTAATGTAAGGCGGTACTTAGTTCGCCGGGATAACTAGTCTATCTATATCTAATATATAAAAATGAATCGCAAAATGTGTTGGTAAGCGCATAACTCGAGAACGGCTGGACCGATTTGGCTAATTCTTTTTTTGTCGAGTTCGTTATTGTCAGGAGAAGGTTCTTATGTAGGGTAGGGTAGGGTAGGGTAGTGTAGTGTAGTGTAGGGTAGTGTAGTGTAGTGTAGTGTAGTGTAGTGTAGTGTAGTGTATGTAGGGTAGGGTAGTGTAGGGTAGGGTAGTGTAGTGTAGGGTAGTGTAGAGTAGTGAAGGGTAGTGTAGGGTAGAGTAGTGTAGGGTAGGGTAGGGTAGTGTAGTGTAGGGTAGGGTAGGGTAGGGTAGTGTAATGTAAGGCGGTACGTAGTTCGCCGGGACAGCAAGTCTATATATATAAAATATAAAAATGAATTGCTGTTCGTTGGTCTCGCTAAAACTCGAGAACGGCTGGACCGATTTGGCTAATTTTGGTATTGAATTATTTGTGGAAGTCCAGAGAAGGTTTAAACGTAGTGTAGGGTTGGGTAGTGTAGGGTAGGGTTGGGTAGTGTAGTGTATGTATGGTAGGGTAGTGTAGAATAGGGTAGGGTAGGGTAGTGTAGTATAGGGTAGGGTAGGGTAGTGTAGTGTATGTAGGGTAGGGTAGGGTAGTGTAGTGTAGGGTAGGAAAGTATAGGGTAGGGTTGGGTAGTGTAGTGTAGTGTATGTAGGGTAGGGTAGTGTAGGGTAGGGTAGTGTAGTGTATGTAGGGCAGTATAATGTAATGTAAGGCGGTACGTAGTTCGCCGAGACAGCTAGTTTTGAATAAATATAATGAACTAGCTGATTCCCGCGGCTTCACCCGCGTGGACCACATTTCTATGACTTTTCGAGGGTGCGCAGCGTGGTAAAAAGTAGCCTATGTCTTAACCCAGGTCCTAATCTGTCTACCTACCAAATTTCAGCCAAATCCGTTCAGTAGTTTTTGCGGGAAAGCGTAACAGACAGACAGAGTTACTTTCACATTTATAATATTAGTAGGGATTAGTAGGGATTGAATCGCATAATATTTGTAACGTTTACTTACACTGAACTTGAACAAACAATTGTTTTAAGACAACTTTTATGTTTTACAGGTTCAGTGGTGGTATATGAGGCGCCACCGCAGCATAGTGGCAGTTCATCAGTGGAATAGCAGCAGGACTTGGACCCGTGCGTGGAAAACTGCCAACTGCCCCGAGGGGTACAATAAACCCATGCAAGTCATACTTGTGCTTAGGAATCTGACTTAATGTAAAACATTTCTACTATAGGTCTCGTAGATGTCTTTTATGTTGTTGACCGACTCACAATTCGCAGATTAATGTTATACTAATATTAAACTGATTTACTGGGATATATTAAAAAAGTAAGTCCATAGTATTGAAGTCTTTTATTTACTTAGGTACATTTTTTTATTCACAACTGGTATGCCCTTGGCATCATACCTACCTATATTGCATAGAAATCTAATACACTGCATAAAACACCCTATTTAATTTTAGCATTATCCTTCTTCCTTATTAATCCTATTTAATTTTAGCATTATCCTTCTTCCTTATTAATACTTGTCCTTCCTGCCTCCATCCGCATTAAAATCTTTAGTGCTCTCTTCCTTCTAGCCAAGCCAGACCATAATTGCGACGAGCTTGTAACTCGGGAGCAGTCCCAGCCTAGAAATGCAAAGCAGTTAACATAAGGAATGCATATGGTATTATACAGGGTTTAACAAAATTGGTGCAGGATCTGTTAACTGACAGGGCTTCAATCAGACTGAACAAATTTCCCCAAAGACCAATAGTCTATTTGCAAAATACTCTTTATACAAATCCATCAGCTGATTGACCAAGAGAAACTGTAACCTATAAGTAGATATGGACTTTTCAAAAGCAAATAGCATATTTTTACAAGCTTTTATTTACTTTCACCTGTCTTGGTGTCTGTGAGGAAATCTTGTAAGTTAAATTTGACCCACTCCCGGGTTTCCAATTGAGCTGAAATTTTGCATGCATCTGTATATCATGTCGGTTACTTTGGTTCTCTTACGGATCTCCTCGTTTCTGATTCGATCACGCAGAGAAACTCCGAGCATAGCACGCTCCATTGCCCTTTGGGTGACCTTGAGCCTTCTTATGAGGCCCATAGTAAGCGACCATGTCTCAGTTCCGTACGTCATCACTGGCAACACACATTGGTCGAAGACCTTGGTCTTAAGACACTGCGGTATGTGGGACGTAAAGATATTGCGAAGCTTCCCGATCTCTGCCCAGCCGAGTTGGATTCGACGATTGATCTCTTTCTCGAAGATGGACCTACCTAACTGGACTGTTTGTCCCAGGTATACATATTCGGTAACAACTTCGAGTGTAGAGCCTCCAACCTTCAGAGGAGTAGGTATATAACAATAATATAGAGGTATAGGTATAAGGTAGGTAAAGTAACCGACATAGCTCTCAGAATTGCTAAACTTAAGTGGCAGTGGGCGGGGCACATTGCTCGTAGAACAGATGGCCGTTGGGGCAGTAAAGTTCTCGAGTGGCGACTACGCACCGGAAAGCGTAGTTAGGCAGGCCTCCCACTCGGTGGACCGATGACCTGGTGAAGGTCGCGGGAAACCGCTGGATGCGGGCAGCGCAAAACCGGTCGTCGTGGAGATCCTTGGGGGAGGCCTATGTCCAGCAGTGGACTTCCTTCGGCTGATATGATGATGATGATGATGTATATCATGTGACAAAGCAATATTATGATGACATGGAGCTGATCTGATGCCGGAGCTGGAAGGTAGAAGCTATTTAGTTTCATTTGTCGTGGTGTCTGTAATGAAATCTTGCAAGTTAAATTAGACCCACTTTCCAGTTTCCGATGAGCTGAAATTTTGCATGCATATGTATATCGCGTGACAATGCAATATTATGATGACATGGAGCTGAAGGTGGCCATAGGAACTCCGCAATAAAACGACACAACCCCATCGAGTTTGGCCTCGATTGATTCATATTGACGAGTACTTTGATCGTAAAAAGCTTGTAGGTACCTACCTAAAAGCTTTTAGGTTTTTCAAAATTTAAGTTAACTTGAGAGAGAGGACCACTGGGGATACCCATAATGCTAGTAAATTAATTACTTAATATGGATTGAAAGTGGTAAACCTGGAGATGCACTACAACCAAAGTATATATATTAGTACTAACATACAGTATGGACACTCCCTGCCGCTCTCTAGATTGCGACCTCACCGCCTCTTCACCCATATTGATACAGTTTGGTTCTCGAACGTATGGGATTTCGCCGTGATTTTGTTTGCTCTGTCATTTGTATTTACAAATGTCATTTCACGACTTTGTACACAGTGTCCGGGGAGTGCTACCTAAAAGCTTTTAGGTTTTTCGAAATTTAATTTAACTTGAGAGAGAGATGACCACTGGGGATATCCATAATGCTAGTAAATTCATTACTTAATATGGATTGAAAGTGGTAAACCTGGAGATGCACTACAACCAAAGTATATATATTAGTACTAACATACAGTATGGACACTCCCTGCCGCTCTCTAGATTGCAACCTCACCGCCTCTTCACCCATATTGATACAGTTTGGTTCTCGAACATATGGGATTTCGCTGTGATTTTGTTTGATCTGTCATTTGTATTTACAAATGTCATTTCACGACCTTGTACGCAGTGTCCGGGGTGTGCTACAACTTTTCTTAGTGTAACTGATTAGTTTTATGTTTTGTCATATAAGTTGTAGCCATGTGTAATTGTCTTGTACCTGTTTACTTATTTCATATTTATAAAAACTTGATGTTTTATTATTTTTACCTAAGAGATGTACCAGTTCAATACCAGTGGTTACATCATGTTGAAGATGTGGGTGTAGACTGTAGAGGGTTATCTTCCCACACCTTGGAGGCTTGGAGTCATGTACCTTCGGTGTCTGTTATTACTGGAGTCCATAGTCAGTATTTGCATGTTTGCTAAACATATCTAAAAATAAATAAAAAATTAGCATGATGCTGATAAACTACATAGGAATTGTTTAACCATCATCAACTTTACTATCATACAGTTTTAGGAATGATATTGTTTCCTGTTGAAGTACCTTTCTTCATGGGAGTTTGGGCAAACAATGGCCATAATATGGTGTGCTATCAATACAGTCCTGGGATTCTATACATTCTGTGGAAACTGTAAAGGTGATAATAAGTACCTAAAGGTCTGAAAATTTACAACTTTAATCATTTTTATACTTAAGTACTTCAGTGGCATTACTCATCATTAACTTATCAGAAGATCAATTCAAGTCCTTATTCCTGTTTTACTGCATCTCGCTCCATGCAGCCGGTACCTCCTTAATTTCCCTTCACACAGCTAACTGGGATAAGGAATTAACCTTTCTCTTACCATTGTCAAATTTAGCATGGTTATGTTGTTATTAGGAAGGTGACTTAAAAACCTAGATGCACATGCCTATAGGTAGCATGCTAGCTACCTACTGGGATGCCAATACCTTACATGGTGTGTCGAAATGACAACATGCCTGTTAAGCATGCAAGAGATGTGAAATTTACTTATAAAGGCTAGCTGTTTAGTGCATGGAATCCCTCCTCCCCATCTTCTCCGCGAGGGTACATGCCAGTAGCTAGCATGCTTTTGAGTGAACGAGTAACAAACATGCATATCGCGGGTGTAAAGTGAAAAATCGTCGCAGGGTACCTACGTAACCTTAGAACACACTTAACCTACCTTTGTCTCCACGTCGATTCCATCTGACTGATGAGTGACTGAATGTGATGCCTTAGGTCCTCAAATACGTCTCGGGTGAGAGACTTTGTTAGCCTTTATGTTTTCGTTTTGTATATGGTCAAAAAGACCAACAAAGCCCACATTTTCTTTTCTGGAGAATTTTCTTTTCTCGTATAAACCTTCCAGAAGGCTCCGAACATTTTGTTTGAACATTAATCACTTCACATATTACTTATTTGTACGTAACGTTGTGAATTCGCACTGAAAAAGTAGGTCGCAAGCAACTTTTTTACCACGAAATGAGAACTAATGTTAAATGTCAAAATATGACATTAGAGCGCGCTAAATCGGCTTCTAAAATTTAGTGGCATGCCGCATTTGACGTAACCGAATGGTTCCTGCAGACGGTTCAAATAGTAGCATGTGAAAGCACAGCTTAGTTTAGTTGCCGTTTCGTAACGCCTGTTACGGTCACTTTTGTTTAGTGGCATACCAAAAGGCAGATTTATGGCTAAAACGGTGTGGTTTAAGTTTGGTAAAGTGAAAAATACATTACCTGCATTGGCCCCCAGGTGTGATTGATCATACAAAGAGCCTCGTTCGCGAAGCGAGGCTCCCCCCGATGGGCAGCAGAATGCTTCGCAGAAGAAGAAATCATCAATCAAGAATATGGTTATCCGCGAACACACATAAAAAAAATATACGGTCGAATTGAGAAAACTCCTTTTTTTTTTGAAGTCGTTTAAAAACAAATGACAGTGCTATGCAATACAAACTTTACGGCTCTTTAAACGGTCGCGTTATTACGCCGTGCATACTCCTTACGGCAGATTAGATGGTGTCACTATTACGCCGTAAAAGACATAGACAGACATTTTTTATTGATAATTAAACATTACAAGTCAAAACATTCATCATTACAGCTCATATACGTCCCGTCGCCTTAGTCGACCACGCGGGCCCAGTGCGGGTTGGTCGACTTCACACACAACCTTCGAGTTTCTTCGCAGGCGTGTGCAGGTTTCCTCACGATGTTTTCCTTCACCGTTAAAGCAATCGGTAAGTATGTAAAACATTACTGATGAGTATATAAAAAAAACATAATAATACCACATCATTATTTCATTTAATTCTAAAATTATTAGAATATAAAAAGAATAATATTTTAAATAATAATAAAAGTGTAATATTAAACGAAAGCGGGAAGCCGCTGGATGCGGGCAGCGCAGAACCGGTCGTCGTGGAGATCCTTGGGGGAGGCCTATGTCCAGCAGTGGACTTCCTTCGGCTGATATGATGATGATGATGATGATTAAACGAAAATAAATGGTATTTTAATAATAATATAATTTTAATTAAATTATTTTCAATTTTAAAAATTCGTCATAACAATAGAATGCCTGCTCGATAAGCCAGTTTCGCAATTTCCTTTTAAAGGAAGGCAAACTGATGGCACTAGTTATTTCAAGCGGGAGCCTGTTGTAGACGGAGGGGTCAAGTACATAAGATCGTCTTAGCGCTCTTAGCTAGTCCATGACGAATAGGAGCGATTCTGCCGCCGTGTCGCGTCCTATACGTGTGACGGTCACCAACCTGTGAGTAAGAATCAAGGTTTCCCTCACATACACAGCCACATGGAAAATTAATAAACATGGAAGGGTCATTATTTTCAAAGACATAAAAAACCATTTTTGAATTGGATATCAAAAGGCCTTAAAAAGAGTTGCAATACTAAGAGGAACCTACGCTTCAATTACTACACAAATAAAAACGATTATAATAGACGTAAATATCTTAATTACAATAGACTATTTAAGAAATGCGTTAGTCATGCTAAAAAGTACAAAAACAATAAATATATTACTAAAAGCAAAAATATCGTAAGGGCAACGTGGGATGTTATTCAAAGTGAAACCGGAGTATTAAATACGAATAAATATATAGATACAATTAATGATAATGGTACAATGTTAGATGAACCTAAAGCTATAGCTGAATCATTTAATAATTTCTTTATAAACCTAACTAATACTACTGAAAATGTATGTGGTAGAAATAGAAATAGTGTTTTGAAAAGCAAAATACAAAACACTATATATTTGACTCCTGTCGACGAAGCAGATATAAATAACGTTATTTTTAGCCTAAATAACACAAATGCTGAGGGTTATGACAACATTAGCACGAAGGTAGTAAAAGCATGTAGTCACCAAATCAGTAAAGTTTTAGCCTTTTTAGTGAACCTCTCCATGGAATCAGGTACTTTCCCTGACAAACTTAAGTTATCTGTTGTTAAACCACTTCACAAAAAAGGTGAAAAGACATTAAGGGAAAATTACCGCCCAATAACCTTGATACCAGTTTTCTCAAAAATTTTTGAAAAAGTTATGCATGGAAAACTTATGGCATTTTTTACTAAATATGACGTTATTGATAAAAATCAGTTTGGTTTTCAAAAACAAAAATCCACGTCATTGGCAACGTTTTCTTTAATAAAGACGATTTTACAAAGTACCAACAAAAAATCACATACAACTGTGTTATTCTTTGACATGTCAAAGGCGTTTGACTTTGTTTCACAGGAAATACTACTTTGTAAACTGCATCACAACGGAATAAGGGGGCCAGCCCTTGATTGGCTTCAAACATATTTGCAGAATAGGCTACAATGCGTTGAGGTGCAAAAAATTAACAAAAAACATACATGCTTGACTTTTCGTTCTGAATTTCGACAAAATCTATTTGGGGTTCCACAGGGTAGTATCCTTGGGCCTCTGTTATTTTTAGTTTATGTTAATGACTTGTCAAAAATGACGAAGCATGATAGTGTTTTATTTGCGGATGATATTTCAATTGTAGTGACAACGAATAAAACTATGACATGGGAACAACACGAAATTGACATAAATAATGTATTGAGCACAACAATAAAATGGCTTGATAATAATAATTTAAAAGTAAATATAAATAAAACAAAGTACATAAATTTTAATAATTATAACAAAGATTTTTCTATAAATTACAAAAATGAACTTCTCTCGAGGGTAATAACTACAAAATTTCTTGGCATAGTAATTGATGAAAAACTAAATTGGAAGGGTCACATAGAGAAGATTTGTAGTAAAATTAATAGATTTATTTTTCCCTTGTATAAGTTGACGCAAATTGCAAGTAGACATACAGCTATGACAGCATACTACGCTTATATTGAATCTGTATTAAGGTATGGTATCATAATCCGGGGTAATAGTACTGATATCTCTAAGGCATTTATTGCACAGAAAAAGTGCATCCGAGCAATTTGTAACGTTGCTCCTGATATATCATGCAAACCCCTGTTTAAGTCGCTGAAGGTACTACCGCTCCCATGTCTGTATGTTTTTGAATGTGCAAAATTTGTGAAACAATATCAGTCTAGTTTTTACACACAGGCAAAGGACACAGTGCCAAGAAGTAGACGATTTCCGGAATTCTTAGTCCATGATGAAATTCCTAAAACTACTAGATATACCAAAAATTGTTACTGGATGTGCAGGTTA
The DNA here is from genome assembly GCA_947284805.1 of Coleophora flavipennella. Lineage (NCBI taxonomy): Eukaryota > Metazoa > Arthropoda > Insecta > Lepidoptera > Coleophoridae > Coleophora > Coleophora flavipennella. The sequence goes on from OX369273.1 coordinate 277,165, forward strand.
ATCTATAACAGACTTCCAGCAAATGTGAGCGAGTTACCCTTGACTCAATTTAAAACTAGCTTGCATAGATGGCTGTCTCAGCGTAATTTTTATTCAATTCAAGAATTTCTAGAACATAAATTGTAAATCTAGTTTTATAAATAAATATGATACCTACCTACTCGTATATGTGAATAATAATAGTATTAAATGTTATCTAAAATGTGTTATATAATGTTTGCATGCTATATTTTATGGCTGAATTGGCGCTCTAATTTTATGCAGTACCTCCATGTAATGTTACCCAATTCAAGGCGAATAAAGATCATTTCATTTCATTTCATTTCATTTCATTTCAAAAGACCCTTAGCTGGTTTGTTACGTGGTACACGTGCAATCGCTCGCACTGCACGCTTCTGCATGCGGAAGGCGCGCTCCCAGTCGGCAGCGCGTCCCCACAGCTCGAGACCGTACTGCAGGAGCGACTGCACGGTGGAAAAGTAACACGTGCGCACTGTATTTCTGGGAAGCGTTGAGGCAAGCCGGCTCAATGCAAAGCACGTACCCCCGAGCTTTCCGCAGAGCTTGTCGATATGTAGCTCCCACGTGAGGCTTTGGTCCACCTGTAATCCAAGAAAAGTCAGCGCTGGAACTTGTTCAATTGCCACACCCTCGACATCAACAATCAATGGACGACGCTCGCGACCCGCTAAGTTGAGTTTTGGTGACATTGAGCATAAGTCCATTAAATCGGAACCAAGTGAGCAACTGACGGGCAGCCGCGTTCAATTTCGCCTCTAGTCCAGCAAGCGTAGGAGCAATCACTAATGCAGCAACGTCATCCGCGTACATATAAATATCTGCTTGAGTCACAAAAGTTGGCAGATCATTAAGAAGCATGTAAAAAGCCACGTTGGATAGTGAAGAACCCTGTGGTACCCCTCTCTCTGTTGATCTTGAATCGGATTTTAGAGTGCCTCCACGAGCCACCACGTACTGACGCCTCGCGCTCATGAAATCCTTTAATACGGCGAGTGCCGGTCCATCCACTCCATAATGTCTAAGCTTCGCAGCCAGCGCGCTGTGGTCTGCGACGTCGAAAGCTTTGGAGAGGTCGCAACACAGAAGGGCAACATGCTGCTTGCGTTCTCTTGCCTCCAGAATACAGCGCACTACACGCCGCGTAAGCATAGTCGTTGAGTGTCCGGCGCGATATGCGTACTGCCGGTCTGATATCGCATAATTGTCATCTAATGTACGGTCTGCGACCGCACATCGCGCCGTCAGCGGTTTACGCTAACTTCATTTATTAAGTGTAATATCAATTAGTATACGTTCGGTCGCCGTACCGCGCCCGCGTACCTACTCACTATCAAGAAAATAACAAAGAAAATACAGTTGTATCATTTCACCAGCAATAAAGGTGTGCTGGGTAGCAACAGCCCAAACATCTTTTTGGTCCTTCGAGCAGTGAAGAACAATCAGCAACCTGTGGAGACTTTTTTGGTCAAATCAAATCAAAATCTTTTTGGTCTCTCGAGCTTTCTGTGTGTTTTCGGTGTGATAGCGAACGGCTCGGCTGGCCTCCCACCAGCGGGTCTCACCAGTTCGAGTTGAGTCTTCGCCTATTTTGCATCAGGGACACATAGAGACACCGATTGATCTAGCAAGCAGCACCAGCAAACCTGTCATCTTTATCAAATCATCATTCAAGCCGTGAAAAAATCATAATTTCACAATGGAAGCTTTGATTGAAACTCAGAGCAAGATCATAGCATCAATCAACACCGAGTTAATCAACTTCAAAAAGGATGGTCCTTCTCGGAGAACTGACGTAAACATCAAGAGCAGACTGGAGGTACTAGCAGCCTATTGGCAAGAATTCGAAACAAACCATCAGACCCTGTTAAGGTATGAAGACCAAACTCATAAATATTTTGTGGAAAATCAGTACATGCAGACAAAACTATTTTATAATGGTGTATGTACGTACATTCAGCAACACTGCGTCAATCCACCTATTTCCACTGAACCACGGCCAGCAACACCAGTTCTGAAGCCACCAGTCTTGAAACTTGAAGCACCCCCATTTTTAAAAGCGGCGGAAGGAGCATCAGCAGTTACAAACTCCTCTACCGACAAAGGTTCTTCCAGCAAGTCGGAAGAGCTGCTCCGCAAGCAAACAAGCAATTTTAAGGCGTTCCATAGAACTGCCACCAGCATTGATGTGGAATCTATCAGCGAAAAATGGGAATTTGAAGACAATCTCAAAACCTTGCAAGCTAGATGGTCCGCAATAGACAGCCTCCACTGGGAAATTGACAGTGAGCTCAGCGGTGGAAACAAGGAATATGACCAAGAATTTAACAAGTATGAAAATTACTTCAAGCAAATCAAAAAAGCACTTAACTCAAAAATGTGGTCAGTTTCGCATAAAGAAAAATCTACTCCACAAATGGAGATACCATTGTTCTCTGGAAGCTATCAAAACTGGACATCATTCAAAGATTTATTTATCGAAACCATACATTCGAACCCATCACTATCAAGTGCGCAGAAAATGCAATTTTTGAAAACAAAAATCAAAGGAGAAGCAGAGAAATTGGTACAGCACTTATCAATTAGTTCTGATAACTATCAGATATGCTGGGATATACTTAACCATAGGTATAATAACAAAAAAATTATATTTACGTCGCATATCAACATACTGCTAAACATACCTACAATGCAGTATCAATCATCAGTACAAATCAAGAGAATCCATGACACAGCAAACGAGTGTCTACATGCTATTCAAAATCTCGGCGCAGACACCTCTACATGGGACCCTATGGTTGTACACATTCTGGCACAAAAATTGGATACGGACACGCATAACGATTACCTTGAATCATTAAAAAATCCACGGGAGCTACCTGATTTGAAAGATTTTTTAGAATTTTTGGAATTAAAATTCACTTCGCTAGAGTCATCTCGGCGTAAACAAGAGCAAAAATCATCAACATCAACGAAATATCAAGAATCAGCAATTAATAAGAAGTTCCATTCATACAAGGCCTACAGCACGAATCATAGCAAACAGCAGAAGGTTTCCAAAAACTTTGTTAAACCTTCCAATTTTATGGCAACTAAGTGTCCTCATTGCCAAGGCGAACATGGATTATTTTTTTGCAAGTTATTCTTGGAACTTCAACCCGAAGCAAAGCGGAAAGCGGTTGCGAAATACAATTTATGTAAAAACTGTTTATACAATCATAATGGCAAGGAATGCATATCGGAAAAACGATGCCGCGAGTGTAGCGAGAAACATAATACGCTATTGCGCGATGCCTACTCAAATCTGCAAACCAGCACTTTTACGTGTAAAAACAGCGGTGCAATTAACAACCTTAAGGCTACAACTAGCAACAGCAATCACGCGTCACAAGAATCGGTACCAGAGATTCTATTATCAACAGCACAACTCTATGTGACGTCATCAGATGGGACTCAGATGGTCTTACGAGCCCTAATTGACCAAGGGTCACAGGCCTCCCTTATCACAGAAAACGCAGCTCAGAGACTTGGCCTACCCCGCAAGAGATGCAAGGGAGTCATATTCGGAGTAGGAACAAAGGAAAATAACTGCAAGGGACTCTTAAACATCACATGTACATCAAACAACAGCGATTACACATTCGAAGCAGACGTGTATATCATGAGAAATTTGATCAACAATCTACCTAACCACACTTTCAAGAAGCCGAAATGGCCTTATTTGGAAAGCATTGAACTAGCAGATCCTGAATTTAACGTCAGTCGCCCGGTAGATCTATTGCTCGGAGCCGACGTTTACTCAAATATCATGCTAGATGGAATTATCAAAACTGAGAAAACTCAACCTATCGCACAGCAGACGCGTTTAGGCTGGATTCTCTGTGGCAGAGTTCAGACATTGCAATGTAATGTCGTCATCAATAATATCGAAAACATACATCGATTTTGGAATATTGAAGATATCACTGTAGAAAACTCAAACTGGTCAGAAGAAGATCTACAATGCATCAAATATTATCAGGAAACTACCAAACGGAGCGAAGACGGAAGATACGTGGTAAACTTACCCATGACAGAAAATTTTGAGGAAAATCTTGGAAAATCAAAATCTACAGCTCTGGCGCAGTTCAGACAGCTGGAGAAAAAATTCTTGAGACAAGAAAAAATTGCACAAAAATACAAAGAATTTATCAACGAGTACAAGGAACTAAACCACATGGTTGAATGTACCAGTAACACGACACCCAGTTGCTACTTACCTCACCACTGCGTGCTACGGCCGGACTCCACTACTACGGCGCTACGCGTAGTCTTTAACGCGTCATCAAAGACATCAACGGGTTACACATTGAATGACTTAATGAAATGTGGGCCTAACTTACAGCAAGATTTAATGTCCTTGATACTCAAATGGAGACAATATAGATTTGCATTCATAGCGGACATGGAAAAAATGTTCCGTCAAATATGGGTAAATCCAGAACATCAAAAGTTAACAAAAATAATTTGGAGAGATTCTCCTGATCAACTCCTGCGTGAATATCAGCTCACTACGATCACATTTGGAGTAAAGGCAGCGCCCTTCCTGGCCATGATGACCTTGAAACAACTATCAATTGATGAAGGTCATAACTACCCTGATAGTCCAGCATCCCAGGTTCTACAAGAAGACATGTACATGGACGACCTTCAAGGTGGAACCCACTCCATGGAGCAAGCAAAAAAGCTCCAAAAAGATTTAATCAACCTGTTGAAATCTGGAGGATTCAATTTAAGAAAATGGCGTTCCAACTCTAAGACTTTAGAAAATATCAGTGAAGTACTCGTCCCTAAAAATCAAATAAAAAATGAAGCCTTTGAATACAAACAACCAGAATCAACAAAAACACTCGGCTTGAGATGGCTGCCTGAGAGCGATGAGTTCACCTTCAAACTGCCATTCGACACCACAGCAGCAACTAAGTGGACAAAGAGGACATTATTGTCAGAAATCTCCAAAATATATGACCCTCTCGGATGGCTATCACCTGTAACAACAAAATTGAAGCTTCTATTTAAAAGGGTCTGGTTAGCAAATCTACAGTGGGATGATCAATTACCAGATGAAATCAGCAAAGAATGGCTCAAGATAAAGATTGACCTTCAATCCGTCAATGAGATCAAAATACCAAGATGGTACCAGTGCCATGAAAATGACAGCATCGAACTACACGGCTTCTGTGATGCCTCTACTAAGGCGTACGCGGGCGTCGTGTACAGTAAGATCTACGACAAAAATCAAACACCCTGTATCACACTTGTGGCGGCAAAAGCAAGGCTTGCCCCTGAAAATAAAAATCTCACTTTACCACGCCTGGAGCTGAGTGGAGCATACCTATTATCAGATCTGATGAGAAAAGTCTATCAAGCCCTATCAAAACATAACATAACCATGTACGGTTGGACTGACTCTACCGCAGTACTGGGTTGGATACATGGTGATGCAATCAAATGGAAACCATTCGTAGCCAACAGGGTCGCGCATATACAGGAAATAATGCCCCCTAGATGTTGGCGTTACGTAAAATCAGAAGAAAATCCATCAGACTGTGCCAGCCGAGGAATATTAGCACATCAACTACAGCAGCATCCTTTATGGTGGCACTGTCCCGATTTCCTCATATCTAAATATCAAGAACAAAAGAAGCAACCTGTATATAGCACAAACGAGGAATTAAAAAATACGAAGCAAACCAATGTAGCGATGCAACGATGTGACGACAATAGCAGTATCATACTACAAGTTATTTGCAAGCAAAGCAGTTTCACCCGCGCGGTACGTGTATTGGCGTGGATTTTGCGCACAACTACACGTGGAAGCAATTTAACATCATATTTAACTATCAAAGAAATGAAAAAATCAAAGAATATGATTATCAAAACTATACAAAGAGAAGAATTTTCGAAAGAAATACAAAATCTAAAAAATGGAGAAGAACTTAGCTCAAAAAGCAAAATTTTGAGTCTTACGCCATTTTTGGACACAACCGGCCTATTAAGAATCAGAGGGAGAATACAACATGCAAATATTGACGAAAATATGAAGCACCCTCTTATCATACCACATAACAGTCACTTGACTTCTCTTATCATAGAGCACGCTCACAAAATGACGTTCCATGGAGGAGCGCGCATAACACTATCATACATAAGAAAACAATATTGGATAATTGGAGGCACTCGTGCGGTGAAAAGCCATATCCGTCGTTGTGTAACATGCCGGAAGTGGAACCCTATTATGCAAAATCAACTTATGGGAGACCTCCCTGAAGCAAGGGTAAATCAAACTCGCCCATTTTACCATACTGGCGTGGATTACACAGGTTAAGTGGATATCAAGATGAACAAAGGACGTGGAGCAAAAACAACAAAAGGATACATCGCGGTATTCATATGTATGGTGACAAAAGCAGTCCACCTTGAGCTGGTCTCAGACCTGAGCACTTCAGCATTCCTAGCAGCCCTCAGAAGGATGTCATCCCGCCGCGGAAAGCCACATCACATGTACAGTGATTGTGGTACTAATTTTGTCGGCGCTAACAGAGTCCTACAGGAAGCTTGTTTCGACTTAAAACAAATACAAACAGATAATTTCTTCTCGGAACTGGAAGAAATGGAGATCAAATGGCACTTCAACTGCCCCTCATGGCCAAGCGCAGGCGGATTGTGGGAAGCCGCGGTCAAGAGCCTAAAGTATCATTTAAGACGTGTCGTTGGAGATCAGAAGCTTACCTTTGAGGAATACTCAACCCTGGTTTCTCAACTGGAATCGTCCCTCAACAGCAGACCATTGAATGTCTTAACGGAAGACCCTGATGACCTTGACTATCTCACGCCTTCACACTTCCTCGCCAGCGGTCCTATACTATCAATCGTTGAAACGGAAAGGGATGAACGAACGAGATGGCACATGACACAAAAAATATATCAAGATATCTGGAAGAGATGGAAGACTGAGTATCTAGCTCAGTTATCAGCAAGAAGCAAATGGCAAAGGTCACAGCCTAACATTAAGGTTGACGATGTCGTACTGATACACGACGCCAACGTACCACATGGAAGGTGGGCCCTGGGAAGAGTTATTGAGCTTCATCCTGGGAAAGACGGATTAGTCCGTGTAGTATCATTAAAAACAAAAAACGGCACTATCAAAAGGCCATTAGTAAAATTATCAGTGTTGCCAACAAAATCAGCAGAAAATATGACAAAATCACAAAATGACACAGCCGAGCCCCAGAAAACAAGGCCTATCAGATCATGCCGGCAGAAAAAAGGAATCTTAGCCTCGATGGTCATCTCATTCCTACTCTTCATGACCTTGGCTACGTCATCATTGGCAGCATTCAACACGACAAAAATCTCGGAAGCCATGTATTTCGACAGAATAGCAAACATGCAACTTATCAGAGACGAGTGGAAATTAATCATCTATTACGATATGAATCCATACTGGGCTGGACTCACAGCATTCGTGAAATATTCAAAATATTTGGAAAACATCTGTTCAAAAACGCAGAGAAAAACTCATTGCGACATGGTTCTATCACAGTTAAATCACGCCCACTCCGAGCTAGACTACAATAATCGCCTACTGCTCGGTCAGCAAAATCAAGCGCGTGCACGGAAGCGCCGCGGTCTAATCAATGGAGTTGGCAATATTGCTAACAGCCTCTTCGGGATCTTGGATGACAACTTTGCAAATCAATATCAAAAGGACATTGATATTATCAGGAAAAATCAAAAACAGCAGATGTGCAGCAGTGTCTCCAGCGGGACTCACAGACCTACTACTGTCATTCGCAGCGTCCCGTTTATCAGCTGAACGCAGATGAAAATCTATGCATCAAGGAAACAAAATCAAATAAATGTCTAATGACTATTCATACATGCAAAAATGAGTGGATAGAACTCAGTCAAACAAATACATACCTATATTTTTGTTGCGACGAATGCCGACTCCGTATCATATGTGGAGATCAGGTTACCGTCGCGCGGCTTATCAGCGCCGGGTTAATAACACTGAGCCCGGATTGTATTATCAAAGGAGAAGAATTCTCAGTGTACTCGCATAAATATCAGAAAAGTGAAATGAAGACTCAAGCAAATGTGCACATACCGCAGATAGCTCCGATACCACTGACTGAGATAAACACCAGTATCATCAATAATCACCAATCATTTGAGAAAATAAGCCGCCAAATAGAACAAATGAAATCAGAGACGCCCCTGTCAGATGAAATATCTTATCACGACGTCCACCACTACACGGCCATCTATTTCATTTTGGCGGGAATTTTAGCAGCGGCAGCCTTATACGCGTTGCGGCGGGCGAGGAGCACGCGGCGGCAGGCCAGCGTGACGCTACTTGCGTCGCTCCCTACGACTCACGACGCCCCCACGACCCCCACGGCCAACGAGAAGGTCAGCGGCGGAGCAAAAAGCACCAGCGGTGATCAGATCAACGGACAATTAAATGAACTACATGTACTAAACGTGAATCATAAGTCTACGTCACCTATGCCTCACGAAAAAATGTTTGTGACTAGTGAATTTTAAACTTAGTTATCTATAAGCATAACAATGTTATTTAAGTTTCATTATCTATAAGCATATCAATGTTATTTAAGTTTTATTATCTATAAGCATATCAATGTTATTTAAGTTACTTTATCATCATCTAAATCTCCTCTTCTCTCGCCCGGCAGCATGTACGGTCTGCGACCGCACATCGCGCCGTCAGCGGTTTACGCTAACTTCATTTATTAAGTGTAATATCAATTAGTATACGTTCGGTCGCCGTACAGCGCCCGCGTACCTACTCACTATCAAGAAAACAACAAAGAAAAATACAGTTGTATCATTTCACCAGCAATAAAGGTGTGCTGGGTAGCAACAGCCCAAACATCTAAAAAGCAGGTCAATCGTGAGGTAAGCCCATTCTCGAATATTTTTGCGATGGCCGGTATGATAGATATGGGCCTATAGCAACGAGGATCCTTGGTTTTACCTTTACCTTTATACAGGGGACACACCTTGACTTCCTTAAATGGCTGAGGATACACACCATCTCTCAGGCATCTATTAAAAAGCACGGATAGCGGCATAGCAATTGACTCAGCTATTGAAAATAGTAGTTCAATCGAAATCCCGTACGTATCTTTTGTAGTTCTATTGGCAACTTTTTGGTGATAATTGTGTGCACCTCATATGCCGAAAAAGGTTTTAACCGAAGCGAGCGATCGGAGGCGCGCACGGCTGCAAGCGTAGCGGTGGCCCGCGGGACGTCGGCGAGCGGCGCGCCGCTGAGGGTCGCGGCGAAAGTAAATTGCAGATTTAAATAATCGACCACCTCCTGAGCAGTAGAAAATGTTCTTCTATCAGGATTTTATTTATTTTATTTTATTTATTTGTTAGAAAAATAAAAATAATAAAATAAAATAAAGCTAAATGTTTAATAAAATCTATGAAATCTGTATTGGCCTTATTTCGTCCAGATTCTGCATTGACAACCCGCCACATAGATTTAACTGTCATGAATAGACTGGACAAGGAAACTAGTCCTTTCATTACGTAAAAGCTTGTCATAACGAGTTGTTATTTCGTTTAGTACATTTTTTATGTCTACATTATCTGGAAATTTATTTGCCATGTCTGTGTCATTAAATAAAATTTACGGTTCCAGAACCTAGTGCGATACAATGCCGCTTGCGGCACTGTATACACTTCCAAAAATAAAAGCATCCTTAGCGCCATTTTTTTTAATATTCTTTTAACAAGCGTTAATTTAGTTTGCAAAGTTCGTAAGTACTTATGTATTATGCATGTCCGCTTCAAATCTTGCGATCGAATTTAGAGCGACTTCTAGTCGCTTTAAAATCCTCCAGTCTATTGTGTTCAATTGTGTAGGAGACTGCACCTCTCAGGCCGGCTGTTTTAAATTAACAATGACTGAACTTGAAAACTCCTTTCAAATAAAAGCTTGTAATACCTAAAAGTTTTTAGGTTTTTCGAAATATATGCGGAACCAGAAAAATAATAAATACACATATTGTGTTACTAGCTTTTGCCAGCGGCTTCGCTCGCGGGAACATAGTTTCTATGACTGAGTCCGAGGGTGCGCAGTGCGCGAGTCGTGGAAAAAAGGAGCCTTTATGTTAATCCAGGTCCTAATCTGTCTACCTATCAAATTTTATCCATATCTGTTTATCTGCTGTGGCGTGAGAGTAACAAACATTCATACGTACAAACTTTCGCGTTTATAACATTAGTAAGGATTTGACAAAACGCAGCACAGCACAATGCTATCGACACAATGGTAAGTCAAGTAGGTTACGTACATGCAGAGATATGCTAATATAGGTAACAAATCTCTGCGTACATGGCACTTATATTATACCTAGTTGTACCTTTAGATAGGACCCAACCCTCTCCCCTCCCCCCCACGCCACTCATATTAAACTGGCTTACAGGTTGCATATATAGCCCATGTTCTACAGCTCCAATTATAACACATTGCACTACATCGTTAATATGGTTTGAATGTCTAGTAAATGGTCGTTAGGGCGCTGCTCGCTGGGCGCAAGGCAAGGCGGTACTTAGCTAGCCAAGTCGATAATACAGTCGGAATATCAAGGAGTCGAATGGAATTGTACGGCTCGGCACACGGCACACATAATAGCTGCCTACAAAAATAGCTGTTTGGTCCATAATAAAAAAAACACTATCAATCAATCAAATAGCTATTATCTACACTCATGTCGTAAATCCTTCATTTACTTATCAGAAACGCTAAGCAAATGATATACCTTTCGATGGAGCCGTGACTAAGGATCCATACAAATTTCATTTCGTTATCGCAAAGTTGTAACAAAATGAAGTTTTTTTTAAAAATTTTTACGCAGATGCTTGCTATTTGAGCACACTAGCGTGTTTCGGAACGCAACCTTGGCGGCGCGCATGCGCGGTGCGATATTACTGCAAATTTATTTTCGCGCCATTAACGTTTGTATTTTTCCTTATGCAGTTTGTATAATATGTAATTCGTTATTCGTTGTAATAAGTAAGTCGTTATTACAAGTTTTTTTACTAAAAACCCAGTAAAATGTCTGAAACTGATAGTGATATAGACGAAAATTTGACACCCCCGGATATTCTTGAAACAGCAACTAAAATGACAAATAATTAGGCATGCATCCGATACCGATACCGATTCCGATACCGATACCGATATATCGGCGATACTTCGAGTTTGCCGATACATCGGTATCGGCGATATTTTTATGGCAGATTCAACGATAGTTTTCAAATTTCGCGCTTTAAAAATGTAATGTAAACGCGCGTGTTGTCCCATCTATTTCGTTGCAAACGAGGCATCTGTCGCGTCTGAGAGACTATTTTCCACCGCAGGTCTTATTCAAACAGACTTGCGAAATCGCCTTTGCCTGCAAAACTTAAGAATGCTTTGTTTTTTAAATAAAAATATTATAAATGTTAATTTTGATTACTAAAACTATCAATTAATTGTGTTTTATTTATTGTACTTTACTTATTGATTTAAATAAGCGTATCGGTATCGGTATCGCCGATATTTTTATAAGAGTATCGGTATCGGTATCGTATCGGCAAAAAGGCGTATCGATGCATCCCTACAAATAATCTTCTCCCAGAAAAATCAAGGAAGATATACGAAAAAACCTATGAAGAATTCATGGATTGGAGAATGAAGAAAAATACTACATCATATTCTGAAAATGTCTTACTTGCGTATTTTCAAGAGCTGTCAGAAAAACTAAAATCTCCAACTTTGTGGACTAAATTCTCAATGCTTAAAAGTACATTGGGAATTCATCACAACATTGACATGACAAAATATTCAAAGCTAATTGCTTTCCTCAAAAGTAAAATCAGAGGGATACAAAGGGAAAAAGTCGAAAACCTTTTCACCTGACCAGATAAAAAAGTTTATGAGCGAAGCACCCGATAAGCTATATCTTTTTTCAAAGGTAGGCAGATACTTATTGTTTATTAAGATTGTTTAATGTTATTGACACTACTTATCTACATAAACCTTATTTATTCATAATATTGTTACAGACTGCACTCATCTTTGGAATAATGGGTGCGTGCCGAAGACAGGAGTTATACAATCTTCAGTTTAAAGATGTACAAGTGTTTGAAACCACCATTTTAGTCAATATTTACAACACTAAAACAAAGATAAGCCGCTCTTTCTCTATAACGGGCTGTTATTACGAAGTATGTAAAAAATACATAGAACTACGCCCAAATCCCTGCAGCAGCCCTTATTTTTTTCTCGGATCGGTTCCATCCGCAAATATAACCTTTAATAATTGTACCATACAAAATGTCAATAATTATTACAATAAACAATGATTACTTTATTTTGTCTTTAATTTAAATTTGTTGTATGAGTGTAGATAATAGCTATTTATGCAACTGTTGCATAATGAGGGGTATTTAACACGAGTGTGGTTTATGAAACGAGCGCAGCGAGTTTCATAAAAGTATACACGAGTGTTAAATACTAATTATGTACAGTTGCATACAATAGTTTATCTACACTCATACAACAAATTTAAATTAAAGACAAAATAAAGTAATCATTGTTTATAAAAGAAATAACGACTTACTTATTACAACGAATAACGAATTACATATTATACAAACTGCGGAAAAATACAAACGTTAATGGCGCGAAAAAAAACAGTAATATCGCCCCGCGCATGCGCGCCGCCAAGGTTGCGTTCCGAAACACGCTAGTGTGCTCAAATAGCAAGCATCTGCGTAAAAATTAAAAAAAAAACTTCATTTTGTTACAACTTTGCGATAACGAAATGAAATTTGTATGGATCCTTAGTCACGGCTCCATCGAAAGGTATATCATTTGCTTAGCGTTTCTGTTAAGTAAATGAAGGATTTACGACATGAGTGTAGATAAACTATTGTATGCAACTGTACATAATTAGTATTTAACACTCGTGTATACTTTTATGAAACTCGCTGCGCTCGTTTCATAAACCACACTCGTGTTAAATACCCCTCATTATGCAACAGTTGCATAAATAGCTAATTTTAAATAGGTGCTTACACACACTTTTAAATAGTCAAAAAAAAAACTTATTGTCTATTAAATAATGTCATGATACAGATTACAGTCTCAGGTATAATGGTATTTGTTATAGAATCAACATATATATTTTTGTCATTTACTTAATCTCTTATTTTATAATATCCTCTAGCTAGAGCACAAGCATTTTTTGACATGAGTCTTGAATTTGTTCTCTGACAAACTAGTTACATTTTCTACGATTTTATTGTAGAATATCTATATCGTCAAGGAACTACATCGTCAAGGACTGCATCGGTGTTATTGCAGCAGGAATCCTTCTTGAAGGATTCCAAATTCAGAAAAAAAAATGTACAGCCACGCTGTGCATACTTTTTCGCGAAGCTTCACCGTCGGCCGCAGTGGGGCAACACAATCAACAAGAAACAAAACACTTAATAGTAAACAAAGTTACGTAAGTCTGATCAGACTTGATGAACAATTTACAAATAATTTGGGTTTGTATGGGAAGTACCTTATTCCTGTTTTTCTTAGAATAACGAACAAAACTGCTTTAGACCAGCAGGGGCAAAGTATATATATGTAATCAGTACTAACGCACCAACCAGGGGTGTCCAACATAACTTGGTAGAGGGCCAGGTTTAGGATTTTTATAACCGCAGCGGGTAAAAGGCATTTCCTTTGGTAAAGTGAATTTTTATTGAAACAAATCAGTATTTAAAAAAAATATATATATTCTTATGTTGGGAAGAAGAGTCACTTTTAAAATACCTACCTTATACCGTGTGTCTAGATACATTTTAAGAGAGATCCGGAGTTTTCTACAAATTACAAAATAAATAAATACCGAATACATTTGGTTAAATTAATAGTACCTACCTAATCAAAGAAGACTCAAGCACTAATATATATAAGGTGTAACAAAATCACCTGAAACTATTTTAACTGGTGATTTTGCCCATGAAACTGAACAACTTTCTCCATGGAACCCATAGTCAAACCGCAAAAAAAATTTGGCTCTCCCATACTAACTCGATCAGCTGATCAGCCAACTTGGTATGGGAAGTTCAAAAATGTTTTTGCTATTTGACTATGGGTTTCATGGGGAAAGTTGTTCAGTTTCATGGGTAGAAGTATCAGTTAAAATAGTTTCAGCTAATTTTGTTAGACCTTATATACTGTGCTCAAGCTAAGCAAATTAACTAGAATTTTCACGAATTAAATCACAATCTAGAAGAAAGAAAGACTCAAGATTTTCTGCCTGTGCAATACCTATTTTAATGTTTGCAAATAGCTACCTATAGTGAATAAAATATGAAAATTCGTAAAATAGAGAAAAAATTAATAATAATCATTTCGTATTCTTCTCTTCAAACCCTTTAATTTGATACCCACATCACGGGGTTCTTAAAAAATAACAGGTCCGCCATATTGGATTTAGAATAACGTCACTTAGCTAACCACGCATTGTACTAAGGCCCTAAGATGGGTCAAATGACAATATTCAATTCAAATTGTTGAAAGACTGTGTAAAGCTATCACCATGGCAAAAATATATACTTAATATACTTAAAGTAATAAAAAATCGATTTAATTGAATACAATTTTAATAAATTGATAATATTACCACTTTTGTGTAAAAAAATATACTGTAGACCGACCACCTGTAGACCCTGTTTTTGGCATTTATTGAAAAATTTCTCGAAAACAAAATTTGTTTTCTATTTCAAAACTATTACCAACACACAAAAATCGGTGACTTTAAGACCTTTCATTTTAATTGAACACATTTTTTTAAACTTATTTGAAAGTGATGAAAAGTAATAAAAACATGTAAAAATCGAGAATTGGGCGATCGGTATCAACGTAACAGCCGCGTTCAAGCTCGCAATGATTTGAACTTAAAATAAATAGACGATATTATTAACACACCTTTCAACCTGCTCGGATTGAGTGCTCTTAGGGCCTTAACGTGTATGTGTCGCAGGATAATTTGATAATCCGTCGTTTCGCGAAAATCCTAGGAAAATTGGATACTATGGAGTAGAAAACTCCTAATAAAACCAAGTCGGACGGAGCCCCGCTATGCGGGGCTCCTTTTTACGGTAGAAAAAGACATGCTAACATAACCTAACCTATTTAACGAAGCGGGGCTCCGTCCGACTTGGTTTTATTAGGAGTTTTCTACTCCATAGTATCCAATTTTCCTAGGATTTTCGCGAAAAGACGGATTATCAAATTATCCTGCGACATATGCAAAAGGACAATGCTCACAATGTACGGGGAAAAAATCCAGGCCCGGCGCAAATGAAATGTATCTCAGATTTAAAATATTCATATGTGACAAAATATTTAGTAGGGGGCGTTGTCAAAACCTTTTTTAAATGTCATAAATTGCTTATTGTTTTTTTAAAGGAGCTTTAAGTACTTAAGAGTTAAAAACATGTGGATTTTTTTATTTTTTCTTTACTCTTGTTCTATGACATTTTGACAACGCCACCTACATTATCTGTAATGTAAGGGTAAACAAAAATCAAGGGTAAACTAAATTATTTTATTATTGTATATTACACTGGCATTTACATTAATGGTTTTCAAAAACGAATTTTGATTATGTTTTTTCTGAATATTTTGTCGCATACGAGCACTTAAAATCTGAGATACATTTCATTTGCGCTGGGCCTGGGTTTTTTAGCATTGTCTTTTCAGCTCAATTGAAAACCGGGAAGTGGTTCTAGTTAAGCTTCCATGATTTGTCCCAAACTAACTAACACGGCAAGTTAATAATATAAAGCTAGTAAAAAGTACTCAGTTTGTCCAGAATGTTCGTGTTTGTTTGTTCCCTTCCAGCCCCGCCCCGCCCTAAGAACATTATTAATAACAAAGAACCTTGCTCGTTTATCGCTCTATCTCTTTGTGAAAACCGTTTCAAATAAAGAGAAGCCGATTCAACACTTATAGGATACAACGGTCTGTTGCGTGGTTTAGAAGGAGTTGGCGGATAAACATACAGACGAACGCTTTTTTTTCCAAAGGACAAGCTTGATGTTGGCCGTGGGGGCCTTTACAACTTCACCGGGCAGGGGAGGCGAGTGCGGAAGGCACTCAACCTAAATGCAAAGCAAAACGATGCAACTGCCCAAGGGCGCCCAGGTGGGCGCGTGGGCGCGGACCTCGGCTTAGGTCGTTGCTTGGATGGGGGAGGATTGGAGCGAAGCGGCAGACAGACGCAGACGCAGAGGGTGTCATCCTTTTATACTATGTAGAGCAGAACTCGTACCTACCTACCCTTCGTTCCGCCACGCCGCCGCCGCGCCGACTACCGTAACAACAAGAAACCTTAAGTGTATACTTTAAGGCACACTTTAGGCCTTCGTGACAGTGGGGAGTGTGGTGTGTGTGACCTACGTACATCTGTCAGCCACGTGGTTTGTAAAATGTTCACATAGATACTTGAAAGATCTTGCAGGCTCAGGTGTTCTTTTAAATATAGGGCCCTGGCCGATTTGTACCTGAAAAACCTTTAAGGAATTATAATGTATAATGAGTACCTATACAATGTAGCAAGTATCAACGCCCGTTCAATTTTCACCTGAATACTCTAAAATGGCTAGTTCAAGCTCCAGCGTTCCATTCTTCGAGTCCCTGGTGCATAAAATTATGGGATCAGAATGACAAAGATTATTCAATTAAACGCTAAGTTGACGAACAAGTAGGACGAGCAAGCAAACCAGAACGGTTTCCACTCATTCAGGTAATTGCATCCGCCACGCTACCCAGGCTACCCCACCTAGCCCCACTGGTTCGTGCCGAGTGCATCGCCACGCGAACTGCACTGTTCCACCTGTGTTCTAGTCTAGAGGTGTACCGCCCGACTCAGCCTCCAAGATTCAGTCAACGCTTTTTGCTTCATAGCATTCTTCGGGAGTTTTAGCTAAAATGTTTTTCCCAAAGATACACGTGTTTGTGCTATTGTTAACAATCGTGAGCGCGATAGACGCTAAACAGTGGTATTCGGCAAGTGACCTCGAAAAGCCCACAAATATCACTCTACCGGACGGCGACCTCGGAAGAGATCACCGGCAAGGTACCCGGCAACGACACATGCCTCTCAACAATGTGAACAAAATAAATAAAACAGACAATCTAAATAGGCGCGTTAACTTTTCAATGGTGCAACGCCGTCAAGTTTTTTTTGACATAAACAGAAATAAGTGGAAAAGTGATGATTTTCAAACTATTAGAAATAACAAGGTTGACGACACCCTCACGTTACAGAACGGTACGTTCTCGCCGACATCTCCAGTTTTCAAATATAACAACACGCTGTACAACATCAATATTGTAAACACGCCGAAGAGAAAAGTTATCCGCAAGAGATGTCTTCCGATGAGACCATCGATGATGAAGTACAAGCAAAGACAGAAGAAACAAATGATGAATCAAAAGACGAAGGCGCGGTTTTTGGAAGTTTTTGAAGTTGTGGAGTTCGACCATGTGCCGTGCACATCCAGCAGTGGGCTGGAGGGGACATGTCTTCCTGCCCAGAGCTGTTCGACTTCTGGAGCTACAGCAATGGGAATCTGTGCTGATGGATACGGGACCTGCTGTGTTAGTGAGTAGCACACGCATTTGTGTGAAAAAAGATGCAAAAAGAGACATTAAAAATAAGTAAATATAATGCGAAGTACTTGTCAAATTTAAGGAGAAGGTTTACCCAATTCATAATTGACCCAGCCAGGCGCCCCGGCGCGGTGTGTCGAGTATGGATGGCCCACGCGACGGACGAACTACCCGCGTTTGGGATGAGACCGTTTTAGGCCCAGCGCCAGCGGTGGGGGGACTTTGAGTTTTCAACAAACCTTAAAATTAATAGAAACACGAACGCAAAGTTCTCAACTCAAAAAGTTTTTTTGTGTTTTTTACATTTTTTTTATTTACAATTGGTACGCCCTTGGCATCATCTCACCTAAAGGTAAGTGACGATGATGCCGAAGATGGGCGCAGGCGTACCAGGATTCCCCAAAGTATTGGGGAACTGGCTCATCTTCAAGCCAGAGCACATCAATGCCGTTAGCATTCATATTTGGCGGCGAGACTTAGATAAGATAGTGGTAGCGATGATACAAAAAGCCCTTCCACCTACCAAATCAGTATAAAGAACACGCACCCACCAAAATTTAATACTGATAGATAACAGAAATCCGGATACCTACCTACTCGTATATTTATCGTTCATCCCACAATAATAAAGGTATCACAATAATAACACCCAGCACAAACCTCATCGAAATTACAAAACTCCCACAAAATAGCAGGTACTTAGGTACTTAGGTACTCGTAAGTGAGATACTCGCTACTCGCTACTCGCTACTCGAACATTCCAAACTCAAACCCTTCATGTTTAGGGTTCCCTATACCCAGCGTGCAGCGGGGCCCTGTTGCTGGGCCTCCGCTGTCCGTCTGTCCGTCTGTCCGTCTTTCGGCGGGCTGTGTTCGAGAGCCATAGTGGGTGGACTCTTGGGGTTTTCGCGGAGTGTGTTTCTGTTGCCGCTGTAACGGCAGACGCTGGAAGTTGGAAGGGAAAATAGTCACACCAATAAGACCACGGACCGATCTCATTAGACAACGTGCACAAAAACCCGTTCCCATGGGCAAATTATATTTTAAAGGAAGCAGCTCAAGAAACCCTTTTCTAACCACGCACAGCCACCCGTGAACAAAAAATAAAAAACAACTATAAAATAACTAAATAATAAAACAACCGCAATCCTAAAAACGTACGGATTAAACAAAAAGTAAAGGACCTACGCAAAAACTTAAACAAAATAAGAGAGAAAGACAGAGCTGAAGAATGCAAGTTTTTCTTCAAGAACTTATGTACCCAACACAAGTCCAAAAGGATGAAAATCATCTACAGATTCTTTAAGAAATATAAAAAGAATTGTTAATTTCAAAACAGTAATACATACAAGCGTGAACCTCGGTGTGACTATAGTGTAGCGGTAATACTAAAGTGAAACAATAAATAATAAAAATCGACCAAGTGTAAGTCGTATTCGCGCTAAGGATTCCGAACTGAATGACAAAAAAAGCATATTTTTGTCGCTCGCGTTGATGTCTTTCGTTTGTAATGTGAATAGGTATCATTGTCGTTATACTATGTAGTCGTGTGGCGGTTGGTGCGGAACCCTCGGAGTGCTAGTCCACTCGCACTTGGCCGATTGTTTATTATTGTTGTACCGTTCGGTCGCTGCGCTTCTAGTAGGAAAACTAGTCATTGGTGGCTCGAATTATGATTAAAAATTATTATTAAAATGTGTTAGACCGTTTTTAGACGTAAGCAAATGGTTTTTTTTTGTACTACAGTGCAGTTTTCGTGCGACGATCAAGTCGGTGCGCGAACGGGTTGGTTTGTGAACCCTGGGTTTCCGTCGCCGAGCGCAGAGAGATTGTCCTGCGTGGCCACCATACACAAAGCGTCTCCTGACGTCGTCCAGATGCGTTTGGACTTCGTCAACTTTGAGGTAAAATCCACAAAAAAAATCCGGCCAAGGTCGAGTCAAACTCGCGCACTAAGGGTTCCGTACCAGTTTTCGCCTATTTCCTTAAATAACGTCTAAACTATTTATCTTATTACCCCCTAAAACTGGTCCCCATGTGTAAAATTAATTTATTTACGTTACATGTCCGTCTTTGGGTCACTGACTTACATGTGTGTACCAAATTTCAACACAATCGGTCCAGTAGTTTCTGAGCAAATCGGCTGTAACAGACGGACGGACACACAGACACACATTTTTCCTTTTGAAGAACGGAACCCTACAAATAATGAAGTTAAATAGATACTTAATAGAACTACCGTGATTCAAATTATATGAAATGTAATAATTTCAGCTTCTTCCACCAACAGGAGGAACGTGCAAAGAGGACCAGTTCGTTGTGTCAGGACAAAACATGAACAATTTGTTACCGATCCTATGTGGTGTTAATACCGGACAACACAGTAAATACCTCGCCTATAACTTATTATTATTATAATCATTATTATTTCAGACAAGATGGTCCGTTTTTAACACGCTTTTATTAGCTTCACTTAACTAACTACGAGGGCAGTTAGACAACTCAATGACTTTAAAGGTTTAATAAAAACTTTTTTAATTTTTTTTGTCTCATATTTGGAAACTCACTACGAAGCGCGTGCCGTTCTTTTTTCAAATTTGGCGCGAAAACAAGCTTTTTAGAAACAAAAAAGTTCGGCGACTTCTAAGTATTCTTTGAAAATGGAGAAAAACGAGTTTCGAGTGCTAATTAAACACTATTTTTTACGTGCTAAAACAATTAAGCAGACCGAAGACAAATTGAAAAAGTATTATGGTGATTCTGCGCCTTCTCATGGGATGGTACATAAGTGGTTCACTGAATTTCGTTCTGGACGTACTACCATTAATGACGCGGAGCGCCCAGGAAGGCCGATTGAGGTCACTACGGAGGGCATAGTTAATAAAATACATGATATTGTTTTGGCAGACCGTCGAGTGAAGATACGCGAAATAAGTTATGCTGTGCACATCTCGACTAAACGATTTTTTTATATTTTGCATGATATTCTGGGCATGAAAAAGCTTTCTGCAAGATGGGTGCCGCGTTTACTAACAGTCGACCAGAAACGAAATCGTGTAACAGCTTCTGAGGAATGCCTGGCCATGTATAATCGCAATCCGAGTAAGTTTATACGTCGGTACATAACAGTTGACGAAACGTGGGTCAATCATTATACACCAGAGACTAAGCAACAGTCGAAGCAATGGACTTCTACCGGGGAACGTGCCCCAAAGGCAAAAACTGTTTGCTCGGCTGATTAAGTGATACAATAACCGGAGCTTACTATGCTGCATTTTTAGATAGATTCAATGAAAAGTTGATCAAGAAACGACCGCATCTAGCAAAGAAAAAAAATCTATTTCATCAGGATAATGCACCGGCCCACTCGTCTGCAATCGCGACATCAAAAATTTTCGAATTAGGATACGAATTATTGCCACACCCTCCGTATTCGCCAGATTTAGCCCCCTGCGACTTTTTCCTGTTCCCAAACATTAAGAAATGGCTTGGCGGGCAAAGATTTTCGTCAAACGAAGAGGTGGTAGCCGAATCTGAGGCCTATTTTTCAGGGTTTGACAAAAATGTTTTTTTAATGGGTGTAAGCAGAGATATGCTATATATAAGGGGAGGTAGATAGGTTACGTGCATCCAAAAAGTGAAGCAAAAAAAAGATGCCAATTGGCATCTCTTTTCTTAGGAGCATCGGTGCAACGGAAGCGAACTGCTTGTAATGTTGTGTGTGTAAATGGATTCGATTTTTAAATGTTGTTTGTTAGCGCATAACCCATCTATGGTAACAAATCTCTGGGTGTAAGAGGTTGGAACATCGCTGGACTAAGTGCGTATAGTTAAAAGGAGATTATGTAGAAAAATAAAAATATATATATGTAAAAAGAGTGTTTCTTCTTTCCAAAGTCTGGACTTATCAAACCGCCCTCGTATGTATGTAAGAAAATCTTAGAATCTTAATTTGACCCACTTGCCGGTCTTCGATTAGGATGAAATTTTTCACACGCTCTGAGTTCTGACGACTATACATGACTAGCTAAGAAACGTCATTCATTACAAATCCAATATGGCGGCCTTTGAAATCCACCCCCATGATATGCGTATCAAATGAAAGGGTTTGCTGTCAGCAATACGAAAAAAATAGTCACGTGACTTAAATCCAACATGGCGGACATCCAAGATAACTACTTAACGTGTTTACTAAAAGCGTGTTTTTTAGTTTTTTAAACTAATTGATGATTATTGACAGTAACTCAACTTTTTATTTTGACGTATCGTTTATGTCGCAACCATGTGGTTAAATCTGCCATTTGATTAAAAGGCTAGCCCGTTGATTGAATGGAAGAACCACTAGCCGAGTCGTTGAATGTAACGTTCAGCGACTTCGCTGAATGTCATTTAGCCAAGTCGTTGAACAGGATATTCCGAGTAAAAAATCGAAGATTACTTCTTCCGCGAAGCGTTGACCTGCTACCCATGGAGGAGCCTCGCGAATTGACTGCAGTATAATCAATCAAACCTGACAGAACGCTCGCTCATTTACAGGTTTTTTTAGAAAAAACAAAATTTTGACAACTCCCTTTTTGTTGTATATAGGATTTTACGTCCGCCTGTTCAAAGGGCTAGCTTACAATCAGTCAACTAGTTGAACGTTGAGTGACGCTTGTTTAATCAACGTTCGGCCTAGTCATTCAATCAACGAAATAGCCTTTCAATCAAATGGCAGATTTAACCAGATGGCTGCAATATATACAATACCTAAAGTGCTAAAGGTTATTTTCTTTCAGTGTATATTGAAATTGGAGATGTAGCCGGTCCAATAACACTTTCGATACAAACTGTTTCTTCTGAAAGCCGACTCTTCGCCATAAAGGTAGGAACACTAACACACAGAGAGTGCGAGGGGTGCAGGGGGTGAAGGGGTGCAGGGGGCATTTTGGAAAACCAGAACCAGAACCCTTCATAATTATTATTGACAAATTTATTTACAACTTCACTGAAATCTAAAAAGGACTTTTAATAGAAATCAGTAGCAGCACCACTCGCCACTCAGTACAGATATTTTTAATTACCTATTTATATTTTATTTAAAATTGGAGTGCCATCGGCACCTCGCCTGATGGTAAGTGCCGATGCAGCCGCAAGCTCAAATAGTGCATATTTACTCTCTCTTGATACGAATCGGGAAACACAGAGTCCGGCAGGGAATTGCACTCCCTGACCATTCGCATGATGAACGATGAGAGTCCAGATTCAGTTTCATGAATGGAATTAGTGGAACAGCTAGCAAAATAAAATAATCCTGTACACTGTAGGTACATACAACTCTATCATTAAGTATGGATTTTTTGTAGGTAACACAAATAAGAACGTTTGAGGAGCTGGTAGCTCCCACTGGATGTCTTCAATACTTCAGGGGGTACCAGGGCTATTTGGAATCATTTAACTATCGAGACAAGTCCGATATCGCCATCGCGAGAACTCCTAGTTACTTGGTAAGTAAGTAGGTCATTTAATTCATAAACTACTAGCTGTTGCCCGCGGCCCCGCCCTCGTTACGCGCGCCGCAATTTTGTTATAAACAAACCTTGTCCTGACGATTACAAACACAACAAAAAAAACCGTACTCAAGTTATGCTTCGTTATACATACACATGGCAATTGATTTTATATACCTATATAAATAGAAATACCTCCAGCGATAAAAAACGGTAATTTAAAAAGCTAAAAAACCCGACTGCGTTTCTGTGTAGGTAATTTGGAAATGAAAAAACCCTAAAATATGAAAGTCGTCATACCCGATTGCACTGAACTTAAGAATTGCCAAAGTTGCTCAAGCGATGCTTATAAGCGTCAAATTCATAACAAAAATTTCAATTGAGACTTTACTTATTAGTCTTTAGGCGCTATAAGAAGTTTAGTGCAAACGGGCATTCGACTAATAGGGATAGGTAAATTAGAGAACAGCAGCTCATTGTACTTATCTTTAACAATAATTTTAATTACAAGAAAAATTGAAGCAGCCGGGACCCGTTCTAAAAATGGAGGCTTAGTGAATTGAGAGCACATACCTACTCGTATAATACATTGCAGATTACTCCAATCTTCAATCAATAGACGACTGACTTTCTAGAACGGGTCCCGACTGCTACAATTTTTCTTCCGTACACCAACTGATTATGTTTTATAGTGCGGTCGTCAAACTCTACAAATACACCGCTTGCGGTAATTCTTCGGAAAATCTGCCATTTTGTGTTTTTTTATTTTGATATACCCAGCCAGTGTCACTCTCACAGTAAAAACGTATCTAACGACACCCTTAAAGCTAAAATCCATCGAGGGGTTCAGGCTGCCTTGCTTGCCAAACAATTGAATTTGGCGCCTAAAATCCGCCATTTTGATTTTTTATTTTATTTTGATATACACAGTAAATACGAATCTAACGACACCTATCATTCTAAAATCCATGGAGCCGTTCAGGCCGCAGAGAGCGTGCCAAACAATTATACATACACTCGAAAAACATAACCCTCCTTCTGGCGCAGTCGGGTAAAAAAGATTTAATTTCTTTTGGATTTTATTTGAACAACTTTTGTTATGACTGCTGAAATTGCAAAAAAAATAACTCATCATACTAAACGATCAGCTGATCGACCAATTTTGTACATTTTAGTATGGAGGGCCCAATTTTTTTTTAGAATTAATGGGTTTCTTGGGGAAAATTGTTCAGCATGATGAGTAGAACCCCCAGTTAACGGGACCTACACCACTTGTGTCACACCTGTACGAGTACTACGAGTATATCCATCTCTGTGGCCATGAAAATATTAAGGGTTTAAGTACTTATGAAATTGCCGATTGAATGATAAAGTTGAAATAGAGTTGAAAGGAGAAATTTAATATAAAAAATATTTAATAAGTATAACATTTGTTTTTAAAACAGTATTTAACTTTTTCTATCAAAATGGTGGTATTTTACAATTATGCCTAAAATATCGCCATTTTTAGGCAAATAAATACACACACATAGTACTTAAATTTTAAATCTCTAGAGTTAACGCAGCAGTTTCTTCTTTACTATGCATATTTGGAAATATCCCGCATATAATTTCGTAATGTGTTCGTGAACTTGTTCGTAAACTATTCACAGGCGTCTTGGAAGATGTTTTTAAGCTTTTCGACTGGGGTGGACTCGGCATCAATATCAACGGCGAGTATATCACCCACTTTCGGTTCGCTGACGATATCGTGGTTATGGCTGAGACTATGGACGACTTAGGCACAAAGCTCGATGGCCTCAGTAGAGCCTCTCAACAAATGGGTCTTAGAATGAACATTGAGAAGACGAAAATTATGTCAAACGTCCGTGGCATACCTACTCCTCTTAAGGTTGAAGGCTCTACACTCGAAGTTGTTACCGAATATGTATACCTGGGACAAACAGTCCAGTTATGTAGGTCCAACTTCGAGAAAGAGATCAATCGTCGAATCCAACTCGGCTGGGCAGCGGCAGCGTTCGGGAAGCTTCGCAATATCTTTACGTCCCAGATACCGCAGTGTCTTCGACCAGTGTGTGTTGCCATCAGTGATGACATACGGAACTGAGTCATGGTCGCTTACTATGGGCCTCATAAGAAGGCTCAAGGTCACCCAAAGGGCAATGGAGCGTGCTATGCTCGAAGTTTCTCTGCGTGATCGAATCAGAAACGAGGAGATCCGTAAGAGAACCAAAGTAACCGATGTAGCTCTCAGAATTGCTAAACTCAAGTGGCAGTGGGCGGGGCACATTGCTCGTAGAACAGATGGCCGTTGGGGCAGTAAAGTTCTCGAGTGGCGCCCACGCACCGGAAAGCGTAGTGTAGGCAGGCCTCCCACTCGGTGGACCGATGACCTGGTGAAGGTCGCGGGAAGCCGCTGGATGCGGGCAGCGCAGAACCGGTCGTCGTGGAGATCCTTGGGGGAGGCCTATGTCCAGCAGTGGATTTCCTTCGGCTGATATGATGATGATGAATTTCGTAATATTCAGGAAAATTCAAGAAAATTAACAAAATCAAAAAAGGCCCTATCTCACCACTAAGAAAACGCCTTTGTTCCATTCAATGGTACGTTACTCGTAGCTACGAGGATTGCAACAAAGACATCACACTGGTCACTAATAAATAGACCATACATAAGTACATAAGTCATCCATCATATTATTATTATGGTCCATAAATAATTAAAAACAAGAACGTTTTTATTTTCAATAAAAATTGTTACCTTTTACTGGGTTTTACTTGAAAAACTGAATCGGCGATTCCATACTTCATCCATCCACAAAATCGTTTCCCATACAATTTTAAAATATACTTTCTTTTAGTAATAGTAATTTCTTTTATTTGCATAGTAATGCAAATGGACGGGCCGATTATAAGGAAACTTTATACACATAAGCAAGTTATGATATTCTAGTTTGTGGATAGATCTGGGGGCACCGTTCTGCCCCACCAGGACGAGCCGAAAGAGGACGAGGAACTACATACCTACCTTTTCTGGAAGAGTTTCGTGTGGTTTCGTCATATTTTCCAACCGTCATAGCTTCGGCACAGTCTAATATAATAATCCATACAGTGGTCCAACGCCTTTAATAATCGCGTCATCGCCGACATCACTAGTCACTGATGATCAGTTATCAGTGATCACAGTACCAAGGGTTGTCACAATACTTGACAGTAAAATAAAAGAAAATGCCATCACGTAGAAAAATGACTTCAATAGTGTGAAATCGATAGTTGAAAGGTCTCTGACCAGATTGTCAGATTGTCTAATTGTCAGAATCAAAAAAATGACGGCCATTTTTAATTTTTAGTTACTGAACCGATTACTTCCAAAATGGATATCTGAAGTCTCTTGAGGTCCTTAATCACGAATCCGTTGTCACAATTGAAAAAAGGCAGCCATTTTGATCTTTTTACTTATTGGACCAATTGCTTCCAAAATTGATATCTGGGGTCCGTAATCACGAAACCGTTGTCAGAATTGAAAAAAGTTGACGCCATTTTGAACTTTTCAGTTACTGAACCGATTGCTTCCAAGATCGATATCTGAGTTTCCCTGAAGTCCCTTATCACGAATCCGTTGTCAGAATAGAAAAAAAGTTGCCACCATTTTGATTTTTTTAGTTACTGGACCGATTGCTTTCAAAATCGACTGAGGTCCCTCATCACGAATCCATTATCACAATTGAAAAAAGTGGCCGTCATTTCGAACTTTTTAGTAACTGGACCAAATGCATCTAAAATCGATATCTGAGGGACCCTGAGATCCGTAACTACAAAAACGTTGTCAGAATTGAAATAGTTGACGCCATTTTTAACTTTTTAGTTACTGGACCGATTGCTTCCAAAATCGATATCTGAGGGTCCCTGAAGTCCCTTATCATGAATCCGTTGTCAGAATTGAAAAAGTGGCCACTATTTTGATTTTTTTAGTTACTTGACCCATTGCTTCCAAAATCGATATATTAGGGTCCCTGAAGTCCCTTATTACGAATCTGTTGTCAGAATTGGAAAAAGTGGCCGCCATTTTGAACTTTTTAGTTACTGGACCGATTGCTTCCAAAATCGTTATCTGAGGGTCCCTGAAGTCCCTTATCATGAATCCGTTGTCAGAATTGAAAAAGTGGCCACTATTTTGATTTTTTTAGTTACTTGACCCATTGCTTTCAAAATCGATATATTAGGGTCCCTGAAGTCCCTTATTACGAATCTGTTGTCAGAATTGAAAAAAGTGGCCGCCATTTTGAACTTTTTAGTTACTGGACTGATTACTTCCAAAATGAGCCGTATTTATAATAAAAATGCACCGTGACGACCGTTAATGAATGGGCCCACCGTACCATACAAACGGTGTCAATATACAAATGGTCTAGTGGGCCCTACCCGCCCCGCAGCAGCCCCCGCACGATTGCCCTGTCTAGATGTCTCCGTTGAACGACTGTATGGATTCTTAGACTGTGGCTTCTGTCTTTCCTTAGCAGACTTATTAAATGTACCAAGTGTCGATTACCTAACTTTTATGGTTCAGATTTATTGAATTCAGAAAAACGTCGATTTCGTAGGTACTCACTGATGATCATCAAAACCTCTAGCAATATCGTAACACTGTGCCTCTAGGGCACTTCCTGAGGTTCAAGCGGCTCGCGAGCGTGGACATGAGTTTTCTACAGATCCCTCAGGAACTATATCGGGCTATTCTGATTAGCAGTCTATGTCACTTCCCACCCCCTCAGTCACTTCAATCCGTTGCTCCGTTGCGAAGCCAAAGACGTGCGCGAGCGTGGAAATAAGTTTTCCCCAGATCTCTCGGAACCTATGTCAGGATATGCTAATTATTAAATTATGTAATTTCGCATCCTCTCAACCATCTCTGTGCAAAAAAATCATATAATATCATTGTCCCGTTGCGATGTTAAAGAAATTTACCAAAAAAACAGGCCAAGTGCGAGTCAGAACCGCACACAAAGGGTTCCGTACCATCATACTAGATGGCGCTAGTTTCTTCATGTTAAAAAAAACGTTTTCGTTTGGTGACCCCCCCCCCCCCTTTTTTTTACTTCTTCTATTTTTTAGTATTTATTGTTATAGCGGCAAAAGAAATACATCATTTGTGAAAATTTCAACTGTCTAACTATCACGGTTCATGAAATAACAGACAGACAGACAGACAGATCTTTGGGTACGGAACCCTAAAAAGAGTATATTTTCAGTTCCCTCAGGAACTGCATCGGACTATGTTATCCTCACGGGATAAAAAGTAGCCTATGTCCTTCCCAGTGACACAGGCTACCTGCATGCCAAATTTCGCGGAGTGATGGCACAAATCCAAAAACACTACATTTGTCAATATCGGTTATGTGGTTTAGGAAATAAGAGGGAACAGACGAACATACATTCATTCATATTATACATACGTACATAGACAGTCAAAAACATAACCCTCCTTTTTTCGTAGTCGGATAAAAATGTGTGTTGTCACTTAATAATAAAAGGTTTTCGTAGTTTACAAAATGTACTTATCTTTTTTTAAATTATGTAATTAGAAAATGTTATCTATCCACAAACTAGGATTTTGTGACTTGGTACCTAAAATCCACGTAAACAAGTTTTTAGAATTCATTTTTGAAGTAAATTTAAAATCTAGGAAAACGTATTGGTATTATTGAGAATAGTTACTTAGGACTATGTCGAATGGAAACACGATTTAAAAAAGTTGGCTCGATAGAATAATTTCGCAAAGGCACCTCTTTTCAAGCCATTTTATCGTCTATTTTCAGTTGTATTCTTAAAATAAGTAATTTGATAATATGATTTATTTACTATTATAAAGTGTATAGGTGACTGAAGGAAAAACATCGAATGGATTTTTATTTAAGATAATTATGATGAAAATAAAAACGAAAACATCGAAAAAATGCAAAAGTGTGGTTATTTTCTTCCCTCTTTATACGTAAAGAAAAAGACAAAGACAGATTTTTAAGTACCACTGGGCCTTATGTGTATACAGATTCATTAGAATCGGCCCATCCATTTAAAGAAGTAGTAATTTTATAAGTAACTAGCTGTTTCCCGCGGCTTCACCCGCGTGGACCACGTTTCTATTACTTTTCGAGGGTGCGCAGTGCGCGAGCCGCAAGCGGCTCGCGAGCGTGATAAAAAGTAGCCTGTGTCTTAAGCCAGGTCCTAATCTGTCTACCTACCAAATTTCAGCCAAATCTGTACAGTAGTTTTTGCGGGAAAGCGTAACAGACAGACAGAGTTACTTTCGCATTTGTAATATTAATAGTAGGGATAGAAACAAATATACGCTCTTAAACCCCTCCTATTATTTAAAAACTAATTTGTTTTAATTTTTAGAACAACTTGAACTACGCGATGTGCATGGAACGAGTGGCGAGTGCCTGCAGTGTAACTTACACTAATGTTGGGACCATGCAGATAGTCAACTATGATACTGGTAAGATTTTACAGAGAAACGCAATGATCTTCGATCAGTCAGTCAGTGCACAGTGCACACTCCTCATAATTTACTTAGACTTCAAAGGTATCCTGGAACAAATCGTTTGTTAGCGCTGAGGCCCCCTTTTATGGTAACGGTACCCTACCACTAAGCCTACGCTATCTGTAAGGCTGCATCTTTTGAACCTTAATAGGTACCTGCAGACGGCTTTTGTAACGGATTATGTATAATGTACATTTACATTGGGGAGATTTACTAACAAATAATAAAAACCGGCCAAGTGCGAATTGGACTCGCGCACGAAGGGTCCCGTACCAATATTTATAAAAATCACGTTTGTTGTATGGGAGCCCTCCTTAAATATTAATTTTATTCTTAGTATTTGTTGTTATAGCGGCAACATAAATAAATGTGAAAAATTCAAATGTCTAGATATCACTATTCATGAAATATACCTGGTGACAGACGGACAGCGAAGTCTCAGTAATAGGGTCCCATTTTTACCCTTTAGGTACGGATCCCTAAAAATGAAAAAAATTAAGGGCATCAATTTACAAGAATCGTGTTATATATATAAAGTGTAACAAAATTAGCTGAAACTATTTTAACTGGTGCTTCTACCCATGAAACTGAACAACTTTCCCCATGGAACCCAGTCAAATCGAAAAAAAAAATTGACTCCCATACTAACTCGATCAGCTGATCAGCCAACTTAGTATGTCAATATATTTTTTGAGATTTGACTATGGGTTTCATGGGGAAAGTTGTTCAGTTTCATGGGTAGCAGCACCAGTTAAAATAGTTTCAGCTAATTTTGTTAGACCTTATACAGGTTTTTTTGCTCTATCGTAAAACGGGTAATACAAGCGTGTGTGATTACAAATAATAAGTGTGATTCGGCCAAGTCTTTTGATTAAAATGAATAGTTGCCATTGTTACACCTTGTCGATGCGCGAGTCCGACTCGCAATTGGCCAGTTTTTCGTGGTACAACATATATTTAATTGCCCAATCGATCTGTAAAATACCACCTAGTAAGAGGGTAAATAAATTGTTAAGACAGTTCATACCCATACCACACTCTGGACACTTCATACAACGGGCCAGAAATGACATTTCAAAAAAGGGATGACTGAACACACAAAGTGGCCGCGAAATCCTATACGTTCGACAACCAAACTGTAACCAATCTGTATCAACCTGGGCGACGAGGGGGTGAAGCGGCAGGGATTGTCCATACTGTATGTTAGTACTAATATATATACTTTGCCTATACTACAGATTTTCATAAATACCATGTAAGTACTATTGTATGAAAACTCTTAAAACATCCCTAGACATTGTTAAGCAGTATACATCCCTTGATATACACATCCTTTTTCTGGAGATGGTCAAAGAAAACACAAGTTAACTTTTCAGATGGCTTGCCAGTGATATCACCAGGGCAGGCTGGGGTGGAAACATTCAACTGTCCAACGGATTACATATTACTTGCAGCGATAAGGCTCTGTGGAGATCGACTGAATGATGGCTCAGTTTTGCAGGACTTTGGATTAGACGCGCCAGTAACAGGTTCCTACATAAAAAATGATTTTAACACCAGCAACATCTTGATAACTAAACCAATTAAATTCAAAATTAAAACCCAAGATTATACTAATTCAGGGTAAGCTCGAGCCTCTTGGTGGGGACGTATATGAGCCGATATGATGATATTCTACTATGTAGGTATCAGGGGATCCAGAAGGATCTAACCACGCCTCACACTCCATAATCCATAAAGCTGTTTAGGCTACTACAGGGTCAGCCAAAGAAACAGACATATATACACCCCAAAAACATTACCTTTCTTCTTCTGCAGTTGGATAAAAAGAATGGGATTTTGTTTTTTTTATTATTTCAGATACAAGTACTGGCCCAATAACAGTGTGGTTTAGATCTAATGGAGGATATACAGGCAGAGGATTCAAATTGCAATACCAACAAAATAGTTGTTAAGATATTTTAATTTTTAACTAGGCATTCATTCAGCCATGTATAGAGAATTACTATTATTAATGGAATATTATTGTACTTTGCACAGATAATAAAATGCTAAATATTAATTATTACAACAAAATAAATGCAATATAAATTAGTTACTTACATAAAAATGTTGTGACTTTTAACTTAAAATCTATTTGAAGTACTTGCAATGGAAAGTAAATGGGTACTTCATTTTATTATTAGAGATGAACTTTATTTATTTTTATCATTTTCAAGAGTTTTCCGTTCTTTTAATCCATCACGGACAATCTTATGGAAGGAGAGGACTATGGGCACAAGTATAGCTCTTAGCAGTCCTAAGGACAATACCTGAATTACAACCTGACTAGCACTTTCTATGGAGCCGCAGAATAAAGTCGACATCACTCTTCCACTGAACCCAAATACTGAGTATACTTTGCCATTCTGTAATAAATTAAATATAATCATAAGTATTCTGGAAACATATTTAAGAACTTTGTTTGTAATCAATTTGAATTAAAATATTCTAAGACTAATTAAAAGTATAACTACCCAAATAAAAACTGTCAGACTTATTACAAAATATGTTGTTGGTTTTGGGGCCTACCCCCTAAAACTGGGGTTGGCATTAATATAGTAAATAAATTATGATGATACTTACCATCAGGTGAGGTGCAGTCAAACGCACTCAAATTTTTAATTAAAAAAAAAACTGATTACTAAATTTTCCTTTTATTGAAATTTTAAAAAACTTTACTTGCTTTGTTTCCATCAAGACTTCAATTTTTAAATTATCAAATCACAAAATGAGTACATAATATGCTGAAAAAACCATGGCATCACACCTACATATTTCAAGCATTTTTTAAACTTTGACAGATGATAAAACTCAAATGACTAGCAGTCACCATCCGTTCCATAATCTTTGTTATTGTAGACACCTATAGGCAGGGAACTTGTCATCAGGTGGGCCTATAAAACTTAGCATAGATACTTGAACCTAAATCTTATCAAAAACAATAAAAACTTACCAATGCATCATGCACCATCTTCTTTCCAACTTCTTCCGCAGAAAATAAGCCTGCTGACCCAGATATCAGCTTGGTCTCCTTTGGTTTAGTAAGATCTTCTTGCTTCAAACCTGGAGTATCAGTGTCTGGAGGGAATGCTAGAGTCAGCCTCACATTGGTACCGACGAGTTCCATGAGGATGGACTCTGCTAGCCCGCGCACTGCCCATTTTGCACCGCTGTAGGCACTGTAGCCATATATTCCTGAAAATGTATATGAGTTATTGATTCAACATATTCATGCCATCATCAAATCAGTTGGCAGATGTCCATTGGCTGTTGAACAAGGGCTTCCCCAAAGGATTTCCACAATGACCAATCCAACTTCTTCCGCGGCTTTAGTCCAGAGTGAAATGCCTGCCTACGCAATGTTATTAAGGTACTACATGAGAACTTTACTGCCCAAGTGGTTGTTTTTTATGAGCTAAATGTACTCCACCTTCTGCCACTTGAGTTTAGCGATTCTGTAAGCTATGACAGTTACTACTAGTAATTATTTCCTGTATAATAATGTGCCTAATTAAAAATGATATTATTATTTTCATAATTAAGTTACCTATTGTTATTATAGAAAGTGGCTGGCTGGTTTCCACAAGCAAGCAACTAATGTACCCATTTTGTATATAATATGTTGATCAGCGTCACTGCCAATCCAGCTTCTCCAGAAAGTGTAGTAGCAATCTTGGGTCGTCCACAACATCCTGGAGCAACCTAGGGTCACTTATATACATTTAAAGTAAGTTTGCTAGTTAGCCAGCAACACAATAAGCCTACACTACAAGAAGTGTGCAGTGTGCATGACCCACACTTGTGTCTTTTACAGGAAGATTGCTAAAGTAAAATGAGCTTACCTAATAAAGCAGCCTCAGTCGAGACAAACACGATCAGCCCCTCATTCCTCTCTTTCATACCTGGCAACACATATCTCGTGGGGTAAGCAGTGCCAAAGTAATTCAGATCTACCATTTTTTTTATTTCCTCCACTTTCATAGTATCGAACTGCCCACAGATACACATGCCTGCACAGTTTACCAACATGAAAATAGGCCCAACATCAGCCTCTATGTTCGAAAAACATTGCTCAATGGTGGTGTAATTAGACGTGACATCCAGAGCAGCATATTGAATCTTCTGCTCGCCTTTAACATGGGAAGAGATTTCCTGTACAGCAGACTGCAACTTCTTCACATCTCGACCTATGATGGTGACGTGAGCTCCCAACTTGGTAGCCTCCAACGCTGCAGCTCTTCCAATGCCGCTGGAACCGCCGGTAACCACAACATGTTTTCCTCTCAAGTCTTTGTAAATTATCTTCTTATCTAACGAGCAATGAACAACCAAAGCTAGTAATAGTACTGCTAATGCCACCGCAAGAAGTAACCACATCGCGATTTACCCGAGTATTTTCACTCAGAATATTAATAATTTACTTTTGTAATTGTATGAGTATGAGCCATGCATAAGTTTATTATATTCTCTTTGCCATGCATGAGCAAAATATGTCAGTCTTTAGTACCTCTGTAGATGGCGCCACAAGACCACAGATTACTAAATAGGTAGTTACCAAGAAGTTTATAGGTAAATCTGGAGGCCACAGTCTAAATACCTACTTGAAGCAAAGAAATATGGCCTTGAAGTTTCTCGTTACCGCTCCGTCTCTTTCTAATTAGGAGGTATGAACAAGACGTATATAGGTGAAGCTCTTGCTCACACCCACTAATTGAAAAGAGACGGAGCGGTAAAGAGACATTTCAAGGGCATATTTCTTTGCTTCAATTAGGTATTTAGAGTGTGGCCTCCAGTTTTACCTATAAACTTCTTGGTAGTTACTTACATTGAGATTTTTATTAATAAATATAAAAAACCGGCCAAGTGTGTATTGGGCCACGCGCAATGTAACAATTTATTAGCGAGCGACATCTAGTGGCGACTTTTGGAATGTCACTTTAAATACAGATGAAAACTGCTAGTCAATTGAGTTCCTTTTTAGTTTATCACCTGTCCAAAACGAAATTTTCTTCTAAATATTAACACAGGCGTGATGTCATAGAGTTTCAGCGTCACCTATTTATTTTATGATTTTGAACATTTAAAAATTAAAGACTTGATGGAAAACAAAGCGGGTAAAGCGTGAAATTAAAGACTTGATGAAAACAAAGCGGGTAAAGCTTAGTGAAATTAAAGACTTGATGGAAAACAAAGCGGGTAAAGCTTAGTGAAATTAAAGACTTGATGGAAAACAAAGCGGGTAAAGCTTAGTGAAATTAAAGACTTGATGAAAACAAAGCGGGTAAAGCTTAGTGAAATTAAAGACTTGATGGAAAACAAAGCGGGTAAAGCTTAGTGAAATTAAAGACTTGATGGAAAACAAAGCGGGTAAAGCTTAGTGAAATTAAAGACTTGATGGAAAACAAAGCGGGTAAAGCGTGAAATTAAAGACTTGATGAAAACAAAGCGGGTAAAGCTTAGTGAAATTAAAGACTTGATGGAAAACAAAGCGGGTAAAGCTTAGTGAAATTAAAGACTTGATGGAAAACAAAGCGGGTAAAGCTTAGTGAAATTAAAGACTTGATGGAAAACAAAGCGGGTAAGGCTTAGAATTTATTTTTGATGTTGTCATCATCCCAGTTATCAGTAATTTCTTACGCGCCATAGCGCCATCTAGTTTTAAGCGACCTTTTAAGTTAAAGGAAATTAGCAAAATATTCTAAGAATTATATTATCTGTGCATTAAACCAGACTTCAATTTTAAGGACAGACTATTGAAATTGAAAATGGCATCACTTTCTTGCATTGCATTGGCACACGTCTCGAAACAACTCATTTCGACGTTACTCCTAAACTTTAACAGATGGCGCTGTATCCTACGCTACGAGATAATTTGTAATAGTTTCTAATAATCAGATATTCAAATGCAAAAATTGTAAAGTAACAAATTTAGGAAGATAAGATAAATTTTATTGGTAACAATTGTTACAAGTCAAAAATATAATACAAAATTAGATTATTATCAATAATCCTTACACACAAATTTCATTTTAACATTTTATAATCAAAGTCACTATTACTTAAAATAATTAAATTATTGCATACTAATGCAATTAAATAAAAACATAATAACAATAACACAGTAACAATAATCGTTAGCATTAATTAGATAAATAAAATTATAATAATATTGGCAGTTCCAGAAATTCAGAGAACTCGTAAAATCGTTTCTCGAGCAGCCACTTTTTGATACGAGTCTTAAACGATTATGTGGAAGGTGCATCCCTGATTGAGTCCGGCAGCCTGTTTTATACTGCAGGCCCCAGTATGTACACGGACCGCTCCGACTTACTGAGCTTGTGTGCTCCGCGCTCCGCGACCAACCTATCTTTGTGGGAGTTACTTCGGAGATTGAAAGCAGTGTTGATACCTTTTCATTTTAATAAATGCAGGTTGGCGTGTGTGAACACTGCGACTTCTTGTATGAAAAGGCAGTGAAGCGTCAGAATTTTAAATTCAGTGAAATATTCGCTTGCAGAAACATCATCTGGTACGCCCGCCATTGCCCGCACAGCTCGCTTCTGCGTGACGAATATTCGGTCACTATCGGCAGCGCGTGCCCATAGTTCCGTCCCGTAGGTCAGCAACGAGTGTACGGTGGCAAAATAGCAGCTCCTGACGGCTTCCCTGATCGCAGTGTTCGTGAGGCGGCGCAGCGCGAAACAGGCCCGGCCCAGGCGCGCGCACATCACGTCTATATGCGTTTCCCAGGTGAGGGCGCTATGTAGATGGAAGCCCAGTAGACGCGTGGTACCTACCTGTTGTACTAAACAATTTTCGGCGTAAACTTTCATTTGATGCGACATTGCACCATTCAGATTGAATGTTAGAAACCCTTCGGCCGTCTACAGAACCGGAGTTTCGGAACTGGTTCCCTACGAGGCTTTTTTTTTACCTGTATGGAACTGGTTCCGATCAAGTAATTATTATATTTCATCAGCCGTGTACGGAACTCACGTGGCCAGATGCTGGCCGACTTTATGGAGAAGGAGAGTCTCTTTATGATGAACTCCTTCTTTAAAAAGTCAAAACAGCGGAAATGGACATGGTTGCATCCCAATGGCGTAACAAAAAACGAGATAGACTTCACCTTGTCGACAAGGAGGCAAATATTCAATGATGTCTCCGTGCTCAATTCAGTCAAAACAGGAAGCGATCACCGGATGGTCAGAGGCACATTGAATCTAAAGACCAAGCTAGAAACCCTTCGGCCGTAAAGATGTCGACTGATGAAGTCTACGCTCCGACCAGCGCCAATCCAGCTCCAAAACCCCGAGAGCTTTCAGCTCGAGTTGCACAATCGTTTCGAATGCCTAGGAGACTGCGAGAATGTGGACGATTATAATGACAGGTTCGTGAAAATTGTCCAAACGGTCGGATCTAAGATTTTAAAACTCGCCGTTCAAACAGAACCAAAAAAATCTCAGACTTCACCAGCAACCTCATGGAAGAAAGACGTAGATTGGTTTTGCAGTCCTCTGAAGACGCTACTCAGTATCGGCAACTAAATAGGCAGATCTCTAAGTCCCTAACTCACGATTTACGCCAATATAATACAAATTGTATTAAAGAGGCGATTGAGCACAACAAACGCTCAAAAGTGTTCGCGAGAGATCTGTCTGTTGGACAAAGCCAACTGACCAAGCTGAAGACTGAGGATGGCAGGACCATATCGTCTAAGACTGAGTTGCTGGAAGAAGTTGAGAAGTTCTATGGACAATTGTACAAGACCACACGTTTGCCTGTCAGCGATCTGGCTGAAGACCCAAGAGCCAGACTAACCCAACACTATACCGAAGATATCCCGGACGTCAGCCTGTACGAGATTAGAATGG
Organism: Coleophora flavipennella; assembly: GCA_947284805.1. Taxonomy (NCBI): domain Eukaryota; kingdom Metazoa; phylum Arthropoda; class Insecta; order Lepidoptera; family Coleophoridae; genus Coleophora; species Coleophora flavipennella. The sequence continues at coordinate 314,878 of OX369273.1, forward strand.
CTCTCAAACAGCTCAAGAATAACAAGGCACCGGGTGATGATGGAATTACGGCTGAACTTCTGAAAGCAGGTGGATCACTGGTACTAAAAGCTCTTCAGAAGTTATTTAATTCCGTTATACTCGAGGGACAAGCGCCTAAAGCATGGCACAGAAGTGTGGTCGTGCTTTTCTTCAAAAAGGGTGACAACACCCTGCTGAAGAACTACAGACCCATCTCACTTCTGAGCCATGTCTACAAGCTGTTTTCGAGAGTCATTACGAATCGTCTCGTACGCAGGTTTGAAGACTTCCAGCCTCCCGAACAAGCCGGTTTCCGAAAAGGCTTTAGTACCATAGACCACATACATACGCTGCGGCAGATTATACAGAAGACCGAAGAGTACAATCAGCCACTATGCTTGGCGTTTGTGGACTATGAGAAGGCCTTTGATTCAGTCGAAACCTGGGCTGTGCTACAGTCTCTCCAGCGGTGCCAAATTGACCATTGATACATCGAGGTGTTGAAGTGCCTGTATGAAAACGTCACCATGTCGGTTCGCCTCCAGGACCAGAACTGGAAACCTATCCAGTTGCAGCGAGGGGTGAGATAGGGAGACGTTATATCTCCGAAACTGTTCACCGCCGCCCTGGAAGATGTTTTTAAGCTTCTGGACTGGGGTGGACTCGGCATCAATATCAACGGCGAGTACATATCCCACCTCCGATTCGCTGACGATATCGTGGTCATGGCTGAGACTATGGAAGACCTAAGCACAATGCTCGATGGCCTCAGTAAGGTCTCTCAACAAGTGGGTCTTAAAATATCCATGGACAAGACGAAAATAATGTTAAATGTCCGTGTCGCACCCACTCCTCTAAAGGTTGGAGACTCTAAACTGGAAGTTGTTGACGAATATGTATACCTGGGACAAACAGTCCAGCTAGGTAGGTCCAACTTCAAGAAAGAGATCAATCGACGAATCCAACTCGGCTGGGCAGCGTTCGGGAAGCTTCGCAATATCTTCACGTCCCAAATACCGCAGTGTCTCAAGACTAAGGTCTTTGACCAGTGTGTGTTGCCAGTGATGACTTACGGAACTGAGACATGGTCGCTTACTATGGGCCTCATAAGAAGGCTCAAGGTCACCCAAAGGGCAATGGAGCGTGCTATGCTCGGAATTTCCTTACGCGATCGAATCAGAAATGAGGATATCCGCAGGAGAACCAAAGTAGCCGACATAGCTCACAGAATCGCTAAACTGAAGTGGCAGTGGGCAGGGCACATAGCTCGTAGAACAGATGGGCGTTGGGGCAATAAAGTTCTCGAGTGGCGACCGCGCACCGGAAAACGTAGCGTACCAACAACCATACAAGTTCCATACAAGTAATTTAAAAGCCTCGTAGGGAACCAGTTCCATACAGGTAAAAAAAAGCCTCGTAGGGAACCAGTTCCATACAAGTAATTTAAAAGCCTCGTACGGAACCAGTTCCGAAACTCCGGTTCTGTAGACGGCCGAAGGGGTTAGAAAACAAGTTTTTTCTTTGTTGAAGACAAGACCATTCGATTGGAACCCTTCGGCCGTCTACATAACCGGAGTTTCGGAACTGGTTCCGTACGAGGCTTTTAAATTACTTGTATGGAACTGGTTCCCTACGAGGCTTTTTTTTTTACCTGTATGGAACTGGTTCCGATCAAGTAATTATTATATTTCATCAGCCGTGTACGGAACTCACGTGGCCAGATGCTGGCCGACTTTATGGAGAAGGAAAGCTTCTTTATGATGAACTCCTTCTTAAAAAAGTCAAAACAGCGGAAGTGGACATGGTTGCATCCCAATGGCGTAACAAAAAACGAGATAGACTTCATCTTGTCGACAAGGAGGCAAATATTCAATGATGTCTCCGTGATCAATTCAGTCAAAACAGGAAGCGATCACCGGATGGTCAGAGGCACATTGAATCTAAAGACCAAGCTAGAAACCCTTCGGCCGTAAAGATGTCGACTGATGAAGTCTACGCTCCGACCAGCGCCAATCCAGCTCCAAAACTCCGAGAGCTTTCAGCTCGAGTTGCACAATCGTTTCGAATGCCTAGGAGACTGCGAGAATGTGGACGATTATAATGACAGGTTCGTGGAAATTGTCCAAACGGTCGGATCTAAGATTTTAAAACTCGCCGTTCAAACAGAACCAAAAAAATCTCAGACTTCACCAGCAACCTCATGGAAGAAAGACGTAGATTGGTTTTGCAGTCCTCTGAAGACGCTACTCAGTATCGGCAACTAAACAGGCAGATCTCTAAGTCCCTAACTCGCGATTTACGCCAATATAATACAAATTGTATTAAAGAGGCGATTGAGCACAACAAAGGCTCAAAAGTGTTCGCGAGAGATCTGTCTGTTGGACAAAGCCAACTGACCAAGCTGAAGACTGAGGATGGTAAGACCATATCGTCTAAGACTGAGTTGCTGGAAGAAGTTCTATGGACAATTGTACAAGACCACACGTTTGCCTGTCAGCGATCTGGCTGAAGACCCAAGAACCAGACTAACCCGACACTATACCGAAGATATCCCGGACGTCAGCCTGTACGAGATTAGAATGGCTCTCAAACAGCTCAAGAACAACAAGGCACCGGGTGATGATGGAATTACGGCTGAACTTCTGAAAGCAGGTGGATCACCGGTACTAAAAGCTCTTCAGAAGTTATTTAATTCCGTTATACTCGAGGGACAAACGCCTAAGGCATGGCACAGAAGTGTGGTCGTGCTTTTCTTCAAAATGGGTGACAACACCCTGCTGAAGAACTACAGACCCATCTCACTTCTGAGCCATGTCTACAAGCTGTTTTCGAGAGTCATTACGAATCGTCTCGCACGCAGGTTTGAAGACTTCCAGCCTCCCGAACAAGCCGGTTTCCGAAAAGGCTTTAGTACCATAGACCACACACATACGCTGCGGCAGATTATACAGAAGACCGAAGAGTACAATCAGCCACTACGCTTGGCGTTTGTGGACTATGAGAAGGCCTTTGATTCAGTCGAAACCTGGGCTGTGCTACAGTCTCTCCAGCGGTGCCAAATTGACCATCGATACATCGAGGTGTTGAAGTGCCTGTATGAAAACGTCACCATGTCGGTTCGCCTCCAGGACCAGAACTGGAAACCTATCCAGTTGCAGCGAGGGGTGAGACAGGGAGACGTTATATCTCCGAAACTGTTCACCGCCGCCCTGGAAGATGTTTTTAAGCTTCTGAACTGGGGTGGACTCGGCATCAATATCAACGGCGAGTACATATCCCACCTCCGATTCGCTGACGATATCGTGGTCATGGCTGAGACTATGGAAGACCTAAGCACAATGCTCGATGACCTCAGTAAGGTCTCTCAACAAGTGGGTCTTAAAATGAACATGGACAAGACGAAAATAATGTTAAATGTCCGTGTCGCACCCACTCCTCTAAAGGTTGGAGACTCTACACTGGAAGTTGTTGACGAATATGTATACCTGGGACAAACAGTCCAGCTAGGTAGGTCCAACTTCAAGAAAGAGATCAATCGACGAATCCAACTCGGCTGGCAGCGTTCGGGAAGCTTTGCAATATCTTCACGTCCCAAATACCGCAGTGTCTCAAGACTGAGGTCTTTGACCAGTGTGTGTTGCCAGTGATGACTTACGGAACTGAGACATGGTCGCTTACTATGGGCCTCATAAGAAGGCTCAAGGTCACCCAAAGGGCAATGGAGCGTACTATGCTCGGAGTTTCTCTGCGTGATCGAATCAGAAATGAGGAGATCCGCAGGAGAACTTAAGTAACCGACATAGCTCACAGAATCGCTAACTCCGGTTCTGTAGACGGCCGAAGGGAACTGAAGTGGCAGTGGGCAGGGCACATAGCTCGTAGAACAGATGGCCGATGGGGCAGTAAAGTTCTCGAGTGGCGACCGCGCACCGGAAAACGTAGCGTACCAACAACCATACAAGTTCCATACAAGTAATTTAAAACCCTCGTAGGGAACCAGTTCCATACAGGTAAAAAAAGCCTCGTAGGGAACCAGTTCCATACAAGTAATTTAAAAGCCTCGTACGGAACCAGTTCCGAAACTCCGGTTCTGTAGACGGCCGAAGGGGTCATTCAGGGCACATTCCAGCTGGACGCGGGTTTTGGCGGTAATTACAGCGGTAACATCATCGGCATACATGAAGAGTTCTGCACCCTGTATGACACTGGGGAGGTCATTCAGTAAAATTGTGAATAAGGTGTTAGATAGACAGGAACCCTGCGGTACGCCTATAATGTTGTTCATCTCTGTGGACTGAATGCGACCTTTATCACCTACGCATACCTGTGCCCTATCTGACATAAAAGAGGCTAAGAGTGATAGTGCCGGGCCCCTAATGCCGTTAAAGCTTAGCGTGGTCGCTAACAGCGAATGGTCGGCAGTGTCAAAAGCGCGAGATAGGTCACAGCATAATACCGCTACTTGGTGGCCCGCCTCGCGAGCGCTCAGCACCCGCCATACCATTTCTCGCACTGGGTCAGTGGTTGATCTGCCCTGACGATACGCGTATTGTTTATCCCAATGGCTAGGGTGTACAAGTTTAAATACCTGGGGCATTTGCTGACTGCCGACCTCAGGGATGATGACGACATCGAAAGGGAGCGAAGGGCGCTGTCGGTTAGAGCAAATATGATAGCTCGCAGGTTTGCACGTTGCTCCAAGGAAGTAAAATTGACGCTATTTCGCGCATATTGCACCTCATTTTACACGTGCAGCCTGTGGGCGAATTATACGCAAAAAACATACAGCGCCCTTCGTGTCCAATATAACAACGCGTTCCGGGTGTTGTTGGGGCTGCCTCGTTTCTGTAGCGCATCAGGGATGTTCGCTGAAGCACGCGTTGACTGCTTCTTCACTACAATGCGGAAGAGATGCGCGTCCCTGGTGCGCCGCGTGCGGGCCAGCCCCAGTCTCATCCTGAGCTGCGTCGCGAGCCGGCTCGACTGCTCGTATGTGAATCGCTGCTGCAGGCTCTCCACTTCTGTGGTGATCTTGTAGCAGGGTTTCACATACTCAACTACATTGTGTTTTTACAAGGTTCTAGGTTAAGAAATACTAACTTTTTTTTTTAATTTTTTTTTAAGCACATTGTTACTAACATTCTATGAGTCTTAAGTTACTTTAATAAATGAATTTAATTATTATTGTGTCGCGACTGAGCCAGAAAGAGAGCAGTCTGTTGTTCAAACCTACTTCAAGGACCTTGCTAATACCAGGGCACCAGTGATATAGGCCGGTATGATTTGATTTGAAATCTATGACCTTTTCCCTTGTAAAGTGGGGAAATTTTAACTTTTTTAAGTGCACGAGGAAAGACACCGTCATGCAGACATTTATTGAAAAGGTACGCTAAGGGCAGAGAAATTGATGGGCTAACAAACCTTAGGAGGCCAGCAGATACGTTGTAGATGTCGGTGCTGGTTTTAGGGGCAATGTAAAAGCGTAAGATATTTATAACTTCAACATCTGAGAACGGTTTGAGCCACATCGAGGAATCGACGGGGGATGAGATGTCGTAGGACGTCATCGATTGGGGGAGGTTGGCTGGCGGAGCTCCGCAGCGCGTAGCCGCTGTCACGAACTCCTCATTCAAGGCGTTCACCAACTCCTGCTTGGTGGAGAATGGTTGCACGCAGTCGTTTACTATAAGGTCTGTGAAGTCCACGCGATCCCGCCTATTACGCCATAATTCGATGTTAATGATCTGCCACATACATTTACATATATTACTACTGTTATTAATTAATTTCGAGTAATATTCAGTTCGTTTGCTCTTACGTTGGATGTTGTACCGTCTTAATGTTTTCTCTACCATAACTGCTACTTCATTTGAGGATGGGAATTTTGCTTTTATATTTAAGAGCGGACGCTAGCTGAGAGACATTTGGAAAATAGGTATTTAAAACAACTGTTGCTGTTGCGCTTTGACTAAACCGCCTCTAAATACCGTGCGATAAAGACAACTGCAGCTCCCGGTGAATACTTCGATTAAAAATTGCAAAATTCGAGGTTTGGCTCTCGACGATTTTCTCCTCCAAAATTAGACTTATGTTAAAGAAATTGTTCACATAGAATAATAATTAGTTGTGCTAGGCCCCTATGTTTAGCTTTTTTTTGTAAACACTTTTTGAATCTCCACTCTAGACGTCTTTAGTGGTGATAAAAATTAGGTATTTTTCTAGCATTTTTGAAGGATTTCAGTTGCTCAAAAAAAATTGTTAATGAAAAAAGGAAGACATAGGAGCATAGAAGAAATAAATATTTATTTTATGTATTAAAATCATTTCTTTAGTGTTAAAAATCAATGAGATAACTGTCGAGAACGTTTGTATGGAAAAAGCAGTGCCCGCCTCCCCTCTTAATACGCCAAACAGAAGTAATTTCAAATTTATTAAATCTGCGTCTATCCATTGCTTACACTGTGACTTATTAGTAACATTTTCAATCGGAATGCAGTCGTTAAGTTTGTTTACAAAAATTGAGATTATTCTTGAAGCTAACGTCTGACAGTCTTCATCGCGGTCAATTATTTTGGGCCAGTCCAAGCTATCAAGGGCAGCTTTAAAATTCATTTTATTCGTAGGGCTAAAGACGCGCGCCGGTACGGACGGAGGGGGAGGGCACGGCCTTCTTGTTCCGGAGCTCCCTGCGGAACACCGGGCAAGAGACGTGGTTAGCAGGGTGCAGGCCCGCGCAGTTGGCGCAGGTCGGTAGGTCACCCGCGGCCGTGGGCAGTCCTTGGCGGCGTGAGAGTCGCCGCATCGGACGCAGGCCAGCGGGCGGTGGCCTCGATAGTGATGCCCGGCATGTGCAGGAGCTCCGTGATGGCGTAGAGGACAGCGATGTTGGAGGTCCGCCGAATCTGCACGTAAAAGAGGCATCCAGGGCGTCCTGCGCGCACACGGATGGCCTTTACGTGCTCCGTCTCGAAGCCGTGCTGGGCTAAGGTGGCGACGATCTCGGCGGGCTCGGTGGTGGAGGGGAGGCCACGGATGGCCGCCTTGAGGGGCCTCTCGGCCGGCAGAGTGTAAGAGAACCAGCTTATCTCCGGCAGCGTGGACAGGTACCGCTGCACCGTGCGGTACTCGTCGCCGTCCTCGGGGGTCAATCGGACCCCGTTGCCGTAGGGGCGGGCGTTCGTTGGGATCTCGCCCGAGCTCCTCGGCAAGTGTCTGCCCCGAGACCACAAAACACTATTACTCCACAAGGGAGAAGAATGTCGACTCTATAGAAAAAAAGGGGACAAAATCTGAGGTCATCTTTGGCAAAGTCCAACTTTAGCGCCATCTCTTGACGGCCCCCTAAAACTAGTTCGAAGCGGCAAATTCAAATGCTTCCGTCCGTAATATTTGATAATCTGGAAAGTAGAGAACAAATTGTTTTTTTTTTTGCAAAAATCTTATCACATTTAATTGGTTTTTACGAAAAAAATCCAGTTTGTTCTCTACTTTCCGGAAAAATAGTAAAAAACTATTGTTAAGGATAATTAAAACCAACAACTAAAAATAGCATCTTAAAATTGTTTATTATTGCAGAGTTCCTATCAGCTTCGCAGTTTCGTCCTCCTCCGCTCATGGACGGTAGTCTTGATATAATAATTGCTGTCTTCAAACCCGCAATAAATTGTACAGCAGTATGATTGGAGTTAGCTCCACAATTCCCTGTGATGCGTTCAAATAAATTTTCAATTGGAACTTGTTGAATCCGCCATCTGGCTATACTTCTTATATCCCTATGTTTAAAAAAAAATATCTATAGACGCTCCATTCCATTGATACTCCAGATCCAGCCTTGCTTTGATGGAGGCAGAGGAGCGCTCCCCACAAATTCCATTATTTAAAAATATTTTCATTTCTCCAAACAATTTATTGTGTGGTGATGTATTTGACATATTCGTTGCGTGAGGTTTCCCTCTACGCAAATCTGGACTTTCACTGTTAAAAGCATCAAACAATTTATCTATGTTGGATATAACATTAGCTGACAGCAGCATCTGCATCAAGTTCGTCTGAAATATTACAAAACATTATTACAAACAAACTTATTATCAAAAATCATTGGATATGTTAAGTTCATAAAGGGCATAAACAAACTTTGATAGTTTTGTCTCTATCTCTGGTTATGCTATCGGGACCTTTTCGGGTTCTCTATGCTATTAGGGTCTATTTATTTCCCATCCCTTGAACCATTTATGTGCAAAAAATCACAATAATGTGTTGCTCCGTTGCGATGTTAAAGAAATCAACCACAAAAGTATTTTTAACAGTTCCCTCAGGAACTGTATCGGACATGCTATTTTCACAGGTAAAAAGTAGCCTATGCCCTTCTCCATGACACAGGATGTGTTGAGGTGTTGAAGCGTGAAGAGGTAACATACCAAAAAAACACATTTTCACATTATTCACTTGTGATTTTGAGCAACTTTCCAATTATTTTTTTTATTCACATTTGGTAAGCCCTTGGCATCATCTCACCTGGTGGTAAGTGACGATGATGCCGAAGATGGAAGCGGGCTTACCAAGATTCCCCAACACAATGGAGAACTGGCTATCTTATCTTTGAGATGGAACACATCAATATTGTTAACACTGATGTTTGGCGGCAATACTTAGATAAGATGGTGGTAGCTAGCCAGGCGGGCTTAGAAAATGCCCTACCAACCAAACCGAGTCTTACGAATTGACCCCATTGGGAATCGAACCCGCGACCTCCTGGTGTGAAGCGAATGGACTAAACATTACGCCACAGAGGCAGTTAATAATTTCCAAAAGTTCAACATGATCTAACCTTGGGCTATTTTAGCATACATGTCTGCCGCAACAGAGCGGCTGAGCACTTGTCAATGACTTATATATTACTGGCGTAGCACTTGTGCTGCTAGCTTCACCTTCATTTTCTGTTTCATGTTTGGACTAAAGTGTTCCTTTTTTAAACAAGGAGCAAATACAAAATTTGGGTTTGCATTGTCCAGTTCATAGAAGTCCACTATATGACTCCATTTGGCTAAACCTGTAAAAGTTACAATTACATATAGCATGTCTATGTTCATTTAAAGATAATAAAATAATATGAACTGCATTTTACGATATTATAATAATATAAACAGTCAGTTGCAGGAACGATAATTAGTTGTTTAATCTGTCATTAAAATGTGAGAAGTTATTTAAAAGTAATTTGTTTATGTGAAATCCTAAACTGGAATAAAAATAGTGAGCTCAAACTACGCCACGCTCTTGCCTTTTCATAAAGTGGCAGAAATCGGTTGTAAAGCCGATTTATGTAACTAATGTTATTTAATGTAACAATAATAATGTTTTTTGTCCCTTTGTTTTTTAACTAAGCCTAAGCGTCGTCAGGAAATCAAGGGCTAAAATAAAAGTTTCCTTCCTTTTTTTAATTATTATAACACTGATTTAAACCCCCGTAGGTATGTCTTAGCTCAAAGTTGACACCGCCTGCCCGAGACTGACAGCCAGTTAATATAGCTTCTCAACTAATTGTTGCCACCTCAATCACAAGCAGCCTACCATTAATTGGTCATCTTTGCTACCACATACGATCGGCTCACGAGTACAAGCGATTTTCACGCCACCACTGGTTTTACCCAGGTTCTTATACCTGACGTTCGACCACGATCTATTTAAACGTAAACGTATCTCAAGTTGGTATTGGTCGCGTTTTCAATAGCGCTCCGAAAACCATAACTACACAGATCTACTACAAATAGATTAGTAATGAAATTGTTAGAAAAAGAAGGATAGTTACGATATGGCACGAGTGCGAAAAAAATACTGATATTATTTTTTGTCCTTATCGGCATGACCACTTTTTTGCTGGCTAATTGACAAAATCTGACAGTGCTTAGCCAAACAATGCTTCTTTCAATGTTGCCAAATAAATTTATATTTTACCTAATAAAAATAATATATGTTTGTAGGTTTCTATGTAACCCCTGATTTTGAAGAGGTATATTGAAAAAAATAAGCTGTACAAATGCTTTTCAAAAGCATTACTTGTATTTCATCAGATCTACTAAAAAGGCGCTAGGTCGCGCTGATAACATTGAAATTTACCCTGACTTAATGGAAATAATATTAAGGTGGCAACACAAACGCTTAACGGGTTTTTTATATTTTTTGTAGGTACTCTCTAGGATCACATCTATCGCTTAAATTTTTTATCAAGATATAAAATTCCATGCAGTAAGGGGTTAATTAAACCGGAGTTTTGTTATTCTATGAAAACTAGACACCAGCTCAAAAGTGTTACCACCATAAGAGCGTATATTCGGTCTATCTATGTCTTTGGTTGGTTACCACTGATGTTACTTTGTGCTAACGTGCACTGAGTACGGTTTAGTTGACAGTTGGTATAAATTCTGTCCATACCTGGCAACACTAACTGAAGATAGATAAAATTGAGTTTTTTGGCGGGATCTGTGGTGGACGCATTCGTAGTTTTATTTTGTTGTTTATTCATTGTTTTCTGCTGGGATTTTGTTCAAGAAGTGGTGCATTTTTGAGGAAATCGTCTAGTGCACGTGAGCAACGTGGAGAACAAGGAAATAAAACGAAGGAGGACGTGAGAACCCAACTTGCTCTGGGTGCAGTTTTATAGACGCCCAACAGCAACTGGGTGTTTCACCTCAGAATGCAGCTGCTGCAAATGCTGTCAAGAACTTCAGAGAAGATTTGTAATGCACCGGCACTAGCATTACAAATCCAAAAACAAATGAAGAAAGTGAAAATTATTTACGAATCCGGCTGAAGGACTAGTTTCCATGGCCAAGAAAAATTCACAACAAACGGTTGAAGCGAGAGGCACTGTAGTGGCCACGCGATATAGAAATCTGTTTGTAGTAGATCTGTGCATAACTATTATTTTTTAATTAGAGCTCCGTAAATCAACAGGTAAAAACGGAACCATTATAGGATCACTTGCGTGTCTGTATGTCCATCCGTCTGTCACAGCTAATTCACTCGGAAATTACTGAATAGATTGAGCTTAAATTGATGACTGACTCGGTGGCTCAGTGGTTAGTGCTCTTGACTGCTGATCCGAGAGTCGTGGGTTCGATCCCCACCCAGAGCAAACAATTATGTGATGAACGGATTTGTTTGCTCTGTGTCTTGGTGTTAAGTATCTATATATCGATATGTCCGAAGAATATAGTCCTATTTGCAAGACCCTAAGGTTTCAGGACAGTTCAGTTGTTATTTAAATTAGAGCAGTTATATACCGTTAAACCAATTTCTCACAAATCTGTTATATTACGAGTTAGTGGGTCTTATTTTAACATGGGACTTTATAAGATGGAATTGCCGTAGTCTTATGTGAATATGAGACGTTATTTTAAGGTAAGTGTAAATGTTTATTATGTCTTATATCAACATAGTACGTTATTCAGTGAACCCATAATTATATTCTTAGGTCCTATGTAAATTATTATTTATAACCTACTAACTTTTTTATTGGAAAAATAAGGATGTTGTTAGACATGTGCGCCGATGCCGAAATATTCGGCGGCGGCGTATAGGTAAAATTTGGTCGGCGGCGGCGTAAATGGCGGCGTAAACGGCGTCGTAAATGGCGGCATAAATTACACAAAAAAAGTGTTCCATTGAATCTGTATCCACACAGGCCCTGCAGGTCGGGTCATTCATCAGGCTTATTTTTTCAAGTGAGCGTTTGTAGCAAAGCGACCCGTCAACGCTCCTGTTACCGCTCTGACACGTGTCCTGCTGTTTCTCCAACTGTACTTGATTGCCCCTGTGGTTACCTCATCGTTGAAGAGCTTGGAATCTTTGAGTCTAAGATATGTCAGTTTAGTCTTCCTTCGGCCTGTTCCTTCTACGCCCTAATAATGTTGCTTCTAGGGAGCCCTATTCCTGTTTCTGGACCATACATTGTAGACTATGATCCTATTCCAGCCACTTTATCTGTTTCTCCGTTGCCTTCCATTCCTACGTGTCCAGGGACCCAGACAAGTTGCAGTTTGTTGTGTTCGCCCACTCCATTAAGGAGACCTTTAGACAATTTAGCACCAGCCCAGACTCGACCTTGTAGAGCCTTAGGCGCCTCTGTTTGGATCTGTATTTGAAGCGGCTTGAGATTTAGTAGCATTTCTTTAGATACAATCCCTCTCGTATATCTACCAGATACGCTAAAACTACCAGGTTTATGATATAGCGTCCCCACTTTCCTACCCCTTGGGCATACAGTTAGGGCCGCTATTCCTGCCAACACCATAAGGTGAAGACAAGGCCCAGTTACGGTAGGTCTTGCCGCCAAGACGCTTGTCCCGGTAGTCTGCAAGGCGAGTGCCTCGTGGAAGAGAACCACTACCTACTGTCTACGTAGGTCGCGGAGATGTAGGCACGCTCACCTCACTTCCCGGTGCTTATCGCACTGACTTGTCCAGACTTACTTCTACGCGGCTGGATCTGCCGGAGCAGTATTATCTTAGCTCTACTTGCTATTCAGGCAAGTGCCGGAGATGCATCCCTGCCAGTAATTAAACCAGCAGTTCCGCTTAATAGACAACTCACGTGCCCCGCGTTGTTTTCGTCCAGAGCCCACGTGACCGGCTACGACAACACTAGTTGCGCGCGGGGAAGGACGCAACGTGCTTGCCAGGCAACACACATTGCCCAACCCCTGCAACTAACCACATACTACTACGATTCCATGACCCAGTCGGGGGACCGACAAGCCAGAGTGCCGAAGGAGATAGATCCAACGGCAGGCAAGCGGTGGGCTACCCCCGACCCCGTAGTACCCTGATACAAACAGCCGGACCCGTAGTTCCGGCTGTGACCTCCACCTAGCCGGGTAGCTCTAGGCAGAGGTTTCTTTAGATACAGCAGGTATTGTTGGAAATGATTCCCAGGCAAGTCAACCGCTGAAGTTTTGTTAGTGTTTGCCTAATGTGCCTAGAACCGTTGTAGGCCACCACAAAATGCTACCATAAGAAAGAATGGGCCTTACTATTATTATGTATAGCCAGTATATGACTCTGGGTTTTAATTTAATTTAATGGGTTCCCACGATACAGGCTCAGCCTAGTGTGGGGACCACTGTATCTATTTTGTATGTATATCGTGCGTTTTCAAATAAAATATATTTGATTGATTTGATTTGATTTGATAAACCCCAAGTTCTTACCGTACGCAGATTTTAGCATACCGAAGACTTTTGTGGCCTTGGCCATGGTCCTTTCTATGTGCAGGTTCCAAGTCAGTTTTTTATCCAGAGTCATGCCTAGATACTTAACGATCGTGGACTGTACCATACAGTTTGAGAGTTTTTAAACCTTGTAGGTTTCTTTTTATTGTGAATGGTATAACCGTGGTCTTGCTAGGTTTAATCGATAGGTGATATTCATCACACCACCTTTCAACTTTACGCAAGGCCTTTCACGAGTACATTATTCGCGATACTATGTTTGGGAATTTGACATTAATTATAATAACTAGATCGTCAGCATAACCAAACGTGTAGAAAGATCCGGTATTTAGCTGCTGCAGAAGCCACCTACAGAACGCCACCATGCGGGCATCTTTTTGAAGTGGTAGCAGTAACCTCCTCCCCCAAAAGTAAAGATGTTATGATTATCTTCCTAAGTTTGCTATCTATCCATTTACATAGCGTTTGGTCTATACCATGGGAGATAGCTGCATTCTTGATTGCCTCCATATTAATGCGATCAAAGGCTCCTTCGATATCGAGGAAGGCAGCAGCACAAACTTCCTGGTTTTCCAACGCACTTTCATCACGGTATACTACAAGATGAAGTGCTCTTTCAGTCATTTTACCAGACTCACATGCACATTGAAGTACATGAAGTGTTTTTTTCCGCAAGGAACCCCTTCTTTATGTAGTTGTCGACCAATTTTTCCAGAGCCTTTAGGTTTATTAGTCTGTATGACATCGGTTCATCGTAGCTCTCTGTTTCCGGCTGTGGTAAGTAGACAACCTTTGACACGTTTTCAGATTTTTGTAATGTATCCGAAGGCGATACACGCAACCTAGGCCGAGCGTTGAATGTTTCGCCGTTCGCATCATTTGCGCCGATTACGCCGATTTTTCTAAATGGTCAGCGGCTTCAAGTCCTGATCGGCGGCGGCGGTCACCGGCGCGGTGCGGCGCACATGTCTAGATGTTGTTTATCTTATGTAGGTAGTTAGTTGTAGGTATAATATAAACAAATAATATATACAAAATTATTTATTTATAAAATTTGAGTACAACATATTCCTTAAGTGTACTAATAATGGCATTTGTCACAGCACAGTTATTTATTTATAATAAATTATCAAGAATAATTGAAAACTTGAGTACGCATTAACAATATTATAAGAACTTCTAGGAAATACCTACTACTAATTAGATTAAGTTTACTAAACAAATAAAACAATCAGTCTCTTGTTTTAATTTGAGTTGAGTACACATGAATCATAAAATATTAATAGTATTTAGGAACTGACATTTAATGTCGTTTACTCTTAAAAGGATAGCTAGGATATTAATCTTACGCATTTGTAACTAATAAAACTAATCTTAGGTAGATAAGGTAACAACATCACGTAAAGTATTATGGAATGATTGACTTAAAGTAGATAATTTTATAAGTGAACACTGATAGCTAATCATCAGAATCAGTTGATTCATTGACAACGGGACGGGTATTATGAGGCAGAGCCTTGAAATATTCTGAATACTCTGTTGGGATAACTTCCGTTCGAACCATATCCATTAAATCTTTATATTTTTCTTTACTCAATTTTAATGGCTCAGAGTATGCGACATTGAGTTCAGTCTGTACAAAATTTCTTGTGTTACCGCGAAAGACAAGAACATCATATTCGTTTTGTGTCAAATCGTATTTGTAAAATATTTTATTAGAGTCAGTACTGCTACTATGAACCTCTCTTATATTATTCCATTCTATCTTATCACCTCTGATATTTTTCACCCATACTCTGTTATTAATTTGGGCCTTAAAGTCATAAACATCATTCTGTGTTAGGTTTATAACTGTATAATCAGGTTCTCCGCTTTTCGCCCATTTTGCTAAAAGGCGCCATTCATCTGGAGTGTGTATGGATTTGTTTTCAGAAGCTCTCTCAATTACTGAATGAACACTATCGCCCTCATTTTGTGTATGTCCTTTTTGTAAAAAGCGATGTGTTATACAAATGTTAAACTTCTTTGCCGCATAAGCGTAAAACGAGTACACAATTCGATTACGATTTTGGCCAGGACAATTGTCGGACCAAAAACGGAACTCTGTGACTCCTTTTTCAACATTATCCTTTATAAACTGTAACAGACAACTGCTGACCTCGTTAGCTCCGCGATTTGCTACAGTTTCATCCCACATATAACAAACTCCCTTTCTTTTACCCATATCGAAGACAGTGAAGTTTAAACATGACAACTTCCTTTTATAGTAGTAGATGTTGAGCTTGCCATGTGGGCAAGTGAGAACCTTTTGGAAATCGAATACAGCAGACAAAATCCTTCCTTTCGAATTTATTGCAGCTTTTTTATCTTGACTTTTCAGATCTCTAGCAATCTTTTTATTCTTGTCATGTTCATGAAAAACTCTCTTTTCTTCGTCAGTAGGATTCTTTTTCTGTCGGAATACGTGGCAGTCATTGCATTGGTCCTTTTTGGGAATGTGAAATGATAAATTGAAGTTGGAGTTCACGATGTCACGATACTGTCGCACCGTTGAAGCTTTGCATGTATATTTTTCAGGGTCATACCATTCCAGATACAGTTTGTACATCTTGGCAATGCTCAAATCTCCAGGCAAATAGAGTTTTTTGCTGTTCTTCCGTACATAGTGTGCTTCAACAGGTACGAATGCCTGCACATGATCGCATACACTTTGTTTCATGGAGTCGGTGATTACAGTCTTGTGGTTGTTATGGCGTCCCCGTTTGTCTTCTTCCATAATAGTACTTCCGTCGTACTTGCTCCAAGCTGTCTTCAAAATTCTAGTAGAAACTGCAAGTGTATTAATAAACATGGTTTGACATACTTCTACCTTTTCACAGTGGGATTCGTTTGAACCTGTAATCAGCGGTAAATAGTATTTATAAGTAAAGTTCCTATTGTTTGGAGTGTCTTGGTTTAAGCATCTCTTCTTCTTCATTTTGTCGGAATACTGGACGATGAAGTTCCACTGCTTTGCTCTATCTCCGAGTTTCCAAAACCTTGAAAAGCAATCGATTCTCTGCTGAGAAGATATTTTATTCGCTCATTTGTAACGGCATTTGCATGTTGGCCCCAATGTTTTTTCGTCCATCACCTTGCCCTTCTTTGTTACATATGTCTGGCCTAAGTTTTTCAGACATTTTCGTTTGACATCCGACCATTCTTTTTGATGCCTCTGGCGTTTTTTACTTGTCCGTGGTGTCCTATCATAACCAGTTGATTGTGGACTCATAGAGGAGCTAGGGCTGTTGATTGACAAAGATGAAATAGCAAAAAGATCGATTGTCGTGATTTGGACAAAATTCGTCATAACAGGCTAAATGAACATTTAGCGGTGATGGCATTGGTGTTGGGATCGATAGTTCCGTGTTAGTGGGGGTAGATCTTGAACCAGAAACTTCTAATAGTTCTTCGACATCCACCGCGGGTGAGCACTAGTAACTTGGGGGTGCCTCTAAGATAAATGGTGTCAGTCGGCCACTTTTTACTTCTTGGATAGGCTGAGGATTAGGTAAATTAACATGGGCCTTTGAACCATCGCACTCTTCTTCTTCGTGAATAATCTCATCCCATATTCCCCTTAATTCTTTATTTATTTCTTCGGCACCTGGTGGCAATGGTGACAACTCTCCATGCTCTTCAATTATTGCAACTGAAAATAAACAAAACACGATATAATTTGTAAGTAAAAATAGGTACACGATAAAAGTTGACAGATCTTAGTAATTATGCACTTTCTTTACTACTTTGGAAATGAAAAAATAATATTAAGTAAATAAAATTCGATATTTTTACTCCAATAACGTTATATCTTCCATTACATTCCCGATAAAAACGTCCTATCTGCACTAAGGACGTACAAATGAAAAAACGACTTCCGAAAAACAACGTTCTATCTGCATATAAAACGTCTAAAACTTCAGTACAATCCATAGAAAACCGGCACAACTTTCCATAACTTGCATATTTTTTAAATTGGAATAAAACACTTGTAATTGAAAACTTTAAAATACAGAACGCGCTAAACTTAAGTCTTTAGCATTTTCATATAGTATTATATTCCTCAGCTACTCCATAAAATAACGTTCTATGTAAACATTGAGCGCCAATTTATTATTTTCTGCATTAGCGCTTCAATTTGTAGTGAATGCTTTACTTTGAAACGATTTTACTGGATATTGTGTCGCAAATGAAAGAAATAAATATAAACTTACCGGTATTTATGTTTTCCTTCGTAGTGGCAGGAGTAACAATGGAAATATAATCACTGGATGCAGGAACATTTGCATCATTTTTAGCAAGTCCAGTATTCTACGCGATCTGGACATCTGGCACATAGTTATTTACATAATAATAACGGTTTTAGGGTTATAGTTTCAAGTTTAGTTCGAAATAATTGGCGCTAAGCATAGACGTAAAAA
This sequence comes from Coleophora flavipennella, assembly GCA_947284805.1. Lineage (NCBI taxonomy): Eukaryota > Metazoa > Arthropoda > Insecta > Lepidoptera > Coleophoridae > Coleophora > Coleophora flavipennella. The sequence goes on from OX369273.1 coordinate 332,563, forward strand.
AGCGCGCGCTCTCTCCAGCCAACACAAGCCGAACTGACAATCGGACGCAGCGCGCGCGCCTCCCCCGCGCGTCCCGCACGTCTCTTTGTGCACTTCGTTCATTGTTTTTCGTAACAAAGTTCACATCAGACGTTATCCGCAATTTTATTTCGGTAACCAAGTAAGATATGACAATTTTATAAAAACATGTAGGTACAGCTCGGTTAGTGTAACTAATCTACGTATATATTTAATTTTTGCTGTATGATCACATCGAACTTTGTTCTTCGGACCAGTCGATATGTATGTATTTCATTGTATATATGTATGTATATCAGACTTTGGTTCCCATAACACAGGGAATCCTACTTTGGGGCCAGATGACCATGTGTGATTTGTCCCAGAATATTAGTTTTTTTTTCTCAGATTTTGCTGGTTAAGCCTGTAATTACGGGCTATGCCAAGTAATTACAGGGTGTGAGTGATATTATGTTAGCTATCGCTAATTTCGTTAAACTGCAGAAACTTTCTCACCAAACGACAGGTATTTAGGATAGCGGCTTTTTGTAAGGTGTGTATTATGTTTTATTTTAAATCTATTGTTCGTAGGTATTGATTTAGGGTTTTTGGTACAACTCCGGTGGTTGAAATTACTATGGGGACGATGTAAACTTTATTTTGTTTCCAGATTCGGGTCACTTCTTCTTTGAGGTCTGCGTATTTGTTTATCTTTTCAGCTATTTTTTTTAATGTTATGGGTGTTGGGAACTGCGATATCTATGAGGTAAGTAATTTTATTTATTTTGTCTTGTAAGGTTATATCGGGTCTGTTAAAATGTATGGTCTTGTCTGTGAGTATAGCGCGGTCGTAATAAAGTTTATGTGATGTGTTTTCAAAAACAGTCTGAGGTGAGTATTTGTAGTATGGGGTGTTTGTGTCTTTTTTCAGATTATGTTTGTGTGCTAGTTTCTGGTGTATGATGTTTGCTAGTTGGTTATGTCTTATTATTATTATTATTAAATTTGGTACACATGTGTAGATCTGTTACTCAAAGACAGGCGTGTATCGTAAATAAATGAATTTTAAACATGGGGGCCACTTTTAGGGGTTAATTAGAAAACAACCCTATTTAACTACAGAAAACTATGTACTGAAAGGTTTTGATCTTTTGGTATTTAAAGTTTTAATGCGGAAACCTATTTTTGTGACACCGAGTCACACTTGGCCGTTTCTTAATACTTGAATTATCTGGCTAAGCATTTCTCGCCGGCTAATAATTATATTGTCGGTCATTATCTACACGGACTGATAATGTCCGACACAGGAATACTTGCCCTGATAAAATGCCGTCGCTAATTGGTCGATTCTTAGTGTATATCTTCAATCATAATCAGAGCCTCGCTTACTTATGGACAGTCTATTTACACATTCTCTTGAGCGGCGGTGTGAGTTGAAACTTTAACTACATTACCCTAACCTTTGCTCTCGTCAATTTTTCCGGCCACTACCCTCCGTTTCTTACCTTAAATGGAGTTTTATGCCTAGGTTTTTCTTTCATAACTTTCTTATCAGGGAAGGGAGCCTGGCTTTGTGAGGCTCTTCGACAGTTTTATCATCAAACAAACACATTATCGCTCGATTCATTTACTCCACTCAGAATTTACTACTCCAAAAACAGCATCCTTGCCTCTACCAAAGATTACCCATTATCACGTGTAATATTATTTGTTTGACCAAATGTTTGGACAAAGCAGAAGAATCCTTGACAAATGACAATGTAAACGAGGTATTAGATATAGATAAACGAGAAAACCTATGGTTGAAATCCATGACTTTTGCGTTCTGTACTGACAAGCTGGCAATTATCTGTATAGACAGATATTGCGAGACGCAATTAACTCATGAGCCTATAGGTTCATATAATGGCCATTACAATAATACACTAACTAGTAAAGTTTAATGATAATCATATGTCCAGGCTATCCAGGCAATAACTTACGTAAACCATATATCAATGAAATCAAAGTAACAGGTAAACAAAACTACTATGGAATTAACATTTGAAACTGTCAAATCCCTACTAAGTTTGTTTGTTTGTGCTTTTTTTGGTGGATATAAGTTATAATAGAATTATCAGGCTGAAAATTCCTGGCCGGTCATCATCCACACGGACTTAAAATGTCTGGCATGGGAATGTCCGCCCTGATAATTTATGGCCTCTTCAGGAACGCCCGTCGCTGATTAGTCAATTAATAACATTTACGGGTATTCAATATCAGATGGTTTAGGTTTAACAATACTATTATCGCTCGCTTTACTCGCACTCAGCATTTACTACTGTTAGTAAGGTGGGAAATGGACTCCAAAAACATCATCCTTGCCTGTATACATAATAATATTATTTGTCTAAATGTGTGGACGTAGCAGAACCATTATTCAGAAATGACAATGTAAACGAGTCATTTGTTTTATTGGTGGACAGTTTTCTATATTTAACTTATGGTTGAAATCAATGGGTGTTGTGTTTCTTGCAAGCCATGCACGGACAGATATTACGCGAACAGTAACGCCCAGCCCGTGAATGTCCGACTCGACAATCGGTGTTACATGTACTTGGCATATCATGTCGGGTGTTCCTGGTTGCCCATTCTGGTGTTGTGTAATATCGTGTCGCCCATTATTGTCTCCCTTTTCCGTCTCTGGGCGTTTGTCCTAGTTCCTCAAAGAATGAAAAAAAATCGGGACTTTCTGGCGGGAATTTGTAGCGTTCAGTTTGTCTTTTTAACCGACTTCAAAAAAGAAGGAAGTTTCTCAATTCGACCGTATATTTTTTTCATCTGTGTTCGCGGATAACGAACGTCGTCGTTTATGAACCAATTTTAATGATTCTTTTTTTGTTGGAAAGGAGGTACCATGGATAAGGAAACCAGGATCTGATGATGGTATCCCAGAGAAATCGAGGGCAACTTAGTTTCCTGTTTGAAGTCGGTTTTTTTTTGTTCAAAATTATTTCTTTTAGTATCCGAAAAATTACATATTGTGGTTTTTGATTTATAATATTTATAGTGTATTTATCAGCAAAGTACCATTTATGAGTTTATTGTGTAGGACAATGAAATAAAAGTAAAAGTGTGTATACTGTGTTTCGAGTTCCCACGAGAAGTCTGCGAAAGCTTTAGCAAAAGTGCTATCATTTTGCTAGAGTGTGTTGGTGTAGATTTATATACTATTTTTATACTATTTATATATATATGTCGGAGTGTCATTGAAAACGCGACCAATACCAGCTCGAGATAAGTTTACATAGTTACACTTTGTTTGGATCAAACGTCAGGTATTAGTACCTGGGTGAAACCGGTGGTGGCGTGACGATCGCTTGTACTCGTGAGACGATCGTTTGTGGTAGCAAAGATGATGTATTAACGGAAGGCTGTTTGTGCTGCCACACTGAGTTGAGAATTTATTAGATCTGTGGAGAAGCCACATTAGCTGGACGTCAGTCTCGGAGCAGACACTTTTTGACGGAGCGTCGAGCAGAACACAAGCAGTGGTGATCTGTGAGCAAAATGGACGTGTCACGCCATCGCTGTGATCACCGCGTTTGCATCCATTGTTATCCAAGGCATCCTGTACAATTTCGATTACCAAATGATCAAGACTATTGAAGAAGGACCTCTGTGATATAGCTGCATTGTTATTTCGACGCCCAATACCGAAATAGTTAAGGACGTGAACCACGAGGCCATCCATAACCTAGCCTAACCCTTCGAGATCAGAAGTTGGATTGTTCCCAGCGCTCGCAACAAGTGGACAACGACGGGAAAATGTGAAAAATGATAATGGAGCAGCGAAATAAAAACCAACTGGCAACAATTCTTTGTGCTACAGAAACAGAACATGTTGCGATTGATTGAGGTTATGCAAGCACCATCGACTACATTTGCTGCAATCACACTGCCAGAATTCAACCAGAATATACCTGAAGCTAATCCACGTTCACGGTGCTCGTTTGTCGACATCTCCCTTACGGAACGACAGTTGCAATGAGGTGCAATGCTTATTTCACTTAGCAAACCGTTGAAAGGCATATGCTCCTGTGCTTCCGGAATGACTCGGAGCCAGTTTAGAAACCTGTTCCTGATGCGCTGTTTGGAAATGGGCGACAGTATGGGCTGCGCTGGCAGCAGCGGAGATCCACGCAAGCGGCGCGTGCAGCTTCAGCGAAGTGCGTGATGTACGCGGAGCTATGAAAATCCGGTGAGTCGTACCCCTTTTGTTTTGATAGTTGTGGTACGAGTACTATTACCTAATCTGTGGTGGTACCGAGTGTTCTCTCGTTAAAGAAAGTTTCGTGTATAGACTTTCGGGAGTGTGTTCAATACTAACGCACTATTGACTTTTGTAGGCAACTCTTAAGTTTACTGTACAGAACAAATATCGAGTGAGGGTAATATTGACGGGCATCGTTCAGAATGGTCATATCTTGTTATGCCAGACGAGTACGAACGATATTATGATCGACTCAGATATTTTAAATCTAGGATTGACGGTATTCTTAAACGAGTCTGTCAATAACAAAACAGCTTGACTGTCGGTAAGGATGCGAATAGAGTAGTTAGTCCCTTACCCTTCTAGTAGTGATTGCATTAGCAGCTAAAATGATGCCTTGTGGAAAGTACTCTTTCACATGCTTTCGGATTTTTACTTGTGACACAACGTCGTGATTGAACGGAAGATTTAAAAAGAGGACTCATTGTAAATATGATGATTCATTTAGTTAACTAGTTTCGGTTATACAAACCTAAACCAAGATTGAAAGTATTGAAACCCCTTTAAGCTTTTATAATATTGAGACTGACATTTTTACATGGAGTAAAAAAAAAAACCTTTATTAGCTTTCGTAGTATTGGGACTGATATTCTCATTGATCATAGGCCAAAGTTGTTGCCTATTTTTAATAGCTTTCGTGATGAATTTGTCGAGGGCATCCTTAATGCCCCGCTATCGTATAGACCCTATGTAGGTAGATGAGTTTCGGGGACCCCAATAAAATATTTTGTTTACCAATTGTAAAAAAAAAAAAAAAGAACTATAACAGGGTAGTATGCGGAGTGCAGTGATGAACGTCTTACGGCTGATGTGATGATGATACAGGATTCATGGGCTGGAGGCTGCGAATGTCATAAGCCCCGAAGCTTTCCCTTTTTGACGGCCTTATCATGCTGGTAAAGAAAAAGGATAGCATAGAACGCAAGTGTTGATAACCGTGAAAAAAAAAATGATAACAACATGCCTGAACGGAAATTGCTTCCTCTGATAGCTTGGAACATCGATTGACTTCATAGGTGGTCACTATTTAACCACGTCAGGCATAGCTAGTGGTTCCATCAGGTGCATTCTTTACCTATTAAATCGAAATGACTGATTTTGTAACCTCTGTTCAAATACGTCCACGTGTCATTCGATCTACGTAATGCCCCCTTGTATTTGAACTTACGTTCATAAACGCTTTAGGCGCGTGGCAACGGTCAGGTGAATCTTAGCACGTTTAAACGTTGGTACTCTTAGTTAAGTGTCCTTTAAAATATGCTCACTTCCTTCGAGTATAGTAATGAGATTTCAATGTTACAAGTCCTTCCATGATGATCATTTGGCAGCAACCAAACTGTTGGGTTAACCGAGTTACGAAGTACAGCCTCCTGGAGTTGCTTCTAGGTACGAGTAAAGTAGCCTAACCTCTAAATGTCATGTTTGTCGATTATACACACAGGCTGTAATTTTATCTAAGTGAAGCACGACAACATACTAGTGATAATACGAAGAGTAACGCATCCTATTACAGGAGTTGTTAATCAGCTTGCTGCTGATGTGATAATAGACATGGGCCTCCCCCATGTTGGAGCGGTTTCACCAATTGTAAAAAAAAAAAAAAAAAAAAAAAACGCTACGCTTGGCGGGCTGTTTGGCGGTACAGTATGAGCGTGAAGGACGATGTTGCTTGTCCTCAAATTTTTAGTCCCTTAGTCACTTCTTGTGAAACCCTTGGGAAGAGATGGGGTGGTGTATTGCTCTGAGGCAGCGCCACTGGCTGATTTCTAGACAAAAGCTTAGTTTCACAAGTTACCTAACTTTGTGTTGTTACAAATGGAGAAACGTTACCTACCACTTTAGATATCAAATACCGTCAGTTATTGAGGACAGACTACGTTAAATGCCCGATAGTGACAGTATTATTGACTTGGACAGAATTGATGATGGAGAGACTGAACCTCGACCATCTACTAGTGCAGATTAAGGACTTTTGTACTTGACCGTGATTTTAACGTTCACTAGTTTGTATTTTGAACCTTAGACGTAAACAATTTTTCGCAACTGGATGCCAATAGCCTCAGCCATTCGTAGACGTAGGCGTAAAACACCGAGTTGATTTTCTCGTTGCTGTGCGGCCACAACTGTGTGTGGCGTGCGTTTGGCTCGCAGGCGTATCACCGGGGAGGTGATGTTGGCAATGACCAGAAAGAGGTGATGTTTGAGATCGCCGCATGGAAGCGATAGTGTGGTTGGACACCGGAGGGAGGTGGTCCAAGAGTCGCCAGGTAGGGTGACTGTGTGTTTGGGCGGGCACCGGATGGAGGTGTCTGAGAGTCGCCAGGTTGGGTGACTTTTGTTTGTTTGGGCACCGGATGGAGGTGGCCCAGAGTTGCCAAGATGGGTGACTGTTGTGGTGATACAAAATAAGGAGCGTAACCAAACCAAGTTAGATCCCAAATACCGAGGGCCGTTCAGGGTCGTAGAGGTCTTAGAAGGTGACAGATACAAATTACAAGCTTTGAATTTGAGACGAAGTTACAAGTATGCCCATGACCGTTTACGTAGTATGTCCGAAGGTTATTTGCCTCCGGATGTTGACGATGAATCTGGTGCAGAGGCGTCTACCTTTCAATGTTAATTGTATTGACAGATCGTAACTCAATCAATTGTGTACAGTTGTAATTTTTTTCTTTATCGTTTATTTTTGTGTGTAGTACTGAAGTATTCCAACATGTTTCAGCGGTAAATGAAGAGTGCTGAATGGCGCTATATGTTTGCATGAATTGGCTGCTGCTTGTTTTGTCAGACTCGTTCTGTCATGATGTGTAGCAGGTACATTCGTGTTTTTGTAAAAAAGAAGTATCCCGTTTACCGGCTAAAACTGTTGATGGTATTCCGTCGCCTGTACTGGCGATGATGGTATTCCGTCGCCTGTATTGGCGATGATGGTGTTCCATTGCCTAGATTGGTGATGATGGTATTCCGTCGCCTGTATTGGTGATGATGGTGTTCCATTGCCTAGATTGGTGATGATGGTATTCCGTCGCCTGTATTGGTGATGATGATGTTCCATTGCCTAGATTGGTGATGATGGTATTCCGTCGCCTGTATTGGTGATGATGGTGTTCCATTGCCTAGATTGGTGATGATGGTGTTCCATTGCCTAGATTGGTGATGATGGTGTTCCATTGCCTAGATTGGTGATGATGGTGTTCCACTGCCTAGATTGGTGGTGATGGTGTTCCGTCACCTGGACTGGTGATGATGACTGATTGGTATTCCGTCGCTTGGCGTTAGTGATGATGATTCTTTGTGGTGTCCCGCCACCCGGATGTGGTGATGTTTAGTTCTGGTGTTCCGTCGCTTGTGATTTGCGATGATGATTATGTTCCGTTCTATGTGCCCCTAAAAGTTGTAAATGGTTGTAAGGTTTCAAGCCTTGCAGCTGTGATTTACCTTGGAGACCTAAACTGATTTGAGATTGTTTGAGTTACGATGCTAATGCTGAGGTTTATTTAGTTTACGAGAGTGAAATTATTTTGGTTTTTTTGAGACTGTTAAAATATGTCATTACCATGATTGTAGTCTTGAATTAAAGCTTCACATTATTAGTGTTGCTTTTATTCCTTGAGCTGTGGACCTTCCTAATGAAGGTCAGGATTGGCCGAACGAAATGGAATCTACTGGTTACCCTTTTCTTTTTCAGGTTAGTCACCCGAGGACGTGTGACTCGCAGGATGGCCGTGTCGGAGTGTCATTGAAAACGCGACCAATACCAGCTCGAGATAAGTTTACATAGTTACACTTTGTTTGGATCAAACGTCAGGTATTAGTACCTGGGTGAAACCGGTGGTGGCGTGACGATCGCTTGTACTCGTGAGACGATCGTTTGTGGTAGCAAAGATGATGTATTAACGGAAGGCTGTTTGTGCTGCCACACTGAGTTGAGAATTTATTAGATCTGTGGAGAAGCCACATTAGCTGGACGTCAGTCTCGGAGCAGACACTTTTTGACGGAGCGTCGAGCAGAACACAAGCAGTGGTGATCTGTGAGCAAAATGGACGTGTCACGCCATCGCTGTGATCACCGCGTTTGCATCCATTGTTATCCAAGGCATCCTGTACAATTTCGATTACCAAATGATCAAGACTATTGAAGAAGGACCTCTGTGATATAGCTGCATTGTTATTTCGACGCCCAATACCGAAATAGTTAAGGACGTGAACCACGAGGCCATCCATAACCTAACCTAACCCTTCGAGATATATATGATGTGAAACGTAAAGAAACAGTGATGTTGAAGACTGAAAAATCACTGGAAACGTAAAATCTACAAATACTATGTACTGAAAAAATATTATTGAAGACTAGGCGGTATGGCCAATGAACCTTAGCCTGTCCTCAAAAGGACGGAAAAAAAATTTCTATTGTCTTGTCCACAGACTCCACCTTGGACTGCACACCAGTGGACTGCACCTTGGAGGAAATAAGACTGATGATGTTGAAGACTGAAAAATCACTGGAAACGTAAAATCTACAAATACTATGTACTGAAAAAATATTATTGAAGACTAGGCCGTATGGCCAATGAACCTTAGCCTGTCCTCAAAAGGACGGAATTTTTTTTTATATTGTCTTGTCCACAGACTCCACCTTGGACTGCACCAGTCACAGATCTACTAAGATCTGTGGCACCAGTGGACTTGGAGGAAATAAGACTCCACAGATAGATCTGTGGTCTTGTCCTTAAGTAGTGAAGTGACCAAGAAGTGACAAATGGTATCAAAGCGAATTTATGTCAATAATCACTACGTTTATGATTTATATTGACTTTGGTCTTGGTACTTCTCTTGTGTTCCTGCCTGTGTTTTTTTTTCATGAATTTCACAGAGTACCTACATAAAAAGTGAATTTATTGTGTGCTTCAACCTCAAGGCCCTCAAGCAAGTACTGTGTTCTAGAAAATGAATATTGAGACGAATAGATTGAATACATTTACTAATTGGCCAGCATCAGCGCCAGTCGATCCAATAAGAATTGCGAAGGCTGGATTCTTTTACACGGGCGAGGGTACCGAGGTTCAGTGCTTCAGTTGTAGCGGCAAGATATCCCAGTGGAACTACGGGGACCAGGTTATGTGGCGCCACCGACAGTTGGAGCCAAACTGTGCGTTCGTGGTAAATCCACAGCTCTCTGGTAACATTCCTTTGGTATTGGGCAGGGAATGTACCAGCCACAACGACTCTGAGTCAATATCAGTGACTATTGAACAGCCAGACTCCACTCAGGAGTCACAGGACTACGGGTTGACAGAGGAAGATGAAATGTATAAGAGTGATGCACTCAGATTGTTGTCGTTTATAAACTGGGAGGTAAGTTTTCATTGAAATTTTCATGGTTTCCGTTACCTTAATTTATTATCATCAAGTGTGCCAATTTTTTTTGGTTTGCTCATTACATCAACAAACAATGATAAGTGCTCCCATTGGCTCGAAGTGTCACTGCAACTGCAGCCCCCACTTAAAAAGGTAACCCTACAAGTGGGGACATTAATCGCGCCGCCGAGGCTAACGCGGGGAGTGTAATTTAGCCAAACGGCTGTCCTATTAATGCTTTGCCAATATCCAAGATTTCTCACAGTTTAAGTTTAGTATAAAACATACAAAAACTAATAACTGTTCTAGTTAGCTAATGAAATCTTCTTTCTGTCTGTATCAATTTAAGTAAGATTAAATTTTTTTTGTATATTTTTGCAAACAACTTGATTTTTGACTTTGATGTAATCTGACACTAATAAGTTTAGAAACCTTTTGTATGTGTGGGCGTCAGTAGGCACACACGCACACTACAATAATTACAATGATTTAAAAGTTGTTATTGTAGTGTGCGTACCATTGTATGAAGATTACCTACTAATTGTTTCCTTTTACTATGCTATGGGCCTCATAAGAAGGCTCAAGGTCACCCGAAGGGCAATGGAGCGAGCTATGCTCGGAATTTCCTTACGCAATCGAATCAGAAATGAGGAGACCAAAGAACCAAAGTAACCGACAGAGCTCACAGAATCACTAAACTGAAGTGGCAATGGGCAGGGCACATAGCTCATAGAACATATGAACATATGGCAGTAAAGTTCTTGAGTGGCGACTGCGCAGGGGAAAATGTAGCATAGGAAGGCCTCCTACGTGGTGGACCTGGTGAATATCGCGGGAAGCTGCTGGATGCGAGCAGTGCAGGACCCATCGTCGTGGAAATCCTTTGTGGAGGCCTTTGTTTAGCAGTGTACGATTTTCGGCTAATATGATGATGAACCTTGAGCCATATAATAAAAAAATAAAGAACCCAACTACATAGAAAAACATTACCCCTCTTTTTTGGGCAGCTGGGTAAAAATTAATCCTATTTCACTCAGGGGATCGAGACAAATCTAACGACATCTCACACTCTGAAATCCATTAAGCCATTAATAATATAATAATATATAGTAATATAATATAATATAAGTATATATAAGAATAATAATTGTACATCCTTACTTGCCTGTCAAAATAAATTCATTTTCTTTCTTTCTTTTCCATTGAAGCTACAGGCTCAGCCAAAGAAATGGACATACATACATACACCCAAAAAACATTACCTTCCGTTTGTGCAGTCGGGTAAAAATGAGCCCGTATGGGATTCTTTTACGTTGTCTGTAACTTGATTGTATAATGTGAACAAATCTTTGTGTGGATGAGTAACATGACTTTCAGCCAGCCCACCTCCTCTAAGAAGTCCAGTCGCCCCACAGGTTGCCGACCAATTCCCAGAGCGTCCTCAGGTCTCCGCTATGTTCCGCCCTGTCTGCGCCACCACTCTACTTTCCAGTAGTGGTGGGATGTTATTATGCAAGGTCCTTGGGTGCATGCATACCTCCCACTTCCCCCTCTATACCTGCCACCAAGCAACATAGGAGGTAATATGAGCAATTATAGGCATGTGAGGCATAGTAATTGGATTGGCAAAACACTGATAATTCCTTTGTCTGTTACATGTAGTCAGTTTTTCCCCTCGACATTTTTGCCTCTCTCAAAATTATAATAAAAAAGCTAAATGTTACTTTTAGGGTTTCGTACCTCAACAGTAAAAAACAGAACCCTTATAGTATTACTTTGTTTGCGGTCTAACTATAAATTTGTAATTAAATAAAAAAAATAGTCTTTATTTGAAGTACCTACGTGATCAATTTGCAAGGAACGACGGCCGAAATTTTGAAGCGTGTCAAGTGGAGTATCATATGAAAGGCCTTCATTGGCACAAGCTTAAACAGATTTTTTATTATTTTTAATTTTTCGATTTATGATGAAGAATAAGAAACTTTTCCCTTTTCTTATGTATAGGTGGTAGGTACCTAATAATTTTGGTGTATGGTATGGTATGTGTATGGTGTTTGCATTGTTATGATTTATAATAATATTACTATATACAATATTATGTATAATATTATTATGTACCTACAAATTTGTACGGAAGCCTCAGTGGTCGACTCTGACTCGCACTTGTCCGGTTTTTTTTCTTTTAGGATACATCCGTGGCAAGAGAAGCTCTAGTCAGTGCTGGTTTCTATCATGCGGGTCAGGGGCGACTCCGCTGCGCCTGGTGTGGGGGGCAGTTGGCCCCCTTCAGAAGCATTGGCACCATTGGACAACCACTGCAACTGCATAGAATGTAAGACTGACTTGTTATATCTTTACATTTCATAATTATAATATTATTTTTGAGATAAGGAAGAAGTTTACCAATTGCGAATAAAAAAAATATAATAATACTACTGGGACCGACCCATCATCACGGACAGGACTATTCCTTCAAATAAGCCTGATATCGTGCTGATGGATCGGGTGCAGTCAAGGGTGTTTTTGGTTGATATCACTATCCCATATGATGAAAACCTCGTGCAGGCTGACGCCGATAAAAGGACCAAGTACCTGGACCTGACACACGAGGTTACTGATATGTGGTGAGTGAAATCCACCGAAATCATCCCCGTAGTCCTATTCGTGAACGGGCTAATTCCAGCCGACCTTAAACGTCACCTAAGACGGCTGGATCTCCGAGGCAGACCAATAATTGCAGCAATGCAGAAAGCAGTCCTCCTCTATAATGCCCGGATAATTCGACGCTTTCTCTCCCCGTCGCACTGAACTCCAGCCGACTGTGCTTCCGCTGGAGGTGCTCCTGACACATTACCTCGTGCCAAGTGAGCAGAGTAGCTTAGGTTTATATATTGAGATAATAATAAGATCTAAAATATACCTATAGGCTTATTATCTTTGGAAATGATATCATCATCGTCATACCTGCCGAAAGACGTCCAATGCTGGACAAAAGCCTCCCCCAAGTATTTCCAAGACGACCGGTCCTGCCTTGCCCGCATCCAGCGACTTCTCGCGACCTTCACCAGGTCGTCGGTCCATCGCATGGGAGGCCTGCCTATGCTAAGTCGCCACTCGAGAACTTTATTGCCCCAACGCCCATCTGTTCTACGAGCTATGTGCCCTGCCCACTGCCACTTCAGTTTAGCGATTCTGTGAGCTATGTCGGCTACTTTGGTTCTCCTGCGGATATCCTCATTTCTGATTCGATCGCGTAAGGAAATTCCGAACATAGCACGCTCCATTGCCCTTTGGTTGACCTTGAGCCTTCTTATGAGGCCCATAGTAAGCGACCATGTCTCAGTTCCTTATGTCATCACTGGCAACACACACTGGTCGAAGACCTTGGTCTTAAGACACTGCGGTATCTGGGACGTAAAGATATTGCGAAGCTTCCCGAACGCTGTCCAGCCGAGTTGGATCTTTTTCTCGAAGTTGGACCTATCTAACTGGACTGTTTGTCCCAGGTGTACATATTCGGTAACATCATCGAGTGTAGAGCCTCCAACCTTCAGAGGAGTAGGTATGACACGGAAGTTTGACATAATTTTCGTCTTGTCTATATTCATTCTAAGACCCACTTGTTGAGAGGCTCTACTGAGGCCATCGAGAATTGTGCCTAAGTCGTCCATAGTCTAAGCCATAACATAACCACGATATCGTCAGCGAACCGAAGGTGGGTGATGTAGGTACTCGCCGTTGATATTGATGGCGAGTCCACTCCTGTCCAAAAGCTTAAAAACATCTTCCAGGGCGGCGGTGAACAGTTTCGGAGATATAACGTCTCCCTGTCTCACCCCTCGCTGCAGCTGGATAGGTTCCGAGTTTTGATCCTGGAGGCGAACCGACTTGGTGGCTTTTTCATACAAACACTTATAACATATATATCGATAGTCAATTTGGCACCGCTAGAGACAGCCCGAGTTTCGATCGAATTGAAGGATTTCTCATAGTCCACGAACGCCAAGCATAGTGGCTGATTGTACTCTTCGGTTTTCTGTATAATCTGCCGCAGCGTATGTATGTGGTCTATGGTACTAAATCCTTTTCGGAAACCGGCTTGTTCGGGAGGCTGGAAGTCGTCAAACCTGCGTGCGAGACGATTCGTAATGACTTTCGGAAACAGCTTGGGATCCGGGACACCGCCGGGATCCATACGTAAGAAGAAAATAATAAGTAATAAGAACAAAATGAAAAAAAAACAAGCAGCCAGGTGCGTGTCGGTCGAACCACGCGCAAAGTGGTCTTTTCAAAAAATAAATGTATATTTTAGAAAACAAATTTTTTGTAAAAAATTTGGTATGAAAAGTCTATTTTTACAAATCTAACTACGCATCCTAAGTTGCTCGACTGTACAATATTCAGCTAGCTCAAATTTAACTTAACGGATCCCAAAATCGAAAAAAAAAAGGTTTTCACACACCCGCAATATTTTTGAACGACCTATCCAATGACACCTTACATCACGAGAGAGATATATGAGAAAAAAATCACCCCCACTTTAACGTGTAGGGGATTACTTTAAAATATTTCTTTATCAAGATTTTATTTTACCACTTGGCGCGATTAATGTCTAAGCCAATGCCAAATTACAGCTTTCTAGTACTAAGAGTCTCTGCATTAAACTGCGGACAGACGGACAAGGACATGTCGAAAATAGGGTTCCTTGTTGACTGCGGAACCCTGAAAACGATGTCCACGCAAGCGAAGCTGTGAGCAAATGCTAGCAAGTAATTCAAATAAAATAAATAAAAACCTCCGACAAAAAAAATATATTATTAAAAAAAGTAGAAAATAATATGTTTTGGCCCTTTAAGTTTAATATAACTAGTTATATTTTGATCAAAGAGTCGTCGCGTAGGGAACGCTAAGTTTTTTTATTGATGTGTAACATCTTTGCTCTCGCTTTCCTGCAATTTGTGGGAGTGATTTCGTGAAATGGGACGGAAAAGTGTCCCATGGGACGGAAATGTGTCCCAGGGAGTCGCGTTTTTTCAGGCTTTAAAAGCGCGGAAAAGGCAAAGGTATCTATGATCATACAGCCTAGTCTGCCGTATCTTTGCCGTCCTTTTATAAAGTATTTTGTCACATGTTACACATCATATGCGAGTACTGTAGGTCTCGCTTTTTTTTTTTTTTTATTCACAGTTGGTAAAACCTTGACAACATCTCACCTGGTGGTAAGTGACGATGTTGCCGAAGATGGTAGCGGGCTTACCAAGTTGCTACAATATTAGTAATTAGTTGTAGTATGTAAATTGTAAAGTAAAACATTTGTATTCTGTTTTTATTTTAATAACTTAGCAGTCCCACCACGCGACGACTCTTAGATGAAAATATAACTACTTATTAAACATATTATTTTCTACTTTTTTGAGATTTTCTTCGGGATATTTTAATATTTTTAATTAAATTTATTTCATGGTTTTTAAACTTAATGTATCTAAAACACGATACCTCTGCTGTAAGTTGGTAAGGAGTTGGGTATCATGCAGATACTAGGAGATACTGCAACATCAGGTCAAGGTTACCATGTTCTATCTAAAACCTATTCAATTCAGTCTATTATATTTCTAGTTATATTAAAAAACCTGTAATTAATCTGTAATGTGGCATGCATAACATTAATCACGCGGACAAAGCGGTAAAATGAAATCTGTAATTTTTTTCAGGTTATCTCCCCTACATGTAAAGGAGGGGTGATTTTTTTTGTTTGTGTGCCCTAGCCCCTATCGCGTGGGCTGTGCGGTATCTTTGAATAGTGCCTTCACAACTACTGAGGGTTCTCTAAAACCATTTTTCAATTCAGGGTTACGTTTGCGAACTCCGCGAAATATTCAGCTTTAAAGTGGTAATGTTTGTAAGAGTTAAGTCACAACTCACAAGTCAAGTGCCCCTCCCTTCCTCCTCTATACCAGCCAGCTTAACCGTTATTTCAGGACATCTGAAAAAAATTTAATAGTAGAACGTTTAATAAATTTTAAAGGAAAAGTATCGCGGCTACGTAGACTCTTAGTTAAGGAGCAGGTAATAGTCGACCAACTTAAGATGCGCAATTGGATTTATAAAAAGTTCATAGATATCTTATACAAAATGTCCTATTATCAACGGCAAAAACAATTTTATTTTATTAGTTACTAGCTGTTTTCCGCGGCTTCACCCGCGTAGACAACGTTTCTATGACTTTTCGAGGGTGCGCAGTGCGCGTTGAGGCTCGCGAGCGTGAAAAAAAGTAGCCGATGTGTTAATCCAGGTCCTAATCTGTCTACCTACCAAATTTCAGCCAGATCCGTTCAAGAGTTTTTGCGCGAAGAAGTGACAAACATACACACTCACAAACTTTCGCCTTGATAATATTTAAATTAGTGTGATACATTTATTTTTTGAAGAGACTACGGGTACCTACTTAGCGGCAGTCCGACTCGCGCTTTTACTTTCTTAATAAATAACAGTGATATCTTATTGTTTGCTTTTGTTTAATTCTCATTACACCTTATTTGTTATCATTTCTGTGTTAATTTCAACTCAATAGCGTTAGTACTAATATATATATACTTTGTTAATAGTCTTGATAATTTTAAAATTAAGGCCCTTTCTTCACACAAAGTACCTAATAATAGTAAAAACCTTAAAAAAACCGGTTTTTTTTAATTTATTAAAATATTTTTTTAACGATTAATTTGAATTAGTGCAATTTATGACTGGACACCCTGTATAAGCGAACACAACTGGTACCTACTGCAACGCAAAAACGTCGTAATGACGAATAATAAAACTTTGTGATAGTATCAAATAGACAACAATGTAATCAATCAACAGAGTTTTACACCAAACTCTCCTTATGTGTGTGTCTTTATTTTTTATGATGACATACCTACTCGTACCCACCGGGGACTTCCCAACTTAATATTTGCAGGTACTTCCCTCGTTGTGCGCATGCGGCTTCTCTAGACGCGGCGCAACGTGCGACGACGTGGTCGCCGTCTGCATCGTCGCCTCCCTATACGCCCCCCATACAGTCACCAGCTGACACCACCAATAACCAGCCACAGTCGTAAGTTTCTCGTTCAACATACGCCTCGCTAGACGTTGTGATGAATAACAGCGACAACACTTTCATCACCCGCGCCGCATCGTTACCTAATGCATACCCAAAAAGGAATACAATCGCCGGCTGACACAGCCAATAATCACACCAGCCACAGTCGTAAGTTTCTCATGAATAAACCGATCGTGGTTTGCTGAATCATGTAATTTTTTTATTATTCACAATTGGTAAGCCCTTGGCATCATCTCACCTGATGGTAAGTGACGATGATGCCGAAGAATGGAAGCGGGCTTACCATTCCTCTCTTTCGCTAGACGTTGCGCAATGAGTGGTGTTATTGTCACCGCCCACGTGTTTGTATATGCCCCCCCATACAATCACCAGCGTGATCATTATTCCTGAATGATGATGGGGGGGGGGGGGGCAATATATGGAATGCGGACACTGGTGATTGAATATTTGTCAGCCATGTTTATATGGTTGTATGAATATTTTTTTTTTAATTTTTACCCGAATACGAAAAAAAGAGGGCTATGTTTTTGACAGTCTATGTATGGATGTTCATCTGTTCCCTAGTATTTCCTAAACCACTAAACCGATCTTGACAAATATGGTGTCTTTGGATTCGTGCAATCACTCTTCGTGTCATAGAATATAAAGCATTTGAAAAAAAAATGGCGGATTTTATAGGTGAATTAAAAAAACGAAAAAAAAAATTAGATATTTATTTCATGCTTGGTTATATTCATATTATATTCCTTCATATCATTATCATGCGCACCGGAAAACGTAGCGTAGGAGACCTCCCACGCGGTGGACCGACGACCTGGTGAAGATCGCGGGAAGTCGCTGGATGCGGGCAGCGCAGATCCGGTCGTCGTGGAAATCCTTGGGGGAGGCCTTTGTCCAGCAGTGGAAGTTTTTGGCTGATATGATGACCATGTTTGGTATCAAAAGAAAGGTCTCGATGAGCACATTCTAAAGTTTAGATATACATGTATTTATATATGTACTGCATCATATCCAAATATTTTTAACCAGCTTTTGCCCGCGGCTTCGACCGCGTGGACATAATTTTTATGACTATATTTGAGGGTGAGTGGAATACGTGTGCGTAATTTTAAGTTTCTAGCGCTTAGGGTTTGGCCTGTGCGTTTATTTAAAATATGTCCAAAGAACAAAAAGATTCATACAAACTTGTATCCCCTATTTAACCTCCTCGGGGGTTGAATTTCGAAAAATACTTCCTTAGTGGATGCCTTCGTCATATGAGGAATACGCATGCGAAATTCCAATTTTCTAGCCTTAAGGGTTTGGCCTGTGCGCTGATACATCAGTCAATCACTATTGCCTTTTATATATGTAGACTAGCTTTTGCCCGCGCCTTCGTTCACGTGAACATCGTTTTTTTGACTATCTTTGACGGTGAGTGGAATACGTGTGCGAAATTTAAAGTTTCTAGCCCTAAGGGTCTTAATCTGTGCCTTTTGTTTCAAACTTTCATCCCCTATTTTAACCTCTTAGGGGTTGAATTTTAGAAAACGCTGAAATACGTAACTCATTCAACTGATCCGAAATTTCATGCAAATATGTCCAAGGAATAAAAAGTTTCATACAAACTTATATTTCCCATTTCCCCCCTTGGGGGTTGTATTTTGAAAAATCCTTCCTTAGTGGACGCCTACGTCATAAGAAGATTACTTGTGTGAAATTTTAAGTTTCTATTCCTAAGGGTTTGCGTTACATCCCCTAATTTACCCTCTTAGTGGTTGAATTTTAGAAAACGCTGAAATACATAACTCATTATTTTTGCTGTACTCAATTTATACGAAATTTCATGCAAATATGTCCAAGGAATAAAAAGTTTCATACAAAATTCTATCCCCTATTTCACCCCCTTGGGGGTTAAATTTTGAAAAATCCTCCCTAAGCGGATGCCTTCGTCATATGAGGAGTACGCGTGCGAAATTTAAATTTTCTAGCGTTAAAGGTTTGGCCTGTGCGTTGATACTTCAGTCAACCACTTTTGCTTTTTTAGGGTTCCGTAGTACAACAAGGAACCCTTATAGTTTCGTCATGTCTGTCTGTCCGTCTGTCTGTCCGCGGCCTAGCTCCTAGACTATTAGTAGTAAAGAGCTGAAATTTGGCAAAGATACTCGTATACAGGGTGTTTTTTTAATACCGAGCAAGCCTTAAGGGGGTGTTATGTAGACACGAGAAAAAAAATAAGAATTTTTTTTCAAATAAAAATCTTTACTAGTTTTCCCACAATCATTATTTAAGTTTGTCTAAATAAGTCCACATCGCAAAGCTACCGTCGTACAGCTGGCTGGGGTCAGTAAACTTACGCGTGACGTTCGGATCTTGCAACAAGACGGCAACGTCGCATGATTTCTACCTACGTACCTCGTCACGATCGTGAATAACTTTGGATTTCAGTAAATAAGTGTTTTTTAATAAAATAAAAAACAAAATCATTCTGCGTCATTTCGATAGATTGAGTCAGTTTTCCCTTCGTAATGTACGGGCTTAGGACCGTCAAAATACCTAATTAAGCTGACTGGCAACAACACAATAAAAAAAAACGAAGCGCGAGTCAGAGTTTCACATGAAGGGTTCCTTTACCTTTCTACTTAGATTTTTTTTTGTGAATAACTTCAAATTTACGTTTTATTTTATTTTTGTCTTCACGTGTACTTGCCAAATTTCATGATTCTAGGTCACCAGGAAATTTATACCCTTGTGAACGTCAAAACGGCTATTTTTAAATAACGTTATCTTAGAAGTTTGATTTTTTCACAGCTTCAAGGGATTACAGATTTGATTCATTTCAATTTGACACCTCCACACGTTCCTGACAAAAAGGGCAGACATACAGACGGACAACAAAGTAATTAAAAAAAAGGACCCTTTTTTCTTTTAAAGTACGGAACCCTAAAAATTAGGAAGGTAATTTTTTTGTTACGTATAAATTAGGTGTTTTACTTAAAAAACTGAATCAACTTATTTACAATTTACAAATGATTAAACGAATTTAAGATTACAATGATTTAAAAAAAATGTTCACTTACGTCAGTCGCATTAAATGTTCAAAGTGTTTGCTCGTTTTGAAAGTATTCAAGAATTCTTTCTTCGAGATGTAATGAAATTCCGGGCTGGCCTTGACCTCTGGCATGTCAAGGTGTCTCGAATTGTCCGTGATCTCGTAGATTCTGTACAGTGAGAGAGATTCTGGCTTTTGCTGGTACACGGCGGTTTGGATATCGGCGCATCCACTCTCTTCGAGTCATTGGCACGTTACCATTACACTCGTGGTACAAACAAACCAAGTCCAAGAAATCCGCATTCGAAAATAAACTGCGACGTGGCATTTTCGCGTAGCGCGCCGGGCGTATTACGAAAGCACAAACACAACCTGCACCAAACGCGAGCGGGACGTTACTGTCGATTGTCGGTCGGTGGGGCCGAGCGGGTGGCCGGGCGGGCCGCGGGAGCGCCCGCGCGGGAGTTTCCCTTCTTTGTGGCGGCATGGCAACGTCGCGTGCGTCACGTGGAACGGACGGTGCATTCAACTTTTCAAGTCGTGCATTATTTTTGAAAATGAAAGATTTTTTTATAAAAATTCAAGGTACACTTTTTTTTTGTGAAATGTGTTTAGAATCATGTCAGGATTCACCCCCTTAAGGCTTGCTCGGTATTAAAAAAACACCCTGTATAATAATAACTCGGAGAACTGTAAAAACATTTATGAAAAAAAAACTTTTTAAAGGTATAAAAAAAATCACTCCCACTTTAATTGTAGGGGACAATTAAAGTGTAGGTGATTTTTTTTTCTCGTCAAACCCAGTCGTGTGGGGTATTATTGGTTAGGGCTTAAACAATAAAACCAAAAACCAAATTTCTTTCCTTTTCCATTATAAAAAGAACGCAACCCAGTGATTCACACTCAATAACCGCTCATTCAGTAGACTGTCTTCCTAACATCACGCTTCATAACAAGTGTAAATGCAACAAACTGGAGAAAGAGAATATTAAATACCTGGGTGTTGTTCTAGATGATTCCATGAGTTTTAAGATCCACATTAATAAAGTAACCCAAAGAATAAGAAAACTTATGCCAATATTCCGTAACATTAGGTATATAGGGGACTCCTCAACAATAATAATTGAAAACGCTAAACACGTTAAAAAACCGACTTCCATCGCAACAAATTAGTACATTTTTGCATTATTATTTTTGGTTTTTGTTAATTTTCTACTAAAGTACTACACCGATTTTGATAAAATTTATATGGGACCACACGGGAAGCACTAGCTTTCAAATAAAAAAAGAATTATAAAAATCGGTTCACCCAGTCAAAAGTTCTGAAGTAACAAACTTAAAAAAAAAAAAACATACAGACGAATTGAGAACCTCCTCCTTTTTGGAAGTCGCTTGAAAATTCTATACAATGCTCTTTGTCGTTCACTAATAAGTTACTGTATTACCTCATGGGGAGGAGTCTACAAATCTACTCTTTTGCCCTTAGAAAGAGCTCAAAGACCTTTAAAAGTTACCAGTTCCCCACTGATCATCTCTACAGAGATTGCGAAGTGCTAACAGTGCGTCAGCTGTTCATCCTCGATCTAGTCACAGTCCAACACAAAATTATTGACTTTGACTACGACAGCAATCCTTCCCTAACTCAAAGACGTAAAGATGAAGTCTGTACTACGTTGGCCGTCAAGACATCCATGGCTCAGCACCACTTTTGTTTTTTAGGTGGTTACATCTACAATAAGACATGCAGAAAGCTTAACATAGTACATTTAAACACATACAATTGTAAAAAATCTGTTACTGAATGGTTAATGTCCCTTAATTATAATGAAACAGAACTCTTATTACAAATAGTATCATAAACAAATACCTTTTATACTTTTCCCACATACAACACATATTCTCTATAATTGTCTTTGTATGGATATAACCGCGCACTGGCAAACACACACACACACACGCACACACACACGCACACACGCACACACACACACACACACACACACACACACACACGCAAACACACACCCAACACGCACATGTACTTTTTCTGTTTATATTTCACTGATTATGTTGCTGTAATTTGCTTGTACGTAACTTTATTATTACGTTAACTTTTTCTTTTTGTAAACCCGTTTCTCCGAGTGAGGGCCTGGTGACCTATAACACAAGATATTTTTATCTTAGCTTAGGCACCAGTCTCCCACAAAAAACTGTTGTTTTGACCTTATAATTGCTCCTTTTACTTGTCTATAATTTGTTGCTTTGTGGTAAGAAATAAATAATTTTATTTAAAAAAAAAAAAAAAAATTATAATAGTTGTGAGTCTTATGTATGTATATTTTATAATTTAGGGTTCCGTTTTCGAAAACATAGGCTTGAATGTGCTAAATTTTGTCGGAGTCGAGTGTCCCCACCCCCTAACAACTAAACCGCTGTATTTGGAAATTTGAAAATTAGATATGGACACGATAATGGCAACAACGGAACCCTACATTGCGCGTGGCCCGACACGCACTTGGCTGGTTTTTTATATATATAGAAGTTTTCTTAGCAAATGGACTCACGAGCGATACTATGAGACGGCTCAATGTACGCGCGCTACAATCAAGCGGCACGACACGCGGCCGCGGGTGGCGAGAGGGGGTGGCGTTATACTCTGAGCACAAAAAATATGAAAATAAAATAAAAATTAAAAAAAACTAAAGCCCGACTAAGGAAACGTATGAAAACAAGAGTTTCCCGCCTGAAATCATAGTCTTTTTGATTTATTTACATACCCAAATTAGAATCAAAGTAAGTGCTACGAGCTCTCGCCTACCTTTCTTGAAGGCTTACTCCTACAACCATTTGCTTAGAAAACATTTTATAAATTATACTTACGAGGGCCGATTGATAAGTATCCGAAATGAACAAGAAAAAAACAAACAAACATTGTGAAAACTATTTATTTTTCTACATTATTTCCTTCTACCTCGATGCACTTCGATCACCGTTTCTCAAGGGCCAGGATACCGTTCTGGAATCAAAATACAGTGTAAACTCTGTGAAACTTCACTCGATATAACGATTCACTCTTTGAAACGTCAAAATTTTCTGGCTCCAGTTGGTTTACTTTGACGCTAATTTCTCTGTGCAAAACGAAAACTCTCAATAACGTCACAAAATGCCCGGTCCCTTGAGTGTCGCTATATAGAGTTTACACTGTAGTCATTTACGGCGACCTCCGCTTCGGAATTGGTAGAAAATTTCTGTCCACCTAGTCACTTTTTCAGATTTGGGAACAAATGGAAGTCGCAGGGGGCCAAGTCTGGCGAATAAGGTGGCTGGGGCAGTAGTTCAAAGTGCAGTTCATGCAATTTGGCCACTGTAATTGACGCTGTATGAACTGGGGCGTTGTCGTGATGAAGCATTTTTTTTTCTTTGACAAATGTGGCCGTCATCGCTTAATTTTTGCAGCAAATTCGCATTATATAATATGGCCCCTTTATCGTTCTTCCCTTGTGGAGGTAATCCACATATATTATTCCACAATCCACGAGCATCCCAGAAATCCCAGTTGCCATCACTTTGCCGGCCGATAATTTTGTCTTAGCTTTCTATGGACAGGGTTCACCACTTTTTGTCCACTGTTTAGACAGCTCTTTGGTCTCTGGTGTACAGTGGTGAATCCGAGTCTCGTCGACCGTTATGAAACGTCGCAAAAACTCGCTTGAATTGCGCGTTAAGAGCCTCCAACACTCCTATGAAACGTCTGCTCGATGTGACAAACGCGGCACCCAACGGGCACAGGGCTTTTTCATGCCCAAATGTTTGTGTAAAATGTTAAAAACACCTGAAATTATTGTTCGCTGTAGTTACAAATACCGCAATAAGTGCTAAAAGTGGACACTTGTGTAACTTATGCTATCTATAACTACTGCGAAATTTATTTCACAGAGTTGATAGCTTAAAAAAAAACTAATACAGTACCTATCTTGTCTTAAAAGCGGTGTTATTACTTTTTAACTGATGGCGGCGCTAGCTAGGTGGGGGTAGCCCCGTGTTTACCCTGCCTACGGTTTCTTGTAATTCTTGTATAATATGGTGGAAGTGCCTGCGTTATAATTTCTGTATATTTTGTGTGTTGCTACGTGTATTACAACCAATAAACGTGTTCGATATTTCTATCTATCTATCTTTAGGTCTGGTGCAGCCCACAACGAGCGTCTTCTCGCTTCAGGCGGGACGTGGCGCGCCTTAGGGGTCGTCGGCGGGGGCGCGCGCCACCCTGCGCACGCGGCCTTAGCGGCAAGACTCGCGACCTTCGAGCGCTGGCCCGCGGACCGCACGCAGACGCCGCGAGCTCTGGCTGATGCGGGCTTCTTCTATACTGGGACTGATGATCAGGTAACTAAGCAAAGTCAAGTTCATAATAACGTATTTTTTCTAGCTTTGGCCCGCGGCTTCGCTCGCGTGGCTAATGTTTTTATAACTGTCTCTGCGGGCGAGTGGTGCGCGAGCTGCAAGCTCCAGATCCCTCGGGATCTATATCGGGCTAATCTAATTAGCAGTATGTCACTTCCCGCTCCCTCGACTATTTTATGCAAAAAAATCACGTCAATCCGATGCCTCGTTGCGACGGTGACGAGCGCGAGACTGGAAATGAATTCCCCAGATCCCTCGGGAACTAACTCGGGCTACACTAATTACACACTTGTAGTCTATGTCATTTCCCACTCTCTCAACTATCTGTGCAAAAAATCCTAAAAATCCGTTGCTCCGTTGCGATGTTAAATACACTCGTGAACAAATAATACGGGTCGGTACGAAAAATTAGAATAACTCTCAAAATAATAGAGCTAGCAACATGAATGAAACTGCATGTTGTAGATAATTTAATAGTTAATAAAACTACACGATATGTTAGAAACGTTTATTTCTTTGTTTATTAAAATTACATAAAAACAAAATATAAACACGTTTTGCGTTGAAAAATTAAAAGACAACCTCATTTAGCACACAAAAACGAACTTTATTTTAATACTTCGTATGGCCTCCACGGGCTCTTCTTACAGCTGCCAGACGATGGGCATGCTGTTTATTAAGTTTGTTATGCGATGTTGCGGGATATTGTTCCATTCTTCCACTAACGCATTTTTCAGGTCTCTAAGTGTAGCTGGGGCGGGGTTTCGACTTGTTACAAACCTCCCGAGCTCGTCCCAAGCATTCTCAATCGGATTTAAATCTGGGCTTCTCGAAGCCCAGTCCATGCAATCGATGCCAACGTCTTGTAAGCAATTCGAGCTGTATGTGGCCTAGCATTGTCATGCATAAATACGGAATTTTCATCCATATTAATCAAGTATGGGCCGACATGCTCATATGGCCGATATCTTCTACATATCTTGCACTAGTTAGCGTACCATTTTCTATCAGCACTAACTCCATGTGACTCTCTGAAGAGATTCCAGCCCAAACCATAACGGATCCACCGCCGAACGATACTTTTTCTTCAAAACACTTGAATAAAACGTTCCCCTGGCCGTCGGTAAACTCTTCGCCGCCCATCCTGTGCATACAGCATAAATCTGGATTCATCAGAAAACATTACTCTCGCCCATTCTTCGTTTCCCCATTGTGCATGGCCGCGGGCGAAACGTAATCTTGCTACTCGATGTTCCCTTGCAAGTTTTGGGCCATTTGCGGGTCTATGTGGCGTCTAAGTAACTTCTCGGAGCCGCCGTCTTACATTCCGGTTGCTAACGGCGGCGTCTCTTCGGGTCTCTCGAAGTTGATTAGTTACTTCAACTGACGTGAGGTGTCGATTTCGCAGCACGGTCGCAACAATAAATCGACCCTCTCGAGTAGTAGTACACCTCGGTCTGCCGGTTCCTGGTCTTCTAATGTTGTGCCCAGTTTCTCAGAAACGTTGAAGGACTCTTTGTACCGTAGAAAGTGACACGCCTTTTACTCTCGCTGTACTCGTCTGACTTCTGCCTTTTTCCAGCATAGTGACGATTCGAGTACATTCTTCTGGTGTTAGCGATATGCTTGGAATTCAATAATGATAGTGAAAGACGACGATGACTGCCTTTTATCATTTTGATTTGACAGATTAAAAACAAAAGTGAGAAAACAAGCAAAAGTAAAACATGCGTGACTTGAATTTATTACCAAGTTTGAAGTTTTTTTTTTCAAAACACGTGTACCTATAACATTTAAGGTTCTATGTCATACGATACTAAATTATCTTCAATATAAAGTTAGTTCCATGCACGTAATATTATTAATTTGCCAGATACAGATGATTTGGTCGCTGACCCGTATTATTTGTCCAAGAGTGTAAATCAACCAATATGTGATTCATACTCCGTTGAACAGAGAGTTTATGTTTACACATTTTGCTGGATAAGTACTCACTGAATACTATTAAGATTGAGTTTTCAGTGCTATGCAATCTGCTCTGAATGTAGCAATGCGCGACCTCATAACGGCAAAGAAATCGTGCACCCTCCTCGCCTCTGCACGTATGCCCAATTATGCTCTAAAGAATCTTGGCATTTTCATGAGGATAGAAAGGGGTCATTGTATTGTACCCTCCCTCATGCATGACACTGAAGTACCGCCTCGTACAGTTGGTCCACAGCACGGCATGTATACAGGTTTTAGCATTATGCCATAAACAACGTGGTTTGACCCCTCTGTCACACCTGCGGAACCTTGTAACCGTGAACGAACCGGGGAAACTTGGAAGTTTGGCCTGATAATGCAGCACACTTTAATAAGATAACGCTGGACGTGGGTTTCAGCAGTAATATCATCGGCATACATGAAGAGTTCTGCACCCTGAATGACACTGGGGAGGTCATTCAGTAAAATAGTAAATAAGGTGTTAGATAGACAGGAACCCATGATTAGGTTGTGTAGTCCACATTTTTATGGACAATTTCTTATGTATTTATCCATGTACGGACAGCGACACATCAATCTATACAAAACCAGTATAAGCTGGCCGCGCGACGCCTTTGCGTTTCAACATACGCGAGGCCCGCGTATACTGGTTTTGTATAGCTTGATGTGGCGCCGTGTGTACATCACCATGTCGACTATATATATATTTATGACTAGCTTTTGCCCGCGGCTTCGCCCACGTGGACATAGCTTTTATGACTCTTTTTGAGGGTGAGCCGCAATCAGCTCGCAAGCGTGGACGTGAGTTTTCACCAGGTACCTCAGGAACTGTATCGGGCTATTCGGATTAGCAGTCTTTGTCACTTCCCACCCCCTCAACAAATTCTATACAAAAAATCACTTTAATCCGTTGCTCCGTTGTGACGCCACCGACGTGCGCGAGCGTAGAAAACAGTTGTCCCCAGATCCCTCGGGAACTATGTCAGGATATACTTATTAGTAAATTATATCATTTTCCACCTCATCTCTGTGCTAAAAATCACACCAATCCATTTTTTCATTACGATTTTAAATAAAACGAACATAGAGTATAGTTTTAGTTTCGTCAGGAACTGCATCGGACTATGATAATTTCCACAGATAAAAGGTTGACTATTTCATTCCCAGTGATACAGGCTACCTGCATGCAAAATTTCATCAAGATTGGTAGAGGATTTCTAAATCTTAAATAAAATATAGAGCGTCGGTGGCAAAACGGTTAGGGCCACTACCTCCTGTCCGGAAGGCCGTGGTTCGAATCCTGCCACTTACCAATATCTATACGAATATCGATTTCATATTGGTACGTACGTTTATCCGACGCTCTTACGGTGAGAAAAACATCGTGAGGAAACCTGCACACGCCTGCGAAGAAATTTGAAGCTTATGTGTGAAGTCAATCAACCCGCAATGGGCCCGCGTGATCATCTAAGGCCAGATCGCCCTAACTCAGGGCAGGTCGAGCCCCTTGGTGGGGACGTATATAAACTGATATGATGAAATATTATCAAAAACCTAATTCAAATCATTATAGGTATCAATCTAGTAATAAAATTTCCTAACAATATTAATATGGGTCAAATCCTCTAGTAATACCAGCTCCAAAGGAGCCCAAGACGCACTTCTCGTTGCCGCGATGGATGGCAATAGACAACCTTAGCAGCAGGTAGGACGTCACGTCACATCTCTCTCGAAGGCGAAGGCCAATCTTCTTTGTGAAGGCAAAGGCCTCTGAGGGTTCAGCAGCCGGTTGTCTCATAGACCAGCGGCACAAAGCAGTAATTTGCCTCCAAGACCGAGTACTTATTATTCTTCTTTCTCACCGCAAATTGAGCAGCAGTACCGTACGGGTGAGGAGTGAGGCAGAAAAAGTGGCTTCCCAAAGCAGACACGTTCCTCTCTGCCATAGCACCTGTTTAAACCCTCCGGCCTTTTGCCATCAGATCGACTAAAGCCCGGCCGGCGGCTGCATCAAAGATGGAATATTCCATCTGGCCGAGACCAGTGCCCTCCGAGTGAGGTCATTAAGGAATTGGTGACGTGGTAATCTTCACAAACACGACTGCAACTCAGTGAGTGATGGCCAGTTGCCACCACCGAGGACCCGCAAATACATTGATGAGGTTCACAGATATTGATATTGCAGGTGGAGAGCAACTGCCACACGCAAATAGTCGCCGTCAGAAGAGTTCCCATATCTGTGCCTCTTCTTAAAAGATGTTAAACTCGATTTATGTGTTTTATTTTTTTACACGATTGGAATCTGTAAAAAAATACCTCTCTGTTCGTCTATGAAACACATCGCTACGTAGTTCCAGAGTTTAAAGTAGCGTATGCTGAAAAATACATAAAAGAAATCCACTCAAAAGTATGAAATATTATTTTAATGCTGTAATACAACTTAGCGCGTTTTATTATCCCTGCAGTGCCATCTATTGGCATTCTGCTACTATGATTATAATGTTTGGTATGTGTAGATAATATATAGAAAAAAGTACTCTATTGTTATTATTGTATGTATCGATAGATAATTTCCCACGGGACCTCTTTAGTTTTCCGGGATAAAGTATACCCGACTATACAATGATGGTCAAAACACCTCATCCCAATGTAAAGGTTTCATATTGTTACGTTGAGTCATTCTAAAGATATAATTTTTTGCATTCCTGTAGGATCCCTAATTTTTTTGGGATTCACTATGTCCCAATTTTAGTTCGCGATAAGAGTATCAACGTGTAAAATTTGATTGTAATAGGTCAAGCCACATTTGCGTGGTGAGCCACTCTATAAATGAATACTTTTGATTTTCCCACGGGAACTCTTGAATTTTCTGGGATAAAAAGTATCCTATATGTTAACCCGGGCTATAAGGAACCACCATACAAAATTTCACCAAAATCGGCCTGGTAGTTTTTGCGTGATGCGCGAACATACAGACAGACAGACAGACAGACAAAAATTCCAAAAGTTGTTGTTTTGGCCTCTGTATCGTTAGTAATGTCCACCACAGTTATTATTTTCCAAAAATATTTCATGTACAGACACGGCCCCGTTACAGTTTTATTATATTATAGATACAAGATACAAGGTGGTAAAAGGGTTGGTAGTTTGGGGCCAGATGACCGTGTGATTTGTCCCTGAATATTATTATTAGAGTTTACTGAGTAAACTCATATGTAAGCCCGGATATGAAAATTTATGGGGAGTAAAATCAGACGTTATGCGTTATGCGATATTTGTATAGCATATTTATTAATTTTGTGCGCAACTTATTTGGGTGTATGTATGTATGTATGTTTGCTTGGGGGTTGGGGCTTGGGGCCGGTCAAGGTCAAGTTCATCATCGTCATCATCATATCAGCCGAAGGAAGTCCACTGCTGGACATAGGCCTCCCCCAAGGATCCCCACGACGACCGGTTCTGCGCTGCTAGCATCCAGCGGCTTCCCGCGACCTTCACCAGGTCATCAGTCCACCGAGTGGGACGCCTGCCTACACTACTAGGTCAAGTTAAGTTAAGTTAAAAGGATTAAAAGGTCAAGGGCAATATTGGGGCCTGTTAAGGTCGAGATTAAGTTAAGTTAATCGGATTAAAAGCCTAAGGTCAAGGTCAAGTTAAGTTAAAAGGATTAAAAGCCCAAGGTCAAGGTCAAGTTAAGTTAAAAGGATTAAAAGTACTAGGCTTCCAGGATCTTATAAGAGGTGACCATTCTTTGTGAGGAAATGCCAAAGAGTTAATTCACCCGACTATGGGCTGTATCTTACATCTCCTTAAACACGTGTGGCCTAAAGCACACAAGCGTTTGGCTTGTAGCACGTTATCACGTAAAATTATCGTCCGTAAACCGACTTTACAGACAACATCGTATTCTTTAGTTACTGGACCGATTGCTTCCAAAGTCGATATCTGGGGGTCCTTGAGACCCCTACTTACGAATCCGTTGTCATAATTGAAAAGATTGGCCGCCATCCCCCAGCACATTTATAAACGTTAGTAAGGAGTAAACTCAAGTCGTGCGTCGAAGCTGAGACACACACCTTTTTATTTTTATTTCTTGAAAGGTGTAACGAACGTCAAACTTGTTTCAGGTGCGATGTTTCTACTGCGACGGCGGGCTCGGCAAGTGGGAAGCGGGAGACTCGCCGTGGCGGGAACACGCGCGCTGGTTTCCCCACTGCGGGCTCGTCCTGCTCGTCAAGGGACGGACCTTTGTCGACGAGTGTCGCCGTGGGTCCGAGTGTAATGTGCAGCGCTGTGTGAGTTATGAACACTTTCAACCAATTAGAAGGTACTTATCTGGCCAAGGGAATAGCATATTAGTTCCTGCACTACACGCTCGTCCTGCTCGTTAAGGGACGGGTTTTTGTAAACGGGTGTCATCGTGGGTCCGAGTGTAAGTAGCGTTGTGTGAATTATGAACTTTGCCTCAAATACCTCAAGTCAACTTTTAACTAGGCTCTGGTTTTTGGTTAAAACAAATATATTAACAAGCAGAGGAAAATATTTTACGCCTTTAGTTTTATTCAACAGACTTTTTGTTGTCTTGACGGTCATTGACTCACTGCAGTCTGAATAGTCTGATCAAGTATTATAATAATAACTTCTCTGTTCCAGCTCTCCGCCGACAGTGGTCTTAGTGTGAGAAGAAGCACAGGAGTTAATTTTCCAGTAACTGAAAGTCAGGTGAGAATTAATGAGAGGAGCTCAAATATACAGGTTGTAACAAAATTGGTGTAGGTCCTGTTAACTTGGGCTTCTACTCATCATACTGAACAACTTTTGTTCCACAACTTTGCTGAAAACGTAAATATTTTTTTTAACTCTTCATACAAATTAATCAGCTGATTGACCGATTTTGTGATAAGATAAGATCATTTATTTGCTTTAAACGTGGTAAAAACATGTACAATATTTTGTATTATGTAGTGCATTTTAGTATGGAGGGTCCCAAGATTTTTTTGAGAATTGACTATGGGTTCCTTGGAGAAAATTGTTCAGTACGACGAGTAGAACCCCCAGATAACGGGACCTACACCAATTTTGTTACACCTTGTATTTCGAATGAACATAGAGAGGACTACAGTATGGTACTCTTCAAGATGGGGTTTAAAAGGTTTTTGAAGCACCTTGGTAGGTACTTAGTAAAAATGTTAACTGACTCACGGACATCTCAAAGCCTGCACGGGGTGGGTCTAGAAGCATGAAACCCCGCACAGAGGTTCTAAGAAATGTAAGTATTGTTTTTGGAAAATTGTAAATAAAAAGCGGCGACTCGCGCACCGCGCTCCTAAAGAGAGTTCCCAAAGCGATGTCCACTCGGTTAAAGAAGCACAGAAAAAAAGCTGGTTTGCAAATCTTATTACTTTAAGTGAGCAATTTTTGATAACGGCTCTGTAGATTAGGAACAACCAAACAAACCACTTCCCGGTTTACGATTGAGCTGAAATTCTGCATAAACGTTAAGTTTGAAGAATAATGCATGGTTACATAAGCGACGGACGTCATTCTAAATCCAATATGACGGATTCCCAGAGATGGCGGATCAGTATTTTTTTTATGCACACCGATGATATGGGTATCATAATACTCACAATATAAAAGAGCTCAGCAAACCCTTTTATATGATACCCATATGATTGGGGTGCGGTCGGTGCGGTCGGTGCGGTCGGTGCGGTCGGCGCGGTCGGTGCGGTCGGTGCGGTCGGTGCGGTCGGTGCGGTCGGCGCGGTCGGCGCGGTCGGCGCGGTCGGTGCGGTCGGTGCGGTCGGTGCGGTCGGTGCGGCGCGTGAAACAAAACTGATCCGCCAACTTTGGGAATCCGCCACAAGGGTATCAGGGTTTGCTGAGAAGAAGAAATAATTAAAATTATTTTCTAATTGAAGCTTGTAAGTACATAAAAATTATTAGGAATTAATCGTCCGCGTAGAAATAGTTTTTATGACTGTCCTTGAGGGCGAATGGTGCGCGAGCCGCAAGCGGCTCGCGAGCTTGGACATGAGTTTTCTCCAGATCCCTCAGGAACTATGTCCGCATATGCTAATTAGTAAATTATGTCATTTCCCACCCCTGTTAAAAAAATCACAACAATCGATTGTTCCGTTGTGATAATAAAGAAATTAACCAAGAAAAGAGTTTTTTTTTTCAGTTCCCTCAGGAACTGCATCGGACTATGTTATTTTCACGGGATGAAAAGTAGCCTATGTCCTTCCCCGTTACACAGGCTACCTGCATGCCAAATTTCATCTAGATTGGTCAAGGTGTTGAAGCGTGAAAATGTAACAAACTCATTTTCACTTTTATAATATTAGTAAGGATTTTAGGAATACCATCAGTAATATTTATTTATTTAGGTAATGTCTGTATCTAGATTGGTATCATCCCTGAAAAAAGCCGTTTTCACACAAAAAACAACATATTTTTAGTTCACATGCCTAGGAGACTCCGAGAAACGCTCGGTCGCCGTCGCGTCGCCCAGCTCGCCCAGCTCGCCCAGGCCGCTCGGCTTCTAATTTATAACGTGTGACAGTGTAATGATAAATGTAAGGGCCTCCGCCAACCACGGGCAGCACGGGCACCACGGGCACCGCGGCGCGGCACCAAGGCGGGCGCACGTTGCGTGTATGTTTTGCAAAAATGTATTAGCAGCGTTAATGAAGCGGACGTATCAAGCGGGCCGTCAATTTTTTTGCCACCTTTTTCGATAATAAATTGTAAGGCCAGGCTATGCAAACTTTTCCGCGTAGCCGTCACCGTCTGATATACACAAATTAACATTAAATGACACGCTTACATAAGCATTACTTCATAGTAGCAAAGAGAACGGGTGTATCAGAAATCAGACTTGATGAAAACTTTACAAATTATTTGTGTTGCCTTACTACGCGTCATACTGAACAACTTTTATTCTACAAGTTTTTTTATTCAAAAAATCTTTGAACTCTTCATACGAAACGATCAGCTGATTGACCAATTTTTTGCATTTTTGTATGGAGCGTTGATTTTTTTTGCGAATTGACTAAGGGTTCCTTGGGGAAAGTTGTTCAGTATGATCAGTAGAAGCCCCAGTTAACGGTTTCTACACTATTTTTTTACACACTGTATATAAAAATAAATTGCTGTTCGTTAGTCTCGCTATAACTCGAAAACGGCTCGACCAATTTCAATGAAACTTTGGTGAATTTTTGAATGCCCCGCAATCCGCCCCCGGGATCTGCTCGCGGCTCGCACACCGCGCACTTTTCATATCCACGCGGGCGGAGCCGCGGGCATCAACTAGTATTTTATGATTGTATTTGTTGCCAGGTGGTAGAGTGTATGGAGAGTGAGCCCGCACTGGCGGCGCTCGGAGCCGGCTTGGACGTGGCGCGCGTGCGGCGGGCCGTCATGCGTCGCCTCAGAGCCACCGGTCAGTACCCACTACTCTACCGACCAGGGCTGCTACCTCTGTTCGATCGTTGAGCACTACTATATCAGCTCTAAAAAAGCGCTAAATTCCGCTAGATGATCAAAATATAAGAACGCGCCAACTTTCACTCAACTCATTCGTTTTTCGTTGTCATTTAAGCCCAAAAAACAAAAAAATGACTAGTGTTGCCACAGAAATAAAATAAAATAACTGCGGAACGAGAAAAATAATAAAACGTGCCATATTGGGCGCTAGGAGTTGTTAAGTAAAAATGGGAGTTCAGTACACTAAAAAAGCGCTAGATCTAGCTCCGAAAGCGCTAAGGAGGCAGCACTGCTACCGACCCGACCGGCCGCCGCCACCCCGCCCGACCCTACCTCACTCCACACAATGAAACAACAATTTGTACCTACACGTGATGGTATAGATAGGTGCTTCCCTTCTAGGGTTTGTACCCGGGAATTCTCGTCCCGGGAATTCCCGGGAAATCGGTTGGTTTCGTTCCCGGGAAATTCAGCTCGAGAAAAGTCGAGACATCGAGAAGTTGAAATTAAACTTATCTCCTGGAAAAAAAATATACGCTTTCTTTATAAATGCGAGGCGGCGCGGCGGCGGCATCCTTTGACAGCGCGGCAAGTGTCTGTCGGTATCCTTTTTTTTACCAACAAACGCAAGCGCCCACGCGGCCGTTTCGTTCATTCGTGTTTCAACTCCCGCCGTGTTCGGATCGGATCATAAAGCTAGGACAGTGTATTCAGTGACGCACGCGTAATATAATTGCAGAGTAGTTATTTCTTATTTAAATAGTATTTTTGACTGCAAAAGTTCAAGTGTTTGTTTTGTAGGACTGCCAAAATTGAAGATTGAATAGGTATTTCAAAGAAATGAAACTTCTGTTTTTTCTTTATAAAAATAGATAATTTAGTGCATTAAGGTGGTTCGATGAAGCTCCTCAATGCTCAATTCTCGCTAGATGGCGCCTGCTCCACAAATTTTTAGTTTTAATTTTTTTTTGAAGTCGTGGTTCCACATTTTTACCTTAAAAACGTTAAGCGCACTCTTTACATAAATATTTAACTGTCGAAAAACAAATTGCACAATTAATTGCATTATAGTATCCAAAAATCTCGATTATATGTTTCTTAACGCAGTTTTGAACTCGACACTCACACATCCATTGATTATTGCAATCGGCAAT
Organism: Coleophora flavipennella; assembly: GCA_947284805.1. Taxonomy (NCBI): domain Eukaryota; kingdom Metazoa; phylum Arthropoda; class Insecta; order Lepidoptera; family Coleophoridae; genus Coleophora; species Coleophora flavipennella. The sequence continues at coordinate 367,392 of OX369273.1, forward strand.
CATCGCATTTCCGAATACAAACGAATGCTAATTCCATGTCCATCAATTACAAGATTTATCGTATAACAGAATTTGAATTCAGAACTAAGTACTTTATTGTTGTTTTGTTTAGATTCCCGCACGAACTATATAGAGCTCTTAAATTATCATTATGTATAATATACTAACGAAATTAATAAAAATATTAAAAAAAAAAAATTCTTCAACCGACTTCCAATAAAGGGAAGGTTAAATGTTCGACAATAGGGTATTGTTTTTTTGGTTTCCTGTTTTTCGGAGTGCTGACCTTAATTAGTAATTAGTAATTACACTGGAATGTGTTTCAGTCCTAACTTCATTTAGGATATTGCTCATAGTTCTTCTTGAAATTCCAGTGGTATTAGCAACTCTCTTAAACCTTCTTAAAATAATTACTTTCATTAACATACAATTTTTTTTAAATCTGTTGGCTTCGGTTACATAATATTTATAAACATTGAAGATAATTTCGCGTGACTGGCATTGTAAAAGTTTCCCTTTTTTTATAGATATCATCTGAAAACTTTAAATTCGTTGAATTTTAAATTGGGGGTTTTAACAACTCTTTATATATATCGATTAACATATTTACTTTTTTGAACTGAAAATTTCTCTAGGCGCGTTGGAAAATTTTGAGATGGGAAAAACCAACGTCACAGATACCTTGAAGTGAAAACTTTTTTGAGATTGAAAAACTATTGAACTTGCGACACCGTCACCGTCACCGTCACCTTGAAGTGAAAACTTTTAAGATGGGAAAAACCATTGAACGCGCAACACCGTCACCGAAACCGTCACCGACACCTTGAATTGAAGACTTTTTGAAATGAGAAAAACCATAGAACGCGCGACACCGTCAACGGCACTGTTACCGACAGCTTGAAGTAAAAAAAAATAAAGATGGGAAAAACCATTGAAACCGCGACACTGTCACCGACACCTAGGTGAAAACTTTTGACATGGGAAAAAAACCATTAAACTAGCGTCACCGTTACCGACACCGACACCGACACCGTCACCGACACCGTTACCGACACCGTTACCGACACTGTTACCGACACCGTCAACGGCACCGTTACCGACAGCTTGAAGTTAAAAAAAAAATAAGATGGGAAAAAAACCATTGAAACCGCGACACCGTCACCGACACCTAGGTGAAAACTTTTGACATTAGAAAAAAACCATTAAACTAGCGTCACCGTTACCGACACCGACACCGTCACCGACACCGTTACCGACAACGTTACCGACACTGTTACCGACACCGCCAACGGCACCGTTACCGACAGCTTGAAGTAAAAAAAAATTAAGATGAGAAAAAAACCATTGAAACCGCGACACCGTCACCGACACCTAGGTGAAAACTTTTGAAATTAGAAAAAAACCATTAAACTAGCGTCACCGTTACCGACACCGACACCGTCACCGACACCGTTACCGACACCGATACCGACACTGTTACCGACACCTTGAAGTAAAAATTTTTTTGAGATAGGAAAAATGGCGTTTCAAATTATGTATATTATTTATTTATTTATTTACACTTATAGTACACTGAAACAGTTTCGTAAAGCTAATACATAAAGTTATTATAATGAAGTGTACAGTAGGCGGTATATAGTATACTAGCTGTTTCCCGCGGCTTCACCCGCGTGGACCACGTTTCTATGACTCTTCGAGGGTGCGCAGTGCGCGAGCCGCAAGCGGCTCGCGAGCGTGGTAAAAAGTAGCCTATGTCTTAAGCCAGGTCCTAATCTGTCTACCTACCAAATTTCAGCCAAATCCGTTCAGTAGTTTTTGCGGGAAAGCGTAACAGACAGACAGAGTTACATTAGTAGGGATTAGTAATAATTCTTCAATCCATGAAAATGAAAAACAAACAAAAGACAGTTTGTTATATTCTCTTTGCAAACGATTGACTTGATGCAGTGACAGAACGTAAGAGCGGCAACATGCACGCGCGTCGGTCGGTTGCATGGAGCGGCAACGTCGCGCATCTTGTGTATTTACACGACATTTTGTCTCGCACACATTCGTAAATTTAATGAAAATTGAGCGTTGATTTATTCCATAATTTTAAATGAAAGTATGTTTTTTTATTAATCTTGCGCAAACAAATACTTGAAAAAAGTTTGTAGCACACATAATTTACGCTTTATTCTGTATCCTGAACCAGATTATTGCAATTGTTTTTTGTATGATAATCGAACCACCTTAATATTAACCAATTTCATTAGTTGCAATAATCACACAATAGCCTAAAGTCCTAAACTTATTATTATTATTAAAGACTAGCTTTTGCCCGCGGCTTCGCCCGCGTGGACAAAGTTTTTGTGACTGTCTTAGCCGGTGCCCGTGTACCAGCGCGGTGCCCGAGCCGCAAGCGGTTCGCGAGCGTGGGCATGTATTTTCTCCAGATCCCTCGAGAACTATGTCAGGATATGCTTATTAGTAAATCATGTCATTTCCCATGAGACAGATGGTTGAGAGCCATCTCTGTGGAAAAAATCACAACAATCCATTGTTCCGTTGCGATGTAAAAGTAATTAACCTAAAAAGAGTATTTTTTAGTTCCCTCAGGAACAGATTATGCTATTTTCCTGGGATAAAAAGTAGCCTATGTCCTTCCCCATGACTCAGGCTACCTACATGCAAAATTTTGTCAAGATTGGTTGAGATGTAGAAGCGTGAAAAGGTAACAAACAAACAAACACATTTCCACATTTATAATATGAGTAAGCTTTATGTTTTAATTTTATCTTAATAACACATTTAAATTAAACACTCTCTTTATTATTAAAACAAAAAATTTACACGCAAATAATTTTTTTTCTCGATAACCCGAGAAGACCCGAGAAATCCGGCTCGAGAATTCTCGAGACCCGAGAACTGAAAAACCTCGAGAAATCACAAACCCTATTCCCTTCCTTACGGCACTCGCGTCTCGCTCTACTCGCACTGGCAGCGCCCGCGCTGGCCGACACCTCCTCCTCGTATGTAACATTACCTTCATTACGTAGTGATAGTTAGTTGGTATTAATTCACATGGAAGTCACAGCCCACGCGACGGTTTAAGATCGTTCGGTGAAAGTGGAGAGGGACACTCGCGTATTCTTTTTCTGACTCTCACTCCGTAATATAGAGAGATGCGTTTACTCGAATATTCCTCTCCACCTTCGCCGAGCGATCGCAAATAGTTGTGCGGGCTGTAACAGCGGTAGCAAAATTTGTTAAAAATGAAGAAACCAACCTAGGAAAACCTTTTGCTACACAATACGTAGAATTTGGAATGATTACGCCGAAGAGTTGTATTATGGAAAAGAAAAAATGGATGTAGTAGGTAAAGAATATAAATAATTAATGGTCTAGATTGAAAATGGACAAAGTGTTTTAAAAAAGGTATTGTTATCGCCATTGAATCTAAAAATTAAAACCAGTTAGTACAAAAAAGAACTTTGACCCAATTCGAACATAAAAGTGCCATTGTGTAATTAATTACACCTTCAGATGAATAATTTTTATATTTTTTGGTAGAGTTTCTAGGTGGCATAACCGAATAACACTTTTTACACAATTTAAAATGTTCATAAAATCCAATGAAGAATGCAGGTTAGGTAGAGGGAATAGAAATAAAACTAATCACTTCCCTTGGCGGGTATGCTGGCTAGTTGCGCGTGGTGCTGTTCCAGCATACATCGGTGGCACGGGTGTAGCACATTCCCGTCAAGGATGCTGGTCGAGCGTGCCACTCAGGACTTCAGGAGCTGGTAAGATAGGTTGCACGCAGTGTTTGAGTAATTGGACCCTATAAGGTATAAAGAATACAATTTATACCACAACGCGGCATAAACGAAAACATCAAAAGAATATGGACAAACATACCTCTACATTAAAATCACCTTTAAATTTAACCTTAAAAATCATCTCATATCCTATCAGAAAGAGATGCATGTAGGTGGCCGAGTTGTTTCAACATAGCTAAGGTGATTAAGTTAAGACCCTGATTTTGGTTACAAATAAACCCATCTCGTGTCCTTTTATTATTATTACTTTTTATTTTATTAACATTATTTTATTTTATATATCAGTTTAATCTACTTCGCTAATTTATCTATTCTTAATTACTATTATATTGTTTACATTATCGCACTACTGAACCGATCGCTTCGCGGACACGACACCACGGGCTTTTCTTAAAACCAGCGCTGCAGTTGTCCTGCAGCTAATGCTGAGAAAAGTTCATTTTGACATCGCACAACACGTCGTTGTGTTAACTTTTTTTTTGTTTTTTTTTGTGTTTCTATACGTTTTACTTTTTTTATATTGTGAAATCGGTGTGTGTTTGTGTCAAATAAAAATCTGTCTATTGTCTACATATCCGGCGAGGGTTCGGCAAACGATACTATTTATAACATCTTATCCAAAAATAAAGACAAATAATAAATGTAGATAATTTAAATTAATTTTCTAAAAATTCGGAACACAATTTTGTGACAATACTTAACAATCATTCTCTCTGTCAAAAAATAAACAAACCCCTCGGTCTGTCTATTGAAAAAATCAAATTTTAAAAACGGTTCAAAAAAGTGAATATAATCCCAAACTAAAAGGACCAAACAGCAAGGAGTTGCAATGTGAAACATCCATTTTGTAGCAAAGAGTTTTTCTACACAGTAGGTATAGCGCTGTCTCATACGCATTTAGTATTTTTTTATTCATTTATTTAACCGTCTCCGTGGCGTAATGGTTAAGTCCAGTTAGCTACACACACACCAGGAGGTCGCGGATTCGATTTCCGGCGGAGTCTTAACTTTGTATGCATTACATACTGTTTTTACAATAATATAAAATTAAAAAAAAAACCTTTTTAAAAGGGCTTTAAGAAAATATTCTACCCACATATTTTTTAAACTTTTTGTTTCTTTTTATTATAGTTAGTAAATCAGTCATAATATATTCTGTAAAAAAATCAACCGGCCACCTTCCACTGTTCGTAAGATACACACAGTCCTTTAAAGGTCGGACAGACAGACGGACGGACTGAGGCTTGGCAATAGGTTGCCGTTGTTAAATCCACAAAAAACTGCAATGATTTCCTACAACAATACAGCGTGTAATATTTACTGAGTGAATATTTGCAGGTCTCGCCTTCACTTCATCTGAGGCGCTCATAGACGCAGTTCTGGACGAGCAGCTGAACGAGGAGGCGTGGAGCGTCTCCCCGCACAGCCAGAGACTCGCCAGAGACATACTTGCTGAGACTTTGAGGGACTTCGCGCCGAGAACCGGGTTAGTAACTGACCGCTCCATAGTATCATTTCTCCAAAAGTTTTTTTATTTCTGTTTTTTGGGGTGTTTGACTCCAATATCACCTGATGTTAAATGATGATGGAGTGGAAGGTGAAACACGCTGTCCCAGAAACGCCTATTCACTCTCACGTTGAAGATACATTGAATGACTCGTGAAACACAGGCTAGCAATACGAAGAAGCAAAGCGCTTCGCGTGCACAGTTGGAATATCAACCACATAAGGATGGAAGCGCGCTCTGAGCAGTATTAGATAAGCAAAGAACAGCGACCTGAGCATGTGTTCCACCGGCCCCGGATAACGTATCAAACGTTTGACAACGTTGCGAGGGAGCTACTGCTACGCCAGTTAATAACTATTGTAATGCGTTGTTTTCATTCAATTACTCGATGACGTAAAATAGTTTGATTATCTGTACATAAATGTAGTCGGAGTAGGAAAACTGGCAGGCTGAGGTCAGGCTGACCAAGGCATACACGGATCAGATTAATAAGGTTGGATTGGAAATGTGCGCTGGGCAGGCGCGACACAAGTATGATTAGATAATCATACTTAACCGAAGCACGCGTTCAAACTTTTTATTTGCGTGTGGTTGTGTGTAACGTACAGACTCGAAATGGTGTGAGACACAATTGCAACCCTGTGTTCTAAGTGTGTTTTGTTTATTAGTGTGCGCAATTCATGTATGTATTATTTGCTTGTGTAGTGGAGTTGATGGGTGGGAGACAGGCGACAACGCTGGTTTTCAAACAAAAGTACGTGAACAGCATTCATTAAACTAATGTTATACGTTGTGTTGACTCAATTACTCGATGAGGTGCAATGTACCGGTTCTGTGGCGCCCTAAACTTCGTAACCTGCCAAGACAGGACTCGGCATTAAGTTTAATAATCTTTACTAAACTGCTTCCAACCTATCCACTAGTTTCTTACTATTACCCGATAAGGTATTTTGTGAGTTAAAAGCGATTAACTTGTTTCCCTACTACGCAAAACCTGCCAATGTGTGCCGCGTGCAAAGTGGATTTGTTCAATTACCTTATCTGCTAGAGTCTTGCAGTGGACTCTCGGCACAGTATATATATTAGTACTAACGTACAGTATGGACACTCCCTGCCCCTCTCTAAATTCGACCTCAACCCCCCCCCCCCCCCCCGTCACTCAGATTGGGTGTAGATTGGGTACCAAACGTAAAGGACGAGCTACGCAAGCACTTTTATTCACTATATTCACAAACATTGTAAATGGTAACTGCGACGTGGACGTATGAATTAACACTGAAAACTGCTATTATTTTATACATCTTCTAACACTTTTTCCATAAAATTTGGGGGTTTTAAATGGGTGGAGGGGGCATCAAATTGACTTCACCTTTTTTTGCAATAAGCTGTAGCGATTTTCGCCGTCAGAGAAGTGGAGGACCTTTTTTTAATAAGCGGCAGCGATTTTCGGCGTCATAGAAGTAGATGACTTTTTTTTTAATAAGCGGTAGCGATTTGTCGGTCAAGGAAAAAGTGTTTAAAGATTCATTGTTAATTCGTACGTCCACATCGCAGTTACCATCTATAATTTGTCTCATAATGTGTATGAGTAATACTACTCATTGAGTATTCACACAGCATTCAGTAAATAACTAACAAATATTTTGTGACCAATACCGCCGGTGTGATTCAACCCTACCTGCATTCTTGCCTATAGATACGTCAGTTATAATTATGTATATCATTTCTCGCTCGTTTGTATGGAGTGTCCGGGGTGTGCTCTCGGGCTATTTGATATTTGTTTTATAGCCCCAAAATACCTTCTTGGTAAGCCCGCTTCCATCTACGGCATCATTGTCACTTACATTCAGGTGGGACAATGCCAAGGGCTTACCAATTGTAAATAAAAAATATATATTTTCATCTTCATATCAGTATGGATAGCTGAACAACCAAAAATTTACACAATGACCTGTCCGGCGCTAGCGCTGCCCGAATCCAGCGGTTTCCCGCGGCGCTCGCGCTGGTCGATCCTTGATTCACCGGGTTTGTGGTCTTTATCCTGTGTCACCTCTGCACGCTTGAACACCTCAATCAATCTTGACTACATTTAGTCCGTTTCTATTGGGAAACAGTATGACATTTTGGGGTACCAGCAATGCCATTTGGTACGAATGTTACACACGTCCACCTAAGCCCAAAACGCTCGGTAGCCAGTTTGTACTCCGCGTCAGGTGGGGAGGGGGAGGGGTCAAAGTACAGAGCTCCCGGCGCGGGCGGCGCGGGCGGCGCGGGCGGCGGCGCTCACACAGAAAATTCTGGCGGATTAGTTTGGACCTTTCAGTCAAGTTTGGTGTCGTTATCGGGTAACTAGATAATGCACAATTCATTTCCGATACCAGTTTTTTAGGGTTCCGCAGCAAAATATGAGGCAATCCTTAAAATAATAAACTTTTAGTAGTACCAAAATGTAAACAAACCCTCATATTTTCATATTTTTAGTATCAAACTTGGTTTATAAAAAATACTGCGCAAAGACGCATTTAATGCAGATTCTAAAAACATTAATAGTAAATATAATTTTGACTATTTTCAATGTAAAATAAAATATTGAATGTACTGCGACGTTCGTCAGCGCAGCGTAGGGAACAGAAAAAAGACCATAGAAGATCCACTTAATATTATACTAGCTGCGCCCCGCGGTATTACCCGCTGTTAAGAAGTAGTCTATGTGTTAATCCAGGGTATCAGCTACCTCCATACCAAATTTTATCAAAATTGGTCCAGCCACTTGAGCGTGAAGAAGTAACAAACACACAGACACACAAACTTTGGCCTTTATTTTTAGTGTGATTTTTAATGATCTTCGATCAGTTAACATTGTTAAAAATAAAGACAATAACAGAACGTTTGTGAACGTTTTATTGACAAACACTTTCACAATTACGTATCCCAGTACATTTGAGCTGGCGTATGAAACAATTGCACCTGGAGCTGCAAGACTTCACGCACCGACATCTTATTAGTTCTAGGTATGCTTGAGCAGCCATACGAGTAGGACTTTGGGTCCACAGTGGCACCCAAGCTACTTCTTCTTTCTGTCAACCCAATGGAGATGGACGAGGCATATTTTGCGCTTTCTTTAGGTACTGCCCCCAAGTAATAGGGGTTTAAGTATGAAATTGACGATTCAGTTTGTGATGTTCAATGCCAATTTAAAAAAGTATATATTGTTTTTTATTATTGACCTTATGCCGACACTACTCATGGTATTTTATTAGTACCTAGTGGCATGTCGTTCATATTCAAATCCCCTGAGCTACGTAGCACTGAATGGAGCAAAGAAGTTTTCTTAGTGGTCAGATGGCGCAATTTCTTGATTTTTTTAAAGTGACGAAATCTTATGCGGGGTATTCCAAAATATGACATTAGTAACGAAGAAACTGCTGCGATAACTCTAAAGCTTTAAAACTAAATATGTGTATTTTTTGCCTTTAAAAATGGTGATTTATTGAGTTGAAAATAACCGTCTTCATGGGTTTAAAGCCACTATGTTCTCAAAATATTTAAACAACAGGCACACATTTACCAGTCATTAATTTTAAATAGTCTAATGCTATTTTAAGAATCATTTTTGTTTTAATAACTATTTATTAATATTAATTTTCTTCTTCAAACTTCTTTATCCAATCGGCAATTTCATACTTAGATCCCTAATATAAACAGCCTGTAAAACTGCCCTCAAGGTATGTTGTATTGAAGAAAGACGCAGATTGGTGCTGCAGTCCTCTGAAGACGCTTCTCAGTATCGGCAACTAAACAGGCAGATCTCTAATTTGCGCCAATATAATACAACTTGTAATAAAGAGGCGATTGAGAACAACAAAGGCTCAAAAGTGTTCGCGAGAGATCTGTCTGTTGGACCAAGCCAACTGACCAAGCTGAAGACTGAGGAAGGCAGGATCATATCGTCTAAGACTGAGTTGCTGGAAGAAGTTGAGCAGTTCTACGGACAATTGTACACGACCACACGTCTGCCTGTCAGCGATCTGGCTTAAGACCCAAGAGCCACACTAACCCTACACAATATATAATACTGTGCCTACACTATACCGAAGATATCCCGGACGTCAGCCTTTACGAGATTGGAATGGCTCTCAAACAGCTCAAGAACAACAAGGCATTATGGAATTATGACAAAACATCTAAAAGCAGGTGGAACACCGGTACTTAAAATTCCGTTATACGTGAGGGACTAACGCCTAAGGCATGGAACAGAAGTGTCGTGCTTTTCTTCAAAAAGGGCGACAATACCCTGCTGAAGAACTACAGACGCTACGCTTCTTCTTTATTTATTATGCGTACAGCGCAGGAGTGGAACTCCTTGCCTGCCTCAGTGTTTTCCGATTCCTATAATTTGGGGATCTTCAAGGCAAGAGTGAATAGGCATTATTTGAGTTTACGTGTACCATCCTCGACTGCATCATCACTTACCATCAGGTGAGTTGCAGTCAAACGCACTCAAATTTTTAATAATAAAAAAAAGACCCATCTACTTCTGAGCCATGTCTACAAGCTGTTTTCGAGAGTTATTACGAATCGTTTCACACGTAGGTTTGACGACTTCCAGCCTCCCGAACAAGCCGGTTTCCGAAAAGGCTTTAGTACCATAGTCCACATACATACGCTGCGGCAGATTATACAGAAGACTGAAGAGTACAATTAGCCACTATGCTTAGTGTTCGTGGACTATGAGAAAACATTTGGTTGAAACTTGGGCTGTGTTATACAGTCTCTCGAGAGGGAACCTATTCGGTTGCAGCGAGGGATGAGACAGGGAGACTTCATATCTCCGAAACTGTTCACCGCCGCCCTGAAATATGTTTTAAAGCTTTTGGAATAGGGTGGACTCGGCATCAATATCAACGGCGAGTACATCACCCACCTTGGATTCGCTGACGATATCGTGGTCATGTCAGCCATGGACGACTTAGGCACAATGCTCGATGGCCTCAGTAGAGCCTTTTAACAAGTAGGTCTTAGAATGCACATGGACAAGACCAAAATTATGTCAAACGTCCGTGTCGCTCCTACTCCTCTGAAGGTTGGAGGCTCTACACTCGAAGTTGTTGCCGAATATGTGTACCTGGGACAAACAGTCCAGTTAGGTAGGTCCATCTTCAAGAAAGAGATCAATCGTGAACTCGGCTCGCGCACCACTCGCCCTCAAAGAAAAACATAAAAACAATGCCCACGGGAGCGAAGCCGCGGGCAAAAGATAGTATCCAATAAAAACAAAAATTGCATACCATTTTCATTATTTTGCAGCCTTATTCCATCATCGCAAGAAGACAGCTCGGACAGCAGACGATCGGAGAGTCCCTCGCCCACGCCCACATCGAACCCGACTCCCACAAGAAACGCCAACTCCCAACCTAACCTCATCCAGTTCGAGCAGGCGGACTCCAGCAACTCCATTCCAACGGACTCGAGCAGAACTCAGGCGAAGGAACCTGGAGACAGTGAGAGAGAAGCCAGTAGTTCTACTTCCAGTGGAGAGAAGAAGATGACTCTAGAAGAAGAGAATAGACAGTTGAAGGAAGCGAGGCTTTGTAAAGTGTGTATGGACAGTGAGGTGAGTGTATAAGCCGTTTTCAATTGTCGCACATAAGTATTTGATGTTGTTGTTTTAGGGTTCCGTTGTCTAGATGAGGAATCCTTACAAAACATATATTGGCGTCCGTCCATATAGACAGCGACGTCTTCAATCCATTGGCGCGAAATTTGGCATAAACTAATTTACGACGAGATCTCCATTTTTAATAATAGATTTAGGGGTGCTTCCTAAACGTGTAAGGAGGTGTTGAAACTTTGTTTTTCGCGTGCATCTCATCTTATACTTATCGTTGAAAATGATTTCAAAATGAAGTAGAATTTCCTCATCATATCAGCCGAAAAACGTCCACTGCTTGACAAAGGACTTCCACGACGACCGGCCCTGCGCAGGGCCGCCGGGGACTAGGGGCCGTTTTCTGGGTGTGGTATTCACAGGGGAGGGGGGGTGAAACTATAAGGGTTCCTTGTAAACTACGGAACCCTAAAATTCCACCAGACAAGAAGTAAGTCAGCAATATTGTCTTATAGGTACAAATAGCATTACAAAGGGCATGTCATTATGATACATGGGAGAACAGTGCTACTGATTATGGTTTGTTGTGAAATGTGATGAAATAGGTCATGACTAGTCATGAGTCATGACATGAGGGGAAGATCATTGATGAGTGGATGACTCATAAAATGTTTGTGCCAAATTACAGAAGAGCGAGTTATAAAAATAGTATGACCACTCCTAATGCTGTGGTCAAAGGAACCTTGTTTGATCTTTGTTTTGATCCGGGTCGCATGTCTTCCCGCTAGTCAGCCTGCTTTGGCATATGATGATGATAATTGGTAATTGGTCGTTTTATAATTTTTTTTAATTCACAATTGGTAAGCCCTTGGCATCATCTCACCTGATGGTAAGTGACGATGATGCCGAAGATGGTAGCGGGCTTACCAAGATTCCCCAATGCAATGGAGAACTGGCTATCTTTATCTTCAAGCCGGAACACATCAATGTTGTTAACACTGATGTTTGGCGGCAAGACCTAGATAAGATAGTGGTAGCTAGCCAGGCGGGCTTAGAAAATGCCCTACCACCAACCAAACCGAGTCTTACTGAGAAATACGTAATTAGTAGGTTAATTATGGTTTTAAAATGAGACACGATCTTAGCAACAGCAACGTATAATGCAGACTGAAGGTACCCTCACTACAAACATAATTTGTACAGACCTACCGGCATAACAAGCATTGCATACATCACACTTACAAGTTGACCCCGCTGGGAATCGAACCCGCGACTTCCTGGTGTGAAGCGAATGGACTAACCATTACGCAGGAGGAGGAGGAGGAGGAGAAAATTGGCCATTCAGCTGATCAACTTGTAACGACTGTCAATTTGCTTATTGACTGTGGGTCTGCTGTCATCATCCCTAGGAGCTGCCTTCACTCATCATACTGAACAACTTTCCCCAACCCTACTAAGAAGCTCTAGTTCACGCATTGTACACCAATTTTGTTACACCCTGAGGAATGATTGTGACAGGTGAGCGTGGTGTTCCTGCCCTGCGGACACCTGGTGTCGTGCTCGGGCTGCGGCGCCGCCCTGGCCGCGTGCCCGCTGTGCCGCTGCGCCGTGCGCGCGCTCGTGCGGGCCTACCTCGCCTGACTGTGAGTCTCGTCATCTCGTGTCAGTTTATGACTTTATCTAGAAAACGTCCATCTTCAATAGTTCTTACTAAGCGCAATCATCACTTGATCCACTGTTAGGTACCTAGTATTAACACGGTCTGAAGCCGATATTACACGGATCAATTTTGGTTCAATTTAATATTGCTTTCAATTTGATTCTCTGTCTCACCTAGCAGTACGAACGAGGTTAGGTGAGATGAAGATCTAATGGAATGCAATATTGAATTGAAAATAAATCTGTGTAATCCATAGTGTCGTCCAAGGGAGGCGTCCAGAGCGGGCAGCCGGCAGCGGCGCGGGGCCACGGCCGAGGGGCGACATTCAAAAGATTCAAACATTTAAAATGTTTCTTCAAAACAGGTGCATGTTACACTCTTTGTGATGGTCATAAGATAGTAATGCCCGCAGCTTCGCCCGCGCAGATCCGATTTTTGCGGTTCCCGTGGGAATTTCCTAAAATCCTTAGCGGATGCCTACGTCATAACATCTACCTGCATGCCAAATTTCAGCCCGATCCATCCAGTGGTTTGGGCTGTGCGTTGATAGATCACTATGTTAGTCAGTCACCTTTGAGTTATATATTAAAAATTGTTATTATTAATTTATTGATTGTTAAAAAAATTAAAAAACAAACATCATCATCATCATAATCATATCAGCCACTGCTGGATAAATGCCTCCCCCAAGGATTTCCACGACGACCGGTCCTGCGCTGCCCGCATCCATCGGCTTCCCGCGATCTACACCAGGTCGTCCGTCCACATGTTTTCCGGTGTGCGGTCGCCACTCGAGAACTTTAGAGCCCCAACGGCCATTTGTTCTACGAGCTATATGCCCTGCCGACTGCAAATTCTGTTTAGCGATTCTGTAAGTAAAAAACAAACAATTATCAGTTAAAAATATCAGTAAAATCATAGACATTAAAAAACATTTGAACATGAAAACAAAATATTGAATTTAATTTAATACATTAAAATACATTAAAATTATTGAATTTGTCGTTAATGCCTCTGACAAGAGTAGGCCAGTTCACACGGATAACACCCGTTCACGAGTATAACGCTAGAGTCAGCCATCGCCCCCCCTCGACCATATTAGAGGGAAAGGAACGAACCGGCTCCCGATGTGCCACCATCTGCACGAACATTTAAGCGAGCGTGCACCACTCTTGCATACTAGACTAGTCAGCTATTGTCTTTTTCACGACAATTCTTAGATTGGTCATTATTTTATTACAATTAAACATGATTCTTTTGACACAATTTTTAAACGGTTTTTCTGACAAATTTAAGACATCATCGGGTAATTAATTATAATGTAGAGATAATTTGTAGACACAGGGAAGATTGAGCCTAACTGTCGTGTCACCGTTCGGGACATTCATTAGAAGTGCCAGCATAGCGCGAGAGGTGACCGGTTACCTACTGGTGATGTCGGCGTTGACGCAAACATTATACGCGTTGGCCCACTGTATGGATTTTTGCTCTGTGGCATTAGCGTTTCAGCATATTGAGCGGTCACGTGACACAGAATGTCTGGGCAAAAAGCAAGTTTCTTTCTCTCCTATACAATCTGATAGAGATAGATTGGAAACAGTGAAATCCCCATCTCTGTCACATTGCATAGAAAAGAGAGAGAGACTTGCGTTTTGACCGGATGAACCTTCGGTTCCTGACCACCCAATTGTTTTTTATCTTTTAATTATATTAGGGAATTCAACAGCTTTTACATATTTACAGACTAAAATCTATTGTAGTGCGACCATTCTATGCGGCTTTACACTATTTCAATATTTTTTGACACTCAGTTTTTTTTGTTGATCATCATTATATAATAACAGCTCACATACGTCCCCACCGAAGGGCTCGAGCCTACCCCAAATTAGGGCGATCGGGTCTTAGTGCAGATCGCGTTTGCAGGTTTCCTCGCGATGTTTTCCTTCATCGTAAGAGCGTCGTCAGATAAACTAACATATGAAATTGAAATTCAAAAACACATTGATACGTGGCAGGACTCAGACCACGACCTTCCGGACAGGAGGTAGCGGCTCTTACCATTACGCCACCGAAGCTAATAATGCAAGCAAAAGGCATCATATTTTATCTGCGACTCACCCTTCAGACAACAAAAGCAGCCATGCGTTTCTTGGAGAAGAGTTAATACTATTTGTCACCTTTTAGCGAAGTCGTCTTGTATTATCGTCACATTTCTTTCCCGCAGGTATGCAAGTTTGACCAAAGAGAAGTCCCGAAGGCGACGTCCCATACGTACGTTTGGTACAAGTGCGCCACATGCCGCTACTTACTCATTCAGTGTCGGCTCTGTGTCCTGGGTACGTATCGTTAGTTAAGACATTACAAACATTGTATTTTGAGCGAAAATAATTTTTGTGGGACACGAAACAACACAAACTAAATGTGGACCTGTATTTTTGTTTATTCTTTAAATCTGAGTAGGTATATATTAGTTTTTACGGAAATAAGTAAATTGGCCTACATAGAATGTATGCTTGGTAGGAAGAAAAAAAACAAGTTAAATAAGGTTGGTACCTACCCAAAAATTATATGCTCATTTAAAAAATTAAATATAAAAAGTATCCCAAAAATATAAAATTACTTTAAAACATTCAAAATGTTTAACTAGGTACCTAAAACTGAGCTTCCATGCGAAACAAAAAATATGTACTGTAAATTATTGAAATGAATGAATGAAATTACTAAAAAATATTGCTTTAGTATTCAGTGACAAAAATAAAATTAGCCAGTGCGTTATTTTACTATTAGTACTATCACTTAATAACTATACTTACTGATATTTTAGGGTATGGCTAACAAATTGACAAATTAATGGAATACAATCCATAATATTAAGTCTTTACCTATGAAATTGCCGATTGTATAAAAAAGTGTAAAGTTGAAAATTAATATTAAAAAAATAGTTAATAAAACAACATTTATTCTCAAATTAGCATTAGACGATTAGAAATTAAATGGTGGTAAACATATGCCTATTGTTTAGATATTTAGAGAGCACGGTGGCTTTGAAGTCGGGTTTTTCACCTGAAAAAATCGCCTTTATTGAGGCAAAAAACACATTTTTAATTTTAAAGCTCTAAATTTATCGCAGCAGTTTCTTACTAATGTCATATTTGTAAATATCCCGCATAAGATTCATCATTTTCAGTAAAATTCAAGAAAATGAACTAGTCTAAAAATTGCCCCATCTGACCACTAAGAAAATGCCTTTGTTCCATTCAATGGTACATAGCTCAGGGGATTGGAACATGAAAGACATGCCACTAGTTACTAATAAAACCCCATATGTAGTGTCACCATAAGGTCAATAATAAAAAACAATAACTTTTTTATTTTCAACAAAAATTGGCATTGAACAACAAAAACTGAATCGGCAATTTCATAGGTAGACCTATTATGAAAGTCATGACTTTTATTTGTAAATTCCATTCTTACTTGGACATAAACATGACCGAGGACTAACTTTTGAAGTCCTTGTGAGAGCAAGACATGTTATTGGTACGATAGGGCATGTTTTCGATGGACAAAAATTACTTTAACATTGTAGGTACGCGAAAAATTATGTTTAGCTTTAAAATAATCTGATTATAAGGAAAACATACTAGCGCGGTCGGTCGGTGCTATAAAGCGCCATAAATGGAAAATAATTTAAATGTTGAAAAATGGATACTTGTAGAAACCGGCGCCAACGGCTTAAAGTGCTTTGCGAAGCACGGAACAGGTCGAGGTAAATGCCACCGTAACATTCAAACTCGGTTACGAGTGTCCCCATCCTGTAATACTGACCTACGAATTTAAGTATTCTGACTATTGCCAAAAACTGACAAAAAATAGTCGAAATTAGTCGCACAATAAAAAAAAAATTGTCGCTTCTTATTTCCAAGGGTACAGACATACTTTGATGAGTATTACAGGCATAACCCCATTCCATAATACTCACCTAATTGCTAGTAAACGGTGAAAGCTAAGACCTTGGTTTATACTTCAAAAAATTGACAATAATAAGTCGACGCTACATAACAAATCTCAGAGTCAGGCATTCAGGGAACCATTAGATATTAATATTAATGGCCTGATTAGTATTATGAAATAGCCTGTAATACTCATCTCCTATTTCTCATAAATGCCAGTAGCTTATGATCTGCTTTATGTCTCAAAAATTTGACGTGAAATAGTCGACTTCAATCTAGAACACAAACAAAATGACTGTGTTCTAGGCTATTAACCAGGTTTAAAATTATCAATGAAATCGACTATTTCACGTCAAATTTTTGAGACATAAAGCAGATCAAACGCTACCGGCATTTATGAGAAATAGGAGATGAGTATTACAGGCCTGTAATACTCATCAACGTGTGTCTGTAACTTTGGAAATAAGAAGCGACAACTTGTTTAATTGTGCGACTAATTTTGACTATTTTTTGTCAAAGTTTTGCAATAGTCAGAATACTTAAATTCATAGGTGAGTAATACAGGATGAGGGGCACGGTTATGACCCTGTTTGTAGGCAGCTAACCTGCGCGATCGGCGCGACCACGCAAGTCGCGACGTCGCGCCGAGCCACGACGACATGCGGGTCTACTTATTTTTTCCAAATATAAAATAAAATCCTGTGTGTAAATATTTCATTTTTTTCGTATTTTGCCGGTTGAACTCCCGGCTAAGGCAAGCAATATTTCAAAAATCCTTTGAATGCACTTTTATGACAAAAATCCAATTTTCAATTTTTAAAGTATATACCTCCATGGCCAATAGCGCTTTAACACCTGTATTTTATAACGGATTATTAGTTTTACTTAATATATTCCCAAATTATATAATCATAAAATTACAGGCTGTGCAATGGGGTAGCAGTCTTAATTTTGGTATTTTAATAAAACAAATAAAATCGAATTATTTAATGCTAATGCTTCCCCATTATAAAAAAAAGTATATTTGTAACGTAGGTTTTATTGTGAATTATCCTTGCATGCTAATACAGTAATTCTTAGAATTATATTTATTTAGTGTATAGTAATGTAAGTAGGGTATGATGGTACTCGTATGTAACGGATTTGATCAAAAAAGCGACCAACACGTATATCGAAAAAAGTGAAGCTAAAAATTTAATTATCTACCTGTCTATCGCAATATATCGACTGATTTCCACTTCTTGCAAGATTATCAAACTCGTATTTATCAATACAAGATAAATATGTCATTTGATAAGAGGCAATGAGGTAGTGCCTAAACATCGAGTATAACTAAACTGAAGATCTGATAGATAACCAATTGTGTAGCAGCTGAATAGAAATTAATATGAAGTCAGCCTCTGAGTGACTCTGCCTCTATGTGTAGTGTGTACTGTGTGTAGAAACTTAGGCAATAAAGTGTACTCTATAAGACACTGGAATACGTTTATCTCTGTTATCTTATCTGTAGATGATAATTTTAAAATTATGTGCTAGAATATACCTGTTTTTTTAAAATCTCTTGTTTTATTTGAGTTAGATTATCTACGGGAGATTCGCCTGTGTGAATATCGTTTTTAGGGTTCCGTTATTCCGTAGTCAAACTAGGAACCCTTATAGTTTATTTATTTATTTTAGGAAGACTAACAGCAAAATATTAAATAGTATATAAAGGAAGATCTGATAGGTAAAAAATTGTGTAGCAGCTGAATAGAAATTAATATGAAGTCAATATGTATCTGTCCGGCGCTATGCCATAACCGTTTTTCAAAAACTATTACAGCTACAAATATGAAATTTTAAATAGTAATACAAATCTGTGACTCCAGTAATGTTATAGAATATAATCTGTAAAAAATTAGGGTACCTCCCCTACATGTAAAGTGGGGGGGGGGGGATTATTTTTGTTCACTTACCTTATCGTATGGGGTATAGTGAATAGGTTTATCAAAACTACTGAGAGTTAGCTAAATTCATTAAATACCGATAAACGATGTATAAAGTTGTAAAATAGTGATTTTTGCTTGAGTTAGGTAAATGTCCCCACTCCTACCAGCTAAACCACTATTTCAAGATAAATAAAAAGTTTGGGAAATAGTAGAGCATAATATAATCAATGTAAACGGGAAATCATCACGGCAAGTAGTTTTAGTTCAGGAGAAATATGCGATCACTTTCCAGAAGTACAAAATGTTTTGAACCAACTGCAAAAATAAATTTGTTTTTAAAATATACTTACATTTATTTATTGTAAAGACTACGGAACCCTACTTTGCGAGTGGCCCGACACGCTCTTGGCCTTTTTTTATAACTGTAATCTAGGGTGCACGGTGCGCGAGCCGCAGAACAGAGATTATTCCAGATCCCTCAAGAACCAACCATTTCTTTGGGATAAAATTCATTTTATGTTGTTCTCCGCCTTTTACTTTTAAGCTGTGTGCTAATCGTTTTTATAACTATTATTGACGTGCATGGAGCGCGAGCCGCGAGTGCTTACAAATGTGTTCCATTTTACCTAACTGCCTGTATATTTTGAAAAGAGTATTTGAAGGCTAGTTCCACTATTGCTCCTCTTCAAAAGTGTCGCTTTCGGAGCAATTTAGATCAAAAGACTTTTTTTGGTTATAAAGGTGAAATGCGTTGAGAAGTTTCGCTATGCTATGCGGCGTTGCGGCGCCGTCTGGCCCAGAATAGTTTGTTACCGAAATAACGCAGACGGGCTGCGTGCGCAGTCGCCGTGCGCCGCTTTCGGACCAAATATTAATAATGCAGACTTGCTAACACCTACCAATGCACCGGATAACGTATATTTTGACGCGGAGCGGGTCCGTTGTTGTGTTTGAGCGTCTGCGTGTGGGCAATAGGGAATATGCACGTGACTCCAAAATGGACAATTTGTTTTTTGTAATCTTGTTTGCTACAAAAACAAACCCATGCAATTATTGTTAGAGTTTATAATTATTTAATAGTGAAATTTAATCCACAAAAAGTGTCTTGTTTATTCCCTCACAAATCACCAAAACGCAACAAACAAAACGTGACGTCAGTTTACACTCGACGCGACGTCTTCTGTCAACAAGTTGTTTGTATGGTTTTCGCGGTTGTTTCATATTAACTTATTAGTTTTCTGTGGTAAAGTATTAAATCCTTGTGAAGAAAGACTTAACACAATGACTGAAATCGGTTTTGTTAAAGCACAATCGGAAAATGGACCAATCCTGCCACTTCGCCTCGTGCCAAATGAGCTGAGACTTTAATTATATATTTGTTAATAATAACAATATAGCACAGATTTGAACAGACAGAAGGATCCGCCCGTCTCCATATTTTACTCAGATTTTCTTGATACAAGCAAAAAGTAGCGCCATCTAACATAACGCGTATGAACTAGCGTGGGCGAGAGTTGACGTCAGTGCTGCGTTAAAAGAACTTTGGTAGAATTGTCGCTTTAAAAATTCGTTTAATTAATTTGTTTACAAGAAAAAATACAATGTAAGGTTACTTAACGATGATACTACATCACATGTTTCTTTTTATCTGAATATCTTTCCACCGCACTGTACAATCTCCCGCAGACGACTGAGTCGCGAGTGTGCGAAACTTTAGATATTCGCACCAATTCTCTGGGAGCATTAGTCGCGCGCGTTGGCCGGGTCCTTACGCCAGTAATATGTAAGTCACTGCAATTTAGCCTTTATTTCCATGCCTTTCGAATATACAAAATAATAATAATAATAAATGCTTAAACTATTCAAGAAGACTGGGTCCCTTCTCGGGTATTGGCACATAGGAACGACATAATATTTATAATATTTCTGTGCTTTTTCATAGGAATAAGTTGATTTTTATTTCTCATCTTTTAACTCTTAGTAAGTGTGAACCAAACACTTCGTTGTTGACACATATTGGTATATATCTACACTTCGTGTTGTTGACATTGAAGTAATCTGACGTCACAGAGTAAGCGCGCCAAAACGAAATTAATATATTTTTTTAGCTTAATGGTTTATATTTTGAATGTGTTAAATTTATTTTTGGTAATGTTATAACTAGTAGAAAGGTTTAGAAAAAAAACATTCATATTCCCTACTGCGATAATGTCTGCATCAAAATTAAACTATATAAATTATAAAAGAATTATCACTAAATTTCCCACTTAATAAAATTATAAAAACCTTACTCGCTTTATTTTTCAACAAGTCTTCAATTTTTAATTCATAAAAGTCACAAAATGAGTACATCAATGACGCTGAAAAACGATGACGTCACTTCCAAGTATTTCGAACATTTCTAGAACAAAATGTCATTTTTGACAGATGATAAAAAGTAGCTCAAATGCCTAGCAGTCGTCATCCCTATTATTTTTATTAGTTTTTCATCATTAGCCGCTTCAATTGTACACTTAAAAGTAACTTGAAACTTTTTTTCTCGACAAAACGAGTATCACATTATTTCTTACTGTTTCTAATACAATTTACCGAACCTGGGCACTTACTGACCCAAATCATTATATCAGCCGAAAGACGTCCACTGCTGAACAACGGCCTCTTGAAGGATTTCCACAACGATTGGCCGCGGGCCAGCGCCGTCTAGCGCTGCCCAGTGCCCTTATCTATCTGATCGCACCCAGCGGCTTCCCGCCACTTTCACATGGTTGGCCGTGACGTGAGTCAACCGACTAGGACGCCTGCGTACGCTACGTCTTCCGGTGCGTGGTCGCAACTTGATAACTTTACTATCCCAAGGGACATCTTTTCTACGAGCTATGTGCTGACGCAGATGCGCGAGATAAAAAGGTCATATATCTGGGGGCACCGAAGCGCCCCCGCCAAGTCGAGCACGTTCCTGCCATACTTTTCTCGAAGCAACTCTCGGTGATTTTGAGCTCCTCTCGGTTTGTTCTGGATATAGGTAGAAGTTGGGTAGAAGCCGGAAATTTTAGCGAAGCTATCGCCTAATAAACATACAACATCAAAAAGCCATCTGCAGTTAAATGACGCTCAATTTGGTTTCCGAGCTGGGCTGTCCACGAGACTGCGATACTGTGCCTCAAGCATACTGTCCACTATTACACGGACAGGAAGACTCCGGTCTACGCGTGCTTTTTGGACCTATCGAAAGCCTTTGATTTGGTGTCCTATGTGCTTTGGCACAAAATGAGGACAGAAACTGGCCTCCCAGAAGAGGTAGTCAAACTTTTTGATTATTGGTACAACAACCAAATAAATGTTGTAAAGTGGGCAGACACGGTCTCCGATGCGTACAGGTTGAAGTGTGGTGTTAAGCAAGGGGGTTTGATCTCTCCTCGACTGTTTAGCGTGGACGTAAACGGGCTTGTTGAGGAACTAGGCAACACTGGAGTCGGCTGTTCCATAGATTTTAAATTTATCAACAACATCAGCTACGCTGACGATATGGTGTTGCTGGGTCCCTCAATAAGCGCTTTACGTAAATTATTACTGGTATGTGAGAGATACGCCGGGGCCTGTGGACTCAGGTACAATGTGAAGAAGAGTGAACTTTTAGTGTGAAAATCTCGTGGTCACAAAATCACTACAGTTCCACCCGTTTTCCTAGGCGTAATTATTAATGTTAGTCATTTTCGAATAACCTGTTAGCTTTTTGGTACAGTTAGCATTTATTTGAAAAGAGTTTTTATGCTCACAAGCCGAATGCCCAAATGAATATAAATACACTGTATTTCCTACGATTCTATTGAAAATAAAAGACGATTCTGGGACCAGGATTCCACCTCCAAACTTCATCCTCAGATCAACTTCAAAATAATAAAGGGATATATTGTCACCGGGAATACGGCTTCGTTCCAAATTTCAGATCAATCGGACCCCTGGAAGTCGCTCTAAAATCGCTCGCAAGATTTGAACTAAACATACATACAAACCTAGCAATTAAAATGAAAAGAATGACTGTTTAATTTGTTTAGTATCGATAACTGTGCTGTGTAGGTTACAGTAGGTTCTACAATGACTCACGTGCGCATGTGCAGGTCTTTTATACTATTTACTAGTTTTTGCCCGCGGCTTCGCCCGCGTGGACGTCGTTTTTATGACTGTCTTTTAGGGCGAGTGTTGAACATGAGTTTTCCTCAGTTCCCTCAGTCAGGAACGATATCGAGCTATTCTGATTAGAAGTCTATGTCACTTCCCACCCAATTCTATACAAAAAACCACTTTAGTCAGTAGCTCCGTTGCGACGCTGACGTGCGCGAGCGCGGAAATGAGTTTTCCTCAGATCCCTCGGGAACCATGTCAGAATATGCCAATTAGTAAATAATTACCCCCCTCGGCCATCTCTTTGCAAAAAATCACAGCTTGCCATTGTTCCGTTGCAATGTTAAAGAAACTAACCAAAAAAAGAGTATATTTTCAGCTCCCTCAGGAACTGCATCGGACTATGCTATTTTCACGGGATAAAAAGTAACCTATATCCTTCCCAGGTGTACACAGGCTACCTGCATGCCAAATTTCATCAAGATTGGTTAAGGTGTTGAAGCGTGAAAAGATAACAAACAAACTAAACAAACAAACAATTTATAACATAAGTAAGGATTATGTATGAGTGAATTACTACTTTTCCATTGATTCACTACAGTTATCTAACTAATGTTGACAATGAGTTTGGAAAATTACGAAATTGTGTTATCTTTACGAATACTCTCGAGCAATACTTATTGATGTACTGTACACTGGACACTGTACACCGGACACTGTACACCGGACACTGTACACCGGACACTGTACACCGGACACTGTACACCGGACACTGTACACTGTACCTAATGGTTATATAAGTCCCATTCATGTGCAATCGTTACATCAATCATACTGCTCAAGAGGAGTTAGCTAGTCACTGTTAAGAATATTTACGCAGTGTTCGTATTTTTTTGTTTACTTTTTTTTAACCACTATTGTGTTTTATTAATTATTGAAATAGATCATTACTATTACTACCCCACTGCGCCAGAAAGAGGGTTATGTTTTTTTCCTGGGAACTTTTACCCCACTTGGGATAAAAGAGGCCCAGAAGGGATTTTCAAGTTAAAATAATTTATGTTATGAATTTTTCATAATAATAGGAAGGAACCTCGTACGTACAAGTGGAACAGAAGAGAGAAATAGATCTCTTTGGGAAAATTGCTGAATTTTGACCATGTTATAAGTTCCTCATAAGTTTTTGTTTAAATCTTTAATTTAATGGAGGATTTATTTATTTTCAATACTTTCGGCATATATGTATTTAAATAAAAATAAGTCCTGATAATGTACGAACAGAGATCGCTCCACAGTAAATTTGCTCATATTATTATAATGCCAGTTTTGGTCGTGGCAAGCAACAACACTTGCCTCCCGAGGTCACCCGCGGTCACCCGCGCGCTGATGTTATGATACTGGTAGGTAAAGGACAGAGGAGCAGCTACTGGGAAGCTTGACTTTGGCGGGTGCATAGTTTATAAAATATTATACATTATATGAGGAGGGTGGTAAAATGCTCATAGCGAGTCAGCGAGTCTAATAGCCTCTTGTGACTCCAATAGCCTCGAAGCCGTATGGTCAAGCAAAGCTTGTACTCGTGCTCGTAGTTCCACTTCGGCGCACGATTTAGTGACACAAATTTGATTGGGATAACAATTTTCCTTTTTCTTCAAACAAATTACAATCTCAACCTTTTATTTATAAATTCCTTGATAAGTAGATATTGATGCTTCGTAAGTTTTGCTTCATCATTTAGAGAAAGCAATTCTCATACCGACACAGCATTAGTGGCTATCTATCGGCACCAGCTCCAACAGAGGACTGGTTACTCAATGCAGAAGCCATTGATTCGTCCAACTCCGCAGTGTCCTTCCTCTTCCTTTGTTGAGTGATTTTCGAGAACTATGTGTACTGTTTTTGAGAACTGTGTGTACTGTTTTCGAGAACTGTGTGTATTGTTTTTAGGAATTACGGGTATTTACAGCGCTAACAGCTTGGGAAGTCGTTGCCAAAGGCTGGCGAAATCCCTCCAACAAGACAGTCTCAGGAATAGCAAGCCAATCGATCTTTCATGTAGTGATTTTTCTTCCAAAGATCAGTGATCTTCTGCAAATGTATATTGTGCGGCTTCGAAATTCTCCAAAATTGACGTTTTCTTTATCAGTTTCGTCATTTGAAAGCGCGTCACGTATTTCTTGAAATACGAGTACAAGGCCACAGACCAGCCAGCCCGCTCAGTGTTTTCAACTTCTTGTCGTTGCCATACTTCAACCACATTCCAAAGACATTAATGCGTAAAAATATACACTGTTGGTTTGATCCTGCAAGAAAAACAATATTTTAAGTAAAAAACTGCAAAACAAATCAGGTGTTTCTTTTAAATACCAGAGTGCGTAGCAAAGTGCTACGAAGAGACTACTTTAACGTAGCACCCATATAGCTCTACATGGGGATAAACGGGGCACGAAATCAAGTGAAACCATGAAGGATAAGGTCTCATCTAACATAAAAAAAAGTTTGAAACGGAAGATTGGAGGTATATTAACTAATACTTTAGAAGTATTATGCCAATGATTGACACGACCAAAAAACAGTCCCTAATCCCTGGCGGCCCCGCTATTCCTGGCTCCGATAGCGGTCAAGGTGGGGTCCCGGTGGGGCATGGGGTGCGAAGAATCCCCGGCAGATACCAGGCTACCAAACCAAAAGACCTCGCCCTGGCAACCTACAACACGCGCACACTCCGAACCGACGCTAAGCTGACAGAACTCGAGGAAGAATTGAGCAGGTTGCGATGGGATATCGTATGATTGTGTAAGAGAGGGGGAATACACTATAATCCTTAAATCCGGAAACCTGCTCTATTTCCGGGAGGGCGACCAACTGTCCGAGGGTGGTGTCGGGTTTCTACTCCACAAGTCCCTCATTAACAATGTGGTCCGGATCAAATATTTCGACGAGGGTATCGTACCTTATACTCAGAATTACCAAACTGTATTCGCTGAAGGTTATACAGGTATATGCACCGACCGCGCAACACTCCGACGAAGAAGTGGAGATCCTATATGAGGATATCTAGAGCTCTACATAATAGCTCCCGGACCCAATACACCGTTGTTATGGGGGACTTTGACGCGAAACTGGTCAAACGAAGTGATGGTGAGGTGAACATGGACAAGACGAAAATTGTCAAACGTCCGTGTCATACCTACTCCTCTGAAGGTTGAGAGGCTCTACACTCGAGGTTGTTAGCGAATATGTGTACCTGGGACAAACAGTCCAGTTAGGTTGGACCAACTTCGAGAAAGAGATTAATCGTCGAATCCAACTCGGCAGGGCAGCATAAGGAGCCCTAAAAAACATCTTCGTTCACCGAAACATTAAGACACGATTCTTGCTAGTTAGCATAACCCATCGCCTTTATAATAAGAGACGTTTTTACCCGAACGAAACGCGATTATTCACGAACACTGACTTTCGGCGCGGCCGAAGGTTCGGCTGATTTTTGGCCGAAATAAGATTTTTTGGCCGAAACTGGTCGAAACCGAAATCGAACCTTCGGTTTTTTAATAGTTGTCAGTGACTAGCTCTATTTTTACGTGTTTTCGTTTGACGATTCTCAGAAATTGTTTACAAAAGTGATTTATTTTTGAGATGGATTTCCAGGGACACGGTATGTCAGTATTATTATATGTTATTTACAATTTTTAGTTTCCTCCTTACAAGACAGACTAGGTACCTATTTGCGTTAGTTCTATTCGCAATGTTGATTCGAGGCACACTACACACTACACCCAGTTGAGTCAACATATTCGTAGAAAACGCTTGACACATTGGTATGCCTATAGTAGGGGCTTGTGTAGAGGACGTGGACAGGAAAATGATAACAGCAGCTTTTGTAATTTGAACTGTAAATATATAATTTTTGCAACGATATATGACTCACCGAGTGGCAGGCCTGCCTATGCTATGTTTTCTGGTGCGCGGTCGGCACTCGAGAACTTTACTGCCCCAACGGCCATCTGTTCTACGAGCTATGTGCCCCGCCCACTGCCACTTAGTTTTGAAAATTCTGAGAGCTATGTCTGTATATACATGTACATATATGGTCATTAATATGTGGTCGATTATAATGACAGGTCCGTGGAAATTGTCCAAACGGTCGGGTCTATGATTTTTAAAACTCGCCGTTCAAACAGAACCCAAAAAATCTCGGACTTCACCAGCAACCTCATGGAAGAAAGACTCAGATTGGTTTTGCAGTCCTCTGAAGACGCTACTCAGTATCGGCAACTAAACAGGCAGATCTCTAAGTCTCTAACTAACTTGCGATTTGCGCCAGTAGAATACAAATTGTATTAAAAAGGTGACTGAGCACAACAAAGGCTCAAAAGTGTTCGCTAGAGCCAAACCAACTGACCGAGCTGAAGACTGAGGATGGCAGGATCACATCGTCTAAGACTGAGTTGCTGGAAGAAGTGGAGAAGTTCTACGGAAAATTGTACACGACCATATGTCTGCCTGTCAGCGATCTGGCTTAAGACCCAAGAGCCAGACTAACCCGACACTATACCGAAGATATCCCGGACGAAAGCCTGTTCGAGATTAGAATGGCTCTCAAACAGCTGAAGAACAATAAGGCACCGGGTGATGATAAAATTACGGCTGAACTTCTGAAAGCAGGTGGAACACCGGTACTTAAAGCTCTTCAGAAGTTATTTAATTCCGTCTTACTCGAGGGACAAACGCCTAGGGCATGGCACAGAAGTGTGGTCGTGCTTTTCTTCAAAAAGGGTAAATACCCTGCAGCCAGAGGTGAGACAGGGAGATGTCATATCTCTGAAACTGTTCACAGCCGCCCTGGAAGATGTTTTTAAGCTTTTGGACTGGCGAGTACATCACCCACCTTCGATTCACTGACAATATCGTGGTAATGGCTGAGACTATGGACGACCTAGGCACAATGCTCGATGGCCTCAGTAGAGCCTCTTAACAAGTAGGTCTTAGAATTAACATGTACAAGACGAAAATTATGTCAAACGTCCGTGTCGCACCTACTCCTCTGAAGTTTGGAAGCTCTACACTCGAAGTTGTTGCCGAATATGTGTACCTGGGACAAACAGTCCACTTAGGTAGGTCCAACTTCAAGAAAGACATCAATCGTCGAATCCAACTCGGCTGGGCAGCGTTCCGTAAGCTTCTCAATATCTTCACGTCCCAAATACCGTAGTGTCTTAAGAGCAAGGTCTTCGAACAATGTGTGTTGCCAGTGATCACATCCAGAACTGAGACATGGTCGCTCATAAGAAGGCTCAAGGTCACCCAAAGTGCAATGAAGTGGGCTATGCTCGAAGTTTCTCTGCGTGATTGAATCAGAAACGAGGAGATCCGTAAGAGAACCAAAGTAACCGACATTGCACTCAGAATTGCTAAACTTAAGTGGCAGTGGGCGGGGCACATAGCTCGTAGAACAGATGGCCGTTAGGGTAGTAAAGTTCTCGAGTGCCGACCGCGCACCAGAAAACGTAGCGTAGACAGGCCTCCTACTCGGTGGACCGATGACGTGGTGAAGGTCGCGGAAAGTCGTTGGATGCGGGTAGCGCAGAACCGATCGCCGTGGAAATCCTTGGGGAGGCCTATGCCCAGCAGTGGACGTCCTTCGGCTGATATGATGAGGTATATCAGAATTGATGAAAAAATTACTAACAATTTGGGTTTGTATGGGAGGTACATTATTCGGATTTTTCTTGGAAAAGTTAACTATCCAGTGCAGTAGACTTTATTAAGTCCTAGTTATTTACTAAGTTTCATTAAAATCGTTACAGTCATTTTTAAGAAAGACTACAGAGAAACTGGATTTGTATGGACCTTCCTTTACCTTATTCCGATTTTTCATGGAATAACGAACTACCGCGTGCTGAGGCCAGGCGAAGGTATAGTGACGCACCGAGATAAACAGAATAACGAACTACCGCGTGCTGAGGCCAGGCGAAGGTATAGTGACGCACCGAGATAAACAGAATAACGAACTACCGCGTGCTGAGGCCAGGCGAAGGTATAGTGACGCACCGAGATAAACAGAATAACGAACTACCGCGTGCTGAGGCCAGGCGAAGGTATAGTGACGCACCGAGATAAACAGAATAACGAACTGCCGCGTGCTGAGGCCAGGCGAAGGTATAGTGACGCACCGAGATAAACAGAATAACGAACTGCCGCGTGCTGAGGCCAGGCGAAGGTATAGTGACGCACCGAGATAAACAGAATAACGAACTGCCGCGTGCTGAGGCCAGGCGAAGGTATAGTGACGCACCGAGATAAACAGAATAACGAACTGCCGCGTGCTGAGGCCAGGCGAAGGTATAGTGACGCACCGAGATAAACAGAATAACGAACTGCCGCGTGCTGAGGCCAGGCGAAGGTATAGTGACGCACCGAGATAAACAGAATAACGAACTACCGCGTGCTGAGGCCAGGCGAAGGTATAGTGACGCACCGAGATAAACAGAATAACGAACTGCCGCGTGCTGAGGCCAGGCGAAGGTATAGTGACGCACCGAGATAAACAGAATAACGAACTACCGCGTGCTGAGGCCAGGCGAAGGTATAGTGACGCACCGAGATAAACAGAATAACGAACTGCCGCGTGCTGAGGCCAGGCGAAGGTATAGTGACGCACCGAGATAAACAGAATAACGAACTGCCGCGTGCTGAGGCCAGGCGAAGGTATAGTGACGCACCGAGATAAACAGAATAACGAACTACCGCGTGCTGAGGCCAGGCGAAGGTATAGTGACGCACCGAGATAAACAGAATAACGAACTGCCGCGTGCTGAGGCCAGGCGAAGGTATAGTGACGCACCGAGATAAACAGAATAACGAACTACCGCGTGCTGAGGCCAGGCGAAGGTATAGTGACGCACCGAGATAAACAGAATAACGAACTACCGCGTGCTGAGGCCAGGCGAAGGTATAGTGACGCACCGAGATAAACAGAATAACGAACTGCCGCGTGCTGAGGCCAGGCGAAGGTATAGTGACGCACCGAGATAAACAGAATAACGAACTACCGCGTGCTGAGGCCAGGCGAAGGTATAGTGACGCACCGAGATAAACAGAATAACGAACTACCGCGTGCTGAGGCCAGGCGAAGGTATAGTGACGCACCGAGATAAACAGAATAACGAACTACCGCGTGCTGAGGCCAGGCGAAGGTATAGTGACGCACCGAGATAAACAGAATAACGAACTACCGCGTGCTGAGGCCAGGCGAAGGTATAGTGACGCACCGAGATAAACAGAATAACGAACTACCGCGTGCTGAGGCCAGGCGAAGGTATAGTGACGCACCGAGATAAACAGAATAACGAACTACCGCGTGCTGAGGCCAGGCGAAGGTATAGTGACGCACCGAGATAAACAGAATAACGAACTACCGCGTGCTGAGGCCAGGCGAAGGTATAGTGACGCACCGAGATAAACAGAATAACGAACTACCGCGTGCTGAGGCCAGGCGAAGGTATAGTGACGCACCGAGATAAACAGAATAACGAACTACCGCGTGCTGAGGCCAGGCGAAGGTATAGTGACGCACCGAGATAAACAGAATAACGAACTACCGCGTGCTGAGGCCAGGCGAAGGTATAGTGACGCACCGAGATAAACAGAATAACGAACTACCGCGTGCTGAGGCCAGGCGAAGGTATAGTGACGCACCGAGATAAACAGAATAACGAACTACCGCGTGCTGAGGCCAGGCGAAGGTATAGTGACGCACCGAGATAAACAGAATAACGAACTACCGCGTGCTGAGGCCAGGCGAAGGTATAGTGACGCACCGAGATAAACAGAATAACGAACTACCGCGTGCTGAGGCCAGGCGAAGGTATAGTGACGCACCGAGATAAACAGAATAACGAACTACCGCGTGCTGAGGCCAGGCGAAGGTATAGTGACGCACCGAGATAAACAGAATAACGAACTACCGCGTGCTGAGGCCAGGCGAAGGTATAGTGACGCACCGAGATAAACAGAATAACGAACTACCGCGTGCTGAGGCCAGGCGAAGGTATAGTGACGCACCGAGATAAACAGAATAACGAACTACCGCGTGCTGAGGCCAGGCGAAGGTATAGTGACGCACCGAGATAAACAGAATAACGAACTACCGCGTGCTGAGGCCAGGCGAAGGTATAGTGACGCACCGAGATAAACAGAATAACGAACTACCGCGTGCTGAGGCCAGGCGAAGGTATAGTGACGCACCGAGATAAACAGAATAACGAACTACCGCGTGCTGAGGCCAGGCGAAGGTATAGTGACGCACCGAGATAAACAGAATAACGAACTACCGCGTGCTGAGGCCAGGCGAAGGTATAGTGACGCACCGAGATAAACAGAATAACGAACTACCGCGTGCTGAGGCCAGGCGAAGGTATAGTGACGCACCGAGATAAACAGAATAACGAACTACCGCGTGCTGAGGCCAGGCGAAGGTATAGTGACGCACCGAGATAAACAGAATAACGAACTACCGCGTGCTGAGGCCAGGCGAAGGTATAGTGACGCACCGAGATAAACAGAATAACGAACTACCGCGTGCTGAGGCCAGGCGAAGGTATAGTGACGCACCGAGATAAACAGAATAACGAACTACCGCGTGCTGAGGCCAGGCGAAGGTATAGTGACGCACCGAGATAAACAGAATAACGAACTACCGCGTGCTGAGGCCAGGCGAAGGTATAGTGACGCACCGAGATAAACAGAATAACGAACTACCGCGTGCTGAGGCCAGGCGAAGGTATAGTGACGCACCGAGATAAACAGAATAACGAACTACCGCGTGCTGAGGCCAGGCGAAGGTATAGTGACGCACCGAGATAAACAGAATAACGAACTACCGCGTGCTGAGGCCAGGCGAAGGTATAGTGACGCACCGAGATAAACAGAATAACGAACTACCGCGTGCTGAGGCCAGGCGAAGGTATAGTGACGCACCGAGATAAACAGAATAACGAACTACCGCGTGCTGAGGCCAGGCGAAGGTATAGTGACGCACCGAGATAAACAGAATAACGAACTACCGCGTGCTGAGGCCAGGCGAAGGTATAGTGACGCACCGAGATAAACAGAATAACGAACTACCGCGTGCTGAGGCCAGGCGAAGGTATAGTGACGCACCGAGATAAACAGAATAACGAACTACCGCGTGCTGAGGCCAGGCGAAGGTATAGTGACGCACCGAGATAAACAGAATAACGAACTACCGCGTGCTGAGGCCAGGCGAAGGTATAGTGACGCACCGAGATAAACAGAATAACGAACTACCGCGTGCTGAGGCCAGGCGAAGGTATAGTGACGCACCGAGATAAACAGAATAACGAACTACCGCGTGCTGAGGCCAGGCGAAGGTATAGTGACGCACCGAGATAAACAGAATAACGAACTACCGCGTGCTGAGGCCAGGCGAAGGTATAGTGACGCACCGAGATAAACAGAATAACGAACTACCGCGTGCTGAGGCCAGGCGAAGGTATAGTGACGCACCGAGATAAACAGAATAACGAACTACCGCGTGCTGAGGCCAGGCGAAGGTATAGTGACGCACCGAGATAAACAGAATAACGAACTACCGCGTGCTGAGGCCAGGCGAAGGTATAGTGACGCACCGAGATAAACAGAATAACGAACTACCGCGTGCTGAGGCCAGGCGAAGGTATAGTGACGCACCGAGATAAACAGAATAACGAACTACCGCGTGCTGAGGCCAGGCGAAGGTATAGTGACGCACCGAGATAAACAGAATAACGAACTACCGCGTGCTGAGGCCAGGCGAAGGTATAGTGACGCACCGAGATAAACAGAATAACGAACTACCGCGTGCTGAGGCCAGGCGAAGGTATAGTGACGCACCGAGATAAACAGAATAACGAACTACCGCGTGCTGAGGCCAGGCGAAGGTATAGTGACGCACCGAGATAAACAGAATAACGAACTACCGCGTGCTGAGGCCAGGCGAAGGTATAGTGACGCACCGAGATAAACAGAATAACGAACTACCGCGTGCTGAGGCCAGGCGAAGGTATAGTGACGCACCGAGATAAACAGAATAACGAACTACCGCGTGCTGAGGCCAGGCGAAGGTATAGTGACGCACCGAGATAAACAGAATAACGAACTACCGCGTGCTGAGGCCAGGCGAAGGTATAGTGACGCACCGAGATAAACAGAATAACGAACTACCGCGTGCTGAGGCCAGGCGAAGGTATAGTGACGCACCGAGATAAACAGAATAACGAACTACCGCGTGCTGAGGCCGGGCGAAGGTATAGTGACGCACCGAGATAAACAGAATAACGAACTACCGCGTGCTGAGGCCAGGCGAAGGTATAGTGACGCACCGAGATAAACAGAATAACGAACTACCGCGTGCTGAGGCCAGGCGAAGGTATAGTGACGCACCGAGATAAACAGAATAACGAACTACCGCGTGCTGAGGCCGGGCGAAGGTATAGTGACGCACCGAGATAAACAGAATAACGAACTACCGCGTGCTGAGGCCAGGCGAAGGTATAGTGACGCACCGAGATAAACAGAATAACGAACTACCGCGTGCTGAGGCCAGGCGAAGGTATAGTGACGCACCGAGATAAACAGAATAACGAACTACCGCGTGCTGAGGCCAGGCGAAGGTATAGTGACGCACCGAGATAAACAGAATAACGAACTACCGCGTGCTGAGGCCAGGCGAAGGTATAGTGACGCACCGAGATAAACAGAATAACGAACTACCGCGTGCTGAGGCCAGGCGAAGGTATAGTGACGCACCGAGATAAACAGAATAACGAACTACCGCGTGCTGAGGCCAGGCAAAGGTATAGTGACGCACCGAGATAAACAGAATAACGAACTACCGCGTGCTGAGGCCAGGCGAAGGTATAGTGACGCACCGAGATAAACAGAATAACGAACTACCGCGTGCTGAGGCCAGGCGAAGGTATAGTGACGCACCGAGATAAACAGAATAACGAACTACCGCGTGCTGAGGCCAGGCGAAGGTATAGTGACGCACCGAGATAAACAGAATAACGAACTACCGCGTGCTGAGGCCAGGCGAAGGTATAGTGACGCACCGAGATAAACAGAATAACGAACTACCGCGTGCTGAGGCCAGGCGAAGGTATAGTGACGCACCGAGATAAACAGAATAACGAACTACCGCGTGCTGAGGCCAGGCGAAGGTATAGTGACGCACCGAGATAAACAGAATAACGAACTACCGCGTGCTGAGGCCAGGCGAAGGTATAGTGACGCACCGAGATAAACAGAATAACGAACTACCGCGTGCTGAGGCCAGGCGAAGGTATAGTGACGCACCGAGATAAACAGAATAACGAACTACCGCGTGCTGAGGCCAGGCAAAGGTATAGTGACGCACCGAGATAAACAGAATAACGAACTACCGCGTGCTGAGGCCAGGCGAAGGTATAGTGACGCACCGAGATAAACAGAATAACGAACTACCGCGTGCTGAGGCCAGGCGAAGGTATAGTGACGCACCGAGATAAACAGAATAACGAACTACCGCGTGCTGAGGCCAGGCGAAGGTATAGTGACGCACCGAGATAAACAGAATAACGAACTACCGCGTGCTGAGGCCAGGCGAAGGTATAGTGACGCACCGAGATAAACAGAATAACGAACTACCGCGTGCTGAGGCCAGGCGAAGGCATAGTGACGCACCGAGATAAACAGAATAACGAACTACCGCGTGCTGAGGCCAGGCGAAGGTATAGTGACGCACCGAGATAAACAGAATAACGAACTACCGCGTGCTGAGGCCAGGCGAAGGTATAGTGACGCACCGAGATAAACAGAATAACGAACTACCGCGTGCTGAGGCCAGGCGAAGGTATAGTGACGCACCGAGATAAACAGAATAACGAACTACCGCGTGCTGAGGCCAGGCGAAGGTATAGTGACGCACCGAGATAAACAGAATAACGAACTACCGCGTGCTGAGGCCAGGCGAAGGTATAGTGACGCACCGAGATAAACAGAATAACGAACTACCGCGTGCTGAGGCAGGCGAAGGTATAGTGACGCACCGAGATAAACAGAATAACGAACTACCGCGTGCTGAGGCCAGGCGAAGGTATAGTGACGCACCGAGATAAACAGAATAACGAACTACCGCGTGCTGAGGCCGGGCAAAGGTATAGTGACGCACCGAGATAAACAGAATAACGAACTACCGCGTGCTGAGGCCAGGCGAAGGCATAGTGACGCACCGAGATAAACAGAATAACGAACTACCGCGTGCTGAGGCCAGGCGAAGGCATAGTGACGCACCGAGATAAACAGAATAACGAACTACCGCGTGCTGAGGCCAGGCGAAGGCATAGTGACGCACCGAGATAAACAGAATAACGAACTACCGCGTGCTGAGGCCAGGCGAAGGCATAGTGACGCACCGAGATAAACAGAATAACGAACTACCGCGTGCTGAGGCCAGGCGAAGGCATAGTGACGCACCGAGATAAACAGAATAACGAACTACCGCGTGCTGAGGCCAGGCGAAGGCATAGTGACGCACCGAGATAAACAGAATAACGAACTACCGCGTGCTGAGGCCAGGCGAAGGCATAGTGACGCACCGAGATAAACAGAATAACGAACTACCGCGTGCTGAGGCCAGGCGAAGGCATAGTGACGCACCGAGATAAACAGAATAACGAACTACCGCGTGCTGAGGCCAGGCGAAGGCATAGTGACGCACCGAGATAAACAGAATAACGAACTACCGCGTGCTGAGGCCAGGCGAAGGCATAGTGACGCACCGAGATAAACAGAATAACGAACTACCGCGTGCTGAGGCCAGGCGAAGGCATAGTGACGCACCGAGATAAACAGAATAACGAACTACCGCGTGCTGAGGCCAGGCGAAGGCATAGTGACGCACCGAGATAAACAGAATAACGAACTACCGCGTGCTGAGGCCAGGCGAAGGCATAGTGACGCACCGAGATAAACAGAATAACGAACTACCGCGTGCTGAGGCCAGGCGAAGGCATAGTGACGCACCGAGATAAACAGAATAACGAACTACCGCGTGCTGAGGCCAGGCGAAGGCATAGTGACGCACCGAGATAAACAGAATAACGAACTACCGCGTGCTGAGGCCAGGCGAAGGTATAGTGACGCACCGAGATAAACAGAATAACAAACTACCGCGTGCTGAGGCCAGGCGAAGGTATAGTGACGCACCGAGATAAACAGAATAACGAACTACCGCGTGCTGAGGCCAGGCGAAGGCATAGTGACGCACCGAGATAAACAGAATAACGAACTACCGCGTGCTGAGGCCAGGCGAAGGCATAGTGACGCACCGAGATAAACAGAATAACGAACTACCGCGTGCTGAGGCCAGGCGAAGGTATAGTGACGCACCGAGATAAACAGAATAACGAACTACCGCGTGCTGAGGCCAGGCGAAGGTATAGTGACGCACCGAGATAAACAGAATAACGAACTACCGCGTGCTGAGGCCAGGCGAAGGCATAGTGACGCACCGAGATAAACAGAATAACGAACTACCGCGTGCTGAGGCCAGGCGAAGGTATAGTGACGCACCGAGATAAACAGAATAACGAACTACCGCGTGCTGAGGCCAGGCGAAGGTATAGTGACGCACCGAGATAAACAGAATAACGAACTACCGCGTGCTGAGGCCAGGCGAAGGTATAGTGACGCACCGAGATAAACAGAATAACGAACTACCGCGTGCTGAGGCCAGGCGAAGGTATAGTGACGCACCGAGATAAACAGAATAACGAACTACCGCGTGCTGAGGCCAGGCGAAGGTATAGTGACGCACCGAGATAAACAGAATAACGAACTACCGCGTGCTGAGGCCAGGCGAAGGTATAGTGACGCACCGAGATAAACAGAATAACGAACTACCGCGTGCTGAGGCCAGGCGAAGGTATAGTGACGCACCGAGATAAACAGAATAACGAACTACCGCGTGCTGAGGCCAGGCGAAGGTATAGTGACGCACCGAGATAAACAGAATAACGAACTACCGCGTGCTGAGGCCAGGCGAAGGTATAGTGACGCACCGAGATAAACAGAATAACGAACTACCGCGTGCTGAGGCCAGGCGAAGGTATAGTGACGCACCGAGATAAACAGAATAACGAACTACCGCGTGCTGAGGCCAGGCAAAGGTATAGTGACGCACCGAGATAAACAGAATCTTTAGCCATTTTTGAGCAAAAAATAATAAATGATTTTTATTATGATGGGAACCCTTAAAAATACAAGATAGCGGTTTTTTTTAAAAACGGCTGGAGTAATAAAAATAATATTTTCCTTACCCCAATTTCACTCAAATTCTCCCAGTAGTTCGTGGAAATAGATTACCGGACGGACGCACAGACACACAAACACACACACGTACAGTTTTTATTTTTTGTTATATTGACTACTAGCTTTTGCCAGCGGCTACGCTCGCGTTAACATAGTTTCTATGACTGTCTCCCATGTCAACAAACCATCGAATCTAAAACATTTGATACGTAAGAAACAGTGTACATGGTGCCGACCTCAAAAAAATTTCAAGCCCCTAATTTAATTCGTACCCACCTTTGATTTCGTTAATATTGTGTATTTACGAGTAAGTATAATAATATTATTTCATACTTTTGGTGAATTTCATTTTAAAGTCGGTTTTTAGTTTTTTTATTCTTTTATTTTTATTTATTCTCCCCTTCCAACGTAGCGAATTTAAACCAAAAGTTTTAACTACCCACGTAAAGTGAGAATTGGGCAGATCTCAGAAGACAAGGTTTCCAATATTATAATGGTTGGTTAATAAATTCTTTCACATCTCATTTTTCTCACACACTAAGCTATTCTAAAATGGAACGTTAACTTTAATCATAATCATGATCTATAGAATCTATAAAATATTTTAATTTGTCGCTTTTCCGCTAGATGTCGCTACAAGTACTAACAATCGGCGTTTTGACACGAAATGTGCGGGTTTTAACCATGGTATAATCGGCGGGTGAGTCAGCATGAGGTGGGATTTAATTAGCTATTGCCGCCGGGCGCATGCACATAGACGCCGCGTCCTTGCAAGGTGACTGCGGATCACGTGCACCGCCTGCGTCCGCGCCCGCGCACGCTGTCATTATCAACTAGTCGAGATTTTATCGATGTGATTGGACGATCATTATTTCATTGCGATATTGTGGGTTTTACTAGGATCGAGGACGACTGGGTTAATCGTCATGTTTGTGAATGAGTGACAAAGTACATTACTGGAGGTTTTTCTTTTGGCTGTGAATGCACCAGCGCGAGGCGCCAGCGTGGAGCGGCCGTGGCGCGGGAAAATTAATTTAATCTATACCTAACGCATTTAATGAAAAAGAATAAGGATAACATGGCATCTAAATTGAATGCTGTCATTATGTATTTTCAGCCGTGTTAGTATCACTGGCTGGTTAGTGGTTAGTGTATCGCCAACGTCATCGGGTGACCTCATGTAGACACAACCTGTGGGTACCTCTCGTAAACATATTAAAATCCAGTTTTAAATAATGATCTGAATTCTGAAGCATCTGCAAATCCTCGTATTCCATTGTATATTACATCCACAGGTCGCTGGTTCAATCTCGGCTCGAAGACCAAAATTATGTATGCAGCTATGTAAACCATAGCTGAGTATTTTTATATTATTTAATATTGTTGTGTATTCAGGCGGCTGTGATTTCCAACAAGCTTTTTCCACTGCAGGTTTAAATCAGGACAAGTTTTTTTTATTGGCATTATGCAAGTTCTTGGCGATCAAAAAATTACATGATTATGACGAACGCTCCAAGGCAAACGCAAAAATATAAGTTATAGAAAAAACTTGATTTTTTGCAAGATCTTATTAATATTTATTTTTATTCTCATTAAAACACTTCCTGATTAAAGTTATATACATAGGTACATGTAAAGTTTCACATAATGAGCTTAATTCTGCCTCAATCCTCGGGTTCACGCACGGGTCCGTTTAATTCCAACAAATTGGCGTGCGTTTTTTTTTGGGTGGAGCCGTCATCCTGACCGAGGGGAGTACGTACGTGCGGCCAGCGCCAGCGCCCGCCAGCACAGCGCAGCGCCCACGGAACGAATTCGCGACTTGCAATTACATGAGGCGGAATACATTTTTTGACTATCCGATATCTGCTGATTTCTATTGAATAATGAATTAGTGTATATTTGGAAAGGCTTAACACTGGAGCCTATTTCAATGTTTATTTATAGAAAATACAAGTGAGTTTATAGTTTTCAGACCTTGGTCATATTTTATGGGTTCCTATCGCCATTTGTTAATAAGCGAACTGATATCGGTTTTATGAGTGTAGACGCGACTTCGCGTGGAGGTTGGGTTCCCTCGGTGACAACTCTATTTCTAATAATGGACGTACTAAAACTCTTGTGGAACAATACGTTTCACGAACGTAGTGAAAGCTGAACGAGACGCTTCGCTTCACAGATTTGGATAGATTTGGATTAGGCCAGTAATAGACGTCATTGCTTCGCTTCGTTTACATTTGAACGCTATTTTTACAAAATATTTTTAACATGCCCATTTATACAGGGTGTAACAAAATTGGAGTAGGGCCCGGTAACTGGGGCTTCTACTCATTATACTGAACAACTTTTGTTCTACAAATTTGCTGAAAACGTAAAAAAAATATTTTACTCTTCATACAAATCGATTTTGTGCATTTTAGTATGGAGGGCCCATTTTTTTTTGAGTATTGTCTATGGGTTCATTGGAGAAAGTTGGTCAGTATGACGAGTAGAACCTCCAGTAAACGGGACCTACACCAATTTTGTTTCACCCTGTATATCGACTTTCCGAAATACTTGCCCAATTAAACGGAAACCCCTTAATTTTCTGGGATCAAAAGTATACTTACTTAACTAAATTATACTGTACATAATCAGTTGATAACATATTGAATAGGTACGCCTAATCTAACAGTGACATTTTCATCTTAAGAGGATTGTGAAACTGCGACTTTTCATACAAACGGTCTTAACGATTTTCACCTCTTAAATGTTAACCGATTTGGACCAATTTTTGATAGGTTGTCAGTCAGAACAAAAGCTAGGCTTAAACGCTTTTGTTTTTCGATAAAGTTAATAAGTTTGATTTTATTGTTGTTCACGTGTTTTCATACAAAACTAATTTTGGCCATTTTTTGTTTATTTGTAATCAGTATTTTAAAAAACGAAACGTATAAGCCTAGCTTTTGTTTAGACTGACAACCTATCAAAAAATGGTCCAAATCGGTTAATATTTAAAAGCTGAAATAGACAGGTTACATGCGTCCAAGAAGTGAAGCAATCAAAATGATGCCAATTGGCATCTCTTTTCTTGTAGCATTCAGTGCAATAGAAGGGAACTACCTATAACATTGTGTGTGTAAATGGGTTCGATTTTCAAATGTTGTTTGTTTGTGCATGACCCATCTATGGTAACAAATCTCTGCATGCATGATACAAGATATATCACCATGCCAAATATCACTGAAATAGTTATAGTGGTTTTTGCTTGATGAATCATTATGTATTCAGTTTTTTACATACGTCCGGAAACACTTGACCTTGGATAAAAATTATCTAAGATGTTACTCAGGAACACAATATACTAGGAGGTAACTTCGGAAACGATAACGGAAATGGATAAACTTAGGTTGAGAGGATAAAATAAATGGCAACCCTCTGATGTTAAATATGTCGGTCTGCCTGCGCAAAGTGGTTGCGTTATGTACTTATAACGCCTGAAAAACTAGTTGTCGTGACCAAAAAAAAAACCAAAAGGGAAATGGTTGAGTAGGTATAAAATAAAAGTACTAGTTGTACTCATGACAATTATGCAAAAACTGACCAAATATTCGGTTGCGCTGTGGAAAAACGCCCGTTAGTAGCAGGAATTCTGGACCAGGCCCCCACCCCCCTGCCGGAGCACCATAGTTGGAAATGGCGGACATTGATTCCTAAAAACAAGCTTTAAAAATAATGTTGTCGCACCCCATTTAAATCTTTTGCTCGTGGTCCCATTTTGCTATCTCAAGCGTTTCCGAGATAGGAATTCCAAGCAACTTTGGGGCTCCGGCAGAGGGGGTGGGATCCTGGTCCAGAACTCTCGCTATTCCTACTACTACCGGGCGTTGCTCTATGGAACGACGAACGTTATGACGCAACCGAATATTTGGTCAGTTTTTGCATAATTGTCATGAGTATAACTAGTGCTTTCATTTTCTATCTTACTCAGCCATTTCCCTTACCGATTTTGTTTTTGGTCACGATAACTAGTTTTTCAGGCGCTAAATACATAACGCAACCACTTTGCGCAAGCAGACCGGCATATATTTAACATCAGAGGCTGTCCTGGCAAACTTCGTACCACCTTACACTACACTACACTACCCTACCCTACCCTACCCTACCTTACCCTACCCTACCCTACACTACACTACCCTACCCTACCCTACCCTGCCTTACCCTACACTACACTAGAGTACCCTACTCTACCCTACATAAGAACCTTCTCCTGACAATAAAGAACTCAACAAAAAAAGAATTAGCGAAATCGGTCCAGCAAGTCGTTCACGCGTGATGCGATGACCAGAAGAAATAAGGGTTCATTTTTATATACTTTAGATCAATTGTAATCATACAATTGCCATCAGGCTCAATAACGGTAGGTAACACCTACAGTCATCTATCAATACTTTACAAATAAAACTTTTTATAAGCGAGGCCACCATAAGGTGATATGCATATAGTATGCTGTTGACTGTTGAATCCCCCGCTTTCGTATTTCGGATCGAGTTTATCGTATTCGTATATCGTTTAATGTAAAAGATGAGGAGTGGGCGCGTGGCGAATCACCCGCGTACCATTTTCTCGGCGCCGACATGACCATAAGAGCGTCTGTCTGAATTAAGAATAGAGCAGACTTGAAGCGGGTTTTATTAGAAAGCGCCATTAGCTCGTAAAGAAGTGCGACAACGTTCCCCTAAATGCTCATTAGCATAACGGTTTAATTATGTATGGAGTAAACGAGAGGCACTCCGGTGTGCGGGGTGGACAAAGTTAACGAGAGGCACTCCGGTGTGTGGGGCGGACAAAGTTAACGAGAGGCACTGCGGTGTGTTGGGTGGACAAGTTAACGAGAGGCACTCCGGTGTGTGGGGTGGACAAAGTTAACGAGAGGCACTCCGGTGTGTGGGGTGGACAAAGTTAACGAGAGGCACTCCGGTGTGTGGGGTGGACAAGTTAACGAGAGGCACTCCGGTGTGTGGGGTGGAGCAAGTTAACGAGAGGCACTCCGGTGTGTGGGGTGGACAAAGTTAACGAGAGGCACTCCGGTGTGTGGGGTGGACAAGGTAAACGAGAGGGCACTTCGGTGTGCATGGTGGACAAATTAAACGACAGAGCACTTCGGTGTGCGGGGTGGACAAAGTAAACGAGAGAGCACTCCGGTGTGTAGGGTGCACAAAGTAAACGAGAGGGCACTCCGTTGTGCGGGGTGGACAAAGTAAACGAGAGAGCACTCCATTGTGCGGAGTGGGCAAAGAAACGAGAGAGCACTCCGGTGTGCGGGGTGGACAAAGTAAACGAGAGAGCACTCTGGTGTGCGGGGTGGACAAAGTAAACGAGAGAGCACTCCGGTGTGCGGGGTGGACAAAGTAAATTGAGTAGACCGCGTTTCACCGTTTGCACTTCAATCTTTTGTTCTATATTTAGGTACCTAGTTGTTTACATGTAGACGAGGTAGTTGATCGAGCAAAGTCCAAATTCCACGCGAAGATATTAATTAGTAGATAGGGAGAACTCGGAACTGTAACACTTTGTTCCATATCTATCTATAATTGACAAGGAGAGTATGAGTTGACCTGATAACCTTGTATATACTAAATATACCTAAATAAAGTTCTAATGATTTGCATTTATTTACAAAATAAAGAAAACGACATCCTTTCGTGGAAATGATTGGTATCAGTTCATAATATTAAATTAAGTACACCTCGATAACATCTGACAACTTAACAAAGACCGTTTTTGATTGAAGACATAAATAATCCTCTATGATATGTGCATATCGTCACTGGAAAGGAATAACTTCTAAAGCGCCATTTTGGCCAAAATGAGTTATATACATGGTTCGATAGCATTTTTTTTCTGCGTCGATCTGTGTAAGTTTCGAAGCAATCAGAGCACTTTTTTGGCGCTTTAGTATATCGAAAATTCGTGAATTTTCTCTTATCTTCGCCCTCTACGCGACTAAAGCGCCCCTTTTTTAGTGTTTTTCAAACATATGTCACTTAAGATATTTTTTCCATCCACGTTCTTTAATTTCCAGGATATAAGCATATTTTCGTTGACTCACATTTTAATAAAATTGTCTTTTTAGCACTTTTTTACTTAAATTTTAGTGACTATCGATCTGTTAGCAATTATTGATTACTGTTGTTTAGGACCTGTTTGGCGCTTTAGAAAAAGTAAACGACCAAGATTTGAGTACCTGTGGCACTCAAGCAATTTTTCGATAACCGATTGATATTTCTTCATTACATTAGCAAAAATATTTTTGTCTTCATCACTTATTCAGTATGAATAAGAAAAAAATAGCTATATTTATTAAGTTGAGAAGTATTTTAGCTTTTGAGTTCTATCCTCGAAGACAAACTATTACACTGTAAGTAAGCCACGCACACATATTATGGATGTCACAGTCTAAACCTAATCGAATTTGTCGATTCTTTCGTTGAGTCACTCGCCACGTCAATCGTTGTAAACGTCATCATTCATCAGTTTGCACGAGTTATTCACGAAGTAAATGTCGTTGGTTATTGAAAAAGAGTATTTTTTTATTTCTTATATTTTTCTGATCTGTGTTTTGGATACAAAAAGGCAGGTTTAACAACCCTCCAGTATTCTTTTATTACTAACTAGCTGTCCCGGTGAACTTCCTTCCACCTTACACTGCACTACACTACCCTACCCTACCCCATCCTACACTACCCTACTCTACCCTACCCTACACTACACTACCCCACCCTACCCTACCCTAACCTACATAAGAACCTTCTGAAAATAAGGAACTCAACAAAAAATAATTAGCGAAATCGGTCCAGCCGTTCTTGAGTTGTAAATGGTGTCACTAACACGACTTTGTTTTTCATATACAGATGAAATAAATACTATGCAACATCTTTGGAAACATTGTATTTTAAAGTTATATTTGATTCATTCGGCGAAATAGTATAAAAATGAATCATAAACCGAATCAGTTTTCACAGTTTTTTACAAGTCGGGCTGTTTACACCATTTATAACTCAAGAGCGACTGGACCGATTTTCTTAATTTTTGGTTTGTTGGAGTTGTCTTAACCGTGGATAGCAGAATGACTATTAAAACATCGAAATAATTTTAATAATTTTTGATTAAAAATTTAAGTGTGTTTGGCTGCACCTGAACTGATAGTAAGTGCCGATGCAGCCTAGGATGTAACACGCAAGCTCAAATAG
This sequence comes from Coleophora flavipennella, assembly GCA_947284805.1. Taxonomy (NCBI): domain Eukaryota; kingdom Metazoa; phylum Arthropoda; class Insecta; order Lepidoptera; family Coleophoridae; genus Coleophora; species Coleophora flavipennella. The sequence continues at coordinate 411,572 of OX369273.1, forward strand.
TGCCTATTTACTTTGCAAGTTTCCACTTTCCAGTGTAGGAATAAAAGATAAAGAAATTAACGTTCCCGTACATTACCCATACATGTGTAGTGTAGATTGTAGTGTAGTGTTGTATATAGTGTAGTATAGTGTAGTGTAGTGTTGTGTAGTGGAGTGTAGTGTAGAGAAGTACAGTAAAGTGAAGAGTTTGTGAGGCGGTACGAAGTTCGCCAGAAAAAGCTAGTTTTAAATAAAGGATTAGATTGTACAATACAATTCATATTTCATTAAATACCTAACGAACGTAATTACTCGTAGGTAGCTATTATTTATTTGATGATTTACATTACTGTTTAAAGATTAGAAAACTATAAACAATTTAATCATCACATCTTTTGTTTTAAGTCTTCATGAAAAGCAAACGCAATGCAATAATGCAATAATTAAGGATTACATTAATAAGCAATCTAACACGAACCGCTGAGTTACATTGCAGAGTTCTACAGAACACATTCAGGTAGACAGTAGTAAACCAGTCAGGCTGCTGCAGCTCAGCTCCTACCTCCTGCTATGTAAACCTGCGCCACTCACGGGACATCGAACTAGCTACCTTCTCAGCTCCTACATCCTGCTTTGGGCACTGGCGCCGCTCATAAGATAATAACTTGGCAAATTTCGGCTCCTGGGCTTATAAAAGATACTTCTCAAGGACAATGTTTATCTCGAGAAGAAGAGATTGAAATTTGTTAACAGCAAATAAAGGCCGAGGAAGAAGCAATTATTAACAACAACCCTGTTAATAAAGAAGAACAACTTAAAAAAGAAGTCGACACCAACTTTGAGAAAATTGAGAATTATTATAAAAAATCCTGAAGAAAGTAAACAAACACCTAACAAAGAAACATAAAAAAGTGATAAAAAACCTATTTGAAATCTAAACCTAGAAAAAGAAAATCTCAAACAAGCAATGAAAAACCTAGAACTAGTGAAGAAACTCTTACCAAAGAACGAAATTGAAATGCTAGCAGTGAAAAATTAGGAAACAGAAAAGAGTTAAGTTTTAAAAATGTTGACTTTTTTCTGACGAAGAGCCGTTTAAATTGACCTCGTTTTCCTGGGAAGCATCAGATGATACGGATTTAATACATCTAACAATAACAAAATGCAAAAAGAGAAAAACTAAAAGCCAACGAAATAAACAGATAAAAAAAAGAAAAGACATAACTGACAATGCTGGCCCTAGCAGTGAAGTGTCTGACGTAAACCAACAATTCAATTTGCTAAAGAAATTAATCTATGAAATCGATGTGTAATTGCCATAAGAAGTAGGTTTTTAAGCTAAGCAAGTCTAATTGAAGCTATGGTGTTCCCTATAATAAAAAATAATAATTAATATTTATAGAAGAGAAGTTTTTACTATGTTTAATCTCAGAAGTGAGTGACTTTAGTTTGCCTCCATTTAATAAGTAAGTTTTTACGTGAAGTTTGCAATTAATTAAAAGAATAAAATTGATTATCTAAATAAATGAAACTGGTTTTTAATCACAATGAAAGTGAAAGTCACTGTTTGGTTAAATTCTATACTTTGAAAAAATATAAAGCAATAACTACTTCTTAATTATTTATAACGACTAGGCAATTATTTTTAACATAAAACATTATACGTGATAAGTCAATTTATTTCTTAAAACCTGTCAATGAAATAGCGTTAAATCATTCAATTACATTTAATATACGAGGTTTGTGCGAGTAAGCTTTTTTTCTTCAAAACCCCTTGTGGCATAATGCTTCTTAAGCATTTATTATGTGTCACATGTAGTTATGATAAATGTTATTAAGCAATTTTTCTTTCCACAGACCAATATAATTCAAGTCAATTAGCATTACATTACACTTTTGGGTACGAGTATCAGATTATAACAGCTTATTAGCATATTTTAAATGCATGTATTCTTAAGTTTTAATGGAGTTAAGCATTTTTTTCCTGACTAATATTTTCTTACTTTTCAAATTATTTTTGCTTATGCGACAGTTATTTCACTATCTAAACGAGATAAAACCCTATAAATATCTTTAATATTTAGATATATTTATTTAAATGATGGTCTTCTTTTGAATAAACTAGCTAACATTAATAATAAAAAAGATAATGATTTTTTTCCAAAAAAAAAAACGGTTGTCTGTTAAGTCGGTTTACTGACGATAGTTGAACGTGACAACGTCATAAGAAAATACTGATGGAATGGTTTCATAATATCGAAAACGGAACGCCTCACGGAACGCCTCAGAGCGAGGTAACGACGGAACGCCTCAGAGCGAGGTAACGACGCATTTTTTCGTGCGTGCAGCCGGCTCCATCGAATTATAAGACGTTATCACGTCAAAAACTTTTAACCTCATTTTATACGAATGACATTTTGGCGCTTTAGAAGTTTTTCCTTTCCAATGACGATATGACTTTTTGCATTGACAATCTGCTACATTTAATTCGATAAGTACGAGTATGATGTGTTATTTTCTTGTCGCTCATTTTGTAGCATGACGAGAGTTGGGTCTTTACAGTGACTGGTATAAATTGTCCAAAACGAATTCAAATCCGCGAATTTATAGACTTTACGCAATATCAGAGTTGTCGGTTACATTTAGTTAGAGGTCGGTAGTCGCTGCCTAGGTTATTTGAATATTGCAGTACATTCCTGTCGTATGTCTCATAGTTATGAATGCATTTAATGCGAGTTTTCCAAGTGGTCGCGCCATCTGTGCTATGCATACTTGACGATGTAGATGGCGCTTATTTATCAAACCTGATATTACTGGACTGTATCTGAGTTCTCCCTTTATTTTGTTATTGAAGTAGAATCCTATCGTCTGGCACATATCATGATTTAAATTAAAGTAAGAGCAATAAAATATGTTTGGCGTAGGGCGGTGGCGCCATCTGCCTTGTAGCGGTTGGGCGTGGGCTGTGGGCTGGGCAGTGTGACTCAGAGCAGGCGAGCAGGCGAGGAGGCACTCCTTGGCCCGCCGCGCCGCCGCCGCTCAGCGCTCCTTTCATCACTGCCTGCGCCTGCGCCTACACAACTAGCCGACGAGATTTATGACCGAGGGACTTTGATTTTATGTTGAATAGAATTGAGCGTTGGAGAAATTGTTGATTTTATCAAGCCCTCTCGAAGTGGACGTCTCGTTCGGAATTTATGAAAGTACTGATCAATACTATGGTTTAGTTACCTACTATATTATTATGATCTATCTGAGAATTCTTACTCTTTAATTTACCTAGGCTAGGCTAGGGTTACAATAAAACACGTTTTCCTCGTAACCGTGGGTTAGATAGGTTGAATTTAATTCCTTTAGGTACATACGTGCAAACTTATAGTTTCGGATTTAGCCACATTCGCAAATCAGTTCAGTCCCACACATTTAGTAGGTAGGTATAAGTTGTAGAATGGAATTTCCTTCAAGTACCTTCAGTGTGTGAGCGGACCTTGTCCAGAGGGCTGCACACAGTGTTGCTAATTTAGCGACTTAGTAGCTAGATCTATCGTATTTTCGGAGCAGTCTAGCGACAAAAAAAATCAACGCTTCGTACATTTTAGTGACTTTTCAAGCACAGTAACACCATACATCTAGCGACAGAATAGCCATTTTTATATTGTTTTAGCGCCTTTTTGAAAATTATTTAGCTACATTTAACAAAAGTCATCTGGCAACACTGGCTGCACATCATGTAACATGAGCCGCGAGCCGTGAGCCTTATTGTCACGCTAATCACGCTACGTTGGTAGCGTCCCTGCATGCCGGGCTATCGCCACACCGCCGCGCCGTCCCGCACTCCGGCCAGGTCACTCGATAACCGCCATATCGAATGGCCATTCGTCCGTTATGAACTGTAAACATGCCAACTGCTTACTGCTTACATTAACTAAAGTTACATTCCATTGTTGCTGCACTGCAACACAGTGTGGAGCAGGATATAACTAGGCATGCGCACGCGCGTGTGCGCTCTCGCACCAATGAATTGATTTTAGTGAATGTCCCCCTCCTCTGAACAACGGTAATTATGTGGCGAAATGGTCAAGTCCATTAGCTTCATATAAGGAGGTCGCGGGTTCGATTTCCGGCGGAGATTAACTTTTTAAGACTCGGTTTGATTGGTGGAAGGGCATTTTCTACGCCCGCCTGGCTAGCTACCACCATCTTATTGCCGCCAAAACCTAAATGTTCACAGCATTGATGTGTTCCGGCTTGAAGACAAGATAGCCAGTTCTCCATTGCGTTGGGGAATCTTGGTAAGTCCGCTTCCATGTTCGGCATCATCGTCACTTACCTTCCAATGTGAGATGATGCCAAGGGCTTAACAGTTGTGGACAAATAAACCCAGCCAAGTGCGAGTCAGAACCGCACACTTAGGTTCCGTACCATCATACTAGATGGCGCTAGTACAAAGGGTTCCGTACCATCATACTAGATGGCGCTAGTTTCTACACGTTTAAAAAATACGTTTTTAGGGTTCCGTACAAAAAAACAAAACGGAACCTTTATAGGATCACTCGTGCGTCTGCCTGTCCGTCCGTCTGTCCCAGTCAATTTGCTCCGAATCTACTGGACCAAATCAGGTGAAATTTGGTACGATGGTGTAATCCTATGACCCAAACACAGATTGTGCAAAGTTAATAAATATTTTTTTTAAGTTAATTTTCGGGGGACAAATTAGGAAATTTTAAAAAAGTTTTGTAAACCTTACTGTGTCATAAATTAAATAAAAGGGCTAGTTATCAGGATCTTAAATATATTTTTGTTTATTTTGTAAATTAAATTGATTTAATTTGATTCACGAAAGAAGACGAAAATTGACCATCCCCCCCCTGATCTCCGAAACTACTGAGCCTAAAATTTTGAAAAAAGTACCAAATATAGTTCATTGCTTGTAGATTACAGCTGGAAAACCTATAAAAATTTCATCAATTGAAAATAAAGTGGTAAAATTATATTACGTTCACTTACGGAAAATAGTTCTAGTCACAATAGAAAATAGTCTATCCACAGGATTCCACAGGTGTTCCACAGGATTCATTTCGGAGAGTGTGTCCTGGAGCTTCACTACCTCATTCCCCCACTCCATTTCATCATCGGACGACTAGGTGCGAAGGGCGAATCGACCCCTTCGTTGTTGATGTTCCACCTTTACGCACGAAGCGTTTTGCTTCTTTGTTCATTATGCCAACGGCCGAGGAGTGGAGTGGATTCCCTCTGCCGGCGTCTGTATTCCCCGATTCGTATAATTTAGGAATCTTTAAGACGAGAGTGAATAGGCACTATTTGAGCTTGCGTGTTACATCCTCGGTTGCATCGGCACTTACCATCAGGTGAGGGTTGCGGGTTCGATTCCGGCGGGGTCAACTTCTCAGACTCGGTTTGGTTGGTGGTAGGGCATTTTCTAAGCCCGCCTGGCTAGCTACCACCATCTTATCTAAGTCTTGCCGCCAAACATCAGTGTTAACATCAGTGTAAACAACATTGATGTGTTCCGGCTTGAAGATAAGATAGCCAGTTCTCCATTGCATTGGGGAATCCTGGTAAGCCGCTTCCATCTTCGGCATCGTCGTCACTTACCATCAGGTGAGATTATGCCAGGAGCTTACCAATTGTGAATAAAAAATAAATAAAAAAAACACAAATTTTATTTAAAAAAAAAGTTCACTAAAACACTACTAGATAGCGCTAGTAGTAGTTAATTGTATGGATTATTGCTCTTCCTTATGGGACGAATCGGCTCGTTACCAGCTAGATGCCTTGGATTCTCTCTACCGACGCGCCAGGAGACTCATTGGCGACGAGGAACTGGTATCAAATAGACTCCAAAGTCTCCAGCATCGCCAAAAAGTCGCCTGTCTATCGGTGTTCTACAGGATTCATTTCGGACAGTGTGCCCTGGAGCTTCACGACCTCATTCCCCCTCTCCATTTCATCATCGGACGACCAGGTGCGGAGGGCGGTTCCACTGCTTTGTCGTCAATGTTCCACCTTTACGCACGAAGCGTTTTGCTTCTTCGTTCATCATGCGAACGGCCATGGGGTGGAATTCCCTTTCAGCATCTGTATTCCCCGATTTGTATAATTTAGGAACCTTCAAGATGAGAGTGAATAGGCACTAGTTGAGCTTGCGTGTTACATCCTGGCCTGCATCGGCACTTACCATCAGGTGAGGTGCAGCCAAACACTCAAATTTTTAGTGAAAAAATATAACTCACGTCTTACTGTGAGGATTTGCAATGTGATATTTTGTATTTGACTTTGGCATTGCAGGGAACCCTCTCCACGCGAGTTCAACTCGCATTTGGCCAGTTTTTTTTACAGTTCTCCGCGTTATTATTATATACGTATATCTTTGACAAATTTCAGCTCTCAACTTAATAGTCTAGGAGCTAGGCCGCGGACAGACGGACAGACAGACATGGCGACACTATAAGGGTTCCTCGTTGACTTCGGATCCCTAAAAACGGAGACGTAGCAGTAATGTCACGTTATAATATTGTAATATGTGGCAATGTACAATATGAGTATAGTTAGTTTAGTTATATAAGGCGTTACTAGATGGCGCTTCATTAACGTGCTTGTATAGTTGTTTAGAAATGGCCAAAATCAAAATTTACATAATTAGTTTAATCACTTAAGTTTACATGGTCGCTAACTATGGGCTTCATAAGAAGACTCAAGGTCACCCAAAGGGTATTGGAGCGAGCTATGCTCGGAGTTTCTCTGCGTGATCGAATCAGAAACGAGGAAATCCGTAGGAGAACCAAAATAATCGACATAGCTTCAGAATAGCAAAACTAAGTGGCAGTAGGCGGGGCACATAGTTCGTAGCCATTGGGGCAGTTAAGTTCTCGAGTGGCGACCGCGCACCGGAAAACGTAGCGTAGGCAGTTCGTGTAATATAACGCACAGCCTGTATCGCCCTTCTACTTACGAACTTGGCTCATAGTTCATACACTGCCGTGTGTCTAGAGTCTAGACCACAACTCTGTGTTCGTACGAATGTGACTTTAATTAATTGGAGTTTACCTTCCGACTTGCTGGGTTGGGTGGGACTCCCCTGGGCCCTGCACATTAAACATGTTTTTAAAATAAGTACAACTAGGTACTGCTTTGTGTCCTACGTAAAAATTAACTCAGCTGCGAGGTTGCACATAATTTAATGTTGTTGTAGTGTGTACAAGTATATTTATTATTTATTGTAAAACCGTTAAAAGTTAAATGTGGAAGTGGATCGACTTTAACACAAAGATTAACTCACTGTCCGTCTTATGTTTCGTTCCGAGCGACAAAGGAGTAAAAAGTTATTGTCATGGCTAAAAAAATCGATTTTATATTGTGACGAGGATCGATTGTATTACACTAATATAAGAGGTATATGAAATATTAAACAATAAAAAAAAATAAGTGTTCGTCCGTCCAGTTTCCAGTGCTCTAGTGCCTAACTAAACTATAAACGGATTTGGATACAATTTGAGTTAGGGAAATATTAATAATATATTTCCAGTTGTTTTCTTAAAAACTATTCTAACTAGAATTTTTAGGTTTGGCACCGGAGTAAAAAACCATTATGAATTTTTACTTAGAAATGGTTCTAACGATTTTAATAAAACTCCGTAGGTACCTCCGTCATTAGTTAGTACCTACATTACTATAACTTTATAGGGCCTGCTTACAGACGCAGTAATTCGTTATTGTAGGAAAAATCGAAATAAGGTGCCATTAACACTCCAGTAGAGGCGCGTTCTACCATTGTAGAACGTACATGCATTTCGTCGAATTTGAGCGCAAATTGATGGTTACTTACGCACACACTCATAGAATTTCTCTATTACTAGCTTATGAACATTAGCGTCCTTGGGCTATCAACGCGACCGCACGCCAGAGAAATTTTGCGCCAAAAGTAAATTTCTACAATAGTAGAACGCGCGATCACGTGTCTACATACGTTCTACATCAGATGCAGAATTTGACGATGATATTCCAATAGTGGATTTGTCCAGACCATCAGCTTCTTTGTGCTGACTGCACGCAAAATGAAGAAATAGAGATGGAAGACACAAGTTACTAAAGAAAATGAACATTGGAATATCATCATCATCATCATATCAGCCGAAGGACGTCCACTGCTGGACATAGGCCTCCCCCAAGGATTTCCACGACGACCGGTTCTGCGCTGCCCGCATCCAGCGGCTTTCCGCGACCTTCACCAGGTCATCGGTCCACCGAGTGGGAGGCCTGCCTACACTACGTTTTCCGGTGCGTGGTCGCCACTCGAGGACTTTACTGCCCCAACGGCCATCTGTTCTACGAGTAATGTGCCCCGCCCACTGCCACTTAAGTTTAGCAATTCTGAGAGCTATGTCGGTTAATTTGGTTCTCCTACGGATCTCCTCGTTTCTGATTCGATTACGCAGAGAAACTCCGAGCATAGCACGCTCCATTGCCCTTTGGGTGACCTTGAGCCTTCTTATGAGGCCCATAGTAAGCGACCCTGTCTCAGTTCAAAAAGCCTAAACAGCGAAAATGGACATGGTTTCATCTCAATGGCGTAACGAAAAACGAGATCGACTTCATCTTGTCGACGAGAAGGCAAATATTCAATGATGTCTCTGTGATCAACTCAGTAAAAACAGGAAGCGATCACCGAATGGTAAGAGGCACATTGAATTTAAAGACCAAGCTGAAAAGATGTCGACTGATGAAGTCCACGCTCCGACCAGCGCCGATTCAGCTCCAAAACTCCGAGAGCTTTCAGCTCGAATTGCACAATCGCTTCGAATGCCTAGGAGACTGCGAGAATGTGGACGAGTATAACGACAGGTTCGTGGAAATTGTCCAAACGGTCGGGTCTAAGATTTTTAAAACTCGCCGTTCAAACAGAACCAAAAAAATCTCAGACCACCAGTAATCTCATGCAAGAAAGACGCAGATTGGTGCTGCAGTCCTCTGAAGACGCTACTCAGTATCGGCAACTAAACAAGCAGATCTCTAAGTATCTAACTCGCGATTTGCGCCAGTAGAATACAAATTGTATTAAAGAGGCGATTGAGAACAACAAAGGCTCAAAAGTGTTCGCGAGAGATCTGTCTGTTGGACAAAGCCAACTGACCAAGCTGAAGACAGGATGGCAGGATAATATCGTCTAAGACTGAGTTGCTGGAAGTTGAGAAGTTCTACGGACAATTGTACACGACCACACGTCTGCCTGTCAGCGATCTGGCTAAAGACCCAATAGCTAGACTTACCCGACACTATACCGAAGATATCCCGGACGTCAGCCTGTACGAGATCAGAATGGCTCTTAAACAGCTTAAAAACAATAAGGCACCGGGTGATGATGGAATTACGGCTGAACTTCTGAAAGCAGGTGGAACACCGGTACTTAAAGCTCTTCAGAAATTATTTAATTCCGTTATATCGAGGGACAAACGCCTAAGGCATGGCACAGAAGTGTGGTCGTGCTTTTCTTCAAAAAGGGCGACAATACCCTGCTGAAGAACTACTGATCCATCTTACTTATGAGCCACGTCTAAAAACTGTTTTCGAGAGTCATTACGAATCGTCTCGCACGCAGGTTTGACGACTTCCAGCCTCCCGACAAGCCGGTTTCCGAAAAGGATTTAGTACCATTGACCACATACATACGCTGCGGCAGATTATACAGAAGACCGAAGAGTACAATCAGCCACTATGCTTGGTGTTCGTGGACTATGAGAAAGCCTTCGATTCGGTCGAAACTTGGGCGGTGTTAGTCTCTCCAGAGGTGCCAAATTGATTATCGATATATCGAAGTGCTGAAGTGTTTGTATGAAAACGCCACCATGTCGGTTCGCCTCCAGGATCAAAACTCGGAACCTATCCACCTGCAGCGAGGGGTGAGACAGGGAGACGTTATATCTCCGAAACTGTTCACCGCCGCCCTGGAAGATGTTTTTAAGCTTTTAGACGGGTGGACTGGGCATCAATATCAACGGCGAGTACATCACCCACCTTCGATTCGCTGGCGATATCGTGGTCATAGCTGAGACTATGGACGACTTAGGCACAATGCTCAATGGCCTCAGTAGAGCTCTCAACAGGTGGGTCTTAGAATGAACATGGACAAGACGAAAATTATGTCAAACGTCCGTGTCATACCTACTCTTCTGAAGGTTGGAGGCTCTACACTCGAAGTTGTTACCGAATATGTATACCTGGGACAAACAGTCCAGTTAGGTAGGTCCAACTTTGAGAAAGAGATCAATCGTCGAATCTAACTCGGCTGGGCAGCGTTCGGGAAGCTTCGCAATATCTTTACGTCCCAGATACCGCAGTGTCTTAAGACCAGTGTGTGTTGCCAGTTAAAATTTATATTATTTTATCTCTTTTAGTTTCTTCACGATATCTAAAAGCGTCGGTGGCTCAACCGGTAACGACTCTGTCCATCTAACCAGAGGTACCGGGTCAAATCTGGACGGCCAATGTACCAATGAGTTTTTCAAAAACTTACGTACATACTTACCGATTGCTTTAACGGTGAAGGAAAACATCGTGAGGAAACCTGCACACGCCTGCGAAGAAACTCGAAGGTTGTGTGTGAAGTCGACCAACCCGCACTGGGCCCGCGTGGTCGACTAAGGCCTAATCGCCCTGATTCAGGGTAGGCTCGAGCCCCTCGGTGGGGACGTATATGAGCTGTAATGATGATCTCTTTTAGTTTCTTAATCTTAAATATATAATGTATAACTCTAAGGTGACTGACTGACATAGTGATCTATCAACGCACAGCCCAAACCACTGGACGGATCGGCTGAAATTTAACATGCAGGTAGATGTTATGACGTAGGCATCCGCTAAGAAAGGATTTTGGGAAATTCCCACGGGAACCGCAAAAATCGGGATCTGCGCGGGCGAAGCTGCGGGCATCCACTAGTATAGCATAAACGTATTTCCTAATTTATGAAACTTCCTTTAAAAACCCTTAGATTAAAAGTGTTCTGCGTATGTATAACGCGCGCGCGCGAGCACTTGCGTACCAAACGGAGTGTTAAATCAAATTTTGTGAATAAGTAGGACTTAAGAGTCCGCTGGAGTTCATAAATCCCATACAAACGTAGTATTTGATTCATTTGTTAACCAAACAACCGATTTTGAAATAATTTTATATCGGTAATCAGGTAACGTATATCTGTTTCTGTACCGCATTACTTTTTTGAAAACCGAAACAGGAATCCATTTAATACCAATAAACTTGTTTTCCGTCTGTTACCTTAAAAACAAGTTTATTGATTAATAATGGATTCCTGTTTCGTTTTTCAAAAAAGTAATGCGGTACAGACACAGATATACGTTACCTGATTACCGATATAAAATTATTTCAAAATCGGTTGTTTGGTTAACAAATGAATCAAATACTACGTTTGTATGGGATTTATGAACTCCAGCGGGCTCTTATTATGCCAACTACTACACTGGGTAGTTCATTATTGCAGGAAATATCTGATTATGGTATCTCCCATACAAAAGCCAATTATTTATTTTTTCGTCAAGTCTCATATACTTATATCTTTAATTTTCTTCAGTTTCTTAATAGTTTTGGCATGGCTGTACAATTTATTATATTATGTTAATGATTGTTTGCTGTATATAAGGTGTAACAAAATTAGCTGAAACTATTTTAACTAGTGCTTCTACCCATGAAACTGAACAACTTTCCCCATGAAACCCACAGTCAAATCTCAAAAAAAAATTTGAACATCCCATACTAAGTTGGCTGATCAGCTGATCGAGTTAGTATGGGAGAGCCAATTTTTTTTGCGATTTGACTGTGGGTTCCATGGGGAAAGTTATTCAGTTTCATGGGTAGAAGCACCAGTTAAAATAGTTTCAACTAATTTTGTTAGACCTTATATATTACTTCGATGTTAATATTTTGGGAGATTATTATTTAAATAATAGATAGGTAAGTTAAGTACCTGTGTATTTAAAGTTTCTAGATCACAGAAGTTGTCAACAACATTCCATTCGTGGTAAGAACTTCATAGTCTTATTATAAACATGAAACGTTTCGATTATATTATGTATCTTTCATACTTACCGATTGCTTTAACGGTGAAGGAAAACATCGTGAGGAAACCTGCACACGCCTGCGAAGAAACTCGAAGGTTGAGTGTGAAGTCGACCAACCCGCACTGGGCCCGCGTGGTCGACTAAGGCCTAATCGCCCTGATTCAGGGTAGGCTCGAGCCCCTCGGTGGGGACGTATATGAGCTGTAATAATAATAATAATGTATCTTTCAGAAATATTTTTTTTAAATTCATATTTCTTTACTGCCATAAATAGGGTAAGTACATGACGTTATAGAAGAATGGTAAAACATGCCTATTTAGCCATAGTCTATAATCTACTGCATGCAAATATAAAATCACACAATTATATTACCTAATCTATAATATTTTGTTTTGTTATACATTTATTGTTTATGGAACACACTGCTTATAGGCGACCTTAAATCTTGGTACCACAAAGACCGATATAGGTAGTATGTTTCCGTGTCTCAAGGCACTTTTGATGTGTGAAGGGCTGTCTTGTCTCGTAATGATATAAGGTCAGCGTGATAATATGTAACAACAATGTACATACATACCTACAGCTTTCAAGTGTTTACAAAAGTAGTCAGCAATCAAATTTTGCAAATTAGGATTTACATTTCATAGCTACCTCATCATGTCAGCCGAACGAAGACGTCCACTGCTGGACAAAGGCCTCCTCCAAGGATTTCCACGACGACCGGTCCTGCGCTGCCCGCATCCATCTGCTTCCCGCTATCTTCACCAGGTCGTCGGTCCTACGCGTGGGAGGCCTGCCTACGCTACGTTTTCTGTTGCGCGGTTGCCACTCGAGAACTTTACTACCCCAACGGCAATCTGTTCTACGAGCTATGTGTCCTGCCCACTGTCACTTCAGTTTAGCGATTCTGAGAGCTATGTTGGTTACTTTGATTCTCCTACGGATCTCCTCATTTCTGATTCGATCGCGTGGGGAAATTCCGAGCTTAGCTCGCTCCACATAGCTACCTACTTATTGTCTTTGTGTTCATTGGTTCATTATTATTAGGTATCTACTTAGTTTAGAACCGTATAAAGTGGCGATTGCTACAAGACAAGAGCTACCTATTTAAGCTCTTAAATTGCAAGATATCACGTAGCTCAGAGGCAAAGTTCACTGGCTTTATACAGACGGTCGCAGGTTCGATTTCCGGCGGGGTCAATTGTAAGACTCGTTTTGGTGGGCATTTTCTAAGCCCGCCTGGCTAGCTACCACCATCTTATCTAAGTCTTGCCGCCAAATATCAATGTTGATATCATTGGTGTGTTCCGGCATGAAGATAAGATAGCCAGTTCCCCCATTGGGTTGGGAAATTTTGGTAAGTCCGCTTCCATCTTCGGCAACATCGTCACTTACCACCAGGTGAGATGTTGTCATGGGTATACCAATTGGGAATAAAAAAATAATAATAGTATAACAAAAAGACAATGAATAAAGTAAATAACATTGATATGTTCAGAAAAGTTATGTGAGGTTGGCCAACGCCGCCAACGTACCTACCGCTGTCGTGCATTTCTTTATTTAGCGCGATATCAAATAGCATGTCTAGTCACTGGCGCCGTAGATTGCGTTCGTCTGCACACAGCACACAGCAAAGGACATAACTGTTTTACTTATAACTTACTTATAAGGCCCGCTGTACCTGAATTCTTGCATCTATTACTCACCACAGCACGGATAAGGCACGTCGCACGTCGGCGACCACCTCGATTGACGAAACCAGACATTGTCACGTGGTCCAGGCATCCGTTGTCTCTTCTTTTGACTGATTGAACACAAAGTGCTGTTCTACGAAATGGGCGAGCTGGATAAGAAAGATTCATTATCATCAACAGGCGTCGTACTATCAGTTTGGGACTTTTCTCTACCAATCTGTCAGTACGTTTGTTTAGACCGTTTAAGGCCCTATTACGCTACTGTAACTACTAAACCGGGTCAAATAACTACTGAACATTTAAACGAGTCGTTCATAGAACCGAGTTGGTTCTGATTACGGGTGAAAGCCGCGCATTGTGGCCTGCCTGCGCCTGCGCTGCGCCTTGTTGCAACACCAGCTGTTGCGGAAGAGTTACTGACACAGTTGCCACATGCCGTTGAATCGGGAACTGTATTGTAAATAGCTGAATTACATCATGGCATAATTAAATGTGATTTAACAACGATCCTTTTGCTAGATTTGTTTTCGCTGCACTTTCAGCTGTCTTCTGAAAACCCGACAAACAGGTCCGCCATAGATATAGTCACTAAAGTGTTTTCTATCAGGAAATTGAGGAATAGACTTCCACAATATGTATGTACCAAAATCTCTGTTCTTACGTTGTCAAGGATTAAAAAATATTATTACGATGTTATGAAGTTTAAAGGCCTAACATATTTAGGTAAAGGATATAAAAAGCTGCCTCTCCAAAGTAGTAATAAGTTAGTATTCTTTGACACAACTAAGACAATGATACCTATTTATTCACATTACAAATAAGACATCAACGAGAGCGATAAAAAATGAGTTGTTTCAATCAGTTTCTTTAGCTTATGTATACTAGGTTTCTACTCCTTAGCGCGAGTGCGACCACAGATTACTAAATAGTTACTTCGTGTGCGACCCACACTATTCACACCATATCTAAGTATTACCGTTTTTACTTTATTAATTTTAAAATCACTTGACTATAAAACTGGTAATTATTTCATAGATTACAAAACCAGTGCTGCTACGCATAAAATCCAACCTCTACGAGTTAGACGTAATTACTTAGACACTATGTTTCTTTATAAAATCATAAATAATTACATCGACTCTGAATCACTTCTTGAAAAAGTTACTTTTAAAATTCCACGTATATCTTCACGTTCAAAACACACATTTCACATCTCATTCAGTCATACCAATTATGCTAAAAACACTTTTATAAGGCGTTCTTGCGATTTTTACAATAAATTCCTGTGTGATGTTGACATATTTGGCGATAGTATCAACACTTATAAAAGAAAAGTGTGCGAAATGTTTAACAACAAAGATTATGCAAGGCAATTTTTATTTATTTATTTATAAGTAATTAATAAAATATGTTTTTTGTTTGTTATAAATTAATGGACCTGTAGGTCTTTTCGTGTTATGTTTTTGTAGAATGTATTTTATTTAAGACTGTTTGTGTCCTAAATAAATAAATAAATAAATAAAATAAATAAATAAATAATTTATTTAACAGTTTATTGTGTACAAATAAAAGATAAAACAGGCCTAAAAGAAAGTCATACAAAGGGTATAATTTATTTCTAATAAGAAATTTTTTCCAGCAAACCCACAAATAAAGAAGCTATTGAAGTATTTAATATAAGAATACAGTAGTGTAAAATTCATCATTTTTATAAATAACTTTATTGAACACATATATAGAGCTAATTTTAGAATATACATAATAAAGAATATTATATAAAATATAATATACCATACCTCAAGAAGAGAGAGAGAGAGAGAGAGGTAGTGCTCCTTGAGTTTCTTTTTGAAGGAAAAGATGCTCTCGTAATCGCGGATTTTGTGAGGAAGAGAATTCTACAAGGGTGATCAACGGGGCGGAAGTAACTATTTAGTAATCTGTGGCAGCGGTCTGTATTTCATGAATCTCAATAGGTAAGTAGACAATTAAAAGTTTACAGAATGTGTATTTCTATTGCCGCAACGTAACCATTAATCCTAAAAAATAGAAAAAGTAAAAAAGTAAGAGGGTTTCTACAAAAATACGTGTTTTTTTAAAGTTTTATGGAGTTATTTATATAGTAAAAATGGTAACACCTACTATGTATATAAGGTGTAACAAAATTAGCTGAAACTATTTTAACTGGTGCTTCTACCCATGAACCTGAACAACTTTCCCCATGGAACCCATAGTCATATCCCAAAAAAAAATTGAACTTCCCATACTAAGTTGGCTGAACAGCTGATCGAGTTAGTATGAGAGAGACAATTTTTTTTTGCGATTTGACTATGGGTTCCATGTGAAAAGTTGTTCAGTTTCATGGGTAGAAGCACCAGTTAAAATAGTTTCAGCTAATTTTGTTAGACCTTATATACGAGTACAATCACAACCTGTGAAACCTGCTGTGATTGTAGTACTGATCCTGCAGTGGAACAGTACTCGCGCTCGCGCTAAGGAACGAGTCCAACCAAACTCATTAAAAAAATGGGAATTTTCTGTCGCTTGCGTTTATGTCTCTTGTTTATAACTTAATAGGTATCATTGTCATAGTTGTGCAGAGATGTGTTTGGTGGTACGAAACTCTCGGGGCGCTCCTCAGGGGTTCTTCTCACCGGTTAATATTTATATAATCCTACGTTACATTTAAGTTTAAAGGCCCACGTTTTTGCCTTTGTCACAAAAGGACTGGACAGTTTTTTTGCGCTTTTATCGATTGTGGCAGACTAGAGCATACTTGTAAGGACACAGGATGACACAGGGCACAGAGAGGACCTTTCAAAAGGAAATGTTATGTTAATGAGCAACAGTCGCGTCACGTCGGTCGCGTCGTGACTGCGACAAGTTGAAAGTCCTTTTACGAGGGGGCCTGGAATATCCTGAGTGTGAATCAGTGCGTGACACGCTGCGCGTGCGCGAACATAGGTAGGATGTATTGTTTCAACAACAATAGCAGCTGATGTCATTGGAAAACATCGTGACACGATTTTAGTAACAGCATGTGCATACCTATGAAGGTCCATTCAGGGAAAATTGTATAGAAATCCTTGCTTTATCCAGTAGGTACCTACAGGTGAAAGAAAATTCCAATTATCGCCCTACGCTAGTAGGGGCAAGTGGAACAGGCCCTTTGATGAGAGCTTGATGCGTTTCTAATTCCAAGTAAGTACGAAAGTGATAAAGCTGGTGATGGTACTGATATACAGTGATACACTGGTAACTGGAATGGGCGCGGGCGGTAGTATCACGTAAATTTGAATGATCCAGAGGTATAGGCATTAATCAAGGACGTTTTAATAATAGCCGGACCCCCTATCGAGAACAAGCGACTGAAGTACCCCTATTACACCCACTCGCTCGTAGATACGAGCCCGCACGCACACATTCAAACTATATTTCACCCATGGGCCGTCATTAGTCATTACGCATCGAACCTTTCACAAAAGATCACATGTACGTATCGTGAAATAATATTTATTATGCCGACTTGCGTATTGAAACGCTGTAAAAATAGATTCGAACGTGAGAATAAACATCAGGAGATCACATTCCATACGTTAGTTTATAATTTTTTCACTTATTTTCCTATATTTAACGCGTTAAAATTTGTTTACATTGGAACAAAAAACCCCAACCAAACTACTGGTGTTGCCACTAATGTCAGAAACAAATTACCTGAAATTGTGGGAGATCGAGTTGAATGTGTCTTATCTAATGAAGATGGGCATTTATTACCAGTTATTTATTTACTTTAAATTCTTTCGTTTATCAAAGTATGTCCACTCTAAAGAAGTTGGAATGTTCGTGTGCTCGAAATGTCAACCAATCAAAGTATGTGTACTCTAAAATGTATGATTATGTTGGTTTTTAGAGTTCCTCACTAGAACAAAATGGAACCCTTATAACATTACTTCTACGTCCGTCCATCCCCTGCGTCCAGTTTTTAGGGTTCCATAGTAAAACTAGGAAATTTCTAGTTTCACCATGTCCGTCTGTCTGTCAGTCCGTCAGTATGTCACAGGAGTTTTACTCAAACACTGTTATAATATAAATAGCAAGAGACCCACTCAATAATTATTGACTGGCTGACCAAAACGTATCGTTGTCAGAATTGGAAAAAGTTGACGCCGTTTTGAACTTTGTGGTTACAGAAATGATTGCTTTCAAAATCGATATCTGAAGGCCCTTGAGGTATCTGATCCCGAATCCGTGGAAAGAATTGAAAAAAGTGGCCGCCATTTTGAACTTTTCGTGGATCGATTTCTTTGAAAATTGATATCTGACAGGGTTTGGGGTCTCTGATCTCAAATTTTAACTTTGTGCTTACATCGATATCTGAAAGCCCTTGAGGTCTCTGATCTCGAATCCGTTGACAGAATTGAAAAATGTGGCCGCCATTTCTAACTTTTCGATAATGGATGGATTTCTTTGAAAATCGATATCTGACAGTTTTTGGGGTCTGTGATCTCAAGTTTTAACTTTGTGCTTACGGAACCGATTGCTTTCAAAATCGATATCTGAAAGCCCTTGAGGTCACTGATCTCGAATCCGATAACAGAATTGAAAAAAGTGGCTGCCATTCTGAACTTTTTGGTTACTAGACTGATTGCTTTCAAAATCGATATCTGAAGGTCCTTGAGATCTATGATTTCGAAACCAATGTCTCAATTTAAAAAGTGACCGCCATTTTGAACTTTTTAGTTATTAAAACAATTGCTTTCAAAACTGATATGAGTACTTAGTTTCGTTATTGAATAAACGTACATATGAAATCGTAATTAGAAAACACATTTTCGGACGGATGTAGCGGCCCTATCCGTTACGCCACTGACAAGTTACAGCTATGTACTTGGCCTTCAGCTCACGGTGACAATCCACGATACATGATCACTAACATGATCACTAACAATACTATCGATGGCCGCGGAGGGGGGATGTGAATGTCACATATTTACGTTAGTAATAATAGGTCATTTTTGTTTACGAATAGTGTAGAAAACATGGGGAAATTTATATTAAAAGGGCAACCCTCTATTCACTCATACATTCTTAGGCCGCCGCATTACTATGTTACTATACTTCAGATGATTCTTAAACCTCCGTCTTTTTCCTTCCTCCGAGGCATTAACATACAGAATTTTAGTCACCGAGTAAGTAAGTAAATATTATTTATTGCACACCGCCTCCGTGGCGTAACGGTTAGTCCATTCGCTTCACACCAGGAGGTCGGGGGTTCGGTTCCCGGTGTGGTCAACTTGTAAGACTCGGTTTGGTTGGTGGTATAGGGCATTTTCTAAGCCCGCCTGGCAAGCTACCACCATCTTATCTAAGTATTGCCGTCAAACATCAAGTGTGTTAAAAACATTGATGTGTTCCGGCATGAAAATAAGATAGCCAGTTCTCCATTGCGTTGGGGAATCTTGGTAAGCCCGCTTCCATCTTCGGCATCATCGTCACTTACCATCAGGTGAGATGATGCCAAGGGCTTACCAATTGTAAATAAATAAAAAAAGAAAAATTAATATGAAAACATAAAAAAAATACTTGTTTTGCATAGTTGCGTTAATGGCCTGTTGTTGTGGCCGATTATGGCAAAATTGGGGGTGGCCAATGTCCATCACTGGACGTCTTTTAGGTATGTGATGGTGATCTTAATGACATTACCCAAAATAAAAGTTAAAAAAAACTAAAAACCGAGTTCAAAATGAAATTCACTCAAAAGTATGAAATAATATTATTATACTTAAATACACAACATTAACCAACAATAACGAAATCAAAGGTGGGTACGAATTAAATTAGGGGCTTTAAATTTTTTTGAGGTCGGTACGATTGAGGGAACTATTGGTTCAGCTTGTTATGAACTCACTACTAGACAGGTGATTATGGTCTACTCGTATTATGAATTAATAGAATCCCGTTTGCGCTACAGCATTAAATTTTGGGGATGTAGCTACGACTATAATATTATAAAAGCTTTCTGGTTACAAAAGAGAGCAGTGAGAACAATAGAAAAAATATCCCAAACTACGTCATGTAGGGATTGTTTTGCAAAATTAGGCATTCTCACTGTTTCCAGACTATATATCTTGGTTGTCCTAACAGACATGAAGAAGCGGCTTCATGAGTTTGAATCAGATGATGAAAATAAGAATAGAATGATGACACCGCGGAAAGACTTTCAGCAAATAATTAGTCCCAAATTTCAGGCTGTAAGGCTTTTTAATGCCTTACCGCTATCGCTGAAAAATGAAATGAGCTTAAATTCTTTCAAGAATAAGCTAAAGAATTTTTTGATTAAGCGATGTTACTATTGTATAAATGATTATTTAAATGATACAATAAGAAATACAAATAATGACACTTGAATGATTTTATTGCATATTTTACTTGATATTTAATTTTTTTTGTTATTTTATTTTTAAGGACATGTGATGTGATTTCTAATGGTTTCCTGTAATCTTTTACTTTATCTTAATGTTATGTTCTTGACATGTATTTTTTTCTGACATTTATACATTGACATTTTTTAATTTTTACTTTATTTTGCGTTTTATAATATTTTCAATTTTAATTAGGACATAAATTGAACTGACAAATTTGCGTTATCTTAATGTTGCATATCATATCTGTATTGTTTGTTTATGTACTTAATTACTTATATTTAAATTATTGTCATTTCAAATACAATGTACATTGTTTGTGAATAAAATGGTTGATTGATTGATACTCTTCACGATCCACGCAGGTCTAAGTGAAACCTTGATCTCATCATTAGCTCTTGACGCGACAAAAGAAGCAACAGAGTATTGTAACGCGCATTAATATCGTTTGTATTTTAACCTTCATCGTGACAAGCAAAAGCCGTCCTTGTCTTGTCAGCCATGTTATCTTCTAAGCCTTCGCCTTTGTCCTAATTAATCAGCGGTGGACAAAACAAAGCAGGGATCGACATAACTATATGTACAATAAGAGTTCTTGCCTATAGATGTTGGTGGAGACCGTAATTTCTGGCAACGGCATACAAGTATGTGTACTCAGCACAATTAGCAAGTACGAGAACGGTCGAGCGAGCGTGTGACAGGGATGAATGGTTCCCTTGGGATGAATGGTACCTAGCGAGCTGGTTTGAGTCAATGGCGTCCGCCAGACCAGCTAATTGTAGCTGCGTGTCGTGGACGAGTAATTATCGACTCTAAGCCCAGCAGTACGTGGGATCCCAAACTGGTACTGAGAACGTGTGAATGTAAGAAGTATCATAAGATCAAGATGAGCAGTGGAATGTTGTCTGATGTGATCACGATCAGGCTGCCTTTGTATTCATTCTTTACATCATGACATTGAGTGACACATAGAGTTGTAGATTCTACATCGCTTTGTCAGACCTGTCGCACTCCGTGCTGAAGGCGTGAACATGCACGTACGCTATGCGGCCCCATGCATGGGGTAAGTTCAGTCGGGTGTCACGCGTACGCTCCAGGCTCCAACTGAGCCGCGCCCTCACGCTAAAAAATGCTTATACCAACTTATTATCGAGGTTTTATATGAGTATGGCCACTCGAAAAGCCAAAGGTAATGCTTAGCATATGGGTGCGTAAACAACAAAAAAATCGACTTTTTATTCTTTAGACTTCCGAAGGATATCGTAAGGTAACATTTATTAATATTATATAAATATTATTAAATCTTAGATCTAGCTAGGCAATGATTCTAAATTACTGTGTAGGTAGGTCTGAGTTACAGTTTTACAATTTAAATTAATGACCCGACTGCAGCTTTGCAATTTTTTCTTTTTAACGTAAAAAATCTATGACCTAAGAGTAGTTCAGTATAAGTAGACCAACCAGTACTAGAGTGACTGCCTACTAATGCAAGGTCAGCTTAAACTGGTTATTTGTTAATCATTTATGACTTGGTCGATAGTAATAAATAATAAAAGAGAGGTACTATCGACCTAATAAAACCTACCTATCGAAAATGCAGCACTTCTTTATGCCGATCGTGAAAATGAAATTGGTAGTAAATTAGTCGAGTTTCAAAGATTATACTTGCAATGGGTAGGGTATTATTACTGTACGTATGTTTACCTATTTAAAAATCAAAATTTGTTTACAGTTGGTAGAAGAAGATTTTATGGAAAGTCTGTGTGTGTGAACTTATGACAAATCCAACTGCACATCTCAACTTGGTAGATTAGTACTCCCAAAATAAGAAAGCCTACTTAGCCGTGATAGTTTTCCTTTTCAATTGATTTTCCTACTATTAACAGTTTTTTTCAGATGTCCTGAAATAGCGGTTTTGCTTGTAGAGGAGGTGGGGGGGGGGGGGGGGCGACACTTGACTCAAACAAAAATTAGCACTTTATAGCTTAATATTTCTCAAACTGATACCTAAATAACGAAATGAAGTATAAATAGATATAGTACCTTTATAACCTAGCTCCACATTATTATCCGTAATGCACTTACATTACATTACATTTTTGACTTTAGTGTGTTCTACTAGTAACTAATTAGTAATCTGTGGTTCTACTGCCAATATCGAAGATTGATAAAGGATATCTCCAAAAAATGTATGGACCAAAAACCCAGAATCGACAGGAATGAAATGTTTACCAATGAATTGACGTTGAAATATAATATAATTTTACCAAGGGGGCAACCCTGAAATCATTATAGTATAGGAGCTAGGAGCAAAATAAAAAAAGTAAAAAATTCGTTTAAAACAATAATAAAAATAAGTTTACGTCATGTTGTGGCTTAATATGACGTAAACTTATTTTTATTCATTTCATTCCTGTCGATTCTGGGTTTTTGGTCCGTATCTGTGGGCCAAATGAAAAAAAATACAAAAAACAGTATTTGTTATGTTGTGATTTAATTTTGGTTGTTATTATGTTGCTGTTGCTTGTGAAATGTGTTGATGATAATTATCATGTATAACACAAGTGATACAACATTATAACAACGTCATATTAAGCCACAACATGACTTAAACTTATTTTTATTATTGTTTTAAACGAATTTTTTACTTATTTTATTTTGCTCCTAGCTCCTATACTATAACGATTTCAGGGTTGCCCCCTTGGTAACATTATATTATATTTCAATGTCAATCTATTCATTTCATTCCTGTCGATTCTGGGTTTTTGGTCCGTATCTATGGGCCAAATGAAAAAAAAATACAAAAAACAGAGTCTTTCTTATGTTGTGATTTAATTGATGTTGTTATTATGTTGCTGTTGCTTGTGAAATATGTTGATGATAATTATCATGTATAACACAAGTGATACAACATTATAACAACGTCATATTAAACCACAACATGACGTAAACTTATTTTTATTATTTTTTAAACGAATTTTTTACCTATTTTATTTTGCTCTTAGCTCCTATACTATAACGATTTCAGGATTGCCGCTTTGGCAAAATTATATTATATTTAAATGCCAATCCATTGGTACACATTTCATTCCTGTCGATTCTGGGTCATTTTTTGGACATCGCCTTTATATTGTTATCTCACAACTCCTAACCCTACAACAGGAGCGGCTTTTATAAAGGTGCATGGCGGGCAAAGTGATACAGACTCTCGGTTTGCGGACTTGAAGTGCATTTTGATTCGTTACGAGCGCATCTACTCTCGGTAGGTTTATATAAGGAATTTCTCATCCGTGCCTTAAAAGGTGGTATGAACGTTAGGAGTGTTGTAAGTAAGTTTAAATTCGCATGATTGCCATCAAAAAGATATCTCTCTTTACTTTTTGATGTATTTTTTTTTACTCTGGCTTTGTCCAAATACCTACAATCTACATATTTGTTAGTTGTACTGCAGCAGGCACAGCAGCTAATCAGGTTTTAATCAATCTTAAAATACAAATACAGACATGTTAATTAAACACCTACTTGCTAGTTGCTACTTTAATAGTTGTTTGTGCAAAGGCACGTTCACATTTAATACTCGAACGTTAATCTAACAACGGCTCGGAATCCAATACCAATATACATACAGGAAACGTTGGACCATCGTGCATCGTGCATCGTGATGCATACAATAATTGAGAGATTAATTCAATTGTTTCGGCCCGGTGCAGTGCGGTGCAGTGCGGTGTATGGAACAGTCAGTATAACTAGATATTCCTTTGTAAACGCCAGATATTATAATTGAGTTGGTAGCACTCCATCCATCGGACGGGGCGTGTGTGGTATGGTATGGCGGACGGAACTAACTACCAGCAATTAGTTGCAAAACTACGATACATCTATCTATCTGTCTGTCTACACTCTACCTACAGAGAGCGTTATTCTCATGCGTGCCGCGTGCCGCGTGCCGTGTGCCGTGTTGTGATGTGACAAAATATTGTTTCTGGCTTTTCCACTAGCTCGGCGTGGCGGAATAAAGGGGCGATTGCTTTTTAACCGACTTCAAAAGAGGAGGAGGTTCTCATATTCGTTGGAATATTTTTTTCTTATTTATGTTCCCCGATTACTCGAAGACGCCTGGACCGATTTGGTAAACTCTTTTCATCATTAAACTTTTTCTGTCACGAAAAAGCGTTATTATTAGGGTCACAAAAAAGCGTTACGGCCGAGTGGAGGAGATACACGATATATCTCGTGATGAGAGGCGGCATCGGCAGTGGCATATTTTATTGATTTTTTTTTAAAATATTTCTTTTAAATATATTTTTTAAATATTTTTTGAAGTTTTTTTCAATTTGTTTATTGTTTTTTTGTAAAAAATTTTTTTTTAATAAATTGTGTAACAAAAGTGGTGTAGGTCCCGTTAACTAGGGCTTCTACTTCTAACTTTTGTTCTACGACTTTGCTAAAAACGTAAAAATTTTTTTTAACTCTTCATACAAATCAATCAGCTGATCGACCAATTTTGTGCATTTTAGAATGTAGGGTCCAAATTTTTTTTGGAGAATTTTTTTTGGGGAAAGTTGTTCAGTATGACGAGTAGAACTCCCAGTTAACGGGACCTACACCAATTTTGTTACACCCTGTATATATGTTTTTAAATTCTAAAACATATTTAATTGGACTGTTTTTTTGGAATGTTTTTTTTAAATATGTTTTTTTAACCCGGCGTGATTGACGCTGGGTCATGGTGACCCAGCGCGATTTTGAAACGGCCATATTTTTTTATGCGCCTATCATATGTTTTAAGCGTTTGTGTAGCTGGAGGTACGGATTCCCCTTCCCGATCCGCCAAATCAAGTCAGAGATATGCGTGCGTCAAATCAAAGCGGCTAAGTATGACCCAGCGTCATCGCTGGCGTGGTATTTTTGTGGCATACCTGTTTTAATTAATTTTATGTTTTAGTAAACGTCTGAAGTTAATTTGATTGGTCTTTTTTAGTTATTCGACGAAAATGTAATTGGCAAACCACCTGCACCCAGACCAAATGTTGTCGTTACTGGATGAATCCGAGTCCGACGAAGAGAACATCGACGCTGCTTCCGACGTCGACAATGAAGATAAAGATCTCGCAAGAGATGTCAAATATGTCTGACCAAAAAGGACCAGAAAACAAACCATACTTGTCATGTGTGCCATATTTACATTTTGCCCAGATCATATCATTCCGTACTGCAATAATTGCAGTTCTTCTATGACTATCAAGAAGATGCAGAAGACTTATTTCTTATTATTTGTAATGTTGGAAGTTTCTTTAATATCTAGTCTATGACCTAACATTGTTGATTTCTATTATTTCTAAGAATCGTTTATAAAAAAATGTTAAAATAGATAAGAGTATGAATGCTACATTTTCAACGTTGATTTTGCATGTTACTTTGGAAGCTAAAAACAGTTTAATTTATTCAATATGGTGGCATTATTTTTATTTTACTCCATTCGCAAAGAACCCTATTACAAAAAACAGTTTCAAATATTAAGGTCACATCTTTGATTTCGCGAAAATTTTACGTTAAAATCTGGGTAGCAATGACCCAGCGTCATTGTCCTCGTAATTTTTTCCACGTCAATCGCGCCGGGTTAATTTTAATTAAGGTTAATTTTTGTTTTGAAAAATGTTTTTTAAACCCATTTTTAGTATTTTTTGGGATTATTTTTTTTCATGTTTTTCTTTGTAGAATTTTTTTTTTGGATTTTTGTATAACGTTTTTTAAATATATATTTTTAATAATATTTGTTTAGATATTTTTTTTTAATTTTTTTTTGGAATGCTAGTTTTGAAATATTTTTTAACATATTTATTTTTGAAATATCATTATATCAGCTCCCCACCGAGTGGCTCGAGCCTACCCTGAATTAGGGCGATCGGGCCTTAGTCGACCACGCGGGCCCAGTGCGGGTTCGTCGACTTCACACACATCCTGCGAGTTTCTCCGCAGGCGTCACGATGTTTTCCTTCACCGTAAGAATATTTTTGAAATATATTTTTATGAAAAATATTATATAATAAATATATTTTTTTTTGGTTTCGGATTGAATTCAGTTTCTTTGTTTGATAAAATAAAATATGTTTAAATAAAAAATGAATTAATTATAATGTAACTAACCTTACCAAATTAAAATTTACAGAAAACTGCGAAAAAATCGAAATGTGTGCTGGGACTGTAATGTAATCTGAGTGGGGCACATAGTACAAGTGAAACTTCAACGGACAAATGTCGAAACGAATCTCAAAAAAAAATATACTTGAAGTTACGATGTAGGTACTTGTCCAATTTGATAACCTGCCCGTAAAACTTTAAGTTTTTTTTTTGTGATGAGTTTTTCCACTTGTTCGTTGCGATTTGTTTGTCCACTTGTCCGTTTCGATTTGTTTGTCCACTTGTCCGTTGAAGTTTCACTTCTACAATGTGTCCCACCCAGCACACATTTCGATTTTGTTTGAAAGGGTTTACTTCCCAGGTGGTCCTGTTGTCACCAAGTTAGATCTAATCATGGGATCCCAAGGAAATTGAGGGCAACTCTCAAATTAAGAGGCACGTATTACGGTTTCATATATTTTCTAAAGCTATTTGGTTATTAAAAGTATTTGCGTTAGGTAGTCATCATCTCATTTTGATGAGCTAGTGATGGAAGTACAACTCCTTAACGTTTAGGAGTTGGAGGATAATTCTTTAAATATTATAGGCACGTATGGACCGCTAAACTTGGTGGCAGTGGGCAGGGCACGTAGCTTGTAGAACAGATGGCCTATGGGGTAGTTAAGTTCTCGAGTGGCGACAGCGCACCGGAAGATGTGTCGTTGGTGAATGTCGCGGGAAGCCGCTGGATGCGGGCAGCTCAGAACCGGTCGTTGTGGAAATCATTGGAGGAGGCCTTTGTCCAGCAGTGGATGTCTTTCGGCTGATATATGATGTATAGATTTGAGACGTTGTATTCTTTCAGATTATTCAGGTGAGCTGATGCTGGAAGGTTTGTCTCCTTAACTTTCATGCTGCTGAGATCATGATGGAAGCCACAGGACTCTGTATCGGTTAATGAAACACGTGCATTATGAATTAATAAATTTCTATTGGCGAGTGGGTGGTTGGGTTTAAGATCGTTAGATAGCATTATCATCACAAAAATAAAAAATAAAAGTGTGTGGTTTTATGAAACCACGGTAAATGTGAAACTTTACAGAGGACGAAACGATCATGGCTGCTCTCGCTACGGTACCGAGGACGCAACGACCATACCGTCAGACGAAAGCGACCGTCACGCGACATGCAACACACAGACGAAAAAATTTGAGACGAAAAATAAAAGTTTCATAAACTAAAAACCGACTTCAAAAAGATATTCACTCAAAATTATGAAATAACATATTTATAAATACACGAAATTAACCTACAATAACGAAATCAAAGGTAGGTACGTTTAAATTTTTTTTGAGGAGGGTGCCAGCAAAGCCATTGAGTCTAAAATATTTGATAGGTGAGTAGCTGTGTCTGTGTGGTAGCGAGTAGCGACCACAAACATACTGTAGGCCCCTACTAATTTGATTCGTACCTACCTTTTGATTTCGTTTTTGATAGTTTGTTTCGTGTATTTTTATAAAAATATTATTTTATAATTTTGAGTGAATTACCGCCGTCATCCTCCGTGGCGTAATGGTTAAGACCATTAGCCTCACATTAGGAGGTCGTGGGTTCGATTGCCGGCGGAGTCAAACTTTGTAGGACTCGGTTTGGTTAGTGGGAAGGATCTGATCCGTGAGTGGAAGGAATAAAAAAACATCTTTTTGAAGTCGGTTTTTCGATTTTTCTCCGCAACTTCAAAACATATTCATGGGTGTGATATTTTGTAACCTGATTTTTCATTTCAACGACTTCATTTTGTCAGTTGCAGAAACACGATTCATTAACTATTATATTTATAACAGAAAAAATACATCTTTAATAACAGAAAATAATAATATCAAATGTCTTTTAAACAGAGATTTGTATTCTACGGGCAAACCGAACCGATTTAGCACCTTTAAATTTTCTTACTCGATTAGTCCAACTCCAACTAAATGCCAATTGGATTTTTCAAAATTAATTTTAGTTTTTAGTTGATATCAAAATAACATTGAAAAAGTGCAAAAGTCTGGTTAAGTTCTTTACTCTTTGCACGTGAAGAAAAAGACAAATGCCTCGTCTTCCCTCCTTACATTGATTGGTTTGACTATCAGTGGCATTTTCCTCGACCGGCACCGCGCGCGCCGCGCCGCGCCGCGCCAGGCACGCGCACGGCAACACCTTGCCGGGTGCTACCACTAGATGGCAGTAGTTATGCCGTGTCGGTGTTTGACCGCGGACACAATAGAATTAAGTAAATTCTATTGTGCCGTGGATGCATTCAATCTCAGTAAATCAGGTTGTACCTAGTAATTAACGAAAACTCTGGATTTGTATGGGAAGTACCTTATTCTGATTAATTAAAAAATAAACGACTGGAAATACAAAAATAATACCTTACCAAAATCCGTAGGGGAGACCGGGGTAAAGCCGTATAGCTAAGGACTTCAGGCTGTAAAATATTAATTATGAATCACAAATATATAAAACAAACGTTTACAATCAATAAGTTTAATGAGGAAAACAATGGCATCATCAAATTTTGGATAGTTGTAATAAAATATTAAATTTAATGCAAAAAACAAAACTATTGTCCTTTCCGATTTTGCCCCGGGGCCTGTACAAAACCGTATACTATGTACGACATTGCCCCGGAAGTCACTGAGCCACCATGCATGCCCTGCACATAAAATCAATCAACTCCTCCAAGTCGTAGCCGGTGCAGCCATCATGAGCCCAGCGTTTACAGCCCCTGCATTGCACCCAACTTTCATTTACACGACTAGCACCATATTCTTCGAGACAGTAGAGACAATTATTCTCATTAGCGTTTGTCTTTTTTTTTTCTTCGTTACTGGCAGTACTGGCACGTTTTGTTTATTTTGTGTTTTTGGTCTAGAGGATCGTTTCAAGCTTCGAGTATTTATTGTAGTAGGTTGGTCAATATTTAAATTAACGGTTTTGATGTTTTTATTATTAACCAATTCGTTTTTGTAGGGTGATGAAGTTAAGATTGCTGTTTTTCCTCTGCGACGGTCAGTAGCCCTTTTTTTATTCGTGTTTATCTTGGGAATTGGCATGATATCAGCTGGTGACACCATATCAGGGACACTCTTCGACTTGGTAGGAGTTGGCGGGGCGGCAGATGTTGATACTAAAGCTGATAACGACATATCAATGAAGGCAGCAGAAGTCGATGGCATCGGATTCACGAGAGTCGCAGAAGCTGTAGGTGTAGGTGAAACCGAGTTTAAGAGAGGTGCAGTAGAGGTAGATGGTCTCGGTCTTGAATCCATAAAACATGTAGCAGATGTGGATGGTATAGTATCAGCAGGTGACGCAGTCGATACGGAAGGGAGTTCTATATCCGTCGTTTCTGCCGCAGCAAAATCAGCATCATTGAATACATTTCGGTTTGTTGGGAATATGCCTGTTTTAGAAAAACCAGATGCTGCATTCTGTATTGTAGCCGCTTTGCAATAGGCTGATCCAAAAAGTCTCGCCAGTTGGAATTGGGTGACTACTCTACCGGGATTATTTCTAAGCCACGTGTTTACTTCTTGTGTATAATATGTACTTATTGGACCCATGATACTAACGTCTAAAGGCTGTAATCTATGGGTGCAATGAGGTGGAAAGCTTAGCATCACAACTCCGTTTTCCCTTGCTTTTTCAATTAATGGGAGATTTTTTGTATGAGTCGAGTGTCCATCAAGCAAAAGTAGGACCGGGTCTTCTTTCTTTGGCTTTACTGCAGATATGAAGTGATTCAGCCACTCAACAAAAATTTCGCTTTGTATCCAGCCACTTGGATGGCAAACTGAAACTGTTCCCGGTGGAGCACCGTCCAACAGTTCTGCCTTCATGCGAACGCGGGGAAATATCAGCAGTGGAGGTACATAGTTACCAGAAGCAGAAACACAAAGGACAGCTGTGGTAAGCTGACCTCTTTCTGCAGAACTAGCAAGACCGACTTGCTTCTTCCCTTTTAAAGCTATAATTCTGCTTATCTGTTTAGGGACTGTTGTCAGACCCGTTTCATCCACATTATAGATCCTAGTACACTGAAATTTATATTGATCTATTACCTGTTCTAATAAATTAAAAAAAATTGTTTACACTTGTCATGTTAAAGCCCATGGCTCTTGCTACAGATGTGGGCTCGGCTGCGCGTAGTGATAATTGTGGATGCCGCTTCATAAATCCAACTAGCCAATCTTCTCCAGCTAATTTGTAGGTTTTATTGAAACCATGGTCGATATTATTCGCTTCTGCAAGTTGATACGCCAAGCGGCGTAGATCTTTATACGTGAGACCAAACAACCGTCTTTCCATCGTTAACACATGTTCAACCAATAAGTCTTCTTGGTCAGACGAAAATGTAGGTTTAAATCTTCCGAAGCCTTTTTGTGTTGAAGCACACAGATCGTTGTTTTGTCTAAATTGGTTTACTCTATCTTGTAATGTAGATTTTGGAACATTATAAGTTTGTGCTGCTTTCAAGTATCCCAAATTTCCGTCAAATACTGCTTTAATAGCTTTTTTCATATCCTCCGAGTTCCATTCTTGTCTATTAGACGTCCTTTGATACTTACGCGGCATTTTTATACTACCTAGAACAATTTAAAAAATTATATTCGTATTCATTACTTCGGGGTCAAAATCGTATATGATACGATTTTACCCCGTACGGTTGTGACCCGAGGCGTTCAAGTATCAACATGTCACTTACAAGTACAATCAAATATAAGTTTCGCGCGTTGTAAATTTCGTAAAAAACAAACAAATATGTACACTTTAACAAAACCAATAGCAGACTTACCTCGTAACAAGTTTCATTCACTGATTACTACGTAAATTTACGCCAAAATAAGATCAAAACCGTCGAAAAACAATAAAACGGCATATTTCGATGCGGCGCGTGCATGCAGCGACCAGTGTCTGTTGACGAGTAGATCCCATTGGCGGGCGCCGATGAGCGGCTTGCGCGCGGGAAATTTGAATTATTGACAAGAATAAGGCCACCATACGGTTTTACCCCGGTATACGGTTTTGTACAGGTCTCCCCTACTATTCCACACACACACACATCCACACACACACGAATACATACCTACACTACACACATATTTTTTTTAGACTATTTTGTGGAAAAATCCATCCTTATTGTCATTGTATCATAATATCGCATCACAGTATCGTCGCTCTAAAGTAAAAGTAAAAAAAATGTCAATAAACTGATTGATTTGTATGGGGAGATCAATTTTTTTTGCGAATTGACGACGTGTCGCGACAAGTAGGTAGTTCAGTACGATGATGCGATGACTGATGAGTAGGTATGTATACATATATAGAGATCTATAAGTACTTACCAGTTTCCAACCGACTCGACTGCCACTTGGAGAGAGGACGAGCTGCACGAGCTGCACGAGCTTCTCAATTCCACTGTATGGTGTGTATGTTGTTGCGCGATACCTTCGCAGCGCAGACTGTGCGCCGATCATCATCATTCCTTTTTTACAAGATAGGGTATTTATAAAATTTTATCAAAATAGGTGTAGTATTTATTTTTTCAGAAAATTAACAAAAACCAAAAATCATTACCTAATGCGATTTTGTAAGTAGGTACTAAATTGTTGCGACGGAAGTCGGTTTTTTAACGTTTTTCCAATTATGTTACACTCTGTAGGTAGATACGTATAGGTAGGTACTCAAATACCTGTTAATTTCAGTCCCTGCAGAGTTGAGAATCTCAATGTGGGCTCGAGGTAAATACTCGACAAACTTGGAAGAGTAATCTCCAGTCACTTAGTTACTTACTGTTTGTCGAGGAACGTGGGTGGGTGGGTAATCTTACAGATGTGCAGCGGCGGGGAATGTCGTGTGTCAACACCAGCTCGGCTTCTTTACCGCCCCACGTGAGGAGCACACTGCACACTGCACACTGCACAGTGCACAGTGCACGCCCATAAATACTGTCGTGAACTTTTATCTAAAGTCCCTTGGGTCATTGGGACGCGTTGTCGTCGCGAGTCGCTTCGCTTGGTTTAGTTCGTAAAATTTAAAATCTCATTTTTTCTGTCTAGACGAATTGATTATGTAAATCAAAGGAATATTCCTTTCATTTCATTCTTGGTTGCAGAAAAAAAGAATTGATACCAGGCAGGGGGGCATTTAAGTTGGATATGGACGTATTTTCTTAAATGGTGACCGCAGAGGAGAAATATGTATCAGATCTCTCATGTCATGATGAATGGTACCTACATGGCAGCGAAGAGAAATATTTTACCTGCAAACCAATCGATTCGGGACACTGGCACTGGTTACGATCGTTTGAAACATGGACACGACAAACTATAGATATATGAATCTTTGAGAAAAAGTTCAGTCAATATAAATGGGTAAAGGTAGCGTTCCGATCTTGACGACGGCGCCCGGCGACCCGAGTTGGGTCGCGCGACCCTCTGCTTTGCATGAATTAATATGAAGTACTGACGAATGCGAGCGACCGGGTCGCGCGACAGAATTCATACAAAACGGTGGGTCGCGCGAAACGGTGGCGATGGCGGTTGCCAAGATCCGAATCACATCCGAATGCTACCTTTAGTCACATTTTAGTTTCTTACGTTCCATTGCTTAATCCGCCCCAGAAACTACAGCCTCACATGACGCGGGGATTTACTTACCCTCACGTGTTTTCTGTTGTATTGTTTGTAGTCGTAACGTACTCGTAGCTATTTACCGGCCGTTTTGAGAACGTGTTAAAAGCATAAACAAGTTAGAGGATGTTGTGGTAACAACTATCGGTCGGCTAACATAAGCTACGTACTCGTAGTATAAGTGCAGTATGCTGTTTACATATGTTATCGATAAAATGTAGGTCGCGTTGTTAACACTTTAATAAATTTTGGTTGTAGGGTTGATATAGAAATGTTTTTCAAGATTCAAGGTATTTATTCAAAATAGGTGCAAATTACACTCTTTCTGATAGTCATAGATGTTAATTTTATCGTTTCTAATCGCGCCGTTTTGAAAACTATGGGTAGGTAGGTATAACTAGATCATTCGATATACTTTTTGCTTTGTGTTTTTCACGATATTATTGCGCGTTATCGCTGTTTTAATTAAGAATTCATACGATACTTACTTACTTCGCTGGCTCAACGACCCGAAGTGGATCTTGGCCTCCGACATTAAAGTGCGCCACTCTATACTATTTTGTGCCAAATTGGACCGTTCGGGCACTCCCAACTCTTTGAGGTCTTTGGCGACTTCATCTTTCCAGCGATACCTTGGTCGGCCCACCAGGCGGCGCCCGGAGGGTTTTCCAAGATATGCTTTTTTGGCTGCTCGATCCTCTTCCATTCTTTCTACATATACTAGCCAGCGAAGTGGGGCTGCTTTTATTTCCCCGATGATTTTCTGCTCGGTCACTAGGTCTTCCAGCTCCTGGTTAAATCTTTGCCTCCACTCTCCGTCCTCTCCTCTTGTTGGCCCCAGAATCTTTCGCAGGATCTTTCCTTCCGCGACTAGGAGTTTGTTCTCCTCTTACAGTGTTAGTGTTTAAGTTTCGCACCCGTACATTAGATTCGGCCTGATTACAGTTTTATAGACTCGGATATTCGTCGTTCTGCTGATTAACTTGGACACCAACACTTTATGGAGTGCACCGGCTAGGGTTTTCAAATACCCGACAATTTTGGATACCCGGGTCTCGGGTACATTTTTAAAAAATACCCGGGTATACCCGGGTACCCGGGTATTCTTGTATTTTTTGTGAAACTGGGAAAAAAAACTACAAAGATATCTAAAATCAACTTTTATTACGATAATTACCACTCAGATAATATAACCAGCCAACCAGGTACATCATAACCTTGACCTGCAGCATCTCCTGAAATCTGCAGGATACCCAACTCTATCAACTTACAGCAGAGAAATCATATTGGGCTCATTAGAATAGTCTCAATGAATAAGTGTTAGATAGAATATAGTAACCTTGACCTGATGCTGCATCATCTTTTGGAATCTACAGGATACCCAACTCCTAGTCAACTTACAGCAAAGGTATCGTGTTTGGGCTCATTGGAATAGGTGTTAGATAGAACATGGTAATTTTGACCTGATGCTGCAGCACCTTCTGGAATTAGCAGGATACCTAACTCCTCACTAACTTACAACAGATAAATCGTGTTTGGGCTCATTGTAATAGTCTCAATGAATAGGTTTTAGATAGAACGTGGTAACCTTGACCTGAAGCTGCAGCATCTCCTAGTATCTGCATGATATCCGACTCACCAACTTACAGCTGAGTTATCGTGTTTGAGATAGATGTAGTTTAAAAAGCATGAAATAAAACTTTAATTAAAAATTTAAAAGAACCCTGACAAATTAGAGAAGATAAGTAAATAAAATAATAAAAAACAATAAAATGAAAAAAGAATAAAACTCTTTTACTACAATAAGTTACTAGGAAATGCTTCACAACTTAACGCCCCCCTACGCGATAACTGTTTGATAAAAATATAACAACATAAATTAAACTTAAAGGACCAAACCATATTATTTTCTAGTTTTTAAAGGTTTTTATGTCGGGGATTTTTTAAATTTTTAATTTAAGTATTATGATAACATCACTGGACGAAGAATTCAAGGAATATAGAAAAAAGGCATAAAGGTTAAACTTAAAATATTGACTAAACTGATCTGCTGCTATTGTGTCCTAATAAAAACCGATTGAACCAGCAAAACTTGCTGATTTGCAATCGATGTACAAGTTAATTCCTGAGGATAGTCTCCAATTTTATAAAGCTTGAAGAGCTCAGAGGACATTATTTACGACTTTGATGGATTTGGTGACGTACTAGATTTTGACGTGGATGACGCAGAAGAACAATAACTTTATAATATTTTTTTTACATTTTAGTTAAACTTTTTAACTATCACTGGTTTATTATTTAAATAAAAGGTTATTTTTTCTGTAGTAATTTATAAGAGTTTCTTAAAATATAGTATTATTAGGGTATAAAAATAATATAATGTGATTGGATCGTTTTAGCAGAATCATCTCAATTTGGCCATACAAATTAACTTTTTGAAAAATGTTCAAAAAAGGGTTTTTTATAAAAATATTATCAAAAACTATCACTTTACAAAAATCCAATATATGTAAACATAGGAAATTTATATTTCTATTAAATAATCCGTATAACTTTGTGAAAATAAATAACACAAAAAAGTATACCAATAATACACAAATTTGCGTTTATCTCAATTTGAACTCGGTGTGGAATGGAACGTTTACGCAAAACGACGTCCATATCAAAATTACCCGAGACCCGGGTACGTCCGTTGTTTGTACCCGGGTACCCGAAGTATCAAATACCCGGGTATACCCGGGTACGGGTACCCGTGTAAAAAACCCTAGCACCGGCACATCTCAGCGCGTTGACGATGCGGATATTGATTTCGTCCTCCCTTTGATTAGTGTCAGTAATCGTACACCCGAGATATTTAAACCTACTGACCCCTGTATAGGTTGTTGTAAGAAAAGAAAAGATCTGTTTGTACAGGGCACAACCTATACAGGGGTCATACGATACTAGACGGTAATATTATTGCCTATCATGAAATCATTGTTCAAAACGGTAGTATACAAGTATTATTTGATACCAGCCGGACTAATTACATGACTGTCCATAAAGATAGAACGACAAGGCTTTCTCGTTCTGTAAGTATTTTCAACAAGTCAGAAAAATAAAGTTGTACAGCCTTCACTGTCTGGCGTAGTCGGGAATACACAAAACATCAATAAACATTTTACTTACTACGCCAGTAATATATAAGTCACTGTTACTTACCTAGTACCTAACAGTAAAAAGAGGAGTTTCGATTTTATTATTTGGGTTTGTATGGGAGGTTAGATTTCTTACGGAATAATAAAACACCCAGTGCAGTATGCTTCATTTAAATCGGTTCAACAATTTATGAGAAAAGCTAACAAACCAACTAGATTTGTAATTTTGTATGGGAAGTACCTTATTCCTATTTTAATAACGAACTACAGCGTAGACTTTTTACCTTATAAGAGCCTTTTTGAGAAAAAATCATAATTAAGTGTTTTTTTTTTATTTTGGATGGTAGCAATTCTAAAAAATCAAACTAGGGGAAATTTTAAAAAAAGGGCTGGACATAAAAAAATAATGTTGCCCTAACCCAAATCTGTCCAGTTGTTTGGGAACTAGATCACTGGACGGTCGCACAAATACACACACACACATTTTTTATTTTTTAGACTAGTAATTGGTATTATTCAATCAATCCCCATCAAAATATGAACTTTGATTTTTTTTGCCATCACAATACTTTCTTCACTCTTTCGTCGCTCGAAATTAAAAAGTGCTTTAGTATCAAACGTTAAAATTTTCTTACCATATAATTATTTAGGTATATTTAAATAGCCATCTTCTAGTGGCAACCCTGAATAATTACCGATACGATATAGAGCTAGAGGTGTGTGCTGACGACGCACTTCCGTCCGTCGGCGCGGGCGGCGGCCGGCCGCATCCGGTGCGCGCGCGCCGCTCCGCTGCCAACAAACAAAGGGTCAAAGGAGCTTCCGCCCGCCAGCCAACTCTCTAGTCTCTGGTCTGGTTCTGTAGGTATCAACACCAACCTGCACTCAGCTATTTTTGGTTGGTCTGTTACGGATGAGATTCCTTGTGCTTTGGATTGGGACAGATGAGATACTACATAGTTAGGTACTTCGTAACCTCGGGGAGATATACTATACGTGTAAACCAGTAGGTACTATCTTTGTACTCGGAGAGAGAAGCTAAAGTTTTGTTTACCTACCTACATGTATATATCCTGAATTGTAGATGATCTAATACTAATACTACAGCCAAAGTGCTTTAGAATGCAATTATTCTTTGTGGTTTGTATCTCAAAGATTGAATTTTGATATAATACGTATCAAAATTCAATCTTTGGGAGTATTGGGAGGTCTTTACCTGATTTTAAATACTTACTTACGTCACAGTATATATATTAGTACTAACTTACGTCTTAGTTTTGTTTGTCACAGTATATATATTAGTACTAAGTTTTGTTCTGTCTCTATATCGTGGTCTGTCTGTCTGTCTGTCTGACTGATTTAACTGATAGCCAGCTATCTTTGGTGGTCAAAATCAACGTGTTGTAATGGGGTACGTCATTTGTCAACAGTTTTGTTCTTTTTAAGTGACGTCACGCAATTCGTGTTTAATCATTACTCTTAGTGATTCATGTTATTTTAATCCCAGACAGATATTTGTTTAAAACAAGAGCGAGTTAGATCGAGTCGTTTACAAGCCGTTAGAGTGAGACAGGAGCACAACAAAGAAGCAGCTGCTAAGTATCCTTTACATATTAATATATAAGTACTTAGATAGGTCCTTCACATTGAACATGAAGGTCATAGGGTCGGTTATGAGGACGGACACGAGTCACGACGA
This sequence comes from Coleophora flavipennella, assembly GCA_947284805.1. Taxonomy (NCBI): domain Eukaryota; kingdom Metazoa; phylum Arthropoda; class Insecta; order Lepidoptera; family Coleophoridae; genus Coleophora; species Coleophora flavipennella. The sequence goes on from OX369273.1 coordinate 449,391, forward strand.
CGCGGCGGCGGCGGTTGGTTAGTTGGCTTATTAACTTAATGCATCGTATAGTTTAGTGTCCTTTTGAAGTGAAACTTCCGGAAAACTTTGAGGAGCAGAAAACTTTTTTTTCGTAAAACTTCTTCCACTTATAAATGAATGAACCTCTTTACCCTTAAAATAACCATAATTTATAATTATAAACGACGATGAGCGGTTTCTTACTGCGCTTGCGTACAAAGCAAAGAAAACGCTAATGAAACTGGCAGCTCTTCAAGTCTGCAGTTTGTTAGTTTTCAACATCAAACCGTCAGTTGCAGCGGCGGCGGCGGCGGCGGCGGCGGCGGCGCTATCGGGGCTAATGATAGAACATTCACCACCAGGATTGCAATTGGACCAATGCGCTTGGATGTCAAGAGCATCTAATAGAAACAAAAACAGCAAACTTCTTATGTGTTGCAATTAAAATTCTTAAATAAGACCGTTTGCACACTACGAGCTGCGTCTGGTCCAATGAAGCAGTCTGAAGACATTCTTAAGGCTTTAAGATGCCTCAATCCGAGCAGGTTGATACGTGTTAAAATAATATCGCACGTAAGTCTATTCATTTTAAGTTGAAATCAACGCACGTTGAAACCGAACGCTCAATTCTCGATTTTTATATGTTTATTACTTTTCGATACTTTAAAATAAGTTTTAAAAAAGTGTGTTTAATTAAAATGAAAGGTCTTAAAGTCACCGATTTTTGTTTGTTTTCGAGAAATTTTGCAATTAATGCCAAAAACAGGGTCTACAGTATATTTTTTTAAATCAAAAATGGTAATATTTTAAAAATTGTATTTATTTAAGTCGATTTTTAAGCTATTGCATAGCTTTCATCACGGGCTTTGAGCGTCGCGACCGGTTCAAGAAATTCCGTAACGAAAAACCCTAACACCCCACACTCCGCCTACCATGTAGCTCGGCCGAGCGTGACGTAACGTTACCGCGTTCTAAAAAAACTTACAGTGCCATCTATTAGCGATTTGCGGTACTAAAAGGACTTAGTCAATTTTACTGGTGTAACTTTCTTAGTGTTAAAAGTTGATAAAAAATGCTATGCAATAGCTTGACCGCGGCAGTCCCCGAGTGCCACGTCTTTTTTTATTACTTTAAGTATAGTATACCGCACTGGGCCCGCGTGGTCGACTAAGGCCTAATCGCCCTGATTCGGGGTAGGCTTGAGCCCCTCGGTGGGGACGTATATGAGCTGTTATAATAATAATAGTAAGTATATAATATATTTTTTAAATAGTGACAGCTTTACACAGTCTTTCAATAATTTGAATTGAATATTGTTATTTAACACATATTAAGGCCTTAATAGTTCTATTTGTATGAGCTGTGGATTGTGGTCGAGTCACCGCCGCCGCTCAAATGCATCCGTGAAGTGGTGATACTGCCAGAATTCCGATCGTAAATAAAGCATAGATCAGCATATAAACAGTGGTTGTCAAGCTGTCGCCGACAGCCGCGTATCAATGTGAACCAACCACCACAACACTATTACTTTAGTTAGTAGTAAGGAGATATTGCGACCACATACAGCTGTAAAAACCATACACATTTTGAAATATACAGTAGGAACCTATCATTTAGTTCATTTAATTCTATGAATTTATACGGCTTTCAAAAGTCGATAGGTACGCCAGGAAATAAAGTTTTTACATAGCGATGGCTAAATTTTCATAAAAAAACAACAAAAAAGCTGTGAGATGATGTCCTGGACCGAATTAATAGAACAAAGAGAAGAAACATCAGCAGGGAAGCATGCCACCTAAGAATGCTAAAAAGAAAGTAAGTATCTACCTACATAGGTAGAGTAACTATGATGGTTTTGTGGCCGTTTACTTAAACAGTTTTACTCATAGGGAATAGTGAAAATTAAGAATATACTTAAATAATTATCTATCGTGTCAACTTGCGTACTTCTGTGTCCGTCCACTGCAGTTTGAGAGCCATTAGGTAGGAGGTACTACAAGAAATCTGTTAGTTTGGTGGTTCGGTGCGCGTTGCACGAGCACATCGTTGCGTCACGCAAATAAACGTATGAACAATTAAATCGTGGTCTCTGAGGTCGATGAACTCAACAATGCATCTTATACGGACTCTTTGTCCTTCATAGAAGACCTAAATAACTTTGTAAATAAAGAAACGCTTGTGCATGATATTTATATATTTGCTGACTTTGTTTTTAGCCAGTCAATAGAACCGGCTTGTACGGGAAACATTTTCACATTATTAAGAGAAGTATTATTTAGTTTCCTTCCTTGTGTTGTGTTATTATATTAACAATAAAATTTTAATATTCTCAACTTCATATTTTAATGACTAACATTTATTCCCTTAATTATTCCTCTTTGTGGTTGGTATGTAGTTGTTTCGTTATTTTCAATTTATGGTTTGCCCCAGCAGCGCCAGGCTTTTATCTAATAAGTTATAGGTAGGAGTTAGAAATGAGTGTTTCTTAGACATTCGCGGAAATATTGACATTAGGAAGGTATCTTAATGAAGAGAATACTTACGCAAAGTAAAAACCACTTCATCCAAGTTGAATAAAACGTTGTCTCTTTTGAATTTGGAACAAAAGCAGCGGGTTGTGTCCGAGAAACATTTAAATCATTTAAGTGGATACTTCTTATCCCGCCTCTTTGCGCTCTCCTGCAAATTCTGCAATTAGGAATTCATGTCGGCGCATTTGCTTACGAGGGCATTTCAAAAGCTTTTGTACCTGTTTCGTTCAAATACACTAACATAACATGAATAATAAATAACTCTGCTTTAAAAAAGTTATTCCGGATGTGACGCACGAAATTGTCGGGATGTCCTACTAGACCAGACCCAGAACCGTTTTAAAAACAGTTTTCATCCAAGTCACAATAGACTAAAGTAAAGTATACTGTGTCCAAGTTGAATGAAATGATGAGATGATAGAGCGGGCTTAACGAGGTTCCCCAGTTCCCCACGCGATGGAAACTGGCTGTCTTATCTTCAAGCCGGAACACATTTATGCTGTGAACATGGATGTTTGGCTGCAAGATTTAGATAAGATGTATTTTTTTTAGAAAAGCACTTATATTCCACGTGTGAATATGCAATTTCAGGTCTCGTATTAATTAAATTTATCACTAGATGCGGGCAGCGCAACACCAGTCATTGTGGAAATCGTTGGGGAGACCGTTTTCGAGCAGTGGACGGTGCTTGGGCCGATATGATGACTAACAAAGCTTTCGCCTGTTAAACTCATACTCTACCTTAAATTGCTTCAGTTCATCACTCACTCATACATAATGTAGTATTGTACAATAGAATTTAAATCAATAGCCGGAAAAGTGTAGCAGTGTGCTTTGATTGGAGCCGCCTCATTGTTACACGTGAAGTTAACCTTTCAACCGACAATGGGATCGCCGATAATCGCTCTGCGTCCGTCGCTTCATCAGTCAGACGGGATGAAAGCTTGAAGAATGATGCCCCATACCTTGGGCCTCAAGGCTGGTACAAAAGCCGCCGCCGCCGACCCGTTGACAAATTACTCTCGCCGCATTGTTATACAAAGCGTATTAGTAAAACAGATCATGAGAGCCATCCCACGGCTCAGCTGACGGCTCCGTACGCCACACGGCCACACTCCATACACCGACCACACAGATAAAACTGTTGAAACCATCCCATACATCATTATCATTACCATTAGCTCTCTCTGTCTCTCTCTATCTCCTTATAAAGTTGCAGTGCAGCGTGCTTGAGTTGATATGAAGCCGTTCTTACTGATTCTATAGAACCTGTAGCTTTAGTTAGGTAGGTAAGGCTATTTCAAACACCATGGCCACATTCCCAGTGAGGGTTGGAAACGTTGTAATGATCGTTTGGTAATCTCTTACTTGGTGATGGCAAAAAAAAAGTAGAGATTTTCAATAGGGATTGATTGTTTTACAATATTACAGTAAGGAACAAAAAAAAGTGTATGTGTGTGTGTCTGTGCGTCAGTCCGGTGATCTAGTTCCCAAACTTCAAGACGTATTTGGATAAGAGTAATATTATTTTTATATATCCAGCTGGTTTTTTTCCAATTATGTTTACAATTATAAATTTTTTAAGTATATGTTTTTTCAATTATATATTTTCTCAATCTTGATTTATTAGGTTTTGCCACCATAGTGAAAAATCACTTATTATTATTTTTTTACTCAAAGATGGTTCTAACGATTTTGATCAAATTACACGTACTATGTTTTACTTTATATGGCCTACAGCACGCGGTAGTTCGTTATTCCTAGAAAAATCTGAATAAGATATCCTAAACGAATCCATATGTTGTAGTTGTTACTTTTTCTCAAAAATATCTCTTACGATTTTAATGAAACTTGGTAAATAACTAGGACTTAATAAGGACTACTGCAAGAGTTTTTTTTATTACATTCGATTTTAATACAATTTATTAAGGGGAATCAACATAAGTACTAGGTACGGTTTTTACCAGAAAACGCTCACAACAAAGCGTCTCTGATCCGTCGCGTCACGCGTCACGCAGGTACATCAAGCGCTTCAAGAGTACTCGTGTGAATGGGGACGTATAGAATACGCAGAGCCAGACATCTATTGTTGTCGCTATGTTTTGTTATTATCACCCAATACGTTACAAGTGGAATGTGGCCTTAGTATTTGAAATATACTATACCTAAACTGGGCACTAGAATCTTTCGTGAGAAACCGAGAAAAGTGTAATTGCAAGAGGCAAGAAACTGTGATCAGATCACAGCACAGCACAGCACAGTCGTCAGACAGCTTAGATCCAGGTTTCGAAACCTAATGCCTAATGGAGGCTCAGTCCGTATATGGCGGTAAAAAAAGCGCATAGCTCACCTTATAGGGTGGGCTGGGCAGTGGGCACCTCCTCAATATTATTCGGAGTAGAGAAACATGCTGTGCATTAGAGAGATCAATAAGTTACCAATGACAATTTTGACGCGGAAGTGATCTAGATAATACTCAATTATAAATCTAACCTGGAAGTAGGTTCCCATTCTACTGAGCTTTTTCAGTTATCACATGCATAACATATTCAGTTATCATTATCACATGCATAACACTTTCAGTTATCAATTTTTTTTATTAACATTTGGTAAGCCCTTGGCTTCATCTCACCTGATGGTAAGTGACGATGATGCCGAAGATGGAAGCGAAGATGCATAACATTTTCGTTTTGAACCGACTTTAAAAAGGAGGAGATTCTCAATTCGACTGCGTTTTTTATGTTATGTAAAGCAACTTTTTTGCAATTTTTTTTTTAATGATAGCTTATGCCTCTCCCATATAAATTGTATCAAAATCGGTTCAGTATATTTGAGTAATCAAACAAAAAAAAATACACAACAAAACTTTACTTTATAATTTTTGCAATTGAAGTAGATTGTTGTCTAACGTTTTATGTGTTGTTAATTATATTTTAACCAGCTGTTGCCCGCGGCTTCGCCCGTGCAGATCTCGTTTTGTGCCGTTCCCGTGGTGGGAATTTCTCAAAATCCTTTCTTAGCCAAAGATCGATCACGTCATAATTTTTATCTTCATGCCAAATGTCAACCTCATCCGTCTAGTTGGTTTGCGCTGTGCGTGTGCGTGTGCGTGTGCGCCGGTATATCAGTCACTCAGTCATGGTTTCCTTTTATGTGTTTCTAGCTTTTGCCCGCGGCTTCACCCGCGTGGACATCGTTTTTGTGACTGACTTAGAGGGTGCGCGGTGCGCGAGCCGAAGCGGCTCGCGAGCGTGGACATGAACTTTATCCAGATCCCTCGGGAACTATGTCAGGATATGCTTATTAGTAAATCGTGTCACTTCCCACCCCCTAAACCATCTCGGTGCAAAAAATCACACAATCCATTGTTCCGTTGCGATGTTAATTAACCAAAAAAGAGTATAATTTTCAGTTCCCTAGGGAATTCCATCGGGCTATGCTATTTTCACGGGATAAAAAGTAGCCTATGTCCTTCCTTGTGACACAGGCTACCTGCATGCCAAATTTCATTAAGATTGGTCAAGGCGTTGAAGCGTGAAAAGGTAACAAACAAACTAACAAACACATTTTCACATTCATAATATTAGTAAGGATTTTATTTTCCTTTTTTGTTTATTAAAAATGTTTTATCTGTCTACAAAAGAATTAATGCATGCATGCATAGAACATATGAACATAATGTTTATTAATTACATGTATTTCATGATATTAAACGAATAATTCTGGAACTTAAGTGGATTACGTGTGGGTAAGCCCGAGTTTCCATACAAACGTACTTCCGCTTTAATACAAAAACTTCATGCCGGAATGAACCCAAGCTTTGCAAATATATTGAGTAGACACATAATGATGTTTTCAATTAGTTTTCATCGTAGTAAATTTAAACATAACTAAACGAAGGCTTAAATTAGTTTTGTACTGAAAGTTTGAAACTGCTCTTATTTTTTCCGTTTTCTTATTAGAACATCGAAAACTAATTACAAACATCGATATGTGCCTACTCAACACATTTGCAAAGTATGGATTCAATCGGGCATGTAGTTTGTGTATGAACTACGTTTGTATGGGAACTCGAGACTCCTGGGGGGACCCTTAAGATAGAATGCAAGCATAAACTTATAAAGGCAGGCAACCACCACTGCAAGCACTGCACCGTGCAGTGCAGCCCCTTGAGTTGTACTAATTACAGATGCAGACAGAAAGTTTCCCGATGACTTCTCGTCCTCCCGTCCCGCCTCGCCGCCCGCGCCCCGCCCGCGCCCGCGCTCGCCTACGTACAGGTTGGCGACCATCGAGATGGTACCAAATACAAATTTAAAAACCTATTAGGATAACGCGGGTCTCGTTTAATACCGGAAAAAAGGAAAAGGAAAGGAAAAAAATAGAACCCTTATAGGATCACTTGTGTGGCTGTCTGTCCGTCCATCTGTTAAAGCCGATTTGCTCCGAAACTACTAGACCAATTGAATTGCTATTAGGCACATATGCTTTCAAGAATATTCAAAATCGGTGCCATTTTCGTTTAAGCCTAAAAAAACGACACCCATATTGAAATTTAGATATTCAACCCCATCAGGGGATGCTGGTATTTTACGTCCTCTATATACCTACGTTGGACTTTAAAATCGTTGTCGTTTTCGCAATCAACGACCCGATAAACCCAAGATAAATAATACAAACGATACCCATGTTGACTTTCAGACTTTTTCACTCCATTTTCCCTTATTAGGGGTTTAAAATTTTGAAAATATCTGAAACACTTGTTTACTCATTTATCAATAGGAGTACTCCTGTAAAGTTTAGAATAAAATAGTCTAAGTCTGTCTAACTAATATTCTTTCCGTAAACAAATTTTTGTACAATTTCAAAAATCCTTTCTAAGTACACCCTTGCCTACTTCATAAAGAACCTGCGCGCCAAATGTGGAACCTCCACACCCAGCGTGGGCTGTGCGTCGACTGTCAGTCAGTTAGTTCCTTCTTTTATGTATTTAGATGAAGACACAAAACACACATTGGCGACGACACGGTTTTGCACAAATCGACTAAGCCAAACTGAAATTAGGTTAAGATGTGTCAAATTTGCGTTTGCTCAACTTATCTGACAGATCTAAACCAAAATTGAACTAAATTAAGTTTATAGAACGAAATTTTGCCATACTCAATGACTATAATAGGTATTGTAGATATGCCAACTAAAATCCAACCAATTTTGATCACGACTTTGTTTGAAATTAATTTATTCATTTACCTAAGTAAAGTGACGGTATAAACCCTTATGGTCCAGGACACTGCACCTCTGACCTGAGGTTCTTATGATGACCAGGTTGGTGGTTGACGGCTTTATAAAAACCCCTAACAAAAAACCGCTAAAAGGTAGAAAATAATATGTCTTGGCCCTTTAAGTATAATTTAAGTAGTTATGTTTGGATCTACGAGTAAGAGTCGTCGCGTAGGGGGTTGTTAGAAGTATTTATGTCAGGTTTTTATTATTTTTTATTTAAGTTTTATTTCATGCCTTTTAAACTTTACGTATCCCAAACACGATACCGTTGCTATGAGTTGATAAGGAGTTGGGTATCCTGCAGATACTAAGAGATGTTGCAGCATCAGATCAAGGTTACCATGTTCTTCTAACACCTATTCATTAAGACTATTCCAACGGGCCTAGACACCTCTGCTGTACCTAAGTTGGCGAGGAGTTGGGTATCCTGCAGATTCCAGGAGATGCTGCAGTAATAGGTCAAGGTTACTTTTTTTTTCATTGATACTATTCCAATGAGCCCAAACACGATTCGTCTGTCTGCTGTAAGTGGGTGAGGAGCTGGGTATTCTGCAAATTCAAGAAGATTCTGCAGCATCAGGTTAAAGTTACCTTGTCCTATTTAAACCTATTCATTGAGACTGTTTTAATTAGCCCAAATACAAGACCTCTGCTGTAAGTTGGCGAGAAGTTGGGTAGGTATCCTGCAGATTTCAGGAGATGCTGCAGCATCAGGTCAAGATTACCATGGTTTTGCAATATTATTACTACAGTAACAGGGCATCAAATTTTGAATCGATCAGACCTATTTAATATAAGTTGCCCACAACCCTTCATCACCTAGCTAAGAGCTGATGATCCTCAAACGGCTGAACAGATCTTTATAAATTATAGCTAAGAACTACTTCGATCAAATCAGCTTTTAAGGCCTCAAGATGGGTCAAATGACAATATTCAATTCAAATTATTGAAAGACTGTGTAAAGCTATCACTATGGAAAAAAATATATTGTATACTTAAAATAATTTTTTTTAAATAATAATAATAATAATTTATTTCTTTATTCAAGTAACAAAGACTTACAATTTGTTAGTAGGTGACTTATTAAATAAATTAAAATTCCAATAAAATACCCCTATCATGAACATTAAAACATGAACATTTTTGATGTAAAAAAAATATACAGTAACCCTGTTGTTGGCATTAATTGCAAAATTGCTCGAAAACAAAAAGTTAATATTGAATGAAACTGACACAAAAATCGTTGGCTTTAAGACCTTTCATTTTAATTGAACTTGAACACATTTTTTTAAAACTTATTTGAAAGTGGAAGATAAGTAATAAAAACATGTAAAAATCGAGAATTAGGCGTTCGGTTTGAAGTTTGAACGTAACAGCCGCGTTGAAGCCTGCATTAATTTTAACTTAAAATGAATAGACTTACGTTTGATATTATTATAACACGTATAATCCTGCTCGGATTGAGTCATCTTAAAGCCTTTAACAAAAAAGCCGCTTTAAAATCGGTTCATTCGTTTAAGAACTACGATGCCACAGACAGACACACAGATACAGACTTCAAACTTATAACAGCTGTTACGGAAATCAGAATAAATAAATGTTAATTTGTTAATTTTGCGTCGGGGTTAAATACAGTCAAAGCTAGAAGTTTTTGTGCGCAAAATCTAATAGCACATGAAAACGATACGAAAAGGTGAGGATAGGGGCGGGAGTGCGAGCGGCGCTGCTGATGGGAGATAGGGAGTTAAATTTGTTGTCCCTGAGCCGCCAGGAGGCTGTTCAGGCCGGCTGAAATTTTATCGGGAGAATCAGACAGTATATAGGTGTCTTGGTCTTCGGAACATGTACCCAGATAGTTGGAGTGGCAGGGTATAGTCCCCTGCCCCTCGAATTAAAGGATTAGAGTGCGTCTCCGAGACCTTGAAGAAGTTCTCGGACAGGCCTTTAATGAACTGTTGAGTAGGTAGTCGGTAAGTCCCTTACCTACACGTATCTCTACTCATACAGATGCATTTAAATAATAACACTATCGTTAAAATTAAAAATAAGACTACAATTTATAAAAAGTAGTAGGTACCTAGCTAAAAAGTAGGAAGTTAACCTCAGTAGACATATTTAGAAAAGTGGTAACTCAATACTAAACATCAGGTCTGGTATCGTCAACAATCAGCTTGACTACCATACCAAGTGATGATCTTGTTACTTTATGTGAACGATACTTGTATAGAATTGGTTTCTCGGAAACAGCTTTAATGATTTGGATGAATTTATGATAAGGTATTGTCGGAGCGCTAGGGGATGGCGTCACCTATGCATGCGTCGAAGCGCCGTGTGTTTTGTCTTGAAACGTCAAGCGGTTAGCCAAGGTATTAATAATAGATTATCTTTGGCCAGGGTCGTCGGTGCGAGGCTGGAACCCAGTTTTAGTTGGTAGTATTGGTACACTTGTTTGTTTAGCCAATCAGAATTGTTGTGATTATCGAATCAATAAAGAAGCCCACCTACGGAGGCTACGATACAGGCGAAAATTATTTTACGAGCACTTCGATCGATCAGCTGAACTGTCAACTTGGGAAGTCAGCCTCGACCGAACTACATCGCAGTTTATAAAATTATCTATTTTCATCCGAATATTTCTGAAGCCTCGTCATAGTACTAATATATTAAATACTGTGGCCTTGTTGTGAACGTGTGTGTATATTAAATGTACACTCCAAAACTTCTCAAAAATGAGTTTATTTCTGAGATCCGGCCAAAACCATTCTGATGATCCGAAAGATATTGTTTTACTTTCTAAGTCTATCTAAATAGGTGTCATTCCTATGAAAAAAATATATAGTTTAGCTACTCAACAGTAGATGGCGCTACATGCCTAGGCGACTCCGAGAAACGTGTAGTAAAACGTGCAAAAACATAATGAAATTGCAAATGAATTTATAAAAATAAATAAAAAAGCGAACCACTATTATCTATCATACATATCAGACAGTTACCGACGATACTGAAGTACGAGGAAGTTTGCACACTGATTGCGGCACCGACTAACACCCACGTGTCGTAATGTGACCACACCAAGGTCATGGTATTAGTAATCATCAGTTTGTTTCTACACAAATCATATGCGTACAGTAAGGTGCAAAAGTCTAAAACTATGCTAATAGTATATTCATTTTAAAATTCAATGTATCTGCAATACGGTAAAACTTATAGTTTTTAGAGTTCCGTACCCCAAAAAGAAAAAAAGAACCCTGATAATTTATTGTTTTGATATAGAGTGTGTGTGCACTATATAATCACACTACGTTTGGCGCTTGTATGAATTACTGTTCTTACCATAGAGCAAAAACAAACAAACTAACAAAATATACGTTTTTTGTTTGAGGTTCTTGTAAGAGATAGACAGACAGACGAACAACTAAGTGATATAAAAAGAAAAAATTGCTGTCAGTATGACTGCTTATCTCATACAAGAACCCCGTTCATACAAGAAACGTGTCTTATTTAGATTGTTTGTTTTTGCTCTATGATAAAAACACACAGTATTAAAGAAGTCATTGTAAAAACAGTAATTCACACGAGCATCAAACTTGTGTGATAATAGTGCACTCTCTATATTAAAACATTAAATAATAAAAACGTGTAGTGACGTGTAGACAATTTAAAAATAATAATTTACTTCTTGATTATTCTGTCCTAGCTTGTATACAGTTCTCCTGTAACACAGTACTAATATATAAGGTGTAACAAAATTAGCTGAAACTATTTTAACTGGTGCTTCTACCCATGAAAAACATTCACCATGGAACCCATGGTCAAATCGCAAAAAAAAATTGGCTCACCCATACTAACTCGATCAGTTGGTCAGCCAACTTAGTATGGGAAGTTCAAATTTTTTTTGAGATTTGACTATATGGGCACAGATTACTAAATAGTTACTTCGTATATGGGTTTCTACTTACTAAACTTTTTGAACAACGAGAAGAGTTGTATTTTTTTAATTTAATCACTCATGGGTATCAACAAAAAAACTATAATAGAATGAATGTAAGACCTACGTATGTTTTCTTTTGTCTATCTTAAAATATGGACATCAATATAGTGACAAGTAAGTTATCCACTCTCCTACGTAATCTTACATCTCATGTTTTACATGTTTTCCTAGGCAGTGATCTTATGATTTAGTAAGTACGTAAATACTCTTTATTGCACGCCAAAAAAAACAATACAGGACTTATACTTATTATAATGGCTTAACCTTAACGTAAGGCTTGTTTTACAATTTTGGTGTAAATTGGTAAATACTTCTGCACTTTTTCACCCGACTGTACATTATTATAAACAATGGATTTTACGAAATGTTTGTGTGAATGAATACAGAGCAATGACGTGAAGCTTATCATTATCAGTGTGGCGGAAAATGCAAATTGTGTTTTTTTTTTATTATTTTTTTTTATTCACAATTGGTAAACCCTTGATAACATCTCACCTGGTGGTAAGTGACGATGTTGCCGAAGATGGAAGCGGGCTTACCAAGATTCCCCAACGCAATAAAAAACAGCATGAAACTCGCAGAAGGAAATAAAAAAACGAGGGCTGTTCAAAAAATATCGACGCTTGAAAGGCAAACCTTTCTAACCGACAGTATGGGTCAAATTGAGTTTGATATATCAATCGAATCGCCAAAAAAAATCGCGTCGATTGGTCTGGGTCTCATAGCGCTGCGATGAGTTTTGTTGTCGCTTAGGAAGTATGTGAATCCTTAGTATTCGGAAAATTTCGGCTCCCTAAGCGACAAAAAAATATGCATTTTACTTTTGTCGGCGGGTTAGACAAGTTGACTTAGTAACTTTTACGGATAGTTATTGGTTCCTCAATTGGTTTAGTGTTAACCATTAACTTAGATAAATTTTCTTCATTAATAATTATGAGTACGAAACAGTTAGGTATTTTTACCTGAGTTAGACTATTCCATCAAAGTTACTTAGCATGTTTTATACCAACATTAAAAAGATAAAAGTGTTAACTTATGCATTTGTTCCTTACACTGTGTTTCGTTCTATTAGTATTTAGTTATTAATGCTTGTTAGAAAATCAGCGTAACAATGAACTTAGGCAACTTTACATAGTAATTAAATATTGATTTGCTGTCGCTTAGATAATTTTACAATATAATGCAGTAATAATTTTGTGTCGCTTGCATAATTTTACTTGACAAATTAGTTATGAACTGACTGTCGTTTAGATATTATTACTGGCGTAAATATTGTATGAAAAATGTAGCATAAATAGTTTTACCTGAATTTAAAAACTAGGGAAGACAGCGCTTAGGAAGCGCAGCCGAGTGTCAAATGTCGGTTAGAAACATCGAACTGCGTGGAGCGTTATGAATCCGCAAGCATTCATTCGGAGGTGGCGCGTCGGTAAGGTAGATTGTCGCGCTGCGGGCTCGCCACTGTTACATCGGTTTTGGCGCGTAGTGATTAAGAAAATAGTAAGTAAAATTCACATTCCTAATATATTTTTCTTTAAAACTCTGCCTTTTTAGGTAGGTACTGTGTGGATTTGAATACTTTCATGCCCCTTCGTATATTTTGAAATAAATGAAATTATACGCAGGTATTTATGATGTTTTTATCTTTTTAGGTACTTACAGATGCGATACCTACGTATGAGGACAAAATGAACAAAAGAAACAAAAGAACCCGTTCATCCAGGATCATAGACATTGCTCTAACTTCTGCTGGAATAACAAAATCGCCCAAGTGTAAACAAAAATTAAACTTCGATGATGAACCTGTAAGTATAAATTGTTATTGTGATTAGGTACACACTAACATTGTATACCTGTCTACTACAATTAAGAATCTTTTGTTTACTGTCTACCTATTTACCTAAGTACTCAAAACAAATACGATATCTACCTACCTATATGTATACCTCTTATCCTATCTTATTCTTATATGTCGTTTACCTAGATATCTCTTTGCCTACTCAGAACATACAATACCCTACCTACCTACAACCTTTTATGGTACACTATTTTGTCAGGGCACTTATAAACATTCAAATCAATTATTGTATAGGCTAGGTACCTACCTAAATTATCCACTTTCTTACCACACAGAAACTGCGGGGATAGAAGTACAATCAAATGGTCAGGATAATTCACAAAATAAAAAGAAAAGACGTAAATGCATAATAAAAACTAAGTACATTGATTATTTGTCTGACCAAGAAGACTTTTCAACTTTTTACGGGGATATTGATGATTCAGACGACTGGTCAAAAGAACTATATTTAAGTGACTACGAAAGCGACGAACTGGGCTCGACCAAGAAAACTGGCAAAAAGAAGGTTCATAATAAGAAAAACTAAACGTGGAGATCTGGAAGAAACCGTAGGTGACTCTGGAATGAGGGTTAAAAAAGTTAATGTAAGAAATGAAAGGTCTAAAAAGAAGAAGGCAGGAGAAGAATATACGACGAAGAAGGGTGTCACAGTACCAGCTAAAAAGATCCTTCCGAATCCATGCTAAGGAAAAAGATGTGGAAATAACTGTGGATCTATCCCAGAAGAAAGAAGAGAAAGTATATTCCATCATTTTTGGAAGTTGGACTTAGTACGCCGTCGCGATTGGCTAGTTTCTTTATCGCAAAGACTAAGCGTAAAACGTAAGCGTTTTGACTCCGAGAAACGAAGCTGCACAATAAAATACTTTATAAATGAAGGCGAGGGCAAGAGAAACGTATGTCTGCAATTCATAGCGGCAACTATTAATGTTTCTGATAGAACCATTTACAGTATTGTTAAAAACGCTGAATGTGGAAGTGCCAAGGAAGATATGAGAGGAAAGTCGGAACCGGCGAATAAGACAAAGCAAACTACTATAGATGCTGCTGTAGACTTCATAAAGAGTTTACCAGCAGTTCCTTCTCATTATTGCCGTCAGGATTCCAGTAAAATATATTTGCCGGAAGAATTTAAGAACATTCCAAATCTTTATAAAATTTATAAAAGGCATTTCGTGGATCAGGGAGTTGATGTGGTGAGTGAGAGAATTTTTCGAACAATATTTGATGAGAAGTTTAACATTGGTTTTCATGTACCAAAGAAAGACAAGTGCAAGAAATGCATTCTGTTTGAAAAAACGACCGATCCTGACAAGCTGAAGGAAAAACAAGAACACAACAAAGAAAAGGATGAAAGCTACGCGCGATTCAAAAGTCTCAAACGTATCCACAAAGAAGATCCATCTACATTGTGTGTTAGTTTTAATCTTCAGAAGGTCTTGAATACGCCCTATTCCCCTTCGATGCTTTTATACTACAGTAGAAAACTGGCTGTTTATAACCTGTGTGTTTACGAAAATGGCACTCGTAACGTTTTCTGTTTTTTCTGGGACGAATCTAATGGTAAGCGAGGTACCAACGAAGTAGCAACAATTTTACATAAATACATCAAATCGGTAGATGAAAGAGGAAACATCAAGCGATTATTGATGTACTGCGATTGTTGTCCAGGTCAAAATCGGAACCGAACTGTTATGGCTATGATTCATCAGACTTTACAGGAATGTAACAATATTAAAACAATTTAATTAAATTTCCTCTTGACTGGGCATACTTATATGCCAGTGGATAGTTCTCACGCCATCATTGAAAACCACCTGAAACACACTACTGTTTATATACCTTCCCAATGGTTTACCATTTTTTTAACTGCTCGGCAGAATCCATCGCCATTTACAGTTGAGCGAATGTGTTATGAGCAATTCAAAAAGTGGGATAATATTGGAGACAAATATTACAAAGGAAACCTTACTGGAAAAATTAGTAAGGTCCGAATTGCAACTTTCAAGAAAGACAAACAACTTGTGTCTATAAAAACGTCGATGAATGCTGATGCCAAGTTATTCAATATTGAAAGTCCAGACTAAAACTACGGTCCCATTGATGTCTTGCTATAGATCGTTACTTCCTATTTCAAAAATGAAATATGACGATCTCCGTAAATTATGTACTGACCAAATCATTCCAGCTTGTTTCCATCATGAGTACCTTAATATCCCACGAGATGGAAATATCAAAGACATGTTACCTGAATCGGATATAGAAGACCCTGACTATGTTTAATTGATTTAATTGAGGTTCCTCATCTACTTTTTCCTACTTTTCTATTATCTTTTTTTTAATTCCAAGATTAGTTGCAAGATTAGTAGTATCTTTTGTAACACTGTCTCTATATTAAGTAATTAGAAAATGCACGATTATTTGGTTGATATACTTGGTAAACAATTTTGAAGATGATTTGTAATAGCCTACCTATTGCTATTTGGTGCAATATGAAGATTGGATTATTATTCTAGGTTTAATTACTACTGAACAAAGATTTTTTATACCTAAAGACAATTTAAGTTTTAATATTACTACTTATAAGTTTAGTTTTGATATAAGTTCATTGTTTTGTTTGTTATTACTTTGAAAATTAAGAAAGAAATATACCTAAGGTTCCTAAAAAATTGTGATACATAGACATTATGTGAATCTTACTTACAAGGTGAATAGAAGGTTGCACTTCAAAATGTGATGTTGCTTACCAACACATTACACAGTAAGTAATTTAGTTTTGTACCTTAGTTATTAACGCTAAGTGAGTATATAGAGACCTAAGTAATTTCTATAGTTTGTATGTCATTTAGCTATGTGAATTCAGAAATAAGTCACTCTGTGCCATAGTTATTAGTGAGACTGATTATTAAAACTCTGTGATCTCAGTGTGGTCCAAATACTCATTCATAGTACTTAATTAGGTTAAAATCTTAAATAGTACTTAATGTTTGACGAATATTTGTTCTAAAAGTTTGTTCTTAGAAAGAAAAATGTTATTAAAGACAATACCTCGTTGTTAGTGTTTAAAGTGTAGTGTATTAAATTTGTTAAAATTTTGCAATAAATACTTAAATAATGCCGAAGGTTGTTTTCATTAATTAAATCCATACAAAATGTCTGTTAGTCTTGGAAATATTTCTTTTGAATTATTATTTGGATTATTTTTTATGGTAATTCTTACAGAAATTAAATCATTTAGATAATTGTTTCAGTTTACACAAAAAATATTTTATAACTTATACAGCTTTTTCCTATTCGTATTTAGATTCGCTTAGGCATTTAAACGAATAAACCTGTTGGTAACTTAGAAGTTTCTGGCGTAAATATAGTTTTACCTGAATGTTTTTTTGACGAAATTACTATCTAACCGACAAAAGATTCAGAATTAAAAGGGATAGATCAATATTTTTTTAAATAAATTTTAGCGTCAAATAATACTATGCCTAAGATATAACAATTATTTCTTTACGATAAAAAATTAAAAAGTTATGATTTTTTTTCTGTTAAAAAAAACTTGTATCATCTCTCCTGAACATTTAACTCCATGTCGCTTAGTAAGGTTTGCCTTTCAAGCGTCGATATGTAGACTGACTTCATAAAACAAAGTGTAGATACTTTATTTAGAAATTACATGTCCACAAAAAGCATTCTTGCAATGAACCATCCTGTAGGTATTTGTTTTCAATCCAGACATACGGATAGTTAGGCGCAAATCAAAGGGATTTGGCCTGCCAGGTAGGTAACCAGCCCCGTTGTACCTAGAGCCCTAGTGCACGTACATTTCCAGCCCAGTTCAACACTCTCTTGTCTAGTATACCGGTGATTGTTAGGGATTACTGCCGGGATTACGACACATGCCCACAATCACCACAGAGTTTCCTGCCGCCCTTTGATAACGCCGCTCCTCAATTATGGCCCACTCATCATGGCCTCCTCCCTATTTCCCTCCACTGCGAGTGTCCAATCATCTAGATAGCACCATCGTGTTGTGTACCTAAGTCTGGGTACGTGTACATGTACATGAGTCGCTATTCAATCTGAAGAAGTCGGTTATGTCACGATACATACGATTGCATTGCATTACATAAGATATTATGGACCGCATACGGATGGCAGTATGTCCATATTATTATGTAATTAATGTTTAATGAATGATATAATATTTAATAACAAAACCTAATATGACCCAGACCATCATTTTATGTATATAACATACCTATCTTCGTTATTAAAAAGAATATAATAAAATATTCATGGTTAAATTTGAAAAAGATATATATCTATCTATCTATATATAAATCTTCTATCCGTGTGTTAGTCATTGAACTCCTCCTAAACGGCTGGACCGATTTCGCTATTTATTTTTTTGTCGAGTTCGTTATTGTCAGGAGAAGGTTCTTATGTAGGGTAGGGTAGGGTAGTGTAGTGTAGTGTAGTGTGGGGTAGTGTAGGGTAGGGTAGGGTAGTGTAGGGTAGTGTAGTGTAGTGTATGTAGGGTAGGGTAGGGTAGTGTAGGGTAGGGAAGTGTAGTGTAGGGTAGAGTAGTGGGGTAGAGTAGTGTAGGGTAGGGTAGTGTAGGGTAGGGCAGTATAGTGTAGGGTAGAGTAGTGTAGGGTAGGGTAGGGTAGGGTAGGGTAGTTTAGTGTAGGGTAGGGTAGTGTAGTGTAGTGTAGGCTAGGGTAGGGTAAGGCAGTGTAATGTAATGTAAGGCGGTACGTAGTTCGCCGGGACAGCTAGTATCTATCTATTTATCTTTGAGAGATACTATCGTAAGTGGGTACTTTTATTTCGAACCCAATGTTGTCGGATTCATCATTCATTCATTACTCATCATCATCAAATGTTTTTTTTGTAGCAATTATCGGATCATCCCTATAAAAAGAAATTGCCCAAATACATTTCAAAAACAACTTTTTGTCTTAGAAGTTTATGACGTACGACAATATTTTCCACTGAATTGACGCCATTTCAGTTTCATATATTCACGTTTTCAGCATATAGAGCGGGAACACCGGATGGGGGGGGGGGCTCCGCGGGAATGGTCTGGAGAATTATAGACATCACCTTAAGCTGGCCCCACTATGAATGGGAAATTGCGAGGTGAATGTCTTGTTGTTTTCGAACTGAGGCGAGTGAGGCGTCTCCTTCACGGGTTTTGCATTTTATTGAATGTGTTTGTAGGAGGAGTCTGTTGACAAAGTATTAATCGTCTAAACCCGTTTCAGCTATTTCTTTATTTTTAGGGTTTAATAGTAAAAATAGTCAAATTAGAAACCCTTATAGTTTCGTCATGTCCGTCGATATGTCACAGCCCTTCGCTCAAAGAATTCAGCTACAAAGCTAAAAATTGGTATGATTATACGAATTTGTAACCCTTAAAGAGAAAAGAAAAAAAAAACGATAAAAAAAATTCCTACATGAAAAGTAGGGTTGATTTTTTTTTGTTTACGTACCCTATCGTGTTGAATAGGCCTTTCAAAACTACTGAAGGTATGCTAATATATTTTTCCGATAAATTATTCCTTTTATCATCATATCAGCCAAAGGACGTCCACTCGACAAAGGTCTCACTCAAAGATTTCCACGACGAGCTGCCCGCATCCAGCGGCTACCCGCGACCTTCACCAGGTTATCGGTCCACCGAGTCCTACGCTACACACGAGAACTTTAATACCCCAATGGGCATCTGTTCTACGAGTTATGTGCCCCGCCTACTGCCACTTAAGTTTACCAATTCTGAGAGCTATTTCGGCTATTCTGGTTCGCCTATGGATCTCCTCGTTTCTGATTTGATCGCGCAGGGAAACGCTTCATTGACCTTGAGCCTTCATATGAGGCCCATAGTAAGCGACCATGTCTCAGTTCCGTATGTTATTACTGGCAACACACACTGGTCAAAGACGTTCGTTGGTCCAAGACACTGTGGTATTTGGGACGTGAATATATTACGAAGCTTCCCGAACGCTGCCCAGCCAAGTTGGATTCAATGATTGATCTCTTTCTTGAAGTTGAACCTACCTAACTAGAGTGTTTATCCCAGATACACATATTCGTCAACAATTTCGAGTGCGGAGGTTCCAACCTTCAGAGGATTAGGTGCGACACTGACGTTTGACATAATTTTCGTCTTGTCCATGTTCATTCTAACACTTGTTAAGAGGCTCTACTGAGGCCATCGAGCATTATACCATTAGTCTTCCTTTTTGTCTACCATGTTCTCGGCCATCACCACGATATCGCCGGCCAATTGAAGGTGGATGAAGTACTTTCCGTTGATATTAATGCAGAGTCCAAGAGCTTGAAAAAAAAACAACTTCCAGGGCGGCGGTGAACAGTTGCGGAGATACTATGACGTCACCCTGTCTCACCCCTCGCTGCAGCCGGATAGGTTTCGAATTTTCGTTTGCTAAATATTAACTTTTCGATTGGTGATTTTTGTTGCAGTTTTAGCGGTTTAGCTGGCGGGTGTGGGGTCTTGGATGAAAAAAGTATTGGATGTAGTAAGACATACAACGAATTTAGGAGGATAATTATGACGTCTAAGTAGACTTTCTTAGTTTAGGAGTAATAGCCGACCAACTTAATACTAAGTTAAGTATAGTGGATTTGAAAAAGTTCATTTTGGAAACAATAAGTGTTTACAGGCGATTTTTTCGAATCTATGCAAGATAATTAAAAAGTGAAAACTTATTTCATTACTACTTTAAATTGTGCATTCAGAAATAAAACTCTGACAAAAAATAACTCTTAAATGTTGTTTTTTTAAATTATAAAAATACATTATACATCATATAGTCCAAAAATACTAACCCCGCCCGCAAGCCCCGCCCGGCAAACTCAATTACAATTACAAAGCAAATAGCAGGGCAGACTTACTATAAATTCGATAAGCTATTGACAGCTGTTGATGTTTGTTTCAAAATCATTCATGCTACAGGTGCTAAATACCAGGAAGAATCTTTTGTTATCTGGATGATCATACAAAAAGGGTTTTATGGAGTGCAAACTGAACATGACAAAGAATTGACAACTGTTAATAGCCTTTTAGTTGACTTAGGAATAAAATAAATTACTTGTTCAAGCTGTTTAGCTACCAGTCAACATGTATACATGTAGTCAATGTAAACTTAAATTTAATTCTGTTAGCCTATTGATTAATCACCTTCGTACACTGTGCTTTGCATCAAAAGACTTAACGAACTTTAGTTGTGGAGAAGAAGGCTGTTATAGGCATTTTAGTTGCTTTGGGTCGTTGCGAAAACATTTAAATAAATTACATTGTAAAAGAGACCATAATACTTATTCTGGTGAAATAATGATAGTACCTTCTTCTTCTTCATTGCAGCAACAAAATTGCAGTTCACTGCTATCATCAGAAAACTTAGAAAATACTCATGATCAAAATACCCTGCCTTTTACAGATTTAGATCATCAGGCTGCTTTATTTGTATCTTCTTTATATGGCAATCCGTTGATTCCGCGTTCAAATGTGCAGGCTGTCATAGATTCTATGCAACAGTTTTTGGTGAATTCTGTAGAAAATAATTTACGATCGCAGTTAATACCGTTGATGAATCAAATACCTATTGATGCTAATATACCATTAGAAGTTGATCAAATATTATCAAAATTTAAAAATCTTTTCACAGGATTTGAAACAGAACATAAACGGTTACAATATTTGGCTAAAATAGGAACATATATTGCTCCAACACAAGTTGTAATCGGTCAACGTATGGAACAAAAATATACACGTATGGGTCTTTCTTATATGCCAGTTGATTGCCATATGCAAGTTATTCCTTTAGGAAAAGTACTGCAGTAGTTTTTTTCTATATCAGTTATTCTAAGAGATACTTTAAGCTACATAAATTCTCTGTTAACATCTAGTGCTGAAGACATCTGCAACTTTATTCAAGGTTCCGTTTGGTCTAATGTATCACACCAGCCTAACATGAATGAATTATTGTTGCCGCTGATACTTTATTACGATGATTTTGAGATTAGTAACCCTTTAGGCAGTCATGCTGGTATACACAAGCTTGGAGGAGTGTACATTTCGATCCCCTGTCTGCCTCCAAAGTATGCATCTAAATTGAAACATATTTTCATGCTTGCTTTATTCCATTCGCAAGATAGGATAACATATGGGAATAAAAAAGTTTTTCAGAAAGTTGTAGAGGAACTAAATTTCCTCTGTAATTCAGGAATAAAGATCAGTACAAATGATTTTAAAGGTACTATAAAATTTCGTGTGGGTGCTATTACTGGGGACAATTTAGGTTTGAATTCTATGTTGGGCTTTGTAGAAAGTTTCACTGCCAATCATCCCTGCAGAATTTGCAATGCGAATCGAGTCCAAATCCAAAATATGCTTGTTGAAGACAGTACGTTGATGAGGAATGTCAGTAACTATGAAAATATGTTGCAAGTCGCAAATACATTTGATACTGGAATTAAAGAACGATGTATTTGGTCGTCTCTTGATGGTTTTAATTTATTCGAAAATGTTGCAGTTGATTTGTTACATGATATGCTAGAAGGATGTTGTAAATATGTTTTGTCTCTTATTCTGACTTACTTTATAAAAGAATTAAAAGTAATTCATATAAATACTATCCAGCAACGTATTGAAGCTTTTGATTTTGGCCCAGATGTAAAGAATAAACCAACAACTGCATTTTCGTTCGAAGAATCTGCACTAAAATATAGAATGTCAGCTTCAGAAACACTTACCTTTGTACGATATTTTGGTCTACTTATAGGATATTACATACCAAGAGAAGATAAATTCTGGAGGTTATATATTTTATTAAGGACTATATTAGAAAGACTGTTATCACATCGAATATTCAATGACACATGTGATCAACTGGTCGGCTTAATATCTGAATTCAATGAGTTATACATGCGATTAAGTAAGCAAACTTTAAAACCCAAATTTCATTTTCTTATACATTACCCAAAAATGTTGCAAAAGTTTGGACCAATTGCTCATCTGTGGACTATGAGATTTGAGGCGAAGCACAGTGTTTCCAAAAAAATTGCTCGTGCATCTTCAAGTAGAGTTAATATATGTAAAACAATAGCAATAAAAAATCAACTCCAGTTAAATGACCTTTTTATCACGAAAGAGATCAACACGGGATTAGTTCATGGTAAAAAGAAAGTTATTCCCCCTAATTTAGAATTAAATAAAAAGTTTAATCTGCCAAGCGAAAGGTGTATCACACATTCCATTCCATGGGCAAATATAAATGGAGTTGATTTTAAGAAATCTCAAATTTTAACTGTAAGTTTGTCTGATGAGACATTTTTGCCTTCTTTTGCCACTGTTGATAAAATGTATCTTGATAATATTAATTGTGTACTGTTTGAGTGTATTTCCTTAAATACTCTAAACTTTGACGAGCACTATTATGCATTTGAAGTGGCAAGGACGAATAATGTTATTTATGTATTTTTTTTTTTTTTATTTTTTATTTATTGCTTTAAAGAACAAACATACAGATATTAATACAGTACAAAAGAAACCCTATCGGGTTTTTGTATTGCACCGAAGTCGAAGACTATTTAATTTAATGATGAGGGTAGGTGACACCCAAGGCATACTTATGTAGTGTAGGTACTTAAATAAAAAGAATTGCTATAAAGATGTTCACAACACAAGAACAATGGTAACGTCAATGTGTACCCCTATCTGTGAAAGTACTTTAAGTGTGACTGTGTGTGAGTGTATGTCGCTGACACAGGTATGATTTCTTGACAAACAGGATGTGACTTTTGGAGTATTTTTTATTTTATATTATTATAATTTGTATGTTATTATATCTATTACTAATGTTCAGAATTTTATGATTATTCGAATTTTTTATTAGGATTAGCAAGAAAGAATAATTTTAATTTATTTTTTATATTGTTTTTATTAATTTCTGCCTTGAGACCTTTGGGTAGCTGGTTGATTAGGAACGGTACAATATATTTTAGTTCTCTTTTTCCGTACAAGTTTATTATTCTCGGTAATCTTAGAGTCCCGTTCCTTACCGCGCGAGTTTGCTTTCCGTGTTGGGCGACAGTTTGTAGGGATTGGTTAAAGAAGTTTTCACTGAGTAGGTTATAGTTGACTTTATTATGAACCGGAATTATGTTACAAAAGGAAAAGATTTCAGTATAATCGTTTGATGATTTAATTGCACCAGTGCCTAACAGCATAAACGTTCTGCCTAACATGGCTTCTTATGTCACATCTCGTTGGTGTCTTGATTAGATCTTATTTTTACAATTAGTAATCACTTGTAGACGTTCGAATCAAAAGGGACACTCACATCAACTAAGACCAAAATATTTTCAAAAATTTAATCCATAATACATATTATTAATTTGAAGTGTGTCGCGCCATAAGGGCCCTTTTAATTTGAACGACCGCATTTATGTGAAGTGAGTATATTTTGTTCTCGTCAATGATATTAAATAATAAATAAAAATATAAAAGAAAATATAAATAAGTATTTCATTGAGTATACACAATAAAAACCTGCAGGTTGTGATAGAGAGGTCAAAATTGTTTTTAACCTGTAAATGCTTTAGTTTTATTCCTTTTTGTAATATCTAGAGTAAAAAATTAGGGGTAGCAGCGGTATATAAATATATTTTAGGGGGGTAATTCTACAGGTGTAATAAAAAGTGTTGTAATACTTTGAGGTTGGATTCTACTCATGAAAGTGAAACAACTAAAGTTTCATGAGTAGAACAACCTCAAAGTATTGCTATGCCTTTTTCTTACACCTGTAGAACCACCCCCTAAAATATCTTTAAGACACCTCTGCTATAACTGTATGGGTTTTTACTGATAATTACTAAACTGCACAAATTATCAATACTAAATCACTTTATTAAGAATTACAAAGAGATAGCTAAAATTAACTAGAAATTAGTATTTAACTATGACGTCATAATTCTGGATATTACTATTGCACTCTTGAAATTACAAAACTGAGAGTATTTAACTATGACGTCATGATTCTGGATATTACTATTGCACTCTTGAAATTACAAAACAGTAAGTATTTACCTATGACGTCATGGCTCTGGATATTACTATTACACTCTTGAAATTACAAAACAGTAAGTATTTACCTATGACGTCATTGCTCTGGATATTACTATTGCACGCTTGAAATTACAAAACAGTAAGTATTTACCTATGACGTCATGGCTCTGGATATTACTATTGCACTCTTGAAATTACAAAACAGTAAGTATTTACAAATGACGTCATGACTCTGGATATTACTATTGCACTCTTGAAATTACAAAACAGCCCCATGTTATATTTACTAAATGCGATAGCAAAAATCAAATTGTAATTATTACAGGGCTTTTGTTGTCCTCGGATTTAGTAATATTTTAGTTAATATTAATATTTTTTGTTAGTTTTTGGCTCAGTGTAGTAGCTGTCTCGCCTACCCATGCACAATGCACATTATTGCACATGTCGATGTCGTAGCGATATCATAAAATTGACGATTTCAGGAAACAGTTGACCATAAACTGAAACTGACCATATCGTTTAAACGTCAACGTTTTATAATATCATGTCTATCCACGTTCGGCCAGATCATGCAATGCACGACCAGATCATGGAATAGCCGAGCATATCACGCTAAACAAACCTAACGTAAATGCATTCCGCCTGCCAATAAATGCATTTCGACAGTATCATCGTCAAACCTAGCGAACGTACTATCGGTAGATCCGCCAGGGCATTTTATGATCTGGCTAGTTTCGCTGTTCCTATCGTCAAACGCGGATTCATTCATTGATCTGGCCAGACTATATCATGATGTGGGTGGCAGGTATTGTTCATTTCATGATCTGGCCAGACTATATCATGATGTGGGTGGCGGCTATTGTCCATTTCATGATCAGTGATGTGGGTGGCGGGTATTGTCCATTTCATGATCAGTCCAAACGTTATCATGATGTGGGCGGCGGGTATTGTCTATTTCATGGTCTAGTCAACCATTTCATAAAATTGACAATTCTACGATATCGCTACAACGTACACACTGATTACTGACACGCCCAGCTTTGAGAAATAGTTCTAATGTTTCTAATAGGTACATATTCGAGTTACGTGGTGCTATGTGTGAAACTAGGTGAATTATAATTAACCTGATATCTGCTTATCAGCCAGTAAGCCACATGTGCCCTAGTTACTGGAAGGCAAAGCTAATATTAACTGCATGCCTACTCGTATTGCCTATACTACACTACACGAACGGCTAACACTCGCCGATATCGCATAAACCCGTTTCTTCTCTGTGTCACGGAGAGCACATTCATTTTATAATCATTTGAAATCTTTAAATGGTCATAAACGATCATCTGCTAATGACAATATTAGATCGGAAAAACAAGTTTAAATTACAGCAAAAAGGAAAATTAGAAAGACAGTCAGGCAGATGTCATAAAATTGTTTGAAAAGCTAACACAACCCACTTAGATAGGTAGATACCTGTTGACTTTTAGAAGTAATTAAATTTAAAGATGAAAGTATAAGTAAAATACTTCTTGACTCTCAGAATCAATTAAAAGATCGCCCTAATTCAGGGTAGGCTCGAGCCCCTTGGTGGGGACGTATAAAAGCTGATATGATGATGAAAAGATCAATGTAAGTTTTTGATTATTTATACTAAACTGCGTGAAAGTGTTACTACTTAGTTACTTACTTACATCTTCTGTAACAATGTGGAATGCAATGAACATATATGTAATGAGTATTGAGTAAATCAAAAATTATGAGCTCAGGATAGCATAGCATAGCTTGTGCTTAGACAAGATAGAAAGCTTGTATAATGATATGACATGAGCAATAAATAATTGTAAGGCAGCGGATTAAGCCATGTAAGACTAGAACCAGTCTATAAATATCTTCTAGTTAGACGTTGCGGTGCAGAATGTGCGCTGTGGCACCGTGGCACTGTGGTGTGGAGGTATAACCTTGCCCCCAACTGCAGGCGGACCTTGCCAATATCTACCACGGCGCTACATACCAGGACACAGTGTCAGATGAAAAGAATTGGTTGATAATAACAAAACAATAAAAGTTTAAAAAAACTTAATACCGCGACTTCAAAATGAAATTCACTCAAAAGTATGAAATAATATTATTATACTTAAATACACAACATTATCCAACAATAACGAAATCAAAAGTGGGTAAGTATACGAATTAAATTAAGGGCTTAAAATTTTTTTGAGGTCGGTACCAGCACACAGTTACTTACGTATCAAATGTTTTAGATTCGATGGCATTGCTGACACCGAACTCAAAAAAAAAATTTAAGCCCCTAATTTAGTTTGTACCCACCTTTGATTTCGTCATTGTTGGTTAATGTTGTTCATACTTTTGAGTGAATTTCATTTTGTAGCCAGTTCCCCATTGCGTTGGGAAATCTTGGTAAGCCCGCTTCCATCTTCGGCAACATCGTCACTTACCACCAGGTGAGATGTTGTCAAGGGTTTACTAATTGTGAATAAAAAAAAAGTCGGATTTTAGTTTTTTTTAATTTTTATTTTTATTTTCTTTATTTTTAGTGATACTGCTATCTATCTAACAACGTTAAACCCAATCACCTACTCACCAATAGGAATTATCAAACATGTGTTTCATTAACAGATACAAAGTCCTGTGGCTTCCATCATCATCTCAGCAGATGATGATGGACGATTTAACTACATAGGTAACATGAAAGTTATGGAGTTAATTAATCGTCCATCATAAGCTCATCTGAATAACCTGAAAGAATACAACCTTTCGGTCTATACATACCTACGTATATATCTATGTATAATATTGAAAGAATTTTCCTCCAACTCCAACCGTTAAGGAGTTGTACCTTCCTTCATGACATGAATAACGTAATAAGTGCCTACGTAATGAGTAATTTGAGGGTTGCTCTCGATTTCCCTGGGATCCCATCATCAGATCCTGACTTGGTGACAATGGGACCCCCTCGGGAGTATACTCTTTTGAATGAAAAAAGAATTTTGAAAATCGGTGAACATACATTAAAAAATATATATATACAGTCGAACTTAGTACCTCCTCCTTTTTTGAAGTCGGTAAAGAAGTAAAATCGACCAGCTTTTGCCCGTGGCTTCGCTCGACTGAACATAGTTTCAATGAGTGTCTTCACAAGCGGCTCGCGAGCGTGGAAATTGAGTTTTCTCTCTAGATCCCTCGGGACTAGGTCGGACGATGCTAGTGTGTAGTCTGGAACCCTTTCCAACCCCACAACTATCTCTGTGCAAAATAGCTTCATTAAAAAGAGATATTTAACAGCTTTCCCACGGGAAGCCTATATCCAGGTCCTAATCTGTCTACCGCGGAACAGATAAACCTTACTTATCTTATCCGTGCTGTATATCTACCAAATTTCATCCAGATCCGTTTAGCTGTTCTGGCGTGATTGAATAACAAACATCAATCTAATCTCTTTTATTTATATTAACTAGTTGATGCCCGCGTCTCCGCCCGCGTGGACATCGTATCTATGACCGCCTCCAAGAGTGCGCAGTTCGCGAGCCGCTAGCGTATAAAATAGTGTAAAATTGCCGAAAAAAGAGTTGTACCTACTTAAACTTTTATGATTCACCGAAAATGACTAAACCTCAAAAAAATATGAATTTCCCACCACATTCGTTTCTATTCACATTAATTTAGGGTTCCACAAAATAAAAGGATGTGTTGAGTGTTCCGTAGCTTTCATCAATCAGCTCATATACGTCTCCAAGGAGGGGCTCGAGCCTACCCTGAATTAGGGAGATTTATGGGCGATTGGGCCTTAGTCGACCACGCGGGCCCAGTGCGGGTTGGTCGACTTCACACTCAACCTTCGAGTCTCTTCGCAGGCGTGTGCAAATTTCCTCGCGATGTTTTCCTTCACCGTAAGAGCGTCGGATAAACGTAATCGAAAACACACTGGTACGTGGCAGAATTCGAACCCAGACCCCCCGGATCCCCTGCCGTTACGCCACCGACGCTCTTTCGTAGCTTTAAAAGTTTAGAAATCGCTCGAGCTAGTCTGTGTACGTACAGTGTGCAGTTACAAGTAGTAGGTACTCAACTGCAATCTTGCAACTGTTCTTGGAGCTGTCTTTGTCCAGGACTATTGACCCAAGTTTCATATCTACAATTTGCTCATCTCCACTTCCTATCCAGACACCCTTGAGATGGTGTTTGACATTGGTGACCAAGTACTTGAAGCGTTACCTTGAATCTTATGAATGGGACGATTGTCCGGCACAAGGGGCGACTCGACTGCGCAAATACGTACTACACTATCATTATCAGTTAAAGAACTCCTTTGCTTTGCTTCTCTTCGTTGACATTTTACACATGGATGCTACTTCGAAAACTTTTTAAGAATAAAATGTTATGCTTATAAAGGATGTAACAAAATTGGTGTAGGACCCGTTAACTGGAGTTCTACTTATCATATTGAACAACTTTCCCTAAGAAACCCACAATCAATTAAAAAAAAATCGTAGATCAGCTGATCGATTTGTGTGAAGTTTTTTTTTGCTATTTCAGCAGTTATAATAAAAAATTTGTTCAGTATGATAAGTAGAAGCCCCAGTTAACGGGTCCTACACCAATTTTGGTATTTTCTGTTGGATCAACCATTGCTAAACGAATTGGTTTTAGTATAAGTATATGTATGCGTATATATGGTTAAATGTGCTCTAATTTAAACTTTACTTGTGACACTCATACAAAGGTTAGTACCCAATGAAACAACTGTTAACACGCGTATGTACTGGCCGTCAAATCATCGCAGGTACAAAATGATTATCATAGTAAGACCTGTTGCATCATACCAAGGTAATATTGATAACAGGGGATCCATTCTAAATCTTTTAAATATTAAGCTGTAAATCAATTTTATTATTAAAACAATATTGTTTTAGAGCCGTTATCATAAACTGCGCTGCGGTGTTCTTCTAAAAATAAAATTATTATCCGAATATCATGCGGGATCTTTATGCTCCACCTCCACCTCCCTAACCACCTGCTTGGGTGGATCTTTATGCTCCACCTCTCAAACCGTAACCACCTGCTTCGGTGGATCTTTCTGCTCCACCTCTCAAACCGTAACCACCTGCTTCGGTGGATCTTTATGCTCCACCTCTCAAACTGTAACCACCTGCTTCGGTGGATCTTTATGCTCCACCTCTCAAACCGTAACCACCTGCTTCGGTGGATCTTTATGCTCCACCTCTCAAACCGTAACCACCTGCTTCGGTGGATCTTTCTGCTCCACCTCTCAAACTGTAACCACCTGCTTGGATGGATCTTTCTGCTCCACCTCTCAAACCGTAACCACCTGCTTCGGTGGATCTTTATGCTCCACCTCTCAAACCGTAACCACCTGCTTCGGTGGATCTTTCTGCTCCACCTCTCAAACTGTAACCACCTGCTTGGATGGATCTTTCTGCTCCACCTCTCAAACCGTAACCACCTGCTTCGGTGGATCTTTATGCTCCACCTCTCAAACCGTAACCACCTGCTTCGGTGGATCTTTCTGCTCCACCTCTCAAACCGTAACCACCTGCTTCGGTGGATCTTTATGCTCCACCTCTCAAACCGTAACCACCTGCTTCGGTGGATCTTTATGCTCCACCTCTCAAACCGTAACCACCTGCTTCGGTGGATCTTTCTGCTCCACCTCTCAAACCGTAACCACCTGCTTCGGTGGATCTTTATGCTCCACCTCTCAAACCGTAACCACCTGCTTCGGTGGATCTTTATGCTCCACCTCTCAAACCGTAACCACCTGCTTCGGTGGATCTTTCTGCTCCACCTCTCAAACTGTAACCACCTGCTTGGATGGATCTTTCTGCTCCACCTCTCAAACCGTAACCACCTGCTTCGGTGGATCTTTATGCTCCACCTCTCAAACCGTAACCACCTGCTTCGGTGGATCTTTATGCTCCACCTCTCAAACCGTAACCACCTGCTTCGGTGGATCTTTATGCTCCACCTCTCAAACCGTAACCACCTGCTTCGGTGGATCTTTCTGCTCCACCTCTCAAACCGTAACCACCTGCTTCGGTGGATCTTTATGCTCCACCTCTCAAACCGTAACCACCTGCTTCGGTGGATCTTTATGCTCCACCTCTCAAACCGTAACCACCTGCTTCGGTGGATCTTTCTGCTCCACCTCTCAAACCGTAACCACCTGCTTGGATGGATCTTTCTGCTCCACCTCTCAAACCGTAACCACCTGCTTCGGTGGATCTTTATGCTCCACCTCTCAAACCGTAACCACCTGCTTCGGTGGATCTTTCTGCTCCACCTCTCAAACCGTAACCACCTGCTTCGGTGGATCTTTATGCTCCACCTCTCAAACCGTAACCACCTGCTTCGGTGGATCTTTATGCTCCACCTCTCAAACCGTAACCACCTGCTTCGGTGGATCTTTCTGCTCCACCTCTCAAACCGTAACCACCTGCTTCGGTGGATCTTTCTGCTCCACCTCTCAAACCGTAACCACCTGCTTCGGTGGATCTTTATGCTCCACCTCTCAAACCGTAACCACCTGCTTCGGTGGATCTTTATGCTCCACCTCTCAAACCGTAACCACCTGCTTCGGTGGATCTTTATGCTCCACCTCTCAAACCGTAACCACCTGCTTGGATGGATCTTTATGCTCCACCTCTCAAACCGTAACCACCTGCTTCGGTGGATCTTTCTGCTCCACCTCTCAAACTGTAACCACCTGCTTGGATGGATCTTTCTGCTCCACCTCTCAAACCGTAACCACCTGCTTCGGTGGATCTTTATGCTCCACCTCTCAAACCGTAACCACCTGCTTCGGTGGATCTTTATGCTCCACCTCTCAAACTGTAACCACCTGCTTCGGTGGATCTTTATGCTCCACCTCTCAAACTGTAACCACCTGCTTCGGTGGATCTTTATGCTCCACGTCTCAAACCGTAACCACCTGCTTCGGTGGATCTTTATGCTCCACCTCTCAAACTGTAACCACCTGCTTCGGTGGATCTTTATGCTCCACCTCTCAAACCGTAACCACCTGCTTCGGTGGATCTTTCTGCTCCACCTCTCAAACCGTAACCACCTGCTTCGGTGGATCTTTCTGCTCCACCTCTCAAACCGTAACCACCTGCTTCGGTGGATCTTTATGCTCCACCTCTCAAACTGTAACCACCTGCTTCGGTGGATCTTTATGCTCCACCTCTCAAACTGTAACCACCTGCTTCGGTGGATCTTTCTGCTCCACCTCTCAAACCGTAACCACCTGCTTCGGTGGATCTTTCTGCTCCACCTCTCAAACTGTAACCACCTGCTTGGATGGATCTTTAGTGGATCTCCGAGAGAGAGACATACTCGTACCTACTTACGAAGCAGATGGCGTCACTAAATTTAGTTTCTTAATTGCTTCCTGTTTAATTCCCGGTTGTAAACACTAAAACGTGTTTAACAAAACTAACATGATTAGCGAGTTGTTTACAATCTATTTAAAGGCTGCTGATTGCATGTTTGTTTGTTAAAAAAAATATATAGTAAAAATACTTTCACTATCCTTACTAATATTATAAATGTGAAAATGTGTTTGTTTGTTTACCTTTTCACGCTTTAACGCCTTGACCAATCTTTATGAAATTTGGCAAGCAGGTAGCCTGTGTCACGGGGAAGGACATAGGCTACTTTTTATCCCGGGAAAATAGCATAATCTGATGCAGTTCCTGAGGGAACTAAAAAAATACTCGATTTTTATGATTTGCAGAGATGGTTGAGTAGGTGGGAAACGACATAGTTTACTAAGCTTGTACCTAAAACTTTATTGAGTTTTTCGAAAATTATTTTTATATTTTGTTTTTACTCTAACTGATATCTTTTGTTTTCTTTTTCCTCGTGAAGTGCGCAAATTATTTTTATATTTTGTTTTTACTCTAACTGATATCTTTTGTTTTCTTTTTCCTCGTGAAGTGTGCACTCACCTTATGGGATCTGGCAGAATACCAGCGTTGTGGAACATCGTAATCCACAACATATGCTGAGTCAGATCCTTTTCGCTGAGCCTGCACAGCTCACCTGGCTATAATTATTTAATTTTGTATCTTTTCTACACTTTCCCTAGTATGGTGAAATTTAAATATTTTATTTATCTGTTGCGAGTTGTGTTGGTTCGTGAATAAATCATTTTCTATTCTATTCTATTCTAATCACCCTTAAAGACAGTTATAAAAGCGATGTCCACGCGGGCGAAGCCGCGGGAAAAAGCTAGTAATTTATAATTTTAACGGAAAAATCCTTTATGTTCGAGAACGAAGCTGTATCAATCATGGTAGTGCCCCCCACCAAGTCGAGCAGACAAGCAGGGCTGTACATTTCTGGAAGAACCTCAACGCATTTTCGAACTATTAATATCTTTGTTAGGGACTGGAGAAACTGCCTGAATTTTTCACTGAATTGTTAACGTAAAGTAGAAAGTGTATATTCCAAACTACAAGTTTCTACCTATAGCGCTTTTTATATATCGTTTATCGAAGTTTCGATATTTCTTCACTCACTCATTCACTGACCGACTCACTGATAGACCACTTCTAGGTGACTTGAAATTTGGCAGAGAAATAGGTAACTGCGAGTTTTTAAAGGAAAAATTCTGAAAACAGTAATTATCCACCCCTAAGGTGTTGAAATAGGGGATGTCAGTTTGTATGGAAGTCCATCATTTTCAAAGTAAATTCTAATATGTTTCGAAAAATAATAAAAATTGGATTGGAAAGAATATAATACAAACAAGTACATTTCGTGATAGCCAAGTCTGAAAAATGTATTTATAAATGAGATGAAATAAAGTTCTAGGCAACAAAGATGCATAAAATACATTGAACCTAAATTTTAATTATTTTTATTTAAGTACTTAGTATGTTTAAAAGAGAACTACGGTTCAATTTGTGAATACTGATTTTAAAAAAATACTGCCCGACTTGGCTCTACTTTAGATCTCATATATTTTCTGGTATACTCACGAGACTTGGCGAATTTTTACATAAATGTGTTTTTCTTGGGATCTGGTTGACAGAGGGGGTGAGATCGGAATCTAGAGAGCGGCAGGGAGTGGCCATTTGTCTTAGCACTAATATATAAAATATATACAGGATGTAAAAAAATGGTGTAGTACCCGTTTACTGGGGGTTGTACTCATCATACTGAACAACATTCCCCAAGGAATCCATCGGACCTTCCATACAAAAATGCACAAAATTGGCCATTCGGCTAATCGATTTGTATGAAGTTTTTTTTTTTGCGATAACAACATTCATAGACCAAAAGTAGTTCAGTATGATGAGTAGAAGTCCCAGATAACGGGACCTACACCAATTTTATTACAGCCTGTACACTTTACTGTGACATACGAGTAGGTAAATAAATATATTCCTTGATTACCTAAACATTTTATGATATTTTTCGTATTATTAAATATTGTGCAATTTTAAAATCTCTTATATGCCTACCTACCTCAAAACATTGTTGCTCCCCTGCTTGAATCACACACACTTCACGCGGACTAAAGTGTTGCCAGTGTTGACACGCATGTTCTGTAGGAAAAGAACCACCATTCGATAAAGAGCGGACTTTCCTAAAGTGTCATCATCATTCTGCGTATTTGGTACCTAGGGACATGGTTTTATGTTTATAGCTAACGGCACTTTGTTACAAAATAATTTACTAGAACGAAACTAATATAAAGATGCTTTAGACTGTACCCGTAAAGGATTGGCTGGAAGCGATCCCTTTAGGATAAGTCCGACTTTGTACATGTTAATTGTATTCTGTATCTATAACTGTATAATGTTGTACAATAAGGAGTTCACAAACAAACGAACAAATTGTCCTACCATTGCAATTCTTGTCCTACTATTGCAATTCTTGTCCTACAATAACCCGTACGATGGCAATTCTTGTCCTACTATTGCAATTCTTGTCCTACAATAACTCGTACGATTGCAATTCTTGTCCTACCATTGCAATTTTTGTCCTACAATAACTCGTACGATTGTAGTTCTTGTCCTACAATAACCCGTACGATGGCAATTCTTGTCCTACCATTGCAATTTTTATCCTACAATAACTCCTACCATTGCAAGTCTTTTCCTACACTAACTCGTACGATTGCAATTATTGTACTACAATAACTCCTACCATTACAATTTTCTTGGATCTGTCACTACTACTTTTGCACTTGAGTTACTTTTAAAGTAATATTTTTTAATCTTTGCTTGAGTGAATTGAAATTTTGTGCAATGGCCATATAAGTTACTTTAGGTACCTGCGGTAAAATTTCTGTGGTTTCGGCCCTAGTAGCACCGTGACTAAGGGAGCAAATTGGAGGATGACCAGCAGTGTTCTTTCCGCGGACTGTGCCATCACATTGCCATACATTGCCAAGCGTGGCGATTACGCGAAATCCCCCAACTTGCGGGGAGGCTTATGACCAGCTTCTTTTAGCTGTTGTGATGGGATTCATCATCATCACACGCCAAATCAGGCTGAATTGTAGTTAGTAGTGGTGCCTAAGTACTTAAGACTAAGTCATTTGTCGTAAGCAGTCCTTATATAAGGTTAAGTATTTTTTCAATACCTACAGTTGCTCTAAAAGTGGCACTTTATAAATGCCAGTTTATTGTGCTCAAATTTGTTTTTTTTCCCCGGTGGAGGTGAATGAATTTACGCATACGCATTGGCAGCCGACGCTGCCACTGGTTATGTGGGGCTCACAGCTCTGCGCCTATATGCATACATACCCGTTATACACATAAGGTATATATGAGTAAATATGCACAGGCCCAAAGACCACACTACCCACTAAACACCCCCTAAGGCTTAGGCAGCATAGGCCACCTCAAAAGCCCATCGGTGCGACCCACACCCTTAGGGAAGGGTGTGGGTGCTTAAGTAGAGAGGGGTTGCACCAAACGCACCGTGTATATAGCCGGCGCGCCCAATGCAGGGGCCCCTCCCATGGGAATGTGCCATGCGGAGATGGCAAATGAACTGAGAGTTGAGAGAAAGACGGTAATGACCGCAATAGGCTGTCTTGAAAAAGGCGACACGAAACTAGTAAGTGCCGCAGACCAACAAATAGCTCCCCGACGATGAATGGCGCGCGAAATGTCGGTGTACAGCCTCCACATGTGACCCGGAGGACGTAGGGGCGGCATGCTTCTGGTGACGTTGACGCCTCCACAAGCAGATTCATCGCCGGGGTCACCATCCGAAGCACGCTACACGACGGTATCGATCGCCCGAAGCAGTCGGGCCGCGACGTGTACAGCTACGTTGGCTTCCCGACGATGGAGACGTGCACGTTGACCGAGTTACACCGCTTCCTGTCGGCTGTCCGAGTTCCACGGCTGCGATCCTGCGTGCTTCTCCATCGCCGCAAAACACCTCCGAAGCACACGACGAACCGCGATGACGATGTGTTGATCGTAAAGACTGCCTTGAAAAAGGCGGCCCCGAAACTAGTATGGACTCGGCGCACACGTTATACGTTATACTTGCCATTTTTGATGTGTAACATCTTTGCTCTCGCTTTCCTGCAATTTGTGGGAGTGATTTCGTGAAATGGGACGGAAAAGTGTCCCATGTGACGGAAATGTGTAACAGGAAGTCGCGTTTTTTCAGGCTTTAAAAGCGCGGAAAAGGCAAAGGTATCTATGACCATACAGCCTAGTCTGCCGTATCTTTGCCGTCCTTTTTTCAGGCTTTAAAAGCGCGGAATATAAAGTATTTTGTCACATGTTACACATCATATGCGAGTACTGTAGGTCTCGCTCGAATTTTTTTTTTATTTCTAGCTCGGTGGTACAATATATTTCTAGCAATTAAAAAAAATATGTCCAACAGTGGCCGTCCTTCGGCTGATATGATGATGAAAAAAATATAACAACCAAAGATACAGAATCTTCTTTGAAACTTCAAAGGAGAATTTTGAAAGAGATAGGATGTTTCTCTGAGAAGTTAAATAAAGCTAGTTAGTGTATTTGTGAAGAAAGGAGAATTAATACCACGGTGGCCTGTGTCGCTTAAGTTCCGACCGCATGAAGCGCGTAGGTTACCTAGGAATAGGTCATCTTTTCCAAGAAAGTTGTAATACTTAAAATATTGTCCCAAGCCCTATTGTTATTTATTTATGGCAATATTAAAAAAAAACTAACGCATGCGTATAAATGCCCAACTAAAATAAGGCGCAATTTTCGTAAAATAAAACTAAATTGAGTTGTTTTGGTTGTGAATACGAGTTTAATTAATGTACATATGATTAGCATGTTTGTTTAATATATGTGTGATAAAAATATACTTATGTGTATGTATAGGAAAAACACTTGATAGTTATATAAAGCCATGTATTTTATTTTTCTGTTACGGTCCTTTTTAATTTTACCAGTTTTTTCACAACTGTATTGAAAAAGGTCGTATGATGCACGGGTGTAAAAGGTAAATGGCAAACTCGTGACGATGGTAAACCCTCGTCTGCGGCTCGGGCTTACAAATGTCACTCGTTAGTTATTTACTTTCTTACCACCCTAGTATCACAAATAACTATTATATGTTTCACTCGTGTGAGGGAACCGTAGAAAAATGACATTGCAACCTAATGGTAATGTGCAACATCACGTTAAGAGCATATGTTCTAAACATCAATCATTATTATAAAATGTTTTGTCCACGTCCACATTAAAAACTCGTAACACAGCCCACTGTGCAAGCTTATCTAAACACCCTGTGGTGATATCATATCAAACACGTATAAAATTATACCACTTTCTTATCACCACTCGCAAAATGCAAATAACATACTCCGCGTTGTTTTCAAGAGCACTTAGGGGTCGACCATTACAATGCCTTTTACGTAGAAACTTAGAAACTCTCCACCTGTATTATACCCACAGGTGACTTAGTTTTCATGACGCTCCTCTTTTATTATTCTTTGTGTAACAATTCCATAACCATAGTACAGAGAGATAGTTGTTATCAGTTAAGAACCTGAAAATCATATCACGCACGTACCTACTTGATAGGAGGTTCTTTTTTCAGTTTTTACCTATACAGGGTGTAAGAAA
Organism: Coleophora flavipennella; assembly: GCA_947284805.1. Taxonomy (NCBI): domain Eukaryota; kingdom Metazoa; phylum Arthropoda; class Insecta; order Lepidoptera; family Coleophoridae; genus Coleophora; species Coleophora flavipennella. Next base: position 487,255 of record OX369273.1, read on the forward strand.
ATTGGTGTAGGACTTGTGTAGGACCCGTTGACTCGGGGTTGTACTCATCATACTGAACCACATTCCCCAAGGAACTCATAAAATATTTTACCCAACATACAAAATTCACAAAATTGATCGACCAGTCCAGCAGGTCCAGAAGAAAAGTTGTTCAGTATGATGAGTTAACAGGACCTACACTAATTTTGTTGCACCCTGTATAAGGATTTCTAATCGATCGCGACGAAATAGTAATGAAATGAAGTTAATAAAAAACTTATTCAAAATATATTGTATGACATATCAAATAAAAGACCTTGTGGTGCTAATTTCAAACATTTTTTTTATAATTTCAAGATAAATAGTTTTGAAGTTGTTACGGGAAATGGGCGAAAATTTACCGTTCCCCCTTATCTCCGAAACTACTGGGCCTAAAATCTTGTAAAAAAACCCACAAAATGGTTGAATGCATAGATTACAGGAAAATCTATGAGAAAATCTCACAGGAAAAGAGAAAATTCTAAAGTCGACCCCTGTTTACCTAGAGCAAAGTATGTGCGTAGCGTATTTTAATTTCAAGTAGCGGTCTTGTTCTGTTGTCAGTTTAAGTTAACTTCCCACCAGATGAGATGTTGCCAAGGGTTTACCAATTGTTAATAAAATAAAATAAATATATTAAAAAAAAGTTTTTGTGCGGAACTCTGTTTGTGTGGCCCCGAGTCGCACTTGGCCGGTTTTTTTTATAAAATCAATTTGTTTTGATGTTTATCATATCAGCTCATATACGTCCCCACCGAGGGGCTCGAGCCTACCCTGAATTAGGGCGTTTTGATGTAACAAAGCGAAATTATTGAAAATTTTAATGCGTTTACTACCTATATCTCAACTTATGGAAAGTGACGATGTAGTCGACTATGTATGTACACGCATACTCAAAAAATACCTATGCACTCTCGCCTTGAAGATCCCTAAAGTGTAAGAGTTAAGAAACACAAGCGCAGGCTAGGAGTTTTCAAGACCGGGGTTCAAGACTGGTTTTTACCGTCAAGTGCATGCACAAGCTTTCACATGGCTTTCACTCGTTTTTAACCACCCATTCGGACCAGGAAAATTCAAAATTGAGAAGAAGAAGAAGAATTCAAGAAGTTGTCACTAATGAGGAAATAGGTAACTTGTAAGTATTTTCGATTTGTTGGGAGAGTTCCGCGTCGATGTTTATTAACCTGTGTTACTTACCTACCGTTAGTATTTCATAGATTCCTTTATTTTATAATTAAGGAGGAAAGTTTTGGATAAAAAACAATTTTTGCGATATCTATCACCTAACAGACGCGTGCCGGCGCGCGCGCGGCGCCTAGTCACACGTACATAACAAAAGTAATCGATAAGATAAAGTGATGACGTCACAATACTTAGAAATATTCCGATTAGATACACCTATACACACACACACACAAAGCCTAATACGAATGATATAGCGCCAAGTAAGTTTTCCAAGGATACAACTTTAGTACGTCTTCAAATAATGCGCGACACTAGCAATAAATGTACCACGAAATGAACAAATGCAAATAGGAAACTGTTTACACTATATGTATGTAAATGCCACGCGTTACACTGCGGAATGCCGCGCCATACTCACATGCCATGTGTTCATACACCATTTTTACTTTCGAGCGACGTATGAGGTAGTAACTATTTAGTAATCTGTGGTATGAGTGGAGATGGTATTGTGATGAAAAAAATCGAAGTTGAGATTTTAATGGGGATCGATTGTGTTAGGTACACTAAGAGTCCAGAAAACAAAAACAATGTGTGTGTGTGTGTTCTGTTCTGGCTCTAGCTCCAAAACAACTGATCGGATTTGGATGAAATTATGGTTAGGCAAATACATTTTTTATATCTCCACCAATTTATCTTATCTTGATTTTTTAAGGTTACTAAGCTAATAAAGTAAAAAAAATACTTGAATTTTTTTTTCTAAATAGGCTGACAATTTTGAATCAACCATGTATCTATATTACTTCAACCTTAAATGACCTAAGTACTATACTGTGACTAGTACTCTTTATTATACTGTGACTATAGTGTTCATTATTCCAGGAAAAACCGTTCATTCTTGTCCTTGCTAAAATTGTAAATGTGAAAATGTGTTTGTTTGTTTGGGAACTTTTCACGCTTCAAGACCTTGACTAATCTTGATGAAATTTGGCATGCAGGTAGCCTTTGTCACTGGGAAGGACATAGGCTACTTTTTATTCGGTGAAAATAGCATAGTCCGATGTAGTTCCTGATGGAACTGAAAAAAATACTCTTTTTTTGGTTAATTTCTTTAACATCTCAACGGAACATTCCCTCTCGTATATCTACCAGATACGCTAAACTACCAGTTTTATGATATAGCGTCCCCACTCACCGACAGCGAGGTCACATAGTGAGGGCCTCTATTCCTGCCAACACCATAAGGTGAAGACAAGGACCAGTTACGGTAGGTCTTGCCGCCAAGACGCATGTCCCGGTACTCTGCAAGGCGAGTGCCTCGTGGAAGAGAACCACTACCTACTGTCCAGGTAGGTCCCGGAGATGTAGGCGCGCTCACCTCCCGCGGATTTCGCTGCTGGAGGTTCGATCCCCGCTCGGGACGCCGGAGAAGCTGACTCCCACATATCCGGTGTGGTACCGGAGCTGTAGGCACGCTCACTTCCCGGCGCTTATCGCACCAACGGAACAATGGATTGTTATGATTGTTTGCATAGACGTGGTTGAGGGGGTGGGAAATGACATCATTTACTAATTCGCATATCCTGACATAGTTCCCGAGAGATCTGGGGAAAATTCAATTCCACGCTCGCGCACGTCGGCGTCGCAACGGAGCAACGGATTGAAGTAATTTTTTTTTTATATAGAATATGGTTGAGGGGGTGGGAAGTGACATAGACTGCCAATCAGAATAGCCCGATATAGTTCCTGAGGGATCTGGAGAAAATTCATGTCCAAGCTCGCGAGCCGCTTGTGACTACTCACCTTCAAATACAGTTGTAAAAATGATGTCCATGCGGGCGACGCCGCGGGCGAAAGCTAGTCATTCCATATAATCGTAATAAGTTACCTCCCTTAGAAACCCACCTTATTTGTTCATTTTTCGTCAAGTCCGATACATCTGTTTGTTTTGCTGCTACCTCGCTATTAGGTAAAATAGTGTTTTTAATGTTGATTTAAGTATGCCAAAGGATGATGCGAAAAAGTATGCACAATGTGTCTGTACATTTCATTTACTTTTTTCAAGCTAAATAATAATTCCAGTATCAGGTATGGAGATCCACTCGATAACCTTTTCATTTACTTAAGAATATATCTTGCTAAAGCATCACCTGTCAGAATTTATCTTGCGTTTCATCTCCGTCAAAATTATTATCTTCAATGTTCCTGCTATCAATTTTCATCAGAAAACAGTTCATAGTTTACAAAACTGTTCTTTGAATACAGTTTTTGGTAGTAAAAGATACGATAAATTTATTTAAAAAATTAAAAACCCGACTGCAAAATAGGTAAAATGTATCCTATCTCACCCAGGCCCAGGGGATCACGACGAATCTAACAAGTTGACTGGGCCCGCGCCTAAACGGTTTGATTGATTTGGAGGTAGTAACGACACTTTGCACTCCGAAATCTATTAAGCCGTTTAGGCTACAAACTTAACTAAAGAAACAAACATAGATACATACTTAACTACACCCGAAATACAATACCCTCATAATTCGGCAGTCGGGTAATAATTTTCAACGCTAAAATAAAATTTAAAAAAACCCGCACAAGGACTCCAGCACCGAGCGTTCCGTATTACCGCACTTCTCCACTTTAGGTACTACGAGTATAATATACTCGTATATATACTGTGACTTGAGTATAAAAATGAGACCCATTAACAGTAAAATATTAATTTCAATCAAAAGACATCAACGAGAGCAATTTTTTACACATATTATTTCTTTTTATACAATTCAGGACTCTTAGCGCGAGTACGACTCACACTTGGCCGGTTTTGTTAGGGTTCCGGAGCCAGAATGGCAAAAAACTGAATCCTTATAATTTATTAATGTCCTTAAGTCACAGTAAATTTTCCTTGACTTGTATCCAGAGACATTAAGGTGTCGACGTCGGTGTTGTCGTTCATTGCCATTATTTGACCTACAATAATGAATTTTTTTACACAGTTTGTGACCTAAAATATAAAAATGAAGTCAACGTGCCGAAAATTTGTTTACGGTAGCCTGCCTTACCTCTAAGAGAGTGATGAAATTATTGTGAGTGCATCTCCTTGAGTGGAGGTATCGTTGAATAGGTGTCATAAAAAAAAATTGAGCTCCAGTGTCACTTTTCGTGTCCCCCATGTACCTTTTCAGCTCATCATTATCATCATCATATCAGCCAAAGGACGCCTACTGCTGGACAGAGGCCTCCCCCAAGGATCTCCACTACGACCGGTCTTGTGCTGCCCGCATCCAGCGGCTTCCCGCGACCTTAACCAGGTCACCGGCCGACCTTCACCAACTTTTCAACTATGGGGCTTAAAATTCCGAAAAAAATACAGGTCCTAAACGTTACTAAAATAAACAAACATAAATTGTTTAGGTGACGAAAAAACAATTAAAAGCAGTCTTTGACTACACTGCCTCCTATTACATTTACAATTAAGTATAAAATTTTGTAGATACATTTTAAATTATAACGCAAAATTGAAAATTAAGTCCTTTTGTCGAACAAAAATTTTTTTTAGGGGTGTCTCCGATACAAGTAAAAGCTGCACGTAAAAAAAATTGTGAACCCTCGTGTGGGGTATCTTAAAATTAGTCTTAAATGAATGAGTACCACATACTGTCTAACATGTGTTGTTCCCGCACCGGCACCGCGCTGCGTTACAAAGTGTCACGTGTCACCGGCGGTGTCCTGAGATGAACAGTTTTCCCGTAATGAGTCCGAACACCTACACCACACTATGCGTGGTCTGGAACGCGCTTGACCGATTTTTTTTAGTCTAAGGTTTGTATTATATTATAAGGTGTAACAAAATTAGCTGAAACTATTTTAACTGATGCTTCTACCCATGAAACTGAACAACTTTCCCCAAGAAACCTATAGTCAAATCGCAAAATAAATTTGGCTCTTCCATACTAACTCGATCAGCTGATCAGCCAACTTAGTATGGGAAGTTCAATTTTTTTTTGCGATTTGACTATGGGTTTCTTGGGGAAAGTTGTTCAGTTTCATGGGTAGCAGCACCAGTTAAAATAGTTTCAGCTAATTTTATTAGACCTTATAATTACACCTAGTTTGACGCTTCTTTTGTTTTACCGTTTTTTACTATAGATAGGGTTGCCATACAGGATTGTCACCGTATTGGACCATAAGTATTTCGACAAAATACGGAAATTGTCCATATGTGAGTTGCCCAGGCGGCGAGCGCAGCCGGTGGGCGCGCGGCGAGGGCGGCAGGACCCAGGAGTGCGGGGTCGCGCTTCGCGCGCAATCGCGCATGTGAGATGCCGACGGGTTTTTTGATGGCCACTGGGGTTGAGATCAGAGGGTAGCTGTTAAAAAAATACGTCTTTCACTTACATGCGTGCTATGTATGGTTTAGTTGAAAGGCTGCGTTTCGGCGTTAAATGTTATAAGCGTTTTGGGCATGGAAAGAAAGAAAATCTCGTATTCCTAGAAGTTATGACAACCTTACTATAGAGCAAAACAATAGGTAATCATGAAAAACACGTTTAAACATAAACCAGTCAAGTTAAATGCTACCAAACTCATTCAGGTGATGATCGTGTACATGGTCGGTTACCCTGTGTCACGCAAGTCGTCGCACTGGGCTACGACCGCTAAGAAAACAAGAAAACAAAAAAAAAGTTGGTAAATAACCCTGGATTACTGCTAGTCTTCCACCGGCGTTTGTTTCGCCGCTCTGCAACTGCCTGCCGCTTACCCAAAGGGAAGTGGAACCTTTGTTTCTATCTAATTTTAAGGCCCATTGAAGTTGGTTGTCACTGGTGACCAAACACTACTACTGGTGATCAAGCATTACGACCTGCCGCGCCATTTTGTTATCACTGGTGACCAAGCACTGCTACTGCCCGGCAAGGTTCTGCTGTCTCCCTCCAAGCGCAGCTGCTGGCCTGCGTGGTCTTCTGTTTCCGTTTACTTTGACAATTTGCATTTAGTTTAAAATTATTAAGAGTATTGTACACTCAAAGTGTTTCCTACAACTTTGGGGGGGTAATTTCGACACCCAATAAATTAACTCCATTTATGTTTTAGGTATTTATTCGATAATTTTTACACCTGGGGGGACAATCGATCGTTACCTAACCTTTTTTTTGTATTTTAAAATTATGTAATGTGTTGTTTTTTATATTTAGTCTATTTCCTTGGTCATCCACTTGTTTACGTCTTTACCCAATTTTTTCTAATCTTATAAAATAAAAGTATTCCATATTACCCCAAAATTTATTTTCTTTCCGAAATTCATATTTAGGCTGCGAGTAAAAATTCTACGTATAATGTGGCAAAAGCAATACCGCTCTGTTATATTATTTAACCCATTTTAATTAAATTATGCTACACTACCTACAAAGCTTCTATTGAAGTGATAACTTCTTTAAGCGCGTTAAGCGTTTTTTTTGAGATGGAAAAAAACATTGAACTCGCGACACTGTTACCGTTACCGACACCTTAATGTCTCTGGGTACAAAGCAAGGCCTAATAGTTCAAGTTTTCATTTCTGTCGGCACTCCCGGAGTGCGTTTTTTTAAACTAGCTTTTGCCCGCAGAGTCTTCCGCGTGGACTTCGTTTTTATGACTCTCGAGCGTGTAAATGAGTATTCTCCAGATCCCTCAGGAACTATACCGGGCTATTCTGATTAGCAGTCTAGGTCACTTTCCATCCCCTCAACAAATTCTTAACAAAAAATCACTTCAATCCGTTGCTCCGTTGCAACGCCGTGGCGAGCGTGGAAATGAGTTTTCCGCAGATCCCTCGGAAGCTATGTCAGGATATGCTTATTGTAAATTATGCCATTTCCCACCTTCTCAATCATCTCTGTGCAAAAAATCACAACAATGCATTGTTCCGTTGCGATGTTAAAGAGATAATTACCAAAAAAAGATAATTTTTTTAGTTATCTCGGGAACTGCATCACACTATACCATTTTCAGGGGATAAAAAGTAACACAGGCTACCTGCATGCCAAATTTCATCAAGATTGGTCGAGGTGTTTTAGCGTGAAAAGGTAACAAATAAACAAACACATTTTCACAATTATAATATCAGTAAGGAAGTAAGAATAATTTTCATTGTATCGTGTTCTTCACAGCAAACCCTTTCATTTGACACCCTTAATATCATGTGGGTGTGGGCGCGTAAAAATAACTAGTCCGCCATCTTTGGGAGGCCGCCGCGATTTACACTGACGTCACTTAGCTTTTTTTTTATTCAATTGATAAAAATAATGTTACAAAAAATTATAATACTAATACATCAAAAACCTTTACAGGTTTATCCGTGTACTAGTTACTATCGTTGCTGACAAAATACACTTAAGCTGAATTATCTACCCTATGTTATCCAAAATCAAACACATAAAAGAAAAAAGAAATAAATATGACTATATATCAGTATTAAAAAAATGAAATATGTATCCACCTATACGAAAGCTAACCATGCATTCTCATCCACACTCAACGCGTATGCTAAATGTCAACTCAATCGATAACCGTGCTTCTAATTCAGCTTCCTAGATTTGTCGCAAACTAACATACTAACACGGAATGACGGCATGACGGCATGACGGCATGACGGCATGACGGCATGACGGCATGACGGCATGACGGCAGGTAAATAAAGCTTGTAATAATTAAACAGTATAAGGATAATTCGAAAGGAAACATCTTCTACTTAAACTAACACTCGAACAGCCCGAAGAGTTACCTTAACGTTCCCTAGAGATGCCTAATATCTAATCATGTCCATTTCAAGTGTCTTCTTAAGGCGCCAGACTCCTAAAAATCAGTGTTATTTCAGAATTATTCGAGTAAGAAAGATTTTATTTTGCGTTTCAAGAAGCTATAAATTAAGTACAATCTACGATTATTTAGAGTGTAGGATTCAAAGATTTCGAAACATTTTTTATTTCTTACTTTGATGCTATTTTCAACAGCTTTTTTAGGCTTCAAACATACCTACATTTACGTTCTACGCGTTGAGGGTCATATTCTTGCACTCGCCACGTTAAAAATATGGAAAAAACACAAAAAATATTGAGACCATATTACTTAGCAAATCTTCTATAATGATCTGATCTGATTACTTTTTTGCTAAATGCTTTAGTTTTCTTATTAAAAGTGGTTTAATAAGTTAAAATTTTATGAATTCGACCACTGCTGAAATATTTTTTTTCTCTTAGAAATAATTGTTGAGCGTAGTCACACTTTAACGACTTATATAAGAACTATTAATTAATCAAACAAAAAAAGACTGTATTGAAAAAATCATTTTATCTACCATTGATCAAACATAAACTAAACGACAGTTTAAAACAAGAAACGCGTAGCAATTTCTCTCAGTTCCGCTGAGACATCGCAGCGTTCGGACGCATGTTGTGTAGCTCGACGTGATTTTACCTCTCACTCGCACGGTTGCTCCCTTTCCTTCTCGCAGATCTTATGACGAGGCCCGGCGCATCTTGAAAGTTGCTCTACTTTAATATTATTTTAGTACATTATTGTTATGATCAAACAAGTAAAGGACTATGGATCGAAAAAAATATATCCCTGTGTTAGTAAAAGGAAAAGTATATCAAGAGTTTTGATGATGAAAAAAAAACCGTATAAATAGGTAAATTAAATACATACATATTGTATTAACAACTATACCTGTTACCGAATGGGGACTATAAATGATTTTTGATTTTAATGTACCTATTTCATTACATTAACCTTCAACTGGTGACGTGAATGTGAGTCACAGTATTGGAGAGGTGACGTCATTATGACGTATCAATAAAAAGCCATAAATACTGTAGATTAAGTGTAAGGGAAATAAAATAGATGATGTTATGTAAATATAGGTTAGTTTGTTTCTAAAATAAAACACACTTTTGACATATTAAACGTAAACTTAACTTTATTCATACACTTGAACTTAATACTGAATTTTGGTCTGTGTTTTGGTAGACATGAGATCTATTGACATAAAATTAATGAAACTGAAAAGAAAAATAACAACCAGCCTTTTTTTCTCATTAAGACTTAGGTAATTAATAAAAAAAAAAAATTTTTGCATATTGGTTACACAAAAAAAATAATTTGATTCATTTTGAATGAAATTTTACAACAACAACTCACAAATAAAACATAACACCAAAGGTGACGTAACGTCAAAATGACGTCGGGTACCATCTAATACCTAAACTGTGCGCGTGCGACGTCCGTTCTGTGTATCGGCCGACGCCAAACTGCACACGAGGCAGCTACTAGGGGGCGCGGTCGCGGGGAGCAAGCCGTTTCTGAGAAATACAGTGTTTTTGTCGTTGCGACGTCAAATTGACGGTACGTCACCATTTGAAGGTTAATATTGTGATGTTTGTAAATTTGTTTTGTTTGTTTTCACGCTACAACTGTTAAACTGATTGCGTTGAAATTTGTCATTTCGCTAAATTAAATGGCGAAGAATGACATAGAATAATTTTATTCCAGAAAAATACATAGGTAGTTCCAGAAAGACCTGGAAAAACTTAAATTTCAGTTCGCAAGTCGCTTGCAGCTCACGGACCGCGCACCCTCGATTACAGTTATAAAAACTATATACGAGCGGGCGAAGTCGCGGAAAAAGGCTAGTTGTGTGACGAAGTCAATCTTTTTGGTTTTTATTTTCAATCTGTTTTTATATCATCTTTTTTTGTCTATTTTTGCTTTTTTCATTTTGTTTGTTTTTGAAGTTGTCATTTCCATACCATACTTGAACCATACGTCTTGTTCTCAATTCGACTCTATGTTGTTGTTTTTTTTTGTATGTTTGTTACGCGATATCTCCGCCGATTGTGAACCGATTTTCAAAATTCTTTTTTCGTTCGAAATAGTATACTTTCGAGGGGGTCCCATTATCACCAAGTCAGGATCTGATGATGGGATCCGAGGGAAATCGAGGGCAACCCTCAAATTTTATAGGCACATATTACGTGTTTCATGTATTTCCTAAAACTATTCAAGTTTCGGCGTCTGTTAGTCATCATCTCATAATCATTATCAGATGAGCTGATGAAGGATGGTACAACTCCTTAATGGTTAGGAGTTGGAGGATAAAATTTAAATTAAATATTTTTTGAGTTTTACGTGTTTCATGTCGAAGATGGAAGCGGGCTTACCAAGATTCCCAACGCAATGGGGAACTGGCTATCTTATCTTCATGCCGGAACACACCAATGATATCAACATTGATATTTGGCGGCAAGACTTAGATAAGTACATCGTCACTTACCACCAGGTGAGATGTTGTCAAGGGTTTACCAATTGTGAATAAAAAAAAAAAAAAAAAAAAAAATGTATTTTCTAAAATAATTAAAGTATTTGCGTCGATAGTCATCATCTCTTGTTGATACGCTGATGAAGGAAGGTGCAACTCCTGAACGGTTAGGAGTTGGAGGATAATTCTTTAAATATTTTACGTAGATACGTAGGCACGTATAGACCGATAGTTGTACATTCTTTCAGGTTATTCAGATGAGCTGATGATGGAAGATTTAACTCCTTAACTAACTCCTTATGGTGTTGAGATGATGACGGAAGCCACAGGAATCTGTTAATGAAACACGTGCATTATGATTTGATGGTTCCTATTGGCGAGTGGGTGATTGGGTTAACCGTTGTTAGATAGATAGCATTATTATTAGCTTTATTCGTGTATGCAGCCGTGTCATCAATTTATAGGACGTTATCTATCACGTCAAAAACTACACAGCAAAAGAACCAGTTAAAAAATGGTGTATATAAGTGTGGCTGAGAAAATATAGTATGCACTAATTCCACTTACTATATACATATCCTTACTATTCTTACTAATATTATTATATAAGTAATAGTTTGTATGTATTAATGTTTGTTATTCTTATATAGGCTCGCGCACTGCGCACCCTCGGAGACAGTCATAGAAACTATGTTCACGCGAGCAAAGACGCTGGCGAAAGCTAGTACTATAATAAAATTGCCCATGTCTGTACACTATAGATATTGATGAAAAAATAATATGGGGTCTATATTAGAGCAATAAATATGGCGCAATATTTACAAAATACCGCTCTTTGTAACACTTTAAACGTTCACGATTGTTCATACTGTTAAATTGAAAACGGGGCTTCAACATCAATTATATAAAATCACGTCAAGCCCCGTTTTAAATTTACCGCTCTTTGGTTGAAAATGAGCTAGCTAGTCTTATATTTAACATCAAATGCAAATAGCATCATCTATGATGTTGACAGCAACGCAGCTGAAACATTCAACTCAGTAATAGCCAAATATTTTAGATGTAAGAGGATAAATTACACACCGAGAAATTCTTATCAATAAAGATGTTGGCTGCCGCTAACTCTTTTAATACCAAGACACAAATGACTGCAGTCAATCGGTTTATATTTAATAAACCTACTAAAAATATATATAAGAACTAGCTGTCCCGGCGAACTTCCCTACACTACCCTACTCTACCCTACACTACACTACACTACCCTACTCTATTAAGATATATAATTATTTTTTTTGATGAATATCATATTTTATACTTATTATTCTATTCCCGACGAAGACAAACGCAAAAACACAAAAATCAAAAAAATTGATCCAACCGTTGTTGAGTTGTAAATGGTGTAACTAACACGACTATTTTATATATACTAGTATAGATATACAAGACACAAAAACCTAACAAAAAAATACACAAGACAGTATGTAATCTTACTGCCGTAAGCCATCTATTTTAGGTACCTTGGTGGTTATTTTTTGTTTAATTGTTTTACGAGTTCATTTTTTCACATACCCAAATTAGTAACTTATATATTTTGAAAATCATACAAATTTACCAGTTAACTTTAAGTAGCTCTAATCATATCATAGAGCAAAAAGAACGAATCGTATACTCGTTTGCTAAAGTAGAGCAACCTTCATGTGCGGTGTTTAACGTCTAAATGCAGCGGGGGGAGCGCCACTTGCGAAGCCTCTGGTAAGACGAAAGCTAAGTGTCGCAAAGGAGACTGGCGCCTTAAGAGTGTTTACGTCCTAGATATTTCTCGTAACCCAAAACCTCAAGAGTTTGTAACATAATGTCGCCACACAAACTACACACAAATACCTATTCGGAAATAAAATAATATTCTTTTTGATTTTGACGAAACGAATTCATTGTACGCAAGCATTCCTTTTTCGGAAAATGACGTTGAATGCCATAAAATATTTTCAATTGATCAAACATGCATTGAAACCGGTTATCTCAATTAACATTGATGTTCATTGAGCGTGAGGCGCGAGGCGTGAGTCAGATAGTCTCGTTGGGAGCTTGGTGTCGCGGGTCGCGGGTCGCGGGTCGGTCCCCACACGCAGCGTGGTAGACCCCGTGCAACACGGACGGAACCTATACTCTTGATCCTACTCGTATAAGGATTTAAAAGTTTCTTACATAATACGTATCATTTTCTTATTTTTTTATCGAATAATGTAAAGCCTAAATAAATAACCTGCTGATAGTTTTATGTAGCGCCCAAACCGACTGAAACCGAAAAATAAAAAGTATGATGCTTCAAATCCAAAATGATGATTTTGTAATAAAATGTAGTTTTACAAACACCACATTTTAACAATGTTTCACTAATTATATCTTAACTTAATTCAAAGAAATGCATTCTTTTTTTTATTCAAAACATACGTATTATTATCTTTCACTCATCAGCTTTCCTAGGGAATGTTTCCTGTCTGCATTTTTGTTTCCCATAAGATATGAAACTTAAATGACTCAAAGTATTCAAATAAAGGCAAAGCGTCGTCAATCCACGGACTTTGTGGCCCGTCTGTAAAGGTCGCAGACGCAGACGCAGGCGCAGGCGCTGTCGCCTGTCTCGCAGTGTGGAGTGTGGACTGGGCTGAGTGGGCCCGCTCGCTTGCCATTGCCAGCTATCCGATGCAAATCGCCTTATCCTTTGCACTAATGCTCCACGTCCGGCGCGGCGTCCGGCGTCCGGCGAGACCTGCAATAGTAGCATGATCATTATGACGATATTTCTCACGCACTTTAAAAGCTGCAAGCTGACCGCCTCCGTGGCGTAATGGTTAAGTCCATTAGCTTCACATAAAGAGGTCTTGGGTTCGATTCCCGGCGGAGTCTAACTTTGTAAGACTCTGGTTGGTTGGTGGAAGGGTATTTTTTACGTCCGTCTAACCTACAACCCCCATCTTATCTAAGTCTTGCTGCCAAACATTCATGTTAACAGCGTTGAGGTGTTCCCGCTTAAAGATAAGATAGCCAGTTCCCCAATACGTTGGGGAATCTTGGTAATCCCGCTTTTATCTTCGGGCATCATCATCATTGTTTTCCTTGAGGAAGAGTCAGACCAAAATCAGATATTCCTGTTTTTACAGACTTCAAAAAGGGAGGAGGTAGTAAGTTCGATAAAATAAAAATAATAGTTTAAAAAAACTAAAAACCGACTGCAAAATGAAATTCACTCAAAAGTATGAAATAATATTATTATACTTAAATACACAACATTAACCAACAATAACGAAATCAAAGGTGGGTACGAATTAAATTAGGGTCTTAAAATTTGTTTTTGAGGTCGGTATCAACAATGCCATCGAATCTAAAACATTTGATACGTAACTGTGTGCTGGTACCGACCTCAAAAAAAATTTAAAGACCCTAATTTAATTCGTACCCACCTTTGATGTCGTTATTGTTGGTTAATGTTTGTGTATTTAAGTATAATAATATTATTTCATACTTTTGAGTGAATTTCATTTTGAAGTCGGTTTTTAGTTTTTTTAAACTTTTATTTTTTTTATCATTGATTGGTAAGCATTTGACATCATCTCATCTGATGGTAAGTGACGATGATGATTCCGGGCTTACCAAGATTCCCCAACGCATTAGGGAACTGGCTATTTTCAAGCCGGAACACATCTGTGCTGTTAACAATAAAGCTTGGCGGCTAAACTTAGATAAGATGGTGGTAACTAGCCAGGCGGGCTTAGAAAATGCCCTTCCACCAACCAAACCCAGTCATACAAGGTAAGACTCTGCCGGGAATCGAACCCGCGATCTCAGGAAGTGACCCTAATGAACTAACCATTACGCCACGGAGGTGGTTAAACATCATTGTGGGTCTGATTCAGGTGGGCAATCTAAATATATATAACTCAAAGGTGACTGACTGACTGACTGACGTAGTGATCTATCAACGCACAGTCCAAACCACTGGACGGATACATACATACATATAATCACGCCTCTTTCCCGTAGGGCGTAGGGGTAAGCAGAGACCCTTCTTACGGTTCGGGCTGAAATTTGGCATGCAGGTAGATGTTATGACGTAGGCATCCGCTAGCAAAGGATTTTGGAAAATTCCCACGGGAAACGCAAAAATTATGGTCTGTATACATTTATTTTATTGACTATGGGGCTAGTACCTGAGAATAAATGATTTCATTTCATTTCATTTCAAAAATCGGGATCTGCGCGGGCGAAGCTGCGGGCATCCACTAGTGAAATCTAAATCTTGTAAATGTGGCATTGCGCATTCTATGTCTGTCTCCTCCATTAGAAAATGTGCATCGCTTGATTTGGTCGACGGGTCGACACCGGACAGACGTCGCCGCGTTGGAGTGCGATTGGTGGCGCCACAGAGGTTAATTTTATACAATTTGACTGCAATTTATTTTCCTGTAAGAGGGTTATTCCTCCGTCCAAATAAAGCAGGACTGAGTCAGCGCGGGCGGTGCGGGCGGTGCGGGCGGTGCGGGCGGTGCGGTGGCGACGTAAATATTTTTATTTCAGCCAAAGCGTGCGCTTTGTTTTGCAAATGACTCGCCCACAGTGATGTTTACTCTGCTAAGGAGTGTCGTGGTACGTGAGTTGGACCATATGGTGTTATTGAACACAACAGTTCTACATTTCGATTGTTCTCTAGAAGTGTTTCTGCAGTCAGTGTTTGGATTTGCATGAAAATTCATACAATTCATTTTTTCTGAGTATAACCAGCATGCCTTCTTAGAGTTATGCTAAAGGTTTACATAATGTCACGCACATGCTCACGAAACACGCACCTTGGGGGCCGTTCTTTAATGGCCACTTTTTACCCCCTCCCTCCAAATTGGATATTTCGCGTCGATCGTTTATCAATTGTGATCATTCTTGATGTTTTTCTGACCCCCTTGCCTATGTTCGCACCTCACGTGATTATTCTTAATGTTTGTCTGACCCCCTTGCCTATGTTCGCACCTTACCAGATTATTCTTGATGTTTGTCTGACCCCCTTGCCTATGTTCGCACCTCACATGATTATTCTTGATGTTCGTCTGACCCTCTTGCTTATGTTCGCACCTTACGTGATTATTCTTGATGTTTTTCTGACCCCCTTGCCTATGTTCGCTCCACACGTGATTATTCTTAATGTTTGTCTGACCCCCTTGCCTATGTTCGCACCTTACCAGATTATTCTTGATGTTTGTCTGACCCCCTTGCCTATGTTCGCACCTCACGTGATTATTCTTAATGTTTGTCTGACCCCCTTGCCTATGTTCGCACCTTACCAGATTATTCTTGATGTTTGTCTGACCCCCTTGCCTATGTTCGCACCTCACATGATTATTCTTGATGTTCGTCTGACCCTCTTGCTTATGTTCGCATCTTACGTGATTATTCTTGATGTTTTTCTGACCCCCTTGCCTATGTTCGCTCCACACGTGATTATTCTTGATGTTTGTCTGACCCCCTTGCCTATGTTCGCACCTGAAATGATTATTCTTGATGTTCGTCTGACCCTCTTGCTTATGTTCCCACCTTACGTGATTATTCTTGATGTTTTTCTGACCCCCTTGCCTATGTTCGCTCCTCACGTGATTATTCTTGATGTTTGTCTGACCCCCTTGCCTATGTTCGCACCTCACGTGATTATTCTTGATGTTTGTCTGAACCTGGTTGCGTACGCGGTCGTAGCCACCTCTTGCCTATGTTCGCACCTCACGTGATTATTCTTGATGTTTGTCTGAACCTCTTGCCTATGTTCGTACCTCACGTGATTATTCTTAATGTTTGTCTGACCCCCTTGCCTATGTTCGCACCTCACGTGATTATTCTTGATGTTTGTCTGAACTTCTTGCCTATGTTCGCACCTCACGTGATTATTCTTGATGTTTGTCAGACCCCCTTGCCTATGTTCGCACCTCACGTGATTATTCTTGATGTTTGTCTGACCCCCTTGCCTATGTTCGCACCTGAAATGATTATTCTTGATGTTCGTCTGACCCTCTTGCTTATGTTCCCACCTTACGTGATTATTCTTGATGTTTTTCTGACCCCTTGCCTATGTTCGCTCCTCACGTGATTATTCTTGATGTTTGTCTGACCCCCTTGCCTATGTTCGCACCTCACGTAATTATTCTTGATGTTTGTCTGAACCTCTTGCCTATGTTCGCACCTCACGTGATTATTCTTGATGTTTGTCTGAACCTCTTGCCTATGTTCGCACCTCACGTGATTATTCTTGATGTTTGTCTGACCCCCTTGCCTATGTTCGCACCTCACGTGATTATTCTTGATGTTTGTCTGAACCTCTTGCCTATGTTCGTATCTCACGTGATTATTCTTGATGTTTGTCTGACCCCCTTGCCTATGTTCGCACCTCACGTGATTATTCTTGATGTTTGTCTGAACCTCTTGCCTATGTTCGCACCTCACGTGATTATTCTTGATGTTTGTCTGACCCCCTTGCCTATGTTCGCACCTCACGTGATTATTCTTGATGTTTGTCTGAACCTCTTGCCTATGTTCGTACCTCACGTGATTATTCTTGATGTTTGTCTGACCCTCTTGCCTATGTTCGCACCTCACGTGATTATTCTTGATGTTTGTCTGAACCTCTTGCCTATGTTCGTACCTCACGTGATTATTCTTGATGTTTGTCTGACCCCCTTGCCTATGTTCCCACCTTACGTGATTATTCTTGATGTTTGTCTGACCCCCTTGCTTATGTTCGCACCTCACGTGATTATTCTTGATGTTTGTCTGAACCTCTTGCCTATGTTCGCGCCTCACGTGATTATTCTTGATGTTTGTCTGACCCTCTTGCCTATGTTCACACCTCAAGTGATTAAAAGACGACCCCTTGCCGTACAAACAAAGAGATATCATCATCATTATCATGTCAACCGCTAGACGTCCCACTGCTGAACAAAGGCCTCCCCAAGGATTTCCACGACGGACGGTACTAGTACTAGTACTACGCTGCCCGCATCTAGCGGCTTCCCGCGACCTCCACCAGGTCGTCGGTCCATCGAGAAGGAGACCTGGCCACGCTACGTCTTTCAGTGCGTGGTTACCCCTCCATGACTTAACTATCCAAAGGGCCATCTATTCATCTACTCGTGTCACCTCAGATCACCTTGTTTGCTGTGATCTGAGCGTGTCACCCTCTAATGAAAGCAAACCCTTCCAGTGAGATTGATATCTTTGTGCGCTATGCAAGTTGTGTATGTGCATTCCCTTAACATTATACTCGTGTGCTGTGTGTGTGTGTGTATTTGGGGGGGGGGGGGGGGGGGGTGTCACCCAGGCTGGCGGCTGGGGCGGTCTTGCTTGGGATCCGCTACAGACGCTGCTGAAGTGCTGACTCAAGGGAGCTGTGTATATGTTGTGAAACCAAACCGAGCACGATGACGATATTATATTACAGACGAGGGACCACTGTTCTCAGTATTTGAGAATAGGGTAATTGACTGCAAAGAAATATTATTCACTGAATTGCCTTCCTACTGATATTTCAGTAACCTAACCGATTTAATTAAAAATTAAAAAACCCGAGTGCAAAAACATTACCCCTCTTTTTTGGGCAGTTGGGTAAAAATGTATTCTATGTCACTTACGGGATCAAGACGAATCTAACGATACCTCGCACTCCAAAATCCATGAACCGTTTTGGTAACAGACTCGGCCAAAGAAACTGACATAACCTAACGTACATAATCGGGTAAGAGACCTCACTCGTGTTGTTCCCATCATGTTTTAAATTTTCAATTATTCAAAATCACATCACTTCACATTATAATTATCTACATAGGGTAGTGTGTACGCAACAAATATGAATTATGCAATACTAGCTTTTGCCCGCGGCTTCGCCCGCGTGGACATCGTTTTTATGAACGTGAATTTTCTCCCGGGTCCATCGGGGGACTATGTTAGGATAATGCTTATTAGTAAATCATGTCATTTCCCACCCCCTCAACCATCTCTGTGCAAAAAATCACACAATCCTATGTTCCGTGGCGATGTTAAAGAAATTAACCAATAAAAGAGTATATTTTCAGTTCCCTCAAGAACTGCATCGGACTATGCTATTTTCACGCGATAAAAAGTAGCCTATGTCCTTCCTCGTGTCGCAGGCTACCTCCACGCCAAATTCATTAAGATGGTCAAGGCGTTGAAGCGTGAAAAGATAACAACAAATAAACAAAACACATTGTCACATTTATAATATTAAGTTAGGATTATTCACTAACTGCACAGATGAAGATGAGATTCTCTGGCCCTCCTTCCTACACATATTATTTCAAAAAACCTTAAAATCAATATCATTATTGTCTTCAATCACGTTTTCAATTTATTCAAAATCGCAATACTACTAGGTAGGTACCTACATCAGTGACAATAAAAATAACCTATGATCTTGATATTTCAAACAATTTTAGAACACAATTCGTTTATGACAGATAGCTTTCTCCCGCAACTTTGCCCGCGTGGACATTGTTTTCTCCCGCAACTTCATACAATTGTGTCCCTTATCCCGTGGTGATCCCCTACTGTTCCATACTCAATACTCAAAACAACGACTCTCCATAAAAAAATGCACCAGATTGTTCCCAGCTGTCACGTCTAGCACTGTCCCCGCCCCGGGGTGACAACTGTCACGTCTAGCACTGTCCCCCGCCCCGGGGTGACACTGTCACGTCTAGCACTGTCCCCGCCCGGGGTGACAACTGTCACGTCTAGCACTGTCCCCCGCCCCGGGGTGACAACTGTCACGTCTAGCACTGTCCCCCGCCCCGGGGTGACAACTGTCACGTCTAGCACTGTCCCCCGCCCCGGGGTGACAACTGTCACGTCTAGCACTGTCCCCCGCCCCGGGTGACAACTGTCACGTCTAGCACTGTCCCCCGCCCCGGGGTGACAACTGTCACGTCTAGCACTGTCCCCCGCCCCGGGGTGACAACTGTCACGTCTAGCACTGTCCCCCGCCCCGGGGTGACAACTGTCACGTCTAGCACTGTCCCCCGCCCCGGGGTGACAACTGTCACGTCTAGCACTGTCCCCCGCCCGGGGTGACAACTGTCACGTCTAGCACTGTCCCCCGCCCCGGGGTGACAACTGTCACGTCTAGCACTGTCCCCCGCCCCGGGGTGACAACTGTCACGTTCTAGCACTGTCCCCCGCCCCGGGGTGACAACTGTTACGTCTAGCACTGTCCCCCGCCCCGGGGTGACAACTGTCACGTCTAGCACTGTCCCCCGCCCCGGGGTGACAACTGTCACGTCTAGCACTGTCCCCCGCCCCGGGTGACAACTGTCACGTCTAGCACTGTCCCCCGCTCCGGGGTGACAACTGTCACGTCTAGCACTGTCCCCCCGCTCCGGGGTGACAACTGTCACGTCTAGCACTGTCCCCCGCCCCGGGGTGACAACTGTTACGTCTAGCACTGTCCCCCGCCCCGGGGTGACAACTGTCACGTCTAGCACTGTCCCCCGCCCCGGGGTGACAACTGTCACGTCTAGCACTGTCCCCCGCCCCGGGGTGACAACTGTCACGTCTAGCACTGTCCCCCGCCCCGGGGTGACAACTGTTACGTCTAGCACTGTCCCCCGCCCCGGGGTGACAACTGTCACGTCTAGCACTGTCCCCCGCCCCGGGGTGACAACTGTCACGTCTAGCACTGTCCCCCGCCCCGGGGTGACAACTGTCACGTCTAGCACTGTCCCCCGCCCCGGGGTGACAACTGTCACGTCTAGCACTGTCCCCCGCTCCGGGGTGACAACTGTCACGTCTAGCACTGTCCCCCGCCCCGGGGTGACAACTGTTACGTCTAGCACTGTCCCCCGCCCCGGGGTGACAACTGTCACGTCTAGCACTGTCCCCCGCCCCGGGGTGACAACTGTCACGTCTAGCACTGTCCCCCGCCCCGGGGTGACAACTGTCACGTCTAGCACTGTCCCCCGCTCCGGGGTGACAACTGTCACGTCTAGCACTGTCCCCCGCCCCGGGGTGACAACTGTCACGTCTAGCACTGTCCCCCGCCCCGGGGTGACAACTGTCACGTCTAGCACTGTCCCCCGCCCCGGGGTGACAACTGTCACGTCTAGCACTGTCCCCCGCCCCGGGGTGACAACTGTCACGTCTAGCACTGTCCCCCGCCCCGGGGTGACAACTGTCACGTCTAGCACTGTCCCCCGCCCCGGGGTGACAACTGTCACGTCTAGCACTGTCCCCCGCCCCGGGGTGACAACTGTCACGTCTAGCACTGTCCCCCGCCCCGGGGTGACAACTGTCACGTCTAGCACTGTCCCCCGCCCCGGGGGTGACAACTGTCACGTCTAGCACTGTCCCCCGCCCCGGGGTGACAACTGTCACGTCTAGCACTGTCCCCCGCCCCGGGGTGACAACTGTCACGTCTAGCACTGTCCCCCGCCCCGGGGTGACAACTGTCACGTCTAGCACTGTCCCCCGCCCCGGGGTGACAACTGTCACGTCTAGCACTGTCCCCCGCCCCGGGGTGACAACTGTCACGTCTAGCACTGTCCCCCGCCCCGGGGTGACAACTGTCACGTCTAGCACTGTCCCCCGCCCCGGGGTGACAACTGTTACGTCTAGCACTGTCCCCCGCCCCGGGGTGACAACTGTCACGTCTAGCACTGTCCCCCGCCCCGGGGTGACAACTGTCACGTCTAGCACTGTCCCCCGCCCCGGGGTGACAACTGTCACGTCTAGCACTGTCCCCCGCCCCGGGGTGACAACTGTCACGTCTAGCACTGTCCCCCGCCCCGGGGTGACAACTGTCACGTCTAGCACTGTCCCCCGCCCCGGGGTGACAACTGTCACGTCTAGCACTGTCCCCCGCCCCGGGGTGACAACTGTCACGTCTAGCACTGTCCCCCGCCCCGGGGTGACAACTGTCACGTCTAGCACTGTCCCCCGCCCCGGGGTGACAACTGTCACGTCTAGCACTGTCCCCCGCCCCGGGGTGACAACTGTCACGTCTAGCACTGTCCCCCGCCCCGGGGTGACAACTGTTACGTCTAGCACTGTCCCCCGCCCCGGGGTGACAACTGTCACGTCTAGCACTGTCCCCCGCCCCGGGGTGACAACTGTCACGTCTAGCACTGTCCCCCGCCCCGGGGTGACAACTGTCACGTCTAGCACTGTCCCCCGCCCCGGGGTGACAACTGTCACGTCTAGCACTGTCCCCCGCCCCGGGGTGACAACTGTCACGTCTAGCACTGTCCCCCGCCCCGGGGTGACAACTGTCACGTCTAGCACTGTCCCCCGCCCCGGGGTGACAACTGTCACGTCTAGCACTGTCCCCCGCCCCGGGGTGACAACTGTCACGTCTAGCACTGTCCCCCGCCCCGGGGTGACAACTGTTACGTCTAGCACTGTCCCCCGCCCCGGGGTGACAACTGTCACGTCTAGCACTGTCCCCCGCCCCGGGGTGACAACTGTCACGTCTAGCACTGTCCCCCGCCCCGGGGTGACAACTGTCACGTCTAGCACTGTCCCCCGCTCCGGGGTGACAACTGTCACGTCTAGCACTGTCCCCCGCTCCGGGGTGACAACTGTCACGTCTAGCACTGTCCCCCGCCCCGGGGTGACAACTGTTACGTCTAGCACTGTCCCCCGCCCCGGGGTGACAACTGTCACGTCTAGCACTGTCCCCCGCCCCGGGGTGACAACTGTCACGTCTAGCACTGTCCCCCGCCCCGGGGTGACAACTGTCACGTCTAGCACTGTCCCCCGCCCCGGGGTGACAACTGTTACGTCTAGCACTGTCCCCCGCCCCGGGGTGACAACTGTCACGTCTAGCACTGTCCCCCGCCCCGGGGTGACAACTGTCACGTCTAGCACTGTCCCCCGCCCCGGGGTGACAACTGTCACGTCTAGCACTGTCCCCCGCCCCGGGGTGACAACTGTCACGTCTAGCACTGTCCCCCGCTCCGGGGTGACAACTGTCACGTCTAGCACTGTCCCCCGCCCCGGGGTGACAACTGTTACGTCTAGCACTGTCCCCCGCCCCGGGGTGACAACTGTCACGTCTAGCACTGTCCCCCGCCCCGGGGTGACAACTGTCACGTCTAGCACTGTCCCCCGCCCCGGGGTGACAACTGTCACGTCTAGCACTGTCCCCCGCTCCGGGGTGACAACTGTCACGTCTAGCACTGTCCCCCGCCCCGGGGTGACAACTGTCACGTCTAGCACTGTCCCCCGCCCCGGGGTGACAACTGTCACGTCTAGCACTGTCCCCCGCCCCGGGGTGACAACTGTCACGTCTAGCACTGTCCCCCGCCCCGGGGTGACAACTGTCACGTCTAGCACTGTCCCCCGCCCCGGGGTGACAACTGTCACGTCTAGCACTGTCCCCCGCTCCGGGGTGACAACTGTCACGTCTAGCACTGTCCCCCGCCCCGGGGTGACAACTGTCACGTCTAGCACTGTCCCCCGCCCCGGGGTGACAACTGTCACGTCTAGCACTGTCCCCCGCCCCGGGGTGACAACTGTCACGTCTAGCACTGTCCCCCGCCCCGGGGTGACAACTGTCACGTCTAGCACTGTCCCCCGCCCCGGGGTGACAACTGTCACGTCTAGCACTGTCCCCCGCTCCGGGGTGACAACTGTCACGTCTAGCACTGTCCCCCGCCCCGGGGTGACAACTGTTACGTCTAGCACTGTCCCCCGCCCCCGGGTGACAACTGTCACGTCTAGCACTGTCCCCCGCCCCGGGGTGACAACTGTCACGTCTAGCACTGTCCCCCGCCCCGGGGTGACAACTGTCACGTCTAGCACTGTCCCCCGCTCCGGGGTGACAACTGTCACGTCTAGCACTGTCCCCCGCCCCGGGGTGACAACTGTCACGTCTAGCACTGTCCCCCGCCCCGGGGTGACAACTGTCACGTCTAGCACTGTCCCCCGCCCCGGGGTGACAACTGTCACGTCTAGCACTGTCCCCCGCCCCGGGGTGACAACTGTCACGTCTAGCACTGTCCCCCGCCCCGGGGTGACAACTGTCACGTCTAGCACTGTCCCCCGCTCCGGGGTGACAACTGTCACGTCTAGCACTGTCCCCCGCCCCGGGGTGACAACTGTCACGTCTAGCACTGTCCCCCGCCCCGGGGTGACAACTGTCACGTCTAGCACTGTCCCCCGCCCCGGGGTGACAACTGTCACGTCTAGCACTGTCCCCCGCCCCGGGGTGACAACTGTCACGTCTAGCACTGTCCCCCGCCCCGGGGTGACAACTGTCACGTCTAGCACTGTCCCCCGCCCCGGGGTGACAACTGGGCTTTTTTTCAGCTGATCGATTTATATGAAGAGGTCGTTTTTCTTGCGAACCGACTGTATGTCTCTGTGGAAAAGTTGTTCAGTATGATGAGTAAGCCCCCGTTGAAGGGCCCCACGCAAGTTTTCTGACTCCCTGTATTGTTGTATGTACCTAGGGTTACTATTGTATTAATGTGTGACGTGTGACCTAGGCAGCCTGGGGAGCTTCAGCTATACTGCTCCTGCCAGCTACCTATACAACGTTTCAGGTATTCCTAGGTACAAGATTAAGGGGTCTCTTGGGAAAAGTTGTTTAGTATGGTAAGTAAAAGCCCAGTTAATAGGACCTACACCAATTTTGTTACACCGTGTATATAAAATTGTTTTCTCTAAAACGGCTCTAACGATTTGGATGAAATAATGTTTTTTTAAGTCTATCTAGACAGGTGTTATCCCTAAGAAAAATCGTTTTCACACAAAAATAATATTTTGGAATTTTTAATAGAACAGAGATGACGGTACATGAATGGACAGTGGACACCGAGCAAAGATTTGCAATGATTGATTGATTAATTGATGCCAATCTAGTCAACAAAATCAATACACTATCTGGCTCCACTCTCACCGAGCAAAGCTTGGTCGCCAAGGTACAATTTTTTTTACTGATTTGGTGCCCAAGTGGAAACGCTCTTGCCTGCTAGGGGCTAGCGGCTAGGCCGAGGGTCGCCGTGGGTTCCATCCCCATCCCCACCCCAGGGCAAACGGGGCAAACACAAGTGTGACGACAGGTTTGTTTGCTCTGTGTCTGTCTATTTTGTTACATCTGGTATAGATTACACGATGTACTACCTACTTAACATTTTCACTGCCATCTCGCTACGACGATGACGTGATTCTCTTAAAGTTTCTAAAAATTGTAGCGACCCTAATATGACTCAAAAGCACCGAACGTGTTAACAAAATAGATAGACAGAGACAGACTTATTGATGACTATTACCATCACCTATACGTCCAAATATTTATTTGCAATATCTTCGAGTCACGCACACCGTGACTTTTAAAGAAATGCAACTCGTTGACATTCTGGGTAACGTCGGCATTCGAATGAAAGGCAACACGAGCCTGGTGCATACTATGGCGTACTTATGCAAAGTGAAGGAGCAGAACTTCCCTCATAACGTCATAACAATGTCAAAATGAAACCGTTCAGTGCTGCCGTTAGTGAGTTCGTGCTAAATTCATTATTAACTTCATTATCGAGATCGTGCGAGTTGGAAATTTTTCACAAAAATGATGTAACTGGTCGAATTGTAAGATAATCATCTACTCATAAAAGTATCAAGTTTTCTAACTGATCTGTATAACAGAAGCTTGGAGCTTCTTACATTTTTTAATTTGTATGGGAGGTTTTGTGGGTGTGAGTTATGGTCGCTTGCTATGGGCCTTATACGAAGGCTTCAGGTCATCCATAGAGCGATGCAGCATGCTATGCTCGGAGTTTCTTTGCGTGATCGAATCAGAAACGAGAAGATTCGTAATAGAACCAAAGTAACCAACAAAGCTCTCAGAATTGCTAAACTTAAGTGGCAGTGGACAGGGCACATATATAGCTCGTAGATCAGATGGCCGTTGGTGCAGTAAAGTTCTCGAGTGGCGACAGCGCACCGGAAAATGTAGAGTAGGCAGTCCGCTCGGTGGACCAATGACCTGTTGAAGGTCGCGGGAAGCCGCTGGATGCGGGCAGTGCAGAACCGGTCGTCGTAGAAGTCCTTGGGGGAGACCTTTGTCCAACAGTGGATGGTGCTTCGGCTGATATGATGATGAGATATAACCCATTAAGGCATATTTAATAAGATCTTTAGACAAGTAAGGTTGTCTCCAATATTCGCCAATTTGAAGAGAACATATTTTTTAAGCTTTTTTATTTATTTATTGTTAATACTACGGAATCCTACTTGGCACATAACAACCAACAATATATTTGAATCTTAACGTTTTTGTTTATTCGCCATTTTGGTTTAATTAATTCAGTTTGAGCTTTGGTTAGCCTTTATCTCTTCAGGTCTGGCCGATTGCGCGTGCGCCGGTAATGATCAATGTATCAATATACATTTATATTCGTTCGATTGCAATTTAGATATATGTAGTTAGGGTATTTGTGAATGTGCGTGTGCGACCACACGGGCACATGGGCACACGGGGGTGACGAACAAGTGTTACCACCGCCGCGCCGAGAGAGCCGAAATAAAACACGGACCAAGCAGGGTTATCGTGGTAGTGTCACATTTAGACTAATTATATTTTGCTTCAAAGGCTTCGTTCCATTGGATTCCTAAACTAGGTAATAATTTTGATTTTTACGTAATAAAGTATTGCAGTTAAAGCGTTGCCATGGCTGAGGCTCTGCTCCTCCTGTGTGCGGAGTCACGTCCTATTGTAATGTGTAATGATAGGAAGACATCGGCGCATGAGCATATTATACATTATCATTATTGGTATTGGAGTTTACTCCTTAGAAATAGACTTTTAGATCCTGTATCAAAAAAATTGGTCTTGGACCCATTAACTGAGAGTTCTACTCCCACATACCTAGTCAATTCCCAAAAAAATTGAACCCTCCATACAAAAATACACAAAATTGGTCGATCAGCTGATCGATTTGTATGAAGTTTTTTTTTGACATTTCAGCAATTATAAAATTTACAATGGCGAGACCATGGCACTACTGGTAGTGCCACGGGTAACGCCCTAACAAAAGTTGTTTTGTATGATGAGTAGAAGCCCCAGTTAACGGGACTTATACTAATTTGTTACAACTTGTAATGCACGCGGTTCGAAAAAGAAATGAAGAGTTTATATATCAGGAAGACTAAGACACCATGGCCATACAGCTTAAACCGCGAGGCCGGAGGCCGAGCTCCGCGTAAGGAAAAGAGTAAAAACATTTTTTTTAAATTCTCACTATGAGTAAACTCCTGTCACGCGTCCGAGCTGACACGCACACTTTTCAACCCACATTTTTCTATTTTTTTTTATAATTTCATGTGATTTGTTATCGTTCTCCTGGCTTGGAAAAAATATATAAAAAATAAATTTTTGGGTGTTATAACGCTCGGTAGGCTAACTGCGTTAAAGCTTTTATTTCACTTGCAATGTTATTTGTATTGTCAACTTGTATTGTAGCAAGATTTTGAGAAAGAAACCTGAAAACCCCTACTGCCACATGAATATACTCGTAGTTATTTAAAATCATTGGCATAAAAGTTGTAAGATGGGAAAAGGGAAAAGTTGGTGAGGATAGCAAAGGGATGTATTCGGTAGAGTGTTAACACATTCAATATAAAATATTGTCACCGCACAATACAAAATATAAATAAGTGGCCAAGTAGGAATGAACCTAATTAGGAAAAAGGTTGTCAAGTGGAAATTTTTAAAATAGTAATATCGCTAAATGAAAATTTACAAATTAAGTAGCTAACCCCGCACCGCACGTACGTGGCCGTACATCCCTAAAGTGCTTAAAATTAAATAAAGTTGATAACAATTATGTATTGTATTAGATTTAAGAATTAAAAATTAAGAAAGGTCTTTCTTGCGTAGTGATGTTCCAAAATAAATATAGAAGGATAGTACTTGAGGGGGTCGTGGTGTATCCGGTCCACGCCCGGGCGGCTCGGAGAAACTAGTCCGGTACCAAAAGGCTCCCGGCCGGCCGGCTCAAGATGTTAGGGACATCAGTTGGTTGGTGCCAGTAGCAAAATCCACAAGAGATTCAGTTGTGCAGATAAAACTCTAAAAAGTAAAGAAAACCACTACGTTCACAGATTCACTGCTAAAAGGCAAAACAATAACCGGAGCATTTAACCACTTGTCTAAAAAAATTTGAGGATTACGTCAAAATATATACGAGCTAAATGAGAAAAAAAGTTTAGTTTAGATTTTTAAATTTATTAAATTATTTCTATTAATTCCACAAAAACTGGAGCGATGACAATCTCCGAAAAAACAAAAAATTCCTTATGTTTAGCAAAATATTCAAAAGCTATTTTGACAAGGAGAATGTGACCTAATATCTGTGAAGTGCGAAGCGTAAAAAGCTTGAATAAGTAGCAAGAAATGCTACAAATATCCACGAACTCATAAAAATTTATACATTTTGGACAACCCTATAAAAGATAGACAGCCCTGATGAAAAAAAATTAACCTACATAAAGAAGAATCCTAAAGAATAAACAAATTAAACTACTAATGTTTACCAAAAGTTGCAAGTAGTCGACATTTATACACGAAGCGCAACACGTACAAACAACAAAAAACCATCGAATACTGAACAAACTGAAATAACCCACTAATTTTATTAGGTTACTGTGCGTACAGTTAAAACTAGTGAACTAATCTAGACAGATCAGATCTAAACAACTAATTAAAACTAAATAAAACAAGAAAGGACAAATAGAAGACCAAAAAGAAAACACACCGCACTAAAGGCATGTAGGCCTGTCAAACGTATAACGTTCCGGAGGAAAAAATTCGGGAAACGCGATGGCGATTGCAAAAAAAAGGGCTGACAAGCACCAAAAGGTTCCGAAAGAAAAAACTTTGGGAGAAGTGTTGAAACTAACAAAAAAACAGACAAAAAATTATTTAACATCCAATGGACGCGATAGATTTCTGCGTAAAACGAAATCCCCAACAGAAAAAAGCCACAGACTTCCTAGTTTCGTTAAACGTGCTAGAATTTTTTAAAAAGGCTTCTGAAAGGTTGTCGGCTACCCAAGCATAAATATGATCTAAAGTGGTAAGAGCGTATGCGCGACGATTCCGACTCTCAGATAAACTACCACCGGAATTCTGAAAACACGATTCGCAAATTAAAGTATGATTTAACCTTGGGTAGCATCCGAGCCCAGTTACGATGATCCTCGGAAACTAGGATACTAAGGCACGTAACAACTCTTTGATTATAACGTTCAACTACATTTACAAGTGGGAGTAAAAGGCTGTAAAAAAGGCAGATCCCAAGAAATCTTCGAAAACAGTATACTGCAGAATACAGTTGCGTTGTCACATGAGAGTAAACTCTACTACTCCTAGTAGTGAGGAATCACCCAAACATATTATTTACTAAAAATGTCCACAGTATTTAAAATGTGTTTAAAACCATATTGGGAAGGTGGAAGGGTTTAAAATTAATTTGATCGGTTGTAAGCAACTTGTTTTATATAATCGTACATTAGTAAGCCGAACCCGACTCTCGATCGAAGAAAAAAATCTTAAGTTTGGCCATTGACTTCCCATATAAAAATTCTCTAGGAACTGCAAGAGAATACACGGGCTAAGACAGTACTATCCAACACGATGACAATTAACCGTAAAAAAGTAGGTCTGCCTTTACGCCGGGGAAACAACCGACTCGTGTGAAAAGGCGCAAGAAACCCCGCGTACTTAAAAGAAAAAACCTCAAAAATTCCGAAAAAATTAAACACCATTGAATTCATAGAATACCGTGAATAGGGGGCTTGTTAACAAAATCTTCAGCGTTGCGATGGGTGAGGTATACAACGAGTAACGACAGACTTAACCTGCTCCATTTTGGACAAAAAATAGACCAATTTGGCAAAAACAACAGGGCGTTACCGAGTAACGGACATAACTACTAACGACAAGAAAAATAAGGTTGGTTCGGGAAAGGGGAAGAGAAAAATTAAAATCCAAGTTCGGAAAGGGGGAAATTTAATTTTTATTCGGGTGCCAAAAAGTAGCAAAAATTTAATTTAAATTGAGATAGTAAAGGGATATATTCGGTACGGCTACCTAATTTGTAAATGTTCGTTTGGCGCTATTGCTATTTTGAAAATTCCCACTTGACCACCATTTTCCCATTTAGGTTAATTACCACTTGGGCACATTTTTATATATTTTGTATTGTGCGGTGACGATATTTTTTTCATATAATGTGTTATTTAATTATTTCGTAAAAACTAACAATAATAACCTAATCGAAAAATATCACCAACTTTTTCCTTTTCCCATCTGACAACTTTGAGGCCAATGAATCCAAATTACTACGCATTCGTGTGGCAAATGGGTTCACAGGTTTCTTTCTCAATTGAAACCAATGATATTTAATGTTACTATCGTATTTTTCATCTCACTGATTTAAACCCCATTTTTGCCTCAGTATGTATGTTTGTTTAGCTCAAATCTTGCGATAGATTTTAGAGATACTTCCAGGGGTTTGATTGAGGTGAAATTTGGAATATAACCATATTCACGGTGACAATTGATTTGGTATTTGGACCTTTTGGTCTTTTGAAATTGATCTGATCGTGAACTTTGGGGGGAGGTAGAATCAAGTTCCCAGAATCGTCTTTTATTTTTGATTAGAAAATGTGTCCATTTCTTAACAACTAGTCTTTACTGTGCTCGCCTTTTTTAAATTTGGAACCGTATATTTTTTAATATTCATTTGAGCATTTGGCTTTTTTTCTTGTACCTACCTAAAAGTTTTTAGGTTTTTCGAAAATCATTTTACTTTTATCGGTCGAATTATTTATTATTATGATTATGAACTGACCGACAGATTTTTTAAGGTGAGATACAAGTCTAGTTTTGAATCGTAGTGGAATACCCTCACTCAGCGGTCATTGTACATCGCGCTCAATCGCTATTGATAACATTTCTATTGTTGCTGTTGGACTGCAATAGTCAACACTAACTTATTAATACTTATTATCGAACGAAACACTGGGAAACAATCACAAAGCAGGAAACTCAATGTATTTAATTGATAAAGTGACCGATAAGCGAAATGGCATAAAGGTAAGCAGAATTGGAATGTACGTCATACATAACATAAGTATTGCTCAGTGTGGGTGATTGGACGTTGCAAATGAGTGTTGGACTCATTACTTCTCATTATTCTGATAAGAAAGTTGAATCATAAAGACTAGCTAGAATCTATCGAAAATATTCTCCTTGTTACTTTTCGAGTTTGAAGCTTGGTGATGATGATAAGAGCAAAATGTGGCTAGACGCGGATTGTAAATGCATTATCCAAAACATCCTATCTAATCCAAGTGGCAGGTACCTACATGTTGCGATTATGTATTTTATCTGCATGATTTCAATAACCTTTGTCGTCTGGCCTGTTGAACATATTTAGCTTTAAAACTTATCAGGACTAAAGGAGCAATATCTGCAGAAATGCGGCACAGAAGAGATCACGGAGATTCTTCATTTAAAAAAAAAGCAATACGTATGTCGCAGGCATACTGTATAATTCGTCATTATACATACGGACAGGCAAATGTCAGGCAAATTATTTAATGACGAGGGCGGGGAGCCTCGCTACTCGCTTCGCTAGGCTCTTTGAGTTAAATCAATCAAACCTGACCGAACCTATTATTACAAATTGCCTGACTTGCAGCCTGACCGTTTACATACGGACGAATTATACAATTTGCCTGACCGTATGTAAAATGACTAATCATACAATTTGCCTGCCACATATACATATACTGAGTAATTTGCTAACAAAGCAATAAAGTATGAGCTTTGAGCCTGATGCGCGAGTTTGCAATGTGTCACGTGTCACGTGTCACAGGCTCCGTCTGCGGAGAGACTTCACTTGTGGCAGGAAATAAATTGCACCCTTTTATATGCTCAGAAGACACAAATGCGGTCATTCATTAGTATTTTGCATGTTTACGAGCGTACACTACTAGCTGTTCCGGCGAACTTCATACCGCCTTATACTACACTACACTACACCACACTACACTACACTACACTACACAACACCACACTACAACTACACTACACTGCTTTTTGTAGATAATGCAGGAATTTTTAGATCGATTTTTTACACCTCAGGTTACATTAGTAGAGTTTTAGTAAGGATCCCTATTTTTTTGAAAATATTATACAGGGTGTAACAAAATTGTGGTGTAAGTCCCGTTAACTGGGGCTTCTACTCATCATACTGAACAACTTTTGTTCTACGGCTTTGCTGAAATCGCAAAGAAAAATTTTTGCTTTTCATACAAAACGATCAGCTAATCGACCAATTTTGTGCATTTTAGTATGGAGGGTTCAAATTTTTTTTTGAGAATTGACTATGGGTTCCTTGGGGAAAGTTGTTCAGTATGACGAGTAAAACCCCCAGTCAACGGGTCCTACACCAATTTTTTTACACCCTGTATAGCCTATAGCAACCTATAAAATTTTAAACGAAATAAAAACTCGATAAATAATGTTCCAATTTCAAAAATTCTGAAAATATAATTCTTCTCTTTTACATCATTTTCAATTAAGTCGGCGCAAGAAGGTTTATCTTGTTATAAAGGTTCTTTGTTTGTTGACTGGAATATTTTTTTTATGTTGAAAATTGTTTAATTTTTTATTGGGATATTTTTAAATGCACATCTGTATAATTTTTCAGCACACTAGTTAATTCTACTAATTAACTGAATGCATACCAATACCAGATAAGATAAGATGAAAGGTTACGCGCTGTGGGCATGCTGGAAGCCGGAAGTACACAACGTCAAGTTGCGGATGCCATCGACTCCAGCAGTCGGTAATTCAAAGGTTATGGCAACGTTATCGGCTCACCGGGAATACGGCCGAACGACATCCAGGTAGACGACGTGTTACAACTGAGAGACAAGACCGCTTTATTCGGAATATCGTTAGGCGGGAGCCTAAAACTACGGCGCGGCGCGGCAACTGGTTGAAAGGCTGCAAACTCAACACCAGGTGGCTGTCAGCACCCAAACAGCCAGGACGAGACTGCATGAAGTCGCTTTACGTTCTCGTAGGCCGTTGCGGGTTGTAGCTCTCCGGCGTGGCAATCGTGCTCTACGGTTACGATGGGCACGTGTTCACCTAGAGCGGCCAGAAGATGAGTGGGCTCGTGTGTTGTTTTCTGATGAATCATTCGGTTTCCACCCTGATTCAAGGAGAGTACGCGTGTGGCGAGCTTCTGGACGTCACGAACGGCTTCGTTGTCCTCAGGAAGTGCATCCCTAGCAGGGGGGCACAATAATGGTCTGGGCTGGAACTCGTCTTGGCGTTTTTATACGGGGAAACATGAATGCAGAAAAATACTATCACGAGGTGGTAGAACGAGATATTTTGATAGTCATGCAAGATAATGCTCGCGCGCACACTGCAGGACTTCTTTTAAATGTTTTCCGTGAACATGATATCACGCTCTTAGACTGGCCTCCACGGTCCTGTGACATGAACCCTATTGAGCTTGCCTGGGATTTACTCGCAAGAATAGCATTTCAACAGCTTCCTCAATTTACTTCACAAGAATTGATTTTCATATGTAAACCGGGGTATGAAAATTTATGGAGAGTAAAATCAGACATTATGCGTTATGCTTTGTTTCTATAGTATAGTTATTAATTTTTTGCGCAACTGATTTAAGTATATGTATGTATGTATATTTCTTTGGCACGTCCTGTAGCCTAAACGGCTTGATGGATTTTGGAGTGTGAGGTGTCGTTACATTTGTCTTGTTAGAGTTGAAAAAAGTGGCCGCCATTTTGAACTTTTTAGTTACTGGAAAGTGGTCCAGTAACTAAAAAGTTCAAAATGGCAAAAATCGATATCTGATGGTTTCTAAAGTCCCATGTCACGAATCCGTTGTCATCATTGAAAAAATTGGCCGCCATCCCCCAGCACATTTATAAACGTTAGTAAGGAGTAAACTCCAGTCGTGCGTCGGAGCTGACACACACACTTTTTTCTTTTCATTAAATTTTGTCATACTAATATATATACTGTGATAT
Organism: Coleophora flavipennella; assembly: GCA_947284805.1. Classification (NCBI taxonomy): domain Eukaryota; kingdom Metazoa; phylum Arthropoda; class Insecta; order Lepidoptera; family Coleophoridae; genus Coleophora; species Coleophora flavipennella. The sequence goes on from OX369273.1 coordinate 520,868, forward strand.
TGTACTGTTTTGTTCGTCTTAAGGCTTGTCCTTCGAAAAACCTCTAAAACTGAAGAATTTTGTAACCATTTTATTCGTTAACCATAGCATATTTCTACCACAAAAAAATACATAAAAATCTGCGAGATATAAGGAGTGATGTAGATTTCACAGAATTCGATTTTATTTTTCAGAACCATAGAAAAAAATTATCTAATACACCCCCTTTTTTTTAGTTGTAACCATTTTACTGCTGCAATTTTTAACAAAACAGTTTGAAAATTTATGATATAACTCAAAAAACAATCTAGAGTGATGCTGATTTCTCACTTTTTGAATATTTATTGTATTTTATTTATAAATATTTTAAAACCATCTGATTTTGGGTAAAATTCCAACCGTTCTCAAGCCGTTCCCCGCGCTCGTCCTAAAAATCAGTGCGGGGCGGGTCGCGATGCTAGACGGACCTGTGCTGCTTTGCGGGAGCTCTCGAATAAAAATAAAATATTGGGTTTTTTGTGTACATAGTGTAGTGTAACGGGCAGAGAGTATTTCATGAACATATTTGGTTATCTACATTAGATTCTTTTTATTTTTTAATTTACACTTTTCAGTTTTCTTTGTTTAATTTTTTTGATACAAAGTTGTTGTTTTACAGTTTTTGTTGCTTAAAATCTACCCGAGCTTTATTATACCCTATTCAAAAAATAATAATCATCGAAATCGTATAAGCCAGCACAAAGATCCAGCGGCTTTCCGCGACTTTAGCAGGTCGTCGGTCCACCAAATGGGAGGCTTGCTTATGCTACATCTTCCGGTGTGTGGTCACCACTTGAGAACTTTGCTGCTCCAACGGCCATATGTTTTACGAGATATGTATATGACTAGAACTGATGATCGTTAGGGCAGCAAAGTTCTCGAGTAACGACCGCTTACCAGAAGACGCACCGTGTACCGCATTGAGAATGCCCGGTCTGGCACATAGCTCGTAGAACAGATGACCGTTGGTGCAGTAAAGTTCTCGAGTGGCGACTGCGCACTGGAAGACCTAACATAGGCAGGCCTTCCACTCGGTTGACCAACCACCTGGTGAAAGTCGCGGGAAGCCACTGGGTTCGAACAACTCAGGATAGGTTATTTCCAATGTGGTGCGCGTTGCGTCTTCTGGTGCACTCTCGCTACTCGAGAACTTTGCTGCCCCAACGATCATATTCTGTTCTAGGCATATATCTCGTACAATAGATGGCCATTGGGGTAGCAAAGTTCTCAAGTAATGACCGTACATCGGAAGACGTAGCGTAGGCAGGCCTCCCACTTGGAGGACCGACGACCTGCTGAAGGTCACGAGAAGCCTCTGGATGTGAGCAACGCAGAACTAGTTGTATCTAATGCGTTGTGAAGATGCACCATCTTCTGATGCTTGGTTGCCACTCGAGAACTTTACTACTCAAACGGCCATCTGTTTTACGAGCTATGTGCGGCACATAGCTCGTAGAACAGGTGGCCGTACGGTGCACAGTACGTCTTCTGGTGTACGGTCGGCACTCGAGAACTTTACTACCCCAACGGCCATCTGATCTATCAGCTATGTTGCCAGGCACATGCTCGTAGAACACATGATCGTTGGGACAGTGATGTTCTCGAGTGGAGACCGGGCACTGGAAGATGAAATGTAGAAAAGCCTGAAGCCTGTCGCGGAAAGTCGCTGAATGCGGGCAACGCAAGACCGGTCATTTTTAATGCGGTGTACGGTGTCTCTTGTGGTGAGTGCCACTCGAGAACTTTACTACCACAACGGCCATAATATATTCTACGAGCTACTTAAGCTATTTTAGATTTTATAGGTTCTTAGGAGAATTAAGGAGTTTCATGAGTCCTAAGTTTGATGAATTCCAAAGATTTAAATTTTAACCACAAGTCTAATTACATTGTTTTGTATCACCTATCAAGTACAGTGATTTTAAAATTTAAATACACAATACAAAACAAATAAAAACTTTTGAGATCAGATAAAAAGCCCGAAACGGTCCTAATTACTACCTTTTCATAACATTTTAATTTCTACATACCGTTGATTTTATTTAATTGCAGTACCTCTCCGCTCTGTAACTTGTAACCAGCCAGATATGAAAATAATCGATAAATTTATTGCATGTCCTCGCACTTCGTTTGTCGTGTATACGCATGGAAGATCGACAGTAATTTTTAATACAGTGGCTCGAAAAGTGGTACTTTATATGCCAGTCAAGTGTGCGCAAAATTGATTTTACCGCACACGTGCTTTTACTTTACCGCTTTTTTTAATTTCTAGCTCGGAGGAACAAGACATTTCTAGTAAATAAAAAAAATTAATAACCAAAGATACAGAATCTTCTTTAAGACTTTTGAAAGGAGAATTTTAAAAGAGACTGGTTGTAATTCCGTGAAGTTAGTACGTAACACTAGCAGATTAGATTCTCTTTGGGTTATATCTTTGTGAGAAAGAAGAATAAATATGAATGGAGCGCATAGGTAACAGGAAGGAATAGTTCATCTTTTCCAAGGAGGTTTTAATGCTTACATGAATTTTATTCCAAGCCTTATTGTAATCTACTTATATTAATATTTAAAAAAACTTACGCATGCGTACGTGTGCTTAACTAATTTAAATATGGCGCAATTTTCGTAAACTGAATTGTGTTGCTTAGAATACAAACAAAATTATGAATATACGTGCAATAAAAAATATACTTATATATAAGGAAAAACAAAGTGAGATTACTCCCCGGACATTTAAAAAAAGCCAAAATTTGCGTAAAATTAACTGTGGTTGGCGAAACCTTGATAGGTATGTACCCATGTATTTTATTTTTCTGTCACTGTCGTTTTTTATTTTAACGAGTTTGTCATTTCCTTTCACACCCATGTATCATGCGACGTTTTTTTAATACAGTTGTAAGAAAACAAGTAAATAAAAAACTACCGTGACAGAAAAACAAAATACATGGGTACATACCTATCAAGGTTTCGGCAATCAAAGTTCATTTTACGCGACTTGTTCCACATTTAAAACGTACGGGGAGTAATCTCACTCTATTTTTATTATACTCGTACACATGTATATTTTTTATAGACATATTATATTAACTATTCATAATTTTACTCGTTTTCACAACTAAAACAACTCAATTCAGTTTTACGAAAATTACGCCATATTTAATTTAGCTAGGCACACGTACGAATGCGTAAGTTTTTTAAAATATTATCCTAGATAAATATCAATAGCTTGGGATATATTATTATTGTAAGCATTAAAACCTCCTTGGAAAAGATGACCTATGCGCTTTATTCATATTTATTCTCCTTTCTTCACAAAGATATAACCCAAAGAGAATATAATTAGCTAACGTTACTAAGTACTAACCTCACAGAGAAACAACCACAGATAAAAAAAATATGAGTCTTCTATTCTGCGGAAACAACCAATCTCTTTAAAAATTCTCATTTCAAAAATATTAAAGAAGATTCATTATCTCTGGTTATTATATTTTTTCATTTGCTAGAAATGTATTGTTTCTCAGAACTACAAATAAAAAAAGTGGCAACGTAAAAAGCACGTGTGCGGGAAAAAAATTGCGCATAGTAAACTAGCACATAAAGTACCATTTTTGGAGCAACTGTATTGAAAGATATATTTTCACACAAGAGGGGCGCTGCTTGTGAACAAATGTGTCAAACTAAATGTCATTTCCATACTCTACCATGATGGAATCTTTTAGTTGTCATTTCACCTCCCATACAAACCCAAATTATGTGTATTTGGCTGTATTCACCAATTTTTATTGCTACTAGGTAAACGTAATGGTTATCGTTGTTTTGTGTATTCCCGACTACACCAGACCGTGACAGCTTTGCGAAAAAGTATGCACAGCATGGCTGTAATTATTTTTTTTTGCCTTTACGCTTGAAGACTTATTACGTTACGGGGTGTAGGTACGTAGAAAGAAGATGCTATTTGTGTCTGTGTAAGTCTCTGTAATTTTATTACTCTATGACTCTGGTGTGGCTGTATACCTACGCAGCGCGCGCGATGTTATGGTGCGGGTGGTGCGGGGAGAGATATAGAGCTCCGCCCAGACCCTCAAGGTCGCTAGCCCATGTGTACAAGCCTTAATAAACTTATTTTTTTTGTATTGATGTAAGTTTTTTTTTTATTTCATTGTGAAACCAGGCATTTCATTCTTCTTATATTATAACATTGTTTATTTAAAAAATCTCAAGATTTTCAAATATCTTCGAATGAAGGTTTGAGTCTTATTCAAAGTTGACCAGTGTATTATAATATAGATATAGATAACAACATCTACAACAGCTACAACAGACAACGAATCAGAAATAAGCTACTATATTACTAGGCCACTTTTCCCTCACTCATCTTGCAGTCTAGTTACTCGTATTGTGCAGTTTTGTACTTTATACTTAGGTACATTGCATTTGTGGACGTTGAACTGCAAGAGACGCCATGTTGAGTGACATCAGCAAATCAAATTTGGCGAGTGTAAGTTACTGACTAAATTACCGTCAAGTTATTTAGGTTACCGCTCGAGTTCATCAACTTCTTTGTTTTGATTCGTGACTAGCTAGTGCTGCAGTCACGGAACGGGCAACTAACAGTGCAGGTAAGTACAATGATGTGTTTAGCCTCCACACATTCCATTGTGCGTGAGTGAGAAGTCTTAGTACTTACCAGCCAATCTATGCTACGTCCAAAAAATAATATCATACTAACTCTTGTTAATTGATTTCATCGTCACTTACTAATTAAGTATGATTGCTTATTGATAGAACGGCTCGCCCATGTGCCGTTCGTCTTTTCTGTTTGAAATTTTACGTTTTAACACGGCACCAATGCAACGTTTGATGTGCGAGTCTTGATGGAATGATGAAAGCTTCTTTGAAATTGATGTGTGACTCAACGAATTTCATCGCTCCCGTTGGCATAGCAATCGTTTCTATTTGAGGCCATAAAGTTTCTCCGTGGTCTCGTACTTGGTACACGCATGCAAGCGGTCACTATTGCCTTGATATGAGCGCGCGCTAGTAATAAATCGATTGGCCGCATTTTAGCACGTTCAATCTCGGACGGTTTGCTACTATTTAGCGAGAAATCCGTAAACATCGGCCCGAGTGTTTATTAGTTTGAAATTCTCAGATGTGTTCGCTGCTTGGTCTAGAGCCTGAACTTTGTTAAAGGTACGTACGCTTAATGCTAAACATACAACTTCTTGCAGAGTTAATAGTGGAAGCTATTACAGTAAAGTAACAGTTAGTTTACGGAATTCACGCTCGATAGCGCGGTGTAGTGCTAAAATATTTGATCGAGGTACCGTTAGCGACAGTTGGTGGTTCCGCAGCGATCTAACCGCGCTCTAGATGGCCGCTAGTAGCGCGCCGCGCCACACCGCGCCACACCGCGCCACACCGCGCCACACCGCGCCACACCGCGCCACACCGCGCCACACCGCGCCGTCGTCGTCGGCACCTTTGTGCATTGACCCGTACATGGCTAGGGACTTGGCTCCTTGAGACACCAACGAGCTTCCTGCTCAGTACTCACATGTCCCTGCTACCGATAATTTATAGAAATTACTTTAGAAATGCTTTCATGAGAAAAAAGGGGAGCACTTTACGCTGATTTACTGACGTTATTGATAACTCCAATTGTCTATTATTTTCGTCGCTCTCTACATATGGGCAGGATAACGTGATAATGTGCTTCTGTGTAGCGGTAATTTAGGGGAAAGTACGTGACGTCATTCCTACATCAGTCTTTCTTCACTTCACACACGCTCGGCTTGGTACAAGGCATTTAGAAATCGAATAAGCATTTTGAAGGTATTTGCGGTAAACGAGTTGGAATGTCATTACGTACGAACATGAGTGCAGTTGGCAGGGGAACACTGTTGTCGAGTCATTATCTAAAATGCGTTTTAAGTTACGAGAGAATTCCTATTAGTCATGTTATATGCCTATGTCGTTTACTAAAGATGCATTCGTCATTTCAATAATCATGTTCTGTATGCGCAAACATGATTTTTTTTTACTTTTGCAAATTGTCTTAAACAATGACCTCTTAATTTAGAAAGCCCTTTAGATACAGTTAAATAACTAACATCTGCACAAAATGATGTTCTTGTTTATCTCCTTACGCGCAGTTGCCAGCGGCTTCACCCGCGTGGATATAGAGGGTGCGCGGTGCGCGGTGCGCGATGCGCGGTGCGCGGTGCAACCTTTCCATTATTTATTATTTCCCTAGAAATCATAAAAGGACATTTAAAAAATGAAAAATTAGTCCAGCCGTTCTCAAGTTATACGCTTACCATCCAACAGCTTTTTAGCCTGTGGTGATCGTAAAGGTCTAATAAAGTGAAACTTTTATTACATCGTCTCAAATTTTTTCGTCTGTGTTGCATGTCGCGTGACGGTCGCTTTCGTCTTACGGTATGATCGTTTCGTCCTCTGTACCGTAGCGAGAGCAGCCATGATTGTTTCGTCCTCTGTAAAGTTTCACTTTTACCGTGGTTTCATAAAACCACACACTTACTTTTTTCTAAATATTGATAGAATATTTTTTGAAATCGGACGAGTAGTTTCGGAGATTATCCTACCTCCTACATATAAACTTACCTACGTTCATCTTTACAAACTTTAAATCTTTTTATTAACACTACAGAGTACCGATTTCTCATTGCTTTCTATTCCACTCGCGAGGCTCTCCTCACTTGGAGGTAGGTACTTTGATTCAAAGTGCGGTCTGCATTCCTGGACGACCGTCCTCGCCATAAACAGACGCATGTCGCCGCGGCCGCGAGTGGCGAGTGGCTGTGGCGTCGTCGGTCGCATCACCCATGCGCGCGCATGCCCAGGGAATGCTGCGCTCGACAGTTTCGCACACCACCCAATAAGGCAGCATAAACAGGTGTAAAAAAATTGGTGTTAGACCCGTTAACTGGAGGCTCCACTCATCATACTCCCATAGTAACCCCCATTATCAATTCTCAAAAAAATATGGACCCTCCATACAAAAATGCTCAAAATTGGTCGATCAGCTGATCGATTTGTATGTAGTTTCTTTTTGCGATTTCAGCAAATTTATAAACCAGAAGTTATTTAGTATGATGTTTAGAAGCCCCAGTCAACAGGACTTACACCAATTTTGTTACTTACATTCTGTATATATTTTCAATACTCCTTCAGGTTGACTGGTGACATTTTAAATATTTTGAAGGTTTTGGCGAATGAAATCTACCTCGAAGAATATGAAACTTGGTCATGCATGCAGCAAAAACTTCAGGTTTTCCGATTTTCTCCCGTCACACGTTACACCAAGCCGATCCCACTCAGCCCATAATCCCCAGTTAGGCTTCAATTTATTGTCGAAATATGTATTCTATCCAATTTAACAGTGTCACTATTTATAAAGACTCAGCGAGGTAATCGAGTGCAGTACAGTCAGCCTCCTAAAGATCTTGTGGCCACTCGCCACTCGCTCATGGAGCGCCCGCGCCGACCGCCGCGCCGGGTCACTGTATCGTGACCGTTGAATTTGAACGGAGCGTGGGACCGCCGTAATAATAACAGCGTACCTACCTAAGTCCTGCCCGGCCCGCCAGTGTTATTCTGACAATCGGAAGATTTACTGCAGTTTTTATTTCAAGTACCAATTTCGAGAGAGGCTAGAACTTGGTCAGTGATCCAGTGGGAATTTTGAGAAGAAATTATTCGGCTCCACTTGGACAGCTACTACATTCGTATTGCCCATTCATGAGATTCCTGGCAACCTATCAAACAATATCGGCAATACGTGGCCATACAAAACATGTTTGGCTATATAGCCATATGGCCATATGGCCATATGGCCCAGACATTACTGCAATATTGCATAGTCTGGCTGGTATTGCCTGCAATGTTGCCGGCCACTGTGTTGAAGCCACATATTGTAGAAAAATGAAAATTAAAAGTTGTTTATTAGGTCACTTGAAGCAACATCTCAAAATAGAGGTTGTTGAGACCTCGTTTTAGGTTTTTATGTAAAACTGTGTCAGGAGGACTCGCACTTCCATAACAAAAGCAAAGTATAATTATATATTAGTACTAAAATACAGTATGGGATAATCCCTGCCGCTCTCTAGATTGCGACCTCACCCCCTTGTCACCCAGATTGATACAGATTGGTTACAGTTTGGTCGTCGTTATAGGATTTCGCTCCCATTTTGTTTGTTCTGTCATTCCTTTTTTGAAATGTCATTTCTGGCCCGTTGTATGAAGTGAGTGTCCAGGGTATGACAAAAGTCTGATAATAAGCAATGTGAACACATATGAACAAAATATTAAGAAAACAAAAATGTTGAAAAAAGCTTGTGTAGATTATGTATTGTATGCTTGCGATAGTAGGTTCTTGGTGGAACACTGAACTGAACATATTTAGGTTTTTCCTTGCACTATTCCACAATTAATATAAATATAAAACACAAATTTGTGTTTAAACCTAAATATTATGTTAAATATGTTTAGGTATTTATGTTTTGTTATGTGTGTGTAACGAAGTTTGAGTGTGCTGTTTGTGGTGTATGTGTGTTTCTGTGTGGTTTGTGTGAGTGTGAGTGTGTGTGTGTTTGTTCGTTTCTTTCACAACTTCAAGTAGAGATTCAGTATCATCGTACGTAACTAAGGGACTGCAACCATGATACTACAGTTTTCTTACAATTGGAGAGTTTTAATGGGTATATACTTATCAAACAATTTATTTATTTTATTATAAATATATGATGATCTAATTTTGTATTGATTGAAAGCGAAGGAGGTCCTATTTAGTTGTTTTGGAGCTATTAAATACTTGCGCCTTTTGCTAAGGTTATCTGGGTTATTGGTTATTGCGGGATTTGTGCGTTTTGGTAATATACTATACTATACTAAGTATATACAATTGTCTTACGGTTAACAGGTTACTATTATAATTGTATATAACTGTTTCGTAGGAAATCTGAGGGGTTTAAAATACATAACATGACCTTTAATATTGCCCGTTTAGAAGCACCTTTAAACAAGTAATATACGTACCTACATTTATTATAATTACAAAGACATGAACGCGCTTGCACAATAACCCGGTATCCGCCTTTGTAATGAAACAATTGAAGGTTGAATGTTTAATTTGAACTTTGTTCAAAACCAATCGCCAGCTGTGCAGAAAAGTAGTTGATGAGCGCTTCGGAATATTAGTGATGGGAGATACACGAAAAGCCCGGCATGATCTGTCATAAATGAATGATGAGTTATGTATGATACATAGACTGTCAAAAACAGAAGCTTCCTTTTTTCGTGGTCGGGTAAAAAATAAAAATATTCGACGCAACAGACGTATATACAGGGTGTAAAAAAATGGTGTAGGACCCGTTAACTGGGGGCTCACCTCATTATACTGAACAACTTTCCCCAAGGAACCCATAGTCAATTCTCGAAAAAAAAATTGGACCCTCCATACTGAAATGCACAAAATTGGTCGATAAGCTGATCGATTTGTATGAAGAGTAAAATATTTTTTTGCGATTTCAGCAAAGTCGTAGAACAAAAGATGTTCAGTATGCTGATTAGAAGCCCCAGTTAACGGGACCTACACCAATTTTGTTACACCCTGTATATAGACTATGACAGAGAATACCTTGTAATCGACCAGGAAAATCAAACGAAAATTTAATTTTGCCATCCCCATTGGACACCCTGTCCCCGCCCCGTGTGCACTACAAGTAAATTAAACTTCAAAACAATATCCCGAACTTGTATCTATCTCCACCAGACTCACCCCCGCAAATAACTCAATTGCCCCGCCCTGGCACCCTGGCACCCTGGCACCCTGGCACCCTGGCACCCTGGCACCCTGGCAACCTGGCACCCTGGCACCCTGGCAGTGGCATCCGCTACGCCACCATGATTCTGTCACTTGAATGAAAGTTTCCGTCTCAGCAAACGGGCTGGAGCGATTTTCTATAATATCGAACTACTCATCTGGGCCTTACAAGTGTCTTGTCTGAACAGATAGTCGCAACTATTCGCGATGGCGATGGCGATGGCGATGGCGGAAGGTACCGTTACTGTGCCGGAATGGGACCATCCGCTGAGCCGCTCGGCTCGGGCAGCGCGGGCGCGGGTCTCGAATCCGTTCTGTAGGTTCGGAGCTTAGGCTGCTTTTAGAGTCACGCTTTTGTAAAGAATGCGGAGCAAGTGCTTCAATCAACTTCAATCCAAGTACATACCTACCGTTTCTTTGTGAGTTTCGCCAATTTTATGAATCTGTAAAGGAATGGGTTTTAAAAACAATCTTCCTTCATTTTTTTTTAGCTTTAGGTAATTCGACCACGCGGGCCCAGTCAATTTCACACACAACCTTTGAGTTTCTTTGCAGGCGTGTGCAGGTTTCCTCACGATGTTTTCCTTCACCGTAAGAGCGTCGGATAAACGTACATATATGAAATCAAAATTCAGAAACACATTAGTACGAGGCAGGATTCGAACCACGATCTGCCGGACAGGAGGTAGCGGCCCTAGCAGTTAAGCCAAGGTACCTTATGTTTTTGTAAAAAAAATATTTTCGCCATTATCACAATTTTACTACCACTGGCCATCGTCGACAAAACTTTTTCAATTCGACTGTATGTTTTTTTTTCGTATGTTTGTTACGCGATATCTCCGCCGATTGTGTACCGATTTTTAAAATTCTTTTTTTATTCGAAAGAGTATACTCCCGAGGGGGTCCATTGTCACCAAGTCAGGATCTGATGATGGGATCCCAGGAATAAGCACGTTTTACGTGTTTTATGTTTTCTCTAAAATAATAAAAGTATTTGCGTCTGGTAGTTATCATCTCATGTTGATGAGCTGATGAAGGAACGTACAACTCCTTAACGGTTAGGCGATAATTCTTCAAATATTTTACGTAGTTACGTATAGACCGATAGTTGTATTCTTTCAGGTTATTCAGGAAGATTTAACTCCTAAACTTTCAAGCTGTTGAGATGATGATGGAAGCCACAGGAATATGTATCTGTTAATGAAACACATGCATTATGATTTTTTTTGAGGTTGGTGTCAGCAATGCCATCGAATCTTAAACATTTGATACGTAAGTAGCTGTGTGCTGACATCAAAAATAAATTTAGGCCCCTAATTTAATTCGTGCCCACCTTTAATTTCGTTATTGTTGCTTAATGTCGTGTATCTATGTATAATAATATTATTTTTCATACTTTTGAGTGAATTTCATTTTGAAGTCGGTTTTTAGTTTTTTAAATTTTTATTTTATTTTGTAACATCTTCATTCGTACAATACTTATTGCAATAAAAGAATTGAATTGAATTAAGTTAAACTTTTCCCTATGAAACTTCGTCTAGTCTCGTCCAGCCACAGCTGGCCCCCGGCATAGTACCCGCTTGGTAATTGACTTACGTCTCTCTAGTTATTGCTTCTTTTCTGCTATTGTAGCCTTTTTCGACTCTTTTGATTTTCTTTACATAGAAAGTCATGTACATGTACATATCCCGCTCGTGCAAAAATGAGCGTTACTCTGCGACTCGCCTCACCGCCAACCAATTGCACTCTCCTATCAATTTGGACATGCATCTCGCAAACATTATTTCATAGCGGTACAATTCGCCACACGCAGTCATAAAACAAAATGTTATCTGTGCCTGTGATGTAGCCAGCTTGTAAATGGACTAGCGAGGTGGTAGGTAGGCAAATATACACACACTTAATTGGTTTTAGAACAGTTGGAGGTAAATTACTTTTCTTGTGGTACTTTCTCTCGTAATCGTAGGCATCTCGATCGTTGTAATAATATGAATCTGCAAGTAGTTACCTGAGTAAGCTTATATTTTCACTCTATCATAAAGTACTTAGCATGCAATTGTTTACTCTTATTTGTTTTCAAACGACTTTAAAAATCAATATAAATTTTATCAAAATCGGTGAAGTGCTTGTTTTTAGAAAATTAACGAAAACAAAAAATGTATTCAAAATTATAGGTACCTACTCACTTACTAATAGTTATTGCGAATAAAGTCAGGTTTAAGTTGTTTAGCGTGGTCAATGCAGTATGCAGTATTGACTCCATAGAAATTAGAATGTGCCCATGCGCAATGCGCACTAACGTTTTCACTCAATCTTTTGTAACTACCCGCTAACGCTAAGTTCTTCTGAAAATAAAATAATGGAAGTGAATAATAAATTAAGTTCATCAATGTGCATGCGTCGGTCTACGGGACTATTTAATATTTCATTACATGCGGTACCTGCTCAGTCACGCATCACGCATGGTGAGACAATAGCTAATGATGGGTGACAGATAGTTCGATCGTGCGCACGCGTCCGTAATAGCTTGAACAACTAGCCACTAAGCTATAATATGTGTACTTCTTGTTGATGTATTGCTTCCCGTGATTAAAGAAATTTATTTTCGTAGGGAATAACGAAACTGAAGTTTAAACAGATAAAAGTAAAGCGCAACAGATGTTTCAATGGCACTCTCCGGGACCAGTAAGGACTACCCTCCTATTTTAAAAATGCGTTATTTATTATTTAAAATCCATAGAGCTGAGTCCACACAATCGGATGACGAGATCCAACAGCTTTTTAAACTGGAGTTCGCACGATGCGATGTTATTATTCTAATTTCTCAATCCGGCGCACATCTGCGACCCAGTTCTTGCTCTAAAAAGAGCTTCTTACAAAAACATTGAATTAGACTATGAATGGAAACTGGATTGTATACATTAATACGTAATTCGGTACGGGCCCTATATTAGGGAGTCGAATAATAACTGGCGAAAATTGTGAATAGACCATCTGAGGCCATGCGTGTGGCCCCTTTGGGCCCCCTCGGTACCCCTCGGGCCCCCTAATTACATTTACGTAGATATGTTAAACTTGTCCCAACATGAAATATTCAGATGCTTTTGTCATTCTTAAATCGGAGTAGAAACTAGTTTTTATTCGGCACTTATCCCATATATTATAGGCACCTCAACAAGATGATTAGCTAGCGGTTACACGTTATTAGGTAGTCAGGCTGTGTGTTTTCAAACCGCGACGTGAAAATATTGCGATTACGAGACATAAAATACACCAGCAGCGGCAGAGCATACCTACCTCTGATTAAAGATTTGTCACGCATGACATCTCGGAAGGGTTAGTGCTGAAAAACACTTCCCGTGTATATTTTTTGAACACTGAACAGAGTAAGGGAAATGTTTCAAGTTTCAACGTTCTGTAACTTATACGAGTTGGTTCAGAGTTCTTCTCTTTTCCTTAAACAGGCAGTAATAATATCAACAATTAACAATTTATTTCCAGAGAGAGAGATATATATCTTGAAAAAAAAATGCTTCTTTTGTATACCTACTAGTACTTATTGACTAACTAGTACTAACCAAAACATTAAAGAGCACTGCCATTGCTCCTAACATTACACGGTACACCGCAGCCAAGTACGGAGGCCATTTAAATAAAGAAAATGTACAAAAAAGGAACTCGTTCTCCTTGTTGCGATGTGGTGATCTCATGGCGCCTCGTCATGCGCCTGCGCAGTCACCAGACCAAAATAGCCGTGTTTAACGCACAGCAGTTCCATCAAATATGGAGACTGCTCAACCATCTGGCCGTAATATAGGTCATTCTGGAAATCGGTTAGTAATAGGTATTTCGTTTGCGCATAGGTGTTGCAGCCGTTACGTAGAATCTGCCGGTTTCCAAAAGGGCGCGCTGAATGGCACCGGTTTGTAAAACGGCGACGTTTTGTAAAGCGCCAGATTTTGCGCCGGTTTGTAAACTAGGTACTGAGTAAAAAAAATCCGAATAAAACCGATGATTTCTTCTTCTGAGAAGTATCCTGCTACCCAGGAGAGAAGACTCGCTCCGCGAGGCTCTTTGACTGTATAATCAATCAACCCTGACCGAACCTAACATCGCTCGCTTCGCTCGGTCATTTAAATTATGTTACTCAGTAGTTTTACACAAAGTGGCGCTTCATACAATACTTTCGTAATTGCAATCCGGCTGAACGTGATGCCGCCGCATTAAAAAAAACGCCGCCATTTTACAATCCGGCGTTGTTCGGCGATCTGTTTTGGAAACCCGCGGATTCCACAATACGGCTTCCACATAGGCACTGTTTATAGGTTGACCACTGTAAGTTTGGGTACATTTTCATCATTGCTAACTTGTTTTTTGTGTGTATAATCTAAGGAGCGAGCGAAGTTCTCCGAGTCTATTGGAACAATCCAGTGTTCGTATGTATGTATGAATAAATGTTTGTTCGACGATAACTCGAGTATTTGGTAGGCAAGCTAGTGATTTTTTTTATTTGAACTGAGCTAAATCGGTCAAGGGGTCGATCGTCAAGATGTAGGGGGTTGTAAATGTTGCAAACATTGTTTCTCTTAACGCCACTAGATGGCGCTGTGCTGGACGGAACCTATTTACACCGCGCAAGCGTTTGGTGAGCGTACCTATATTTTTAAAAACGAGTTCATCGTTATTCACAGGTCTGTAAAGCTAGCAGTGACACCGCACCGTCGAGCAATCTAAGTGGATGCTCGGCTGTTAATTAAGCAACAAATTTATTTGTATTGATAAATTTAGTGCTTATTTGATATTAATTAGTGCCCAAATGAGAATTTTCTTGCTCGAGTAATTTCTGAGCCACAAATTACAATGCTAGACGGTGTCAATGCTTGCAAATAGGTCTGTAAAGCTAGCAGTGACACCGTCTAGCATTGTAATTTGATGCTCGAGCTACCACCATCTTATCTAAGTCTTGCCGCCAAACATCAGTGTTAACAGCATTGATGTATTCCGGCTTGAAGATAAGATAGTCAGTTCTCCATTGCATTGAAGAATCTTGGTAAGCCCGCTTCCGTCTTCGGCATCATCGTCACTAACCATCAGGTGAGATGATGCCAAGGGCTTACCAATTGTGAATAAAAAAAGACGGTGTTAATGCTAGCTTTACAGACCTCATTTACTTGCCCAAAATGAGAATTTTGTTAGATTTTGACGAAAATGTATTCTATCTATATCGTAAGTTGCCAGAGGTACCATAAAAAAGAAAACATTTTCTTCTCAAAAATAACGCTAGGAATTTTTTTTAAGGGGTTTGAAAATGTTTGTATAGAGACTGGCATACTGGAGTCCGCCATATTATTATTTTTTTCAATTTTTCAAAATGATGTCGCACATTGAGACCTATATATTTGGATAGGGGACATACAGAAAAACAAAAAATGTCATTTAACATAGTGTCCTAAAACGTCACGTTACGGAGATAATTGAATATATATATTCCATAATAATTTTGATTATTTTTAACTTCTATATTATCTCAGAAACGTGACACTTTAGGCCAAAATGTTATATGAAATTTTTTGTTCTTCTATAGGTCCTCTATCCAAAAATACAGGTTAGATTGTGCGACGCCATTTTGAAAAAAAAAACAAAATCGCGAATCCTCAGTATGCCAATAACTTTCAAACCCCTTTTGTCATCGACAATGCCATATTGCCAAATGGCTCGGGGTCACACAAATAGGATTTCGCACGAAAACTTTAACTACCAACAGAACAAGACCTCTAAGTACATGCTTTGCTCTATGTAAATTAGGGGTCTACTGAGTTTAGAAACTTTAGAAATTTCATTTTTTCTGTTGGAATGGAAGGACTTCAGATTTTCACATATTTTTTTCTGTAATATATGTTGAATATATTGAGTTTTTTTTCAAGATTTTATGGCCAATAGTTTGGGAGATGGGCGAAGGGGCGAATGGCAAATTTTCGCCTATTTTCTTAAATAACTTCGAATCTATTTATTTTAAAATTATAACCAAAATATATTTGAAATTCTCACAACAAACCATTTTATTTGATACTAGCTGTTTCCCGCGGTTTCACCCGCGTGGACAACGTTTCTATGACTTTTCGAGGGTGCGCAGTGCGCGAGCCGCAAGCGGCTCGCGAGCGTGGTGAAAAGTAGCCTATGTCTGAATCCAGGTCCTAATCTGTCTACCTACCAAATTTCAGCCAAATCCGTTCAGTAGTTTTTGCGGGAAAGCGTAACAGACAGACAGAGTTACTTTCACATTTATAATATTAGTAGGGATGACAGACGATACATTATGCGTATTTTTTTAAAAATTTTCTAATTTACCCCCAAAAGTGGCCCCCATGTTTGAAATTTACTTATTTACGTTACTCGTCCGTCTTTGGGTCACCGACTTACATCATCATCATATCAGCCGAAAAACGTCCACTGCTGGACAAAGGCCTTCCCCAAAGATTTCCATGACGACCGGTCCTACGCTGCCCGCATCTATCCTACGTTTTTCGGTGCGCGGTCACCACTTGTGAACTTTACTAACCTAACGGCCATCTGTTCTACGAACTATGTGCCCTGCCCACTGCCACTTCAGTTTAGCGATTCTGTGAGCTGTGTCGGTTACTTTGGTTCTCTGACGGAAACCCTCGTTTCTGATTCGATCACGCAGAGAAACTCCGAGCATAGCACGCTCCATTGCCCTTTGAGTGACCTTGAGCCTTCTTACGAGGCCCATAGTAAGCGACCATGTCTCAGTTCCGTAAGTCATCACTGGCAACACACACTGGTCAAAGACCTTAGTCTAGAGACACTGCGGTATTTGGGACGTGAAGATATTGCGAAGCTTCCCGAACGCTGCCCAGCCGAGGTAGGTTCGACGATTGATTCCTTTCTTGTTAGCTGGACTGTTTGTCCCAGGTACACATATTCGTCAACAACTTCCAGTTTAGAGTCTCCAACCTTTAGGGGGGTGGGTGCGACACGGACATTTTATTTTATTTTCGTCTTGTCCATGTTCATTTTAAGACACACTTATTGAGATACCTTATTGATGATCGATGTATCGATGGTTAAATTGACATCGCAGGAGAGAATTTAGCACAGCCCAGGTTTCGACTGAATGAAAGGCTTTCTCATAGTCCACAAACGCCAAGCATAGTGGCTGATTGTACTATTTAGTCTTCTGTATAATCTGCCGCAGCGTATGTATGTGGTGTACGCACAGAAATCGGAATAAATAAAAAATATTATTTAGATTTTTGTGGGTGTATGGTACTAAAGCCTTTTCGGAAACCGGCTTGTTCGGGAGGCTGGAACTTGCATTGCATACTACTGCTTACGAAGTAACTAGTATCTCATCTGTGCTACTACTATGTAAAATACTACTAACATATGTGTACCAAATTTAAACTCAATCAGTCCAGTTGTTTCCGAGCAAATTGGCTTTGACAGAAGGACGGACAGACACACGAGTGATCCTATAATGGTTCCGTTTTTACCGTTCTTGTGTTGGTACTTTGTATGTACTCGTATATACCTAATCTGTCAAATTTTCTTAATCGAGGAAACTTACTAGCGTCTATAATATGCAATATACAAATGGTAAGTCTAGGTAAACTCTCAAAAAGGTACCTTCCATACAAATTGAAAAATGTTAGATGCTCCTGCGAGAAGGTAGGCACGAGTACCTAGGTGGGAAGTTCAGCCAAGTAACTAGTATCTCATCTGTGGTTCAGCTTCTTTTTGCGTGAAAGAGTCAAACACTTGGACTGCAACGGAAGTGGCGAAAGAATCTGTTCCCTCCATAGTAACCAAGTATAAGTCACCTTTTTATCAGGAAGGTTAAGGCTCCATGGACATACAGCCTAAACCGCGAGACAGGAGGGCGAAAAAGTAAAGCGAAGCCCAAGAACGCTTTCTGCGAGGCCGGAGGAATAAAAAGTGTCAGGGACGTCAAACCAATCAAAACCACACGTTTCACGTTAAACCAACGGCAGGACAGTGCGCCCCGACAGTGCGCCCCGACAGTGTGCCCCGACATTGTGCCCCGACAGTGCGCCCCGACAGCCCGTTTTTTCTAATATACCTAAATATAATGTATGATACAAATAGCATAACAGACCCTGCTGACTTCTGCTGTTCACATCATTCTGTCCTCATTTCTAACCACGAGCACGACCCACTCACTGCACTGCGCAGATATGATCTCAATCATCTCACCGTATCTCGCACACAGATCTGCCATGTTTGCAGTATTGCCTTCTTTCTGCCCGTGACTTTGCCTGTGCTGCTTTGCTCGTCACTGATACTTTTAGGGTGAAGGAAAACATCGTAAACCTACTCACGCCTGCGAAGAAACCCGATGGTCGTGTGTGAATTCGACCAAACCGCACTGGGTCCGCGTGGACCGCGTGGTCGACTAAGGCCCATTCGCCCTAATTCAGGGTAGGCTTGAGCCCCTCGGTGGGGACGTATATGGCGGATTAATAATAAAAAATAAAAAAGTAAACAATTAAGGGGGCCCTATATCATAAAACTTGGGGGAGGCCTTTGTCCAGCAGTGGACGATTTTTGGCTGATATGATGATATCATAAAGCACACGTCTTTTTTGAAGGTTTTTTTGCAAATGGAATGAATTAAAAAAACATAATGCATTATTAGTTGGTAGTTGAGCGAGCGAGCGAGCGGGCGGAGTCCTCCGGGTCTACTTACTGGAACAGTCCGGCGTTTGTATGTGTGTATGTATGTTTATATGTTTGTTCGACGATAATTTGTTCGTTGATCAGAAATTTGGTGGGCAAGTTCGAACATGAGCCAAATCGGTCAAAAGGTTGCCACAATATAAGGGGTTGTAATGATGAAAACGGTTTCTCTAAACACCACTAGATGGCGGTGGACAGAACCTATATCGCGCAAGCCGTAGTAGGCGTACGTTTTTTTTTAAAGGAGTAGGTACATCGCGAGTTCACATTTCACTTATTTTATTTTAGACTCAAACACGTACCTACTTAATCAGAAAATCTCATTTTTATCACGCTTTTATTAGCTTCATCTGTATGTATGTATGTATGTATGTAGGTATGTTTGTAACCGACACCTTTGCACTTAAATTTTGACCCACTTTAAACGAAAAGATTTAATTCAAACTTTGTACATTTATCAAGAATCAGTGACAATACAGTAATTTCATAAGTTTATCTCATTATCCTGAACTAAAAATTAAAAAATAATTTATAATATATTTTTTAATAAGACAGAATTTACAAGTTAGTCATGCCCTAGCAAAAAATAAACACATGTGCCCGATCGATACTCCGCGTGTGGCCGGGCGGCCGCCCGGCCGCCCGGCCGCTGCGCTGCTCCAACGAACGTGTACGGAGTCGGAGACACGCTTTGAAAGGGTTGAAACTTGAAAGGGTACCTAATTGAACTGTATGTTGTATATGGCCAAGTATGAAAACAAATCGTGAAGAATTTTCTTAAAAATAAACCATTTTCAGTTGGTATTTAAGGCCTAAAATAAACTACACACGCTAATTAAATGTATACACAGACATCGGAATAAAATGAAGAAAATGCTCGTAAAAACATGTTCAATTGATTTAGGATCTCAAATATTGAATTTTCATGTGGTGGTTTTCATAATTTGTCATCTTCAGTTATCCACGCGGACAAAGTAGCGGGCAACAGCTATCCATAAATAGAAGAGGAGACTTATGCGTTCATAGATAAGGGTATAAGTTAGTTACTCAGTGCAATTCTACGTGCATATAATGTTGATGAAGTGCCTACATACATACTAGTAACTGGGCATTTTCAGAAAAACGTCCACCCCCCCGTTTTGTCGTGTCCCGCGTGTTTGAATTTTTATAACATGTAAAATTTATATGAAACTCAATACATAAATGATTGAAAATACATTAAGAATATTAAATTCAACATAATCGTATAGGTATTTTAACATAAATTCGCGTAATATTAAAATTATAACAATTATTTAACACCAAGGTGGTGAATTTTGACGTGTCCCACTCAAAATTTGCCAGGTGTGAAAACTTTTTGTACTGGGCCATACTGAGGTTTGGGTATCATTTGAAACTAGTCTTAAGTGCCATTAACCTCGGCACGTTTAGAATTTTTATCTTATAACATTGCGAAAAGGTTTAATTTACAAAAATATCGTAATTCGTGTCGCAGGTGGACAGGTCACCTTTGTGACGGGAACAAACACTAAATTAGGATTTTACCAAGCATGTTTTATAATTTAAATGGCAACACTATATTCTAAACTCGCTGACCACCATTAAAAAAAACAGTAGTGTCAAAACGCTTGAAGATCAGACGTGTTGTTTTTGTTGTGCCATTTTCGCCAAGGTTTCGTCGGTCAGGTATGTGACACATTATCTTGTACTCTGTTTTCTTTTTGCCATGTTAAAGCTTACTGTAGCAACCAAAATCTAATAACAAAATCATATTTCACTCGCTAACAAACGTATAATTAGCGGTTATCTCAAAATTATTTATTCAGTAAGACTGGTAACAGGGTGTGACGGTCACTTTTGTGATATTTTGTTGCGTCACATATAGTGTGACCCAAAAAGTCACAAAGGTGATACGATAAAGCTGAGACTACATGCCTCGAACAGCTTGTTCGGCGATCAATGTATGGACAGGCATTTTATATGCATTTATTAATTAATTAAACAGCGTTCACTTTATTTTATGGCGTATAAAAAGAAATCTCTAGTAGGTACCTCTGTAACAAATTTCAATAAATTTAATTAGAAATTTTTGGTTTTATAAGGGTGTGACAGAAAGGGACAGCAGGACTGACGGACAGATAGACTGAAGGTATGAGGGTTATAAGTGTTTGGTCGCCTATGGAACCCTAAAAACACTTGCAGTAAGTACAATGAATGTGATAAATATTTACCAGTATATTGATCTCTTTAACAGTATTACAATTGTCTTTTTTTTACTTCATCTACATCAATAATAATAGTACTTTAAGAAATGAAAAAATACCTCAGCAAATTTATCAGAATCTACAAGCATGTAAACCAAGCCTTACACAAATAAGTCAGTCACTTTTGTGACTGTCCCACAAAATGTGACGGAGAAAATTGGCTTTTTCTCCAATTTTTATTATTGTTGTGTATAAATAACTTGATTTATTATATTCTAATATTATTTAGCTATGTAGAATCATATAACTTTACCGTCTTGTCGACGAAATTAAGATTTTATGCTAAAAGTAACGTTTACTTTGGGACCAGTTGTTACAAAAGTGAATTTGAAATTACTTTAATATTTACATTTGTTGATTTGGTTATTATATTTTATACTTTTTTGATAGAATTCATGGTCATCTTTACAATCCAACTGATCTTTTTAAGTCCTTCCCTACAAAGTTTTACAAAAATAATTATTTTTGGTTGTCACAAAAGTGACAACATTTTTCTACCTTGTTGGTTAAAATTGAGGTTTTCTCATAAAATTGACTAGTTATCGTAGAATAAAACATTATTTCGTATAGAATAAGTCATGTATTACATATCTAAACTCAAAAATCACCAAAAATGCAATCTTTAAAATTAAACCATCATTTTTACCAGGGGGAGATGTTTTTCTGAAAATGCCCAACTAGATAAAACGTTCTGGGATAATTACCAACGTATTTTTTTTTAAATTAATATTTATAATTGGTAAGCCCTCGGCATCACCTCACCTGATGGTAGGTGATGATGATGCCGAAGATGGAAGCGGGCTAACTTAAGATTCCCCAACGCAAAGGAGAACTGGCTATCTTATCTTCAAGCCGGAACACATCGTAGTGGTTCCTTCTTTTATTTTTAGAGTTAGGTTACCAAGGGTTTACCATCTGTGGATAAAAAAAAGAGTGGATGTGATCCTTGGAATTTGCTGAAAAAGATCCTGTCCTCATTTCTATTTCTGTCGACAGCAACTCATTTTCACTTACTGATTCACCATACATTTATGATAGCGATAATTTTCAAACGGTTGTTTTATCGAGATTCCAGCTACGAAGTCATACGAAGTGGAGGCCTAGTAGGTTAACGACCGCTTCTGTATTGTAGCCTTCAGTTTGTGGGCTGGTAGGTACTAGGCGCCTGCTGGAGTGTTTGGCAAACTATTTTGGCACGAGTTCAAAGCTCTTCCGTAGCTATGGAGGTCGCCCGTTACTCCTTCAATACGTACCTACCTACCTACATGGTAAGATAGTGGAACACAATTACCATTTTGTCAAAGATGATGTCATCAACACACGCTCTATCTTTGCTGACGTTATTTAATGTTCCTAAGAAGCTAGTAGGTGTCTGCTAACCTTACCTGGAGGAATCTTAACGTTAATTTTACGAGTAGTATATGAGTTTGTCCAGATTTCAGATGACATAGGCGTGAATAAAACAATCTAATTTTTTCTTTGCTTTGATTGAGGGTCCTTCCTCCTGCCTGCTACACTTTTGGCCTTATGTACTAAAACTCATTTCCCTTCCCATACAAACTAAATCTTTTAAAAAAATGGTTGAACCGAGTCTAATGAAACTTCTTACAAATGCGAGAGATCAAATTGTACTGGGTGTATTGACTACTTTTTAGGGTTCCGTACCCAAAGGGTAAAAACGGGACCCTATTACTGAGACCTAGCTGTCCGTCTGTCTGTCTGTCTGTCCGTCTGTCCGTCCATCCGTCTGTCACCCACCAGGCTGTATTTCATGAACAGTGATAGCTAGACAGTTGAAATTTTCACAGATGATGTATTTCTGTTGCCGCTATCAAAACAAATACTATAAAAAACAGAATAAAATAAATATTAAAGGGGTCTCCCAAACAACAAACGTGATTTTTTTGCTCGATATTGGTAACGGCAACAGGTAGACGCTTGATATATTCACAGAATATTTAGTTGTATATGCACTTTAAAAATAAATAATTGAATTAAATTAAAACAAATATTTAAGGGGGCTTCTATATAACAAACGTTATATTTTTGCTTGATATTGATAACGGCAACAGGTAGACGCTTGATATATTCACAGAATATTTAGTTGTATATGCACTTTAAAAATAAATAATTGAATTAAATTAAAACAAATATTTAAGGGGGCTTCTATATAACAAACGTTATATTTTTGCTTGATATTGATAACGGCAACAGGTAGACGCTTGATATATTCACAGAATATTTAGTTGTATATGCACTTTAAAAATAAATAATTGAATTAAATTAAAACAAATATTTAAGGGGGGTTCTATACAACAAACGTTATATTTTTGCTTGATATTGATAACGGCAACAGGTAGACGCTTGATATATTCACAGAATATTTAGTTGTATATTCACTTTAAAAATAAATAATTGAATTAAATTAAAACAAATATTTAAGGGGGGTTCTATACAACAAACGTTATATTTTTGCTTGATATTGATAACGGCAACAGGTAGACGCTTGATATATTCACAGAATATTTAGTTGTATATTCACTTTAAAAATAAATAATTGAATTAAATTAAAACAAATATTTAAGGGGGCTTCTATAGAACAAACGTTATATTTTTTGCTTGATATTGATAACGGCAACAGGTAGACGTTTGAAATATTTACAGAATATTGATTTGTAGTATTCACTTTAAAAATAAATAAATTAACTAAAATAAAATTAATATTTAAGAGTGGGCTTCCATACAACAAACGTGATGTTCATAGATAATGGTACGGAACCCTTCGTGCGCGAGTCCGACTCGCACTTTGCCGGTTTTCTAAATGAGTAAGTACTTTATTTAAAAAAAATTGCGAGTTTTATTTAAGATTACCTACTATGAAAACCTTAAAATCACTGGTAAGTAAGTATAGTATACTTATCTTAAAAATCTTATAATCATTATATTTCAGTGGCACCACTTTTACAATTTTGTGTCTTGCTTATTTGTATGAAATTCATAAGAAATGTAAAAGTTTGTATGGAAAAAGAGTTTCGGGTGACGGGCATGCAGACAGCTATTTGGGTCATCGACTCGGCTGTGTGGCTGTGTGGCTGTGTGGCAGTGGGGAGGCAACCGCGCCCTCTGGGGGCCGTTGCTGCCCCGATAGGAACCAGCTGTCAGCTGATAAGAGATAACGACAAAACGCCCACAGGAAACGCCGGAAACGATAAGTGCTTTGAACTGTGTATGCATTTAAATAGTTTTGTTGGTATGCTCTGAATGCTGTGCTCGACTGCTCGCCGCGCCGCGCCGTTACGTAGCGTTGATTGTCAGTTTATCAATAAGGTTTCCTCTGCCCTTTTAAGACTACTTTCCAACTGTTTTTGAATTTATTAAGGGGGTTAGTTTGTCCTATTATATAAGGTGTACTCGTAACAAAATTAGCTGAAACTATTTTAACTGGTGCTTCTACCCATGAAACTGAACAACTTTCCCCATGGAACCCATAGTCAAATCGCAAAAAAAATTTGGCTCTCCCATACTAATTCGATCAGCTGATCAGCCAACTTAGTATGGGAAGTTCAATTTTTTTTGAGATTTGACTATGGGTTTCATGGGGAAAGTTGTTCAGTTTAATGGGTAGAAGCGCCAGTTAAAATAGTTTCAGCTAATTTTGTTCGTATAAATGTATAGTATGTCAAAGTGTATAATATTTAACAAGTATTTAACGTACAGTATGGCCACCCCTGCCTCTCTCCGGATTTCGACCTCACCCCACCATCACCCAGATGGACACAGATTGGTGCTAGTTCAGTTCTCGAACGTTTAGGATTTCGCCATTTGTTTTTAGAAATGTCATTTCTCTCTCTATTGTTAAAGTGTTCGTAATCAAATCAAGCGATAAATAGGTTGGGACAGTTTTATTATTCATAATTTAACTTAGAGAGCACAAGTCGCATTAGATTCTATTAGGTATATAAAACGACTTCAAGCATGACCTCCCAATGACCATAAATGATAGAATTAAGGCTATCAGATCAAGCCTATTAAGGTGAGTTACGCGGTGGTCGGTGCATCGCGCGTGGGAGGACCCTGGACCTGTGACTCATGCTCTTGTATTTATTCTAATCTAATGCATAACGACGACGTATAGATTGTATCCAAGCAATGAGAGCAGAGCCGCATTTAGAGGGAAGTTTCTTCAACGTGAAGGACGCACCATTGGTCTATGCTTCGGCAACCAGCAGAGCGATTCACGTACCTACGTACGAGTAATTACTGTCAGCTGGCTGATTAGCTGGAAGTACAATTTTGACTATCTAATGAGCTATGATCATACATAACATAACATATCTAGTGAGTCGGTCGGTACCTAATTATTATCCCTACACGCACAGAAATCGCAATAATCTACACGTTCCGCAGGTGATGCAAAGTATAACCACGGTGTTTCCCAAATAGCACGAAAACGATAAGTTAAAGAGAGAGATTAAAACTCCTAACATAATCATAATACACTTTTCAATACAGTTTTTTGATATGTGGTCCTTTGTATGCCAATAAAGTGTGCGCGAAATTGATTTTACCGCACATGTGCTTTTTACTTTACCACTTTTTATATCTAGACCGCCGCATTCTAATCTCTGGCTGTCAATATTTTCAGTCTTTACAATAGGCCTTACTTCACTAACTTCCTTAATTTCAGGTTCAATTTTGCAGAAATGCCTCTTGTACGGTAGTAAATAATAGGTTATCTACCTTTTGGTTGTGAATTTCACAAGCACTTTGTGTATTACTTTGTACGTGGTACTTATATGTTTGCTAGATATTTAGGAATATGAAAATTTCTGTTTTTAAAAATGGTGTCTTTGTTATGTACACGTCTTCTGCCATTCTTTTGTAATTTCTCTTATCAAGGTCTGCTGGAAGAAATTTCTTATAGAAATAAGCTGTATGTTTTATATAATTTAATGTGTGTTTGTCCCTATTTCTGTGTGCAATAAATTGTGAAATAAATAAATAAATAGCAACCAAATTGAATTTGATGTTATAATTGAACAAGACGTGTAGTAAGACGTATATCCGGGGCCCGGGCTAGAGGGATATAGTCACAGATTACTAAATAGTCACTTCGTAAATATAGTGTTGCTATAGTCATCCTTCTCACACTAGAAAACTTACTTAAATTATGTTTATCGTTGGGGAAACCAAATTAGCGCCATTTACAATATCAGTGGTACGTGTTTGTTTGTGAAAAGTGATTTCCAATGCAATTTATGATTTTACCTGTTTTCTCACAACTGTATTAAAAAACTTCGTATAAAATACATGGGTGTAAAAGGTAAATGACAAACTCGTGACGATGGTAAACCCTCGCCTACGCCTGGGGATTACAAATTCACTTGCTTGTTATTTACCTTCTTACCACCCTTGTATCGTAAATAACTATAACTGAACTACATAGTTGCTCGAGGCAAAGAGAGTAGTAGTGGCCTAAAGATTGCGCGGTAGTCATAGCTATTTCGACTCTCGGCACGAGTACGTAAGGTGCGTTTCTTAGGAGAAACGCTAAAGTGAACTCCTGCGATTATTACTCGCAATTTGTAGGCTATTAGGTCTTTTTGGTTTTGTTTGATAGTGATGTATCTGTAATGTATTAAATGTAATATCTAATCTGTGGTTGTGACTTGTGACCGTGGTAGCTTTCAGTGACTGATTCTTTACGCTTGCATTGCATGTAGCTAGCTAGTATGATCGTTTCTTTCATTCATGGTGGGGCGTTCAAAAGTTGGTACTTACGTATCGCAGAGAGATCGTCTGTAGACAATGGCGATTGCAATTTTTTTCGTGACTACTTGAACCCTGGTCACCTATAAAGATAGATAAATATGAATCATAATATGACATTGAATTAAAAGCTGTGCCCGCCTGCGCGCGCGCCCGCTCCGCATTGCGATGGTCGGTGGGCCGCCTGCATGCTGCGTGGGTTTGTCGGCGCCGAGCACTCCAAAGGCCAAACCCACCAATTGCATACCTATTAAAATATTTATTGCTTCCATCGATTGGGTTCAGTTGGATTCCATAAGGGCTTCACAGTTAATTGGTTAAATTAGTGTGGAAAGCTGTTAATTAGGATTTCTGAGAAGTAAGTAGGTATGTTACAAGTTTTGGAATATAGGTACTCACGTTTAAGAGAACTGATGGCATTGCAACTGATTTACTAACATGGTTGATATTATTTATTAGTTATTTAATATCCAGGTATTATACCTATATGTAGGTAAGTTCCATTGAACTTAAGCATGCAACCAAGATGTTATCATTTTCTTCCAATCATTTAATTACAAAATATTAACCAGCTATAACTTACCTATCTATTAGCTTCATTTTACCATCCGCGCTCGTACGGCGCGGGCGCCTCGGTTACTTTGTCGTAAAGCCGTGCAGAGGCGGTCCGGCCGGACTCCGGACTCCGGACTGACCAAGAGCAAGCTCAGGGCTACAGAATAGGAAACTCCGACCTCGGGGGACATGGCTTTAGAACAGTTTATTATACGCCGGCATTTCGTTTTGATGTCAGTCAGTACTTATACTTACCCAGGTTTGCAGAACTATTAACATATTAGATATAACAACAGCTTCATAACACGAAAGTTGACGCCGAAGGCATTTTACTAACAAAAGAAATGTAATCAGCGCTCTAGGTAAGTACCTACACGGAATGGAAGACTTCATTACATTGGACTAATTAACCCAAATAGGTATTATTCACATTTTGATAAGCTTGGAGTTTTACTGGAAATGTTCGCATCTATGTTGCTATTTCCACATAAATAACATTCCGGTAGCGCGAATACCAATTGAATAATTTAAAATCATTTATTTTCAGACCAAAGATCCATATTTTTTAGTATGAACACAACTTAACCTATATTAGTAACAGCAAAAGTAATTATACAATTTTGAGTGAAACAGCTCAGAAAGTTAGTTTCTGTCTGATGCAGACATACGGACTGCGAAGGAGGCGCCCACCCAGTGTTTCAGGATAGGCTAGGCCCCTTACACCTATTAGCAATCATCTTCAGAATAAGTAAGTACCTAAAACTTTATAGTTTCCCGTTATTATTAAATGGCAAGACACTCGGCTTGTCACTTTAGGTCGGTCC
Source organism: Coleophora flavipennella (assembly GCA_947284805.1). Taxonomy (NCBI): domain Eukaryota; kingdom Metazoa; phylum Arthropoda; class Insecta; order Lepidoptera; family Coleophoridae; genus Coleophora; species Coleophora flavipennella. The sequence goes on from OX369273.1 coordinate 548,863, forward strand.
GAGAAACCCTCCGCGAAATCACGATCTTGCTTAATACCTATCTCTTATTATTAGAATCGTGTCTATACTTAGTAGGTATTTCATGTTCGGTATCTTAGTGATCTTATCGCACTCCGTTATCACAGTAACGCGCCGTCAGCGGAGGCAGTGATTTTGTCTTCTCTCTTATGTGTACATAGGTATATAAAAAACAAATATAAAATCTTCTGGTGTTTAATGGTTGGGATGATTGTCAGCTACAAAACTGCTGATAGTTAAGCACCAGAATGTTGATTTAACTGTAATAGTGATCCGAGGTACTTGTTTCCAATTCAGTTGATGTTAACAGGTATCAAGCTGGTGTGTGGGGATAAAAACTTGATGTTCCCGCGCGCGGCTGCAGCGAGCGAGAGACGCGGGCGCAGCGCAGTGCGCAGTGCGCAGGCGCGGCGCAGACCAAAAAGTCGCCGCATTCCATTGTTGATTGGATACGAGCCGAGTCGCGGTCGCGCCGCTCCAATGGGAAAAGTCTCACAGCGCAAAGCTGTATGGAGTCGGCATTTTGTTTCAAAATAAAACATGTCTTGCAAGTTCATGCTCCAAGGGATTGGCGTCACAAAAGCATTGAACTTATAGCTTGTTTTTGCTCAGGACACAGTGGGACATATGATAAACTGCTTCTATTTTCAGGCTGACTTCTCGAGATTAAGCAGACAAAGAATAGACAAAAGCAGCCATGAATGAGAATGACTTCAATCATATTGCAACATCTTAAAACAATAGGGATGATGACAGCATCAGAAATAAATTATGAACTCTCGATCACTAAATTGCCCTCCTACTAGAACTTCGAAAAAACCTTACTCGTTTTGTTTTCCATCAAGTCTTCGATTTTTAATTCACCAAAATCACAAAATGAATGACTCTGCTAAACTTTGACGTCACGCTTAGGTATAATTCCTAACCTTTTAGAACAAAATGTCGTTTTTGACAGATGATAAAAAGTAACTCAAATGACAAGCCTTCGTCATCCCTATTCCCAACTATGACATGACACTGACAGATATACATAGGTAGGTACTGGAACAAATTTATGTAAAATATTTAAAAGTACATCGAGAAGTCATGTCCACAGCAGTTTGTTGTCGGTTGGGTGCGACTGTTGCGACCCAGTGCAGGGCGTAATGCGGTGCAATCACCGAGCGGCGAGCGAGCGTTCCCGTGAGAACGCGACCGCCGCGCCGCCGCAGCCTGCGCGCGCGCACTCGCTCCGCATGCCTTCGAACAAAGGGTCAAAACTTTCGCGACACATTTATATGGACCATACAAATGTCCACGCGTATCATGATAAAAGCAACTGGTTTGAATAATGAGCGCGGAGACCATCTCAGAATTGGAATTGGTTTAAAATCAGAGTCTAAGGACATGTTATGTCAAGTTGTTAGATGTCATTTTATCGATATCGATAGAGAACGGCGCCCGCCATGCCGATTTGGATACGGATACAGAAAGTAAGCTGATAATGATAGATAATCGATACTTACCTACTTTAAATCTTATCGATTAAAAGAAGGTTAGATTATTGGATACAAAAGATATAAGATGGATGGTTTAGTGAGAGGCTGCTTAAAAGTTTATTTAAAATAGGTAGGAATACTTAGTTGTTTTAAAAAGATACGTAGAGTAGTACTTATTTATATATGTATATCTCCACGAACAGATTTGTTGGTTAGCTAGGACTGTGCCCGTGCCCCGTGCCCGTGCCCCGTAAGGGTAATAAAGATAAGTTCTCAATAATGTCGTGTTACCATTGAGTTCGCTAACTATATTTTACGTATTATAGATACATATCAATATAATTAATATATAATATACACTTATTTATTACATGAACCATACCATAATAAGGCCGTTGTCCAGCAGGCCCAGCAGTGGACGATTTTTGGCTGATATGATGATTATTACATGTACTTACCATAATATGCATAACGGATCATCGTGGCCCGATCGTTAGAATTAGTCAGATCATGAAATGCCCGGGCATATAATTGAGGGACTCCGCAAAAACTAAGGTTAGGTTCAACATCATCATCATCATTATATCAGCCGAAGGACGTCCACTGCTGGACGTAGGCCTCCCCCAAGGATTTCCCCGCATCCAGAGGCTTCCCGCGACCCTCACAGGTCATCGGTCCACCGAGTGGGAGGCCTGCCCACGCTACATTTTCCGGTGCGCGGTTGCCACTCGAGAACTATACTACCCCAACGGCCATCCGTTCTACGAGCTATGTGCCCCGTCCACTGCTACTTATGTTTAGCTATTCTGTTAGCTATGTCGGATACTTTGGTTCTCCTACGGATCTCCTCGTTTCTGATTCGATCACGCAGAGAAACTTTAGCTTAGTTTAGCATATCTGGTGCCACCGCACCGTAGAAAGGAGCTCCGTCGACTTAGTATTTTTTGAACATACACTTACTTCAATCAATAGAAGCCGCATTTGTAATGCAGCCTTGCTTGGTTAACAGAAATTTATAAAATAATATACTAGGGTTTGATATAAAGTATAATAATTAATATATATTTACTTAATAATAATAATAAATAGTTAATTTCCACAAACGTTACTACCACAGACTCACGGATAAAACTTAATCATCTACTTTAAGTTTCCTTACTCGGCAACAATTAATTCAGTAGGTACCTAGGTAGGTAGGTAGGTAAATTAATGGTTCTTCTGTGGTCATCTCATACATCTCCCTCTCGTATTTACATACAATATGTCATGGCCATATGGGTGCAGTAGACAAAAATCTATCTAAATATTTAAAATTTAGTAGGTATTATAGGTAGGTACAAGCTGCTGCTCCAGGCAGGTAGGTACCTACCTAATGATAACAAAAGAATGCAGTAAACAGAGTGCCCGGCGGCGCGGCGTAGTTGTAACCGTGTTTTCCCTAACTAATTAACTAATCTAATTTTAATGGGTTTGACGTGTTAAATATTTGGAACAAGTCAATGTCCCTCATACTCTAATTATTTGAAGGCCATTCTATGTTTGAGCACAGAGACAGAGTGAGACAAGGAAACAGTTCGTATTTGAACAAGTTTTTAGATGTTTCACATTTTTTGTCTTAGTTTCTTCAACTAAAAAGAGTTGTTTGTTTTGGGGATGCTGTAATTAATATTTTTCCCACGGGTCAAAACACTGACTTATATTAGATATCGTTGGGTCTAAACCCATTGAACATTACCTATAACTTTTGTATGATTATTTAAAGAAAGAATCCACCTTTAAAATTACAAGAACTAATAAAAACCATAAGCTTTTATGATGCTGATCAGGTAGTCTAACTAAAAGCAGGTTGAGGGAATAAAAACAGTAAGGTAGGTAATGTAGAAAGATAACAACATTGTAAATTATAATGACTTTTTTTTGCTATCGCTTTCGAACGAAGTCAAGTGTGTCCCTTGGGAAAACTTGCAACCACGTTGAGTAATATCAAGCAAAAACTCTGTGTGAAAACAGTGAACAATGTCTTCAAGACTGTTCATAGAAGCGACTCATTGAAGCCTATCGTGGGTCCAACAGCAAAAGACCTCCCTGCCCCCTGCGCTTGTTCGTATCAATGAACCTTATGAGGGTAGATAGACGAATTATCAAGTGTCTTCTTTAACTGGTCGACCCGTGCACATGTTGCATCCATTGAGGTCCTTTCACACGGTCAAAGGCGACAAAAAATAATACAAAAACCGTTATACGCTCTAGAAAAAAATGTTCCCATAACTCATCGTGAATGTCTCATTGAGAAACTGTAGTATGGTTTGGTCCACCGCCATGCATGTGATGGGTTAAATCCCTACGTATCAAAAAATGGTATTGAGGACAGTTCTTGTGACGTGAGGAACAGTTCCGTGCCATCATGAGGAGTTGCGGAGAGCTGAGCAAAGCTATTTCTTAACCTTCATCGCACTCAACTCATACACAGTACTTAATACATGGCTTGGTCATATTATGCAGCTCTCGTGGCTGCTTCGTATTTACCATAATGTTATGATATTATAGTATAGCACACACTGGGCCCGCATAGTCGACTAAGGCCCGATCGCCCTAATCAGGGTAGGCTCGAGCCCCTTAGTGGGGACATATGTATGGCTAAATTTAATATCTACCTAAATCCTTATTTTCTTTCTGACTAAGCCTAGATATTTGTGAGAAAGGTACAAGACTTATAGATCAAACACACACCGGAGGAATTAAACATTAACTAAGTACCTACCTAGGCCTAGGTAGTATGAGTGGCCCAGAAACAAGCAAGTAATAATTGTTGTTTATTATATTAGAAAAAAAAAACAAATAAGTAGAAAATAAACAGGTTAAATAAAACTAGGTACATATTACTTACATATATAATATTATAAATGTGAAAGGGTGTTTGTCTGTTTGTTTGTCCTTCCTTCACGTCGCAACGGATCGACCTGATTTTTGGCACAGATATAGTTGAAGGTATGGGAGGAAGGAAAATGGTAAAGGCTACCTACTTATAATCTCGTGGAAATAACATCCGACACAGTTCCTGGGGGAGCCAAAAAAATCTAGCTCTTTTTTTTCAAGCCGCAACGGAGCGACGGATTGACGTATTTTTTGCACAGAGCTAGTTGAAGGGATGGGAAGTGACACCGACTACTGTTTACCCTGAGATAGTTGCCGAGGGATCTGAATAAAACTTATTTACACGCTCGCGCATGTAGAAACAGAGCAACTCAACGGATTGACTGACGTGATATTTTGCACAGAGGCTCTTGAGGGGGTAGGAACTAGTAGGAAGTGACCTAGACTACTAATAATAAGCATAGTCCAACATAGTTTCCGATCTGGATAAATCTATGTTTTTCGTTACAATCCGTTGAGTATTCGCAAATCAAAGATATGTCCAGGCGGGCGAAGCTGTGGGAAAAGCTAGTAAAATGGAAAATTTAAAAAGATCGGTTTATTCCTGGCACAAATGTTACAAAAATAAAAAAAATGTTTTATCTTACTTCATACATAACATAAAATTCGAGCTCTTTTATGGGCAGCAAACTCTATTTCTGAAGTTGTGTGATGATTTTGCTTGCGTATTATGTTACGTAATTTCAGATTTTAATTTATGAAAACTAATTCCGCTTAAAACATAAAATGTGATGCCAGCTCTGAAAAGAAAGACAGTGTCGTGAATGGCATGGATCCACAGATGCGGCGCATGTGCGTGGGACCAGGCCAGATCTCAGCTTCCATGAATGGACCACTGAACTCACAAAGATATGATCCCATCCCATAACCATTCTCACGATTCACAGAAATAGATAAAAAGTTATTTTTTATCTTCCACGGACTCTGATCTCACCCGACCCGCCTAATAAAAGAACACTGTTCAGATAAATGAAGCTTTATAGTGAATGACGCGTTGTCAAAGTTCATGTTTGTTGCTTTTGTTAGCCAGATAAGAGTTTAATGAGCAAACAGGACACGACCCGTAAAGATAATGGTGTTCAGAGAGAATATGTCTGACTGACGTAGGTACGCAGAATGTAATTCGTTTAAAAGTGTAATCACAACAAGCAGTACAGCATGGTATAGCCTTGGTTATCTCGCAAGGAATGCGTGAGAGCCGAGCGAGCGGCCTGGGGATGCATTAAGCTATCACGGCATCAACATGCCCGTCTGGTCTGGTCGGCATTCTTAGCGCGGGCACCCGGGTCCAGTGCCCGCCTCTGGAATGTCTGCAGTGCAGCCACCAAGCCACCAAGCCGAGACGGAAGGAGCAGCGGCGGCGGAAGCGGTTCATGGAACCGAAACATCACCCACAAAAACGCCTTTATACGCCATCTTGCTCATAAGCAAATCGAAGCCTTGCTGCATAGCATTACGATTACTTTTTGAACTGTCACGTCGTAGAACATATTCAAACAGTGCAACTACGAAATTGTATACATCGACAAAGTCATAAGATCGTAAACCGCCATCTATACGGAATCATTCGGTTGCTTATTTTCATTGAGTTTAGGTTCAATTCTGCGTACTATATACGTGGCACTTAGCAGTCTTAACACGAACGTTCCTCGCCACAGAGCATGGCAGCGTCTCGCTTCACTGTGCCGTGAATCCTGCCCAACACAAACTGTAATTTACCAAGTATACCTAACTAACTATTGCTAATCTTGGTGCTCTAGCAACCAATCGCACTGGTACATACTTATCATTTGATAACTGTTCCTTCACCTACCTACCATCTTAGTCTTCCTTTATGTTGGCTAACACCTATACGTACTTATCTCGGGTTATTCCCAACGACTCCACGGCCATTGTTCTATTTTTGTATGAACTTTTTTAACTACCTCCATGGCGTAATGCTTAAAAGGCCATTAGCTTAACATCAGGAGGTCGTGGGTTCGATTCCCGGCGGAGTCTAACTTAGTAAGACTCGGTTTGGTTGGTGGAAGGGCATTTTCTAAGCACGCCTGGCTACCACATCTTATCTTCTTCTAAGTCTTTTCGTAAAATCAAATATCAATGCTCGCAATATTGATGTGTTCCGGCTTGAAGATGAGTCGATGGTCATGAGAAGATGGTCAGTTTCCCATTGCGTTGGAGAATCTTGTAAGCCCGCTTCCATCTTCGGCATCATCGTCACTTACCATCAGGTGAGGTGATGCCAAGGGCTTACCAATTGTGAATAAAACAAACTTTCAGATTTTTTCTCCGTGACTTCACGAATTTCCTCTTAAATAGGTTCTCTATCTACACCTCTACCTCCACCTGCCGACCTTCATTGAAACTTCAAAATCCGATTGAGAATCAAATAACCTTATGCGTTACCCCTCTTTTATGGACAGTGGGGTAAAAATGTATCCTATGTCACTCAATGGATCGAGACAATTCCAACGAAGACACCTCAAACCCTAAAATCCATCATACATACATACATACACCCGAAAAAACCTTACCCCCTAGGGCTTCCAATCTCGTAAGTATTTTCCGAAATATCGAGATCCCGAGATGTTCCGAGATGTTCCGAGATGTCTCTCAACAAGTGGGTCTTATTAAAAAAATTCTAAAAGCTATGGTCGAAGGTAAAAGCCCACGACACGGGTGTTAAAACGTAATTGAAAAGGATTAAATAACTTTTTAAAGTCCCCCGACTAGAGGGAAATAAGAAACAAAAGATAAATTGAAAAAATCCAAGAAACTGCTAACGCCCTCTACGTTCCAAATTTAAATTTAAATATAGCACATACTGATCAAAATCTACTTTAATTTACATACTGAATTAGTCTAACTTATAAAATAGCGTATATTCAATTTATTTCAGAGCAGTGAATTGGCAGTCCCCGAAGCATATTCTTTTTTTTTAACTTTATTTTTCGTATCTTATTTTCCTCTAGTCGGACGACTTTAAAAAAGTTATAGTATATTCTAATCCTTTTTTAATTACATTTTAACACGAGTCGTGGGCTTTTTCAAAATTTTTAATTTTGCTTTTTATTTTAAACTTTTTAAAAGAGTTTCCTATTTATCTCGAAAACTAATGGGCTGATTTCCTTGCGGTTTTTTTTTCATTTAAAAGGTTTTTTCAGGGCATGTTCATAGACATGTTTTATGGCGGTAGACCTACGTTAGTAAGTTCTCTTTTCCATTGAACTACTTACTCTCACAGGTTTTGTTATCCGTATGTCGTAGATTCTTTAAATTCTTCACGAACTTTCATTACATTTTAAGTACTTATTTATGCTTCATGAGTTTTTATTGAGCTGTAGTACGTTAGTACTAATATATATACTGTGGCTGTAGCGCCCCCTGACAGTCTACGGCTGTAAAACATGTCAAGGATTTCTCTGAATAATCTAACCGATTTATAAAAAATAAAAACCCGACTGCTAAAAACGTGAACACTCTTTTTTGGGCAGCCGGGTTAAAGTGAACCCTACCTATGTCACTTTCTAGATCAAAAAATCTAACGACACCTCGCCCTCAAAACTCCATCAAACCGTTTAGTCTACACTCTACAGGCTCAGCCAGAGAAACGGACATACATACATACATACACCCGAAAAACATTACCCTCTTTCTTGGGCGGTCGGATAAAAATGACATACGAAGCAAAAATCCGCAGCGGAATCGGTTGAATAGTTAGTTCTTGAGAAGGCGCCAACCATCCTGGCTGCTGCAGCGACCCTGGTGGTCTACTGCTGTAAACCATGTCTTAAAACCTGCTCGGAAATGACACCTATATAATGAAAACAAACCGCTTCGAGGTCGGCTGAATAGTTTCTAAAAAGTCCTAGAGCACTAACCCTCCTGGCTGCTGTAGCGCTCCCTGGTGGTCTACCACCATAAAACATGTCTAAAAACATCCCCTGAAATGATGCCTTTTAAATGATAAAAAAACCGCAAGGAAATCGGTCTAGTAGTCTTCGAGATAAATGCGAACATTGGTTTGTACAGACATACAAACAAACATACAGACAAACCAATCACTCCTCTGAAGGTTGGTGACTGTACACTTGATATTGTTCACGAATATATATGAGTACCTTGAACAAACAGGCCAGTTAGGTAGGTCCAACTTTGAGAAAGAGATCAATCGACGAATCCAACTCGGCCGGGCAGCATTCGGGAAGCTTCGCAATATCTTCACGTCCCCAATACCGCAGTCTCAGACTAAGATCGGAACTGAGACAAAATGGTCGCTAACTATGGGCCTCCTAAGAAGGGTCCAGGTCACCCAAAGGACGATGGAGCGAGCTTTGCTCGTAATTTCCCTACGCGACCGAATCTGAAGTGAGGAGATTTAATCAATCAATCAATCAAATATGCTTTATTGTAGTAATCTCTTCATTTTAGATTCGCAGTGTCTCAAGACTAAGGTTTTTGACCAGTGTGTATTGCCAGTGATGCTTTAAAGAACTGAGTAGGGGGAACATAGCTCGTAGCAGATGGCCGTTAGGCCAAGCCCTTTCGTACATCTACCAGTTACGCTAAACTACCAGGTTTATGATATAGCGTCCCCACTAACCGATCCTTGGGTATAAAGTGAGAGCCGCTATTCCGCCAGGCCTTGCCGCCAAGGCGCTTGTCCTGGTACTCTACAAGGCGAGTACCTCGTGGAAGAGACTACTACCTACTCTCCAGATAGGTACCGGAGCAGTCGGCAGTCGGCACGCTCACCTCCCGCGGCTTTCGCTGCTGGCGGTTCTATCCCCGCTCGGGACGCCAGAGACACTGGCTCCCACATCTCTAGTGTGGCACTGGAGCTGTAGGCACGCTTACTTTCCGGCACTTATCGCACCTGTTCAATCTCACTCCTACGCGGCTGGATCAGAGCAGTACAAGCGTAGCACTGCTTGCTATCCGGGCTAGTTCCGGTAATGCTTCCCCGCCAGTAAACAAACCAGCGGTTCCGCTTAATGGACACCTCAAGTGCCCCTCGTTGTTTTTTGCCCAGAGCCCGTTTGGCCGGCTACGACAACAAGCCTGGGCCCTGGACGCCACGTGCTTGCCAGGCAGCAGACATTGCCTAACCCCTGCAACTAACCACATACCACTAGGGTTGCCAGGTCTTAAAACTAAATAGCCGGACATACCTGCCAGTTTAGCCGGACTTTTGGGTAAATAAGCCGGACTCCCTAAATTATTAAAGCGCTCTTTAGACACCCCTAAATCAATCAGTCATGTTTACTGGCCTTTAGCGAGGTCCTAATCAGACAAAGAAACGCCGCCATAGTCTCATAAATACGACAGCGCTCACCCGAATGTCCAGGTGACTGGAAAAATCATTAAACCTAAAAAGCCGGACAGGCCGGACACCTTCTAATTTGGCCGGACACGCATCCTAAAAGCCTAACACTGTCCGGCTTTATCCGGACGCCTGGCAACGCTACATACCACTACGAGTCCATTAACCAGTCGGGGGACTGACAAGCCTACCGTTGGGGCAGTAAAAAAGTGGCGACCGAGCACCGGAAGACGTATTAGCGTAGGCCGGCTTTTCACTCGACGATGGCCCGAAGACCTGGGAAAGCCGCTGGATGTGAGCTGCGCAAGACTGGTCGTCGTGGATATCCCAAGGGGTGGCCTTTGTCCAGTATGCAGCAGTGGAGGTATTTCGGTTGATTATTAATCAATTTATGATTCTTGTCTTCAAACCTCAAATTGGTGCAGGACTGCAGGTCCTGTAACCTGGACTACTCATCATACTGAACAACTTTTCTATGACTTTGCTAAAATCGCAAAAAAAAAGAAACTCTTTATACAAATTGTTCAGGTGATCGACCAATTTTGTGCATTTTTGTATGGAGGGTCCAATTTTTTTTTTAAATTGACTATGGGTTCCTTGGCGAAAGTTGTTCAGTACGATGAGTAGAATCCCCGGTAACTAACTAAATAACTACCTAACCATTTAGTAACAACCTGTATATGGAAGGTATTAATTAACATTATACTTAGTTATATACATATATTCCTACATGTTTACTCTTTCTTAGAAGCAATTTCAACGCATACCTATTTGACTATTTGTGGAAAGTTTTTTTTGTGGTGACCTCCTGTGGCGGCGGGCGCCGGGCTCGGGCGCGGGCGTCGTTATTGCGTACACCTTCCTTTGTCCATGAATTCCCAAAACAGCAACAACACAAATTGCTTTACATGCTTTCGGATTATTGTTGAAGCGGGTCCCGCTGCCCGCTGCCCGCTGCCCGCATGCACCAGGCCGGCCGGCCGTCAGTTCCAATTGTCAATGTTATTGGAAATCAATTGACACCGGGTAAAGTGGCTCAACGAGTGCGTGGATGACGCTCATTTAAATGACCGTCCGTCTGTCAATCGGAAATGTTAATTTATTTATTTATTACGATCGAGCCCTATCTATGTAGTTTTGACTGAACACACTCAAGAAAAACCAGCCAAGTGCGAGTCGGACTCGCAAAAAGTATGGTTCCGTGGTCTTTAAAAAATAAATTTATATTTAAAGAACAGTAATAAATTTTAAAACAGTAAGTACCTAAGTAGGTCGACTGTTACTCCTAAACTACGACAACCTGCTAAGCCGTGATAGTTTTCCTTTTAAATTAATTACATATGTACATATTATTATGTCCTACTTTTTTTAACTTTTTTTTTCAGATGTCTTGAAATAGCGGTTATCTTACTCTAACAAAAATTAGCATTTTAAAATTTGGCAAACTGATCCCTGAATCCAAAAATGGTTTGAGCTAACCTTCAATAGAAAACACCCTTCTTTAACATGTACTTACCCAAAAAGAAATAATATTATATGATTTTATTGTACCACTTAGTCGGCGTGATTAATATGTAAATCTGAACAAAGCTGCGGACAGACGGACAGACAGACATGGCGAAAGTAGGTTTCCTTGTTGACTTCGGAACCCCTTAAAAAAAGGTATAAGGTATATATACCTACCTACCCTACCGCACGTTTTTCCTGTGCCGGTGTACTGTGTGACCCGTTGCTTGAGTTTTTATAGGGTTGTGTATGTTCCTCAAAAGGTAAAACAGAACCATTATAGGAGCATTCGTGTGTCTGTCCGTCCATCTGTCACAGCCAGTTTACTCCAAAACTACTGGACCGATTGAGTTGAAATTGGTACACATATGTAAGTCGGTAACTCAAAGACGGACGTGTAACGTAAATAAATTAATTTTAAACACTCTTGAGGGGCAAGTTAAATTAAAAAAAAAGTTTTGCAAACTTATCGTGTAATATAACAAATGAATGGACTTGTTGTGATAATCTAAAATGTAAATTATTATTTTATAATTTATATAAATAAATAGTAAGAAATGGACTCGAATGGTCAATTTTCGCCTATTTTCTTAAATAACTTCAAAACTGTTCATGTTAAAATTAAATATACAGGGTGTAACAAAATTGGTGTAGGTCCCGTTAACTGGGGGTTCTACTCGTCATACTGAACAACTTTTGTTCTACGACTTTGCTGAAATCACAAAAAAAAATTTTTTACTCTTCATACAAATCGATCAGCTGATCGACCAATTTTGTATACTAAAATATGGAGTGTCCAATTTTTTTTAAGAATTGACTATGGGTTCCTTGGGGAAAGTTGTTCAGTATGATGAGTAGAACCTCCAGTTAACGGGTCCTACACCAATTTTTTTACACCCTGTATGTAACTATATATTTGAGATTATCACAACAAGCCCTTTCATTTAATACCTGTATCACACGGTATAGTTTGCAAAGCAAAGTAGGTAATCTGTATGTACTCGTACCTACCTATTTTGTATAGAACATTCTGCAAGTAACTACCTAGTATCTGTATGTACTCGTACCTACCTATTTTGTGTAGAACATTCTGCAAGTAACTACCTAGTATCTGTATGTACTCGTACCTACCTATTTTGTATAGAACATTCTGCAAGTAACTACCTAGTATCTGTATGTACTCGTACCTACCTATTTTGTGTAGAACATTCTGCAAGTAACTACCTAGTATCTGTATGTACTCGTACCTACCTATTTTGTGTAGAAAATTCTGCAAGTAACTACCTAGTATCTGTATGTACTCGTACCTACCTATTCTGCTTTGTAGAGTCCATGTTCATACCCAAGCCATTAAGGCGGTAATTTTAAGTACGTATTTTCGGTTTTTTTACGTTAATTTAATTACGCCTATAGATACGATAGAAAACCCAAGGTTGGAAAAATAACCCCTTATTTTTGATGATATTCCTTAAAGTCTAAGCTATTAGAAACACGATTCAGCAATCTTGGCTCGATAGAAAAAAATCCCAAAGATAGGTCTACAATCTACATCTACACCGTTACTTTCAACTCTATTTATGACTAATATTTTGAAGTAGGTATAAATTTTAAAAAATATACAACAATATTTGATATGATAATACAAAACGAGTTATGTTATTATTTTTTATACTTTCATTGTAGTTTTTGATTGAAACGAACACTCATTAAAAAAAAACGGTTGTCTGTAAAGTCGGTTTACTGACGATAGTTGAACGTGTCAACGTCATAAGAAAAAAGCCTTAAACGGAACGTCTCACGGAACGCCTCAGAGCGAGGTAACGACGCATTTTTCGGAACGCCTCAGAGCGAGGTAACGACGCATGGTAACGACGCATTTTTTCGTGCGTGCAGCCGGCTCCATCGAATTATAAGACGTTATCACGTCAAAAAGTGAAAAAGTGTGGTTATTTTCTTTACTCTTTACACGTAAAGAAAAAGACAGAGACAACTGTTCCAATCAATACCTCTCCTTAATACGTAAGCAAATGGTGACATGTCTGATGTTCCGTGACGTTTCATCGAAGGAGTGAAAGTGAGGTCGCCGCTTTCTATTTGCGAGAGAGTTGCGCCGCGCAGCCGCCCCGCCGCCCCGCCGCCCCGCCGCCGCCGGTGCAACTGCCAACTAGGCACGGCTTGCCAAAGCCGCAGCCGCAACCGCTCCATGGACCATCGACCACTTCCTGTCAAAATGGAAAGCTTGCTAAACTAGCGCACCCAACCCACAACCCAGCTAGTATACAATACGTTCTAGAGAAAACGTGTGACTTAGATATCTAGTCGAAGTCTAAAGTGCAAAAATTAACTTATATTCCAGTTTTTACCTAAGTAAGTATTACTAAGGTAGGCTCAGTGGGGACGTGTACATTATGTACTATGACTAGGGTTGCCATTGCCATACGTCCCGTATATACGGGACTGTCACCGTATTTGACCATCCCGTCCCGTATTTTGACAAAATACAGTGAATATACCATGCATCATAGGACGAAGTAACTGTATCTCATCTGTGGCATAGGTACTATGTATTAGGTACATGCGTGCTATGTATGGTGTAGTTCGTTTCGGCGTTAATGTTTTATGCGATTTGTGCATGGAAAGAGAAAACGTCGCGTATTGGTTCAAAGAAGTTATGGCAACCAAAACTATGACCCACATGATGACCTAAGTATTAAATGCAATCTAGATGGTAATGGCAAGATTTTGTTGTCAATTTTGATTCTTGTCCTTTTTGCATAACACTTTAAGAATGGGTCCAGTTAACACACTGCGTGTAAACATTATTTATTTTACGCTCTTCTTGTTTCTATCATTGGCATCGCTAGCACCTACAGTGTATGTGACTTTTTACACCGAATGTATTTGTCAAGAACGGACAGTAGAACATTTTCCATTTTTCAAAAATTTGACCCCTTTTGTAGGCTCACAAAATATATTACTGCCACCAAAGGTTCAGACGGCATAGTCTGCCTCCAAGTCGATATACCTACCTATAACTGCCACTAAAATTGTAAGTAGGTACTTATGGTAATGAATTAAAAAGACATCATCTTCCAAGCACCATCAGCGTCTATTTTGAGTATTGCGAGGATCGCGAGTTGATCGCGAGCATCTGTGTTTGCATATCGCGCCGCCGCCGCCATCGCCACAGCGAACAATAACTCTTTATCATCATCACAACGTTCAACGTGCGAAGCCATTCTGTGCTGAAGATGGGGAACAATGTCCATTGTAGTGCGACTCGCAGAAGCGACATGAAACGAGATCCTGCGCACAATGTGTGCATACTGTATACACAGTACCTACACAGCCCACGCATACAATACCTATCAAACAAGAAAAGGATTTCACAAGAGATGCACGTAATGCATTATCATATCTACCTACCTAACCTACTCAAAAGCATATAGTAATATAGAATCAAGATTGCGACGATTTGGTACAGATACTGATAGATGACGAAATATTTGAACGTCCTATTATTGCAATGCTCACGATTTTCCCTAAGATCACGACAGTAGCTAATGTAATGAATGACTGACATTAATAAAAGGTTTTTATACAAAAAGGACGTATATTATGTGGAAGCCGTATTGTAGAATCCTCCGGTTTCCAAAACAGTGCGCCAAACAACGCCGGATTGTAAAATGACGATTCGGCTGAAAGAAAGTACAACGCACGCATTGTATGAGGCGTCGCTATATGTAAAAACTACTGAGTAACATATTTTAAATGAGCAAGCGAAGCGAGCGATGTTAGGTTTGTTCAGGTTTGATAACCAATGAACCAATTTTATTCGGAGTTTTTTACTCAGTTCCTAGTTTACAAAGCGGCGCAAAATCGGCGCGCCGTTTTAAAAACAAGCGGATTCTACGTAACGGCTAGAGACTGGGTAAATGAACACTGAACTGTTTACGTAGGTACATAATATTATTTTGACGTGCAGAGCGCAGCACGGCTTATTCCCAGTATTAGGCTTAGTCTCACGGCTTTGTCCCCACTGGCCAAGAATGGGAAAAATCCCATTCTTGGCCAGTGGCAGCAATGAATGGGATGAGAAAATTTCCATTTCCGAATTACCCCAAATTTTTAATTAAAAAAATGTTGCTAGTGGTATACAACTTGGGTTGTCAGTCAGACGTCCCTTATTTTAAAAGACATCCTCTATTTCAGACGTGAAAATGTTTTTTTAACCCCCGACGCAAAAGAGAGGGGTGTTATAAGTTTGACGTGTCTGTCTGTCTGTCTGTGTATCTGTCTGTGGTATCGTAGCTCCCAAACTAATGAACCGATTTCCGTTTAGTTTTTTTTGTGTCATAGATAATTTTATCCCGAGTGTTCTTAGCCATGTTTCATGAAAATCTGTTCAGCCGTTTGAACATCATCAGCTCCTTTCTAGTTGATGAGGGGATCTGACTAACTTCCTTATGTCCGATCGATTCGAAATTTAGTACCGTGTTACTTCAATGATATTGAAAGTATATGGTTAGGTAACCATGACCTGATCAGCCGTTTGAAGATCATCAGCTCCTTTCTAGTTGATGAGGGGATCTGACTAACTTCATTATGTCCGATCGATTCGAAATTTAGTACCGTGTTACTTCAATGATATTGAAAGTATATGGTAAGGTAACCATGACCTGATCAGCCGTTTGAAGATCATCAGCTCCTTTCTAGTTGATGAGGGGATCTGACTAACTTCCTTATGTTCGAACGATTCGAAATTTAGTACCGTGTTACGGCTGATCATCAGCTCCTTTCTAGTTGATGAGGGATCTGACTAACTTATGTCCGATCGATTCGAAATTTAGTACCGTGTTACTTTAATGGTATTGAAAGTATATCGTAAGGTTACCATGACCTGATCAGCCGTTTGAAGATCATCAGCTCTTTAATAGTTGATGAATACCTTCCTAATATTTATACCTACTTTAAAAAGGACAAAATAAAAGTAAAATTAAAAATTTTAAAAACCCACCGACACAAAAAATGAATTCTAAAAAATAACAAATAATATTTTAAACCTATTATAATTACTATCGTCACGTATAGTAAGTTCAAATATTTTATTTTCCAAGCGTTATCGCGTCGGGGGACCGCTAAGTGAGAAAAACAGGTGTAGTCGCAGATTGCAACAAAAGAATTTACTCCGAAAAATTCGCAAAATCGACACCACCGGCAACGTCGTCTGCCCTCACGTGTCTGCCCGTTCGGGTCGCCGCACTTGGTGACGCCCACCCCCGCGCCGCATACCGCACACCGAGCTCGCGCGCAGAGCGTAGACTATATTATATGAAACTATGAAACTTAAGATCGCTCCTATCCTACCTAAATGTAATTAGTAATGATTAATTATCTGTTGTTGGAAAAATACTTTATAAACTTTAGCGGTCCCGCGACGCGTCGACGCTTGGAAAATAAAATATTTGAACTTACATAATATACGTGACGATAGTAATTATAATAGGTTTAAAATATTATTTGTTATTTTTTAGAATTCATTTTTTGTGTCGGTGGGTTTTTAAAATTTTTAATTTTATTTTATTATCAAAAATCCAATACTGCTGTTAACTCAAACTCAAACTCAAATTCAAAACAATTTATTTCAAATAGGTGTTAACACACACTTTTAAATAGTCAAAACAAAAAAAAAATCTGTATATTACAAATAATGTCATGATTCAGATTACAGTCTCAGGTAATGGTATTTGATATAGAATCAACATATTATATCTTTGTCATTTACATAATCTATTATTTTATAATATCCTCTAGAGCACAAAACTTTTTTGACATGAGTCTTGAATTTATTCTCTGACAAACTAGTTACATTTTCTGGAATTTTATTGTAGAATCTTATACACTGCCCCACAAATGACTTCTTAACCTTACTCAGTCTCGAAAAGGCTATATCTATTTTATTTACATTTCTTAAATTCAAATTATGCCTGTCACTGTTTTTAGGAAATAAATGCAAATTCTTACGAACGTACATGATGTTTTCATATATAAATTGACTAGCAATAGTTAAAATATTGATTTCTTTAAACTTATTCTATAACGACTCACGTGATCGCATCTGATAGAGCGCGCGGACTGCTGAGAATTACCAAAAAATGTTGAAAGTAAAATTGTAACAGGACCTCGGATATTTCTGTTGGAACATAAATTCAAGCAATTGAATGACAATTATGTATATTCATCTGACATACATAGGTGCAAATTGTCATTATTTGCACAGTATCCAATAGGAAAACAACGCCAATTTTAACTGAAACTGACAAATAAGTTGGAATAATATTGATCTTCTGTGTGGAATGTGGATAACGATCAACGTGTATGGCTCTATGGGTCGCCCAATCAATCTACTACATCAAAAGAACACTTATAGTTGTATGTAATACCTTAAGGCATGATATGAGATAACTACTGACTAGATAATGTTATCAGATGTTCAAATATTGGAATAAATATTACAATAATTAAAAGAAGTTGCACTCAATCCACATGGACCATACATAATACATCGTTACACGTGTTTAAAAGAAAAAAAATGCCAAGTACGAGTTGGACTCTCACACCGAAGGTTCCGTACTTTACTACCACTTCTCCACACAAGTGTCATATTGAATGATAACTATTTTATTACAAACAAAAGACATCAACATGAGCGACAGGAACAAGCCTTTTTATTCAATTCGGACTCCTTAGCGCAAGTACGACTCACACTTGGCCGGTTAATTGTTGTTTTACTTCATGATTAGTACTATAATCACACCAGATTTCACGCTTGTAAGTACCTATACTGTTAAAACATAAATAAAACACGTTTTTTTTGTATGGGGACCCCCTTAAAAGATTTACTTTCAGCCAGCTCCAGTCACAGTGTCACGGAACCCTAAAAACCTGTATTGTGCGCGAAAACTGTGTGTTAGTAGATACTCGTAGACAATCAATGTGTGGCGAAACAGCTCATCACACATCGACAAATTGCAATGCCATTGCGTTAACATGATCAAAGTATATATTATATTAGTACCAACATACAGTATGGACACTCCCTGCCGCTCTCTAGATTGCGACCTAACCCCCTCGTCACCCAGATTGATGCAGATTGGTTACAGTTTGGTTGTCGAACTTATAGGATTTCGTCGCCATTTTGTTTGTTCCGTCATTCCTTTTTTGAAATGTGATTTCTGGCCCGTTGTATGAAGTGTTCAGGGTGTGACATGATAGTATGAAGAGAAAATTGCCTGCAATCTGAAAATAACCGTAACACAACACAAGGGACAAGAGAACTATCCAGAACAATCTAGAACGCGCTAATAACATTTCTTCGTAAGTTGGCATATATAAAACTCCCAACCATCAACGCTTGGTCCACGGCCGGACCCACAGAAGAAGTAAATATAGGTTGGACCCCAGCATACCAATTCGCCCGGCGGAGGTAATCACTCTGCTCCGAAGAGTAGCAATAACTCGTTCCCGTTCCTATAAATGCATAGGCAGGGGAAGGATGAGGTTTCCCGAAAATTTCTTATATAAATCTTATCATTTACTAAGGTTTTATTTCTTAGCAATCTCCTCTTCTAATTAGAAGAAATTTTCAACCGCGTAGTGGTTAGTTCACTCGCTTTTATTGCAGGCGGGTCGAAGCATGTAAGACTCACTTTAATCCTGGCGGGGCGAAGCTTGTAAGACTCACTTTAATCCCGGCGGGGCTAAGCTTGTAATACTCACTTTAATCCCGGCGGGGCTAAGCTTGTAAGACTCACTGTAATCCCGGCGGGGCGAACCATGTAAGACTCACTTTAATCCCGGCGGGGCTAAGCTTGTAAGGTTCAATTTAATCCCGGCGGGGCGAACTTGTAAGACTCACTTTAATCCCGGCGGGGCGAAGCATGTAAGACTCACTTTAATCCCGGCGGGGCGAAGCTTGTAAGACTCACTTTAATCCCGGCGGGGCGAAGCTTGTAAAACACTCTTTAATCCCGGCGGTTCGAAGCTTGTAACACTCACTTTAATCCTGGTTGGGTGAAGCATGTAAGACTCACTTTAATCCCGGCGGGGCGAAGCTTGTAAGACTCACTTTAATCCCGGCGGGGCGAAGCTTGTAAGACTCACTTTAATTCCGGCGGGGCTAAGCTTGTAATACTCACTTTGGTTGGTGGTATTGGCATATTGTAAGTCTCCATGGCTAGCTATGTCGATCAGCATTGATGTGTTCCGGCATGAAGAGAGGACCTACCTAGCCGATTTCCCAATGCAGTGGGCTAAACCCGCTCCCATCTTCGGCATCATAGTCACCATCAGATGAGATGTGAGGGGGCTTGTGGATAATAATAATATAATTTATTTATCGACCAACAAAGGATCACAATAGTGTTAGTAACTTATTCTAGGACTTAGACTAGTGTTAGTAATATACACAGTTACATTTACATTATATGAAAATGTACAATATCACGACTGTTATTGGCAACGTGAACCAAGCAGCAGTGGTTCACAATGGCGCAATCCAGTCTACTGGCAAACAAAGCCATAAAAAAGGAGATTCGCGAATTTGACGATCAAATGTTATACAGGTGACCGTAAACCTCTTAACTGGATTTTCTACTCTCGGAACTAAACAATTTTTGTTGCAATTTTTATGATTTTTGTGTTTTTACATTTGTCTTTGTCGGGAATAGGATAATAAGTATTAAAATATGATATTCATAAATAAAAATGTTATCAGTCAAAAAATAATTGGTTTTAGGGTAGGGTAGTGTAGTGTAGTGTAGGGTAGGGTAGTGTAGTGTAAGGTAGTGTAGTGTAGGGTAGTGTAGTGTAGTTAGGGTAGTGTAGTGTAGGGTAGGGTAGTGTAGTGTAGTGTAGGTGTAGTGTAGTTAGGGTAGTGTAGTGTAGGATAGGGTAGGGTAGGGTAGTGTAGTATAGGATAGGGTAGGGTAGGGTAGTGTAGTGTAGTGTAGGGTAGGGTAGTGTAGTGTAGGGTAGTGTAGTGTAGGTGTAGTGTAGTTAGGGTAGTGTAGTGTAGGATAGGGTAGGGTAGGGTAGTGTAGTGTAGGGTAGGGTAGTGTAGTGTAGGGTAGTGTAGTGTAGGTGTAGTGTAGTTAGGGTAGTGTAGTGTAGGATAGGGTAGGGTAGGGTAGTGTAGTGTAGGGTAAGGTAGTGTTGGGTAGTGTAGTGTGGTGTAGTGTAAGGTGGAACGAAGTTCGCCGGGACAGTTAGTACTCGTACAAAAGAAGAAACTGGCTGACTAACATATCAACGCTCAGCCCAAACCGCTGGGTCTAGATATTAATTAAGTAAGTTACTCCACTACTACATTATGTATGATAGATGGACAAGTTCAATGTGTATATTTTTATATGTATATTTAAATATAAGTACAT
Source organism: Coleophora flavipennella (assembly GCA_947284805.1). Classification (NCBI taxonomy): domain Eukaryota; kingdom Metazoa; phylum Arthropoda; class Insecta; order Lepidoptera; family Coleophoridae; genus Coleophora; species Coleophora flavipennella. The sequence continues at coordinate 569,556 of OX369273.1, forward strand.
GCAGATTTTACAGTATTTGAAACTTTTTGCGGGTATCGACAACGTACTTATTTCAATTATTTATTTTCAGACAACAGTGACCCATAGCTCGTTAGTAAGACTTAGCCTTAGTTAGTAATTATTTTATTAATAATTATAAATTAACTTATAGGTCTATCTAGAAAGGGAAATTTCTCAGCCATCGTTTCAAATGTAACAGTCTTTCTTCCTCGACTCAGCCTATAATTAAACACTCTTTTTATGTTATTCAAAGTCCGTTTTGGGTATGGCCTAGATCTAGATAGTGTAATAATGAAAACGTCTTATCTATGCGAATATATCAAGCGTCTACCTGTTGCCGTTATCAATATCGAGCAAAAAAGATAAAAAAAAAAATCAGGTTTGTTGCATGGGAGCCCCCTTTAATATTTGTTATATTCTGTTTTTTAGTATTTTTTGTTATAGCGCCAACAGAAATACATCATCTGTGAAAATTTTACCTGTTAGTCACGGTTCATGAAATACAGCCTGGTGACAGACGGACGGACGGACGGACAGCGAAGTCTCAGTAATAGGGTCAAGTTTTTACCCTTTGGGTATGGAACCCTAATTATGACTTAGGCATCCGTTAAGAAAGAATTTCTGGGACATTCTCACGGGAACGGCAAACAACTTGATCTGCGGGGGTTAAGCCGCAGGCAACAGCTAGTATACGTCGTCATCCGTGTTTGCGTCGTCGTTTACGATAGATTTTTCGACATCATCTTAAGGCGTTGCTTCTAATTTTGTTAGACTCGAAACTTTCTATAACTTGCTGACCTCGGAGGAAAAATTGCTGACATTCTTCTGGTCCCGGTAGCTTAATTATTATGATGGCTTAAAACGTTTCTCCTTCTCGCTCTCGCACGATGTTACCTACTCGCACGCACTTGCCATACACCGCTAACAAAACGCAGTGGGCGCCCCAAAATTCGTTTTAATTAGAATAAATCGCACAGCCACGCTGCCTTGCAGTGCAAAAGTACCTACTTTCTCGCTAAGACTTCACCACCTGTCGTAGTGGAGCACACACAAGTCAACAATTAAACATTCATTACACAAATGAAAAAAAATATCGTTAGAGCTATTTTTGAGAAAAAGACGTAGTAAATAGTCTCATAGGTACCAAGTTTCAACAAAATTGTTAAGCTATTGAGCCATTTTTTAATCAATGAAAGTGTGCGAATCAGCTCCGACGCGCGACAGGAATTTACTCATCGTGCAGTGACTTATGTATTACAATCTGTGTCATCGTGTAACATTCTCTTATTATTTTTATTAGGTAGATATATTATGTACTAAATATTATGTTTCTTGTTAAAAAAAAATCTCATGCTGAGGCTCGGCTTCTAGCCTCGCAGGGAGCGTTCAGGGCTACGCCCTACAACAGGTAGCTCGGCCTGCGGCCTCGCGCTTTAGGCTGTATGGCCATAAAGTCTTAGCCTTCCTGTCTGATATAAAAGGTGACTGACAAAAACGTGTGTAAACAAACGTGAGCGAGCTACGAAATTAACACTCGATTTTACTACCCAAATATTTTCGCACTGCGCGTAGTTCTAAAGGAGTAAACTTCAATAATAGTAAGTATTTTTACTTTTTTACTGCGGTGGCAACCTTAAATAATCAAATCAGACAGGGGAAATATACAAAAAAAACCGGCCAAGTCACAAAGGGTTCCGTACCATCATACTAGATGGCGCTCGTACAATGAGTTCCGTGCCATCATACTAGATGGCGCTAGTTTCTTCACGTTTAAAAAAAAACACGTTTTCTGTATGGAGAACCCCTTAATTTTTCTCTTTTTCTAATTTTTTGTGTTTTTTGTTAAGTATAGCGGTAACAGGAAATATACCATCTGTGAAAATTTCAACTATCTAGCAGCGAGCTGTAGTTCAATGCTGCCTATCTAGCTACTATCACGGTTCATGAAATACAGCCTGGTGACAGACGGACAGACAGACAGACAGACCGACGGACGGACGGACAGCGGAGTCTTAGTAATAGGGTCCCGTTTTTACCCTTTCGATACGGAACCATAAAAACGACAAGATATAACTATAATATTGCCCTATCCAAAACTCTACCCAAATCCGTCCAGTAGCTTGTGAACTAGAACATCAGACGGACGCACAGACACACACACACACACACACATTTTATTTATTTTGTTTTTTAGACTATTAGTTTAAGACAATCTATCCACATCAAAACTGAAAAAACTATTTTTTTGCTATTGCAATACCTTTTTTACAAAATAAACAGTACTCTTTTGGTCACCTTCAAATGTATTTAATTTAATCAAGGTGTTACTTATATTTTTGATAACAGGGTAGGCTCGAGCCCCTCGGTGGGGACTTATATGAGCTGATATGATGATGATGGTTTTATTTGATGATAAATATTAAAGCTATACGAGTTACCTATACGAGTTGTTATGTGATAATATAATATTGGAGGAAATTATGATGATGATGATGGATGACCAATCGTGTTTTCGCCACGTTTCCGCTATCGCTAGGGCCAGCTCTCTACTCGGCTCTCAATGAGATAAACGTTACGATCGATCTTGCGTTTTATTGACAAATAACTTTTGCCCGCGGCTTCGCCCGCGCGTACTTTTTTAAGTTATTTAGACTGTCTTTGAGGGTGAGTGGTGCGCGAACCGCAAGTGGCTCGCGAGCGTTGGCATGTGTTTTCTCCAGATCCCTCAGGAACTATAGCGGGCTAGTCTCATTAGCAGTCTTTGTCACTTTCCACCCCTTTAACCAATTCTATATAAAAATCACTTCAATCCGTTGCTCCGTTGGCTGGCGTGGCGACGCGATGTGCGCAAGCGTGGAAATGAGTTTTGCCCAGAGCCCAGATCCCTCGGGAACTGTGTCAGAATATGCTAATTGGTAAATTATGCCATTTCCCACCTCCTCAACCATCTCTGTGCAAAAAATCCAAAAATCCATTGCTCCGTTACGATGTTTTTAAGACATTAACCAAAAAAGAGTACTTTTTCAGTTCCCTCAGGAACTGCATCGGGCTATGCTATTTTCAAGTGATAAAAAGTAGCCTATGTCCTTCCCCGTGACTCAGGCTACCTGCATGCTAAATTTCGTCAAGATTGGTTCAGGTGTTGAAGCGTGAATAGGTAACAAACAAAGACATTTTCACATTCATAATATTAAGTAAGGATTTCTAAACCAAGCGTAATTCAGAAAAATAATTTATTTAAGTTTTAAGTTCATTTTACTATAAACCCCCTCATACATAACTGATCGCTGCATATTTAAATTACACGCGAAGCTTACAAAATTTCACGTAGCAATGTAAAGCAAAAACGAAGCACGTTTGCGAGTGGCGGCGGTGAGTGGAAAAACTGAGTCCAAAGACTTCAAAGTGACGTCAGCATTCTACAAATTTGGCAATGCGTCGGTGGTCGACCTCACTAAGACTTGTAAACACATAGGTAGGTAACCACCTACCTACTGCGCACCAATTTTGTTAGCAGATTCTGAGAACCACCCAAAATACTTTAAAAATAAAGATTAGGTTCCTATCTACATATTATTTAAATAAGCATCACGGTATATGACAATACCAGCTTTTTCCCACGGCTTCACCCGCGTGGACAACGATTCTGTGACTTTTGCGAGTGTGGAAAATAGTAGCCTAGATATATGTTAATCCAGGTCCTATAATCTGTCTGCCTACCAAATTTTATCCAGATACGTTCAGTAGTTTTTGCGTGAAAGAGTAACAAACATCCATACATACAAATTTTCACATTTATAATAGTAGTAGGATAGTAGGTGAGTAGGTACCTAGTACCTACCTATCTATTTAATTAAATAAATACACTTAGTGTCTACCTAGCACATGCTTGTATTAAGTTTTCCCCAGTTAACGGGACCTACACCAATTTTGTTACATTCTGTACAGAGATAGGGACCTACACAACACAAAGAAAAGTAACTATGTATATACCCACATTTAGCGCCTTGCCTTAGGTTGTGAGACAGATATTCAATTCAATTCAATATATTTACTCAAAATAGGCGCAAATTACACTCTTTCTGATAGTCATAAAACCATAATACAATGTCATTTGTGAAGAATCAATAATTAATTTATAACGTCAAAATTAAATCCTTGATATAAACAAGATTATGTCATTAGAACATGAAAACAATATGACCCGAAAAGTTGATTTGTTAGCCGTTGGTCTTATACGCAGTTCGTAGTTATACATAAAAATCATTGAATGCATTTAACAATCTAAGCCAAGGTAAGTCTTTCTTCTCACTATGTTTGAGCTTCTTTTTACTATGAGCTCTATGTAGAACGTAGGTACCAAACCAACCTAGGCTAGGTGCCTTTTATTGTCACCGTGCATCGCTGAAACTGAAGGCCGTCACGCCGTCACGCCGCCACGCCGCCACGCCGTCACGCCAAGTGGACCTCTTGCGCTTGGACAATAAAATGGCATAAAGCTACGCATGTGGGAAAATCGTTGTTTTATTTAAGCGTTGCACAACCTGATTGCAAATAAACAGTACAGCCAAGCTGTGCCTACTTTCTCGAGTAGCCCTCATCCTCTAGCATAAATAAATCAGCTTTAAAAATACGCTTACCTAACAGGTAACAAAGAAAAGATTTATCACACTTGATGAAATATTTACAAATATTGTTGGATTGTATGGGAGGTAACTTATTACGATTTTTTTTAATGAAATAAGATACTTCATGTAAGGTGACACAGTTTCATAAAAACCGTTGGAGCCATTTTAAAAAAAATAATAATTAAAAAGTTATTGTTTTACTATGTTGGCTCCCCAAAAAAAAACACCGCCTGCCCATACAAACCCAGATTTTTTTAGGGTATGTATGAAATAATCTTTTTTTGTATGGAAGAAAATCATTGTTTCGAAACCTATCGTGTGTGATATCAAATGAAAGATATTTTTGAGCCGATCATCAGCATCACATTTCAGGCACTTGTTTAAATAATTTTTAAGAACATGTACCAAGTTTGGGCTCTGATACGGTTGAATAGTTTTTGGTAAAATATACCTCAAATGAAACTTAATATTCTCATATCTAACTCTAACTCTAAGTAAGCAATTTTAAAAATGTTCACATTTAGTATAATTTAAAAAAAAATCGTTATTTCATTACTTACCTAAATTTCATTTTTGTATGATGGGTCCAAATTTTTGTATAAAAATTGCTGTAGATGCCGTTCAAATCATCACAACGTACAACTTTCCCCAAAGAACCCACAGGTAGTCAATTCTCCAAAAAAAAATTGGACTTTCCATACAAAAATGCAATTTAAAGAATGATATAATGAAACATAAAAAAAAATGTAAATATTTTCAAAATGCTTTCTTATATATACTTAGATTTATGAGGATATTACGTATCATTTGAGGTATATTTTACCAAAAAAAATATTCAAACGTATCGTATCTAGGGGAGCCCAGTTCTGAAAATTATTTAAACAAGGGACTGAAATGCGATTACTGATGACGTGATATAATTAAAGAATCGGCTCAAAAATATCTTTCATTTGATACCACACACGATAGGTTTCGGAACAATGATTTTTTCCATACAAAAAAAGATTGTCATACATACTCCTCTCTATGTTTTTTTTTTATGCTATGGGTCAAATTGATTCATATGGCCTAAAGATCAATCGTCCCGATGTTCATGCTTTTCACTCCATTTTTTGGCGTGCCGCTAGGACTAGGACCACCGAGTGGGAGGCCTGCTTAGCTACGTTTTCCGGTGTGCGGTTGCCATTTGAAAACTTTAATGTTCCAACGGTCATCTGCTCCAAAAGCTATGTGCCCCGCCCACTGCCACTTAGTTTAGCAATTCTGTGCGCTACCTACCTATGTCGGTTCCTTGGTTCTCCTACTAATCTCCTCGTTTCAGATTCGATCGCGTAGGGAAACTCCATGCAAAGCTCGCTCCATCGCCTTTTGGGTGACCTTGAGCCTTCTTATGAGGCCCATAGTTAGCGACCGTGTCTCAGTTCCGTATGTCATCACATCACTGGCAACACACTTAATCTTATGTATATGAGACACTGCGGTATTTGGGACGTGAATATATTAAGAAGCTTCTATATGCGTCAACTTCGAGTCCAGAGTCTGTGGCAGCAACTGCAGTAACCCGCCACTAAACCTTAACAACAAGCGACGAAATGACAAAAGAAATACGATGTTTCGAACGCGCTATTAACATTTTCTTCAGCACTGAGTATAAATACAAGTACCAACCATCAACGGTTGGTCCGGGTGTCGCCCGTGGTCCACCTGTTTGGTTCACCTGGGTGGGCCACGGGAATTATTTTTTTCCCATAGCTCACCTTAGTCCACCTGGGTGTACCACGGGGAATTTTTATTTCCCGTGGTACACCTTGTATATAAAAGCTCCTTAGATTTTTTCATTTACAGGTTGTAAGGCACCAAAGCGCGCGTTCAAATCTTTTGGTCCACGGGCCGGACCCCAGGCATACCACCTCGCCTGGCGATGGCGGGGTGATCTCCCTTTACTCTTTCTTGAGGAGTAGGAACACACCGATGCTCCAATCTTCAACCTTCCAGAGGAGTGAGTGCGTACGTATATATACCACAAATGAGATACATAGGTACATACATATTCGTCAACTTCGAGTATGTCTCCAACCTTCAAAGAAGTGGGTACGTCAATACATTTAACATTATTTTTCTCTTGTCCATGTTCAGATCCACTTGTTGAGTGAGAGACTCTACTGATGCCGTCGATCATTGTGCCTAGGGCCTAGGGCTTCCAGAGAAGGTTCTAAGAGCTTACATAACGTAAAGTAAAAAGTAAGTAGATGCCTACGTAAAGTAGGTAGGTACCTAATTCATGTAGTTACGAAAAAGCTAAAAATAGCTAAGTACCTATCCTAGGAGCTACATAGGAGGCAAATAATTCAACAGCCTATTAAAATACCTACGTACTATGTCCTAGGTATAAGTATCTAACGTAGCTGGCGGTTCCTATAAACAAAGACGTATCGCGTAAGAACCACACGCACAGAAAAAAAGAAGACTAGTCCATCTGGTCCTGGGATGCGGGCTTGTGGTAACAACGAGTTTAGTGCTAGCATAAACTGAATGCTTTTACATCAGGTAGGCAGTTACAAATAACTGCGGCGTTGCAGAATTTCATTGTATTTGAAACTCTCACCTTTTTTATGTACCCACATCTCAAGTCTATCCACAGGTTGGTGGGTAGGTACACTTACTAAAAGTGTATTTCCATCCAATCAAACGTAGCAAGCATCGTTAACCTACCATCAGCCAGTCTTAGTAAGTGGCTGATAAATATAATAATATAACCTACAAAATATGTGTCTAGCAGCGACGAGTAACGATGGTGTCTAGTCTGTAGACTAGTGCAAATCTAGGCATGGCAGGCGGCAGGCCCGCGCGCGCAGAGGCTGCCTCGGTCGGCCATTCACATCCGTGTTTGCCGGCTGAGATCTCGAGGGAAGGGATTAGATCGTTGAGTCAGCGTCGTGGCCCAAATTCCATACACCATCCGCTCCGCCACGATGTCAGCGCTCAATGGAATAACTACCCACGACCATAGCCCTAGAGGCTACATCGCCTCAAACCAGGAGAACTAAAGCCCCGTTGTTTTATAGTTCTGTGATCTAGGTATGCGTTAATCTAGCAGATGGTTTGTGGATGTTACAGATTGCAACAGAAATATACTGGCGTGGGATCTCATGATCTGTAAACTGTAGTGCAGTCGTGCGTGATGGCGGCTTTGGAATAGAAACACTTTGACTAATTAGATCAACATTGAAGATGACATAGGTAATTGTGTACCTACGTAGGTGCTGTGTTAAAGTTTTAATTTTATAGTTGACTTTTGCGTTTGCAACTCATTTGACTGGATAGATTGCAACTCACTTGACTGGATAGATTCCTACTGAAGCACAGATGAGATACTATAGTTACTTCGTAAAGTCCCAGTACTTACACAGTAATGAACCTACAAATAAAAATAGTAAAAATCAAATTAACTATAGTTTCGCTCTTAGGGACTTTTAAATTCAAATATTCAACGCGAGTAAGAGATAAAAAATTCTAATAAATATATATACATACGTACATAGGTATACTAGAAAAGTATACGAGCGAGTATATGTAAGTACCTAACTAGAAAAACAAAACTATTCTTCTGCGCAGTAATACGTAAAAATGACGTAGACCATAAATATGCTATTCAAGTGGATCAGATGCTAGCAAGCCACTTGTATGGCTGGTGGCTAGGCGCCTCGTTCTTTTTATCCAGCGTAAAATGTATGATCGCTAAGAATATGAAGTGATGGAAGCGACCTTCAGGGTTGCTTACAAGATTGCGTTGGGATCGGATGCTTCAAGAGGCTTCTTCCAAGAATCCTGGAGTGTGTACAACAGGCACATTTTTTCATAGTCTGGTCTGTACAGTCGGACTCTGAAAGGCTTCAAAAGACTGAGAACGTTTAAACATATAGGTAGGCAGGTACGATCGCACGATAGCAATAACACTACCAGTGCAAGTAACCTGAATGTACCGGAGCTACGCCAGGAAAATTATAAACTAGAGACCCCAAGGTCAAAGTGTTAGTGACGTGCGGCCAACTGTACGTAGGTAAAGATCTAGTCGAGATTTTGGAAAAATGTGCGACGCCAAAGTATCTTTGTAGGTTTTACCCCTGTGGGTTATTTATTTCATATTTAAATCAGTATTAGAAATAAATATTTTTTGACACACCAATTTTTGAAGTCGACTGTATAAGGGCACGCCGTTTTGGACCCGTAAAGTGGAAAGTACTCTCTTGATACTTGAACCTTTTTATATTTTGTCTAAATTTGTTGATGAAGCGTAAAAAATGTTAAATCAAGAACATAATAGGTACTCATCGTACTTACGACATTCGACATTTACTACGACTGTGCCTGCAGTCAGCATCAAAAGTAGATGAAAGAAATAAAAGTTTTATCCTCCAAAGTCCGAACTCCAATATCTTTGATTATAACTGAATGTTCCAAGAGAAGAAAAACATCTATCGAAAAGATCCTTTATTCGTTTGTGGGTTTTGGGTAGGTGTACCTAGGTAGCTAGACCCATAATGAAGTTGATCAGAAACTCGGACCGTTTCTAACATTTGGACTATCTCTGATTTTGAACCCATTATTGGGATGAAGTAGGTACCGAAGTAAGTAATGTAGGTATTTTATGTTTTCCTACGTGAATTTTACATTGCTTACACAACAAAATCAATTATACTGCTTCCAAAGATGTGTAAGAGAGGACATAGTATGTACATACAATCACACCCATAAACGTATCGTCCCCACTGTTGGGGCATGGGTGTCTTTCCATGTTCGAGAGGGTTGGGCCACACTTTAAACACGGAGCATGGAGGCCAAGTCCAGGTTGGCGGATGTTGAAGGGCTGGCAGTAGAATAGAAACCCACCGTTATAATAAGTGTCTCAAGCCGCCTCTAAGGCATCTGACACGGCCATCTAATGATAGCAACCAGCACCAACGGCTTAACGTGCCCTGCGAAGCACGGAAACGGTCGAGATAAATCATCCAACTAATGACCGTGCTTCAAGTCAGTTGACGTGTGTGATCGTCGCAACTACCGACGCATAAGTCGCTAGAAACTATGAAATTTTCTGTTGCAATAATTATTTCAAAAGTATCAAATATGTTGGTTCGATCTATAAATTCCATAGCCTCAAGTTAGCGCCAGCCAGCCAACCTACCTGTGGAGTAAAAAAGCCATTCTGACTGCAGCAGCGTGCAGCGAGCGGGGCCGCGTCGGCGCTTTTGATATAATTTATAAGGCAGACCTTTCTTGGAATTTCGAAATCTCCAGATAGCTTCGTGCCCAAGTCGCGGCCCGGGATTGGAATGTAACGGATTTGGAATAGGAAAAAATGCAGCATTGTAACACCCAATGTCGTAACGCGCTTTTGGATTTTTCTAATTTAGAACTGAATCGATGTGATATACGCCAACAAAGCCGCTTTTTTACAATTTGAGGGATATGAGTTAACTCACCAATCAATTCTGAAACGTTCAACATAATAGGTACCTATTTTAACTGAATGGAATAAGTAAGTACCTGCATGTTCTTATGAAAGTAGGTACATATGTACAGAGGCCAGCACATCAAGCTATACACTCGTAGTTCGATTCTGATCCATACGCATTCGGCATAAGAACGGTACAAAGTCCAAAGTGTGTAGCTTGATGTGCTGATCTGTGTACATAGACACAATCATTCAACCATTACAATTGATTTAGAACTACCTGCATATGTACCCCGCGCCCGTTCTAAAACAAAATAAATAGGTAACCAGGCCTACTATACTACAACTACCTACCATATTGAAGGTTTCATTCCCCAGGGTCTTACTTATATCTTGTGATATGTACTTAAATACAGTGGTGTTGTGTTGTGGTGTGTGGTGGTATGCGTGTATGTACAAACTTAGCGGCGCGGCGGCGGCACCGAACACCGAACTGGGCGAGCGAAGAGTTCTGGGAAAAGCAGACTGCATTCCACGGCGAGACTCGTCATTGGCTGCTCGATGCTCTTGCAGCCCTGCAACCAGAGTCGGAGTGGCACAGATACTACACTTCCTTCAATTACGAAAACAGTTAGTACATAGTTCTATTTCGACAATTGTCTCTGGACTCTGGAAATTGGAAATAGAATACAGTACCTACCTGTCCAATCCATTCCGATTATATTTATTATTATGCACAAATTGAAGATTGATGAATAGCGAAGATCTATCAACACAACTTTTCTGCTGTTGTAGTGCCTTATATATAATATCCCCTGCTTGGTCTGCTTTCCACATCGATGGATGCTTCTCTTCCATCTGAATGTCTCTTCTTCTTCTGTCGTGTCGACGACAAGTCATATCTCTCCTGCCCAGTATGGACACATTAAATATGAATGCTGATGTCCTTACTTAATCAAATTCATGTTTATAGTAAGTACTCTTCTGAATTGGTAACTAGGGCACACTCAGGTTTCTAAACTGTTTTGTATCGAGTCTTGGTTTGAAGAGATCTTTTCCAGAACCATTGCAACATCTTCTTCCCGAAGTGAGTAAGTATTTACCTAATAAAGGAATATAATCTTATGATACCCAGCTGCTTATGCCAGTCTATGGTGTCTTGTCTACTCTATGGCACAGTTAAGTCACGAAGTGAACGAGCCAGGCTTCGTTCTCGGCGCGCCGGGTTCATTCATTAAAATATGCAATACTATACACTATACATGCACATGCAGCGGCCGCCGTCTGTCGCGCGCCGACAACATCGGCTCACAGCTCATCGTCCTATTACAGTACGCACACGCAGCATGGCTAGCTATACTTACACATAGTGCTAATCATGTTTGTCTGAATGGTGTTGCATATGCAAAAAATGCAAACAATTTGCTGCATGGAGCAGCTCCTCAGCTAAGAAATAAAATAAGCCAAGCTAAACCAATCCGTTAATTCGAGAGGCAGCGCGGACTATACCCCGCCACTCGAACTATCTTGTCCGTAGACCAAGACACATACTGTCTGATCCTCCCAACCAAATTTCAGCCGACCTGAACTGCCTCCTAACAGCTCAGGGAGGAACCGATAGTGTAAATTTTTAAATGACACAAGTACATTAAACGTGAATCACTAAGCGGTAGCTCCCATCAGGAGCTCCCCGCGCTGTCCCCTTAAAAGCCTTAAAAGCCTATGGGATGGGTGCGACCCTCCCTAGAGAGGGGTTAGGGGGGGCTCGCTCCGATAGGCTTTTAAGGTAACCATGTTATCAAAGCTTTAGGGGGTCGTTCGTTAGTGGGTAGTGCGGTCTTGTGTCTGTGTATATTATTATTATATTATGTTATATGTATGTATGCATATGTATGCATATAGATATAGGGTCTGTGAGTCCCACACAGTCCCACATAACCAGTACAGCCGGCTGTACTGGTATGCGTCAAAGCATTTTCCCCCTCCCACCCCGTTCCGAGGGAAAAATAAGCCAAGCTAAACGGTAGGGAGCAGGGACGGACGTCGGACATGCTCTGATTCTAAACGTTTCGAGTTCGATTCGTTACACGGAAGCGGCAAAACAGTCCAACGGATTTGATAATGCTTATCTTGTAAAGGCAAAATAACAGAATCCGATAGACTTTTCGACGATTCCGTCTAGAATCAAACTCGAAGCGTTTACAATCCGGGGTCGGCTTGGAACAGCTCATAATGTTATAATTGTCGTATAACATGCAGCATGCATAGCTGGACGTGTACATGTCTAATAATTAGAGAAAAAAGTGATCTAACATATCTATTTAGGGAACGAAGAATCTTCCCAAAACTTTAAATAGTTGAGCAGTATAATTTTCTTCTTTTCCGTAATCCGTAGTCCGTTAAGTACTTACTTGTTCCATTGATGTATCTATAAAAAAATATTTGGTGTTAGGATAGAACAATTAATATCGTTGATCCTCCTAAAGCATTTAAGGGGGGACAATTCTCATCTTGTTGGAAAATAAAAGCAAAGCAATTTGCTGGAACAGCGCGAGCGTTAGCACAAAGCAGAAAGGGTTCTGCTTCTTGTGGCGTCAGTAAAGAAGTTACATCGTTAGGTACGAAATAAGCTAAAGCAGAATCATAGGGACAGAGCGAAAGTAGAGAGAGGGAAGTAGGGCGAATTGAAAGATCGGAAATGCCAACCTACAAATATAAGATAGGAATCTATTTAATAAGACTACTAAAATACTACTCATAGTACTAGAGTACCTTTAGATACTGTTAATTAGCACAAAGGATTTCAACTAACTGTGTAAATGTACTGAATGGTCCAAAGAGACCCTTCAATACATTTACACAGTTTTTGGGTAGAGCCGGTGCCTCCTAGGAACATTAAGAAGACTTTATATACGGTGACGTTATTATTATTTTACTCCTAGTTGCACAAGCAAAAACGGTGCTGTAGCGCAGAAGACTGCTTTTGTTTCATCATCATCATATCGAAAGACGTCCACTGCTAGACAAAGGCCTCCCCTAAAGATTTCCACAACGGCCAACGCCGACCGGTATACTGCGCTGCCAGCATCCGGCGGCTTCCCGCGACTTTACCAAATACAAAAATTGAACTCGTCATGTTGTCACCTTGAACGACTAAAGAGAAGAAGGGAAGAGACACCATAGTCCATACCTTATTTCGTATAGAATTAAGTTTATTGAAGTGGATAAAAATAATAATGGGTCTAAATTCGGAGGTGTATCGAGGGGGTGAGGCCGACACGAGGCGCAAGGGATGAGGCGACAGCTGTCAAGCACGTGAGGCGGCAGCTGCGGCCGCCCGCGCACGGGCAAGCTGCGCCCGCGCACCTGCCCCGTGCCAAACTTTACCTCTAATTTTTTATCTACCCACCGTATGCAACATAGCATAAAAGACAACATAATGAGATGTAGTAAGCTCGCGTAACATCTGCTTTCAAGCTGCTAGTGGTTTCCTTACAGAATAGATAGCTCTGCTATCAAAACAAGAGATACATACCTACCTACCTACCTAAGTATGATACGAGGATCTGATGATGGAATCACGTGGCCAGTACATGCATGAGTGGTTTGGTTGACGTAGGTGGATGGAGTGTAGGTTTACCTGCAATTTACGTAACTCATCGTAACTAAGACGTATAGTTAGGTAGGTGTAGGTACTGCGTGCGACTGCGGCCGACCCGATAGTCATAATCTATCCGCCGCCGCTTTGGACGACTGCTAGTGCTATGTGGCTAGGATTTGTGACTCACAAATTGATAACATTAATTTCTTCTTTTGACAGCCAAAAGGAAAACTTGTTATTTTAAAAACATAAGTACGTATTTTCTGTGACGTAGGGAGGTGGTATGTAATCTCATTGATAGTGTTATGGTGACGGACGGTGTCAAAAAAGTGTATGTGTAAAGTAATAAAGTGATATTTTTCTACTTAATATATTTTTATAGATGTACCTAAACAAAAAAATGAGGACTGAGACAGAAAATAATTGTAGGTATTATAACATCATCAATTGAGTTTGGATGGAGAACCCAGCAACCACTGGAGAGCCTCAAGATGAAGCAGCTAACAATTCCTCAGCCAGCGCAGGTGAATTTTTAATTAAAATTTTATCATACTAGTTACCTACCTAGACTTACACTCGGTATTATTTGCTTACAGACAAAGAGAAAAAAAAGATTAGGTACTTTAAAACCTTAGATAGTAGTCAAAGACCAAAGTATTCCGTAGCCGACAGCGACATGGTCTTATGACGTATGACTGTCCTTCGCAATTTTTTTCCTTATGCTAGGACTACGGTCCTAGAAGTCATGGTATTGACTAGGTACACGCTATCCGTTTTGAAACCGGAGAGAAATTTATTCAGTCGGCCGCTAGCATTTGCATTATTGCGATACATTTTGTTTAAAATGGAAGCGTCCAAACAAAGTTTACGGTGCCGTGTCGTCAACTATTTCCCGGGATTTACACTCAGCCACTGCCGGAAATATCGCCATAAATACTTTTGCGGCAGCATCGACGCAAGTGAGTGTTCACACTCAGCCGATTCCTTTGACTTCCGCACGAAAGCTGACAATCGTGGCAACGGCAGGAGCAGTGGCAGCGCGAGTGACCTATTGACATTCTCGCGCTGCCCACTTCCCTGCTGCCACAGTATATATATTAGTACCTGCAGGCGTAGCATGAGGTCCATTTTGTCTACCCACTAATGTCAAATGTAGACTTCGAAGCGCGACAAAACGGTTGTATCTCGACACCGAGCATGGCCCTCGCGAGTTAAGACTAGTCGCGCTCTCATCTGTCATTTGTAGAGAGTGTGTAGAGATTTTTATCGCGTGCCGAGCATGAACGCACCGGAATAGGCTAATTTTGACGTTTGATTGAAGACATATATGTCGGCACCCCCTTGAGGTATCGACAAACTTCTAGCGACTGTTTATAGACTTTTTGTGTTTTATTATTGTTTTATCATCAAATAACAAATTAGGTACTTACTTTTTCCTTTGCTTAAATCTCAGAAACTTGCACGAAAACCAACGGAGCCAGACAGTCCCCTCACCACCAAAGAGCATATAATCACTACGTTTGCCCACCTCACAGACAATAACAGTTGTTTTTGTGTCAAATTATTACTTAATCAAGCAAACTTTCATATCTCGGTCTCTTTTTGGAAATACAAATTAAATAATTTGCGAACAACAAAACAAAATCATAAAAAGATTTGTCGCCTATATACCTGCTATGTCGCCGCGACTTTTTACTCTACACACTCTCTACCTGTGACGGCATGCTCGCACACGCGACAAAAGCCAGTAGAAAGAGATAATTTTCTCTTGTCGCGCGCGACATATGTCTATGACCTCATGCTACGCCTGCAGCTGCCCAACAGGGTTAAAATTACAAAACAATATTCTGTTATTAAAAGGCACCGCCCACTTGTGCCGAAAAGTACACACTACAGACTCGTGCAGGATCCGACGGATGACTCAGCGTCAAAGATGACCTATTCAGCGTACACACTGGGCTGACACGACACATCAAAGATGACCTATTATTACAAACGTCAACTTAGTTCAGGAACTATCATTGACAAGCTGACCAAAAAAAAGCAGCGTCAAAGATAACCTATTGCACCGTTAAAGAAAGAGACCATGATAATAAACACCTACCGACCATTTGGTTTGGTCTTTCACGTGAAAAAACGGGTAAATGTTCAGTTCAGGTCGTGGCTGTTCTTGTAAATTCAGCCTATGTCTCCATTGAACTACTATTACTTACAATAGTAGTTCAATGTATGGCCCCGTTCCAAGTATTTTCCCCTTGCATTGAGGGGCTGTGCATAAAATATAAGTTTTGATAATTGGAAAAACTAAACACTTTAAGAACAACCGACTTAAATCGCAATAACTAAAACTTTGTTACATTTTTGTTTTTGTTAATTTTACAAAAAATGATGAACCGACTTTGATACAATTATGTAGGACCACTCTAGAGGCATTACCTATCATATAAAAAACCAGCCAAGTGTGAGTCGGACACGCGCAAAGTATGATTCCGTAGTATTTTCAAATAACACAGGTCTAGAGTGATTTTGTTGCCCTAGTTAAAAGAACAATTTTTAATAAATATATTTATGCTCACAATTCATGAAACTGTCGATGATTTTGTCAGATTTGCTCCCTTTTTTTCTGCAGTACTCTGGGAAAACAAAGTTCATTACAAACAAGCCGATAATTGATCAAAATATAAGTTATGCAATAATCATAAAAATAAGAGCACATTCAATGTATTAAACTTTCATGATATGAATTCGTAATATAGGCACTTGAAAACATCAAAACTTGCCAAGATATCCAGGGCAACAATTTTTTTTTGTAGAGCTGTGTAATAAATGTGTTTTAAAAACCAAAGTATTTGCAGTTGGTAATAGAACATTTTGTATGGACAATCTATGAATTTTTTACAAGTCCAACTGCACACCTAAAGTTGATCAACTATTACTCCTAAGTTGAGAATGCCTGCTTAGCCGTGATAGTTTTCATTTCCTAGAATTTAATTTTTTTTCAGATATCCTGAAATAGCAGTTTCGCTGGTATACTCGATTCTACCAAAAATTAGCACTTTAAAGCTTAATATCCTTGAAACGAAAAATTGTTTTAGAAAACCCTCAGTAGTTTTGAAGTACTATAAGCCGCGTCCCGACTACAGAACCTTAAAAAAATTCATTAAAATCGGTTCACAATTAGCGAAGAAAAAGCGTAACTTAAATACCAAAAAACATACTTTCGGAATAGTCCAATTGAGAACCTCTTCCTTTTTTCAAGTCAGTTAAAAGGGGTTACCGCTATAAGTCTTAAAAAAACAGCAGAACCCCCCCTACCCTTTAACTACTTACTAACATACAATATTGCGACCTCACCCCCTCGTCTTCCAGATTGATTCAGATTGGTTACAGTTTGGTTGTCAAACGTATAGGATTTTGCCGCCATTTTGTTTGTTCTGTCATTCCTTTTTTGAAATGTCATTTCTGGCCCGTTGTATGAAGTGTCCAGGATGTGACGATAGTATGAAGTCCAGCGCAAGTAAATAAAAGAGGTCAGTGTTTAGGAGTAATACAAAATCGACCAACTTAAGATGTGTAGTTGGACTTGTAAAAAGTTCATAGATTTTCCCTACAAAATGTTCTATTACTAACTGCAAAAATAGTTTTTTTAAGGTTCAGGCAGGACAGACTTGTCGACGGCGTTCGATGGTTTTCCCCAGTTTTCCCATACAAAACGAGCGTAAAGTATGGAGCGCGGTCGACGGCGGAAGGATGCGTACGTCATCGTACCATAGTTTGCGCTCGTTTAGTATGGGAACCCGTCAAACGCCGTCGACAAATGTGTCTTGACCCTTAAAAAAAAACATTTATTTTTTGAAATTACTACGAAAACCTACCTACTTTGCGCGTAGTCCGACACGCACTTGGCCACTTTTTTCACAAAATATATATTGCGTGCTCGTAGGAATAATAGACTCAAGTCATCAACAGATAATGTTGCCAATGTTAAGAAATTCTCTTTTCTCACTATTCATAATATTCATTTTGTCACATTCGTTGAAAATATTAACAAATTCACGAGGTTACGGAAAAAGTGATATAATAGGTTTAGTATGTAGGTAAACGTTCAGTATTTTGCTTGAAATAGTTTTAGAAATACGTACCTACTTACTTCAAAACAAGCAATCAGATACGTGCACACTTCCCTAAAAATATAAAAAGCGAATAGATAATATCAATCAGCCAAAAGCATCTCATTAGCGATAGCGTCTAATTAATTAAAATATATTTTTATTATTTACTTCAGGTTCAAGCAAAGTGGTTTATTTTGGCAACACAGGGTTTTCCGCCCGCCCGCCCGGCACGGGGCACAGGAGCGGGGCGCGAAGCGCGGGTTGTCAACTTCAAGTGTATTGTTATGCATTTTAAAAGTTAATTGTTAACTTTACTGCTTAACTATATTATTTTATAGAAAATTTAACGGCATTTAAAAGCATTTAGAGATTTTTAAATACTAGCCTGCTTAAAACAAACCAGTTGAATAATTTTTCTGTACCATTTTTATCGTCGATCAATAAGCAAATTATTCTTTACTAGACAGCATTCCTACCATTTTTATCTTCGATCAATAAGCTAACATAATTATGGCGAGAAGTAAATATGTTTATAATTAATTTACTTCTTTAACTTTATCAAGTGTCACAAATTAAAGATTTTAACTTGAATTTAATTGAACCAACGAAATTTAAATTACAGAACCCTTTCACTGGTAAAACCTCTAATAAAAAAACTAAAACCTGACTTCTGAAAAATTACGCTCTAAAAAGTAAGAAACGAGAAAATAATATTCTCATTTATTAAAAATATTAACTAGGTACGCTTTACATTCAACTAAATAATGACAACTGTCATGTTGACAGATGCCAAGCCTTTATGTATTGCGCTCTCGCTTCTTCCTTCTTCTTGTCTCGCGCGCCTTCTTGTAAAATGTGGTGTTTCGTGCTGTCCAATAAAATATTACTTAATGTAATCGAATCGTATTATTTTGACGAGTTAATGTTGTATTTTTACATTGTGAAAATGTGGAATCAACATCATTAATTTAATCCAGCATTTATTTTGATTTCGAACCATTGTAAATTACTTATAACCTCTAAAGTCTAATCCATTCTGATCAAAGCCGTACCGCTGCCAATCTTTTCTGCTGATCATTATCTATAATTATTTGTTATGTACAAACTATTCAATATTAATCCTAATTAAATAAAAGTGTCATCTATGCATAACTAAACATTTTAAATGCAAATTCGGTAATAATTCAAAATTTTGACACTGTGACTATGTGACGGGCGGACAGAACAATTTTATAGGGTGTCAATTAAATGGTTAGCATAGTATTGTTATTTTTGTGAGCAGAAAAATATAATCGGTCAGCAGAAATAGCTAATCGGTCAGCAGAAATAGCTAATTGGTCAGCAACTCATGGTCAGCAAACATTTCAAAATCAATCAGCAATTTATGTCATTCTGGATGGCTGTAATTATTTTAAACATCCCCGTACTACACTCTTCCTACAGTGTTGAGTGGTCGACGGAGCCCCTTCGGGGCTCCTACTTCTGTGTTCTCATGTTAAACCTAACACTACGACTGTGCGGGGAGGCGAGCTTAGCTCGCCTCCCCGCACAGTCTCCGAACCTAACGGATCCGAGTCGGGGTGCTCCGCAAGTCCGAGCTCGCTTCGCTCGCTCCCGCTTCCATTTAGAACTCCCCGTACCACACTCTTCCTACAGTGTTGAGTTGCTGCTTATAGACATGTTTTTCTGCCGCTCAATCATGAAATCTTGCCGCTCAAGTAGTTATTTTGCGGACCGAATGTTTATTATGCCTTTAAAAAATATATATTTCAATTTTATAAGGGTTGCTCGTAGTGACTAAGGATCCCTAAATACATCGCAATAGTTTTATTTGAATTTAAAAAAAATACGATTTTCCTTTTCAATGTATTTTCCAAACAACATTTTCTCGGATATTGACAACCCTAATTTTATAACGCCCTTCCAGTCGCGTAGCCGAGCCGGGCTGTGTGCGGCCCCGTGCCGTCACGTCAGTCAGTCCAGTCAGTCAGTTTCTGAACGAACTCCGTAAACGACAGAACGTTGTAAGCGTGGCGCGTGACGTATTAATTCTGCTTCTCTATCCCACGTACTGAAATTTTCGTTTTGCGTTTCTTTCCATCTGATTTCCTCCGAGCTAAGCTGCTTGCGCTGCTACGATACGAATAGTTGCGAGTTTCGCGCTCAAGGGAACGTAACGTGTGTGTCAATGAATGTAAAAAGTGAGGAAAACATTTTAGTTTCTACTTGATGTGTCCTAATTTTTACAATCTTAAACCGAAGCAAAAATCTGGATTGCAAATGGAGCCTTTAAAAGGTAAATATGTAACTCCTTTTGATCATCTATTATTTTAACATATAGGGAAAACATATGTTTTCAATTGGTAGTACGTCGACAAATTTATTTTTAAAGCGGGTAGCAATTTGGATTGAGTGATCAAAACAACTTGTTACAGTTCAGTCAGACGGAATACTTAGATTACTATACGTGGGCTTATTTCTAACCCTACGTTGAATAAAATGTAGGTGTATATATATAACCTACGAAAATAAAAATATCAAAGAATTACATATTGTGTACTTATCTTATGTTCTGGATCTTTGTTTAATTGCTATATTTTGTGAATAGGCGCTTGCATCCCAATATTCTTTTCTTATTAATAAAATCAAACCAATTCCTAGACCTTGTGTAGGTACTTACTACATTACTTTACCTTGTACTTAGATTCCTACATTTTTCGTTGTTTTTGAAAACTCTTAAGGCAACTCTGAAACCAAAATCTGTTTGATATCAAGGAAGTACCTAGGTACTTACCTTCATAATTTAGAACATGCATTGATTTATAAAAAAATAACTTCACTCTATGTACTGAGTACCTAGCATGCTGTAATTCCAAAATGTTTCTAGCTTAAGTACCTATGACTAATTAGTTAATTATTTGTAAGAATACAACTTGTGATAATATTATCACCTCATTCTTCAATAAATAATATAATAAATATTGATCAGACTTTCTTTGAAGCAAAATACACAAGTAAGCCAAGTGAGGCTGCTGTATATAAAAAGTTAATTTTAGTCATCCTCCATCTGCCAGTAGGTACCTACTAGGAGTTTTTATGTAACATCATTGGCTCAACATTGGCTGCTAAATGTGGCCTTGGCTATGCTCTGTGTTCTCCCTAAGGGGCCTCAGCATAATGGGCATGACCTCACCAATTTATTTAGGCAATCACAATGCCTACATACTTGGATTGAATGATTAACATTGGTAGGTAATTTACAGTACCTATTAACAGGGCAATATTTTTCTGCAATTTGTAGCTGCACAATTTATTACTGTTACTCTGAGGGAGGAAAAATATTAAGTTTTAAAGCCTTGTACATAGTACCCACAAGTAGTAGGTATTGTTAGACTCGAGAAGACCAGAACAGCTAACGCCATCTATCTGAGTTTTACATTACCTATTTCGCTCACTGCTGACTGAGAAAATTGCAGTAGGAGCTGTAATTATTTATAATTGATAACTTTAATCTACAGTAAAATAAATTTGGTCATAATATTAATTAGGGAGACAGCTAATACACATGAAAGTTAGGTGAACTAGGTCTGAATTCTATGATAATAATTATTTAGTTAGCATAGAAGACTATTAAAGTAAGTATTTTTGAAAGCATCAGGTGAATTACCTTTTTTTGGCCCAGAAGTTGCAGTATAAAAAACTAAACGCCAATTTTAGCGTTGTTTAGTTTTTTATAAGGCATGTTTTTTATGAGTCATAATTTACAATATACTGATAAATTTGAAATTCAGACCACAACAAAAACAACCACCTTAAGAGGATTGTGAAGCTGCAACTTTTCATACAACCGATTTCGACCAACTTTTGATAGGTTGTGAATTAGAACAAAAGCTAGGCTTATACGTTTTTGTTTTTTCAATAAAGTGAATAAGTTTCATGTTACTGTCATTCACATGTTTTCATACAAACTTAATTTCGGCCATTTTTTGTTTGTTTGTAATCAGTAATTTAAAAAACAAAATGTATACGCCTAGCTCTTATTCTGACTGACAACCTAACAAAAAATGGTAAAATCGGTTAACATTCAATAGGTGAAAATCGTTAACGCCGCCGTTTGTATGAAAAGTCGCAGCTTCACAATTCTCTTGAGGCGGTTTGATTAGCACACTAGCGCGGCCAATAGAAATAAACAATTTACTCATTCTTAAGGACTTTAATCGAAATCGGTGAGTATTTTGCGCATACAGGGGGGCAATTGTTACTGTATAACTGTAAATATTAGCAACAAGTTTAAAAAACTAAATATAATCAATAAAAACTCCTTATGTTTTTTGAACAACAGCAATTATTCTCATTTGATGCATAACTATAAAAGCAATTGTGATATTCAATAGTAACAATTGGTTACTTATTGATTTAAAAAATAAACTACAATAGCCAATGAAAGGCAATCACTCAATAGGCGCGTCACACCACACATAACGGCGGCGGCGGGACGCCCATTTCAGTATCGTTGTTTTCTTTTATAAATGGCGGCGGCGGCGCGGGCAGGCAGGCGGAGCGGCCTTTGGGAAACTTTGGCCGTGGAAATTGGAATGCGGTCTGCCGGCAGCCGGCAGCGGTTCCCGCTCGCCCAGCTACTCTCATTGCACGAGCGAGCTGCCTCGTCGACATTGGCGACTTCAAATACCTTGAATCTAGACGACGCTCTCAGTTTTGCTTCAACAAATGTTCTCATACTGAAACAAATAACGCCATCTGTTAGAACTTACGTGGAAACTAAGTTAATACAAGTGTGCATTATTGAAAATAATTGCTGAGACCAAAGTGGTGCTATTTTAAATCTTTTACCATCGATGGCCTCGTCCTCTCGAAACTAAGTGATGTAGAGGTATAGTAAGGTCTTTTGGCGACTTTCTACATTCAAGGCTTTTCGAAATTGCCGCTCTCATAACGAACCAATATTTCTAAAGGTACACTGCACTCTGCAGACAGCGCTGCAAAGTTGAAGTATAAAATTAGAGTTGATAAAGACTACCTCCCTGAACTTTGTATCGTATAGTCTGTTCGGAAGTTCGCACAATTGCAACAGACATTCACACCATCAAAATAAAGTCGCTTTTTATGCAGCACATCATTTATTTATATGATCAAAATAAAGCCGCTTTTTATGCTGCACATCATGACATCATAATGTTCCCCATCTGGCGGATGTTAACTTCCTTTGACATCCATTTCCGGGCTTCCATTCTTGTGTAGTGTTTATTTTTCGAGCTTTTACGAGAGAAACCACCATATGTTTGAATAGATAACAAACACTAAATTTCATTCATTAGCGTCTGTTGTCTTCATTCAAAATTTTTTGCCTTTAGAAATGAGCATTATCCTCAACTGAAATGCTCTCTGCAGAAGTAAATAGATGTTAGTCTGGCACGTAGGCGGCGGTAGGCGCTACAGGCAGTGCAGGCAGTACAGGCGAGGCATTGGAATTCGAAAGCCGAGCGGCGACCACCCATCGGCATGAGAACACGGCCCCGTCCCCTTCCCCACGCTCAGGCGCCGCCTCTCGCCGCTCTCTGCTCTGTGCTCTCTGCTCTCATGCTCTGCCACAATGCTGAAATTCATTTTGCTCTTTGCGGCCGTTCCGACGCGACGGTCGAACGAAATGGACCTTGGATGCTATCTCGGCTGTTAACAAAGGAGAATACTCTGTAAAAATAAACAGCACATTATTTTGCCATGTATAATGCAAACGGTCTCTGAAGCTGTTGTATTGTATGCAATTAAGGATCTCAAATTCCACAACATTGCTTTCAATTTGACCTCGACCATTTGTACTACAGTGTCGTTGTCAAATGACGCGTTGAAGATTTACTCAGTGCTTTAAGTACTGTCCGCATTCCAACCGGCCACTTTACTTTTTTTATTCGGCATTAGACCCGCCCAGCAGTACTGCCACATTCCACAAGCCCTTTTTTACGTTGTGTGGTCGCGGTTTCCGCTGGAGACGGCAACGTCGCGCTTCAAATATGAATGAAATCCGGTCGGCTGTGAGCGGAGCGGCAACGTCGCGCCAGACGGCCCGCCTGATTGAGAAGCACATCTCCCGCATAGTCCCTTCACACTCCTCCTTCCTCGCTTATTTTATTTCTCATACTCGTTATTCTATAGCCTATACATCAAGCTGCGGTGGTCTGCACTTAATTTTACATCTGTCATGAGCACGTGATGCCGTGTCTCCTTATTCAACCCTCACTTAGCTTTAAGAAATAATGTTCACGTTGGTCATGGTTATTGTAAAGCTATTTTGAAATTGCAAGAACAGAAAATTATCACCGGTTCATCTTTTTGATATTTTTAATCTGTCTTGTCGATGCTTCAATTGCAGCTACTATTCAGGCAATTAAGCTGTTTCAGTTAGTTGGTTGAGCTCACCGTATGTTTTTGGTGCGCGGTCGTACTCGTGAACTTTACTACCCCAACGGCCGTCCGTTCTACGAGTTATGAGGTACCCCGTTCACTGGCACTTCAGTTTAGCGATTCTGTAGCTATGTCAAGTTACTTTATTAAATATTTCGCTTCTTAAATACTGCAGTGTCTCAATTAAAAACTAAGGTCTCAGATCAGTGTGTGTTAGCTAACCTTCGGTCTCAAGAGGGCACAAGGTCAACTAAAAGGCGATGAAGCGAGCTATCCTCGGGAGTTTCCGTACGTAATGGAGTCAATAATGAGGAGAACCATAGGAAAGCCTAGGTACAACGTCAACTGCATTAATGTAAAGCCCCAAACTGTGCAAGCTACACATTAGTTGCAGCTACTACTACAAGGTACTAATACCACACGCCTGATCTACTTCAACACTAGTTGGTTTGGTTGAACTTGTTCTTGCCCAAGCTGCGATACTCCTGCTCCAAATTCAAGTTTCTATGTACATTTCGTTTTAATAGCCAATCTACATTAATGTATAACAATAATAAAGCCCCACCGAAGAACCCCACACAGCTGTGCAATGCACCCCACCGAAGGCGAATTTGAACCCTCGAAAATTACGCACGCATGCGCAGTGGGGAAGTCCTTGCGTACAGTATTACTGCTATATACGACACAAGTCTCCCAACGATGCCACAGTCCAGTCGGTCGTCTATATCAAATTCTAAAAACCAGTCAAAAATCAGTTTAGATGATACAGTTGTAGCGCTCCGGAGCGATGTGCTGCTGCAGTGTCGCGTGGAATAGTTTACAGTGAACTAATTCCGAGTTCTCCGCTCGAAAATGCCTATTTTGGTCGACAGAAGTTGCAGGAATGGTAATTATCGATCGGTGTTCCTATTTTCGGCCATTTTTGTTGGGCCTATACATATTGCTTTTGCGTTTTAAAATTTGAATTGTAAGTACTTATGGATCATCTAAATTTTCTAAATGTTACCAACCATTAGAGTTTATATATCAGAGTAGAAAATATGCAACAACAGTTGTTTTTCTAAAAGGAAATGGATTGATGGTATTGCCAGTCATATGTTAAGCACACAGCTTAAGTAGTTAGCTAGCAGTTGTTAATAGCGGTCACTTTTGTTTCCTTTATGAAAACAGTTTCATTTGAATTCCAATACTTGCTGTGGTCAGTAATTTGTTTATCTTTAAAATCTTATCGACATTCGCCATGATTACTACTTGATAATTAAGTTTCTTAAATGTGCTCCTTCATATTTTGAACAAAGTGTCTACTTTGAACGTCGTCGTAGGTACCTAGTTTGCAACTTTGTACATGTAAACCATATTAAGTATGTAGGCTATTTTCTAGGGCCCAGCTATAGTGTACGTTAAAAAATTGATTGGTGTGTCTGAGTGCATGCGCACTGAGCGCACAGAGGGGCGCGGCGTGCAGGGGCGGGGCGGGGCGGGGCGGAGGCTGCGGGAATGGAATGTCGATGACGCAGCCCGCGGCTCGCCCGGCCGGTCCCGGCCTCGCGACTTGTTGTCATGGGAAACTACAGCGCACCGTATACTGACGAGGTTGACTAGCTATACTGCCAATTGCCATATGCGGATTAAAATAAACTATAACGGTTACCGACCTTCTGTCGAAGATTTAAAAATTCAGGATACTAATCAAAACGTAATTGCTCGTAAACAGATGGCCGTTGGGGTAGTAAAGTTAGTGTAGCAGAAATCATAGCGTAGCAGAACCGGTCGTCGTGGAGATCCTTGGGGGAGGTCTATGTCCAGCAGTGGACGTCCTTCGGCTGATATGATGATGAATCAAAACTTCATAATTTATAGCTCCCCTTGGTTAACAATTTCGTGTCAGGTTGAACACCGTGCGGTCGCAGACACGGAAAACGTATATTTTACGTCGGCATTGTGCAAATTAATAAAGTTTTGTTTCTCCTTCTTTACAGTGGCCACACCCACATCAACCTCACCCTTAGCTGCACAAATGGTGTCGCTATTCCAGCCCCGAGATGGAAGGACAGTGCCTCTGGCGCCGCTGAAACTGACGTCCCCGACAGAGCTACCCAAATCCGGGTGCGAGGACTCGTCGCCCACTGGGTCGCCGCCCACCTCGTCCTCGTCTTCTACCTCGTCGTCCTCCTCCTGCGACAAGCCCGACAACCGTGATACATATGTCTTCTTCCCGGAGATGTCTATGGCGGACATGAAACGCGAGGAAGAGCGTCTAAAGACTTTCGAAAAGTGGCCCGTGCCGTTCCTATCACCGGAACTCCTGGCGCAGAACGGCTTCTACTACGTAGGGCGCGGCGACGAAGTGCGATGTGCGTTTTGCAAGGTTGAGATCATGCGGTGGGTGGAAGGGGACGACCCGGCTAAGGACCATCAGCGTTGGGCGCCCCAGTGTCCGTTTCTCCGAAGGAAAGCAGACTCCGGCAACGTTCCCATGGAGGCGGCGACATCAGCCGGCCGGGACGAGTGCGGCGCCCGCTCGCCGCCCGAGTCGCTGCCGCTGTCGGGCGGCGTGCGCATGCCGGGCCCCGCGCACCCGCGCTACGCCACCCCCACAGCTCGCATGCGCAGCTTTAAAGACTGGCCGCGCAGTATGAGCCAGAAGCCAGAAGACCTGGTCGAAGCCGGATTTTTTTACACAGGCCAGGGCGATAAAACCAAGTGCTTCTACTGCGACGGTGGGTTGAAGGACTGGGAGCCCGAGGATGTACCATGGGAACAGCACGCTAGGTGGTTCGATCGCTGTGCTTATGTCCAGCTAGTCAAGGGTAGAGATTACGTCCAGAGAGTGATCACCGAAGCGTGCGCGATTCCCGCGGAAAACGACGAGACCCCAGTCGCTAAGCCGGAACCCACACCTGTGCCGGAGACCAACGGCGAGCCCGCGCTAGAGACCCCGGTGGATGATTCAAATCTGTGTAGGATATGCTACGCTGAAGAACGAAACGTGTGCTTCGTGCCATGCGGCCACGTCGTAGCGTGCGCGAAGTGCGCCCTTACCAATAACAAATGCCCGATGTGTCGAAGGACGTTCCAAAACGCGGTTCGGATATATTTCTCGTGAAAGGAGCAGCACAGAGTTGTTTACAACTGTGGGCTTGGCTCGATGCTAGTCATTGAAAGAGCGGCCGCTGGGAAGCGTCTCTATTCTGTGATCCCATGCAATGTAAAGCGGTGGGGCAACTAGCGGACGCGGAGCACCTACGATTAGACGAACGGCTGGAGTAATTCAAGTGATTTTAAATTATTTATTGTTTAAAAATTTTAATGACTGTGTAAATATTATGTATAAATAATTAAAATATTTTGTCCCACCGACAAAGTAATGCAGACTGATGCAAAGCTTAAAGTACATTTGAATAGTACTACATCAAGAGATCATGGTATATCCTCTGATGGTATCGTTTTGATGAGCTTACGAGTATGTGAATCAATATTTGTTCAAAATCGCATGGTGCAAAAAAAGCACAAGCCTGTAATATTTTCACAATTAGTACAAAATTTCATTAATATTTTTAATACTAGCAGGCAAACCATTTGGATCATTCTTTATCCATTGCATTAGCTATAAAAAATGAAAATGTATTTGTTAAACAATTGAAAATTGCAGTCAGTAAAAGTTAATTTGAAAATTGGAAGTAGATTATTAATTTTATTATTTTTGTGTAAAGTATTGTAAGTAAATTGACCATTATGTTCCTGTATAGTAATAAAACTTAGTTAGACATCTTTATTTAAATGATAAACAAATTCAAGGCAGTCATTCAATTTCAGTCTCCAAATTCCCTCAAGTAGACATGTTCAGCCTACCAGGCCAGGTTTAGCTAGCTAGCATACTCGTATAAAAACACTTATTTATCAAAGTATTTGTGTAGGTAATATCTATGTAATTGAAACTTAACAAGCAGGTACGCCCAAATACTATATAAACTCCAAAATTAAACTAGTATACTTTTTGGTAATACTTGAAGTTGGACAATACCTTTTTGGAAAGTAATTGATTCCTTTCATGCGACCCAGCCAATTACATTTAATCATATAATTATTAATCAATCTAAATGTGACGTGGAATTAGAATGTGTTTAATTACAAGTATTCCATTTTGCACTGTACCGTGTACCGTGTACATGTACAAGTAAATAAGAACAATGTCGCGTAACTTTCCATTCAAACTAATACTTCACAAGATTAGTCTGAAAGGATAATAATTTGTGTGTGAACTGTGTGTATTGCTAATATCCTTTCCGGCTATTGTAATTTTATAATGATTTTAATTTTCATCATACAATACAATTAAATACATAGGTACCAGAAATAATTATTGAGAATTAATAAATAACTAAATATTCCATTTTCTTTTTTTAATAAGTCTTAGGTAGTTAAAATTATAGAATGTCGCTCAAAATTTCATGGCTGATATGATAATCTGGTAGATTTTGAAATTACATAATTATGGGTTTTGAGCGACTCGTATAATTTAATTAAACCACTGTTATAATAAATGTTAATAAATATGATGTTTTAAATTTTTGTTTCATTTTTTTATATCATATAAGATATTTACCTATCGTTTTTCGAACTCCAATACACTCAGAATATTAAAAGGATTCCTAGCGTAGGCGGGCCTCCCACGGTGGACCGATGACTTGGTGAAGGTCGCGGGAAGCCGATGGATGCAGACAGCGCAGAACGTCGTCGTGGAAATCCTTAGGGGAGGCCTATGTTCAACAGCGGACGTCCTTCGGCTGATACGACGATTAAAAGGATTTACTGGTCAATGAAATGAAACAGGAAGAACTGCAGCAGGAAGGTAGGGCGCCCCGCCCATCTGGAGCTGAATGCTGTGAAAGAACTTCCGGTCTACTGAAATGAGGATCAAAGTACCTATTATAAAAAGTCAAAGATTAGCTCCGGGCGTTATTGTCCAGGGAGCGAAGATGTCCACTACCATCCAGGGTGTATAACAAAACTGGTATAGGGGCCGTCTACTCATCATACTGCACATGTGTTGACATGGAACGTCTTTCATTTTGATTTTTCGATACGGTAACCTAACCCCGCTGAAATTGATTTACGATTTTAGTAGTTTTTTGCTATTGTTCACAAACGATGGCGACACATTGAAATTAGTACATTAATTTGAATTCTAAAAGTTTGGGTGGTTCCCGTCTGTCCCCGAATGGGAGAATTCAGGGATAAACCAAAGAGGATATAAGTCCCTTTTCGCTTAGACTAACGCACTGTGCACTGATGGAATGTAGTTATAATGACGGTGCACGCGGGCGAAGCTACAAGTTATAACGTACTTTCTATTACAGGTAACTTTTACCTACAAACATGTGAATTTATTGAGGAATTTTATTTAATGTCATCTGCAAAAACCATTCATCATATTAGCCGAAGGACGTCCACAGCTGGACATAGGCCTCTCCCAAGGATTTCCACGACGGCCGGTTCTGCGCTGCCCGCATCCAGCGGCTTCCCGCGACCTTCACCAGGTCATCGGTCCACCAAGTGGGAGGCTTTCCTACGCTACGTTTTCCGGTGCGTGGTCGCCACTCGAGAACTTTACTGCCCCAACCATTCAATCCAAATCAATTATTGAAATATAATAGCCTATTATGCTGACCGATTCGTTTATAAAGTTAATAGACTAAAAATGTAAAGAAAAGGGCGTTGGATGCGGGCAGCGCAGGACCGGTCGTTGTTGTAATCCTTAGGGGAGGCCTTTGTCCTTTCCACGTCTTTCGGCTGATATTATGATGAACGGGAAATGCTTCAAAAATCAAAATATTTTAATTCGGTTAACAGCCAAACTAATCGAGACCATGCTGATGGTACAACTGACGGTCAGCTAACATTATTAATCGGCGCGGCGCGACCACGCACGGCACGTCGTGCTGAGCCGCTGAGCCACGACCACGCACGGCACGTCGTGCTGAGCCGCTGAGCCACGACCACGCACGGCACGTCGTGCTGAGCCGCTGAGCCGCTGAGCCACGACCACAAGGCACCTTCACTGTTCAGCCGTCGATGGCGGCTCCTATCATGAGATGGCAGTCTTATAAGCGACTTGAAAACTTCTGACATTGGAAACAACAGTTGTTACTCTGCGATTGAGTAGGTACCTAACTATAACTACTCAGTGTTTTTATTGGAAAAAAAATATGATGAATGGGAAAAAATCCCATTCATCACCAGTTGTCCCCACTGGCAAGTTGTTGAAATGTGGGGAAAAATGAATGGTTTGAGGAAATTCCCATTTGTTGCTTGTAGTAATTTCCATTTGGCGCCACCGCACGACGCACACAGATTTGGACAGAAGGATCCGTCCGTCTCCATATTTTAATCAGATTTTCTTCACACAAGCAAAAAGTAGCGCCATCTGACATAGCTCGTACGAACTAGCGTGGGCGAGAGTTGACGTCAGTGCCACGCTAAAAGGACCTTGGTAGAATTGTCGTTTAAAAAATGCGTTTATTTAATTTGTTTACAAGAAAAAATACAAATGTAAGATTACTTGCCGATGATACGATATACCATGTTTTTTATTAGCCTTTCTTTCATGATATTTACAGCCTCTAACAACACAATAAGGCATTTTTATATGGAATATCTTTCTATACGCTCTCTACAATTTCCCGACTGAGTCGCGAGTGTGCGAAACTTTAGATTTTCGCACCGATTCGCTGGGAGCATTAGTCGCGCTCGTTGGCCGGGTCCATACGCCAGTAACATATAAGTTATTGACGGCGCACCACCTGAAGGACGTTGTAGTTTAACAATTAAAATAGATTTTAACCGACTTCAAAAAAGAGTAGGTTAGGTTAGGACGAAATGTATGTTCTAGGGTTCCGTACCTCAAAAGGAAAAAAAACGGAAACCTTATATAGGATCACTTCGTTGTCCGTCCTTGTGTCCGTCAAGACCCTTTATCTCGGGAACGCGTGGAGGTATCAAGTTGAAATTAAAACCATATACTCCAGTCCCTTGAGGCTGTGAATAAATAAAAAAGATGCGGCTGTTTATGCCGCAAAAACGTATATTTCGACACTCTCAAGGGAATCAAAGTTTATAGGGTATTTTCCGTTGACTTAGAACTACGAAATTTGGCAAGAAATACCGTCTTATACTACAAGTATAAGCAAAAAATCTGAAAACTATACACTTGCAATTAAATCATAAAAAATGTAGTCTTTATTTAAAGTACGTAACAATCAATTTATGCAAGGAACAGCGGTCCAAATTTTGAATTGAGTTAGCCGTGTCATGTGGGGTATCGTATGAAAGGGCTTTATTTGCACAAGCTTAAACAGATTTTCAATTATTTTTATGGACTGTTATGGAAAGTGGAGACTATGACAGGCGACCACAAATTCGTCACAACTCACAGAGAACTTCTCCATAACCGTCGCTTTCAAGTTCACCTTCTTCAAGACAAAAGCCGTTGGAGATCACAAAAGAACGGACTATCTCAGGGTAGTGTCCTTGCCCCGCTGCTCTTCAATATTTACACAAACGACCAGCCGTCTAGCCCAAACACGTGTCGTTTTCTATACGCAGACGACCTTGCGTTGACGTCTCAGGCGACCAGTTTCGAGGAAGTAGAGTTAAACCTCTCCAGAGCTCTAAATAACCTGAGCCGTTATTATGAGGAAAACTCCCTCAAACCCAACCCCTCAAAAACTGAGTCTTGCGCCTTCCATCTCCGCAATAGTCAAGCAAGTCGTAAGCTTAACATCACGTGGCAAGGTGTGCCTGTAGTTCATAATAGCACTCCGAGGTATCTTGGCATATTCCTGGACCGATCGCTTACGTATAATAAGAACTGCCAAACGATTAAAAGAAAGGTGCACACTCGCAATAACTTGCTGCAGCGTCTCACTACCACTAAATGGGGAGCAACGCCACACGTTCTGCGGACCTCCGGGCTAGCGCTTTCCTTTTCTGCAGGCGAGTATGCAAGCCCTGTATGGTGTCGCTCTGCCCATGCGAAGCGGTGGATACAGCTCTAAATGAGACTTGTCGGATCATAACTGGTTGCCTCAAACCGACCCCGGTCAGTCAGCTGTACCCACTAGCTGGTATTGCGCCTCCGGCTGTGCGCAGGGCGGTGGCTAGCTCCTCTGAAAGATCGAAGATGGATACTGACACACGGCACTCTATGCATAGCCACAACCCAGTGCAACAACGCCTGAAAAGCCGAAATAGTTTTATAAAGTGTGTCTACCCTCTATCAGTAGAACCCAAGAAAGCGAGGTGTAACCTTTGGCAGGACAAAGTAAGCTTACCAACACCCTTTGTCCCGATATCAGAAAGCCTTCCCCCTGGACATGACTTGCCTTGGCCGGTTTGGAAGTCTTTAAACAGACTCCGGACCCAGACCGGTCGGAGCAAAGAAAACATGGTCAGGTGGGGATTTTTTGGTGACTGTGATACAAACTGTTTGTGCGGTGCAGTTCAAACGATGACACACTTTTAACATCGTGCCCTGCGTGCCCCTACATCTGCACGCAGGAAGACCTCGTGACAGCGGCTGATAATGCTGTTAACGTGGCCAAATTCTGGGCTGCTACAGTGTAGTGTCTGCCATGACACGCTAAAAAGAATTATTTTTATCATGCATAGTTTTCGATTTATTATTTTTAAGGTTTCTTATCCACAGGTGTGTGGTGTGGTGGTACGGAGCCCTCCGTGAGCGAGTCCGACCCGTACTTGTTCGGTTATTTTATATATGTTCACCGATATTTTCGTCAATTGTGGACCAATTAAAAAATATTTTTATTACATTATGACTTCGTAATAAGGTCCCATATAAACTTTATTAAAATTGGTTTGGTTTTTTCGCATATTAACAAAAACAAAAAAATAATAGAATACCTAATTAGTCTGTTGTTTTTAACATGATGAGTTTAGCGTTAACACATCAGTCTTATGTATGATATGAGCCTTTGGGTGACATTGAGTCTTCTTATGAGCCCCATGCTAAGCGACCAGTCTTGAGACACCGCCGCAGTAACTATTTGGGACGTGAACATATTGCGAAGCGTCCCCAACGCTAGCCGAATACTAAGACTTTTCGCCTCTATACTGTGATTTATAGTTAGGTTTAGGTCCGTTTAATTTGTCTTGTGACGCGGACACACGGACGATGCATGGACATTCGAAGCGCAAACAGGTAGTTCCTGGTTATGTACATACACATGTGTAGGTACGTTAGAATAGTTGTTAGGCAGTCAATCTGGGTTGATGGGTATGCCTAACAACTTCAATATGAGGGTATACGACGTACTTAATACACTTATACTTATTACTCTGCTGAGATATGAGGAGAGGTTGTTTTCTAACTTTATTTTACCTGTTAGAAAAGACAATAAGCCATCTAGTCCTCACAATTCAGTGATTTTCTATTGCTATTCTCTCTACGAGGTATGTACTGCACTAGCGATTATGGTAAACACGGTGTGGTAAAATAAGTAGTGTGACAAACGAGAAAAAAATATCCTGTTTGTCATACTGGTGTGATAATCTGGTGTGACTAAGAGTCGGCAACGAATTTGAGTGCGTTTGACTGCATTTTACCTGATGGAAAGTGACGATGCAGTCGAGGACGGTACACGTATACTTAAATACTGCTTATTCACTCTCGCCTTGAAGGTCCCTAAATTATAGGAATCGGGAAACAGTGACGCAGGCACGGAGTTCCGCTCCTTCGCTATCCGCCTTATTAATGAGTAATGAGGCACACCTACAATGGTATCTGTATGCAAATTATGCGTTCCTAATGTGCTACTGGAGACAATAACAGGCAAAAAAAGGCCGAACCCTTAAATTTTGAGTAACTTGATGAGCTTCACCATGAATGTTCCTTAGGTCATTTTGAGTAGATCTAGTCCGGGCCACAACGCGAAATGTGCCGCGGGAGGGGGGGGGGGGGCCTTCAAAGATGGCCGCCACCCGTCGTCTTTCAAAAAAATCTGTCTCTTAATTTATAGCCACTATGGCAAATTTGGTGTCAATTTCGAGTAAAACAGATATGTACTTTTCATTTTCGGTATCTATTTTGACGAATTTTGAACAAAAACATTGAGTAAATTGTAAAATAATGTGTACCATGGTCCTATTTTTTTTGTTTAATCATAGATATTTTTAAAATAGCACACATATCATTACTAAAAAAAAACATTCAAATAAAGCCTATTTTATACAGATTCTAAAAATGTAAAAACTTTGTATACTTTCTAAGAAAAAAGTTAAAATAAAAAATATTTTGTGCCACGCGCCGCAGGTGGCATGCATGTGGCAAGTACCGTTTTGAATTACTATTTAAACCGTACTTCTTTTCTACACGTAAGAGATGTGATGTGGATATAAATACTATTCTTATTAAACTTTTCAAAGATAGTTTATGTATGACAGTATTTTGATGAATAATTAAGCCATAATTTTATACAATCTACATTCTACGTTACATACATTAATATTTCGAATTAAGGAAGTATATTCTAAGTAGGTATCATCGACAAATGATTTGGCATAGACACATACTATTCCTAATAAAGAATCTAGATACCTGTATATACATCTATCTATCTAGACACTTACTTGACGACGACCCGGGCATGAGAAATTCAAAAGTTCAAGGTCAAAATTCTCAATAATGCGATTGCGCGCGCGCCCGCCGCGCCACGCCGCCACCTCCCTCGCTCAGTCAGTAAACCTCAGTCGCAATGTGAGAACGTTTTTTATGCGCGTCTTCTAACAAATTGGTGGTTTTGGATAATAAGGTAAGCATTTTTGAAACTTTATATAATATATTTATTTAAATGGCACATGTATGGGAATGCTAAAGCTGCGTATTGACTGCTGTAACATTTCCGTGAGTAACCCGAATAATAAAGACAAAAATAAAATAAAAACTTTGAAAAACGACTGCCACCTATTTAGTAAATTATACATTGCCACATCCGAACACAGATCTGGAGATTTGGACCAATTCTTCTCACACGAAAATCAGTCTAGTCCACCATCTTTATCCGTGTCCGGGATAATGCGATCAGGAACTAAATCAGATCTTTTACGTTGCCTCCTTAATATCCCTACAGAATGCATAACCAGCACTCCAACCCCTCCAGAAGTTTCTGTGAAGATTTTAGATGGACCGGCCATAGTACACATGCTAAATCCTGGCGTATCTGAAACGTTTGCAGATTACGCAGATAAAGTATTCATTCCTTTTATCAGGCGTGAAATGAGCAGCGTTACTCGGCTGGATTTAGTGTGGGACGTTAATAGACCAGATAGCTTAAAAGTTGTAACCCGACAGAAAAGAGGACCAGGTCTACGTACCAAAGTGGAACCTAATACGAAGGTACCAAAAGGATGGGCCAATTTTCTTCGGGTAGACACAAATAAAGTAGAGCTATTTGATCTCTTAACAACCCGATGCCTAGGCATGGATGTTCCTGAAGGCAAAGAGATCAACATTACTCAAAACACTGCAGTTTTGAGTAACTTCAAAAGAAATAGGCAAATTATAGAGCCATGTGATCATGAAGAAGCGGATACTCGAATGCTTCTTCATGTTGTCGATTGTGTAGACCAAGGGCACAAAAATGTAATGTTGCGCACTGTGGACACCGACGTGGTCGTAATAGCTATTTCCTGTGTCTCAAAATTGCCTACACTTTGTGAACTGTGGATACACATGGGCACAGGCCAGCACCACAACTATATCGCATGCCACTCGATAGCCCATGCACTTGGTAATGTTATTTTATTTTAAATTCACATGTACATAAATTATTTGTCTTTTATTTGATTTGATTCTACGATACCTTATAGTTTAGACACTTTAGTACAAAACTTTTGAATATACCATTAAATTTTTCAGGACCAGATAAAAGTGAAGTGTTGCCGATTTTTCATTCGTTTACCGGATGCGACACCGTATCATTTTTTAACGGGAAAGGCAAGAAGACCGCCTTCGTTGCCTGGAGTGTCTACCCTGAAGCAACGAAAGGCTTTAAGGCGTTAAAAACTGGTGACTTTGAACAGGCAGAAGGGTTCATACAAAAATATGTAATATCCATGTATGATCGGTAGGTATCTTTGCAAAATAAGTCTAAAATGGAAATTACAAATCACAAAAGCATTTTAATTTTACAGCTCAAGCCCATGCACAAGAGTAAACGAATGTCAAAAATACTTGTTCACTAAAAAGGACCGCAATTTAGAGAACATCCCACCAACAGAGGCTGCTCTTCGTCAGCATGCTTTAAGAGCAGTCTATCAGGGAGGTCTTGTTTGGGGCCAAGTTTTAAAACCGCAGCTTGATTTGCCAAGTCCTTCGCTTTGGGGGTGGAAAAAGGAAGAAAGCGATTGGACACCTCACTGGTCAGACTTGCCGGATGTTGCCAGTGCTTGCATAGAACTTACACGCTGCCGATGCAAGACTGGTTGTAAACTTAGGTGCAGCTGTGTCAAAAGTCAAAAGGCACCTAAAGTGTACTGAGCTTTGTTTATGTGGTGGAAGCTGCAATTGTTAATGCATGCTGCTTTATGAATATGGTTCAAGCTTTCTTTCTACGAATTGGCCTTCGTGGTACAGACATTTACACATAAACAACAACATCTACCTCTAAATAAATATAGTCACCTATTAATGTCACCTATTAATGCTTGCCTTTTTATTAAAGATTTTAAAATGTGCTTGTTTTTAAGCCCTTTTTCATCCATGTTCCTTAATGATATTTGTTCAGTTTTATGGACAGATCATAACTGCAATGTTTTAGGAAGGCACAGTCATGGTAGCAGAAAGAATGGTCACATGTTATTAGTCGCAGTCGTACTAACTACCTCCGGCGCGTGACACAAAATATTTTTTATTTTAACTATTTTCTTTAAAAGTATACAAACATTTTACATTTTTAGAATTTGTATAAAATAGGCTTTATTTGAGTATTTTTTTCAGTAATGATATGTGCGCTATTTAAAAGATATCTATGATTAAACAAAAAAATAGGACCATGCTACACATTATTTTACAATTTACTCAATGTTTTTGTTCAAAATTCGTCAAAATAGATACCAAAAATGAAAAGTACATGTCTGTTTTACTCGAAATTGACACCAAATTTGCCATAGTGGCTATAAATTAAGAGACAGATTTTTTTGAAAGACGACGGGTGGCGGCCATCTTTGAACCCCCCCTCCCCCCTCCCGCGGCATATTTCGCGTTGTGGCCCGGACTAGATCTACTTAAAATGACTTCAGGAACATTCATGCTGAAGCTCATCAACTTACTAAAAATTTTTGGGTCAAGTCTCTTATTGTCTCCACTATGCAGAGTAAGCAATTAAAAACGCCAAATGAGTATCATAGGTAATAATCAGATTTATTGTATTCAAAAAATTCAATCCACGAGCGAATTTACATATTTATTATTCTGCCGCATCAGATCTTCTTTCAAATCGTTTATTTGCTGCAACATAATCTCGTCTGAGGCCACAGACTCCTGTATCTCTTTACACTTTTTCAAAAAGTCTAAAATCAATTTCTGACCTTCCGAAGTTTCCTGCGATTTTATGGCCGTCTCAACTTCGAACAGATTCGTCTCCAATTGCGCTTGTTTCTCTTCAGCATGCTGAAAAAAAAGTAGATAGCCATGAAAAATACAGTTTTTAGTGTTTTGTACCAAAGTACGGGACCCTGTATCGTTTCGACAAAAATCTCTCTAGGATATATACGAGGGCAGTTTGGCAACTCAATGACTTTAAGGTTGAATAAAAACTTTTTAATATTTTTTTTTGTCTCATATTTGGAAACTCACTACGAAGCACATGCCATTCTTTTTTCAAATTTGGCGCGAAAACAAGCTTTTTAGAAACAAAAATGAAGAATAGAAAATAGAATAGAAGAATTTGAAAATGGAGAAAAGCGAGTTTCGAGTGCTAATTATACACTATTTTTTACGTGGTAAAACTATTAAGCAGACCGAATACAAATTGAAAAAGTATTATGGTGATTCTGCGCCTTCTCATGGGATGGTACATAAGTGGTTCACTGAATTTCGTTGTGGACTTACTACCACCAATGACGCGGAGCGCCCAGGAATGCCGATTGAGGTCACTACGGAGGGCATGGTTAATAAAATACACGATATTGTTTTGGCAGACCGTCGAGTGAAGATACGCGGAATAAGTGATGCTGTGCACATCTCGACTGAACGAGTTTTTTATATTTTGCATGATATTCTAGGCATGAAAAAGCTTTCTGCAAGATGGGTGCCGCGTTTACTAACAGTCGACCAGAAACGAAATCGTGTAACAGTTTCTGAGGAATGCCTAGCCATGTATAATCGCAATCCGAGTGAGTTTATGCGTCGGTACATAACAGTTGACGAAACGTGGGTCCATCATTATACACCAGAGACTAAGCAACAGTCGTAGCAATGGACTTCTACCGGGGAACGTGCTCCAAAGAAGGCAAAAACTGTTTGCTCAGCTGGTAAAGTGATGGCCACAGTCTTTTGGGACAGCCAAGGGGTTATTTACATCGATTTTTTGGATAAAGGCAAGACAATAACCAGACCTTACTATGCTGCATTGTTAGATAGATTCAATAAAAAGTTGATCAAAAAACGACCGCATTTAGCAAAGAAAAAAAATCTATTTCATCAGGATAATGCACCGGCCCACTCGTCTGCAATCGCGACATCAAAAAATGACGAATTAGGATACGAATTATTGCCACACCCTCCGTATTCGCCAGATTTAGCCCCCTGTGACTTTTTCCTCTTCCCAAACATGAAGAAATGGCTTGGCGGGCAAAGATTTTCGTCAAACGAAGAGGTGGTAGCCGAAACTGAGGCCTATTTTTCAGGGTTTGACAAAAATATTTCTAAGCTATTGCATATCTTTTATCGCGGGCTTTGAGCGCGGCGACCGAATCAAGAAATTCCGTAAAGAAAATAAAACCTAACACCCCCCACTCCGCCTACCATGTAGCTCGGCCGAGCGTAACGTAACGTTACCGCGTTCTAAAAACTTACAGTGCCATCTATTAGCTGTTTGCGGTACTAAAAGGACCTAGTCAATTTTACTGGTGTAACTTTCTTAGTGTTAATTTATTACATAAACGTTCCGCGCCCCAAGGACTATATGGTACTGGTAAATACTGCATAAATAAATAAAAAAAACGAGACCTACAGTACTCGCATATGATGTGTAACATGTGACAAAATACTTATGAAATTAATTAATTATCGGGTCGTACATTCACGGGCCGACCCTTCGAATAGTAGTATTTCATCTTTGCCTTTGCCATCACACTAGGCGGAATGGCTATGACAACCTTAGTTTTCGAGAATTAAAAAACGTTCGCATTTCCTGTTACACATTTCCGTCCCATTTCACGAAATCACTCCCACAAATTGCAGGAAAGCGAGAGCAAAGATGTTACACATAAATAAATACTGCATAAATAAAAAATAAATAAATAATTATAATTGCATAAGTTGATAAAAAATGCTATGCAATAGCTTTACCGCGGCAGTCGCCGAGTGCCACACGTTTTTCTTGATGGGTGTAAGAGGTTGGAACATCGCTGGACTAAGTGCGTAGAGTTGAAAGGAGATTATGTAGAAAAATTAAAAAATATATATGTAAAAAGAGTGTTTCTTCTTTCCAAAGTCATTGTACGGTTCAAAGACCGCACATTATGTTGAGGCAGCACATCGTGCGACCTCGTTACTGTTATATATAATAAATAACTAATCATTATTTTTAAGTTTGCTACTAACTCTTACCAAAACTAGAAGTGCATTAAATGCCTTGTAAAATCACTACAAATAAACTAACTTCTACAAAGAAAAACTTTTAACTTCAACATCTGCAAACTTCACTGAATGTATTGGGTCGCAGCCGTCTACTAAGCTGGGGCTCCTACATTTATGGTCCTTCGAGCTTTGAAAACTGACTATTTGAAGTACTTAAGTGTGTTTTGTATTTCTCAAAAGTGTGAGCGATCGGTCCCGTCGGCCTCCCAGAAGCGGGTCTCACCGGCTTGGATTGAGAAGGCGCATGTCACTGCGAGTTTACAAACACACTAAGTGATGACTATCTCTTCAAGAAACCTTGGGGAAGTGAAGACTGAAAAACTTCGAAAACTTCGTGGTATCCAGTCCGAAACACTATCAAGCTAACTACGATGGATGAACTAACTATTCAATCAAGTGCCTTCGAGAGCATCAAAAATCTCTGTACGAACTACAAGAAGGATGGCCCATCGCGAAAAACGCCTGAATATCTTATGAGACGGCTAACATCTTTGGAAGATCATTGGAATGATTTTGACAGCCGTAATAAAATCCTTGAAAAAAGCGCCGACAGGAACGCCAAGTACTTTACAGATTCTGTGTATGAAAAAACAAAACAGCTGTATGAGTCAACGAAACAGGATATTTTACAACGGATGCTGATGTCAACTACAACTACATCCCCTGTAAATGGGACAGAACAAATAAAGTTAACAACGGATATGAAACCAGAAGATCCCGATTATAACAAAGTTAAGGACTTACTAAGCCAACAAGAAGGTAATTTTAGGGCCATGGAGAGAGCGATGTCAAAAATCAATATTGAGGAAATTTCTGAAAAATGGGAAATGGAAGATAACTTAAGTATATTAAAATCTAAATGGGAAACTATCGACAAGTCACACTGGATGCTGGATGGTCTTTTAAATGGATCTAACCAAGACTACTATATTTTATTTTCAACTATAGAAACCAAATATGACAACATGAGAAGTATTGAGAAGAACTTTGAACAACAAGATGTGGTCCAACAAACATCATCAACCGTACAGTCATGGACTTATCAAACCGCCCTCGTATAACCTTGTCATAGTAAAACTGTAACATATGTACTGCCTGCAACGTAACTAAAATACTTTTTGTTATAATATGAAATAAGACGGGTTAATTGATATGCAAACTATTATGAATTGTGACGTTAAAGGCGGCTTGAAAGCTTGAAAACATCTGACAGTGGGGTTCGCCACTAGCCCTACAATCTCCACCAAGCCGGAGTGTGTTACCATCCTACTCTTACTAATAATATTATAAATGTGAAAGTTTGTAGGAATGGATGTTTGTTACTCTTTCACGCTTCAACCACTGGATGGATTGGGATGCAACTTGGCACACATATACGTTAGGTCCTGGAATAGGACATAGGCTACTTTTTACCCGGCGAAAACGTCTTGTTCCCATGGGAAAATCGAAAACAAAAATGCTCAAGGTAATATGGAATCTTAAGTACCAAAAGCAACTGACACCGAACCCGATGGAGGTAGTCGAACATGGAGAGCCTCCATCACCGGCGATGTCACACAAGACGGAAGATCTGCTGGAAGAGATTGGCGACCTAGGGTTGTCATCATCTCTGGCTGTCGACGTTGTGACGGAGAATGAGGCACACAGTGGTGGTCAATAACTGGTCGGCTCACCCAGCGAACACTCAAATTCGCGGGTCTAAGGTACGTACAAGTGAACTTACAGCACTGTAAGGCAGCAACGGCCCTTTTAGCTAGACAGCTGCAAAGCAATAAATTTGATATTGCCCTCATACAGGAACCTTACATTAGAAAGGAACTAGTATCGGGTTTGGGTAGGGCGGGTGGATCCATAGTCTACAACTGTCTTTCTAATGATATGAGGACTTGCATCTATGTCAGAAATGGCGTAGATGCAATGCACTTATACGAATTCTGTTCCAGGGATCTTACAACTGTTAAGATCATGAAAGGGGGCAAGCGAGAGCCATCTTCACCTGCTGTGAGGGAGCTAGTCCAGCACTGCGGTAAGAATCAACTTGATCTTATTATAGGATGTGATGCTAACTCATATCACACGGTCTGGGGA
This sequence comes from Coleophora flavipennella, assembly GCA_947284805.1. Classification (NCBI taxonomy): domain Eukaryota; kingdom Metazoa; phylum Arthropoda; class Insecta; order Lepidoptera; family Coleophoridae; genus Coleophora; species Coleophora flavipennella. The sequence continues at coordinate 611,740 of OX369273.1, forward strand.
AGCACAGATATCAATAAAGGGGGGTGGGGGGGTGGGGGGGGGGGGAAGAGGACCTATTAGAATACATAAGTAAGTTCTCCGCCACAATATCTAAATAGAGACAATTAACCAGCGTTCGTCAACTCTAGAAGGGCCGAGGTCATTGACATCACGGTTGTCTCAAACAGGGCAAGTAAGGACATAACTAATTGGCATGATCTAATGAAATTAGTGGAGCTGATCATAGAAACATATGTTTTAGGTACAAAACTAATAAACAGATACAGACTGACAACAACACTGACTGGGAATCTTATGTGGCAGATCTAAAGGATGAACTAGGTGAAGTGCGAGGTAAACTAAACTCTGTACTTGACGTAGAGATCGAGGTGTATAGGATTGTCAACGCGAATCGAACTGCCTGGTTAAAAAACTGCTCCGAAAGAGCTGTCATGGCTCAAAAGGAATGTGGTGGAGCTCCGATCTTGAAAAGATGAGGAGAGACACGAGACGAGCATTCAATGAAGCCAAGAAGAAAAATGACTTCACGGAGTACTTAAGAGCTCTTACTAAATTCAACCTAGAAGTTCGTAAGAGAAAGGTATATAAAGCCTTTTTATATGTACTCTAAGTAGAAACTAAAATACAAAATACCTGTATAACAGCGGGCGGCAGGTCTGCCAACTTGGCAACGTGGAGTCCCAACGACTTTGGCGCCGGCCCGCGCGCTATTTTATGGAACAAAATCAGCTGATCGTCCACCACCGAGGCCTCAGTATGGGAGTTCACGATGAGACCGGGATGCAAACTCTCTAGGCGAGTTAACTCGTGATAGTGCGTCGCGAATAAGCAGAAACATTGAGTCTTTGTCGCCAGCTCCCTGGAAATAATATCAATAATGAAAACACCGAATACGTTTGACCGGAGCTTCTACTTATCATACTGAAGTTTTTCAAAAAAAAATAATTGGCCTATTACGGATTAAGCCTAAATAGTATATTACATATTATGTACAGGGTGGCGCAAAAGTCACGACGAGGTTACAATAGGTAACAACTTTTTTTTAAATTCATTCTTATTGTTATGAGATATTAAAAAACACTCATGGAGATAATTTCGAGTTACGTTTAAAAATTACCTCACGTAAATGACCACCATTTGCAGCCTCACAAAGACGGGCTATTTCGAAAGCACTTCTCATTACTTTCCTCAGAACATGAGAAGTTAGCAACCGTATTTCAGCTCGAATGTTGGCCTTCAGCTGCTTGATTGTCGTGGGTTTATTTATGAACGTCTTGTCTTGAAATCATTAAATGGCGCTGTTAAATCAGGGAAACGAGCGGGCCAGTTAAATGTTGAAAATCTCGAGATTAAACGCTCGCCGAACGTCTCTCTTAGGACGGTCATTGTGGCTCGAGCCGTATGCGCTGTGGCTCCATCTCGTTGGAACCACATCTCCGGACTGTCAACAAGAGCTGGCACTAAGAAATTTTGAATTACATTGCGATATCTCAAACCATTTACAGTTACAGCATTTCCGTCGTCGTCGTCAAAAAATAGGGCCCATTTATCGACTGATGATGTTTGAAATAAAATTATATGATTTTGGTACGTTGAATAATGGTAAAATTATCCATACTGAATCTCCAAAATGTAATTTATAATTTGTGAGAACAAAAATAGTAAATTTCAGCGCAGTCTGGTTTTTTTAAACCCCGTGGTGACTTTTGCGCCACCCAGTATATAAAAAAATTATTAAAAAGCGAGTGAGTCTTACAATAGTCGCATATGATGTGTAACATCTGACATACGTAAAAAACAAACCGGCCTTCCGGCCTCGCATTAGGCGGCATGGCCATGTTTCCTTTGCCTTTGTGACTGAAAAAAATGCATTTCCTGTTACACACTACCATTCCTTTTTACAAAACCACAAATTGCGGGAAAGCGAGAGGAAAGATGTTGTATGGTGTGGTGGCCACCATACATTCGCAGTTAGTTGAATGGGGATGGAGCACGTTGCAAAAAAATCTCAGTTAAGTAAGTTAAAAGTAAAAATAATATATTTTATTCTTTACAAAGTAAACGTAAGTAAAAATGCACTGTATGAGACAGCACAGATGTTACACACAAAAAAATCGACGCTCCATACAAAAATGCACAACATTGGTCAGTCAAAAGGGAAAGGGGTCTGCAAATATTGGATCCAGTCTATTGAAATCGCTGGAGCACTCTATGAACGGTCGACAGCGACACACCAACAGTTCTCGCTGTATAACACTGACTGCGCCCATCTTCAAGCATTGTCAGAATTCTGTTACACTCTTCAGGGGTTAGTGACATGTTTTTAACTGAATTTGATCAGAATAATGAATTTCTGCACAAGAAATGCCCCATTTATATGACAGACCAAAAAAATGGTTCCAAATTTGATGCGCAAATTTTGAAAATGGTCTTTTTATTTATGGTTTTTAATATAATCACCAAAAAGTAATAAAAAGGTTTTACTGCCTCATTTATTCGTAATGAAATAAACTTTAATTTAGTTTTTATTTTGAAAGGATTACTTAAATATTTTAAGATATGGCATTTTTTTATAACCGACCCGTTTTCTTTGCGACCCAGAGTAAATACATATATTTAGAATGTGCTCGTCGAGACCTTTCTTTTGATACCAAACATAAATAAAAAAAATATTAGGTTATGTAATTCACCTATTAATTCGCCATGTTGATTTTTTAAAATGCTATAATATCCTATGACACGCGGAGTGATGACACGAATCCAAAGACACAACATTTGTCAAGATACATTCAGTGGTTTAGGATATACGAGAGAACAGATGAACAAACGTACATAAAATACCTTTCATTGGAATTTTCCAGCAATGTAAACATAAACCTAACCTAAAAATTAAATTATTTCTTTATAAAATAATTCTGATACCAATGTTTTAAATTCATTATTATTTTTTTTACAAATTAATAATGTAACGTAACGTGTAACATTAATAACCGAAAACATTGGTGTCACAAATTGTTATATAAAGAAATAATTAAATTTTTAGGTTTATGTTTACATTGTTGGACAATTCTAATGAAAGCACTATACCTAGACTGTCAAAAACACAACCCTTCTTTTTTTGTAAAAACGAAACGATGAAAAAAACAACGATATCCACGCGGGCGAAGCCGCGGGCAAAAGCTAGTATACTTATAAAAAATGGTGTAGGACCCGTTAACTGTGAGTTCCACTGATCATACTGAACAACTTTTCCCGAGGAATCTATACTCAAAAAAAGCATATAAAATGGTAGATCAGCTAATCGATTTGTATAAAGAGTTAAGCTATTGCATAGCTTTTATCGCGGGCTTTGAGCGCGGCGACCGAATCAAGAAATTCCGTAACGAAAATAATACCATGTAGCTCGGCCGAGCGTAACGTAACGTTACCTCGTTCTAAAAACTTACAGTGCCATCTATTAGAGATTTCCGGTACTAAAAGGACTTAGTCAATTTTACTGGTGTAACTTTCTTAGTGTTAATTTATTACATAAACATCCCGCGCCCCAAGGACTGTATGGTACTGATAAATACTGCATAAATAAAAAATAAATAAATAATTATAATTGCATAGGTTGATAAAAATTCTATGCAATAGCTTTACCGCGGCAGTCCCCGAGTGCCACACGTTTTTTATTTTTTTTGCGATTTCATTAAACTAATAGTAGAGAAGTAGTTCAGTAGGATGAGTAGAAGCCCCAGTTGACGGAACCTGCACCAATTTTGTTACATCCTGTATATAAAATACATTGCTGTTCTTTAGTCTCGATAAAACTCAAAAACGACTTGACCGATCACGATAAAACTTTTGCGAATTATTGTATTCACCGCGCACCGTCGATGTCAACGCGGGAGAAACCGCAGGCATCAGCTTGCCTACTCATAAAACTTTGTGAGAGTAGTTAGTAGATATTAGGTTCTACTTATCGTGTGGCACAATTAACCGTGCTATTCGCTGAGTGCGAAGTACTAGGTGGGGGTAATATAATCGATCGCAGCGCTCATAGTGGCCAAAAGTAGTAATTTGTTTAGACTTGGTTAGCTAATTTTAATAAAACCCAGTCCATAAAATAACACTCATTTCGATCTGAAAACGATATTTAATTTATCACTAGCGATACAGGAACAATTATATATGTTTATTATTATTGAATGAAACTATTAAAGTAGCTTTATCTTCTTGTTTCACAGTAAAACTACAACTAAACAAACCCTGATATATTCAAAATAAAACACACTTTTTAAATAAATTTTACATACCTCATTTGATTTGGATGACCACAAATAATTTTACAACCCTTTCTTTTTTTTATTTTGGAAATAAATTAATAGATAATTTTGGATAATAATAATAATTTGTCACAATGTCGTGATTAAATGTCAAAAGTCAGAGCCAACAAAGTTGCGGACGCTAGGTGGCGCTGAACTCGTGCACAAAGCCAATTGACGACGGCGGTTATATTATCACAAGAAAAAGTCCGTTAAATCGACTATAAAAAAACGTATTTATAAAACTTATAATAAGTATACCCACTCTGCAATAGCCCACGCAATGCCACACCCTTCGTATGTAGAGGTGCCTCGGCCAAGCTCGTCGACCAGCACTAGGGAATCTGGAGTCGCCATCTTAAACAAAGATAGAATTATTAAATAAATGATCAATGCTATTACTTACAATTACATTGCTCTAACATTTTATTTTATTTCAACCATGTTAAATTATTTAAATATGATATTTTATGATTTTTACATGTAATTAACAAACAGTGGATTATGGATAGAAAATGAAGCATTTGAAAAGCTAAGAAAATTAACATAAAATGTAGGCTAGAAACCATCTTGAAAGTACTGAGAAGGAAAATACAGCCCTTGCCCATCTTGAAAGTACTGGGAAGGAAAATATGGCCCTTGCCCATCTTGAAAGTACTGAGAAGGAAAATATAGCCCTTGCCCACCTTGAAAGTACTGAGAAGGAAAATATAGCCCTTGCCCACCTTGAAAGTACTGAGAAGGAAAATATAGCCCTTGCCCATCTTGAAAGTACTGAGAAGGATAATATAGCCCTTGCCCATCTTGAAAGTACTGAGAAGGAAAATATAGCCCTTGCCCATCTTGAAAGTACTGAGAAGGAAAATATAGACCTTGCCCATCTTGAAAGTACTGAGAAGGAAAATATGGCCCTTGCCCATCTTGAAAGTACTGAGAAGGAAAATATAGCCCTTGCCCATCTTGAAAGTATTGAGAAGGAAAATATAGCCGTTGCCCATCTTGAAAGTATTGAGAAGGAAAATATAGCCGTTGCCCATCTTAAAAGTACTGAGAAGGAAAATATAGCCCTTGCCCATCTTGAAAGGTTCTGCCCTACACACTACAGTCTTCATTTTTACACATTTGAGAAACATGTTTTGTACGAAATTACTTAAGTTAGCAGTGTATGCCAAAACATATCCTTTCTTATTCTGAACCAAGCAGCTGTCTCAATCAGCGTGAAAGTAGTCTGTCCCTTTTACTCTCCGTCACGGCTCCAACTCGGGTGCAAAGGGTTCAGTAAAGGAATCCTGGCGTCAATACCTTCAATATAGCAGGAAGCAACTGAGCAAAGCAGCAGCTGTCTTAACCATCTCTAGCATAAGAAGACCCTTTTCCTCTCTATCGCGACCCCAACACAGGCGCAAAGGGTCGTAAGTATAGGAATTCTGGCCTCAATACCTTTACATGTAGCTGGAGACAACTGAGCAAAGCAGCAGCTGTTTCAACCATCTCTAACATTAGAATACTCTGACCCTTTTCCTCTCTATCGCGACCCCCACGCAGGCGCAAAGGGTCCTAAGTATAGGAATTTTGGTCTCAATACCTTTACATATAGCAGGAGACAACTAAGCAAAGCGGCAGCTTTTTCAACCATCTCTAGCATAAGTATACTCTAACCCTTTTCCTTTCTATCGCGACCCCAACGCGCGCGCAAAGGGTCCTAAGTATAGGAATTCTGGCCTCAATACCTTTACATATAGCAGGAGACAACTAAGCAAAGCGGCAGCTTTTTCAACCATCTCTAGCATAAGTATACTCTGACACTTTTCCTCTCTATCGCGACCCCAACACAGGCGCAAAGGGTCGTAAGTATAGGAATTCTGGCCTCAATACCTTTACATGTAGCTGGAGACAACTGAGCAAAGCAGCAGCTGTTTCAGCCATCTCTAACATTAGAATACTCTGACCCTTTTCCTCTCTATCGCGACCCCCACGCAGGCGCAAAGGGTCCTAAGTATAGGAATTTTGGTCTCAATACCTTTACATATAGCAGGAGACAACTAAGCAAAGCGGCAGCTTTTTCAACCATCTCTAGCATAAGTATACTCTAACCCTTTTCCTTTCTATCGCGACCCCAACGCGCGCGCAAAGGGTCCTAAGTATAGGAATTCTGGCCTCAATACCTTTACATATAGCAGGAGACAACTGAGCAAAGCTGCTGTCTCAACCATCTTCCGCATAAAAGTACTCTATCCCTTTTCCTTTTTTCCTTTTCCTTTTCCTACGGCCTCTACACGGGCGCATAGGGCTCTAAGTCTAGCACATAGTGCCTATACATATAGCAGTAGACAAACTAACTAAAATTTCTTCAATTTTTAAACAGACTATACTTACTCTGAGTAAAGCAGCTGTCTCAACCATCTCCAACATGAAAGTACTCTGTCCCTTTTCCTCTCTGTCCGCAGCCCCAACGCGAGCGCAAAGGGCCCTAAGTCTGGGGACCCTAGCCTCCCTGGCGGGCACCAGACAGCCAGCGTGCGCCAGTAGAACGCTGGCCCCACAGGACCGCATCCAGGTGGATTTACCGCCCATATTAGCACCTGTGACTATGTGCATTATGTGTGAGCCTGAAAGAGTTACATAATATGTTATACAGGGTGTAACAAAATTGGTGTGATTCTCGTTAACTGGGGGTTCTACTCGTCATACTGAGCAACTTTCTCCAAGGAACCCACAGCCAATTCTTTAAAAAAAAATGGACATTCCATACTGAAATGCACAAAATCGGTCGGTCAGCTGATCGATTTGTATGAAGAGAAAGAAAAAATTACGTTTTCAGCAAAGTCGTAGAACAAAAGTTGTTCAGCATGATGAGTAGAAGTTACTTCGTAACTAGTATCTCATCTGTGGTAGAAGCCCCAGTTAACGGGACTTACATCAATTTTGTTACAACCTGTATATGTTATAGAACGGTATATGTTATATATATTATAGAATATATAGAAGTACTAGCTGTCCCGGCGAACTACGTTCCGCCTTACACTACACTGCCCTACCCTACCCTACCCTACACTACACTACCCTACCCTACACTACCCTACCCTACCCTACACTAAACTACCCTACCCTACCCTACCCTACACTACACTAAACTACCCTACCCTACATAAGAACCTTCTCCTGACAATAACGAACTCGACAAAAAAAGAATTAGCGAAATCGATCCAGCAGTTCCTGAGTTACAAAATTACAACGAAAAGTGGCATTGATTTTTATATATAATATGAACTAGCTGTCCCGGTGAACTACGTTCCGCCTTACACTACACTACATACACAGCCCTACCCTACCCTATACTACCCTACACTACACTACCCTACCCTACACTACACTACACTACCCTATCCTACTCTACACTACACTAAACTACCCTAACCTAGCCTACCTATATTTTAATAATTCTATTGACCCCTCGCCATCACAATATCTTAAAACATACTCAGAAACTCATAATAATATCATTCAATGTCCACATTTATTAAAGAAAATAAAATTTAAAATTCCGTACCGCTCCTTTCGACCCCGTCATGAACTTTTCCATGCCAGCTATGCCCGAACTAATTATACAAAATACTCATTTTTTAGACGAGTTTCAAACTTCTTTAATAAAAATCTAAATATGTTGACCCTTTTCAAAACTCGTTAGGTCGTTTTAAGAAATTAGTTATTTCAAAATTGTAAAAAAACCTTTTCAATTAATCTTCAGTATCAAAAACAAATCGTAAATTGCATAAGTATGAATTACCTTTCATTAGTTATCATCTCTTTTGGAACATGTAATTAAATAATTTGGATCTGGAAAGCATCGTAGTGTATTATCTTTATTATCTTGTATGTATCCTATACTTTTTGTATATTTTAATAACAATCTCACGCCTGTAGCTCAAAAACTCAAAAAACAATATAATTATAAGGTTTTACTTTCTTACTTCAGTACTTGTCATTGTGCTCAAAAATGTAATATTTCTTTACCTTAAATTATGAACCTCCAGTTCTATTTATAACCAAATTTATATAATTATACAATACTAGCTGTTTCCCGCGGTTTCACCCGCGTGGGCAACGTTTCTATGACTTTTCGAGGGTGCGCAGTGCGCGAGCCGCAAGCGGCTCGCGAGCGTGGTAAAAAGTAGCCTATGTCTGAATCCAGGTCCTAATCTGTCTACCTACCAAATTTCAGCCAAATCCGTTCATTAGTTTTTGCGGGAAAGCGTAACAGACAGACAGAGTTACTTTCACATTTATAATATTAGTAGGGATTTGTATGACGGTTTGCGTTCTAACAAATAAAAAAATTATAAAATAATGTAATTTAGTTATGTTGTTTATTATATATGTTAAAATATTTCTAAACGAGGTTTAACCACTCCAAACGTTCGACTGTGAGTCTCTAGTGAAACTTAGACACAGCTGTTGGCTGACAATGTTGGTTCAAAATAAAGTTTACCTTGTGCTTGATCGTAAGGTTTGAATTTATTTATTTTATTTAGTTGTTGTAGAAAAAATTAGGGCCGTCGAAATATCCTGCTGTTGATGTTTCAACTTTTCGCACGAATCGTTACGCTTCTTCATTTATTATGCGTACAGCGCAGGAGTGGAACTCCTTGCCTGTGTTTCCCGATTCCTATTATTTGTGTTTTCGTGTATCATCCTCGACTGCATCATCACTTACCATCAGGTGAGTTGCAGTCAAACGCACTCAAATTTTAAATAATAAAAAAAACACGTTTTTAATTAAGATCTTTGTATTCGATTGTAGACACGTTTCAGAGAAATTGTTTATAAGGAAATACTAATTGAAACTATATACCTAGGCTGTTTGATAAGTACCCGTTTACTAAATATATTAATATCACTGGCCGAAAATAAGTATACCACCTTTTTAAGACATTTTTCAGAGGCGGGAAAAAGAAAAAAAATTGCATTCTTTTGTTTTTTTTTCTCATATGACAGCGATTTAGTGAAAGCGTGAACTTAAAATTGTTAAAATGGAGAAAGAACAGTATCGGTCTGTAATTAGATTCTTGTTTTTGGAAGGAAAAACATGTGATGAAATAAAAGTAAGAATGCAAGCGGTTTACCATGAATGTGCTCCTTCTATGACAACCGTCAGATATTGGTATAACGAGTTTAAGCGGGGGAGAACAACCGTCTTTGATGAGGATCGCCCAGGCCGGCCAATTGAGGTGACTACAGACGATATGGTTAAGAAAATTGAAAATATCGTTTTAGCCGACCGCCGAATTAAACTTCGAGAAATCGTTGATGGTGTAAACGTTTCAATCGAGAGGGTACAACACATATTAGAAGAAAAATTGGGTATGAAGAAAGTATCGGCGAGATGGGTGCCGCGTTTACTCACGGAGGAGCAAAAACGGAACCGACTGACTACTTCGGAGCAGTGTTTGGCCGTGTTCAAACGTAACCCGAAGGAGTTTCTGCGTCGTTTCGTAACCGTGGACGAAACGTGGGTTCACCACTACACCCCGGAAATGAAAGAGCAGTCGAAGCAGTGGATTTTACCGGGTGAACCTGCTCCAAAGAAAGCAAAAACCGTCCCATCGGCTGGAAAGGTCATGGCGACTGTTTTTTGGGATTCGCAGGGTATTATACATAATATTGACTACTTAGAAAAGGGGAAAACGATAACAGGGCAGGCTATGCTAATTTATTGAATGAATTTGACGCCGTCTTAAAGGACAAACGACCCCATTGAAAAAAGAAAAAAGTACTGTTTCATCACGACAACGCCCCGGCTCATTCGTCCAAAGTTGTGACGGCTAAATTAGCACAGTTACGCTACGAACTATTGCCTCACCCCCCGTATTCTCCAGATTTGGCCCCATGCGATTTCTTTTTGTTTCCCAACCTAAAAAAATGGCTCGGTGGTAAGCGATTTGGATCAAATGACGAAGTCATTGCCGCCACAGAGGCCTATTTTAATGACTTTCCAAAATCATACTTTTTGGATGGTTTATTGAAGCTTAAGTATAGGTGGAACAAGTGTATAGAGTTTAAAGGTGACTACGTAGAAAAATAAATGCATATATACAAAAAAAATGATTTTTTTTTGCCATAAACGGGTACTTATCAAACAGCCCTCGTATTTCATGAGTTTCACAGAATATTGCTCTAAAAATAACTATATTGCTCACAAAGATAGTCGTAACCACACGTCAAGGTGCGCAGTATTATGAACGTTATATCACAGTCTAAGAATCCATACAGTCGTCCAACGGAGGGCGTCAAGACAGGCAATCGTGCGGGGGCTGCGGGGCGGGTAGGGCCCACTAGACCATTGTCACCGTTGCATAGTGCGGTGGGCCCATTCAATTAAGGTCTTCACGTCGCATTTTTATTTTTGATTCAGTTTAGTTTCTTTTTTCAATTATTAAAAGTTATTTAATATAATTTAAATAACATTTAAATTATATTAAATAACTTTTAATAATTGAAAAAACATTTTGTTACAGTTATTTTAATATTGAATTTAAAATTATTTATTTTGCTAAATTTTTTTATAAATTAAAAATTAATAAATATTAATTGTAACAAAGTGTTTTAATAATTTAATTCATATATTAAATATTATATTATTGTAGCAATATCGATACTTTTTTAAATTAAAAAATTGTGTGCGTTAGACGACATCTCACCTGATGGTAAGTGACAATGTACTCGAGGATGGTACACGTAAACTCAAATAATGCCTATTCACTCTCGCCTTGAAGATCCTCATGTGGATCATTTTATAGGTATTAATGGGGTGTATTTTTACGAATATGACATAATATATATAGGTTCTGAGTCAGTGCTTACTTAAAAATTCTTGTTAAAGTAATTATGGCACCTATAAGCCTAGATTCAATAGAAAAACTTATGACTAAGTGTTTAGCACCAGTTATGATAAAAATTTGTGCCCTGGAGTCAAGTCTGAGGACGCTAGAAGAGAAAATTGACAAGATAAGTGACCTATCGTTTGACAATATGGCCGACCAACGGACCGTAGACTCGAAACCGCAAGGTAAGCCCGATATGAAACCCTCTTGCGCTCGTCTATCAACATCCATGACGCCGACGGCAGTCCAGAGCACCGGAGCCAGTGCGAGAGACCAGCGAGCAGAAGCCAGGTACCAACGCCGGCCAACAAAGGGAAGTTTAGATAATAAGGCACCTGCACAACCCAAGACGTACGCCGTGGCAACGACGAGCTCAGAGGATGTGCATAAAAAAACGGGAAAAAAAAATTCCACAAAGCCGCTTCAAGACACTAATATTTCTCAAGATGCTAAACTAACGAACAACGAGACAACACCGCAAATGAAGGTAGACCAGAGCTCTTTGCTAACCAACACCGCGCCTCACGATGACTCACAACCGCAGTGGCATACTGTGCAGTACGGGAAACAGCGGAAACAGCGATCGAGAGAAGTAATAAAAGGCACTGGATCGGAAGACACTGACTTGCTGGCAGTAGAACGAATAAAAAAAATTCACGTATGTTTTTTAAAACCTGACACAACTACGGAGTCACTTTTAGCATACATGGCAAAAAAAAATCCATCCAATAAATACCACGCACTGAAACTAAACCTAAAACATGATCATTACGCTTCATTCGTCATCACGGTTCCGTCCAGTACTTATGCCTTCTTCATGCGCGCGGACAACTGGCCGCCGCGCATAGAAGTCAGTGAGTGGTTTCGCGGCGGCGCCGGACGGGCGGGAGCCCCGTCCTCATATCAACACAGGAGCCGAGAGCCTCGTGACGCCCGCGCCCCTCACTCCGCACTCGCCCGTACGTCCACCGCGAGCGACCGGTCAAGCAGCCCCCACCGCATCAGCGGCGCTGTCCCCACCACCACCGTGCCCGCGCCGGCGCCTGCGCCACGACAGTCCGCCTCACTCGAACAGCCGCCTCAGTAGACGCATGCCTCTGACGACGACGACGACAAGTACCACTTTAGCAACAACGTATGACTCACCCGACGAGCACACCTCGCGCTCACGAAAGTTGGTTGTTTGTCACCAAAATGTGCAGTCCATTAATAATAAAACGCATAGAATTGAAGTTCTACTCAAAGCTGAGTTACGATGTGACATCTTAGCTGTTACCGAACACTGGCTGACAAGCGACCAGCTTAAGTGTATTAATCTAGACGGGTACACTTTGTTATCTTGCTATTGTCGTAAACAACACATTCATGGAGGGTCAGGTATTTTTATAAAAGACAATCACAGAGCTATTGAATTAATTGACTTTTGTAATCTATCCAATGAATTATTTTGTGAAATTTCAGCAATTGAACTTATCGACTTTAATTTAATTATCATATGTGTTTATCGGACAAACTTAATAAGTGCTACTGATTTTTTGACTCACCTTGAAGGTGTGCTCGAAAAAGCCAGCGAGAGCGGAAAAGACTGTGTTATAGTAGGCGACATGAATATTAACGTAATAATGGAAAGTACTGATTCCAAAAAGTTAGTTGATCTTTTGTCGACTTACGATTTCAGGAATAAAGTTGATTTTCCCACGCGAATCACTCAGGACACGAAGTCTAGCTTAGACCATGTCTATACCAACGCACAGGCGGGAACGGTATGTGCATCCCCAGTCACAACTAACCTCTCTGATCATATTGCGGTGCGCACAGAAATTGCGCGTCCGAGAATCGAACCTACACCAGCCCGCGTTGTGCGCGACTACTCTAAAAGTAATCGCACCAATTTTGCGATATCTATTGATAGTATCAATTGGGTTGATGTATGGGAAAGAAGTGGCGGCTCTGCTTTGAATATGACGATATCTATGATAAATGTAATTTGCAATAAATTTGACATATGTTTTCCCCTTAAAAAGAAGCCTACTTCAAGAAATAACTCCTGGGTAACTGATGATATTATTAATTTAAAATTTTTACTATTTGATATGATAAAATTAAGTTGCGTATTTCCTTATAATGACGACTTAAAGAGAAAAATAAACGACATGAATTTATTATACAATAAATTAATATCGGAGAAAAAATTTGATTATTATTCCAATTTAATAAAAGGTAGTCAAAATAAAAGTAAAATGATGTGGCACATTGTAAACAAGGAGAGAGGTAGATCTACTCACCCTCTTACCCAGTTTACAGATATAGTTGTATCAAACGGAATAAAATTTACTTCAAAATCGGACGCTGCGAACGCTATGAACGCTAGATTTGTAGGAGCCGCTGCCTTGTGCGGAGCCCCGCGCGCTGACACAGTGTTAGCCTGTGCTGCATTGCGCGCCGCCCGCGCGCCGTCGGACCGCTCACTGCGCCTGATGCCTTTCAGCGCGCAAGAAGTTTACCACATCATCAGCACTCGTATACCGCATAAGCCCACAAAAGATATATATGACATATCTATGGAGCTACTTAACTCAGTTGCAGCAACGCTATCGCCGGCATTGGCCGCACTGTACAATCAATGTCTTAAAGAGGGAACCTATCCATTACCCCTGAAGGTGAGTAAGATCTCTCCACTTTATAAGGGAAATGGAAAAAAGGAAGATTTAGATTGCTACAGACCAGTGTCTATAATACCGGCGATAGCAAAAGTGCTGGAAAATGGGTTATGCTCTCGTTTAACTGAGCATCTCGACGCGACGGGCGCTCTGTCGGAGCGGCAGTTCGCGTACCGCGCGGGCCGCTCCACAAGCGCGCTGGCGCGGCGGGTGGTCCGGCGTGTGCTGGAGGCGCGTGAGCAGCGCCTGCAGGTGGCCGTGCTGTGCTGCGATCTGTCTAAAGCGTTTGACGTAGCAGATCACCATGTTCTCGCCGCCAAGATGCAACACTATGGTATCGGTGGTCGTGCTGCCGACCTATTCGCCGACATTCTTAGTGACAGGTCGCAGGTGGTGGTGTGCGACGGGGGAGACGTAAAGTCAGACTCTTTGAACACTACGATGGGTGTAGCCCAAGGATCATCGGTATCGAATATTCTTTTCTCGTTACTTTTAAACGATTTACCTGAAGCGGTGCCAGCTGGCGACATCTACATGTACGCTGACGATGTAGCCAGTATCGTCTGCGCACCGACTTTGGAAAAACTGGAACAACGACTTAACGATGCCATGATCCAGCTCTCGCGGTGGTTTCACTGCAACGGACTAGCCTTAAATTTGAAAAAGACGCATTTTCTGCACTTTCACCTGGGAGGGAAGCTTCCGAGGGATCTGTCGCTGAGTGTGAATGGAGTGCGCGTTGAGCAGGTGAACAGCACCACCTTTCTTGGATTCGAACTGGACCGCGGCCTGACTTGGGAATCTCACATAACCAAGCTGTGTGGGAAAATTGGCGGAGTCAGTTTCGCCCTCCGACGGCTGGCTCGGGTGGTCCCGAGAGAGGTGGTGCGGTCCAGCTATTTTGCGACAGCACAGTCGCTCTTGCAATACGGGGTAGAGCTGTGGGGGTGCGCTGCCGAATGGGAGCGCGCCTCCCGCATGCAGAAAAAAGCCGTACGAGCGATTGTGCAAGCATCGCGCCGTACATCCGCGAGGCCGTTGTTTAAAAGCCTGGGCATACTTACACTACCATCCTTAGTAATCCTTCAGCTAGCTACCTATGTATATATCCATCGTGAAGAGTACCAGACGCCTAAAGATGTACATAATCGAAACCACCGCAATATGGACAGACTCCTGCCTGTGCGATGCAGACTCGCCAAGTCAAGCAAGCTGACGCATGTGCTTGGACCGGCAATTTTTAACAAACTCCCGGTAGAAATTACTGAAGCTCCCTCATCAACAAGTTTTAAGACAAAACTCAGACGCTGGCTCATTGAGCACACGTTTTATTCATTACAAGACTTTTTAAATTTACACAATGTGTAAACTATTTTTTAGTTGTTAGTTCTTTGAAGTACCTAAATATAAATATTTTTTATTAAGTATTATATTATTTAAATATGTGTGTTATTGACAATTTAATTGTTCATATTATTACGAAACAATTTATAAAATGACCTGTAAAATATTTTTTACCAATAAATTATTATGATTATGATTATTATGATTATGATTATATTCTATAATCCGTTGTTAGAATTGAAAAAAGTGGCCGCCATTTTGAACTTTTTAGTTATTGGGCCGATTGCTTCCAAAATCGATATCTGAGGGTCCCTGGAGGTCCCTTATCACGAAACCATTGACAGAGTTTAAAAAAGTGGAAGCCATTTTGAACTTTTTAGTTACTGGACCAATTGTTTCCAAAATCGATATCTGAGTGACCTTGAGGACCATTACCACGAATCCGTTGCCCGAATTGAAAAAAGTGGCCGCCATTTGAACTTTTTAGTTACTGGACCAATTGCTTCCAAAATCGTTATCTGGGGGTCCCTGAGATCCCTTATCACGAATCCGTTGCCCGAATTGAAAAAAGTGGCCGCCATGGCAACGGATTCGGCAAAAAAATCGGAGTTGAGGTTTAGGTTGTGGTGTGTGTGCGTGCATGTGTGTGGTGTAGTGGTGTGTTTGTTTGTCTGGGCTCTAGCTCCTAAATTATTTATCGGGTTTGGCTGAAATTTAGGTTAGGTAGGAATATGAAAATGCTGCCATTTTTTCGTTATTTTTCCCAGTTTATTTTTTTTGGGGTAACCGCCACAGTAAGTAATAACTTTATTAGACCGGACACTGACAGGGGCAGTAAGTATCACTTTTTCTCTCTCAAAAATGGCAAAAGATTTAAATTTTTTTTTTACATTTCCATAACTTTATAAGGCCTACCTACACTATGACGTCTCGCGTCCCTTCTTTATTTTATTCACAGTTGGTAATCCCTTGGTATCATCTCATCTGATGGTAAGTGTCGATGATGCCGTAGATGGAAGCGGGCTTACCAAGAACCCCCAACGCAATGAGGATCTGGCTATCTTATCTTCAAGTCGAAACACATCAATGACGTTTGTCACTGATGTTTGTCGGCAAGACATAGTTAAAATTGTGGTAGCTAGCCAGGCGTGCTATAAAAATGCCCTACCACCAACCAAACCGAGTCTTACAAAGTTGACCCCCCCGGGAATCGCACCCGCGACCTCTTGGTGTAAAGCGAAAGGACTAACCATTACGCCACGGAGGCGGTCAAAATCCAGATCAGCGCCAGTTCATCTGAGGTTTCGGTGATGACCAGCCGACAGTAAGGGCAAGAAGCTAACTTAATCATACGTAGGTACCTCGTTTAAATTCCACATCATTGGGTATAAAGGAGATGCCCTCCTGCACTTCCAAGCACGGATGTCTCACGTCTCTCATCACCAATTCATCCAAGCTTTCGGTGATGACCGGCCGACAGTACGGGTAAGGAGCTGATGATGAAGCAACCGCAAATGCGACCAGTACGTCGAGGCGGGAGAGGATGTGGGACAAGCAGAAGAGGCAGTCGGAATATCCAGCTGAAAAAAAAGGTAATTTAAATGATAGTGGGAATAGCCCGATATAATTCCCGAGGGATCTGGAGAAAAGTTATGTCTACGCTCGCGGGCCACTTGCGGCTCGCGCACCACTCACCCTAAGAGGCAGTGATAAAAACGATGCCTACGCGAGCAAAGTCGCGGGCAAAAGCGCGTGGAATTATAAATTGATGAGGCCACCTCCAGCCTGTATCCATTGAAGGACTCTTACGTTGACATACTCTGTGTTTTTAATAATAATCTGTGTGAATAAGGCGGTGGTAGCTCAGCGTGGAGGATAACTGACCATAAGCACGGTCTGATAGTGGCATTTATGTCGACAGTTTCCGCGCAAGGCACGTTAAGCCGCTGGTGTCGGTTGCTATCACTAGATAGCAGTCGTTAAACCCAGTCAGAGGCCTTACAGGCGGCTTGAAAACTTCTCACAGTGGGGTTCGCCACTAGCCCTACAAACTCCACCAAGCCGGGTTGCCCCCCCCCCCCCCCCCCCCCCCGCCCGTGCGTGGAGTATGGTCCAGGGCCTAACTTTCCCGAGTAAAAGTCTATTTAATTATTTTTTTTGTAAAGTTGTTTTATCCTTCAACACACAACCAGAACTGCGTTCGGGTTTACTGCAGCAAATTCCTCGAACGTACTTTAATTTAAAAGATTAAATAAAATGTATTTGCATTAAAAATAAGAATAATCATGTCATCCAAAAATTTCGACGATGGCGACTGCCACAGATCAGCGAAAATAACAATAGGGGCTAGGTCTTACAGTAGGTCTGCCCTTTCATGCTCTCGCAAATGACTAATACAGCCAATCTTTGCTGTGAATGTTCGTCCACAACGAGGCCACTGATCACGCCATTTTCCATTTTCACGCTATCAATAGCAAAAGATAGCCGCCGGTGGTCTGGCTGATAATCGCACTACCCTTGGCATTGGTGCAGGTTGCAGTGTAAAGCCAACGCTACCGATACCGTTAGAAAAAAACGCCTTTTGCCGAATCTGCCTAAACAGATGTAAAGATTTAAAAACGCCTTTTGCCTAGTCTGCCTAAATAGATGTAAATATTTTAAAAAATTGCTGCAACGATGGCCAATCTGGAAGGCCTAGAGCGTAGCGAGGCTAGCTCGAGGCAATCATAGCGTGACCAGCGAAGCAGTCATTGTGGGCCAATTCTTGTATAGTGCTTTACTCAAAAATACAAGTACCTAATCTAAATTTTGTACCTATCTGTATAAATACAAACAGCTGTGTTTTAAATAAAATCTTTTTCCATTTGATTTTATAAAACGTTGCAACGTCAAAATAGGCGGCTGGCAATGTTTTGCCGGCCTGTTAGAGCGGCCAGCAAAACCTTGCCGGCCGCTCCTTGAAACAGAACGGCAAGGTCGACTTTGCTCAAACAAGGTTGTCTAAATAATGACCACATTACATGCATTTTTGAGTAAAAGAATTTAGTTACTGACTGACTTATGAACACCCGCGTTATCCCATTGGAGCTAGAGAACATATTTTTTTTACAGAAGTACCCTTTATGACGTAGACAAGGACTATGGCCGGATTTCCAGGGATCTAGTATAAAGCGGTAATAAATAATTTATCCAACAAGTAATTTACTCGAAATGTCGACTAAGGCCCGATCGCCCAAATTCAGGGTAGGCTCGAGCCCCTCGGTGGGGACGTATTTGAGCTAATATGATTAGCGACAAACATTCAATTACACAGTTTATGAATAAATTTAATGACTTATAGATAACCTCCTCCTCCTTATGATAGAGTAAAAACACGTTTCTTGTAAAGGATCTTGTTTTTTATTTGTTAGGATGTCTATTATAATAAAATAACACATATTCTGGGAGGAAATTCAGCCGGCTACATATTACGTTCCAAAAGTTACAAAGGTAGGCCCATTTATAGTACGATGAACGGATAGACCAATTGAACCAATTGTTGATAGTAATAATTCCCTTGCTTGTACTTATCTTATAAATTTTTTGGCTATGATGAATGGTAGGCAGCTAAATAACTTTAAAAATAAATCGAGCCGTATTCTAGATTTATGTATTACCAATGTATCCGACTGTAAAACATTACCAACAACGTTGCCGTTAGTGCCTGTTGATGATTACCATCCACCATTTTACGTCTTGATGCCTTTTCACTGTAACGACAACCCTATGCCGCGTAATACGAGATCACAGTATTGTTTTAGAAATTGTGACTACTCAATAATTAATGAAGAATTGTCAAATGTTGATTGGGATGATTTGTTTTTATATAAATCTGCATCGGAAGCCGTAGACAGCTTTTATGAGCTGATTTATGGTTTTATCAAAAAATGTATACCGATTAAAATAATCAAACCGTCTCTACTCGATTTCCTGTCTGGTTTAATTCCTCCTTGATTTGTATTTTCAAACAAAAAAGTCGTGCGTGGATTAAATGGAAAAAATACAACAATAACTACGACTACAGCAATTTCTCTAGGTGCAGGGCACTTTTCAAGAAAGAATCATCACGTAGGTACAATGAATATATAGAATTAGTTGAGTTTAATATAAAAAAAAAATATAAAATACTTTTGGACTTACATCTCGAACCGTAAAACTTCTAACAGTATACCCGATTGTGTTTTTTATAAAAATATTACTGCGGAGAACCCGATTGATGTGTGTAATCTCTTTTCGTCATTTTTTCAATCTGTCTGAGCCCTCCATGGTCACAGATAATTTTGATCTATCCAATCTTTCCAATGGTTCTCAAGTTGATATATCTGATATAGTAATAACTACTGATGAGCTACTTAAGGCTTTGAACTCATTGGATGTATCCAAGGGCTCTGGAACAGATAATATTCCCCCTATATTTTTTAAGAGCACAAGTGGTTATATTTGTAAACCGTTGTGTTATTTATTCAATATATGCTTGCGAGAAGGAATTTGTCCTAACATTTGGAAGGCTGCAAGAATAGTACCTGTTCATAAGGGAGGGTCAAGAAAGGACGTGGAAAACTACCGCCCTATTTCAATTTTGCCAACTCTGTCGAAGCTCTTCGAAAGATTAGTACATAACGCTATCTACCCTTCTCTTCACAATAATATCTTACCTCAACAGCATGGGTTTGTTCGGCATCGTTCAACTGTTACTAACTTATTTTTATACTTCACAGACTTATTTGAAAACTTAGATGGTAATAAACAAACAGATTGTATTTACACTGACTTTCGAAAAGCTTTTGATAGAGTGGATCATCGCATACTGCTTGAAAAGATTGCATATAATGGTATTCGAGGCAACTTGTGGCGTTGGTTTAAATCTTATATATCCAATCGTACACAGAAAGTTGTTATTAATGGTTTCGAATCAAGCCCTGTTCCAATTAGTTCTGGTGTGCCACAAGGCTCCATTCTAGGGCCACTCTTATTTATACTATTTATAAATGATATACACGAATGTTTTCGCCATTGCGACTTTTTATTATATGCTGACGATTTAAAAATGTATACGACTATTGAAACTTATAGTGACCATTTCAGATTTCAGGAAGATCTAGATAGATTTACGGAATACTGTTATAGGAATAAATTGAGTTTAAGTGTAAATAAGTGTAAAACAATTACTGTAACTAAGAAAAGGAAAGTTTCCAATTATTCTTATTCATTGTGCAATACTATACTTGCACACGTTCATAATACGCGCGATCTTGGTATCGATATTGATTGTAAACTAACTGTTGAAAATATTTGCAATAAGGCATACAAAATGTTTGGATTTGTTATGAGAGCATGCAAAGAGTTTAAAAATCCGCTTACTTATATTTACCTTTATAAAACATTGATACGCTCACAATTAGAATATGCAGTCTCAATATGGAATCCTTACTATGATGTCTATATAAATAATATCGAAAGAATACAGAAAAAGTTTATGAAATCAATGCAATATAGATGTTTTCGTAAATTCGTACCTTATGAACAACTACTTTCAAAGTACAAAACACTAAGTCTTAAGAATAGATGTCATCAGTTGGAAGTACTTCTATTATATGACCTTTGTCACAACAAATATGACTGAATTCCTATAATTAACAAGCTTCGATATCGTGTGCCGGCTAGATCTTATAACAGAACCTCACGCTCTTGTACTACCTTTGTTCCTCCTAGATGTCGCACTAACGCTGGAAAACGCTCGCCACTATATCATCTTACGAATACTTATAATACCATGTTCAACGATATAGATATATTTAGCAATCATGTGAATGCCTTTAGATCAAATATTCTTAGCAGTCTGAATGCTCAAATATGAATTCATAATAAGTCATTAAATTACTAGATTCTAAATTAATGTTGCATAGTTAAGTTAAGTATCGACCTATTCTCTTATTTATCTGATCACAATTATCGAATCTTACCTTAAATAACTATCCCATAAACTAATTAACCTTAACATGCTGTAAGTGCTTATTGTCCTTTTTTTACAAATCTGTGTTAAACATTTAATTATTTTGTTTTTAAAATGCATCTAGTTGTTATGTACTTTTTATTGTTTCTCAACGATAACTTAAATGTAACTGTGGCTAATGTTGTGGGTTTCACAATTAGTAATAAGATAACTATTTAAGTTGTATTATAATATGGATTGTGTAACTGTTTATTAGTCCTTAAATAAACAAAAAAAAAAAAAAAAAAAGACAAAAATACAGCGTAGGCCCAGCTTATTAATGGATCCTTTTAGCACCATTTGGGTATGGAACCCTAAAAAGTTGTCTTCCCTTTTGGGCTCTTTGCGTGGCACAACACGCTGCATACCACGAAAAGCACGAATGTTAATCTATAACTCATTGATAAAATCCCATCTCATCTACCAAATCGAAATATGGGGCAGTGGATACAAAACTAAACTATCGGAACTACAAACACTACAAAACAAGATAGTCAAGGTCCTCTTTCATTACCCCTACCTAACACCTACATTCAAAATATACAAAGAAACAAACCTCATGAACATAAAACAGCTTTACACGTATCACTCCTGTATACTAATTCGCAAAATATTAACTAAAACCATTCATACATCGATCACACTTACTCAAGTAAAACACGTGACCAAACGCAGCACGAGCACGAGACGAGCAAGCTACCTAGTGCTACCAAAGCCGAGAACTAACTTCGGTAAACAAATGCTTACTTACGAGGCTGCACAACTTTATAATAAGTTACCCACAATTGTAAAAAAAAATTAATCATTTGGTCAATTTAAAATAAATTTAGAACTACATATTCTTCAAAAAGACAGTTAACTCACGTCTTAAGACTAAATCAAATCACGGAACGACGATTTTTTACCTATTTGCTTTGTTTATCTTGTTTTTGTTTTCTCATGTAAGTGGCATATGTCTTAAATGAGAATAAAGTATCTTTAAACCTAAAAAGCATTAAATTTCATAAAATAAAGTAAAAAAAACTAAAACCCGAATACGGAAAGGTATGACAGGAGTTTACCGCCTGAAATCATAGCCTTTATTTTTCCCTACATATGGGGTAATAATAGCCGTGGTCGCAAGCCATAATGATAGGTACTTATGATAAAAATTTTGATTAGGATATATACATTTAATTAGAATGTGCTTTGTTGTGCAGAATTTAGTGTGCGTACCTTTCCTCTGATACCAAACATGATATGAATATCTAAAAATGTTTTTGGTTTTTTAATTCACATATAAAATCCGCCATGTTGATGTTTTTAAATGCTATATATCCTATGATACGCAGAACGACGGCACGAATCCAAAGACACCAAATTTGTCAAGATCGGTTAAGTGATTTAGGAAATAAGAGGGAACAAATGAACATCCACACATACGTAGACTGTCAAAACATTATTTTTTCGTAGTCGGGTAAAAATTAACATTGAGTCATCATTACCAGCAATCCCAACTATTTCGGCGACGACTTTGTCTTGTTCTTTCTCGTACAGCGCTTTCTTGCTATCGTAATCTTCGTTGATACTCTCCAGTTTATCGGATCTGAACCTTACGCCGCCCTTCACAGCGTCTATTATCGTGTACCCCTTGTTCCCGCGAAGGTTCTGCTCCTCTTTCATTGTAACCCTGTGACAAAGCATTGTTTATAATCCTTACTTAATATTTTAAATGTGAAAATGTGTTTGTTTGTTACCTTTTCACGCTTCAACGCCTTGACCAATCTTTATAAAATTTGGCATGCAGGTAGCCTGTGTCACGGGGAAGGACAAAGGCTACTTTTTATCCCGGGAAAATAGCATAATCTGATGCAGTTCCTGAGGGAACTAAAAATACTCGATTGTTGTGATTTTTTGCAGAGATGGTTGAGTAGGTGGGAAACGATATAATTTACTAATCACCCTTAAAGACTGTCCTAAAAACGATGTCCACGCGGGCGAAGCCGCGGGAAAAAGCTAGTGATAAAATAAACAGATAAAGTTTGTGTGTACTTTGGATGTAAGAGGTAACCTCCGAAACGATTCATCCAATTAAAAAAAAATACCATTGTTTATATTAATAATGCTACAACATGTTGTTTATCCGCTGGATTGATTTCCGGTACTATAGTCACGGCGTATTTCTATACCGTTGAGTGATCTTCGGTACTATTGTCCCGAACCATAAATTTCGCTACGCGCTTCACTAATAATGGCTGTCCCCTTTTTTCCCATTGATTCAGCCATAGTGCGATAAATTCTTCTGTTTCTAATTGAATATCGCCATCTAAACATGCAAAAAAAACTCGTCTAAACAAAGCACGGATTATTTAAAAAAATATTTTTTACAACTGGAGTCACTTCGCGTAGTTTGCAAGTTGTGGTTGCAGGTACGTGTGGAAATCGTCTGAAATATAGAAATATTGCAGTTCAATCGTGTTAAAGTGCTTTGTTTTACATACTAAAAACATCAATAACCTTGAATTGAACAAAAACGAAGACGACGACAGGTAAGAAACCATATTTTTCGATACATGTTGTCAATAGATTGTTGGCAGCACAATGTGGTGTTTTGTTTTAGCGAATTTTGGTGTAATTTCTACAAGATGTGTGTTCAATCGATCCAATTATTGTTCCCTAGTGAATTTTGAGCAAATGTGTGTAAAAAAAAGCAAAAATACGTCAATTTAGAGCTCGATTGACCATTTCTAAAATTGGTATGTATGACTTTTTTTCCGCCGACTTGCCTGATCTACCTTGCGAGAAATTTCTTGAAGCGTTTTCTTTTTATGCTTATAACTTTTTAAACTAAAGTTGTACAATTAAGTATTGTACATTTTTAGAAAGGTATTATAATGAAGTATATGAAATTAAATATAATGATAACTTGAATTGACTTTGTTAAACACAAAAATTCGAAGAAGTAGATTGAGAAAGTATATGAAAAAGTAAGTGATGGTCGCTTACATACGGAAAACCGTATTTTACAAAATCTAGTAAAGTACTTGATTATTTTACATAGGATTACAATTATATTTAGCTATATGGTAAAGGTTATATTTTTGATCTATATCAAAAAATAATAGAAAAATAACGATTTTAGTTTGGCCGTCAAAATGCCGCGCGCCAGAAAATTTACCAGAAATTTAAAGTTGCTGTAGATAATTATTTTGTGAAGTAGGATATATGATTATTTTTATTAGTAGGAAGAGTATAATGAAAAACATAATAAAAAATGTAGATCATCGATTTATTTTTTCAAATATAATTATTTAAACGCATGTAAGCCCTATTTTTTCGCAATCGCGATGTTTAGAGAGGATTATTTATGACTGTAGGCATTTTATTCACAGAAACTTAACATGAATCGATCGATTGATTAATCTACGTTATGAAAAACATAACTTCTAGGTTTACATCTCTAAGCTCAAGCCGTAAATTGGATAGTTGTATCCAGAGCCGCCGCCGCCGCGCGGTGACACATGTGATATTTTTGCGGTCGCCCTGATCAAGCGAGCGCTGACGGGGGTTCGCGCCGAAATCAATTCAGCGGTTATGTAAGGTACGAAAATATGATTTTTATTTAATTTGAAACTCTATTATCTAACATTTTGTATAATAATGATACTAGTAGTGCTATGATGTTAGATCTAGATCTTTTGTAACCGTATTTTTATGCAAATAAATCATTTGAATTTGAATTTAGAAAGGACTTTCAGGATCAACATAGGCTAAAAAAGGTCGGGAGTTGCTCGCGGCTCGCGCAAGGCGCTTCCTCGATATCCACGCAGGCAAAGCCGCGGGCAACAGCTCGTATGGAATATTTTTTGAAGTGGATACTCGTACTTCTTTGCACGCATTTCGCAGGGGGGGCTCGGAACGTCGCTTCCAGAACGAGATTTTTTAACGAAGGATGATTTGAT
The DNA here is from genome assembly GCA_947284805.1 of Coleophora flavipennella. Classification (NCBI taxonomy): domain Eukaryota; kingdom Metazoa; phylum Arthropoda; class Insecta; order Lepidoptera; family Coleophoridae; genus Coleophora; species Coleophora flavipennella. Next base: position 636,904 of record OX369273.1, read on the forward strand.
TTCTGATTACTTATTACGTTTCATCATCACCATACCAGCCGAATGAGGTCCATTGATGGACAAACGCGTCCCCTTAGGATTTTCACAAGGACCGGTCCTGCGCTATCCGCTTTCAGCGGCCTCCCGCAACCTTAACCAGATTGTTGGTCCATCGAGTGAGAGGCCTGCTTACGCTACATCTTCCAATGCGCGGTCGCCACTCGAGAACTTTACTTCCCAAACGGTCGTCTATTTCACCAGCTATCTCCCCGCCCACTGTCATTTAAGTTTAGCGATTCTAAGCGCTATGTCGGTCACTTTGGTTCTCATACAGATCTCGTTTCCGATTAGATCACGCAGGGAAACTTCGAGCATAGCCCGCTCTATTCCCCGTTGGGTGACCTTGAGCCTTCCTATAGTAAGCGACCATGTCTCAGTTCCGTATGTCATCACTGGCAACACACACTGGTCAAAGACCTTGGTCTTAAGACAGTATTTGGGATGTGAAGATATTGCCAAGCTTCCCGAACGCTGCCCAGCCGAGTTGGATTCGACGTAGTGATTTCTTTCTCGAAGTTGGACCTACCTAACTGGACTGTTTGTCCCAGGTACACAAATTCGTCATCAACCTCGAGTGTAGAGCCTCCAACCTTCAGAGGAATACTCGGAGGTGCGACACAGACGTTTAACATAATTTTCGTCTCGTCCATGTTCATTCCAAGACATACTTGTTGAGAGGGTTTAGATTTAGTATAATTTTGATTTGTGTTTCTAGACTTCAGGCAAATTAACATAATTATGAAAGTTTAAGGTTACAGAAAATCGTCACAAGCCATCTAAAATTATTTTTGTATTGTATTAAAAGTAACTTGAAAATATAAGTCAATAACATATTGTAATTAAAAAAGTCGGTGACATATTATTATTGTAAAAACCTAAAAAAGAATTATTTTCTGAATACCATTAACGCTGGCTATCTCGCCCTACCCGCAGGGATACAAGAAGCTGTTTGGCGGTGGGTATAAAGCGAGCAGAGGTAACCACCCATGTCGGACCAAGGACTAGTACCTTACTCACGTCAAAGTATATATATTAGTACTAACATACAGTATGGACACTCCCTGCCGCTCTCTAGATTGCGACCTCACCCCCTAGTCACACAGATTGATACAGATTGGTTACAGTGTGGTTGTCGAACGTATAGGATTTCGCCGCCATTTTGTTTGTTCCGTCATTTGTTTCTTTGAAATTTCATTTCTGGCCCGTTGTATGAAGTGTCCAGGGTGCTTACGCAGTGGGGAAGGTAAGCGATTGCTGGATGAGTAGAGTTTGAAGGTCGAACCACAGGTGAAGCCTTTAATAACAATAGCCGTTCCGGCCGACGACGCCCGTCTAGTGCTTTACTAGGAAATTAAATGCCAATTCACGCGTCACCAAATACTACTAACATAGGTTAAGTTAAACACTAACATACCTATAATTTATTATATATTTTATAGTATCTATGCTATGTTATTTTTTTATATATATCTATGGGTCTGTACTTTTAGTTCTTAGTTACCTGAGAATAAATGAATAATAATAATAAAAGAATAATTCATATCATCATCATCATCATATCAGCTGAAGGACAATTTTAAGTAAATACACTCGATATATAAAACCATGACTAAAGAGTAGAGAATGCCGTGAAGCTCACTTTTGCTTTTCCGCCAATTTTTTTTATATCACAGCGCCGCCGTCGCTAAAAAGAATTTGAAAAAGCAGCCAGCGAACCTCAGACCAAAGAGCTTTTATTTATTGGACTATGGTCACACCTCGGTCACTGGCGATCAAAGGTATGAAACAGCGTTCCTACGCACACAGTCTAAGCTCGTGTAGGTGAACGCGTACCATGCTTGTGTGAGTGAGATAAGACGTGCTAGGATTGCTGGGAGATATCTGAGCGGGGGTGGGCGCGGGTGGGCGGCACTTCCAACGAGAGGCAGGGAGTGACCATACTCTACGTAGTACTCTTTATTATACTGTGCTATGGTGTTGTCACTTGGCTGTATAGGATTAGTGTTAGTGTAGTGTTAGATTAGAAGATTGTTGTAATAAAAAATAACTCTCCAGTATTTTTTTTATCCACAATTGATAAGCCCTTGGGATCATCTCACCTGATGGTAAGTGACGATGATGCCGAAGATAGAAGCGGGCTTACCAAGATTCCCCAACGCAATGGAGATCTGGCTATCTTATCTTCATTGAAACTACATAGCCACTTCTAGGCTTATTAACGAGCCAGGAAGGTTTTTTATTTTTTGTTGTTAATTTCTTAACATAACTTTACTATTTTTAAAATTTTAGTATTCAATTAAGAGATCATTCGGACGTGACGAGACCATTGCTTTTTATTTTGGACCACCTCTAGGACACTCACGGACATTATTCTTACATTAAAATTTGCACATCCTGTACAAGTTCATATCCTGTACCTATGAGAAAGGAGTCTGTCACATCGCCTTCTTCTCGTGGGACCACGTACGTGACACACAACCGCCCCCTGGTTAAACCTCAGTAGACTTCAGTGAACTCTAAACAATGGAAGATATCGTAAACTGTGGCTAGTCGACTGACTTCACACCGAGAGGTCGCGCGTTCGATTACGCCTGCCTATCTTGCCCTTAACACTGTTAGTTAACAACATAATGTTTTTTTTAAAATTATCCATAACTGGCAAGCTCTTGGCATCATTTTATCTGACGTTAGGGACGATGATGCCGAAGATGGAAAGGAGCTTACCAAGATTCCCTAACGCAGTGAGGAACTGGCTGTCTTATCTTCATGCCGAAACACATCAATGTTGTTAAAATTGATGTTTGGTGGCAAGATTTGGATTAAATTATAGTAGCTAGCCAGGCGCCCTTAGAAAATGCCACAGACATAGTTTATTATCTTGAAAATGCCCTATGACTAAAAAAATCGAGTCTTAAAAAGTTAGATCCAGCCAGGATTCGAACCCCCGAAACCTAACCACTATACCATAGAGGTGGTTAGATGTGTTCTGACAAATGAGATGTCATTTTCCCATCGTGTTGGGGATATTTGCCAGGGGCTCCTTTTTGGACAGCCAGGTAAAGTGAAGGTAAAGTAAAGTCAGGCAGGCTTCGCCCGCGCGGTTGTCGTTTTCATCACTGTATTCGAAGGTACACGGCGGGCGACCCGCGAGCGGCTCGCGTGCTTGGAATTATGTTTTTCCTAGATATCTCGGAAACTATGCATTTTTCCGTGATAAAAAGTATTCTATTGTTGTTACTTTACCTTTGTGCCAAATTTCAACGTAATCAGTTCAGTAGTTTCAGCGTGAAAAATAACAGACAGACACACTTAGATTTATAATATTAGTAAGGATGAATATATGACTCTTCAGTAACAATTTAAAACCCAGCTCACCTGAAATGGAATCCGCATTGGGCGTTGTTATCCAGCTTGACGGTCCTTCCAGCTTCTAAACCTAGGTCGTCGGCGGCTTTCTTAAGCTCCTTCTCAGCAGACTTCTGCAGTTTCTCCAACTCTTCGCTCAAGCTCTGCAGTTGTTCGTCGAAAGAAGGTTTCACTAGGAAATCGCCTGCAATGATAAAATTCGTTATCAACCCATAAAGTCCTAGGGCACAGGTACCTTCCCAATCCCGGGAACACAGGCCATACAAGTCCGGGTTGCAGTGTAAGCCGCTCTGTTAGACATCTTACACGGCTTAACGACTGTCACCTAGTGGTAGCAACGGCACCAATGGTTTAACGTGCCTTGCAAAGCACGGATACGGTCGAGACAAGTGCCACTATCAGTTAAATACAGGTAATGCCCATGCTTCAGCCACAGTATGAATCCACAAGACTATCGTTCAGGTCAGTGGATCGAACCAACCACGCAAGTAGCACTGAGCTACGACCGCTTCATAAAATAAGTTTTAACCGCCTCCGCCGTTGCTTAATGGTAAGTCCATTAGCTTCACATCAGGAGGCTGTGGGTTCGATTTTCTAACTTAGTATGACTCGGTTTGGTTGGTGGAAGGGCATTTTCTAAGCCCGCCTGGCTAGCTATCACTATCTTATCTAAATCTTAAAGCATAGATGCGTTCCGGCTTGAAGATATGTTAGCCAGTTCCCCATTGCATTGGGGAATTTTGGTAAGCGCGCTTCCATCTTCGGCACAATAGTCACACCAATTGTGGAAAAAAAGTTCATTAATGACGAAACGCTAAAATAATGTCTCGCTAATCTTCAAATCAAGAGGCGGCTGCCATGCTCACGCCCACCCTAATTAACTTACCTTGGACTAACCGGGTGGTCCAGTGGGCCTATCTCCTGCTTGCTGAGGCGAGATTCGTAGGTTCGATTCTCACCATGGGTATATGTACTCGTAATACTGAATGCACAAATTTTACCTTTAACGACGCATTTAAACGACTCGAAAAATTTCTTAGCTGTTCAGTCGTAGCAAGTTTATGTTTTAGTAACTAGGACACAATGTTTAAATTCTTTGTAACTAACCGCGCGGCTGCCTCGCTCTCGAATCACTCAAATATTCTCGATATGTATGTACTTTACATAGTTGATATAAAGCTTGTTAACCGACTTCTTTCACTATAACAGCATAGCCGTCGCGCGGCGGCCGCGGTGACGACATTTGTGTCATATAAACGCGCCCTTGTGAACATTCAACGCGCATACTCTCGCACACTGCGCAACATCGATGGCTAACCGCTTGCGAGTTGCCCACCGCGCACCATCGATGTACATAAAAAAAAGCAACACGGGTACTCATCGTTATAAATAGAAAACGTAATAGGAAATAAAGCGAAAAGATTTTCTGGAATTTTAGTACTTTAGTGAACAACAATAATAGTTCTTAATTTATTAACGACGCAGAAAATTACACTGCTATTCATACTAGACTTTTTTTCGATACACAATAAATGTTACAATATCAACGGTAACCTTAACGGTCATTGTAGGACGGTCCTATTATAGACAATCTACACTCTAGAGGGATCGACTGTTTTATTGTAAACTAGATGGTGCGCGGTGCACGAGCCGGGCTTTTTGTTATATACAAACCTTCCACGTAATCCCTCTGCCCATTGGTTAAAACCGTATTAAAAACCGTTTGGTAGTGTTTGAGTTTATCGCGTTCAGACAGACAGACAGACGCGCGGGGGACTTTGTTTCATACTATGAATAGATTGTCTTCGCTGACGTCTCAGTAAAGCTGTTAACATAACTGACCTCTATCAACAGCGTCCAGATCCACAGTAGTCTCAATCATCTGCTGGTACTTTCCAAAGTCTTCGTTCAGTTCCGATATAGGCTCCTCCAACGAGGAGTGGACGGTGGGGTGGTCGGCCGCCGCCAGGCATCGCAGCAACGAGGGCAAACGACCAATGGCCTGCAAGTTTCAACATTTCATATAAATGTGATTACATACTGAAAATAATTAAGATAGGATTCATAAGACGCTTGGACTTGTATTTATACTTACACAAACTGAGTTATGTACTTGTATAATTAATCTATGTTATGAACTTATATACTAAAACTAAAGTTATGTACTTACTGACTAAACTAAAATACACACTTACTTAAACTAAATTACTTACATATTAAAACTGAGTTATGTACCTATAAATATACTAACATTAAGTTAGATACTTACTTAAGTACTAAAATTAAGTAACGTACATGTATATATTCTATACAAACGTTTAAGATAAAACAGGGAAACAGTTGAATACGGCAAAGTTCGAGAATTTATTATTTAGCAACTTTTCAAATTAGTCCCTATTTTCAGCTCCACTGATGACTCATCAGACGAGAATCTTAACGATGATGTGGTCGTCAGTGACGCTGAAGACTACGTGGAAGTTAACACTAAGAGTTTGTAAAGTAAAACCTGGATAAGTGGAACCTCTGCAACTGGGAATGAGTTCCCGAACACTGCGCACACCAAAAACTCCAGAAGTAAAACTTTAAACTTATCTAATCTACTATGTACTTATTTTTTTTTAGTGACATTACGTGGTAAAGACGTCTCTGGATGCGGGCAGCGCAGGATCGGTCGTTGTGGGAATCCTGCCTATAGGTACAGCAGTGGACGTCTTTCGGCTTAATACGAAAATTACCCCTTTGATACTTAGATTCAAGTGAGCATAAACCCACAAAAAGCAAGCAAGCAGTTAAGAGTTTAAAAAATTCTAGCTGTCAGTTAGTCACTTGAGGTTTCTGAAACTTTTAAGTCGACAATTGTAGATCGACAACTCGACTAAATCTATTTATCAATCGATGGAGATCTTACTAAGACTTTAACAATATTTACTTGGTATATTTTGTAACAGTCGTGTAAGTTAGCCTTCTTCCTAGTCAAGCGTCGCGCCAAAGCCTGCAGGTCCGGTATCCTCCGCAGATGGTCTTCGTGCAACTGCAACCGTAGCTGCGAGCTGTTCGCCAACAACTCAACTATGTCCAAACGCTCATTGATCAGGTTGATGTCCCGGAGAGGCTGTCGGAGCCACTGGGCTAGGAGTCTGGAAATAAAAAAGTTATAGGTTACGAGCACACCCTGGACACTTCAAACAACGGGCCAGAAATCACATTTCAAAAAACGAATGATGGAACAAACGAAATGGCGACAAAATCCTATACGTTCGACAACCAAACTGTAACCAATCAGTACCAATCTGGGTGACGAGGGGGTGAGGTCGCAATCTAGAGAGCGACAGGGAGTGTCCAAACTGTATGTTAGTACTAAAATATATACTTTGTTATGAATATGTATAGCGTCGGTGGCTCAACCGGTAACGGCTCGGTCCATCTAACCAGAGGTACCGGGTTCAAATCTGGACGGCCAATGTACCAATGAGTTTTTCAAAAACTTACGTACATACTTACCGATTGCTTTAACGGTGAAGGAAAACATCGTGAGGAAACCTGCACACGCCTGCGAAGAAACTCGAAGGTTGTGTGTGAAGTCGACCAACCCGCACTGAGCCCGCGTGGTCGACTAAGGCCTAATCGCCCTGATTCAGGGTAGGCTCGAGCCCCTCGGTGGGGACGTATGTGAGCTGTAATGATGATGTATACTGAATAAAACAATGCAGTTTTTTGCACGCAGCCGCATGAAGTTGATTCATCATCATATCAGCTGATATACGTCCCCACCGAGGGGCTTGAGCCTACCTTGAATTAGGGCGATCGGGCCTTAATCGACTACGCGGGCCCAGTGCGGGTTGGTCGACTTCACACACAAACTTCGAGTCGCAGGTTCCCTCACGATATTTTCCTTCATCGTAAGAGCGGCTGATAAACGTAAATATGAAATCGAAATTCGAAAACAAATTGGTACGTGGTAGGATTTGACCAACGAACCCCCGGACGGGAAGTACCAGCCCAGCGGCCCCAGCCGTTAAGCCAGCAACGCTTTTATCCCGATCCTTGTATCATAAATATTTCTATACAGTTGCTTGAAGTGTTACTTTACATAAAACTTGAAAGTTAATCTTTTACACTCCAAACATTACCGTGCGCGCTAGGTGAGCATCTTCTTTTTGTAAATTTTTAGTCAAATTAAAATGTGTTAAATTTTTGCAGCTTTCTTTAATTAAATTAAACTGTTTTCTCACAACTGTATTGAAACGTCATATGATATACGGGTGTAAAATTGTTTGCAATTAACTATTTGCGACCCTTGTAGTACAATGTACTATTATTGTATCAAATGAGAATATAACAAAAAAATACCTTTTCCCCTGCTGAGTGCGGCATCTATCTAACAGTCCGTACAAACTTCTAGCTGGCGAGTTGAATGTGTCTCCCAGCTCCGGCAGAACGTTAAGGGCGGACAGCGCGGCCGCGTCCAAGTGCAGGAAGCAGTCAGCTTGGAGGGTAGACAGGCGGAATCTGCGGATATAAAGTGAGTGTCGTTAAATTAGCTAGGGGTGTGTCCTAGCCCAATACAACGCGATTGCGCGATCATAATCGCCTCCGTGGCGTAATGGTTAGTCCATTCGCTTCACACTAGGACGTCGCGGGTTCGATTCCCGGTGAGGTCAACTTGTAAGACTCGGTTTGGTTGGTGGTAGGGCATTTTCTAAGCCCGCCTGGCTAGCTACCACCATCTTATCTAAGTCTTGCCGCCAAACATCAGTGTTAATAACATTGATGTGTTCCGGCTTGAAGATAAGATAGCCAGTTCTCCATTGCGTTGGGGAATCTTAGTAAGCCCGCTTCCATCTTCGGCATCATCGTCACTTACCATCAGGTGAGATGATGCCAAGGGCTTACCAAACGTGAATTAAAAAAAAAAACATCGCTAGTTCGCGCGTGCTTTGGTCGCGCTAACTTGCGATCAAATATACTGAAGTCGAACAGAAGCCCAAATTGACATTTGCGCAAAGTGTATGAGAATGCGCGAGATCGCGTTGAACTCGTATTAGGACACGAGGTACGAGTAAGTATACTGAGATTGGTCGGATGATCTTCGGATTAAGGTAGTTAGTTACTAGCCATTTGAGTTACGCTTTATCATTTGTCTAAAACGATATTTTGTAATAAAAGTTTATGAAATAGCAAGACGCGACTTCATAGTATGTATTTCAAAGTCGTCGATGGATTCATTTTGTGATTTCGATAAATTAGTAAAGTTGTTTTAAACCTTCATAGTAGGGCAATTTAGTTGGCAATAGTTCTGCTCACAATTATTACAAAATATGTTCTAAATTTTGAGACTAGGTCTGACAGTTATTGTAGTACGGCTCCTAGGACATAATAATAATATGTTTGCTGGGGTTTGGAATATGGTTGTGTTTAGTGGTCACTAGTTTAAGAGGACGGACGTCTTGTAATTTTCTTTACCGTGCAATCCAAGAAAATGATTGGCAGACCCAGACATTTTTAGGCACAACAGGGCCTTAAAATACAGTTAGGTACTTATAACTAAACCTAAATTTATTGGTTTAGGATTACTGTACTACAAAAGCGGCAGTGGTAGCTGTTATGATTTGGTGAAGTTTTAAATTTTTTGAGTGCAAGTTATAAAATTTTCTGAGTGCAAGTTATAAGAAAATGATCATCATTTTGAGTGTGTCGAAGAAAATAATGATTTTAAATGTAATTCCAAAAGTGATTATTTTAAGATGTGAGGACTAAACTAAACATTTTGAATTTTTTAAAATAATAACTACCTATTTAGGGAATGCAATCCGGAAAACCGAATCCGGTAATTTGGCGGATCCGGCATCGTAAGAAGTCTACCGGATCCGATCACCGGAAAATAAATGACACCAATTTTCTCGTAAAATACTTTCCAACACAGGAGTAGGTACTTATATGCGTGATGCGTGACGTGCAAGGTGTTAGACACTAACTGACCCGCTACCATACGTCCCATAAGTCCGCACTTTCCCCATCCCACCCCGCTGCGCCACGCGAACCACGTTTGGATGGCCGCCAAATGAGGCCCGCGTTGTCATTTGACATGACTAAAAAAGTGTTTCGTGTGTTGTATGATTTGTCGTTGTCGCTTGTTTTTAAAAATTGCATATGCAAATCCAGTAAAAAACGAAAATGTATGCTATCGAATACCAAAAAAGAGAAAGATTTTGAAAAAAAACTAAAAAAAGAAATTACTACAAATGAAAAAGAACAAATCGAGAAAAATACTTGTCTTCTTTTCATGGCTATTTGTTCACAATAAACCAACAAGTGTAAAGACTGAAAGGGCCTTTGCGATCACTGGCTATACCGTAATTGTAACTACAAGAAGTCGAATAAAAGATGACACAGTTACTTTTCTTCTATTCATGGCTATTTGTTCACAATAAACCAACAAGTGTAAATACTGAAAGGGCCTTTGCGATCACTGGCTATACGTAATTGTAACTACAAGAAGTAGAATAAAAGATCACACTGTTACTTTTCTTCTATTCATGGCTATTTGTTCACAATAAAACCAACAAGTGTTGAGGCTGAAAGGCCCTTTTCGACTGCTGGTTATATTTGTATTTTTATAAGAAGTAATTAACAAATGAAACAATCAACACTATTTGTTTCCAAAAATAATCATCTGTCTAAAAGTACATAAAAAACAAGAATACGTTTAAAACTCGTTATTGTGAATTTGTGATGGGTAATTAATTCATGATGACTGTCATAATTAAAAGATAAGGACTACTTATATTTAGCTTGCCTTAATTACTTAATTATTGTGATCTCAGTTAAATAACGTTGATTTAGTTAGATTTATAAGGTTTATTCATTAAAATTAAAACAGTTTCGTATAAACTTTAAAATACACCACTTGTTCATTTTTGACTTCGGAACGACAAGGAAATATGTTCGTAACCAATCCGGTCGGATCCGGTCGGATTGGTGGGGATCCGACCAGATTGAAATTGGTGCCAGATTGCAATCGCTGTACCTATTGTAATTTGATTATAAAAAATCAATAAATCTAATCTAAAATAGTGTGAAAACTAAAAGTATCACAATAAAATACAATATTTACCTTCCAAAATTAGTCTCATTGACCATAATGTCACTGTACTTTATAGCAGCTGCGAGACTCGCCATAGCAACGTCTTTGCTGGTCTCCGGGAAAGCACTGGCATCTTGCTGTTGGCTCTCTCTGAACTTAAGGAGCCGATTCAGGTCCTGGATCAGGCCTTCGGTGGAAAACTCCGACTTTTTCAGCTTAGTCACAGTTACGTTAGCTCTGGTCATCACTTTTTTGAGGGCTTTGTACTAGAATGAAATGTTAGCGTGTAGTTATTCGCCTCCGTGGCGTAATGATGTCCCTTTGCTTCACATCAGGAGATCACGGGTTCGATTTCTGGCGGATTCAACTTTGTGGGACTCGATTTGTTTGGCGGGAGGGCATTTTCTAAGCAAAATAACTACTTGAGCGGCAAGATTTCATGATTGAGCGGCAGAAAAACATGTCTATAAGCAGCAACTCAACACTGTAGGAAGAGTGTGGTACGGGGAGTTCTAAATGGAAGCGGGAGCGAGCGAAGCGAGCTCGGACTTGCGGAGCACCCCGACTCGGATCCGTTAGGTTTAACATGAGAACACAGAAGTAGGCTCCGTCGACCACTCAACACTGTAGGAAGAGTGTAGTACGGGGATGTTTAAAATAATTACAGCCATCCAGAATGACATAAATTGCTGATTGATTTTGAAATGTTTGCTGACCATGAGTTGCTGACCAATTAGCTATTTCTGCTGACCAATTAGCTATTTCTGCTCACCGATTATATTTTTCTGCTCACAGAAATAACAATACTATGCTAACCATTTAATTGACACCCATTTTCTAAGCCCACCTGGCTAGCTACCACCATCTACCTAAGTCTTGTCACCAAACATCAGTGTTAACACCATTGACGTGTTACATCTTGGAGATAAGATAGCCAGTTTCCAGATGCGTTGGGGAATCTTGGTAAGCCCGTTTTCATTTTCAGCATCATTTATATCAAGAGAGATGATGCCAAGATTTGTGGATTTAAAAAAAATGCTCAAGCGGTTTTCCACAAATGATAATATATTTTAATTAGTCAAAGACTGGTGCTATAAGTTATTTTAACAAAGATTAATAACTCTAGTGAGATTTTACTTTTTATACGGCAGCTATACGCATATCTTGTGACAGTAGTTATTGGTTATAAAGGTGATCCAGAATTTTTTTATTATTTGAAATGAAAAATAAAAGTCTAAACTTATGTTAATCATAATAAATTGAATATAAAAATAGAGAGAAAATGACATTTCTCTATTAAAGAAAAACAACCATTTTGAAATGAGCGCCATTAACTTCTTCGCATTTATGTAAGCTGGAGCTTAAATTTTTAATTTTAATCACACGCCGTCGCAAGAAACGCGCAGTATCGCATTGATTTCGTTCCTGATTCTTAGCTTCAATTGAGATAATTTAAACCCTGCGGATTTTTTCTTACGGGGCCTATCTCAAGAGCAAGGTTTATAATAATCTATTACCGCTAAATGTATCTCAATTAAAGCAAAGAATCAGGAACGAAATAAATGCGATACTACGCGCTGTCACAGATTACTAATTAGGCGCTGTACTGCGTCGTGTGATTGAAATTGAAAAATTTAGCTCCAGATTCAAGAAATCGAATAAGTTAATGGCGCTCATTTAAAAATAGTTGTTTTTATAAATTAAAAAAAATTATCTCTAAATTTGTATTAAATTTATTACGATTATTAAAAGTTGACTTTTATTTAGGCATTTCCATAAGAAAAAAAATTGTGGTACAATTGTGATATACAGGGTGTAACAGAATTCGTATAGGTCCCGTTTACTGGGGCTTCTACTTATCATACTGAACAACTTTTGTTTTACGACTTTGCTGAAATCGCAAAAAAAAACTTTTTTCTTCATACAAATCGATCAGCTGATCGACCAATTTTGTGCATTTTAGTACAATTTTTTAACATCCTGTATATGATCTTACTAGCTTTTGCCCGCGGCTTCGCCCGCGTGGACATCGTTTTTATGACTGTCTTAGGGGGTGCGCGATGCGCGAGCCGTAACGAGCGTGGACATGCATCTTTTCCAGATCTCTCGGGAACTATGTCAGGATATGCTTATTAGTAAATCATCATTTTCCACCCCCTCAACCATCTCTGTGCAAAAATCACACAATCCATTGTTCCGTTGCGATGTTGAAGAAATTAACCAAAAAAGAGTATATTTTCAGTTCCCTCAGGAACTGCATTGGGCTATGCTATTTTCACGGGATAAAAAGTAACCTATGTCCTTCCTTGTGGTACAGGCTACCTGAATGCCAAATTTAATTAAGATTGGTCAAGGCCTTGATGCGTGAATAGGTAACAAACAAACACATTTTCACATTTATAATATTATAGTAAGGATTATTTGCTTTTGCATATTCTGTGTTTTGTGCAATAGTCTATGTGACTAAGGATAAGGAAAGTTAACCTTAAACATATTGGTGTGGTAATTGGTGTAAAAGATTCATAATTAATTATGTAGACTAGGACACAATGAAAGGACTCAATTCAGTTTAGTATTTTAGAATGTGCGATGCAATAAATGAAACATAAACACATGGCCTGTGAGATTCATACATAAGCTTAGACTAACCCTTCCTGGTTAGAGGGGGAAGGGTTAGTAATAATAACCCTTCCTATTGGCGGATAAAAAAAAATATTAAAAAAAAAACGATATTATTGTGTTCTTTTCGCCGGTTCGATGGACTTCTTAAGAGCGGGTTTTCAAAATTTTTGAATGCAGATTTCTATTGATAAACAAAATTTCCTATTTCCAATATTTAAAGTACCTTAGTAGAACATCCTATTATAGAATCAAACACGGACTTTTTGAACAAAATATTTGGGCCACCAAATAAAGTTTTAAAACTGATCCGTTAATCAGAACAGACATTTCGCCGTAGCACTCACGTCATCAGCATCGGTCTGCGGCACCAAGCACTCGGACGGCGCCATCTGCACCGTGATGGTCTCCAGTTCAGTCAGTAGATCGTCATCAGTGAACTCGGTCACTGACATCGAGTAGTCCCCTAATGTCAGGCACACCACGCCTAGGAGCCGACCCTGGAAATTAAGTAAGTAAGTAAGTAAGTTATTACTGCACGCCAAAAAACAATACAGGACTTATAATTTATAATGGTGTCGATTCGGTTTTGCACAAATCAACTAAACTAAACTAAAATTAGGTTAAGATGTGTCAAAATTTTGTTTGCTATTCGAAAAATTTGGGGAATCTTGGTAAGCCCGCTTCCATCTTCGGCAACATCTTCACTTACCACCAGGTGAGATGTTGTCAAGGGTTTACCAATTGTGAAAAAAAGGCAAGAGTGAATAGGCATTATTTGAGTTTGCGTGTACCATCCTCGACTGCATCATCACTTACCATCAGGTGAGTTGCAGTGAAACGCACTCAAATTTTTAATAAAAAAACAACAAAAAAAAACGACTAAACTTATCTGACAGATCTAAATAAAAATCGAAGTAAATTAAGTTTAGAACGCCATTTTGCTATTCGGAACGACCATATTTTAGATGTATCAAACTAAAATTAAACCAATTTTAATCGCGACCTATTTTGGTGACCACTAAACTTTAATTGGTCTTGTAAAACCACAAAAGTGCAAATTTTGTGATGAATATGAATATCTAAGTAAAGTGATATAAACCCTGAAGGGTACTCCAGGACACTGCACCTTTGACCTGAGGGTCTCATGATGACCAGGTTGGTGGCCGACAGCTCTATAAAACAGTCAAAGCTAGAAGTTTAGCGTTTGGACCAAGATACATCAGCACACTGCGCAGCAGAATTCTGATCTGAAGGTTTGACTCTGATGATGATGACCAGGGTCAATAAACCATGTTGGAAAACATATGGTCTTATGTATTTCCAACTTTCAGCTTCGGCAGTCTTAGGAAGCCATCGATTGCCAACCTGGTCATCATCAGACCTTCAATTTCTCCAGATTCTGACAATTCACAATGCCCCGCCGCACTTTTAGGCAAATTGAAACACCTAAATACTTCACTCAAAAATCCTTGATGCCAAGCCCAAAAATAATAAAAAAAACAAAATCAGCTGTTTTTATTGAATGGTTTATAGGTTTTATTCTTAACATAAATGATATTAAAAACAGAGGGAGCGCTATAGAAAATTATATCTTGTTTTCTCTCAATTTTGGAAGCAATTGTTTTAGTAACTAAAAAGTTCAAAATGCCAGCCACTTTTTTCAATTCTGACAACGGATTCGTGATTAGTGACCTCAGGAGACTTCAGATATCGATTTTGGAAGCAATCGGTTCAATAGAACTAAAAAACTCAAAATGGCCGCCATTTTTTGATTCTGACAACGGATTCTTGATCAGAGATCTAAGGTACCTTCAAATATGGACGACTGTATGGATTCTTAGACTGTGCTATTACTAAGACTTCACTGTCCTTCTGTCTGTCTGTCACCAGGCTGTATTTCATGAACCGTGATAGCTAGACCGTTGAAATTTTCACAGATGATGTACTTCTGTTGTCGCTATAACAAAAAAAAACCAAAAAAATTGAAAAAGTGAAAAAATGAGGGGCTCTTCATACAAAAACGAGTTTTCTTTGAAACGTGAAGAAACTAGCGCCATCTAGTATGATGGTACGGAACCCTTTGTGTGCGGTTCTGACTCGCACTTGGCCTCTTTTTAATGCCAGTTGAAAACTACTTATTACTAACGTTATGCGACTCAGTCATGTTAGTATCTTATAACACAACTGATGAAATGTTTGACTTGTTGTTAAGTTCGAGGTTTATCAGTGGCACATTGCATGTATCGGTCGTTTTGAAGTACTCATTTATATAGGATGTAACAAAATATGTATAGGACCTGTTAACCGGGGCTTTTGCTTTTCATATTGAACAAATTTTTTTCAAGGACCCCATAGTCAAATAACAAAAAAATCGACCCTCCATACAAAAAATCACAACATCGGTCACACAGATAATCGATTTGTATGACGAGTCCAAACATATTGTGAATTGACTACGGGTATCTTTAAGAAAGTTGTTCAGTCTGATTTTTTATTACGAGTATTATTCACAATTGGTAAGCCTTTGGCATCATCTCATTTGATGGTAAGTGACGATGGTGCCTAAGATGGTAGCGGGCTTACCAAGATTCCCCAACGCAATGAGGAGCTGGCTATCTTAACTTCAAGCCGGAAACCATCAATGTTGCTAGCATTGATGTTTGGCGGCAAGACTTAGATAAGCTAGCCAGGCGGGCTTTGAAAATACCCTTCCACCAACCAAACCGAGTCTTACAAAGTTAGACTCAGCCGGGAATCGAACCCGCAACCTCCTGATGTGAAGCTAATGGCCTTAAACATCACGCCACGGAAGTGGTTAAAAAAGGCTTGATGAGTAAAGGCACCGTTAACGGGTCCCACACCAATTTTGTTACATCTGTATGTATACTTTAATGTCGTGTGTGAAGCTGTCCTATATTTTTATATGCGACAAGATTATTTTAGTAGGCATGGATTTTATTACATATTATTATCTTTAGAGGCGGCAATAGTTGAGATACAAAGTCATCAGATAGGTTATTATCGAACTAGCTGTGCCCGAGACTTCGTCTGCGTGGAAGTTTTGATTAATATTGTTAATAGGATAGTAAAAAAGAGAAAAGAAAACAGAAATAAACAAATAATACTTAAAGATAAAAGAAAAAATAGAGGGCAAAAAAAATAAAAACAATAAATAGGAAACACGGACTATCTATGACAAACAAACTACAGTAGAGATAAAGATACGTAGAAAAGATATAGTTTACTCGTAAAAGTGAAGAATAGAAAAAGAAACAGAAACAAAGAAAAATTATATATTTGGATGTTTACTTCTATAATGCATTAGGAAAAAGCAGTCGTCTGCATTAGAATCAAATCCAATAGATTTAATTTGGTTTCTTAGATCGAAGTAACAGTGATTCAGATTTATAAGGAATTAAGTCCATGTTTTCGATCAATTAGGTAAGGCAGTTTGTGCACAGCAAACGTAAGCGCGTTTTATTATCCCTGCAGCGCCATCTATTGGCAGTCTGTTATGATCATAATGTCTGGTATGTGTAGGTTATATCACACCCCGGACACCTTCATTGAGAAATGGTATACATATAAACAACTGACGTATCTATAGACATGCATGCACGTAGTGCTGAATCACCGGCGGCGGCGGCGGCATTGGTTTGTTAGATATTTACTGCATGTGACAATCAACAGTGGCTACTTGGTAGGTGGGTAACTTACATGAATAAAATTGTTTTTCAAACAGCTACACGAGCGCTGGTCGTTGCTTTTGTCGATGAAACAATGTCATTAAACAACAGTCAATCTCAATCTATTATTCCGTGATCACATTCTATAATATACATCACTAGATATTTCTATACACTCATATCATATTTTCACACCATCTAATCAAATTAGTGTTTCAATTACAAACAATCATTTTAAATAAATAAACTGACCCTCGCGTTATACTCGTGACCGGGTGCTGTCCGTGTGAACTGGCCTACTCTTGTTAAATGCATTCAATGATATTTTTTTATGTATAACTTTTCGTGTCATATTGTTTTCATGTTCTAATGACATAATCTGGTTTATATCAAGGATTTAATTTTGACGTTATTAACTAATTATTAAAACGTCCTTGACTAATTATTGTTTATTTTTGATTCTTCACAAATGACATTGTTATTATTATTTTATGACTATCAGAAAGAGTGTAATTTGCACCTATTTTTAATAAATATATTAAATTGAAAAAAGTAAACAACGCCCTCGAACGAACGAACCTACGAAACAGACAAAACTCCATTCATACTGCATTTCTAAAGAATGTACAACTAGCTAGAATGAAGATTCATACAAACTGATTGTTCTTAGATTTAGTCGTGTAATACTGGGGTGAACGAACCGCGCTGCCGTGACAAAATACGAAATAATGAACTGGCTTTTTGTGTTGCTTTTTATCCAAAGGATATCTGTTAAAGCTTTATTTTACTGCCTTTATTACTATGAGAACTACAACATCAGTAAAATGAACAGTTTACCCTGACAGTTTACCAAATTTGGATTTAATAATTCCCAAACGAAATCACAGCGTCCGGGGCGCCGCCGCGGTAACGTAACTCATTCTTTTCTTTCGGTAACTAAACTGTAACCAATCGGCGTGACGGGGAGGTGAGGTCGGATCTAGAGAGCGGCAGGAAGTGTTCATACTATTGGCTATGTGCACGAGTTGAGCGCCACCTAGCGTCCGCAACTTTGTTGGCTCTGATGTTTTGACATTTAATCACGATATTGTGACAAAATATTATTATAATACAAAATTATCTATTAATTTATTTCCAAACTAACTGTGATACCTACCTTGATTTGAGTGGAGAAAGGGTTGTAAAATCATTTTTGGTCACTCAAATCAAATGAGGTAAGTAAAATTTATTCAAAAAGTGTGTTTTATTTTGAATATGTCAGGGTTATTTTACTTAATTTTTAGTTGTAGTTTTACTGTAGAACAAGAAGATAAAGCTACTTTATTTTAATGACTGCGCCAACTTTATTTTTAATTTTGGCCACTATGAGCGCTGCGATCGATTATATTACCCCCACCTTGTACTTCGCACCCAGCGAATACGTTAGTACTAATATATATACTTTGGTTATATGGAGAAATAATAGGTAAGCTGTATCGATATATTATATGTATAGATAGATCTAATTTCCCACGGGACCTCTTTAGTTTTCCGGGATAAACAATACCCAACTGTGTAATGATGTTTAAAACACCCCATCTGAATAGGTCTTATAAGGTACTATTTTTTGCATTCCTGCAGGAACCTTTAATTTTTTTGGGATTCACAATGTCCCAGTCTTAGTTCGCGATATAAGGTATCAACGTGTAAATTATAATAGGGGATCGGACTGCTAGTCATTTGACTTACTTTTTACGATCTGTCAAAAACGAAATTTTGTTCTAAAAATGTTTGAAATACCCACAGGTGACGTCATAGATTTGAAGCGTCATTGACGAACTTATTTTGTGAATTTGATCATATAAAAATTGAAGACGTGATGGAAAAACAAAACAAGTAAAGTTATTTGAAACATCAAGAGGAGAGCAATTTAGGAAATCATATTTCAGATTTTATTTTTGATGCAGTCCGATCCCCTATTGCAATAGGTCTAGCAAAATTTGCGTGGTGAGCATACTTTTGATTTTCCCACGGTACAGGAACTCTAGATTTTCCGGGATAAACAGTATCCTATGTTATGTATGTATGAAGCACAATACAAAATTTCATCAAAATCGGCTGGTAGTTTTTCGTGATGCGCGAACATACAGACAGACAGACAAAAAATTCATAAGTTGTTGTTTGGCCTCTATATCGTTAGTAATGTCCGCCACAGTTATTATTTTCCAAAAATATTTTATGTACAGACACGGCCCGCCCGTTACAGTTTTATTATATGTAAAGATTACCGGTTTAGTGTACTTTGACACGTGACCTTAATTTATTTATGGTTTCACCTCTGATCTCTCATCACATCACATGAGGCTGATAGGTAACTAAAGACTACACAAAAAAATCGAAAATAATAACAATGTTTTTACCCTACTGCACCGTAAGGAGGCTTATGTTTTTCAATTGTATGTATGTACGTACATTTCTTTGGCACGCTCTGTAGCCTACACAGCTTGATGGATTTTGGAGTGCGAGGTGTCGTGAGATTCGTCTTGATCCCGTGAGTAACATAAGATACATTTTTGCCCGCCTGGCAATAAAGAGGGGTTAAGTTTTTATTTAGTTGGGTTTTAATTTTTGATTAATTCGTTTAGCTATCGTTATCATTCACCCGACGCTCTCACGGTGAATAAAATCATCGTGAAGAAACCTGGACACGCCTGCGAAGAAACTGGAAGGGTGTGTGTGAGGTCGACCAACCCTTACTGGGCCCGCGTGGTCTACTAAGGCACAATCGCCCTAATTCAGAGTAAGCTCTCGAGCCCCTGGGTAGGGACGTATAAGAGCTGAAATGATGATCGTTATCATGAAGACAGTGGAAAGACCACAACTACATAACTACGTATAGATTAGTTTGTTTTCGAAATTTTTCACACAAGATTGAAAATACAAACCAAAACTATATTTAGACTTTTTGACCTAAAGCGTCACGTAGAGCGACTGCATAAAAAGTTAACCCCTCTTTTTTGGCCAGTCGGATAAAATGTATCTTATGTCACTCACAGGATCAAGACGAATCTGACGACGCCTCGCACTCCAAGAACCATCAGGACGTGTAGGCTACAGAGCGTGCCAAACAAATAATAGTATATTAAGCAACTAGTAAATAAAGGACGGATTTAAAGCAAGGGCCATAGATGAATCACGAGCAAGTGAAGGGTTGTAACGACTGAATCACGGCCGTAGGAAGTGATTCATGACGATTGAATCACGAGCGTAGCGAGAGTATTACCCTGAGCGACGCGAGTGATTTATGGCCCTCGATATAAATCCGTTTTATTCAAGAGTTGCATTCTATAGTTTATACCATGACTCCGAGAAAAAGAAACATTTAAGCGAAAATAGACATTTAATGGAGAAAAAGTAATGTAAATTAATTAAAATATTCGTTAAAATTGGAACAATTACATACTAAAATAAAATGTAATTATCTTTGTTTTCGTACATACAACTTATAGTATTCAAAATAGCGCCAATTTACTAATGAAATGACAGCAAAGAACACAAAACAGTTTTTATTCTAATACTAAACTCCTTTTCGAAAATATCGAACAATCAAATCTCGCGGTATTATTTGCACAAGGAGTTTGTATGTCAACTATTCTTTGGATTAGGAGTTTGTATCGAGTATTTTTTGCGCAAGGAGATTGTATAGTTGAGATGCAAGGTCGAATATAGTGGTGTGTTCCAAATTCAAACACCAAAAAAGTGATAAGCTTTTTAGAGGAGCAATGGTATAAATATACCTACACTCGAAAAACATTAAACACAAAGGGCCTACAATTTCACGATCGCTTACTTTTGATCATACTTTTTCTTTTTGCATGAGTACAATATGTGATAACTACGCACATTTGTAACGAAACAATACTTAAAAATATGATATGGCTATATGTTTACGGAGAGATACAGTGCCTCGTGCTCATAAAACAAGTACATACTCGTACCTCCGTGGCGTAATGGTTAGCCCATTCGCTTCACACCAGGAGGCCGCGGGTTCGATTCCCGGTGGGGTCAACTTGTAAGACTCGGTTTGGTTGGTGGTAGGGCATTTTCTAAGCCCGCCTGGCTAGCTACCACCATCTTATCTAAGTCTTATCTAGCCAAACATCAGTGTTAACAACATTGATGTGTTCCGGCTTGAAGATAAGATAGCGAGTTTTCCATTGCGTTGGGGAATCTTGGTAAGCCCGCTTCCATCTTCGGCATCATCGTCACTTACCATCAGGTGAGATGTTGCCAAGGGCTTACCAATTGTAAATAAAAAAAAACTTATATGTAATGTATAAGAATGAGACTTAACTCCCAGCACCCACGAGGTGTTTTAAAACCCGGCGGGTCTGGTTGGAACAAGCCCTCTGGTACATCTACCAGATACGCTAACTACCAGGTTTATGAAATAGCGAAAATAGCGTAGCGTAAGCGTTCCTGATTTATGGTTGGCATAGTCGAGTTCGTTAATATCTGAACATGCGTATAAATCTAACTAATATTATAAATGTGAAAGTTTGTTATTCAATCACGAAAGAACCGCTGAACGGATCTGGATGAAATTTGGTGGGTAGACCGATTAGGACCTGGGTCAACATATAGGCTACTTTTTATCGCGATTCCTTGAGTGGTTTCCGTGGGATAGCTGTTAACTCTCTCTTTTTTGTTAATTTCTGTCACGTCGCAATGAAGCGAAGGATTGACGTGCTTGATTGATATTGCACCGAAATAGTCGTGTGGCAATGGAAAGTGACACAGACTAATAATTAGCATAGCCCGACATAGTTCCCGAGGGATCTAGAGAAACCCATTTTCCACGCTCGTGAGCCATTTGCGACTCGCTCTCCGCGTACCCTCGAAGACAGCCATAGTAACTATGTTCATGTGAACGAAGCGAAAATGTATAGGCAATGGTGCTTTGCCTTACAGTTATACAGGGTGTTTGGGAAGTAGTGCAGAAAACTGAAAGGGGAGCCAGAAGCGGTCATTTGGAATAGATTTGACTTAATACACTTGTAGCCTAAGTCTCACAGTTTTCGAGATATTCGCTTTTCAATTTTCAGATTTTGTATGAAAAACGCATTTGTTTAAATATTTCGTGATTTTCCAAAAAAAAAGTTATACTACAGTTGAAGTGCAAAATACGGTAAAAACTTCCCCATTTTATCAGCTTTCCAACAGAGTTAAAAAGTTAAAAAAAAAACAAATGAGTTGCTACAAAAAACTATGATTGTTGTCATCCCATACTAATTTTACAACAATTTTTTATGGAAAAAATAAAGTTCAAATTTTTTGCATGAACTTGTTAATTCAACTTTATTAATAGATTCTAGAGAGTCACAGATGTCTGATATGCGAAAAACATGATAAATTTTGGACTTTAAAAAAACATGAAAATAATGTTTCTTGAACATTTGTATGGGTTTTAGGGCACCCTTTTGACAGCAAGTGATTTTTTGTTGCAATTAAATTGTATTTTTTTAACTCTGTTGGAAAGCTGATAAAATGGGGAAGTTTTTACCATATTTTGCACTTCAACTGTAGTATATTTTTTTTTTGGAAAATCACGAAAATAGAATAAATTCCAAAGACAAAAGTTAATAATTCCTTTTAATTTTTTTCAAATTCGCATTAATCAAGAATTTAGATGCAATCATTGTTTAAGATTTTTTGAACTTTAAAGAGTCAGAATTTTATGTTTCAGCTATAAGTACAATAGCGTCGATTAAACATTTTGAGTCATGCACTTTTCGATTTTCAACGCTTGAATGACATTATTGCAGATGTAAAAATCTATGGCTCTTTAGTTGCATAAGTACATATCTTGTAGTGACACGATTGTGCCGGAGGGTTCAATAAAACGATTTTTAAAACAGTAATTTCAATATATCAAATTTTTTATTTCAAATAATTTACATGATCTTCAGTTCTTATGCTACTGTACAATAGTAATAATTTACTTATGCTACACATTTACAAATTAATATTTCAGATCTTCAACAGTCTTTGGTGTAGTCTTACGAAAATCAAATAAGTAATCCTATCAATTAACATTTGGTCTATCTAATTGTAGACAAAAATTACATTATGATTAACCTATATTTGAAATAACACAAAGTCTTTGATGAACGTGAAAAATTTAAAAAATAATTTTCTTAGAATACTTGCATTGATCATCATTTTAGTTCTTATACTAGAAGTCCTATTTACAAATAACCCGAAAAAATTAATTAGTACACATGCCGCTTATTTGCATATTAATTTCCTTTTTAATATTTACAAAATATAATCCTGTTTGATAATTATCGATCCCTGCAATATAAAACACTCCCGAAACTACCAAAACACGAATAAAAATCAGAATAAATTACAGTTAATGTTACTTAACCTAAAACTTAATGTAAGAACACAAAATGGTGGGTTTACAACTGCCAAATCAAAATACCCGATATGAACTTATAACAAGCATAATTAACGCATCCTTTTTATTTGATGGCTTTTGAGGAAAAAAAAAAAAAAAAAAAAAAAGTTAGGCTAGAACTAGTGGCAAATTAGACTAAAAATTCATACTATTCACATAAATATTCGTTAAGATGTAATCAACAAAACCTAGATTCAACAGCGTACTTAAATCGTATTTTTTTGACCTCCTGATCTAAAGTATTAAGGATTTTTGCAACATTAATACTCCAACCAAGTTTGACTCCATACTGTATAACGTAATTGAGAAGGAATAAAGATCCATAGTTATCTAATGGAGGCCTTGCATCTGGGTCCGTGTTGCAATTAATCTTTACTGCTTCAGTCATCGATGCACATACACCCAGAGCTTTTTCGTTGAAGACTTCATGTAACATCATTCGCGCTAATGATTCGCAAGAATTCGATACTTCTTCGCAACGTGTGAGCTCACTGTACCTGACATAAATGTTGCTGTGAGGTATAAGTTCTAAGTGCCCGGGCAGATGATTCCGATACTTCAGAGTTCATTTTGTATCGTCGGGATCATATTCCGGTGGTAGAACAAACTGCCGTGTGGAAAGCAGATGCTTGGAAGTTTTCTGGTAGATTCTTTTTGGTGCTTGACTGACGCCATTGCTCTGATTCCCGTTGTTAGAATTTCGTCTCTTAGGCGCTGAATTCTGTCTTTCTTCAACAACCGGCGGGACTTCTTCTGCGACGCTGCTAGAAGATGACACGTGGTTTGCTAAATTTTCTGACGCATTGATTCTTTTGTTATCAAAAAACGTTTGATATGACTTAGCAGTTTCGAGAAGCGAATTCCGTAATAACTCGAACACTTTTGCCGTATTGTGCAAAATGGAGCTAACTTGACTGCAGAAGGTTGCAAATTGTTCCTCCATTTGTTGCTGCAAGGCCAACTCTGACAGCGAGTTTTGCGCAGTCGACCTGTCTCTTGAACTTCGTCTAGTCTGATCAGTCTCATTGGCTGCCGCATGCGCTTCATCTACTGACATCTCATAGTCGAAATCTGCTTCATGATCCGTCTCAATTCTTGAATCTGATGCTGCACTGTTAGGTGACGACAGAGGTTCGGACATGCACACGTTTGTTTGATGCCCACTATCTGCTACCATCGTTTTTTTAGTAGCAGACGTGACAGGGTCATCTTGAAATTTGACCCGTTTCATCGTCGGATTCGCTTCATTAGATTGATCAACTTGCGGGCGTGGATTTTGACCCACATGTTGATGGACTGGTGAAGGTTTCATTGATGACTGGTCGGATGAACCCGCAGACATCTCGGATTTGTGCAAACAATGTTCTTGTAAGACTGCGATGTTTCGAAGGACAATCATCAAACCTAGATTTATCTGTCTCTTGGGAATATTACTTAGAATCGCTTGCAACTCTTGCTCATTCAATGGATACTTTTTGAGAGCACTTAATATTGCTTGATGTACTGAGATTCGAATTTTTGACGAAGTGGGTGGTGGCGTTGTCTTTTTGACTCCTTGAAGGGTTGGGTTTTGTCTATCGTTTTTGGGAAAAATAGGAATGTAGACAGGAGCTTGTGGTCGTTGAGCATCTTGATGATTGACTGTCCTTTGTCCTTGATGTTGGATCTCCTGAGGTTGATGAAACTGACTTGGTACGTTCGTTGGATTGTTATTGAAAGATGGTCTGACAGGTTGATACTGTGGGACTTGACTGATCGGATGATATTGCCCACGAAGTCTAGGATCAAGACTTTGTGTTGTGGGTATTTGAAGTAACCCTTGTCCAGGCATTAGCATGTGTTCTGGTGAAGCTGGTAAATTTTGCTGGACACCTTGATAGACAAAGATAGGACTCTGATTAAGTTGTGGAAGGTTTTGAGGAGCTGCGACACTAGCGACAAAGTAAGCAACTCTTGGGTCAGTAGCAGATACTGTATTCATTCCTGTTACATGCTGGATTCCTTGAGAGCTGGTCATAATGCCTGCAACCGGAGCACAATTCATGCTATTTGCAATGAAAATTGATGGTTTTTGGTGTACCAGATTCTGAATATTGGCTGGTGATGGTTGAGTTAAAGGCTTTGGTAATGGCTGGGTCAGATCTGTTCGATTTGAAGAAGTTTGCGCGGCAATGATCATATTCCTCCTGGCATTTAAAATCTGGTTGCATAGATCAGTATTTAGTGCAAGCTGAGAAGTAATTTGCCTTGTGTTTGAAATGTCAACGCGTGGTTCTTGATTGTTCGAAGGTGCTGTAAGAGTCCGGACATCTTTTATTCGAATTCTTTGGTCATGGTGTTGATTTGGCTGAGGAGTCTGCTTAATTGGAGATGGAGACTTTGGTGCAACTACGAAATTATTCGAAAGTTGATTTTGGTTTCCATTGGTTTCCCCGGGCTGCTCTTGTTGCGACTGATCTTCACTATTGACGACGTCACTAATTCCATCTACGTCTATTACCGGCATGCTTTGCTCTTGCTCATCATTAACTTGTTCGGTAGAGTGACTGCTTCCTTCAGTACTTTTAGCACCGTCGGTTGCAGCAATTTCTTTAGCCTGAGGACTTTCCATTGATGGTTCATCCCTGATGGTAGTCGATTCTGTTGAAGATACCGGCCTCAAATCAGCTTTCTGAGCAGTTGACTTGGCAGTTTCATTTTTACAATTCAATCGTTTTAAATAAAGCTGTTTCTTTGCTTCGTCATATGACTCCTTGTCCATACTTTTCGGCGATCCCTTCTTGGGAATTTGATACGGCTTTGACTTTCTCCTCTCAAATTTATCTTCGGACTTTGACGAATATTTCTGGTTGCTACGGCGTAATTCTTGATCCCACGGAACCGTTGAACCTGGAAATATTAAACAGAAATGTCAAAAACTATTCAAAAAAAAAAATATGTACGTGTACGAGTGTACACATGTAAGAAGTAAAACTTCTTTATGATAAATCTTCAAGTAAATTCCAATAACTTTTTCAACTGTACAAGTTTTGAGTAAATAAGTCTTTTTATTTAATCATTTTATTGATAAAATATTATTTTATAAACTGATGTGATATAAGAGGATGTTAAATCTAAATGAATAATACTTCAACTGTACTCAATTGCCACGTTTCGTTATATTTTATAGCTTCTTCAGGCTCTATACAACAAAAACCATGTACATATACATAAAAATACATTCAGATGAATACTTAGATCCAACATCCTCTTATATTACATCAGTTTATAAAAAATTTTTTTGGATCTTAACCTATTATTGTTTAAAATATTATTTTTATCGTCACTACTGAATTTTGGTAAAGAAAATGGCGCGTAACTGAAAAAAGTGACGATTTTTTTTACATTGCTATAAAACTTCTCTCATCCGTCTTAATACTTATTTGAATATTGAGTTAATAATTAGCAGTCGCATTGTCAAAAAATGTAACTGATGAAATTTGCCAATTATCATTACAATTGTTGTCCTAATTAAAATTTTTCTTTCAATGTTTAAATGATTTTCGGAAGCTACACAATATTTTCACTTTTTTCCACTGGAAATCTTCCTTATCACCGTAACACATTTCAAATTGTAAATAACTTTCCACTGAAAACTAAAAGCTGTACTCACATTTTGATAAAATAACTTTTTCTTTCTTTCCACAAAAATGTATAATCATTACTGTCAACGCTCCGAGCCGATGCGTAAGCTGCGGAAAATAACTTTGACTGGCGATGAAGTCACGAGCATGTGCCGCTTTTATACCGAGGGCAAACAAACAGTATATTGCGTCATCTAGTTCCACGTACTCGTTATCACGCCACGGGGCACGGGGCTTGGCCGGATTGGAAGCACAAATGTGTTTATAAAACTACGTTGTTATCAACAGGATTGAAGTAGCGCAATTAAGTACATTTAGTACAGTGCGTTGATAACAAGCATGTTTTGAATATAATTACTGGTTAATTTATTCTGTTTGTTTAAAAACAGAATACTTACGATGATATACAATGTAAAAAATTCTGGAAAAGTTTATCATACAACTATCGTAATACTGTAATTGGTCGAATGTATCATAAGCATGAAAATATATTTAATTTCATAAATAAAGCGCGCACAAATTCAAACCTGAAGTGTGTAGAAAATAATAAGGGTTCAGAGGTTACTCTGGAAACATCTTGAAAAAATAGTAAAAATGGTTTAACGGGGCTTTTCTTTCCGGGTATCGGGGACTAAAGTATTTCATAACATCCGTATTGAAATTCTCAAGGAACAAATGGGTATTAGCGTGGTAATAACTGACATTTATAGCATGCGTAAACAATTGCCACAACTACTAATTATTGAAGTTATCTCAGTCATGCGGTCAGAAGTAGGTTGAGATTTAATGAGGAAAACATGTTTGTTTACCCGGTCTTTTAATTGTTTTCATGGAAGCACCTTACTAATAGCTGAGTCACTGGCGTTACAACAAACCAACGGTAACACAATTTTACACGCCTCATAACGCACAAATGCTTATGAGTACGATGATCCAGTCAGTTAAGAAGCGCAAAAACTGATGACAACCTACATCTAAAAGACAGAATATCTCTGCAACTAACAAGTTTTCGCTCAAAAAAATTATGCCGATCCATTACTTTCGACATTATTGACCATGATTTTGAGTTTCATTGAAATCGAAGATTTCGACATGGAGATACTTCACCTGAACTGCATGGAATATCGAACGAGCGATAAAGTGACATGAGTCCATTATGGATCATAATAAATCACAATGGAAGAAGTCAGACACCTTGACATTAAAATTAGTCTAAACACAAAGATAACCTTTCGCCATATGAACTGTCCTGACCTTCCACTTAAGATGATACAGATAGTGAAGTAACGGGTCATTGCACTTACAACATTGAGTTGAGGTAGGTTATGGTCACTGTGTTTACCTTTTACTCTGACGTCACGCAGGCTTCGATCTGAATCGTTGGCGAGGCTTTTTCAGGTGTGAAAATTCTAATCGAAGGTCGCCTAAGCTCCTGGAAGGTTGACAGGGAAAATAGTGAAATTTTCCGGAAGTCTAGAGCCTTTTCAAGGGGGTGTATAACTGACTTTTAATCAGTATTTTTGTTCAGAAGTACAAAAGCTTATAGATTCGATGATTCATTACAGATCAATATCTTCTTAAATCCAATTAAATTCATTACTTGAAAATTATTTTAATTCAAAAACTCATACGTTACATCATCTTTAATAACTTTAAAGAAATCTTATCCAACAGCTTCGATTAGTTTTTGATATTTGATATTTCACCAATTATTTGACCTACACGGAAAGAAAATTATATGAAAAATTACTATCTGACATCGTAATCCAGAACCAGAGATTCACCATCTCACTTTTCAATAGAGTACATTTTAAAATTTACTATACATCTACCTAACTTTACGATGTTGGAAAGTAATAAGTGGTAAAACTACAGTAAATTTTAAAGTGTAATATCTCTGGTCCTCGATTACGATGTAAAATAGTAATTTTTCATACAATTGTAGTAATTTTTCTTTTAATTTTTTTTCCGTGTACTTACGTCCTCTTATCTCTCAATAATTGTGAACTCCTAACCTTCTTGCACGATAACCTTTTAGGTTTTCTAGGACACTTGCTAACTTACAGTCGATAATAAGATAAAATTCCAACCTCTAAATTTCATTATCTGCCCACGAAATTTCATCACTTCAAACCCATACTTTGGCTTGAGTTGAATTGTTATTTTCTCTCACCAAAAGTTACACGTATACGACCAAGTTCTTGATCATTCTGACATTGGTTCGTACGAATTCATTAAACAATAGTTACTGTCGAAATTCATACGTTGTCTTTAATTTTGCAGTCATTGTATGATGATTATGCTCATTAAATAATTGTGCAATCATTTAGAACCTACTTGATTTACGTAAACATGTTTGTCCATGATAATAGCTTTGCACTCTGGGACCCTACACTGATAACAACTAATATCTGGTTTTTCCGCCCAATTACGTAGAAGCTTTATCCTATGAACATCCTCATTCACTGATAAGACATCCGAGAATGTAATTTACATAAAAATTGGGATTTGAAACTGGTTGCAACCTTTAACCCTCTTGATATGTTATCGTTCTGGGTTTTTCAGATAAAGTTTGAATCAAATTATTAAGTTTTCTACATCATTACACAAGTGACCATCACTTCTAATATTAATGATAGCTATTTTTGCGTCACAATTATTTTTGAACGTCTGTAGCAGGTTAAGCACCTGAAAAAAATTTTTCAGAGTAAGAGCCAGAGATTCTTTGATCTTTTTTTCGACTATTTAACGTATAAGCCCAAACTGATTCAGAAATAATACGGAAGATTCATCTGAACAATTATAAAGCATTACGAACCAACAAAGTCATGCTACATCGCGGTTTATTATTTGTGAGACACGTAGCAACAGCTATTGAACACGTGTTCGTGTTTATGTCAGAGACACAAAGGCCAAGTTCCAACGTGGCTATTACAGAATCCATTGAAACATTCCTGATAAAACGAGATAGAGCTATTAGATGAATCAGATATCTAATTCTTCTTGGCATGTTGTCAAAAGCTCGCTGCTAAATTTCTTTGCTTTATAAACACAAATCCAAATTTATTGGATCATAATATTTTACGATTGTAATAACAACACAATGGACTTGTTGATCATAACGATGGTGATATCTCGAGTCCAGGGATTGTAAATGGCGTCGAAAGTTTCGGACGATAAAGTAGAGCATATTGTTATCAGGAGCTGTTAAAAGTAAAATTTATGTTCGTGATTTCATTAATTTCGATGACGTGGCGCTATTAGCTAATTAAAAAGGTTCTATAACTTTGAAATTACAATTGTGGCGCGTGTTCTCGGAATTTATTGTGACTCAAACAAAATATCTGCAATTCGAGACTTGAAAGTGGGTTGGTACCGCCGGTAGCTTTGCCATGCGCAGTAGACCGATCGATCCTTGACATGAATATTATAATGAGTTTTGTCCTTGATAAGGACAAGGAAATTAATAATGCGTCTAACTACGTTACAGCTTTTGAAATTTTCATAGAAATATTGTGCAAAACAAATAATGCGCATCAACAGATTTATTATTTACGACACATCTATTAAAACTGTGTAAGTTCTCTATATTTTGGGTTGGAAATTATACCTGTAAATATTTAAACAAATGCGTTTTTCATACAAAATCTGAAAATTGAAAAGCGAATATCTCGAAAACTGTGGGACTTAGGCTACACGTGTATGAAGTCAAATGACCGCCTCAGGCTCCCCTTTTAGTTTTCTGTACTACTTCCCAAACACCCTGTATATAGAAGTTTGTGAAGAACTTTATAATCATAATAATAGTTGTAACCATTGGCCCTGCCAATATATTAATGAAATCGACTGTACATGTGATCTCTAACGTCTATTTGGAGCCTAAGCCTAGGATGGTTAAGTAACCATGTAAGTACATCAGAAGATACTCAGATAATGAACTAGAGTAGTATTCAAATAGACAACCGGGTGGACTTAAACTCACTCTGTTTTGGTCAAAGTAGATTGGTAGGTAGGTACTAAGTGACCGATTCATTCCTAAAATATTTTTTTTAAACTTATTGCAAAAATAAAACACCTGCATTTTCTATTTCTTTTAAAATGGTAATCTATTTTTCGAGATAATTCGTTTTTGCTTCATTTTTAAGACTGATTATCCTTATCCTTTCTAATATTATAAATGGGAAAATGTATTTGTTTGTTACCTCTTTACGCTTCCACATCTCCACCAATCTTGACGAAATTTGGCATACAGGTAGCTTGTGTCATGGGCAATTTTTTATCTTGTGAAAATAGCGCATAGTCTGATACAGTTCTTGAGGGAACAGAAAAAGGAGTCTTTTTTATATATTTTTTTGCAACGGAGCAACGGATTGTTGTGATTTTTTTGTAAAGATATGGTTGAGATAGACTACTAACTATCACTAGATAGTTTCCGAGGGACCTGTGAAAAATTCCTCTCACGTACGTCGGCGTCAAAACGGAGCAACGGATTGACGTGATATTTTGTATAGAAAGAGTTGAGGGAGTGGGAGTGACGTGGACTGGTAATCAGAATAGCCCGATAGAGCTCCCGAGGGATCTGGAGTAAACCTCCATCAACGCTACGCTCGCGGGCCGCTTGCGGCTCGCGCTCCGCTCACCCTAATAGGCAGTCATAAAAACGATGCCTACGCGAGAGAAGCCGCGGGCAAAAGCTATCAGTAATAAATATACCTTGGCGAACGGGGTGTTAGCCAGTTAAAAAAAAATCTTGTTTACTCGACTTCAAGTTAAGGCTCTATACCTCTACTCAGCCTTAAAAACGTTAGCGAAGCAAAAATACCTCTCCCGAGAAATATGTAAACATAAAAAAATAATGTTGGTGTTTTATTTTTATTTATTAGGAGTAAAAAACTGAAATGTTGTCAATTAATACATAGTATTAACTGTTACAATTAAACAACAATTAATTAATATTAACTGATACCTCCTATACAACCATGTCGAAGCAGTTGGACACTCTGTAACTATACAATACAATACAATATTCTTTATTGCATCACAACATAAAAAAGAAATTGACAATATAGAAGAAAGCCTATACAATAGGCGGCCTTATTGCTAGGTAGCAATTTCTTCCAGGCAACCTTTGGGTAGGGAAACAGCTTTAACTATTTACTTTGTCATTGGCCACTCGGCTTATAGGATCATCATATCAGCTCATATACGTCCGCACCGATGGGCTTATGGGCCGATGGAACCTATACGCTGAAATAAAAGGGATCGGGCCTTAATCGGTCATTATCCGACGCTCTTATTACGGTACGTTAGTACTAATGTCATATATGTACTTTGCTTACGTTGAAGGAAAACATCGTGATTGTCGATAGGAAAACTCGAAGGTTGTGTGTGAAGTCGACCAACCCTCACTGGGCCCGCGGCTCACTGCTATACCTGCCAGAATTTACACCAGCCAAACATCATACCTTAGAAACAGCGTCAGTTTTGATGTTCACAGCCCTTACGTTGAAGGAAAACATCGTGATTGTCGATAGGAAAACTCGAAGGTTGTGTGTGAAGTCGACCAACCCTCACTGGGCCCGCGGCTCACTGCTATACCTGCCAGAATTTACACCAGCCAAACATCATACCTTAGAAACAGCGTCAGTTTTGATGTTCACAGCCCTTACGTTGAAGGAAAACATCGTGATTGTCGATAGGAAAACTCGAAGGTTGTGTGTGAAGTCGACCAACCCTCACTGGGCCCGCGGCTCACTGCTATACCTGCCAGAATTTACACCAGCCAAACATCATACCTTAGAAACAGCGTCAGTTTTGATGTTCACAGCCATGAGACAAGGGACCTGCTCTTCGGTGCCTCCAAGGCCTTCGCCCAAAACGTCTTCTAGCTGGCTGAGGCATCCTGGTGAGCCCTTGTACTTGAGCACCCATTCACGGTTTTTAAAGCCACCGTCTGAGACGTATATCTCAACCCTGTATCTTCTGACCTGTAAGTATAAAGGAAAATAATCTCTAAAATATTTTCGCTTTGTCAGACTTCTTCTCACAAATTACTGAACGAATTTGAGTGGAATTTTAACAGCTAAATAGCTGCGTTTTTGGTTACTTTTATTATTCTGTAAGTATATACAGTTATTTAAAAGTGGCTAACTGCGAGTCAGACTCACGCACCCATGGTTCCGTACTATTTCGCCTTTGGGTACATAACCCTAACAACATTACACTAATTAGTAATCTGTGACATTACCGAGTACAACAATGATATTCATTTCAATAAAAAATACACCATAAGTGTCGCGCGTTCAATGGTTTTTTCCATCTCAAAAATGCCTAACGCTCCTAAAGAAGTTGTCACTTCAAAAATTACAAAACGAGTTTGCGGCCATTGCTGCTCAAAAATTAAACTGATGTTTTGATACATTTTAGTATGTCTTATGTATTAAGCACGGCCTCTTAATCTAGAAGTCCGCAGGTTCAGTCTAGTCCTATATCTTTATTTTTTTAAAGTAGGAGACGAACGTGAGTAACGGCTTACCGTAACCGGGCATGCCCGTGTAGACCAGCTAGTACAGAATAAAACACCAGTTTGGACTTAGCCTATGTGGTTGTGGAGTATGGCGATACCAGACGTGGTCCAGCAGTATTAGTTAGCTACAGCATCTTCAGCAGATGCTGATACCTACTATTTCAGCGCTTTTGTGCTTTTTACAATAAGATATTTTTGACAAATGGAAACAGTAAAAACAAGTTCCAGAAAACAATTATTATTTTATTGAGGATACGTCAACTGTTTAGAATAATAATATAATCAACGGACATTTACACAAGTTCACGAACAGTGATACGCTTAGACCGTTACAGTTTAAGGTCACGATAAGAATATTAAATATATTATTATGATGATGTTACTTGAGAATATGAATTTGTATGTCGCGTGAAAACACTGATGCCTCTAGTAGAATGCCAGAATAAATTATGTCATTTGGAGAAGTTGGCTAAACTGATACATAATAAAGTGAAATTTATTTGTTATCTATAATCTAGACAAGAGTCCAACATTCTTTTGCTAAGTATTTACAACATTAATTTACGAGCGAAATGGCGCATTTTATCTTTTTCTCGGAATTTAAATATACAGGTTGTTTGGGAGATAGTGCAGACAACTGAAAGGGGAGCCAGAGGCGGTCATTTAGAATAGTTTTGACTTAATGTTAATACACTTGTAGCCTAAGTCTCACAGTTTTCAAGATATTCGCTTTTCAATTTTCAGATTTTGTATGAAAAACGCATTTGTTTAAATATTTCGTGATTTTCCAAAAAAAATTATACTACAGTTGAAGTGCAAATTACGGTAAAAACTTAATCATTTTATCAGCTTTCCAACAAAGTAAAAAAGTTAAAAAATACAAATTCATTCCAACAAAAAATAATGATTGCTGTCAAAAGGGTGCCCTCAGTCCCATAGAAATTATCAAGAAACATTATTTTCATGTTTTTTTAATTCCAATATTTTTTTTTTCGCATTATTGGACATCTGTGACCCTCTAGAATCATTGAATAACTTTGAATTCACAAGTTCATGCAAAAATTTCGAATTTGATTTTTTCCATAGAAAATTGTTGTAAAATTAGTATGAGATTCGAGGCACCCTTACATAGGATTTATTTGATGACGAAACTTGTCTGAAATCTGACCATTTTTTTAAATAAATAATTTCCATTCAAAATAGATGATCCCTAACCTAGTCAAATCATATGCTAATTTTATGTCTATCAAACACCCACTAGCTTCTTAGCTTCTAGCTTCTTGGTACCCAAAATACGTGAACTGGTTGAGATAGATCAGTTGGTTGATGGTGAATGTACTTACAATCCGTGGATGACAGAACTTTGGGATTTTCCCTACTCTCAAAACAGGATGTTTTTCTGTCAGATAACGACTGTAACACACACATTATATTAGTCATGTGAATTCCCGAACTAAAAATATGTAAACATAAAACTTTTTAGATAAGAGTGGTCAGCATAGGTACATCGCATTTATTAAGGAAAACCACACTTAATAAATGCGATGTACCTATAATACAATAACAAGATATAAATAGCTTACGTGGACATTTGATAGTTGTTTGAAAAATGGTCTTAAAAATATGCAATTTAAAAGTAAAAAGGACCCTAGGTCAGTCGGGCCAATGGAGAAAGAAAAGTTAAGCGAGAGAGAGGACCTACTTGGAATCTGAAGATTGTCTGAAAATTTCATCGAAATCGGTCCAGCCGTTTTGGAGTCTATAAGGAACATTTTTTTTTCCTTCACATAGCACAGAGATAGACTGGATTCAAGTGCTAATAACTACAGCCTCCCTGATATAATAAAAGGATTTGAATGTAAATCACATGTTAAACGCTCATAAGAATTAGAAATGATTTGAACGATTAAAAATTATTCAAAATGATTACAAATCAAATCATTTTTAATCCTTTTTAATGATTTTGTTTAATCAGGGCTGTGATTAAAATAACTAAAAAAGAGATTATAAGGTTTTCTTATTTGTTTACTTAGCTTAAGTAATAAAAATATGTATCGTTTATTTAAGTAAATAAACTTTAAACAAAAAAAAATGTTCTGAGGACAGGTTATAGCGGTGAATACTTATAACCTGTTTTGTCCGTTAAATTTGGAACCATATTAAAATAAATAAACTCATGTGAGTCCAACTATGTAACTTAATTAATTAATTCATTAACTTTAATTATCTTAACGTTAGTTAAAAGACACTATAATATTAAGAAATTATAAAGTCACATGAACAATGCGTTCATAAATCTTATTATTGGTCAACTGACAGCCAAAACCGTGTGCTAACACTGGTCTTATGTACAGTTGGTAATATTACAAATTATACAGTCAGTCATTTAAATCACCTACCCAGATAACCAGGGTTGTCAATTTTGAACTACATAAATATAATCATAAAGTTTAAAAGACACTTACAATTACAAATTTTGAAATTACATGAATACAAACGCAAATTTAAATTTCCAACTAATTAACCAAGAAAGGGTAACAACGGTACTTTTTAAAGATTATTTTAATTTAATTAAATCATGGTAGATCTTATCTATGGTTTCTGTATCTTTCCTTTTATTAATTAAATCTTGATGCCTCTCCATTTACATAGATTCCATAATCAGACGCTTTTTATAATTATGTTCTGTATTTAAAATTTTTAATATTTTAAGATTTTAGCCTGCTTACCCTCGAGTAGGCTTTATCATTACAAAATACAAAAGCTTTAGCTCAACCTTTTTTTTTTTAAAATAAAGACAAAAATAATATAAAACTCATGGCATTTAAAAAAACAGAAACAAAACGATTTACAAAAAGTATTGTATCATATAACACTTGACAGCCCTACCAGCACATCACACACCAGAAACTATGTACTCGCGACTTAGCTTGCTCAATAGCAAGTAAGTGGTTGTAGCATCGTCTTGAATTCATCCAGGGAAGCAGCAGTTGAAACAGCAGGTGGCACAAAGTTCCAGAAAGCAACTCCAAGGACAAGAAAAGAGCTCTTGTACATTGATGTACCCGGAATCGGCGATAACAGCGTATAGTCCGGTTGTTCTCAGATCATTGCAGAGTCGGATCGATAATAGCTACATAATTTTTAAAAAAAAATGTTCCTTATAGACTCCAAAACGGCTGGACCGATTTCGATGAAATTTTCAGACAATCTTCAGATTCCAAGTAGGTCCTCTCTCTAGCTTATCTTTTCTTTCTCCATTGGCCCGACTGACCTTATCTAAAAAGTTTTATGTTTACATATTTTTAGTTCGGGAATTCCACTATTAATAATACGTATGGTGCAGTCGTTATCTAACAGGACAAAGTATTATTTTGAGAGTAGGGAAATTCCGACGGAAGTACGGTACTGCTATTAGTATCTGGCAATTGCATGACACCACCTCGTGGTCAAATAATATAAGTAAAATAGTCTTTTTCTTTCTAATTTAGAGGTAAGGGTTAATTTTAAGGGTCTTAGGAAATGAAAATGTAAAAAAAACTACATACAAGTTATGCAAATTTAAAATATGCGACTTTAATACCGTAGATAAGTTTATATAGTTCAGGATCGTGTATAAAGATATGCATAGAGCTACTGTTTCGTAATTAATGTTTTATTTAAGAAGAAATAGGTCATAGATATAATTATAGAGTAATTTAGGTTCCTTCTTTGTTTCTGAAACTTTATATGTGTAATTAGACATTATCTTCATTAAGTTTTTATAGAGTGTATAGACTTCCTTTGTGACATTTGATGTGTATTTTCGTTCATTCTCTAAAAAGCTACAAAATTTGCGAACTAGTCACAGATTTGTAAGCTCTCAGATACCATAAAATTCACTATTTATCAACCATTATGATTCAGCATAGAACGATCGCCATCCAACACAATAAATGGTTAAATTTTTTATAAGAATTTTCTAGTTGTTTTCTTCTAATCTTTTGATGCGCACTCACAGAAAATCTCGTCGAGTTTAGTTAAGTCCTTACTTTTGGATCCGAATAAATTCTGAGTTATGACAACAACCATAGTTTTTTGTAGCAACTCATTTGTATTTTTTTAACTTTTTTACCTTGTTGGAAAGTTGATAAACTGAGGAAGATTTTACCGTATTTTGCACTTTAACTGTAGTATAACTTTTTTTTTGAAATATTTAACCAAATGCGTTTTTTATATAAAATCTGAAAATTGAAAAGCGAATATCTCGAAAACTGTGAGACTTAGGCTACAAGTTTATTAAGTCAAATCTATTCTAAATGACCGCCTCTGGCTCCCCTTTCAGTTTTCTGCACTATCTCCCAAACACCCTGTATATTATGATATAGTGTAAGCTAAGTTTGTAAAATACTATTTGTCTCATGTCTTCGATAAAAAAATATGATAACGCCAGCGACTATGGTACAAGACGAGCACAAACAAATAAAGCATTTACTGGAACTGAGATCAAATTATTTGTATTGTTTTGGTAATGTCCTTAAAAACCCGTTAATTTCGTAGAAGCCACACAACACATCCAGCATAATATTATTCATATGTTCCCTTATATCGATATAAAATATTTTTTAATTGCTTTTTAGGGTTCCGCACCGGGTAGCGGGATCCTGTTACTAAGCCTGTCTGTCCGTCTGTCTGTCTGCCTGACTTTCAAAAGACTATCTTTTGAACCGTTATTCGTAATATTTAGCCAGCTGAAACATTAACAGAATATTATGTGTTATTATTAGGGATTACCTACTAATAATAAAAATTAAAAAAAAAAAGTATAAAATATACTATACTAGAAAGAGTTTTTAACGGTTCTATGTTTTTGCTCTATCGTAAAAACGGTAACACATACAACCGTGGAACTTGGTGTTATTATAGTAGGTACTAATCCAAAATGAAAAGAAAATTATTTTCAAAAAATCTAAATGCATTTTAGTACAAGCTTTTATTTGAAAGTTTTTCTTTTTATGCTCAAAAAGCCAAATGTTAAAATGAAGATAAAAACCGGCCAAGTGCGAGTGGGACTCGCGCAAAATAGAATTCCGAAGTCTTTTCAAAAAATAAATGTTTATTTTAAAAAACAAAATTATATTTACAGTTGGCAGCAGAACATTTTGTATGGAAAATCAATGAACTTTTGACAAATCCAACTGCACATATTTAGTTCGTCGATTAGTATTCCTTAGCTAAGAAAATTATAATTTTGCTTTTAAATTATTGACATGCCCAACTATTTCCAATAGGTACTTTCAGATTTCCTGAAATAGCGGTTTAGCTGGTTGGCCTACCGTTAAACGGCTGTATTTTTCGCGGTGGAGTTATTATTAAATAATAAAAATAACGAATAGTCGAAAATTAAGGTGTATTGCACAAGAAATGTGTTTTTGTTTTATAGTAAAAACAATTGTTATACTTGGTTAAATATAGTAGAAACACTTTTAAGTAAAACAACAAATAATAAAAATCAGCCAAGAGTGTGTCAAGAGTGTAAACTATTTTCTATTAATCGCTCGCTGGTGCGGAGCCCTCAGTGCGTGAGTCCGACTCGCACTTGGCTGGTTTTTTGTTTAAATGTTTCCGAGCACTAGGCTGCCTAGAAGAAATGGATTTAAGCAACCATCAGGTGAGATGATGCTAAGGGCTTCTCGTATACGTCCCTACCGAGGGGCTCGAGCCTACCCTGAATTAGGGCGATCGGGCCTTAGTCGACCACGCGGGCCCAGTGCGGGTTGATCGACTTTATACACAATCTTCGAATTTTTTCGCAGGCGTGAGCAGGTGTTTTCCTTCACCGTAAGAGCGTCGGATAAACGTACATATGAAATCGAAATTCGAAAACACGTTGGTGCGTGGCAGGATTCGAACCACGAGCTCCCCGGATGGGAAGCGGCGGCCCTAGCCGTTACGTCACTGACGCTCTATTCACATGATTACGAGGACCAAATAGTGGTTTTTTTTTGCATGATTAAAAAAAGGTAATTTTAGACTGAACATACCAACAAGAGTTTCCTTATGAGTATTTCGAAGTTATTCTTGGACACCGTAAGATAGTCCAGCTTGTTGGGCGCCAAGCCCATCTTCTTTATGTTAGACGTGGAGGAGAACAGCTCCCGCGCCGCCGTCGTGGCGTCTGCACCGTGCACGCTGCAGTACTCATTGCGATCAAAAAACCTCACTGTAGTTGGAGGTTTCTGGAAAAAGTTCATGTTTTGTTACTTAAGAGTCTCCAGGAGGCTCGAGTTTCCATACAAACGTAGTTCTACTTTAACACAAAAACTACATGTCGGGTTGAATCCAAACTTTGTAAATATATTGAGTAGACACATATCGATGTTTGAAATTAGTTTCATCGTAGTAAATTTTAACGTAGGTAACTAAACGAAGGCTTAATTTAGTTTTGTACTGAAAGTTTGAAACTACTCTTATTTTTTTCCGTTTTACATTAGTACTTCGAAAACTAATTACAAAAATCGATATGTGTCTCCTCAATATATTTGCAAAGTTTGGATTCAATCTGGCGTGTAGTTTTTGTATTAAAGCAGAACTACGTTTATATGGAAACTAGAGCCTCCGGCGGCCCTTAAAAGTAAAAATACATTTATCTATCTATACCAATGTTTAAGTTAGACTTAAGTGGTTACATAGCTCGTAGAACAGATGACCTTTGGGTCAGTAAAGTTCTCGAGTGGCGACCGCGCTAAGACGCAGCCTAGGCAGGCCTCCCACACGGTGCACCGACGACCTGGTGAAGGTCTCGGGAAGTCGCTGGATGCGGGCAGCGCAGGACCGATTGTCGTGGAAATCCTTGGGCAGCAGTGGACGTATTTCAACTGCTATTACGATGATGATACTAATATTATAAAGGTTTAAAGCTTGTATGTAGGAGGTTTCGAAACTACTCAACCGATTTCAAAATTCTTCCACCAACAGTAAGAATGTAATTTTAGGACGGACATAGGCAAAAAAAACCGCCCGCTCTCGATATCCACGGGGGCGAAGCCGGGAGCAATAGCTAGTTAACAGATAGCTTAAATACGTAAATTATTAAAATAGGTATCTATAGCCTATATCAAAGTTCCTGGAACAAGTAATTATTGTTACCGATAACTTGTTGTTTTCGTAAATATACGCAAATCACCGATTAAGTTGCGAAAAAGTCAAGGTCCCAATATAATGCTTAAACTCCGAATGAAACACTGAATATTGCGAAAATATTAGATTTTTCCGGTTGTTTTTCGCAGTCGCACTTCTGGTCCCATTGATGTTCTATGTTTTGTCGGTAAGTCAGTATTTCGTTCGGAAGTTTAAGGCGAGGTATTGATTGGAACAGTTGTCTCTGTCTTTTTCTTTACGTGTAAAGAGTAAAGAAAATAACCACATTTTTTCACTTTTTCAATGGTTTTTCGTTTTAATCAAAAAGTACAATGAAAGTATAAAAAATAATAACATTACTCACTTTGTATTGTCATAACAAATATTTTTGTATATTTTTTTTAAATGTATACATCAAAATATTAGTCATAACTAGAGTTGAAAGTACGGTGTAGACCTATCTTTGGGATTTTTTGCTATCGAGCCAAAACTGCTCAATCGTGTTTCTAATAGCTTTTGATTTTAAGGAACATCATCAACAATAAGGGTATTTTTTTTAACCTTGGGTTTTCTATAGTTTAGGAGTAATTGATCAAAAATAACGAAAATCTGTAATATTACTGCCTTAAGTGAGCTCGTGCGCCGCACTACTATTTTAAACCTTTTAAAAACTTATCTTTCTTCTAACTAATGAAGGGTAATGGTAGTGGTAGTGTAGTTGTAATGGTAGTGGTAATGGTAATAATAGTGTAGTGGCAGTGGAAGTGGCAGTGTACTGGTAGACAGATAGATGAAACATTTATTCTTTACCACAACATGAATACAGCATAATAAATTAACATTAGCACACTTACATAACTAAAAAACTATAGTAACAAGTTTAGTACTTTGCACTAGTAACAAATAAAAGATCATAAGTAGTGTCACCATAATGTCAATAATAAAAAACAAAGAATTTTTTTTTTCAATAAAAAATGGCATTGAACTTTAAAAAACTGAATCAGCAATTTCATACTTAATTAAGATTAAAAGCATTAATATTAATATTAGCAAAAGCTAGTAAAAGATAAAACTACTAATTTATCAATTTTATTTATCCTCTATCCTTGGCTGACTGCTCCACAAATCTACATATTAAAAGAGGACAATGTCGGGAAAGAGAAATATTTCATCCTTATAGTAGGTAAGTACTTATAAGTAAGTATAATAAAATTGATAAGGAAATATTCACACAGAGTAAAGTGAACGAGTAAATTAAAACTGCAAGTAAGATTTTTAAATTAAAAGATCAATACATGTTTTAAATTAATAGATGTAGGTAGCAGTGAGGCGCTTACCAGATACCCACTCATAAACTGTGTACCTACATCCCACACAAAGTGGAATTACTTATGCTCTAAGCAGCTGTTAAGGCCCTAAGATGGGTCAAATGACAATATTCAATTCTAATTATTGAAAGACTGTGTAAAGCTATCACCATGGAAAAAATACATAATTTACTTAAAGTAATAAAAGTCAATTTAATTGAATACAATTAAAAAAAAAATACCACTATTGATGTAAAAAAATGTACTGTAGACCCTGTTTTTGGCATTAATTGCAAAATTTCTCGAAAACAAATAGTTAATGTTAAATGAAACCAACACACAAAAATCGGTGACCATAACACCTTTAATTTTAATTGAACAGCCGCCTCCGTAGCTCAGAGGAAAAGTTCACTGGCTTTACACAGGTGGTCGCGGGTTCGATTCCCGGCGGGGTCAATTGTAAGACTCGGTTTGGTTGGTGGTAGAGCATTTTCTAAGCCCGCCTGGCTAGCTACCACCATCTTAACTAAGTCTTGCCGCCAAATATCAATGTTGATATCATTGGTGTGTTCCGGCACGAAGATAAGATAGGCAGTTCCCCATTGCGTTGGGAAATCTTGGTAAGCCCGCTTCCATCTTCGGCAACATCGTCACTTACCACCAGGTGAGATGTTGTCAAGGGTTTACCAATTGTGACAAAAAAAAAGAACACATTTTTTTTAAACTTATTTGAAAGTGATGAAAAGTAATAAAAACATGTAAAAATCGAGAATTGGGCGTTCGGTTTCAACGTAACAGCCGCGTTGAAACTCGCATTGATTTGAACTTAAAATGAATAGACTTACGTTCGATATTATTTAAACACGTTTCAACCTGCTTCGATTGAGTGCTCTTGTAAAAGTGTATAAGTGTGCAACCTATGTACCATGAATGAAGTCATATACCAACATGAATCATGGTGTCAACAAACAAAAACTAGTAAGTTGTGATTCAAGTTGACACTCGTCCGCCTGTACATATAAATAACTATGCGATCATTTGCCCAAGGTTCCCATTTAGCTCTCTGTTAGGTTTATTATTCTGATGTACTATTTTGCATGTTGTTTCTTGGAAGAACAGATCACTGAGTCGCCTGCGGTTAGGAGGTTATCGCGCGTCCCGATACAAAATTAAGCTCAATAAATTGGCGTCTCCTGCGCAGGCAATGTCAGTGCGCGGATAGCGGAGACTGTGGTGTGTTCTCTAAGTGACATAATTATATCAGCGACTTTAAGGTGAGTACTACCTGCTGTTGTTAGAATCTGTGTAAGACGCCATACCCAAACTAGTTTTCTATTCAAATTAAAGTTAACAATTACAGTGTAAACTCTGTAAAACGTCACTCGATATAACGATTCACTCTTTGAAACGTCAAAATTTTCTGGCTCCAGTTGGTTTACTTTGACGCTAATTTCTCTCTGTATAACGAAAACTCTCAATAACGTCACAAAATGCCCGGTCCCTTGAGTGTCGCTATATAGAGTTTACACTGTACTTAAAAATGGATGAGCCGATTCTAATGAAACTTTTTATACATAAGCAAGACAAGAGATTGTTCAAAGTGTATGTACTTTTTAATTTGTACGGAAAATTGCTGTTGCTTTAAGCAACAAGGCCGTTAAAACTGTACAATTTTAATTTGTAATTATCTGCACCTACTCTTGTTTTAATTTTGTAATGTGTAATAAACTAATAAAGTATATTTAATTAGATTTGAGTTAAGGTAACACCCCTAAAATGCGGGATGCAAAAATGACAAAAAACTAGCACGTAAGTAAGTACCTACTTGTACTCAAAATAACGGATGTTTGATACATTTTCAGATACCAAGAAGAGAAACACAATGAGGCGCCTGCTGATAATTGCAGCGGTTTTGGCTTTGGCTATCGCAAAACCTGAATTGTACAGAGAAAAGGAAGATTTTGAATATTCGAGGGCGTCCTCAGATGAAGGTCACAAGGCCGGCTACTATGGAGCTCAGAGGGGTAATATGGGACTAAACTACGAAAAATCGCACAATATGGACTCGCTAGCGCAACATCAGATGAGTGGGGCTGTCCGCCAGGTGGAAGGCGAACTGGGAGATGCCGCTCAAACCAAGAGTGGAAGTGTCTACACCTCTGCTAACTCGGGAGGTGTATACGGTTCTGGCAGGTATGATACGAGCAACCTCGGTGGTCGCAACTTCAATGAAGGTGCCACTTATGGAGATTCAAACACGCATTCTTCTCTGTCGTCTCACGACGCTCACAGTTCCCAGTACACTGGATCGCATCAGTCGGGATACACAGGCGGCTC
The DNA here is from genome assembly GCA_947284805.1 of Coleophora flavipennella. Taxonomy (NCBI): domain Eukaryota; kingdom Metazoa; phylum Arthropoda; class Insecta; order Lepidoptera; family Coleophoridae; genus Coleophora; species Coleophora flavipennella. The sequence continues at coordinate 681,055 of OX369273.1, forward strand.
CGGACATAACTCCGGTTATCATGCAGGCTCATTGCAATTAGGAAACTTGCAGGCTGCTGATTCTGTTGGAGCTGGCGGTTACGACTATGAACACAACGCAGAACAGAGTTCAGGATACCAACACCAATCTGGGTACACCAAACAGAGTTCCCACGGTTATGGCTCCAATGCATACACCGGCTCAAATGCACACACTAGAATGATTGGTAATGGAGTTCCAGCAAGAGTTGTTATTAGACCAGGCACCACGATTTACGTGCCAGTTGCTGCGCAGACCTATCAACACGCGTCCTTGCAGGATCAGAATGCCATTAACACCGATGCTGAGGTACTAAGTAATACTAATCATCACGGACACTACAGTCCTTCGTCTGACGCCAAAAGTTATGAATCATCCTACAATTATCGTAAAGAGTGGGAGAAACACCATGAATATCCAACACCTGTACCTACAATGAGCCCATACTCCAAAAACAGCGAGTTGTACGAAGACGCTCGTGCCTCCAGTGGTACTCATAACGCTCTTTCAAGCAGTCATTATGACAGGTATAATTCAAATGTTAAGTCGTCCTCTGCAATGCAATCTCATCATAACTCAGGCTACAATGCTGCACACGATAGTGCAAATTTCAATGCACACTCTCATGGAGCTTTGAATTCCGACATCGGTTATGCAGGTGATGTGAGTTCCAAGCCTAAAAGTTACCAATCTGCATACTCTTATCACAAGTCTTGGGAGAGGCAAGGTGATCCTTATGTCATAATTCCTAGCAATGACGGACAAACACATGGGAAAATAACTGACGCGTCAGATAGCGGAAAACTTTGCTGCGTTGATGCTACTGGCCATATTCGTGCAGTACGATCGTACGATCAAAATCAAGAAATTGAAAACTTCGATCAACAATCACAAAACACAGAAGACTTTGGACAACAGACACAAGATTTAACCCAGAAAGATTTTGGACAACAAACACAAGATTTAACCCTGAGAGACTTTGGACAACAAACACAAGATTTAACCCAGAGAGACTTTGGGCAACAAACACAAGATTTAACCCAGAGAGACTTTGGGCAACAAACACAAGATTTCACCCAGCAATCAATGTATAACAAGAGCGAACATTTAGAAGACTTTGGTCCACAAACACAGAACGCACAGCAAACCCAGACTGGCTGGCAACAAAACTTAGGACAACAAACTCAGGATTTAAATCAGAATACCCAGATAAACTGGAATCAAAACTCAGAAAATCTGAGCCAGCAGACTCAAGATTTGGGACAACTAACCGAAAATAGATGGGATAGGTTTACACCTCCCGGACAGCAAACCGAAAGTAAGTGGAGATCATCAAGGCATTGATTCATGTAGCTTCCTTCTGTTTCTTCTGCAATACTAAGCACTTTACTTAGATATACGTACTAAACAACTTTTTAAAATACCTAAATAGTGTAATATAGAAATTAAATAATATTCATTGTCGTTATTTAATTTCCATTCTACATCCCCCAACTAACTTTGTCTAACAAAAATCCTACAGTGCCTAACATAACAAGGAACCGGCCAAGTGCGAGCTGGACTCGCGTGAAGAGGGTTCCGTAAAGGGCCCCAAGAGGCTCGAGTTTCCATACAAATGTATTTCCGCTTTAATACAAAAACTAAATGCCGGATTGAATACAAACTTTGCAAATATATTGAGTTGAAACATATCGATGTTTGTAATTAGTTTTCGATGTACTTACTAATATAAAACGGAAAAAAATAAGAGCAGTATTAAACTTTCGGTACAAAACTAATTTAAGCCTTCGTTTAGTTATGTTTATATTTACTTCGATGAAAACTAATTAAAAACATCGATATGTGTCTACTCAATACATTTGCAAAGTTTGGATTCATTCCGGCATATAGTTTTTGTATTAAAGCAGAACTACGTTTGTATGGAAACTCGAGCCTCCTGGGGACCCTTAAGTTTTAGGAATTTCGTTTAGCTTTTCCTGTAAACTCTAAGAGAGGCCCTATTCCTTATTTTTTCAAAATTTTTGGCTTAGTAGTTTTGCAGATAAAGGGGTGACGAATTCTGAATGATCGTGCATTTTCAAAATATCTTCTAAACTTTACACTTCAGAATTATATAAAAAATAATAATTTGTATTTTTTTTTATTCACAATCGGTTAGCCCTTGGCATCATCTCACAACAAGCCCTTTTATTTAACAGGTCACACCATATATTTGGAAAACTATTTTTTAAGTTTTAATTTGCACCCCAGTCAACCCCTAAAATTTAATTATTTGGTCTCTCTATCTATAGGGTCGTGTCCAGTGTGCGTGTGTAATCTTATAAGGGTTCCTTTTTTATCATTAGATGGACGGAGGCCTAAAATTCCTTTTATAACTTAAATTAAAAAATACCTAGTAAAAAGTTACAATTTGTATAGCAAAATATGAATCACTTTTTTATTACCGCCTGAAAATAAAATTTCATTACAAGTATTTCAATAAAACTTGAAACATACAATATTATAAGTACTTTAAAAATTAATAAGGTGATGGGTTATTTCGACTAAACACGTCAACTTATCAGATTTTTTTTTTTTAATTAATATTTTCATTTGATTTCGGTGTTTAGGTCAACAACCTCAAGATATGTGGAACACGCGTAACATGGAACACGAAGAAGGTGGACAACACTCACAAAACACATGGAGCCTAAGCGATTTTGGACAGTCAGCGCAAGGGTCTTGGCATCACAAAATGAATAGACAAAACCTATCACAAGAAAAAGAGCTTCACACAGTTCCTGGTAATTTAAACGATTTTCATCAAACTACACTAAATTCCGACAATTACATGCAACACAATAATTGGCATCAGTCAACTCAAAATCAAGATTTCGGACAAGAAACACAAGATATGTGGCGTAAATGGGACACAGCAAACCAAAACAGCAATGTTTACTCGAACAGCCAAGTAAAACCTGTTTGGGAGCAAACCGAAGACAATTATAGACCACCGTTTTCAGGTAATTCAGAGTTGGGTTACAATAATACCCGACAATCTAATATTTGGAAATACTTAGATTACGACAATCAAAACACAAGCAAACAAACAAGTCAAAAAAATTCGAATGACAGAACAGAATCAAGTTCACAGCAGGGGACATCTATAGTTAATTTATGGGATAAAATAAACAATTTAGATCAATTTTCGATGTCCAACAATAATCAAAACGAATACCAATACTCACAAGGCCAAAGAACTCTAGATAATTCATTTCAGAATAATTGGAGTCACTCAGTTTCACGAAGTGATTCAGCGTTGTCACAGAGCACAAATGTGCAAAATCATTTTGGCTCTTACAATGGTGAATTCAAGCCAAAATTAAATTCAAGTATTTTAAATCAAAACTCATCCACTGAAAAAGATACAGATAGTTTGACACAAAACACCTATAACATCAACTCATTTGGCGGTTATCAGGAAAGAAAAACGACAACCACTACCAGGCCGAAACATAACGTTGAAATAGCACCAGTAGAAGCATCACAACCACGAGACATAGGGCGTGGCGATATTGGACCTGAAGAATCTTCCGTTCATGGTCTAACCACTAATACAAAACCCCAAGTAAATACAAACCACGCTAACATAAATCCATCGACAGTCTCTTATGCTTTTGAAAATAAAAGGTTTAAGACGCCTGAGGAAATCGAAACGTTAAGTTTAACGACCCAAACGGAGAAAATAGCTAGAAACGAAAACATAAGTACATTTAACAAAAATGTTACTGAATATAACAATCAACAGGAGTCAGATAGCAACCTCTCAGTTTTAAGCTTACAAGAATGGCTTAATGAACAAAGAAAACACGATAAAAATCCGTATGATAATTCAGCAACCTTAAAAACTTCTAGTACTACGCCAAAAAGTAATAGCACAACAACGACGACCAAACCAATTTCACCATCTCAACACAAACCAAAAGACGTAAGTGAGCACACACCAAAGGACTTGAAACATTTACACGAAAGTACTGATATGGTACAAGAAACCCAACAATTAGGAGATTTCGCAAGTTTTGTACAAGAAAATAAAAACTTAAATAAAGAATTAGATCAACACAATCAACAATCTGAAAGTCTTGGACAATTTGGACAGCAAAGTGACAATTCAGATCAGCAAGTCCAGTCATCATGGGGTCAAGATCTTGGACAACAGCAGCAATCTGGTTGGGAGTCAAGAGATCCTGTACAGGAAACTCAACAGTTGGAAAAGTCAGGAAGATTTAATGAAAGACAGTACCAAACACAAGACTTCTACAACCAAAGGTATACTGACAATGAAAAAGAACATAAAGAGAAGGCAATTATCAAAGATTCGCAATCACCTCAGTCCCCTGAAAACGTTGAAAACACGCACACAATTCAGAAAACAAATGCTGACACTGATACTGCAATACCTCCAGTGCCAAGTACTGAGACGCCTGGATTTTGGAAATCTGTAGGGAGTAAGTTCTCAAGTGCCAAAGATACAGTTGCATCATGGTTTAAGAAAAGCTAAATTTAGAAAAAAACTGTACCTATTTATAAGTTCTACATGTAATAAGTAAAACTGCTAAGTATTACAAACCTTTTAGTCTAATATAACATATTTTCATTAGCATCATTTTCATAGCCGAAAGACGTCTACTACTGGACAAAGGCATCCCCCAAAAGGGTTTTAATGAGCATTAAAATACAAGCTGGTGTACCAATCGGAAAGTACATACTACTAATATTATATATAAAGAAGTGTTGTAAAAGAAGAGTTCCGTACGGTGGTGACACCCCTCTACACAATTACAATAATGATACCCATACATAATATATTTCAAGCGACAGAAAAATGTTTTTTTTTTATCATCATTATCATATCAGCAGAAAGACGTCCACTGCTGGACAAAGGCCTCCCCCAAGGATTTCCACGACGACCGGTCCTGCACTGCCCGCATCTTCACCAGGTCGTCGGTTCACCGCGTGGGAAGCCATCCTACGCTACGTTTTCCAGTGCGCGGTCGCCACTCGAGAAATTTACTACCCCTACGTCCATCTGTTCTACGAGCTATGTACCCTGCCCACTGCCACTTCAGTTTAGCGATTCTGTGAGCTATGTCGGTTGCTTTGTTTTTTTAATTCAGGTTTTAATCCTTACCTCGAGTACGACTCACACTTGTCTGTTTTTAATTTTTGGTGTTTTACTTTACGATTAGTACTATAATCTCACACAAAGTTTCATGCATTTATTTTTTACCATATTATGTTTTTCTTGTATTTGGTCTTGTATTTAATCCTTCACTTTTAATTTTTATAATTTGTAAGGAGAAGTCCACCCACAATAACACATATATTATTCTGTAAAAATTTCAGCTAGCTTACGGTTTAAATGTTACAACAGCATTTTAAAAGTTGGACAGACAGACAGACAGCATAGGCTTAGTAATAAGGTCCCATTACCTGGCACGGAACCCTAAAAATAAAGCTAAGTCATGTGTGACCTGTAAAACAAAATAACATGAGATGAATGACTTATTATAAAAAAAAAAAAACGAAAAAGCCCACGACCGATGGTGAAAAGTAATTGAAAAAGTATTAAATAACTTTTTTAAAGTCCACCGACTAGAGGGAAATAAGAAACAAAAGATAATTTTCAAAAAAATCCAAGAAAATCTGTCGGGGACTGCCGACTGCCAACCCCCTCTTTGTTCCAAATTTCAATTTAAAATAGCAATTTATATTGATCAAAAACTACATCAATTTACATACTGAATAAGTCAAACTCATAAAATTTCGTATATTCAATTTATTTTAGAGCAGAGAATGGCAGTCCCAGAAGGATTTTCTTGGATTTTTAAAATTTATCTTTTGTTTCTTATTTCCCTTCTAGTTGGGGGACTTTAAAAAAGTTATTTAATACTTTTTCAATTACGTTTTAATACCAGTCATGGGCTTTTTCAAAATTTTTAATTTTCTTTATTTTTTTTAATCTTTTATTTTAGAAAGGGTAATGTTTTTGGGGTGTATGAATGTAATGTATTTATGTCTTTTTACCCGACTGCGCAAGAAGTTTTTCAAGTGTATGTATGTATGTTATCATTTCTTTGTCACACCCTGTAGCCTAAACGGCTTGATGTATTTTGGAGTGTGAGGTGTCGTTGGATTCGTTTTGATACCGAGAGTGACATAGAATACAATTTAACCCGACTGGTCACAAAAAGGGTTAATTTTTATGCAGTCGGGTTTTTAATTAATTCCTTAAGTTAATCTTCGACCGAGCCTAAAACCTAAATGGCTTGATGGATTTACAAATACGATGTGTTGTCGAGAACCCGTGAGTGACATACGATACATTTCAAGCAGCCCAGTATTATTTTTTAATTGGTTGGGTTATTTAGTTCTTACCTCTGGTAATGAGTTAAAATATTTGATGAAAGCCTGTTGTTGACTGGAATCTGTGGAACAGAAAAGAACGTATATAATTTACTTCTAATTGTTATAAATCACTAGCTTTTGCTCGCGGCTACGCCCGCGTGGACATCGTTTTTATGACTCTCTTTGAGGGTGAGTGGTGCGCGAGCCGCTCGGCTCGCGAGCGTTGACTTCAGTTTTCTTCAGATCCCTATCGCAGATCGGGCTATTCTGATTAGCAGTCTATGTCATTTCCCACCCCCTTAACCATCTCTGTGTAAAAAATCACAACAATCCATTTGTCCGTTAAAGAAATGCTCAAAGAAACATTTTTCCCTGTTCCCTCAGGAATGCATAGTACTATGCTATTTTCAAGGGATAAAAAGTAGCCTATGTCCTTCCCCGTGAGACAGGCTACCTGCATGCCAAATTTCATCAAGATTGGTCAAGGTGTTGAAGCGTGAAAGGTAACAAATAAACAAACACATTTTCACATTTATAATATTAGATAGGATTATCTACTTAATTGTAGGCTTGGCTTGGACGTCTGACGAAGGAGGCTTGGATATAATATACCTATATACAGGGTTACTTTTAATTAGTTATTGTTAACAAAAGATATGCATGTACTCGTGAACTTGCAACTTTCCCAAAGAAACTATAATATCAAATCTGAAAAAAAAAATTTGTTCCTTGATACATAACAAGTTATTTAATTGGCAAAAATGTATAAAGGACCAAATTTTTTTTAATATTTGACATATAGTATCTTTGGGAAAATTGTTTGTAATCAAGAGTAAATTCATATCCTTTGCTATCAAGAACTAATTAGTTGTCACCTCATATATAATACTAGCTTTTGCCCACGGCTTCGCCCACGTGGACATCGTTTTTATGACTGTCTTGGAATCCAAAAAACAGGCTCGCTTTCCTTTCCCTGGTGTAACAAATTGGCTTTGCTTTATAGTTAAACCAAATGCAGACAAAAACGTAGAGCAACACTCTCTACTTTGACATCAGTAATTACCGAAAATGACTTTTGAGAGCTTTTTTGAACTTGCTCCTCTTGCCCATTTCTTTTGCAATAAAAGTCTCCATATTAAAGTTTGTAGATAAGATAGTCACTTCCCGATTGCGTTGGTGAATTTTGGTGAGCCCCCTTCTATCTTCGGCATGGTCAACACTTACCATCAAGTAAGGGCTTACCAGATGTGGATAAAAGAAAAGCAAAGTTACACACTTTCGGATAGTCATAATATAATAATTGTAATAAATAATGTCAAATTTTTTCATTGATAGTCATATGTAAATAAGTTGAAATCTGGTCAAAACATTTCAAGTGCTATTAAACATATTATGATAATTTCATTTTTAAATTATAACAAAAAATAAATATTTTTTAAATAATAATAAAACTTCAATATTGAAGAGAAATAAAAATAAAATTATAAATTGTTTCAATTTTAAATGGTCATAATTTTTTCTTGACTCCTCAACAAATCTTGACGAAATTTGGCATGGAGGTAGCCTATGTCATGGGGAAGGGCATACATAGGCTAAGCTTTTGATGCGATGAAAATAACATTGTCCAATATAGTTTCTGAGGGAACTGAAAGAAAGCCCTTCTTTTGGTTGATTTCTTTAACATCACAACGAACCAAGGGATTATTGTAATTTTAGAGGCTTTGACTTAGACTACTGATCAGTCTATACTACGACAGTTCCAGGGGCGTCTAGGGAAAACTCATTCTCGTGCACATCACCATCGCAATGTAACAATGGATTGACATGATTCTTGGCATATAAATCGTTCAGAAGGTGGGAAGTGACATAGTCTGCTAATTAGAATAGCCCGATATAGCTATAACTCCCGAGGGATCTGGAGTAAACTCCTGTCTATGCTCACAAACCTTTTACGGCTCGTGCACCACTAACCATCAAAGACAATTATAAAACGATGCCCACGCAAGCGAAGCAAAAGCTAGTCAAATTATAAATTAAATTAATTTCAATTAACAATATATTGCCAGCAGGATATACCAGTTTCTCAGTTCTTTTTAAAGGAAGGTAAACTGATGGCGCTAGTGATCTCAAGTGGGAGACATACGGGAATGTTATGTCATTAGATTAGAAAATGAAAACAATAACCACAAAAGCGCCCCGCGCGCGCATCAACACTGGTGCGAACCGCCCGGCCTCGCATTCAGACACAACACAGGCAGATGAAAAGTCAACTCTCACCATGGGTGGCCAAGACGAGAGTTTTTTAGGTGAATGCGTTCACCACGGGCACCTCAGTGGATAAGACACAAGAAGGTATTCAAGTTATTAAGTTATTGAATTTATCATTTATGACTTTGACAAGACTGACTTTGACTTTTTAAGCCAGTTAACACTCGGTAACAAGTGAAACGCGACGGACTCGGACGCGAGTCGGCCATCGTTCCCCTTGACCATTTACGAGAACGATTCGGCTACCCGAAACACCACCATCCGCACTTTTCACTTTTCATGACTGAAAATGGTAAAATCTTATCCCATGCTAGAGCGGACACCAACTGAAAACTTAAAATTGAGTTTGTTTCTAGTGAGAACACAGGGCAATGAATACAACAGACATGTAACCTTACATTAAAAACTTACCTAAATGGAGCGAATTAAATGTTTCTGATGAAGACATAACTCGTGTAATTGGTTATTTACAAATAAGTATCAACTTTAATTATTAATAATTTGTGGAATTGAAAATTTATGGAGCAATTTTGTAGTTTGGGAATGGGACAGTAGAAAGCAAAAATCAAGTACCTACACACAGCTGTTATGTATGTGTCAAATCTGATTTTGGCGCCAAAGCCAAAGACTGGATTGCCATCAAATTAAACGCTTTTAAAATCTTTGTTCACCGAGCCAAAGATCACCTATTATTAAAAGCACCAAATTAATTTTAGAATGCCGCCACTGCAGATGTTGTCAAGAACTCTAAATAGAAATGATAATCCTGTCAGGCCGCTCAGGCCTCATTGGAACCGATCGATGGGTTCTGAAGAGTGTTTCAAAAGAGCTTGTACCTAGAGACGTAAATATATTCTACAAAAAGTATATTTACTTTTTGTTTTTGACAGTCGTTTGAGTCGTTTCACAATTTGTTATTGTTTTTTTTTAATTTGATGTTGTGCTCGTGAAGAATATTTTATTTCATTTTAAATAGTATTACCTAGATAGTAGCATAAAATGTTAATTTTTAAGTGTGGTCTGGTAGTATTTTCGTCAACATATGTTTTATCGTAAGTATGAATCCCAAAAATTACCCAAATTACGTGTTTAAACAACAATGCCAGATCCACAGGCCAAATTTTTCTTGGTTTTTCATAGTATGAGCTAATTTTAGTGATAATTATCTAGGAAATATAGAATTAAAATACTTCCTTACGAAATGTTGGTAATTAGAGTGTCAAGTTATTTTTACTTGCACAGCTGTTGTACAATAATGCAGTACCTTTCACTTTCGTTCTGTTCATGTGCATATTATGTTTTTTTTCAGTGCTTTCTTCCAGTTTGTGCAACAATCCAACTACTCCTTGGTGACTGGCCTTGCGTTTTTGTACATTGCCAGTGGGGCAATAGGTGAGTAAGGGAGGGTTTATTTGATACACCTAACAACTGAGATTCATGTAATTAGTAATTAAGAAATCGACAGAAATGTAGTGAACTAGATCACGCTAGTCAACTTACTTTAAGTGCTACTTTTAGGCATAGAATGGAGCTTTGCTCATAACTGTAATTGTTAAATTGTATTCAGTACATACTTAATCTTTATTGGAAATGAGTTAAAGAATGTTATATGGGATTAATAGATTCAAAGAAGAAAGACTCAATATAATATTCAAATTAAAAAAGAAGAAATTATGATATGAATAAAAAACATGGCACAATTCATGTTTGTACAGATAATGCTCAATGATTGCCTTATTAATATACATATTAGGTGCAGTTGCCAAAAATTGAACTTATAACGCATGGGAACCAGTACACAATAACGCATGAGAATTTTATAACACACTGGAAATACTATAACCAACTCCTTTAATTTGGGGATCTTCAAGGCGAGAGTGAATATGCATTATTTGTGTTTGCTTGTACCATCCTGGACTACATCATCACTTATTATCAGGTGAGATGTAGTAAAATGCACTAAATTTTTTTATAAAAAAAAAGGAAGTCCACACATATTTTATATCGAGTTCAACGAAAAAAAAAACAAATATTGCAAATTAATTAGTTGACAAGAAAATGAACTCAAAATTAAACAGTAACCTTAAATGTTACATTTTAACAAAACCTGTTGTTTTCACCCCACCTGCTACTGAGATTCTAAAATAACACACTTAACACTCAGGACCAAACATGTGTGTTTAGTTGCTCGTAAACAAGTTTTATACTTGTAGTGAATTGAAACACAGTTCACAGACTTACTTACGTAAACATACAGGAGACATAATTATATCATTTAATTTTTTTATCAATTTAAAGTAAATTTTATGATCCATTCATTGATGTATAATCTTAATAACATAGATTAGTAAACTGTATCGTTGTAACTTTGAGATAATGCTTTTTAATTATTTTTTTATATATATATCTATCTGCTAAAAGGTTGGAGACATATTTTTTTAAATGAGGATGAACTAATAGGACATTAAAACTACATAATAGTACCATTTACATTTTGTGATCAATGTCAAAGTTTTGAGTAAATATGACAAATCCTAGTTACTTATAGTAAAGCAAACAGTGGTCTATATTTTTTTTTCAAAAAGTTCAAATTTGGCAGCTGCACTCTTATGTCTGTGGTTCATGTACGATATTGCTCAGTTAGCTGCGATCCAGTAAATTTACATAATAAGTTAATTATCTTAATTAGTTAATTTACTATTATTATACTTTTATAAAGTACGAGTACATCTAAATGTGTTCATAATTTGTGATTTTGGTTCATCAACCATCACATCAATCAAGTATAACGACTGTGGGAATAAGATGAAAGATATGTATATATATATACATATATATCTCCCTACGTTTAAAGGTTAAAATAAAACCCAATTTATAAATAATTTCCTGGTCACTTTGAATACCTACTTCAGTTTTCCCGCATTACCAATAGTCATAATAAATATTTTTAAAATCTAACTAGCTCAAAATTTACGTAAAATGGCTCTTTCAAGTTTTTCACTATTATAATTAAATGAACCTGATTATGATTTTGGTGGCTAGAGTCTGGCCAGTGAAACATGATAATGAAAAGCCATGGCAAATTTGAAAAATCCAGCATTTGGCTATCCAAAAATAGTCAGGAAAATTGGTTTGATACTTACTTGTAATTTTAAATGAAAACATCTAAAAATAATATATATGCCCGCTCGAAAGTATCACGTCTATCAAATAAAAATTACTTATTCAAAAATTATAAGGGTACCTGGGGAAGGGGTTTCTGACTTGACTGTCGATATTTGTTAATAATTAAATATGTTTATTACAGAAGTTCTTTTAATAAGAGTCACAGTCAAAATCAGACCTGAAAAATTCAATTTCACATAATTCATCATCACTACTAATAACACTGTCACTTTTGATAATAAAACTCTCTAGGTTCGTTTCGCATATCCTGTCCTTTTATGTATGATCTTTGTGCGGTCTTTTTCCTGTAATGCTCCAAACATTATTGGCAATTTTCCCTCCTTTTTTAATTCAATTACATTTACATATAATGCAATAAAAAAAAAATACTGTTGAAGAATAGAATTCCGCTTGAAAGAAATCCTTCAGAAATAAAATAAGGAAAAAAGAGAAAACGAATCTAAACAAGACTAAAGTATCAAGAACACAATGTTGAACTAACCTATTGCTTCTGAAATAACACGTAAACATTACTCTTTTTCCTTAAACAAAGTCTGCTTCTCTTTCTTTTTCTGTAGATATTTACTAATTGTAGTATAAATGAACTTCCTCACATCGCTTTATAAAGGTTTCTTCATTTTACAAAGTGAAAATTCGCACAAACACGATCGCAGTAAAATAGGTACATAAAAAATCATTGACTTACATTTGACAGACTATCGACAGAACTGAATGTTGCCATATGTAGAATATACTCTAAATATTATTATCATGTTTCACTAGCCAGACTCTATCTTTATATATTTAAATATTGCTACTTGTTTTTGTCAAGGGAAAATGAATTTTGTTTACTTTATCCAAGTTTTTTGTTAATATGTGTTCTAAATCAATACTGATTTGTTGTTTGTACAGTCATGTTGTTGGCTAACAATAAAATATTGAGAAAACCGATTTTTTTTTCAATATAAAAACATATTCATATATTCACATGAGAGCCACCATAATTTTAAAAAGTATATAAAGTTTATTTTACTCATTATAGTAAATAACTTGAGATATATCTTTTTTGTGTCGCGCCTGGGTAAATAGAGTGATGAGCCGTCTCCTTTGATATTGTGAGCGTATTCACAAAATTGTTCCCCACACAAAATACTTCTTGAAAATGGTTGGGCCGATTTTGATAAAACTTAATACACATAAGCAAGTCATAAAAATCTAGTTTGTAGATAGATTACATTTCCTAAATACTTTGTCTTGAAAAAGATGGCTTATTCCTCACTCGAACCGTTCTTAACTCGAACCGGTAGTAAAATACCTTACAAAAATTCTCAACTCGAACCAATTTCATTAACATATAGAGAAAAAACAACAAGTACAGCTGCAGCGAAAAGTGATACGCCTATATAATTTTTTTTTAAATTTATTAATCAAGTTACAATTAAGCAAATTCTAAGATTACTATGAAAACCTTAAATCACTTTAATTTCGTGACAACACAATTTTTTGAAAATGTCATCTATTCACAAACTAGAATTTCGTGATTTGCTTATGTGTACAGTTTCATCAAAATCGGCCCATCCGTTTTCTAGAAGTAATTTTAATTTTGTATGGGAAACGATTTTGTGAAAAGACTCTTAAAGCTAATTGTAATCTTCCAGTGTAGTTAATTGTAATGTTCATTATACCTAACAAAGATAACATCGATTAACAATCAGTCTCATAATATTCGTATGTGTGTCATCTAACTAATATTTTTTTCAGCTGGCAAAATCATCTACGACCGATTCCAGCAAGTTCATATTCTAGGCGCACTAACACCAAACCCTAATGTGACCTCCTTTGCTAATAAAATAGCTTCCTTTTCGGCCTCCATTTTGTCTGCGGGCTTCCTGGTGTACCTCCTCATGTTTCTGTTTAAGGTGAGACTAACTTTGTCTATAACTCAATTCATTTACATTAATAACAACTCATTGCGTTCTCGTTGTTGAAGCATGTATTTCATTACATTATGCAAATAACATTTCGACTGAGTTAATTCAGTGACACGCTGCTGCCTGTTGGGTTGAGAGTCGTGGGTTCGATTCGATGGGTATGGGTGTTAAATATCTAGGTATATGTATATGTATATATCAGTTTCTGGCTGCCACAGTACCACAGGGAATCCTAGTTTGGGGCCAGATGAAACCATGTGTGATTTGTAAAAAAAAAACCAATAAAAATATGATTAGGCTGAAATGTGACAACTAGTACTAGACTTTTTAAAGAAAATTTGATTCTCCTTAAAAAAATTGTCATTATCTGATCCAGTATGGAAACAATTTTTTTTTGACATTTATTTAAGAAGGTGTGATTAATAGTTGACATATTTCATTCGAATCATTAAGTAGACGTGTTCTTGTCCACCATTTAAAATTTACCTTGTATGGCAGGAAGGTTAGGCCATCAAAAGGAAGGCCAAATCTGGATTAGTAGGGATCTTAGGGCTGGTGTCAATGCTGAGTCCTATGGTGAGAACTCCTCGACATTGTCATGTCATTAATTTACATAACAAACCCATTAAGTCACTGGTTTCTAGTTCTTAAGCATTAAACCGAAAGCATAGTGACTAAATTTTCAAAATTGCCTTGCCAAAAAAGTATAAAAAATTTTATTAAAACAAAGGAGAGTGGGCAAAAATTGAGCTTGGACCAAGAAAAAAAATTGGCTGCCACTTCTGGAAGTAGCCTGTATTTACTGATAGTGATATGTACTTACATTTTTTGAAAACCTAACTTCGCTGTCATGGATTTTTTCAGAGTTATGATTTTTTAAATAATTATATCTCTTTTCTTAGTATAGCGCTGTCCCCCTCGGCTCAATGGCATACCAATGGGTTAGTGTACTATAATACAAGTTTCTGCTATATTTTTGTTCTTTGTATTGTATCACTGTTTTTCTGTTTGTGAACATTCGCTTTTCAAAAAGAAGGAAAAAAATATTTATTAATAATATAAAATGAACATAATCTTTTTAAATATTCACATCTGAGAGTTTTGCTCATAAGAAAAAATGAAGCATAAATTCATAGCTTTCATTTAAAATGAGATTCCAAAGTGGCCGCTAACTTTTATTTTACAGTCTTTGGTCCAAAATGCCCACTCTCCATTATCAAAACTAGACTATCAGAAATTAAATTGAGGTAAATAATTGTTAGATATGTTGAGAGCACGGTGGCTATAAATCCATGAAGACAGGTTTTTTCCACCATAATAAATCGTTTGAAATTGTTTTTTAAAGCTTAACAGTTATCGCAACAGTTTCTTTGTTATTAATATCCTACTTGGGATTACCCCTCACAAAATTTCGTTACTTTAGTTACTTCAAAATAATTAACGTCAAAAAATTGCCGAATCTGACGCTTACATACGAAGAAGCCTTTGTTCCATTCAATGATACATAGAGCTCCGCGGATGGGAACGAGGAAGATATCATACAGGTCACTTATACAAGATCATAATATAGTGTCATCTCATCATAATACGGTCAATAATTAAAAACATTTTTTTTTGTAATATAAATTGGCATTGGCCTTTAAAAACTGAATTGGCAATTTCATAGGTAAGGACCTAGAATCTGACCTATGACATACTCGTATATGTACCTACATTCAATTTTTTTAAAGATTTTTTGCATACCTTTAAATATACAAACCGTAAATATATAAAGTTATTTTGACGTAAAGAATTAAGGTCCCTGAGTTAGTATATTAATGTTTTACTAGCCTTTGCCCGCGGCTTCGCCCGCCTGGACATCGTTTATGACTGTCTTTGAGGGTGAGTGGTGCGCGAGCCGTAAGAGGCTACCGAGCATGGACATGAGTTTTCTCTAGATCCCTCAGGAACTAGATCGGACTATTTTGATTAGCAATGTATGTCACTGCCCATCCCCAGCCAACTAATATATAACTAAT
This sequence comes from Coleophora flavipennella, assembly GCA_947284805.1. Classification (NCBI taxonomy): domain Eukaryota; kingdom Metazoa; phylum Arthropoda; class Insecta; order Lepidoptera; family Coleophoridae; genus Coleophora; species Coleophora flavipennella. The sequence goes on from OX369273.1 coordinate 696,843, forward strand.
AACCAATTCTATACAAAAAAACACATCAATCCGTTGCTCCGTTGCGACGCCGAGGCGTGCGAGCGTGGAAATGAGTTTTCCCTAGATCCTTCAGGAAATATGTTAGGATATGCTAATTAGTGAATTATGTTATTTTGCACCCCTTCAACCATCTCTGTGCAAAAAAAATACAACAATCCATTGCTCCGTTGGGATGTTGAACAAATTAACCAAAAAAGAGTATTTATTCAGTTCCCTCAGAAACTGCTTCATACTATGCTATTTGTAAGGGATAAAAAGTAGCCTATGTCCTTCCCAGTGACGCAGACTACCTGCAGTCTTCAACGGGACCATAATAGGGTCTAAGCCTCTGATATTGGTCCGTCTGTCTGTCAGCGGGCTATATCATGAAGCGTAATAGGTAGACTGTTGAAATTTCAAAGAATGTGTATTTTTATTGCCGCTATAACAACGAATATAAAAAATAAAAAAAAGTGAAAATTTAAGGGGGGTCTTACACAAATAACGTGCTTTTCATAGGTATTCTAGAGTTATTTTTGATTTATTTCTATCATAAATCAGTAATAGATACAAGCGTGAAACTTGGTGATTAAAGAACTAATCGTGAATTATAACAACAAAATAATAAAAACTGGCCAAGTGTGATCTGTCGCGCTAAGGAGTCCGAACTTAATAAAAAAAAACACATTTATGTCGTTTGCGTTGATGTCTATTGTTTGTAATATGAATAAGTATCATCGTCATAGTTGTATGGAGAAGTGTGGTGGTACGGAACCATCGGAGCGCGAGTCCGACTCGCACTTGGCCGGTTTATTGACTTGTGTATTTTATGAATTTGTGACCTTTGATAAATAAATTTAATCTCTTTTGAGTTTAAGTTTGTTAAAGCACCAATTTCCCTATGTGTATAACTCAAAGCACCAATTTCCCTATGTGTATATCTCAAAGCACCAATTTCACTATGTGTATATCTCAAGCACCAATTTCCCTATGTGTATATCTCAAAGCACCAATTTCCGTATGTGTATATCTCAAAGCACCAATTTCCCTATGTGTATATCTCAAAGCACCAATTTCCATATGTATATATCTCAAAGCACCAATTTCCCTATGTATATATCTCAAAGCACCAATTTCCCTGCAAAGCACCAATTTCCCTATGTATATATCTCAAAGCACCAATTTCCCTATGTATATATCTCAAAGCACCAATTTCCCTTTAGGTATATCTCAAAAAATCTCAGCTACGGTTTAGGTCAAAATGTTATAATATCATTTTGGATTATATTTGTATTTCCGAAACAGGTGCGATAAATAAAAAAAATAAGATCTATGGTGTTATATTTTTTCAGGTGGATAGTCATAGTTTGATGGCACTAAGTATTTTTGTATGTGGATTTGGCACTTTATACGTTTGGATACAGGTGAGAATTATTACAGACTGTTTTTTTTAAATTCACAATTGGTAAGCTTTTGAAAGTAAGAAAAAGTAGTAAAAAGCATCGGTGGCTCAACCGGTAACGACTCGGTCCATCTAACCATCTAACCCGTTAGGGTTCAAATCTGGACGGCCAATGTACCAATGAGTTTTTCAAAAACTTACGTACATATCATTACCGATTGCTTTAACGGTGAAGGAAAACGTCGTGAGGAAACCTGCACAGGCCTGCGAAGAAACTCGAAGGTTGTGTGTGTGAAGTTGACCAACCCGCACTGGGCCCGCGTGGTCGACTAAGGCCTAATCGCCCTGATTCAGGGTAGGCTCGAGCCCCTCGGTGGGGACGTATATGAGCTGATATAATAAAAAATAATAAAGCTTTTGAAATCATCTCTACTGTTGGTAAGTGATGATGATGCCGGAGATAAGAGCGGGTTTACCAAGATTCCCCAACGCAATGGGGAACTGGGGTATCTTATCTTCAAGCTGGAACACATCAATGGTGTTAACATTGATGTTTGGCGGCAAGACTTATTGTTAGATTATATATATAAAAATGTGGTAGCTAGCAAGGCGGGCTTAGAAAATGCCCTTCCACCAACCAAACCGAATCTGAGTTCGTAAGACTCAAATTTGAATCGAACCCGCGACCTCGTGACGGGAAGCTAATGAAGTAACCATAATGCCACGGAAGCGGTTAATATATATATTCTTGCATACACATTTTCTTTGTCATTAACAGTATGCGAACTTTTCATTATAATTATTTGTTTTTGCACCCATTAATTTTACATCTACATCGAGTGTTACCAGACTGCGTTAACTGTTGCTAAAATCAACATTGTTAAAATGATTTTATGTTTATTTTACAGTGCATTTTAACTACATACGTATCGACGTTGTATTATGACCAGCAGTTGTCTGTGCTAAGGCAATGCCTTGCCAATGTGAGCTTCGTAATTCTAGTTATTATGGCAATATTCGGGATAGCTACCTCATTGTTGCCTAGAAGTAAGTATCCCATGACTATCTGTTTTTTTTGCCCACAGTTTGTTTCATGTTTTCTGTTTAATTTGCTTAGTTTTAAGGGAGCGTCCATTAATTACGTGAGTTCAAAATATATGGGACGTACTATACTAAACTACCTACACAAATATTCGATTCGGTTCGATTTCTGAGATATATATGAGCTTTTGTTGGAGATACTTAAATGCAGGTTTTTTGTATTCTAAAATAGACGACGGTATAACAATTATTTGTACTCCCAACAGTCGATCTCTTCATACTGACTCATTTCAATGTCGCACCCTGTATATTGTATGGCGGGTTGCAGCGTTGGGTTGTTGGGTTCACCGTGGGTTACTTTACAACAATTTCATAAAAGCAAACTGTAACCTTTTTATATTTGTTCAATAGTCAGAAATTTCACGTTAGTGGGAGTGGGGGCTCTTCACATCTCACTTAATCTCTAATCTAAAGCAAAGGGGATCCTTTTCTTGGAAAACAAAACCTCACGTCATGATCAACGCAAAGGGGTCGAAGAGCACAGCTGATTGTTAAACTGACCTTGTACAATTTGGTTTCAGGTGGTGCAAATAGTGTTTACATCTGTCTTTTAATTACTTACCTGTGCAACTACTCTCTGGCAGCTATATTCTGCATTTTTATATTAACTTTTGAAAAGGAATACCAGTATTTTTCAGAGGTAAGCAGTTAAATATAAAATATTTAGTTCCATTCAATTAAACAATTGTATCGTGAGGAAACCTGCAAACGCCTGCGAAGAAACTCGAAGGTTGTGTGTGAAGTCGACCAACCCGCACTGGGCCCGCGTGGTCGACTAAGGCCTAATCGCCCTGATTCAGGGTAGGCTCGAGCCCCTCGGAGGGGACGTATATGAGCTGTAATGATGATTGTGTTTTTATATTATATCTCCTTCTGAAACTTACCTTGATCTTAATTCATTTTTCTAATTTCAGGGTTTACGATCAGAAATGTTGCTAGATGACGCCTGTTCTTTGGGAGAGTCCTTGTCAGGCATAGCTAGTGTCTTCGGTATTCAAGAAAATATCTCACAAGTGGGTTCGATGACCAAAAAAGGTACAGTTTTCGGTAGCAAGAGCTCCTGACACGCGGTCGTGCCCACTGCAGGCACGATAGATAAAAAGAAAGCACCAAATTCACCAAAATATGGCAGCTTTGCCAGCACAGACATTAAAACAAATAGTGAAGTACACAAAACCAGTGATAATGTTAAAGTTAAGGATGTAGTCGATAATGACAGTGGTATGTCATCAGAGGAAAACGACGAATCTCAGAAATACGATGTAAGTGATATTATTAAGAGTAATGTTAACGTAAGATCTACTTTAGGTGACGATGATAATCGAAAAGAAGTAATAACTAAGTGCCTAACCCATGAACCTCAATGTGCTAAGCAAAGGAATGAAATTCCCTGCTGTTCTAATGAGATTACTAATTTAAGTGTAACTATAGATGACGAATACGACGATACATCAAAGTTGTTAGAAGGAAGTGCTGATGATGACGAACTGACTGATGAGAATGAGCTAACAGAGTTCATTGTGATAGATGTGTCATGTGATGTCGATAAAATACCTGAATTGAGAAATGACGACATGAAAATAAAAAAAGCTTGTGTTAAGGATTGTGATAGTATAAGTATTCATAATTTAGAAACAAGCCAAAGTTTAGTTCCTGTTAGCAACGAAATTGTAAGATCTGAAAGCCAGAAATTAGTTAGTCTATCACTATCAATTCTTCTTGCTGCGTTGTTGCAAGCGATGCGCTGCTTCGCTCAGTTTCTAGAAGACATTGTTGTTCCTAATCAGAGGAGGTAACTTTTATTTTACTTATTAATCACTACCTATCAGTTTAAGTACATACGTGACACATTGTAAACTATATCTTTTATCGATTATTTACGTGAATATACACACTGTACCTCGACTGAACTCTATATTATTTTCCCAACAAAATTGATTAAAAATGCAATACTGTCGTTATTATTTTATGTAATAATTTAATAAATTAAAATAATTACAGTATCGAACAATACACAAATGCTATTCACACACATCAAGTTTAATAAATTAATGAGGTTAAATAGGTCGTAGACACTAAATATTTAAAATTTCTATTTATTGTCTCAAACTTGTAAAGCGGACTTCACCAGTTTACAGTGAGGCCTCGTTGATCACTGTAATCAGTCTGTTGTTTGAGTTATGGCACTTTTTCTTCCACTTGATCGAGTTTTTGTGCTCTGGGGTCGAGGTCTGTTGTTCCGGCGGCGCAGGCGGCTGTGGCGACGTGTTTGAGAGCACGACAGACCAGCGCCGGCCGCGTCTCTCGTTCAAGTTGGGCATTTCAGCTATCAGGTTGTTCTCATATTCGCTCAGCATAAGGTAGTTTTCGACCTGTGAAAGGACAATTCATGTTACTAATTGACGTATTTGAAACTTGTTGTTTTGTCTTCAGATTGATTTATTCTGGCAGAAATACGATAAAATACCTTCCCGCGATATGGCAATATACCTGTGCCCCACTAGTTGGGACAGGGTGCTATGGAGCAGAGTAGCTAGTTTTCTGTTTGTTCTTGACTCGTTATATAAATAAGTACAAATGTAGAGATTACAAGGTAACATATAGAGGTTGTGTGTTGTAGTGCGCCGCTTACGTCATCCAAAGGTAGCTCTAATACTTGATAAAAGCACATTTCATTATACGACAAACGTTGCGCATAGCACGCGCCTTCAGTTTCCCTTCTAAACCTCCCCACAGCCCACATCACATGGCGACCCTGCCAATGCTGTCTCGTGCAGCGCTGGACAGTGGGCACCTTTGTGGGCCGAATTGGCCTCGACTTTTTGAAATGAAAATTTAAGTAAATACCGTAAAAAGATTTAGTGAGAGGAATTAACAGTATTTTTACATCAAAGTCAATATTGTAAGTAAATCTAAAATGATACAGTGTGGAGATGGGAAACGTGATGTTACTAATTACGAATTAAAAATACTTTGGAGTGAATGGCACAAAGGCGTTAAAATATGAAGATGGAAACGGTGTGACGATGGAATGCTTTCGAGCGGCGCCGGGAGTGTTCCAGACCAGGAAGCGAGAAGAGCAGCTCCACGGCCGGGTCCCGCTCCCCCTGCTCGGGTCTTTGTGGCCTCGAAACTTAGCGAGTGAGTTAGTGAAAAGTGCTGTGTGGAAAATGGCAACAGTAAGTGTTTTCGGAAATTTGGTGTACTTTATTAGAATATTCGAATTTTCATTGGTTGTTTGATAGTATTAAGAAATAAGTATTCCGTACTAGCTATTTCCCGCGGCTTCACCCGCGTGGACATCGTTTTTATGTCTGTCTTTGAGGGTGAGTGTTGCGCGAGCCGCAAACGACTCGCGAACGTGGAAATCAGTTTTCTCCAGATTCCTCAGGAACTAAATCCGGCTAGCAGTCTATGTAACTTCCCACCCCCCGTCAACCAATTCTATACAAAAAATCATTCCGTTGCAGCTCCGTTGCGACGCCGACGTGCGCGAGCGTGGAAATGAGTATTCCACAGATCCCTCGGGAACTCTCAATCCTGACATACTAATTTATTTAATTATGTCATTTTCCACCTCCTTAACCATCTCTGTGCAAAAAATCACGACGATCCATTGTTCCGTTGCGATGTTAAAGAAATTAACCAAAAAAGAGTATTTTTTCAGTTCCCTCAGAAACTGCACCTGACTATGCTATTTTCACGGGCTAAAAAGTAACCTATGTCCTTCCCAGTGATACAGGCTGCCTACATGCCAAATTTCATTTAAATTGGTCGAGGTGTTGAAGCGTGAGGTCTAAGCCGCCTTCTTTACTGATACAAGTTACTTTACCTTGTTACAACTAGTGATACAGTCACCGCCACACTCCAGCTCGTCCAGCAGGTGTTCAGGTATATCCAGATCGAGGTCCAGGTCTAGGCCACCTTCTTCGCTAATGCAAGTCAGCTCTGGAGGCACGTTGGGCGGTGGAGACCCTAAGCTTCCGGGCCCAATGCTGTCCAGTAGGAGATCTCGCCCAGCCCTGCCCGGGGCCACAAGTTCTGCTCCTAGAACTTTAAATAATTTTGTTTTATTAGATGATGTCATACAGCCACGCAGGTTTATCATTTTAACCGCCTCCGTGGCGAAATGGTTAAGTTCATTAGCTTCAGATCAGGGGGTCGTCGATTCCCTGCGGAGTCTAACTTTCGATGACTCTGTTTGGTTGGTGGAAGGGCATTTTCTAAGCCAGCCTGGCTAGATACTACCATCTCATGTAAGTCTTGCTACCAAGCATCAATGCTGTTAACATTGAAGATAAGATAGCCAGTTCCCTATTACGTTGGGGAATCTTGGTAAGCCCGCTTCCACATTCATCATCATCGTCACTTACCATCAGGTGAAATGATATTACTTTTTGCGTTTTTGCTCCGATTGGAATCATCATATCAGCCGAAAGACGGCCACTGCTGGACAAAGGCCTTCCTTCAAAGATTTTCACAAAGACCAGTCCTGCGCTGCTCTCATCCAGCGGCTTTCCGCGACCTTCACCAGGTCGTCGGTCCACCGAGTACCTACGCTACGTAACGTCTTCCGGTGTGCGGTTGCCACTCGAGAACTTACAGGGTGAAAACCTTGAAAGTCATGGTACATTTTGTATGACAGCATGTGTATGTAGCGGCAACTGCAGTAACCCGCCACTGAACCTCGCCAAAGCAACGAGAGGACAAAAGAAATACGACTCGTCGTCTATTCTCGCAAACGGAGTTTAAGGGGTCTTAAACTTCACCTTATAAGACCCTAGCCAACCTCACCTGCCTGTGGTATACCCTGCTGTATAACGAACGAGGCTCTGGCGTTTTTACTGGTGTAGCCTTCGGCCGTGGCTAGTTACCACCCTCAAGACAAAGTCATGCCGCCAAGCGAACATTATTACTAATTTTGCCAGCATGTTTGCTTAGTGCATTTTTTAAAAGCAGAATTTATGTCTGCATTCAGACATCGCCATCTAGCCGTTCATTGATATATTGCGTTTATAATGACTGCGTTGCGTGCCTATGGGTAAGTGCCGTACCGGTTTAGTCGGCAACAACCAGCGGAAGTAAACACAAATGTCCAAGTTATAGAGCGCGCGCGCGCGACGCGAGAGACAAAGCAGCCGAGATGTGTTTTCTCGCGTCGGGCGCGAATAGTAACAGCTAAGTCTACTACTCCTCATTTTTGGCGATGCCTCGAGAGAACTTAAAAGAACTAAAAACTTATAATTAAAAAAATATCACAATTTGTGACAAAATTTGTGTAGAGCCCGTAAACTGGAGCTTCATACTCATCATACTTAACAACTCTCCCCTTCCCAAGGAACCCATAGCCGATTCTCAAAAAAAAAAAAAAAAAACATATGCTCCATACAAAAATCCACAAAATAGGGACGATGACTGCTATTCATCTGTGTTGCTGTTAACCATCTGTCAAAAAAGACATTGTTCTTCATCTGCTATACTTAGGTCTATCCAATATTGAGCCAGTTGCTTCGAGGCGTGTGGCATAGCGTCGAATTGTGCGACCAATCGGTGATGGACGGTGGGGAAAATAGGGACTTAAAGGACCCTCAGATATCGACTTTGGAAGCAATCGGTCCAGTAACTAAAAAGTTCAAAAAGGCGGCCGCTTTTTTCAATTCTGACAACGGATTCGTGATAAAGGACCTCACATATCGATTTTTGAAGCAATCGGTCCAGTTAGTAAAAAAAATAAAATGGCGACCACTTTTTCAATTCTTACTACGGATTCGTTAAAAGGGACTTCAGGGACCCTCAGATATCGATTTTGGAAGTAAGCGGTCCAGTAACTAAAAAGTTCAAAATGGCGGCCACTTTTTCAATTCTGACAAGACAAATCTAACGACACCTCACACTCCAAAATCCATCAAGCCGTTTAGGCTACAGGACGTGCCAAAGAAATAAACATACATACATACTGTAGCGAAAATAAATTAAAATGGTTTTAAAATAACCGGTTACGGTATCGATACAGGATATGTAAAATTTAGTGGAAATGGGCCTAAACGGAGTTAAAGAAAAGAATTATTTTGGATAGAGGAAAAAAGTGATGGTCGTCAGGGTTTGTTGTTAAGTTTCCTTAATTTTTCAAGTTTAACGACGAAATTATTGATAGTAATCATATTTTATAATATATTGTTGCAAAAAAGTTTGTGAACATTGCCCTCGTTTTTTGCCAGAGGTGAGAGGTTGAATTTCTGTTCTGTAGAGTGTTTGGTGCGGCTTTGTCGTGTCATAAAAAGTAATTATTTTATAGGGCATCACCAACCACCGGGTTCCATCACCTCTAAGGCTACCACCACCTAGCCACCGGTCATAGTCCTGCCGTGGAATACTACTACGGGGCAGACTAAGGCACATGGTTTTAAAATAACCTGATAAGTATACATGCATATATAAATACATGCTTACATATATACATGCATACAGTATGCATGCATCCATGGATACATACATATTTGCGCACAAAATTAATAACTATACTATACATCTAACGCATAACGTCTGATTTTACTCCCCATAAATTTTCATACCTCGGGCAAAGTATTACACGAAGTAACTAGTATCTCATCTGTGGTATTACAGTATGGACACTCGCTCTTTAGATTGCGACCTCACCCCGTCGTCGCCCATGTTGATACAGATTGGTTACAGTTAGGTTGTTGAACGTATAGGATTTCGCCGTTTTGTTTGTTCCGTCATTCCTTTTCTGAAATGTAATTTCTGACCCGATGTATGTCCAGGGTGTGCTACTGCCAAATGTATGTTCTTCGTGGGGAGTACGATTTTTTAATAAATTACTTTCCCTTATAATTTAGTATATGAAACTGATCATTTTCCTCTTTGCACAAAGACATTTGACGAAGTGTGAAGTGACATATTTTATTCCGTAACAATAGCGTAGTTTTTGTTTGCTCCGTCATTTGTTTTTAGAAATGTCATTCTACGTCCATTTGCACGCAGTGTCCGGGGTGTGCCACGGGCTTGTATATATAAAAATCGATTCTTAAGGAGTAAACTCCTAAAATTAGAGTTATTTTATAGTGCCATTACTTTTGCGCCACCCAGTAATTTAATATATTAAATCGAATTTTTGGTTCTCATAAGTTCTCTCGCCCCATCACTTCTCATGCTATTCTCACCCTTCCAGCCGTTCTTACCTAAAGCGGTGGCTGCCCCCGCGGCAGTGCGCGGCTCCCGCTCGTGGCTGCGACTGCGCCGCGACGTACCGCACGCAGACTCGCAGGTCACTGTGCCGCCGTTCTTACCTAAAGCGGTGGCTGCCCCCGCGGCAGTGCGCGGCTCCCGCTCGTGGCTGCGACTGCGCCGCGACGTACCGCACGCAGACTCGCAGGTCACTGTGCCGCCGTTTTCTCTGCAATATTTCCCATTGATGTTAATGTTTACAAAATAACAATAGTTGTTGCCCCCCTATAAGCGCAAAATACTCAATGATTTCTATAAAGTTCATAAGAATGAGTACCTACATTATGTATTTCTATTGGTGGCGCTAGTGTGCTAATCGAACTGCCTTAAGGATGTTCTTCATCATCATAATCATCATCATAGCCGACTGCTCAAGAAAGGCCTCCAAGGATTTTCACAACGACCGGTCCTGCGCTGTCCCCATCAAGCAGCTTCCGTGACCTTCACCAATTCGTCGATCTACCGAGTGCCTACGCTACGTAAATGTGCGGTTGCCACTCGATAACTTCGTGATGAGAAAATGGCGGCTAAAATTAAGTATTTCTGTGAAAATCTTGAATATCATGGTACATTTTGTACTTTGTATGATAGCATGTGTATGTAGCGGCAACTGCAGTGATCCGCCACTGAACCTTGACAAAACGACGAGAGGACAAAAGAAATACCAATCGTCGCCTATTCTCGCAAACCAATTCATCATTCATCATTACAGCTCATATACGTCCCCACCGAGGGGCTCGAGCCTACCCTGAATCAGGGCGATTAGGCCTTAGTCGACCACGCGGGCCCAGTGCGGGTTGGTCGACTTCGCACACAACCTTCGAGTTTCTTCGCAGGCGTGTGCAGTTTTCCTCACGATTTTTTCCTTCACCGTTAAAGCAATCGGTAAGTATGTACGTAAGTTTTTGAAAAACTCATTCGCAAACCAATTACTTTCTGAAAATGTACCAAAGTGCGAAGAAGATTTTACATTCCGAAAGGTTAATCCACACACAATTATAAAAGCTTTTATTTTGTTGAAGCTAAAAAATACTGAGGATCTTTGGGGCATGTCTGTTAATTTCATAAGTCCGTAATTGAAACTTTAGCCCCTCAATTGGCCGATCTATTCAACATTTGTGTTGATACTGGAGTGTTTCCGGATCTCATGAAATTTAGTAAAGTTGTTCCACTCTTCAAGTCTAGCCCGGAGAAAAGAAAGACCTTAGTAATTATAGGCCTGTTTCTGTGCTACCAGTTTTGAGTAAAGTTTCTGAAAAAATATATGAAACCAAATGTTCCCTCACCATTACTTTTTGAGGAGGTGGGAAATGACATAATTTCCTGATATAGGTAGTTCCCGAGGGATCTAGGGAAAGCTCATTTCCACGCTCGCGCACGTTGGCGTCGCAACGACGCAACGTATTGAAGTGATTTTTTGCATAGAATTGGTTGAGGGGGTGGGAAATGATTTAGACTGCTAATCAGAATAGTCCGATATAGTTCTTGAGGAATCTTAAGAAAACTCATGCCCCCACTCGCGAGCCGCAAAAAACGATGTTCACGGCGGCGAAGCCGCGGGCAAAAGCTAGTGCATTTGTAAAAAAAAAACAGGGTTAAGTGGATGATCCAATATACAATGTTCCATTACGCGATTGTACAGATACGGTGACACATAGGTACGTTACTATACTTAGATAAAAAACAAAAAGACGTGTGACACTCGGGGACTGCCGCGGTAAAGCTATTGCATAGCATTTTTTATCAACATAAGCAATTATAATTATTTATTTATTTTTTATTTATGCAGCATTTACCAGTACCATATAGTCCTTGGAGCGCGGGATGTTTATGTAATAAATGAACACTAAGAAAGTTAATCATCATCCTCATCATCATCATCAATGATCCTCATCATGATCATCATGATCTTCATCATCATTGATCCTCATCATGATGCAATTAAAAAAGGTATATTTTTATATATTTAGAATTTCTCCTTTTACTGGTGGACGAAGTATCTTCAGAATCGTCGCCTACAGACTGAACAAGATTCGCTCGACTACGTGTAACGTCAGCGGCGTATCCCGGCGGCCCCTTGTTATTGTTATTGTTAGGGGCAGGCTGGTTTCCGCAACCAGGCGACCACTGCGCCCATTTTGCGTGTTTGGCATTACTGCCAGCCCAGCTCCTCTAAGAAGCCCGGTAGCCCCTGAAGGTTGCTGACGACTTCCTGAAGCGACCTCGGCTCACCGAGGTGCACGACCCTGTACTGTGCTAGCTCCTTGCAATCCAGTAAGATGTGGGCAGCAGTCTCCTCAGCCTCCATGCAAGCTCTGCATAGTGGGCTGTCGGTGATACCTAGAGCGAATAGGTGTTTATTGAAATGGCCATGTCCAGTAATAGCGGCTGTTTCCTTGCGGAGCTGAGCTCCTCTAAGTCTCAGGAGCTTCCTAGATAGGCCAGGGTTAGTTTTCGGCAGGACCAACCTCGCTTGCCTGCAGGTTTCCAAACCGGACCAGTACAAATTGTGTTCGTTTCTTGTGCGTTGCCTGGACCGCAGCCAGCCAGATGGGAGGGGTATTATAGGTTCCGGTCCCACGGCCATATGCTCTGACCCTCTCCTGGCAAACTCGTCCGCCGCATCGTTGCCGCGCGAATTGCTGTGCCCTTTAATCTATTGCAGAGTAACGCCGCCGTGGTTACATACCTCTGTCAATTTTGTTGGCACTCCATTATAAGCCCCGATGTAATCGTGTTGCTCTGCCCCTTTGCCGGTACTGTTTGACGTGAGCCGGCAGCGCTAGCGGCATTTATCAAAGGTGCGGTTAATTGAGCGAACGAACTTTACCTAGTACTAGAGAGCGTCGCGTCGTCGGTGGCGTTATGGCTAGGGCCGCTACCTCCTGTCCGGGAGGTCATGCGCAGTTCGAATCCTGCCACGTACCCCACTAATGTGTGTTCGAATTTCGATTTCAAATGTACGTTTATCCGACGCTCTTACGGCGAAGGAAAACATCGTGAGACAACCTGCTCACGCCTACAAAGAAACTCGAAGGTTTTTTTTTTTTATTCACAATTGGTAAGCCCTTGACAACATCTCACCTGGTGGTAAGTAAGGTAAGGTTGTGTGTGAAGTCGACAAAATCGGCACTGGGCCAGCGTGGTCAACTAAGGCCCGATCGCCTAATTCAGGGTAGGCTCGAGCCCCTTGGTGGGGGTGTAAATTAGCTGATATTGATGATGTGGGTACTAGTCACAAACCAATTGCACTTTTTAAAAAAAATATTATTATTGGGTGGGACGCCTGCGGGGTACAGGCGAGTGTTCAAGTCTCTAAGTGGACTCACTACACCCTATTCCCATGTTGGTACAATGGTTATTGTGACCCCGGTGGCGTCCCCCCCTCAAACCTTGAGCTCCATCTACAGTACTCCGTTATGCGACTGATTTCCAGGTCGCATAGTTCCTCTTCCGTGATCCTATCGGCGCCAAATGTCTCCCACCTTAGCCTGCTGTAGAGTACACACTCAGCCAAATAGTGCTGGCTGGTCTCCGGTTCTCCGCAGTTGGGGCAGAAGGGGTCTATGGTCCTGCACCAATTGCACTTACTTGGTGTGTTTGTGGGCGACGCTGCGCCTGTGCAGGTCGATACAAAATAGTGACAGTGAGCCGATCAGAGAGCACGTTGAACTGAAGTAATACCCGGCCTTGCCGCCGCAGCCCACGTTTATGTACCCTGGAATTTAAAAAAAAAACAATTCATAAACGAAATACTTAAGGGCCGCCATGAGGCTCGAGTTTCCATACAAACGTAATTCCGCTTTAATACATAAACTACATGCCAGATTGAATCCAAACTTTGCAAATATATTTAGGAGACACATATCGATGTTTGTAATTAGTTTTGATGTAGATACTAAAATAAAACGGAAAAAAATAAGAGCAGTTTCAAGCTTTCAGTACAAAACTAATTTAAGCCTTCGTTTAGGTTTGTTAAAGTTTACTACGATGAAAAATAGCATATTCTGACATAGTTCCCGAGATATCTGGGGAAAACTCATTTCCACGCTCGCGCACGTCGGCGTCGCAGAGGAGGAACGGATGAAAGTGATTTTTTATATTGGATTCGTTAAGAGGGTGGGAAGTGACATAGACTGCTAATCAGAATTGCCCAAAATAGTTCCTGAGGGATGTGGAGAAAACAATGTCTACGCTCGCACACTACTCCCCCTCAGTCATAAAAAGGATGGCCACGCGGGTGAAGCAGCGGGCAAAAGCTAGTTGATTTTAGGTCCTTGTATTATAAAAACAGAAGTCTTGGAACAGCGGTTTAGCTGACCTGGGGGGGGGGGGGGACACGCTCAAAAGTCTGAATCGAAAAATGGTTTTTACACACCCGCCCTATCCAACGACGACCTATCTAACGAAACCCCAAATCCAGGTCCTAAGCTGTCTACCTACCAAATTTCAGCCAGTTATGTTCAGTAGTTAGTTTTCGCGTGAACATAGTTTTTATGTCTGTCGTGCTGTCGAGCGTGGGAACTGAGTCAACTCTAGATCCCTTGGGAACTATGTCGGGCTATGCTAATTAGTAGTCAATTCGATATCAGTATTAATTAGCACGTCGATCTTTCGCTTCATTGCGAAGTGACAGAAATTATCAAAAAAGAGAGAGTTAACAGCTATCCTATGGGAACCACTTAAGAAATCTGGATAAAAAGTAGCCTATATTTTAATCCAGGACCTAACCTATTGTGTGCCAAGTTTCATCCCGATCCGCCTTGTGGTTGAAGCGTGAAAGAGTAACAAACATCCATTCACACATACAAACTTTCGCGTTTATAATATTAGTAGGATAGGTACCTATTTGAGATGTTTTTCTAATCATGAAACTGAATAACTTTTGTTCTACAACGTTGCTGAAATTGTAACAAAAATGTACTTACCATACAATTTTGGCTCATTAGCGGATCGATTTGTACAAAGATTTTATTTACGATTTCAGCAGTTGTAGAACAAATGTTTTTCGGGTGCATGAGTATTAGTTCCTCTCAAAAAATGTGTTGTATGTTACTTAACACCTCCTGCACCTACTTAACACCTCCTGTACCTACACAAAAAGATATGTATTAATGAAATACTTACCCGATAAGGGTACACCAATAGCTATAGGCACAGCTTGAGAGCATTGCACGAAGCCCCACGTTCGAGCGAAATTCCGTGATCGCACCCGTTCGTAAGTGTACATCTTCAGTGAATAGTGGTATCCGCCACAAAATATACCTAGAAACGAGATGGAATCTTGAACTGTAATAGAACACGGCAGTCACTTAAATCACATTTAAGGGTGAACTGGGAAGCGAAGACGTCTGCAAGAAAAAAATAGACTCCTTATATCAAGGGGTACCCCTATGTATATTCAGCGATTTTTAGTAGTTTAGGAGATATAATTTTATTTTTCATAATTTTCACCTAACATAGGTTTTGATTTTTTTTTCTTTCTTTTGGGTGTTTGGGGAAGGGTTTTTGTGTTAAAGTATATCCATAACACCACCTACCACCTGAATAAATACGATTTACCTAGGCTTTGTAGAAGTTAGTTAGAATTTAGTCTAAATTACTACTTAACTTTAATGGTCCCAAAAGTTGAAGTTCTAAAAAAATTGGAATCGGTGAGTATTTTAAAAAACTTCTATGGACCTTCAAGATGAAAAGACTTAAAAAAAAACTAGACCATAACTAGCTTTTGTTTTTTTGTATTTTGCCTTCAATCAAAGTAGAAAGGGTGATTTAGGAGGAAAATTGAGTATTTTTTTTCTATTAAAATTATTACTATTTCCCTTTCCATTATGACAAATTATTATGAAAAATTATAATTTGTGAAAAATACTTAAATACTTTTTTGTGTTAAAGTATATCCATAACATTACCTACCACCTGAATAAATACGATTTACCTAGGCTTTGTAGAAGTTAGTTAGAATTTAGTCTAAATTACTACATAAGTTTAATGGTCCCAAAAGTTGAAGTTCTAAAAAAATTGGAATCGGGTGAGTATTTTAAAAAACTTCTATGGACCTTCAAGATGAAAAGACTTGAAAAAAACTAGACCATAACTAGCTTTTGTTTTTTTGTATTTTGCCTTCAATCAAAGTAGAAAGGGTGATTTAGGAGGAAAATTGAGTATTTTTTTTCTATTACAATTATTATTATTTCCCTTTCCATTATGACAAATTATTATGAAAAATTATAATTTGTGAAAAATACTTAAATACTTCGCTTTCAAAATGTATTTTGGTTATTGTATTTAATGTTAAAATTATTTCTTTATTTTTTAAGTACACCTTGTTTAGTTTTTCCCTTATTAATCATTTCAAATAACACATTGACATAATAAAAAAGAAAAAATAATCATTTAAATAAAAAAAGATACTCAATTTTCCTCCTAAATCACCCTTTCTACTTTGAAGACAAAATACAAAAAATAAAAGCCAGTTAAGGTCTAGTTTTTTTTAGGTTTCTCATCTTGAAGGTTCATAGAAGTTTCTGAAAATACTTTGAAACTACTCACCCGATTCCAAATTTTATTAGAACTTGAACTTTTGGGACCATTAAGCTTAAGTAGTAATTTTAAATTTCCGACTAAACTCTAACTAACTTCTACAAAGCCTAGGTAAATCGTATTTATTCAGGTGGTAGGTGGTGTTATGGGTATACTTTAACACAATAATCCCCTCCCCAAACATCCAAAAGAAAGAGAAAAATAAAATCGATGATGGTGAAAATTATAAATAAATTCTCTCTCATAAACTACTAAAAATCGCTGAAAAAAAACACGAACTAAGTCACGTATTGTTAAAATACTTTAAATGAGGCCCTCTATCACCTCCTAAATGCCTACACCGTTCCCCCAAACACTCTGTACATGTGAAAAAAAAAGATTTAATGTTTGTCAGAAGTTGACATTCGGGGCACGTTTCGTAGGCCTCATTCATAGGCTATGAGTAGTAAGGCTGATTAGTACTAACTAGAGACCGAACGAAACAAGATTTTCAGCCGAAACCAAAAGCCAATGCCGGCTTTTGTTTTAGTTTCGGCGAAAACCGAAACTTTTTAAGACATGTTAAATTTCTATATTTATTTAAAAATCGAATTACATTTTATATAAATATATTTTTTGATATCAAAATAGTTGGGAACTATATAGGAATGGAAAAGATATGAAAAAAATCTACATAAATCTTGCATTAGAAAAATTCTATCCAATTACAAAAGATCACTGCCACTGGGGGGTTGTACCAGGACCCATGCTTGCCCGTTGTTATTTATTCTTTTACTAAAATATACTAGAGCCTTTGTTTCAGTGGTGTCGAAGGTTCGGCTAGTTTTTGGCCCAAAATAGAAACCATGGTTGTAGAGTTTTGGCCGAAACCGATTCTTCGGTCGGTCACTAGTAGGTACCAACCCTACCCCCTACACCCCCTCCTCCCCTACACTACTTAGCCGTATTGTGCGGAGTACCGTCTGATTAGTGATTACATAACCATGAAATAATAAAAAAATAATAAAAACAATATAAAAAATAAATTAAAATTATTCTTTCTTGCTAATCCTAATATAAAATTCGAATAATCATAAAATTCTGAACATTAGTAATAGATATAATAACATACAAATTATAATAATATAAAATAAAAAATACTCCAAAAGTCACATCCTGTTTGTCAAGAAATCATACCTGTGTCAGCGACATACACTCACACACAGTCACACTGAAAGTACTTTCACAGATAGGAGTTACTTATTGACGTTACCATTGTTCTTGTGTTGTGAACATCTTTATGGCAATTCTTTTTATTTAAGTACCTACACTAAATAAGTATGCCTTGGGTGTCACCTACCCTCATTATTAAATCAAATAGTCTTCGACTTCTGTGCAATACAAAAACCCGATAGGGTTTCTTTTGTACTGTATTTATATCTGTACGTTTGTTCTTTAAAGCAATAAATAAAAAAAAAGAAAAAAAAGAAAGGGATGTAGGTTAAAGGCAGTTCCAACTTACCATAAACCCAAGCGAACATCACGTATCCTCGATACGACCCCTCTACAGCCGTCAGAGCCATAGTCGCCAAACTGCACACGAAGACCGCAGCCTGAGTCAAGTATTGGCGCGCGATCCTGCATTCTGTTGAGTTCTGATGCACGAGCAGCCCGAAAGCTACACAGCCGACAGCCCAGGCGAGGCCCAGGTATGCCTGCAGTATTTCTGCTGTGTCGCCCAATCCTGGAGATAACACGGAAATTGGGATCATTCAGATAGGATTCAGATTAATTTTGCTCACTGCTACCACCATGATTGTTCGTTTGTTCTTAATAGTAATAAAAAAACGAGCGAGACCTACAGTATTCGCATATGATGTGTAACAAATCACTGTTACACATTTCCGTCCCATTTCACGAAATCACTCCCACAAATTGCAGGAAAGCGAGAGCAAAGCTCATTCGTCAGATCGAATAGCGCGCGCTTTCGCGACTTCCTGTTACACATTTCCGTCCCATGTTACACATTTCGGTCCCATTTCACGAAATCACTCCCACAAATTGCAGGAAAGCGAGAGCAAAGATGTTACACATCAAAAAATTAAGAAAACTATGTTTCTATAATTCCTTATGATAGGAAGTTTTATTCATACGGCTTAGATTGCTCTTTTGTAGTTAGGACGTGTATAAATGAGCAAAATAACAATTTAGAAAGCGAATGTATCACAGCGATCGACTCGACGAGATAAATTTATTGTTTACTTCTTAGCGGGCCTGAAGTTTGCCTAACTTTTCTGTTTTGTGTCGTCTTGAAGATATATACAACTGAACAACGACACAATCGATAACGATAGCAATCTGAAGTTGGAGGTTTAATCACACAAAATACTGTTTTAAGTCTCTAGAAGGCACAATTTTCCATACAAACGTAGTTGCGTTTTAATACAAAAATCACTTGCCGGATCGAATTCAAACTTAGTAAATATATTGAGAAAATACCTATCGTAACATACCTACCTACCTTACATTATTGTATAATAGCAGTAAGTTTTCCAAATATAATAAAAAAATATAAAAAACATGTGTAATTTATTTTTGACGTTCCAAAATAAAACGAAACAAATGAACGTGATGAAACTTCCATTACAAAACTAACTTGTTTGTTTCCCGTGGCACTAGCGACCGCCTAGCACTACCAGTAGTTAGTGCCAAAGTTATTTTTCTTCTCTCGCGCCACTACCACATTCTGTTAGCTAATTAGACTCATATATCAAAATTACCAATGGACTAACTCATTTCCGATGGCTCTACTGCTCTTCCTAAGGTAAAGCGTCTCCGTTTTACCTTAGGCAACAATTCTTTCGTATGTTTGGATGTCCGGATGTCCGGATGTTCTTCTCTACAGTTCGCATTTCTCAACCAATTCTCGTGAAATTTTGTAAGCAGGTTCGATTTTTTTTTGTCGATTCAGTTTGTGGAATTTTTTCAAAATAGTAGAGCCAGTGGGGTTAAACATTTAAAAAATATCATAAATCAGCCATTTCGAAAAACTCGCGACGTCTACAGCTCACAGAGCCACTATTTATTTAGTTCTGTTAAGATTGATTACGATTAAAAACCAATCACAGACATCGATATTTGTCTTCTTAATACATTTGCAAAGTTTGGATTCGATCCAGCATTTCGTTTTTGTATTAGGTACTAAAGCGGAACTACGTTTGTATAAAACTCGAGCCTTGTCTTGCTTTCCTTTTCGTTACCTTCTTCTTCGGCGTGATACGCCAAATAAAATATCGGCGTGTTGATCCCAAACGCGGCTATCCCCGTTGACACCAGGAGGATCCTCACAGTTTTAGACTTGAGTGTAGAAAAATCGAAGAAAGGCTGCCTATCGTCAGATTTGTTCCTGTCCTTTAGTTTTCGCTTAATCTTGTTTTGGTTCTTCAGATGTAGGATGGCGCGCCGCTGAGGGTGGTACAGTGACGCCGACCGGTAGAAAGTGCCAAGTATAAACGTTACGAATATCACTACCGTCACAGCCTGAAGTCCTAATCGCCATCCGATTGCTCTGAAAAAAAAAACCGTTATGAAAGAAAGCCCTATAAGTGGGGGTTACCCTATTGTTGTCACTCGTTCCATTAATATTACCTCCCCATTAAACCGTAAACACCGTATTTGCGGTTACTGTAGCTCTAGGCAAAGAGTAGGGACGACAAGATTTGAGTGTAACTTTGGCTTAAAACGAGAAAAAACGTCCCACCTCTTCTTAGCCATGTCAGTTAACGATCTAGTTTGAGGTGGAAACATTAGATGGCGGTAGTAGCGCCTGTTTCTAATTGGTTTGCGCGAATTTTGTCATGTATCCGACTGACATTTGGATTTTGAAGTATAGTCTGTGAAAACTGTCGTCTAACAGCGTTTTTCTCTATCTCTTGTAGTTGAGAATTTCCCCATAAGGAACCTTAAAAAAACTCACCATATTAAATGAAAATGTGACTGACTGGTATATCAACGCCCAGCCGAAACCACTGAACGGATATCGCTAAAATTTGGAATACAGATTGACGTTTGGCGGCGTTTGAAATTAGGATGTGGGCACCCGTTAAGAAAAGTTTTTGGGAAATTCGCGGGAACGGGATCTGCGCGGGCGAAGCCGCGGGCACCCATTAATTTTTTGTATGACGGCCAAAAAAATTGGCGGCAATGGTGAAATTATATCCAAAATATTAAAGATAAAAAAAACCTAACCACTGACTGTTCAAAGCTCCATCTCTATGTTAGGCCAAGAAATTTCTAGCTCCCTGGTATATAAGGTGACAGCGCGCAGATTGTGGGGGTAGAAAATGTAACGTCATAAAGATGGCGGTACAAATAAAAAATCATGAAGCATATTATGTGGGGTATCAAATGAAAGGTCTTTGTGAGTAGATTAAAAATGTATAACATAACATATCATTTTTTCTACTTAGTTAAACAAATTATTAGAAAACGTCCAAAAATACCACCATTTAGGGTTGGTTTTTTCTGTTCTCTAGTTATATTTTCTTTCTAATCATCATCATCCTAACAAACGAAGGACGTCCACTTCTGGACATAAGCCTCCTCCAAGGATTTCCACGACGACCGGTTCTGCGCTGCCCGCATCCAGCGGCTTCCCGCCACCTTCACCATCGGTCCACCATGTGGGAGCTTTCATACGCTACGTTTTCCGGTTTGAGGTCGCCACTCGATAACTTTACTGACTCAACGGCCATCTGTTTTACGAGCTATGTGTCCCACCCACTGCCACTTAAGTTTAGCAATTCTAAAAGCTATGTCGGTTACTTCGGTTCTCCTACGGATCTCCTCGTTTCTGATTCGATCACACAGAGAAACTCCTAGCACAGCACGCTCCATTGCCCATTAGGTGACCTTGAGCCTTCTTATGAGGCCCATAATAAGCGACCATGTCTCAGTTCCGTATGTCATCACTGGCAACACACTGGTCAAAGACCCTTAGTCTTGAGACACTGCGGTATTTGGGACGTGAAGATATTGCGAAGCTTCCTGAACGCTACCCAGCCGATAAGGATTCGTCGATTGATCTCTTTCTTGAAGATGGACCTACCTAGCTGGACTGTTTGTCCCAGGTATACATATTCGTCAACCACTTCCAGTGTAGAGTCTCCAACCTTCAGAAGGGTGGCTGCGACACGTACACTGGTCAAAGACCTTGGTCTTAAGACGCTGCGGTTTTTGGGACGTGAAGATATTGCGAAGTTTTCCGAACGCTGCCCAGCCAGAAGGTGTTGAAGTCGCCGATTTTTGTTAGTTGGTCTTCTTATTCTACTCGTATATAAGGTGTAACAAAATTAGCTGAAACTATTTTAACTGGTGCTTCTACCCATGAAACTGAACAATTTGAAACCCATAGTCAAATCTCAAAAAATTTTTTGAACTTCCCATACTAAGTTGGCTGATCTGCTGTTCGAGTTAGTATGAGAGAGCCAATTTTTTTTTTCGATTTGACTATGGGTTCCATGGGGAAAGTTGTTCAGTTTCATTCAGTTCATGGGTAGAAGCACCAGTTGAAATAGTTTCAGCTAATTTTGTTACACTAACTACTTATTTGTTTTTGAGAAGTTTTGCAGTTAATGCGAAAAATAGGGTCGACAGTATATATTTTTACAGTAAAAGTGGTAATATTTTTATAATGGTATTCAATTCATTAGATCAATCAATCAATTAATCAATTTGCTTATTTTCTTACCGCAAACGTGTCTCACATAATTTATAAATTTTTCGTACATAATAGTATAACATATGTAGTTTGTGAGAGACTGGAGCCCAAACCAGGAAAATATGGTCGCTTACTTAACCGCCTCCGTGGTGCAAAGGTCCATTCGCTTCACACCAGTTCGATTTGTAAGACTCGCGCACCACTCACCCTAAAATACAGTCATAAAAACGACGTCTACGCGGGCGAAGCCGCGGGCAAAAGCTAGTATCTCCTAATTATACCAAAAAATTGGCATTCGTTTCCTAATACTTTGACATAACAAATTTGTATGAAATTAAAAATTAGGTAAGTTATCAAGTACGATTCCTAAATATTTTACATCCGATACTCTCTCTACTCTAGGCAGCAACTACATTCTTGATTATTACCGAGACAGATTAGGGAGTGACGTGTAAGATTCACATTACAAGCAGGTTGAGTAGATTTTTGAATAGAAAAGGTACTTAGTTTTCTCGGAATTGAGAGTTAGTAGATTATTTCCCAGCCATGCACATACCATGTTAAGGCCACCAAGTGCCCTAGAAAACGTTTAGGCCAACTCGGCGAAGGTGAAAATCTGGCCACTAGGTAAAGAAAATGGCACAACTCAATCATATAAACGAGAAAAATAGTTGGACCCAGTATACTTTCTTGGGAAACACCAAAGGTAAGGTTCTCAGGCTGGCTTAGAGTAGTACTTATTTTTACACTTTGTGTTCTGTCACTGAGATAATCTTGAAAAAGTTCAAGCTGGCGATCTCTTATACCAGCATTCTCCAGCTTTCTTATCAGTAAAGGAACGGACACCGTATAAAACGCCTTTCCTAAATGTAAGAAGATAGCCAGGCATTTTTTCTTACTATCTAGTGCTATCTTCGTTTTCTAAAACCGAACTGGTTTGGTGAGATGTTATTTTATTTTTCCAAGTATGATATCAATCTATTGTTAATAAGTTGCACGTTAATAAAAAATCTTAGAAACACCAACAGTACAGGATACGATGAAATATCAACCAAAGAAGTGAAGCATGTATGTTACCTTATATCTCATATTCTTAGTCATATAATAAATATTTGTTTTGAGCAAGGAGTATTTCCATCCAAGCTTAAAAAAACTGTTATTAAACTTATACGTTAATAATCTGCGAATTTATATAGACAAAACTAAAATCATGAATTTCAGGCAGAGAGGATGTGATACTTTATCTACTAAGACATTTCATGGCGACAAAGAGGTTAGTCTAACTGAAACTAGATTTTTTTTGTTACCGCTCGTAGTATTTACGTGGCGTTAGACGAGATATTGTGACGACACAATTTTGTTACCGCTGGTTGTATTTGCGTGGCGACAGACGAAATATTGTGACGACACAATTTTGTTACCGCTCGTTGTATTTGCGTGGCGATAGACGAGATATTGTCACGGCACAATTTTGTTACCGCTCGTTGTATTTGCGTGGCGATAGACGAGATATTGTCACGGCACAATTTTGTTACCGCTCGTTGTATTTGCATGGCGATAGACGAGATATTGTGACGACACTATTTTGTTACCGCTCGTTGTATTTGCGTGGCGATAGACGAGATATTGTGACGGCACAATTTTGTTACCGCTCGTTGTATTTGCGTGGCGATAGACGAGATATTGTGACGACACAATTTTGTTACCGCTCGTTTTACTTGCGTGGCGATAGACGAGATATTGTGACTACACAATTTTGTCGCGCTGTATAATTAAGTGAGGGTTAGCCTGGGGAAGAAAAATAAAACACTATGCGAAACGTTTCACAAGTCCTTCACCTTCGCTAAATCAAAGGTAGCTCCAAACATTTAATACCTATACCAAGGATTTATTTTGTTATGTAAATCATACCTGATGGCGCCTTTGATAAACGTAGACATGACAGCTATGCCCAAGCCGCTGCCACTGACTATGAAGATCTCGACGAACTCCCTTCTTCTCTTGAAGTACTGCGCCACCATCAGGGTTGAGCAGTCTCTGGTTAAACCTACGCCGACGCCCACAACCGTCCCTGGAATGGAAAATTTATTAAGGATCGGGATATTCGGTTGACATGTAAGAAAACTAGCATTCAGAGAAATCCGCTAGCTTCTAAGAATACACTGTGAAGGTCTCCAAAGAGATACCTAAGATATTTGTAAATGTCAAGCATGAAGGATTAATTAAGTTAAAGTGATTGTACATCGTGGGAGCGTCGGTGGCTTTACCGTTAGGGCCGCTACATCCTGCCTGGGAGGTCGTGGTTC
The DNA here is from genome assembly GCA_947284805.1 of Coleophora flavipennella. Taxonomy (NCBI): domain Eukaryota; kingdom Metazoa; phylum Arthropoda; class Insecta; order Lepidoptera; family Coleophoridae; genus Coleophora; species Coleophora flavipennella. The sequence continues at coordinate 721,138 of OX369273.1, forward strand.
GAATCTTGCCACGTAGCAATGTGTTTTTAGAATTTCGATTTCATATGAACGTTTATCCGAAGCTCTTACGGTGAAGGAAAACATCGTGAGGAGACCTGCACACGCCTGCGAAGAAACTTGAAGGTTGTGTGTGAAGGTTGTGTGTGAAGTCGTAATTCAGAGTAGGAACCCCTCGGTGGGAATGTATATGAGTCGATATGATGATGATTGTACATAGTTTCCGGTACTAATCAAAGGAAATAGGTAAGATCAGAAGCTCTGTGATGAACAGCACGAGAATTCCCATTGGAAAGTAATGTGATGAAGCACTTTTATGGAAAGTAAATTGACTGACTTGGTGGCGCAATTGTAACTGTAACTGCCTGCTAGGCCGAGGGTCATAGGTTCGATTCTCACCTAATGTATATTTTATATTTTTGTTTATTAAAATTCAAGCACTTAGTTGTGCGGCGTTATTTGTGCTGCCTGGGTGTTTAATATAATTATTCAAATTCAAAATTATTTTTTGACACTTAAACTAAGCTGACATCATCTATGATATGATAAGACACAGCCACCGGCACCGATACATGATTAATATAAGAAACATATGGGTAGTGAACCAAAATACAATTTATTAAAGATAATAAGTACTTTACTCGATACAATTTCATATTTCTAAAACCGTAACATGTGGGGCTTGATACAAACTTTACTCTATAGGTTATGTATAGTTAATTAAACTTTATGAAATTAGGTTGAAAAACCGGCCAAGTGCGACTTGGGGTTACACAAACAGGGTTCCGCACCAAAACTTTAACTACTAACAGAACAAGACCTCTCAGTACATACTTTGTAAAAAAAAGTTTTGCAAAATATATCGTGTGACAGACATCGCACATGAAAGGGCTTTATGTGAGAATCTCAAATATATTTTTTTATAATTTAAGATTAATAGTTTTAAAGTTATTTAAGAAAATATGCAAAAATTGACCCCCCCCCCATATACCAAAAACTACTGGGTCTAAAATTTTGAAAAAAATCATCACTTAAGAGGTTGAATGCATTGATTATAGGAAAAGCTATGAGAAAATCTAAAGTCCTTTCATTCCCAAAGGAAAAATGAAATTTCCAAAGTTCAGAGTGGCCTTTAATTTTCCCCTATTTTCTTAAATAACTTCAAAACTATTTATCTTACAATTATAAAAAGAATATGTTTCAGATTCTCACAACAAGTAATTCCACTCATTGTATTTTTTTAAATTAATAAATAAGAATGTTGTGCAATAAAGTGTTTTCAATCAATCAACAAGCCCTTTCATTTCATATGTCACACTATATATTTTGCAATTTTTTTTGAATTTATAATTTACCACCCAAAGTGATCCTATAATTGTGTTTAAAATTAATTTATGTATGTATGTATTAATTCTTTATTGCACACGAGGATTCTTATTCTTCTTATTATTCTTTAATTATCCTTCCGTCTTTGGGTCACCAACTTTCATATGTATACCAAATTTCAACTCAATCGTTTTTTTTTAAATTAAAAATTTGAGTGCTTTTGGCTGCACCTCATCTGATGGTAAGTGCCGATGCAGCCGAGGATGTGACACGAAGCTCAAATAGTGCCTATTCAGTAGTCCCGTAGTTTCGTGACAGACGGACGGATGAACGGACGGACAGACAGACAACCGAGGGATCCTATGATTGTTCCGTTTTTACCTTTTAAGGTACGGAACCCTTAAAATCAATCATAAGTTTAATATTAATTTGACAGCCTACTACAATATGTGGAATTTCGATAACGCAAATAATTTTTAATAAACTAATTTTGTCAGAAAGTGCAGAACATTCGATATGGCGCACTATTGCTTATTCTCTTGCTCTCCTATATAAATGTAGGTATGTGAAAAGAGGAGAAGTGAGGGCCTGAGGCTGGCTCACGCAACGGCCTTAACAAAGTAAATTAATTATTTAAATATAATTCGAAAATAGATAGTCTTTACTGTCAAAATTTCATAAATTGAACTAAATAAATCTCATCAACTATATTCTTCTTCGTCGTCGTTCCCTCACTGCTGAGGATCGTGACCACATAGTGTTCTCCACTTGACACGATTTTGAGCTAGGTTGACTGCCCGGTGTAGACTGCCCCCCGCCTTGCCCTTTATGACATCGGACCATCTGACTGGTGTTCTTCCTCTTGCGCGTTTTCCCTCAATCTGCCCCAAAATAATCGTCCTCGCCAGATCACGCTTTAGAGAACGCATTATGTGACCGAAGAAACCCAGCACGGGTTCTTCGCATACCGTTGAGAGCCCTTTTTTGATCTGTAGTTCCTCAAGTATGTAAACATTTGTTCGCATTGCTGTCCATAGGATTCTTAGCAGACGTCTCCAACACCACATCTCAAAATATAATTTTCCAACTATATAGTTAAAAAATATAATTTCCAACCAGAGATATGCTATATATAAGGGGAGGTAGATAGGTTACGTGCATCCAAAAAGTGAAGCAAAAAAAAGATGCCAATTGGCATCTCTTTTCTTGTAGCATTCGGTGCAATGGAAGCGAACTACCTATAACATTGTGTGTGTAAATGGCTTCCATTTTCAAATGTTGTTTGTTAGTGCATAAACCATCTATGGTAACAAATCTCTGTTTCCAACTATATAATCAACTACATAATTTTCCTGAAATCAAATTAAAGAAGTCGTTGGTAAATTTTCAGGCTAATATGCATTTAATTATTAAAATACAATTGTTTTGATGACATGAAAATTGAGGGACTTGGTATTTGGAACTTGACGTGACTATCAGGAAAATATAAAAAATGGTCTACATTATCATTAATTTGTCATTAATGCCTTTAACAAGAGTAAGTATATAAGGTCAGTTCACACGGACAGCTCTCGGTTACGAGTACACACATCTACTTTGCCTAGGGATATTTTTAGACTTTTCATACAAAACATGTTTTTGATTGAAGAACTATGAAAAATGTGAAGAATAGAAACATTCGAGATGACCATGTGCTATATTTACCCTCTTAGTTCTTATAAATTTAGTTTCAAGTGGTTTTTGTTAAAACGCGCGGAAAATGAAAACTGTTATATTGTCTTAGAATTAGAATTATGGCACAGATTGTATGAAATTAGTGGAACCGATGTTTATAAGAACTGAGAAGGTAATCGTAATTAAAGCACTTGCCTATCTTAAAAAAAAATAATTTACCCTGTACTGCAAATGTCCTGAGTAGTAGTTGAGAAGTTTATAACGCGAGTCAGCTCTCGACCATATTAGAGGGAAAGGAACGACCCGGCTCCCGATGCGCCACCATCCGCACGAACATTAAAGGAACTCACGAAAACCTTTTGCTATTTTCAACAAGGGACATCTCCGAACCACAGGTCGATCATGTACACATTTACGCAGATTACGGTACGCCTCATGATTTTAATTTTTTATCTTTTAGTAAGTATATATCTGCATCATTAATTATGTTTTTAACCATCTCCGTCTAACATCAATTCAATATTAACCACTTCCGTGGCGTCACAGCTTCACATCGGGAGGTCGCGGGTACGATTCCCGGCGGAGTATAACTTTGTAAGACTCGGTTTGTTTGGTGGCGGGGCATTTTCTAAGCCCGCCTGGCTACAGCTACCGCCATCTTATCTAGGTCTTGCCGCCAAACATTAATGGTAACAACATTGATGTGTTCCGGGTTCAAGATAGACAACCATGGTGTCGGCATCCAACACCGACCTAGGCGAGAGGGGCTGCGGTGAGCGAGCACTCGCGCTCACTGTGGAGGCGATGTCCACCGCCGGGGCACAGTGTATATAATTGCTGTGTTGGTACGCGCGTTTGAAGTCATACAAATACAACAACTTTTTGGTCATCTACAGCGCAGTGAGCGCGCATTCGTGAAACGAACGTCATTGGCACGTTAAAAATACGCCGTGTGCAAGGGCCCTAAAAGGTAATTGGTAAACTCGTGATCATGGTAAACCCTCGCGTCGTTGCTTGCGGCTTGGGCATACAAATTGATGTCCCTCGTTTGCCAATTATTCATTTACTACCCATGTATCATAAATAACTAATATGGGCGACTTAGCTTTGCTCAGTGAAAACTCGATTCGGGAAAACGAATTTTCCCAGAGATGAGATAGATCAATTGTTCGCCCCCGTAAACCCCTATATTGCAAATTCGTTTTCAAAAACGTGAACACAAATATTTAAACAATTATTTCTCTTTATAATAATGTAGGTTTTTCTCACTCAATCTTCCAACTCGAATAAATTTTATCGAAAATAAATCTATGTTTATGAAAGACGATTTAGTGCGCTCACACAACATCTGTCCGTCTTGTTACACGGAGTCAATTTCCGTAATCTTATTTTGATGTACCTATGAGTTTACCTCAACCAGTTTTATCTTCAGTTTGTCGCTCGAGCTGTCCCAATGTCTAGGTACTCGTAAAGTCAGTAATATTCCAGTTGACGGAACCCTGCCAAACAAAATAATACCAAATACCTTACCTATAGGTACAAAGAAAATCAATGTAAGCAAAACTCTCAGTCGCGAGAAAATTGTGTGTAGTACAGAAATAAAATATGACACCGAATGATGTCGTAAATTCGGTGATACCCTGCTCTAGTGTGCATTGATGGCACTAAAGATTGCATCGGATTCTGTAGATACACATTTTGCCGTCAGAATGCTTTCTCTTTGGTATAGTAAGAATGGAGATGCTTTCGATAGAGCTTCATTCACAATTAATAAGTAGTTTTCGATTTTTTTTTATTCAAATACAGAAACACGAAGGGAAAAAATGTTCAAATGTAAATATTATAATTGAAAACGCTAAACACGTTAAAATACCGATTTCAATCGCAACAACTTCTATCAATTTTGCATTATTATTTTTGGTTTTTGTTAATTTTCTAATAAAGTACCACACTGATTTTGATAAAATTTATATGGGACCACACAGAAAGCAATAGCTTTCGAATAAAAAAAGAATCATTGAAATCGGTTCACCCAGTCAAAAGTTCTGAGGTAACACATAAAAAAAAACATACAGTGGAATTGAGAACCTCCTCCTTTTTGGAAGTCGCTTGAAAATGTATTTCGTGTTATGTTGACGCCGCGCCGCTAGCTTGTCGATTTTAAACCGACTTAAAAAAGGAGGTTTTCAATTCGACTGTATGTTTTTTTTAGTATGGAGGTTCCGAGATTTCTTCGCCGATTGTGAATCGATTATAATGATTTTTTATTTTATTTAATAAGTTATGCTTCAACGGATATAAATTGTATGAAAATAGGTTAAGTACCTGCTTTTTTTAGAAAACAAAAAAAAAACTTAGTTGTTGAGATTGAAGTCGGTTTTTACCCGACTGCTCAAAAACGAGGGTTATGTTTTTTGGGTGTGGGTGTATATGTAAATATGGACGTATGTATGTATGTCTGTTTCTTTGCCTGAGCCATTAGCCTAAACGGCTTGATGGATTCTGGAACGGGAGGTGTCGTTTGATTCGTCTTGATCCCGTGAGTGACATAGGTATAAGTAGGATACATTCGTCTTGATCCCGTGAGTGATATAGGTATAAGTAGGATACATTCGTCTTGATCCCGTGAGTGACATAGGTATAAGTAGGATACATTCGTCTTGATCCCGTGAGTGACATAGGTATAAGTAGGATACATTCGTCTCGATCCCGTGAGTGACATAGGTATAAGTAGGATACATTCGTCTCGATCCCGTGAGTGACATAGGTATAAGTAGGATACATTCGTCTCGATCCCGTGAGTGACATAGGTATAAGTAGGATACATTCGTCTCGATCCCGTGAGTGACATAGGTATAAGTAGGATACATTCGTCTCGATCCCGTGAGTGACATAGGTATAAGTAGGATACATTCGTCTCGATCCCGTGAGTGACATAGGTATAAGTAGGATACATTCGTCTCGATCCCGTGAGTGACATAGGTATAAGTAGGATACATTCGTCTCGATCCCGTGAGTGACATAGGTATAAGTAGGATACATTCGTCTCGATCCCGTGAGTGACATAGGTATAAGTAGGATACATTCGTCTCGATCCCGTGAGTGACATAGGTATAAGTAGGATACATTCGTCTCGATCCCGTGAGTGACATAGGTATAAGTAGGATACATTCGTCTCGATCCCGTGAGTGACATAGGTATAAGTAGGATACATTCGTCTCGATCCCGTGAGTGACATAGGTATAAGTAGGATACATTCGTCTCGACCCCGTGAGTGACATAGGTATAAGTAGGATACATTCGTCTCGATCCCGTGAGTGACATAGGTATAAGTAGGATACATTCGTCTCGATCCCGTAAGTGACATAGGTATAAGTAGGATACATTCGTCTCGATACCGTGAGTGACATAGGTATAAGTAGGATACATTCGTCTCGATCCCGTGAGTGACATAGGTATAAGTAGGATACATTCGTCTCGATCCCGTGAGTGACATAGGTATAAGTAGGATACATTCGTCTCGATCCCGTGAGTGACATAGGTATAAGTAGGATACATTCGTCTCGATCCCGTGAGTGACATAGGTATAAGTAGGATACATTCGTCTCGATCCCGTGAGTGACATAGGTATAAGTAGGATACATTCGTCTCGATCCCGTGAGTGACATAGGTATAAGTAGGATACATTCGTCTCGATCCCGTGAGTGACATAGGTATAAGTAGGATACATTCGTCTCGATACCGTGAGTGACATAGGTATAAGTAGGATACATTCGTCTCGATCCCGTGAGTGACATAGGTATAAGTAGGATACATTCGTCTCGATCCCGTGAGTGACATAGGTATAAGTAGGATACATTCGTCTCGATCCCGTGAGTGACATAGGTATAAGTAGGATACATTCGTCTCGATCCCGTGAGTGACATAGGTATAAGTAGGATACATTCGTCTCGATCCCGTGAGTGACATAGGTATAAGTAGGATACATTCGTCTCGATCCCGTGAGTGACATAGGTATAAGTAGGATACATTCGTCTCGATCCCGTGAGTGACATAGGTATAAGTAGGATACATTCGTCTCGATCCCGTGAGTGACATAGGTATAAGTAGGATACATTCGTCTCGATCCCGTGAGTGACATAGGTATAAGTAGGATACATTCGTCTCGATCCCGTGAGTGACATAGGTATAAGTAGGATACATTCGTCTCGATCCCGTGAGTGACATAGGTATAAGTAGGATACATTCGTCTCGATCCCGTGAGTGACATAGGTATAAGTAGGATACATTTTTACACAGCCCAAAAAGGTTAAGGGTAAAAAGGGGGTAGATACATAAAGTTGTGCCGTAGCTCAGAAATGGCTCCGACTCAGCATATGGATCTTAAAACTTCCTTTTAACCGCCTCCGTGACGTAGTGGTTAAGTCCATTAGCTTTACATCAGGAGGTCGCGGTTTCTATTCTCGGCGGAGTCTAACTATGTAAGACTCGATTTGGTTGGTGGAAGGGCAATTTAGCAGCCCGCCTGGCTCTAGGTACCACCACCATCTTATCTATTTCTTGCCGCCAAACACAAATGGTAACAGCATTGATGTGTTGCGGCTTAAAGATAAGATACCCAGTTCCCCATTGCGTTGAGGAATCTTGGTAAGTCCGCTTCCATCTTTACCACTATCGTCACTTACCATCAGGTGAGATGATGCCAATGGCTTACCAATTGTGTATAAAAAAGTCCTACAGAATACATAAAGTACAGGTATATAGGCATACAATCACTCGTTCCTGGTGGTTAGACTAGTATAACTACGAGGAAGACCTCATTCCTGTTGGTGCCACCGCAGCCAGTAGACATCGACTGTCGATTGTCAATAAAACAACTGATAAGTCTTTCGCGAGGCTCCTCGACAGTCAATCAAACCTGACGAAGAAGGAAACCTATTGTAGGTAAACCCCATCTTATCTGTCTTGCTATCTGAATCTTTGTAAGCTCGCCTTTATCTTCGGCATCATCGTCACTAAATAATAGGTGTGATGATGCCAAGGGCTTACCAACAGTGGATAAAAAAAACAGCCAAGTTCGAGTCGGAATCGCGCAAAGTAGGATTCCGTGGCCTCTTCAAGAAATAAATGTATATTTGAAAAAACTGTACTTTTTTACTTATGTACATATGCAAGTCGGTGACCCAAAGGCGGACGTGTAACGTGGACGTGTCATCATATCAGCCGAAAGACGTCCACTGCTGGACAAAGGCGACGACCGGTTCTGCGCTGCCCGCATCCAGCGGCTTCCCGCAACCTTCACCAGGTTATCCGTCCACCAAGTGGGAGGCCTGCCTGCACTATGGTTTCCGGTGCGTGGTCGCCACTCGAGAACTTTACTGCCCCAACGGCTGTCTGTTCTACGAGCATTGAGTAATAGATCAAATGAAATTGCGTTGTAAGAATCTCAATTATATTTTTTATATAATTTTAAGATAAATAATAGTTTAAAAGTTATTTAAGGAAATCGGTCCATCAGTAGTTTTGAAGCTAATTGACTGTGACAGACAGACAGACAGAGTGATCCTATGCTGGTTCCGTTGTACCTTTTGTGGTACGGAACCCTAAAAATTCGTGTTTGTACAGAGTGCTGTAAAAATATTTGCCTAAATTACAATTCAGCAATTATTGCAAAATTATCGAAAAAACTCCATTCTAATTCCCTCTTCGGCATAATCGTTTATCCACAATTAATGAACCTTGGCGTCATCTTGGCATCAGGTGAGATGACGCCAAGGGCTTATCAATTGTGGATAAAAAAAACTTCGTTCTTCGTAGGTATAGCGAGTTTTCACTATTAAGCGGGATACTACTACGCGCTACTGGCCTACGAGTACTCTTACGTGCGGACTAGCAACTAGTACTCGTATGTTTCTAGGTACTATTATTGACGAGAAGCTTGACTGGAAAGAACAGGTTGAAAAAGTATGTGCAAAAGTCAATAGTTTCAGTTTTGCTATTTATAAACTGACTAAGGTAGCGACAAGACATACTGCAGTCACAGCATACTTTGCTTACGTAGAATCGGTCCTCAGATACGGTCTCATAATATGGGGGAACAGTACTAATGTCAAAAAGGTTTTTATCGCTCAAAAAAAGTGTGTCCGTGCCATATTCGGTGTTTCACAAGATATTTCATGTAGGCCCTTATTTAGAAACCTAAAAATACTGCCACTACCGTGTCTTTATATACAAGAAATGGCAAAAGTAGTTAAACAAAATCAACAAGTGTTCTACAGAAAAGTTAGAGACGTATCAGTCCGAAATAAGAGGAATCCTGACAGGTTAGTAACGGATGAGATTCCCAAAACAACGCGATTTCAGAAAAATTGTTACTGGATGGGCCACATAATATATAATAAAATACCGCAATCGATTCGGGAATTGCCCTCTAACAAATTTAAGGCAACATTGCATGATTGGCTTCTTCAGAACATGTTTTATTCCGTTGAGGATTTTCTAAAACATCATCATTACAGCTCATATACGTCCCCACCGAGGGGCTCGAGCCTACCCTAAATCAGGGCGATTAGGCCTTAGTCGACCACGCGGGCCCAGTGCGGGTTGGTCGACTTCACACACAACCTTCGAGTTCTAAAACATAAGCAATGTTAATCTGTAGTATTAATCTGTAGTATAATTATTTTATTTGAATTATTAATTTGGAAAATGTTGAATAATTACTTGGACCTACTTTATTTTATTTTATTATTTATGTACTTATAAATAATATTTGCATGCTATTAACATTTAAGTAGCTAAATAATCTATAACTATTGTAAGATCTTTTATACTTACCTTATTTAAAAGCAAATAAAGCATTCTATTCTATTCTATTCTATGTGCGGACTAGCAACTAGTACTCGTATGTGCGGACTAGCAACTAGTACTCGTACGTGCGGACTAGCAACTAGTACTCGTACGTGCGGACTACGCGAGCGTAGTGAAGTTAGCAACTAGTACTCGTACGTGCGTACTGCACGAGCGTAGTGTAGTTAGCAACTAGTACTCGTACGCGCAGACTGCGCGAGCGTAGTGTAGTTAGCAACTAGTACTCGTACGTGAAGACTCGTACGTGCGGACTACGCGAGCGTAGTGAAGTTAGCAACTAGTACTCATACGTGCGGACTGCGCGAGCGTAGTGTAGTTAGCAACTAGTACTCGTATGTGCAGACTGCGCGAGCGTAGTGTAGTAAGCAACTAGTACTCGTACGTACGGACTGCGCGAGCGTAGTGTAGTTAGCAACTAGTACTCGTACGTGCAGACTGCGCGAGCGTAGTTTAGTTAGCAACTAGTACTCGTACGTACGTGCGGACTGCGCGAGCGTAGTGTAGTTAGCAACTTGTACTCGTACGTGCGGACTGCGCGAGCGTAGTGTGGTTACCAACTAGTACTCGTACGTGCGGACTGCGTGAGCGTAGTGTAGTTAACAACTAGTACTCGTACGTGCGGACTGCGCGAGCGTAGTGTAGTTAGCAACTAGTACTCGTACGTGCGGACTGCGCGAGCGTAGTGTAGTTAGCAACTAGTACTCGTACGTGCGGACTGCGCGAGCGTAGTGTAGTTAGCAACTAGTACTCGTACGTGCGGACTGCGCGAGCGTAGTGTAGTTAGCAACTAGTACTCGTACGTGCGGACTGCGCGAGCGTAGTGTAGTTAGAAACTAGTACTCGTACGTGCGGACTGCGCGAGCGTAGTGTATTTAGCAACTAGTACTCGTACGTGCGGACTGCGCGAGCGTAGTGTAGTTATCAACTAGTACTCGTACGTGCGGACTGCGTGAGCGTAGTGTAGTTAGCAACTAGTACTCGTACGTGCGGACTGCGCGAGCGTAGTGTAATTAGCAACTAGTACTCGTACGTGCGGACTGCGCGAGCGTAGTGTAGTTAGCAAGTAGTGGCACAGATGAGATAGTAGTTGCTCTACTTTGTAACCAGTGGTATACAAGAAGGCTGTTGAGATATTAGGTAATGTCTTGAATCAATTTAAACTGGAGCTTCTACTTCGATCCATTAAACTGAATACCCTAACTTAATCCATATGAATTAAACATTAAAATCACGACTGCTTGAAACATAGCCCTTCTTTTTTGGGCAGTAGGGCAAAAATATCGTATGTCACTCACGGGTTCAACGACACCTCCCACTCCAAATATCCATTCCATCAGGCCGTTTAGGCTACTCGCTCAACCAAAGAAGCAGACATACTACATACTCGTACATATGTACATACATAATACATACACTCGAAAAACATTGCTTTCCCTTTTTGGGCAGCCGGGTAAATGTTTTGCCAAGGAACTGCTTGCAAATTTTCAAATCAAATTTGAACTTAGCTCACAAATTTATTAACTTCTCTGCCAAATTTTTACTAAGTAATAAAGCTAGCCAGGCGGGCTTATAAAATGCCCTTCCACTAACAGAACCGAGTCTCCTAAAGTTAGACTCTGCCGGGAACTGAACCCACGACCTCCTGATGTAAAGATAACGGTTTTAACCATTACGCCACTGAGGCGGTTAAAAATCATGTATACTTATCACATGCAGAGGATATCATGTACACTCATCAAGGGGAGCTCGTCAGGGGGAGCTCGTTTTATTTGTCTCGCAACAAATCATTATCAATTTGAAACTGTGTGCTTGAAATTGAGATTTATAACGTTCGTCCTTATTTGTCCGACTCCCAACAAGAAGGGGAATGTTCGACTGCCTAAACAGGAGGGTCATGTTGTTCGAGTGTATGGATGTCTCTTTTTTTGGCTGAGTGAGCCTGTAGCCTCAACGGCTTGATGGATTTTGGAGTGCCAGGTCACAGTATATATACTAGTACTAAGCCAGGTGCTGTTGTTAGAACAGGGATGGCGTGAACAAAATAAGTTGTTTTAAAACACGCGGTTCAAACAGTGTTTAAAACAGTTTGAAATTAAACGATTTTTTTTGTTCAAAAACACATTTTAGCAAAATAGTTAGACAATGTTTAAAGCATGTACAAAAAAACAAGGTTTAAAACTACGTTTAGAGTGGAAATGAGTTTTCCCCAGATCCCTTCGGAAACTATGCCAGGATATACTTATTAATTAATTATGTCATTCCCACCTCCTAAACCATCTCTTGGCAAAGAATCACAACAATCGTTTGTTTCGTTGCGATGTTAAAGAAATTAACCAAAAAACCGGTATTTTTTTCAGTTCAAAGATAAAGATTCAAGATTCAAGATATTTATTCAAAATAGGTGCAAATTACACTCTTTCTGATAGTCATAAAAAAGTGATTACATTGGGATGGGGTGTTTTGACCATCATTGTGTAGTCGGTTATTCTTTATCCCGGAAAACTAAAGAGGTCCCGTGGGAAAGTAGATCTATTGATACTTACAATAATAACAATAGAGTACTTTTTTCCCCATATTAGCAACACATACCACACATTATAATCATAGCAGCAGAATGTCAATAGATGGCACTGCAGGGATAATAAAACGCGCTTAAGTTGTATTAAAATATTATTTCATACTTTTGAGTGGATTTCTTTTATGTATTTTTCAGCATACGCTATTTTACACAACCTCTGGAACTATGGCACGTAGCGATGTGTTTAATAGACGAACAGATAAATATTTTTTAACAGGGGGCACAGATATGGGAACTCTTCTGACGGCGACTATTTGCGTGTGGCAGTTGCTCTCCGCCTGCAATATCAATATCTGTGAACATCATCAATGTATTTGCGGGTCCACCGTGGAGGCAATTGGCCATCACGCATTGAGTTGCGGTCGTTGTTTGTGAAGATTCCCACGTCACCAATTCCTTAATGACCTCACTCGGAGGGCACTGGTCTCGGCCAGATGGAATATTCCATCTTTGATGCAGCCGCCGGGCTTTATTCGATCTGATGGCAAAAGGCCGGAGGGTTAAAACAGGTGCCATGGGAGAGAGGAACGTGCCTGCTTTGGGACACCACTTTTTCTGCCTCACTCCTCACCCGTACGGTTCTGCTGCTCAATTTGAATAGAATAGAATAGAATAGAAAAACTTTTATTTAGAGCACAGTACAACAATTTCCAGGTACAATTTACAAACGATAGAAATAAACTATAAAGAATAGCTGTACTGTGCACCAAAACGGTACTGACTCAGCATATGCTGCAGTATACTCTGCAGCGCTGTTATTCTGCCAGAAACCGGTTCGGCGAACGAAAGCACGCTCTTCACATGTTAAAAATAAATTTAATAAATTAAAATACTAACAATAAAAATGTTATTTTTTAAAAGTAGAGGCACAAGAACGAACAAATTACATCGTTGTAAAACTAAATAGGTACAACTGTGTGCGATTGTATGCATGCCTAGTATGTTAGTAAATAGCTCATGATAGTAAATTTGCGGCGAGAAAGAAGCATAATAAGTACTCAGTCTTGAAGGAAAATTACTGCTTTGTGCCGCTGGTCTGTCAACCGGCTGCTGAACCCTCAGAGGCCTTTGCCTTCATTAAGGAGATTGGCCGTCGCCTTCGAGAGAGGAGATGTGACGCCCGCTCCGAGTCCTATCTGCTGCTAAGGTTGTCTATTGCCATCCAGCGCGGCAACGAGAAGTGCGTCATGGGCTCCTTTGGAGTTGATACTACTCGAGGATTTGACCCATATTAATATTTTTAGGAAATTTTATTTATAGATTGATATAATGATTTGAATAAGTTTTTTGATAATATAGGTATATTTGTTTTTTCATCATATCAATTTATATACGTCCCCACCAAGGGGCTGGACAAAACAAAAAGATGTAGCAGTATTTAAAAGAGCACTTCTAATCTTTAAACTGAAGAACTATCCAAGGAACGTATGGTTAGTTAGGGCACGTTAAGTTACGTAAGTCGAGGTATTTTAATGCGAGAAATGATGTCGTTACATCACTGGGCACTGGGTAACGTTTCGGCATAGTAAAAGGTTTACTATGGTTCAGGTTCCAGTTTTGGGATAAATATGAATTAATTGAATTTAGCAGATTCCCTGTAGTACCTTTTAGGATTTTTTATGATCGAGCAAAGTACATCCAATCGTGGACAAATAGCACATTCTTTAGACAATACCCTCAGGTATAATTTTTGAAATAGCTTTATTCAATAGTAAATACCTAAAACATGAACATTGATAGCGAACCAGTTTTTGTCCGCTTCTCCTCCGGTGGTGCCTTGCCTTAAGAATACAAACAGCCTCTCGCTACCGAGTGGCGTAGTAAAACCTCTTTTCTTAGATTTGTTTTTCTGGAATATTCCGGATTAATCGCTTTTACGCCACGATTTAGCGCCCGCACTTACACTGAATTTGCATGAGAAAATCCGTTGGCTGATTCCCCTCAGTCGTATCTTCTTTTATTATTTCCACTAGGTACCGACGTATTTTTCCTTCCTTTTCATTTAGCGCAATGGATTTTTTTAAAATCTGGTATTTAATTTAGAGGAACGAGGATTTGAGCAAACCGTTATCATTGGATGGAGTAAATGCCTTATACCTATCCATTTATAGTTCGTCAATAATTCTTCGATATGCATAAGACAGGCATCACTGGCTCAACCGGTAACGACTTGGTCCTTCTAACCAGAGGTACGATGAGTTTTTCAGAACTTACGTACATACTTACCGATTGCTTTAACGGAGAAGAAAAACATCGTCAGGAGACCTGCATACGCCTGCGAAGAAACTCAAAGGTTGTGTGTGAAGTCGACCAACCCGAACTGGGCCTGCGTGGTCGACTAAGGCCTGATCGCCCTAATTTAGGGTAGTCTCGAGCCCCTCGGTGGGGACGTATATGAGCTGAGCTGCATGCATAAAAGAGTTTAGGTATGAGTGTACCAAGTTCTCGAGTGACGACCGCACACCGGAAGCCGTAGCATAGACGACAGGCCTCCCACTCGGTGGACCGACGGCCTGGTGAAGGTAGTGGAATCCGCTGGATGCGGACAGCGCAGGACCGCTCGTTGTGAAAATCCCACTGTGTCCAGTTTTGGACGTCTTTCGCCTGCTATGATATACCTATCCACAAATCATATTATCTGCTGTATCGATATTTAAGCAGGTATATGTAGCATAGTGCGCTGAAAGCTCTGAACTTTGAATATACGAGTATACTCAAAGGGTCTGTACTTGCCGTTGTTGTTGTGCGAAATATAAATAGATATCTTTACTTCATACGTGAACTCGAGATGTGGTTTCCTTACTTTTGTGTGCACTATTTGAGTTTGCGTGTTACATCCTGGGCTGCTTCGTGTTACATCCTTGGCTGCAAATTTTTAATAAATAAAAAAAAACCGGCCAAGTACGACTTAGGGTCGCACAAACAGAGTTCCGAAACAAAAATTAAACTACCAACAGAACAAAACCTCTTAGTACATACTCTATTCTATAGGTAAATAGGGGTACTTATTCTGTACTAAGAATTTTCATTTTTCTGTGGGAACGGAAGGGCTTTAAATTTTCTCATAGATTTTCTTGTAATTAATGCATTCAACCTCATATAATGTATTTTTAATGTGTAACATCTTTGCTCTCGCTTTCCTGCAATTTGTGGGAGTGATTTCGTGAAATGGGATGGAAATGTTTAACAGGAAATGCGAACGTTTTTTAATTCTCGAAAACTAAGGTTGTCATAGCCATGCCGCCTAGTGTGATGGCAAAGGCAAAGATGACATACTACTATTCAAAGGGTCGGCCCGTGAATGTACGACCCGATAATTAATTAATTTCATAAGTATTTTGTCACATGTTACACATCATATGCGAGTACTGTAGGTCTCGTTTTTTTTTTTAATGACTAGGCCCATTAGTTTCGGAGACAAAGGGGTTTGTCTATTCTCGCCTATTTAATTAAATAACTTCAAAACGAATTATCCTCAAATTATTAAAATATATATTTGAGATTCTCACAACAAGCCCTTTCATTTGATATATCATACTACAATACTTTGAAAACTATTAAAAAAAATCTTAATTACCCTCCAAAAGTGGCACACATTCATTTATTCATGTTACACGTCCGTCTTTGGGTCACCGACTTACACACGAATGCCAATGATGTGTAACAAATTTCAACTCAATCGGTCCAGTAGTTTCCGAGCAAATTGGCTGTGAAAGACGGACGGACAGACAGACACACGAGTGATCCTATAATGGTTCCGTTTTTACCTATTGAAGTATTCTCATTTGTGACACGAATGAACAGCTTTGCGGACTCACACAAGTTTTTGTCTGCATCACGTCAAGAAAAGCTAATTGTCTCAATTTTTATGGTTCCCTACACCCCAATGGTGACCAATTGGGCCCTATTACTGAGTTTCCGCTGTCCGTTCGTCTGTCTGTCTGGGCTCTATTTCATGAATCGTAATAGGTTGAAAGTTAAAATTTTCGCAGAATCCGTTTTTGTATTGCCGCTATAACAATAAATAATAAGGGGGCCCCCATACAAAAAAAACGCAAACATGCAAGCGTGAAATTTGGTGTGATTATAGAACAAATTTTTAAGTACACAAGTTTAACAAAATAATGAAAACGAGCCAAGCTAAAATTGCACTCGCACTGAAATCGAATTTAAAAAAAACATTTTCTGTCGCTTGCGTTAGTCTTTTGTTTGTAATGTTAATAGGTATCATTGTCATAGTTGTGTCGAGAGGTGTGGTGGTATGGTACGAAACCCTCGGAGCGCGGCAAGCAGGCTCTGGGTAAAATTTAAAACCCTTGGGTGGTTTTTTTAGTTTTACCCAGAGCCTGCTTGACGAGAAGAAGTCGTTAAACTCGAAGTCTGTAACCTGCATTCTTGTTTAAGATTCCCAACGAGCTCTAGAACCAAGCTAAAAGCCAATGTGCGTTATAAGAGGCGCTTGGCGCATTAACCGTGGTCATGGAGAGAACCATTCTCTTGCACTGATAGCCACTTACAGCGCAGGATATTGTGCGCACCGAATCTTATGATAACAATACAAAGGTACACAGCGCCATTGAATTTCTAGAACATTGTTGAGCTCCGTGTTACTCCGACGATATTAGCGAACATCTATCGGTAACACCCGTTACAGGAGTTGGTCAAACATCGTATCGTAAGCTGCAGCGAGCGACAATTTAAATGCTAATGCAGTATTCTGCAGCACCACGATCCATGACTATTATCCTCCTAGATAGAATCAGCTTAGTTCATATAAATACAACAGACGAAGTTGCTCGAACGTTATTTTCGCGGGCTTTGGTTCGAAGGCGTCGCATTACAATGCGAACTGCAACGGATCTTCGTTTTCGCCTCTGAACGCTGAACATGTAGAAACTTAGCGTGTGCAATAAAAACGCTGTGATCTTTTTTATTCGAGGCTTATTCGGCGACGGGTATACAGCCAATGCAAAGCAGTGTAGGCTCGTTCGCGAGGGGATCTTTTGAAGCCATAAACCGAATGTTTCGCAAGGTATTTGGTGATTTTAAAGAAACAAAGAAACAAATGCGCATACTCGCACCGTCTTACCGTTTTTACCCGAATTCTCAAAAAGGGGGATAATGTTTTTCGGGTGTGTGTATGTATGTATGTATGCATGTCGGTTTTTTAGTCTAAGGGGGCGTCCATTAATTACGTAAAGTGTGTAAGGGGGGACCCCCTGGTCAAGCTAAATCTTTCCAAATCTCACTTGGGGGAGAGGGGGGGTTTTAGCAAATATCTCGTAATTTTTTTCTAGTAGAATACGGTGTAAAATTGCGTAAAAGTTAAGTTAAATCAATGTAAAAAAATAGAATGAAAATATGGCTAAATTTCACACAACAGTGTTTGTCGTATTTTGAGTTCAGTTTGAAGATTGAAAACATTTGTGTTTCATCAAACTTTTATTAGACTCTTTATAAATCCAACGCGTTTCCAGCTAAAACACAAATTTAAAAAAATCTCACGTGAGATTTGGGGAGGGGGAGGGAGTTGATAAAAATCTCACGAAATCTCACCAGAGGGGGGGCGGAGGGGTCAAAAATCCTGAAAATGCCTCACGTAATTTATGGACGACCCCTAAACAGTTTGAAGGATTTTGGAGTGCGAGGTGTCGTTAGATTTGTCGTCGTGATCCCGTAAGTGACATAGGATTCATTTTTTGACGTGATCACTTCTTATATATAGATGAACGCCGGCTGCACTCACGAAAAAGTGTCAGGTCTTTGTCACGTCCCGCTTGAGCCGAGCGTGCAAGCGAGAGCGCGGATCAAGCGATAGAGAGGCACGATCGCCCTAAGCGTTCGGCTTGTGCCACGTTATTACGTAAATTTATCGTCCGTAAACCGACTTTACAGACAACCAGTTTTTACTAAAAATTAGTAAGTGATGATTTAATCGAGGATGGTACACACAAACTCAAATAATACATATTCACTCTCGCCTTGAAGATTTTTACACGACTGTCTATGAAACAGTGGTATTGTTTATTTTACTAGGAGTCGAAGTGGTCGCCATGACCGAAATCGGTAGGATAGATCATCATCATCGTCATTGTTTTGATGCAGTCGGGTTCATAATTTTTAATTAAATTGATTAGGTTATTGATTAGAAGGAGAACTATTATAAGTAAACAAAAATATCGCAGTAGTGCTGATTTTGGCAAGAACGGGAAGGTAATTCAATCAGACCGAATCATTCTGCTATATTAAATATCCGCATGTTTACTCAACGCCAATTACGCGCCTTTGAAGTTAACCAAACAAGTTTCGGATATGAATCTGATGAAATAAATTGACTTGTCAGAATTTGCCTGCGTGCGTTGCGTTGTCAGGTGCATTAACGTTCCAATTATTTATTTTATTTCACTTTATGTTAATGCAAGGGTTCAGCTTGCGTGATCAACTGATATTGGCAATAAATAACGTTAAGTAGGTATAAGTTAAAATTTAACCCATGGGATACATATTACAATAATATCACCGCCTTAAAAGTTTCTGTCTGCAAATTGAAAAGTTGTTTACATAATGGCTTTTAGTATGACAGCAAATCTTTTATGTTTACAGAGTAAAAAAAACGAGTTACTAAATGAACATCATATCAGCCAAAGGACGTTGGGGTAGTAAAGTTCTCAAATGGCAACCGCGCACCGGAAAAAGTAACGTAGGCACAGGTCTCCCACTAAATGACCAAATCAATGTAATCATCAATGACCATGAAGTACGCTAATCTATAACTAAAGATTAAAAAAATACTTATAGCTTGACGAACAGATATTGAGACTTCTTCACCTGCACTGCTAATAGCTGATAAAACCACAGATTACTAATTAAAACTGCGAATCTAATGACGTTTAAGAGGCAGCAATAGGGATGACGACAGCATCAAAAATAAATTATGAACTCTTGATCACTAAATTGCCCCCCTATTTAAACTTCGGAAAACCTTACTCGTTTTGTTTTCCATCAAGTCTTCGGTTTTTTATTCACCAAAATCACAAAATGAGTACTTAAATGACGCCGCTAAACTATGACGTCACGCTTCGGTATTTCAAACATATTTAGAACAAAATGTCGTTTTTGACAGATGATAAAAAGTAACTCAGTTGACTAACATTCGTCATCCCTATTAGCCCCTCCCGCCTCCCGCCTCCTCCACCGCCCACCACTGTCACCTGAGTAGTCCTGCCCTTGTTTTATCGTCCAATGACTGACCGTAGCTGAAGAACAGCTGATGTAACTACACGGCTGCAACTACAGTCGTCCTGCCACACGTCACCTGCGTGGATATTCAAGTTGAATTTTAATTGTTTACAATCACTGACCGTAGCTGAAGAACAGCTGATGGAACTGTGTGGCGAAGGACGTGAAGAGGCAGCCCAGGGCCGCGACCAGCCCCCCCACCACCGCCGTCACCCGCGTGGACTTGCGCACGCACAGCGCGACGGTCACTGGCGACAGCGCGAGCGCCACTCCCGCTGATAGTGCGCCTAGGCATCCTGTAACAATGGTAGTTGGATTTCAGAATTTCGCGTGTTCCAAGAAGCTATGTACGTATATGTCGTTGTCCTCATTCACACGACCATCGCAAAGGGGTTTGAAATTTTTTGTATGGAAACTGGCATACTTGAGTCCGCCATTTTTTTTTTCAAAATGACGTCGCACATTGAGACCTATATTTTTGGATAGAGGACATGCAGACAAACAAAAAATGTCATGTAACATAGTGTCCTAAAACGTCACGTTATGGAGATAGATAATTGAATAATTATATACCATCCTTTAAGAATCCTGATAACTTCCTGTCGTCACTAGAATCCCTTGTCTATACAATTAAAAAAGATGTCTCACCTATAGTCACAGGAGATATTAATATAGATATTTGCAAAAATGACGATAGTAGTGGCTATCTACTCTTAATGTCAGAGTTGGGCCTTATATCAGCAGTAAATAAACCAACTCGTGGAAATTCATGCCTCGACTATTTCTTTTTGCAAGCGGACAAACCTACAGAGTCTGTGGTGTGCGCTGCTGGTATCACGGATCATTCTATGACTCTGTTAGGCTTGTCTGTGAATCAAAAAAGAACAAACAACCATATTAACATTATTTCCAAGCAAAATATTCCTCATATTATAGAAAAGATAGCTAGGGTGGACTGGTCCTGTGTTATCAAATCTCAGTGCCCGAATGAAGCAGCCAGTATTTTTTCTACTAAACTTACATCTATCATTAATAATAACACTACCCACAAGAAAACCAGTCGCTCCAAGGCTCTTTTACAACCTTGGATGTCCTCCGGCCTCCTTAGATGTTCTAGGCACGCAGATAAACTTCACCTTGATTCGCGAAAAAACCCTAAAGATGAGGCTAAAACATTAATTTACAAGCGGTACAGAAACTTATATTTTACTTTGATTAGAAAAATAAAACTTCAATACAACCGAAATAAGATTTTAGCAAACAGAAATGATTCCAACTCTCTCTGGAAAACAATAAATCAAATTACACACACAAGTCGTAAAAACAATACTGCAACCGATTTACTCCAAATAAAAAACTCATCCCCGGAGTCCCTTAATTTTTGTAATGAATATTTTTCCACGGTAGGTGATAAGCTGGCTAATGTTACACTGAATAAACTAAATATATCAGAACAATCACTTGCTTCCAGATTAACAAATCCACAATCTCCAAATAATTCTTTCTTCATGCACCCCACCGATCCTGTTGAAGTTGGAAAACTGATAACGAATCTCAAAACTAAGTGTGCTCCAGGTTCCGATGGTGTAGGAAATGGTTTGATAAAACAAATCAAAGACTTCATTGTAGTCCCACTAACTCACATTTTTAATTTAAGCCTATCGTCAGGAATTTTTCCATCGATTTGGAAAATGGCTGATGTAACATCAATTCACAAGGCTGGAGCAAAGGACACTCCAAGTAATTACAGGCTTATATCACTTCAGAGTGGATTTTCAAAAATTCTTGAGAAAATCGTAAATAAACAGCTCCTTAGTTATCTAGAAACAAACAAACTCCTTAATGAACATCAATTTGGTTTTAGGGAGAATAAGTCCACCGAAGATGCCGTAATTTTATTAACAGATATGATATCTCAATATCTTGACAATGGCGAATCATGTGTCGGCGTCTTTCTCGACCTCGCGAAGGCATTCGATACAGTGTCGACACCGATTTTGTTGAGCAAATTAGAAGGTCTTGGCGTTAGAGGATGTGCCTTAAAATGGTTTACTAGCTACTTAACAAACAGAAAACAGCGTGTCAAAGTTGGTAACTGTTACAGTGAACCACGTTTTGTACATTTTGGGGTGCCGCAGGGCAGTGTCCTAGGCCCCACCCTGTTTATAGCCTATATAAATGACATTGTTACCGTCCCTTTGCAAAATGCTGACATAATCTGCTATGCAGATGATACGGTTGTAATATTCCATGAAACAAACTGGCAAAAATGTTTTAAAAGCGCAGAAAAAGGGAATTAACCACATTTAAAAATGGCTGGAGGCCAATCTTCTAACGCTAAATACGGAAAAGTCTAAATTCTTATGTTTCCACAAAACGTTATCCTCTGCCCCCAAATCCACTAGCGATCTAAAAGTTCATTCCTGTCTGCTAAAGCAGAATGTCATACAGTCAATTATTGATAGCAGCTGTGCTTGCCAAAATAACATATCTAGGTCAAAGAATATTAAATATTTAGGTGTTACCGTTGACGAAAATTTAACGTTTGCAGATCATATTGTGGCTTCAACAAAAAGGATAAGAAAGGTCATTCATCCAATGCTTTTACTAAGAGATGTCGTTGATGTAGATTTGCTTAGTTCTGTCTATACAGCCCTATGTCAGTCCCTTTTAACATACTGTATCTTAGCATGGGGAAGTGCCGCTACCTGTCATATGATAAAACTCGAAAGAGCTCAGAGATCTGTTCTCAAGGTCATGCACACTAAACCTTTTCGATATCCTACTACCGCACTTTATAAGGAAGCGGGCGTCCTAAGTGTAAGAAAACTATATATTTCTCGTGTCGCCCTTTATGTTCACAAAACGGTTATTAACTCAGAGCAATATCAGTCTATGCTTCAATCTCGCCTGTTTAAACTTCCCCGACCTTCTACTAAAACTTCTTTCGGCCATCGGTTCAAAACTTTTATTTTCCCCTTTATTTATAACAAAATAGTAAGACTTACTGATATCAAGCTCTGCACAACTAGAGAGAGTAAAATAAAAATAAATAATGTAATTTCTACATGGACCTACAATGAAACAGAAGATTTTTTGAGAGTAACTCGATGACACACAGACACACACACACATCACACACACACATCACACACACACATCACACACACACATCACACACACAAACACACACAAACACACACACACACATACACAACTCACTCACTTTCTATTATGCATGACTATGTTTATTAAGTTTAAATTTAAAATTTTAGTTTTAGTTTTATTCTTTACTGTCGGCTTACCTTAAGCATGGAAATTGTTTACACTCACGGCCCCTACGATACAGGCTTAGCCTAGTGTAGGGACTACCGTTCTATAAATTTACTTGTATTGTATTTTTTCCTGGCAAATAAATAAATAAATAAATAAAAAAAAATTAAAAAAAAATATTCCATAATAATTTTGATTATTTTTAACTTCTATATTATCTCAGAAACGTGACACTTTAGGCCAAAATGTTATATGACATTTTTTGTTCCTCTATAAACACAGGTTAGATAGTATGACGCGATTTTGAAAAAAAATCAAAATGGCGAATCCTCAGTGTGCCAATAACTTTCAAACCCCTTTGCACGAATGATGCGATGATTGCGCTTTCTCTTAAGTAGGTATATACATTTGCGCGACCATCGCTCGATTTATGTTGACTTCAGTAGGTTTGATCGTCAGTTCGCACGAACAAGATTTGACTTGCAATGGTCGCATCCTACTAATCCTTACTATCCTTACTTATATACTTTAATACTAAACTATTAAAATATTATAAATGTGAAAATGTGTTTGTTTCTTACCTTTTCACGCTTCAACACCTTAACCAATCTTGATGAAATTAAGCATGCAGGTAGCCTGTGTCACTGGGAAGGACCTAGGCTACTTTATATCCCGTGAAAATAGTATAGTTCGATGCAGTTCCCGAGGGAGCTGAAAATATATCTACTCCTTTTTTTGGTTAGTTTCTTTAACATTGCAACGAAACAATGGATTGTTGTGATTTTTTGCACAGAGATGGCTAAGGGGGTGGGAAATTACATTATTTACTAATTAGCATATCCTGACATGGTTCCCGAGGGATCTGAGGAAAACTCATTTCCGCGCTCGCGTACATCAGCGTCGCAACGGAGCCACAGATGAGATACTAGTTACACGGAGCTACGGACTGAAGTGGTTTTTTGTATAGAATTGGTTGAGGGGGTGGGAAGTGACATAGACTTCTAAACGGAATAGCCCGATATCGTTCCTGAGGGATCAAAGGAAAACTCATGTCCGCGCTCATCCACTTTTCGTTCCACTCATCCTTAGAGACAGTCATAAAAAATAAAAGATTAAAACTTAAAAACCGACTTCAAAAAAAAAAATCACTCAAATGTATGAAATAATATTACTATACTTAGATACACGACATTAACCAACAATAACGAAATCAAAGGTGGGTACGAATTAAATTAGGGGCCTAAATTTATTTTTGAGGTCGGTTCCAGCACACAGCTACTTACGTATCAAATGTTTTAGATTCGATGGCATTGCTGACACCGACTTCAAAAAAAAATTTTGGCCCCTAATTTAATTCGTTCCCACCTTTGATTTCATTATTTTTGGTTTATGTCGTGTATCTAAGAAAGTATAATAATATTATCTCATACTTTTGAGTGAATTTTTTTTGAAGTCGGTTTTTAAGTTTTTAAACTTTTATTTTTATTTATTTTTAGTGATAATGCTATCTATCTAACAACGTTTACCCAATCACCCACTCGCCAATAGGAACCATCAAATCAGAAAGCATGTGTTTCATTAACAGCATATTAACAGATACAGATTCCTGTAGCTTCTATCATCATCTTAACAGCATGAAAGTAAGGGATTAAATTAAGGGATGTGTTATGGTTCATGATGATTGCACATTTCTAGTTCTTGACAAAATTGCTCAATACTGTATTCCAAATGTAATTGAAGGCTGTGCAATAGAGCTTACTGTTCACAAAATAATAGTTTTATGTATATATCGGGTCCCCAAAAAGAAAGAAAAATTAAGATACTTCAAAATCTTCATTGACAAAATGCATGACATTCTTAAATACTGTTGCGATCATTCCCGTAAAATAGTAATCTGTGGTGATTTTAATATTGACCGTCTAAAAAAGTCCCGAGATAGCATAGAATTTGAACAACTTTTGAAGGGCTTCAATATAAAAGCTTCGATAAATGCTCCCACTCGTCTATCCAGTGGTACTTGTATAGATAATATACTACATAATATACGTGGCAGTAAAGGAGAAATAATTGAGTTCGCTGTATCTGACCACACAGCCCAATTACTTCAATGCCCAGTTAAGAAGACTTGTAGGTATAATTACTGGTTTGTTTTGAGGCGTGACTATTCCAGAGAAAATAAGTGTAAATTCTACAAATGTTTAGAGAATCTTACTTTTAATGAAGCATTTAATGAACAAGATCCAAACAAAGCATTCAACAGTTTTCATGACCTTTTCCAATTGTTCTATAACCTTTGCTTTCCCATAGTAAAAGTGAAAATTCCAACGAAAAAAAAACCAAGGTGGATAACAAAGGGAATAAAAACATGCTGTAAACGTAAAAGACAACTGTTATGGGAATATCGATTGCGTCCAAACGACAAAAATAAAATTAAATTCAAAACTTATTCCAAAACTATAAATAATATTATAAAATTGACACAGAAAAGGCAGAATAACTATCATATACTAAATGCACGAAACAAATCAAAAGCTTCGTGGCAAATCATCAATGGAAACAATTCTAACTATCCTAAAGAAAGTGTAACAGTAATAAAAATTAATGATAGCCTGATTCATAATCCACGAATAATAGCTCAGAAATTTAATGATCATTTCATTGAACAAGTACAAATACTGCCTAACGTTGTGTTGACCAACACATGTCGTTATAATAATCCACATTCTATATTTATGCGACCATGCACTCCTGTTGACATATACAATATCATTATTAATTTAAAAAACACAAACAGTACAGGTTACGACAACATTGACACAAAAATAATAAAAAGCGTAGCTTGTCTTATAAGCCCCGTGCTGAGTGACATATTTAACAAATGCATCGAGAATGGTGTTTTTCCTGACAAGCTAAAAATCTCAGTCATAAAACCACTTTTCAAAAAAGGAGACAAACTTTGTATGAATAACTACAGACCTATTGCTTTAATTCCAATATTGTCTAAAATATATGAGAGAGTAATTCATGACATATTATATACTTACTTTGAAAAGAATAAAATATTGTGCAGTGAACAAAAGGGCTTCAGAAAGAATAAAAGTATTAATTTAGCAATATATGACTTCTTAAGTAACATACTTATGAAAATGGATCGAGGATATCCAGTCGTGTCTCTATTTATGGATATGACTAAAGCTTTTGATTATGTTGACCATGGTTTGCTTTTAGATAAATTGATGAGATATGGGGTGAGAGGAAATGTTTTAAAACTGATTAAATCATATATTACAGATAGGCGTCAATTAACTTACATAGAAAGACTTGATATGAAAAATAAAACTGTCACGTCTTACTCATCGAACCAAAGAGTGATAAAATACGGAGTTCCCCAGGGAAGTGTTTTAGGTCCCCTCCTTTTCCTAGCTTACATTAACGATCTCCCAAAAGTTACAAATCACCCAATGATCCTCTTTGCTGATGATAGTACCGTGATTTTTCAAGGCAATGACATGAAAGAAGTCGAATCTGAAATAAATAATAACCTGAATGATATAATTTATTGGTTGGAGTGCAACAATTTAAAAATTAATTTGGACAAAACACAATTTATGATACTTAGACACAGACAATCAAGAATTTTCCACCTCAACATTAATCACAAAAACAAGAAGATTGAAGAAACACATGTCATGAGATTTTTAGGTTTGCAAATAGATCAAGGCGTTACTTGGAACTCCCATACTGAGATACTGTGCAACAAAATTCATCAATTAGCGTATAGATTGTACATGTTAACAAAGATAGTTAACAGAAAGACTGTCCTAATAGCATACCATGGTTTCGTAGCATCAACATTAAGGTACGGAATCATGTTTTGGGGTAACAGTACTGGAAAGGAAATGGTTTTCAAAGCTCAAAAAAGATGTATTCGAGCAATCTGTAGCCTTAAGCAAACTGACAGTTGTAGGCCATTCTTTATAGAACTCCAAGTACACACCGTTCCCTGTTTATATATTGTCGAAACAGTAGTTTTTGTAAAGAGTAATTTGAGTTTGTTTGGCCACGTTAGTAGCGAAAGACGACGACACAAATTAAATTTGATACCCTGCAAAACCACCTCACTGCATAAAAGTATATTAGCAATGGCACCGAAACTGTACAATAAGTTGCCAACAAGAATAAAAGAGATTGACTGTTTAGATGTTTTTAAAAAAAAAGTTTGTGATATGTTACTGAAGAAGGCATATTACTCTGTTGACGAATATCTTAATGACTAAAATGGGACATTTCCTACTTTATTATAAATTTGACATGTACTTAACTATTTTTATTCATCTGCGACTGGTGCTACCTACCTAATGATTTGTTTCTGTTATTTTTAATTTAATTGACCTCTTGTTAATCAATGAACTTATTATTTTATTATTAAAGTGAATTTCTCTAGTTAATAATTTGAAATGTTTTAACTCCTTTTAATTTTTAAACTATACTAGTGTTTTTCTTTTTATGTAATCATTTAAATTTGTATTTCATCACCATGTTACTAAAGATTTGCATGCCGTTTTACGGCGGAATATTTAAGGCACTATTATTTAAGACTACAACTTTTGTTACCAATATTCTGCAAATAAAGTTTTACTTACTTACTTTACTTACTATTAAAACTTCCATCATCAGCTCATCTGAATAACCTGAAAGAATACAACTATCGATCTATACTTACCTACGTATCTACGCAAAATATTTGAAGAATTATCCTCCAACTCCTAACCATTAAGGAGTTGTACCTTCCTTCTTCAGCTCATCAACATGAGATGAAAAAATAACAGACTAACATATCGCACCTCCAGTACGAAAACGACTCAATTCAAAAAAATTGAAAAATGAGTTATATTCGTGAAAAGACCTAAAACAATCACATCCAACTATCTGTAATTAATAAAAAGCCACATTCGAGCGGGAACAAGACAAAACCGCTGTGTTTGTCTCTTTCCCACTCGGAGAATTTCGGGGCGTGGCCAGTTCTAAAACGACGCTTTTAGTGTTGTGTTGACATTGCTGTGGAGAGGACTTCACGCACACGGAAAGATAGTGACCTAACGCAGATTAAGTCGTTTTTATACCGATACCATCAGTAAGTTCACCTTAGTTTATTTAGTATTAAAACGACCGATTTAGATATGTGATTGTTTTCTTCCGACATTACCAAAAAATCCGAAGACTTATTTAAGTTTACATCATTTTAGTTTTGAAGTAACTATTCGTTTTAGTGACCGATTTATATTAAAGTCATTTCTATAACGAATAATAACTTATGTATGGTGGTCTGATTTGACCTATTCAAAATTTTGTCATTATCGTATTTAACACAGTGTAATTGTATATGTCTCATTGATTATTGGGTCTGTTTTTAAGTAAGCTGAAATAAGAAGTCGGAGGTTCATTAGTAAATGTGTCGTTTTAACAACAAAATAATATACGAAATTGAAAAAAAGTTCACTGACAATGTCGAAAGGAAGAAGAGGCAACATAATGAAAACAACCTGAGAATGTAATAAAATATTGTTATTATTGTATTAATTTAATTTAAAATTTATCATAAATAAAAAAAATACTTTTCTTTTAAAAAACGAATTAAAAATTATTTAGTTATTAACCCATAACTTCTGGGGTACCTCCCGAGAAGGTTAACCCTTGATTCAAAAACGAATTAATACCTTATCTGCCCAGAACTATTTTAGAGTCTCGATTCTTGTAAATTTTGAGTATGTTTGTGCTAGATGTCTTTATGAACGTTTTAATTAGTTTCAAGACTGTAGGTATTGGATAAGTATGTTTTTTTAAGTGTTCGAAAATGAAACATGAGGCAGATATCATACTAACTGTTAGTAAATAAATAACATTAGTTTATTCTACTTATGTTGCTCCGCAACATGAGCCTGCGGACATGCGTACCTAGCAGCGCATCCACCCACCGTGGAACTTCAAACTCTAGATCCGCGAGTTCTCTAGAACTACCTGTGATCAGATCTCGCACAACTTTTCCAATTGCCCGACACTGCTGATATCGTATGACAACGCATGCCTAGAACAGCTCTAGCGCCGTCAAGCTCAAAGATTATGTCAACTTGACCCCTTACAGGGGCAACCTGTCCTCCAATGCCTATGGCATTTTGCCTCTAAACGTAAGCCTAGCCTGCTCACCAGTTCACTTAAGACGATACATCCTTGAGCTTCTGTATCTGGCAGAGCTCGTACCGACATTCTCTTGCCATTTGATCCCCTAGCGCAATTCCTAGTAGTGGGCAAGAGTATTGCGACTAGCTGGGCGGCAAGGACGGTAAGTACGGCTAACATGGAACGGTGATAGGGGTTTCAGGCCGGGTTCCATGCTGAAAAGAAGAGCCCCGTACTTACCTGAGCCACCTCAGGGGTCTGTAATATGTTATCGGAATACGGCGAAATGGTGGGGGAGCGTGGACAGATGAGGGGATGCTCCGCTAGTTTTGAAAAGATGCACGGGTTCAGATGAGGCGGCATGGTGCTGACTAACTCCGAATACTCTTGAGTAAGGCCCCTAGTCTGCATGTGTATGGCCCCTGGCCCTGTGTGTGTTGCCCCTGACCCTGTGTACAAATGTGGCACCCGCCAGTAGGGTCCCGTGCTTCAGCTTCACGAAGCTCCGATGGGGGGGATCTGTGATAACGTACGTACCTACGCTCATCCTGCGTGTGCGGGAGGAACGTACGTCGGCGTGGGTACGTTCCTCCCCTATCCAGAAGCTTATTGTCTTGGTGAAGGAGGTGAACGCTGTCCCCTGCTTTCGCGTTTCAATACGAGAGACTGTCTCCGCTCTTGAGTGGCCACTTTAATCCGTTTCATGCCCAGGAGCTGGTGGTAAAGCCATCGGCAGAACAGGAAGTTCCCAGACGTAGGGCAGTCTCGCACCATATGCGGCCCTAGGCAGCTGAAGCACCACCTGCGTTGCTGGCGACTCCACGGCGCTTCTCCCCCTGCCTGGAAATCAGCACACGCCGTCACTCCATGACCTGTATACTTACAGTAGGCACATGCTGGATGTATATGCGGTGTAACGCCTGTCCAACCGACGCACATCGACTGACCTCTTACCATTCGAGAGTTCCGGGCGGCCAAATAGCATGAGCAAACTTGGCAGACCCGCAAGGCTGTCAATCAGTCCGCTGACACACGGCCTCCTAGAAGCGCTGTTTCTCGTATGAGGGCAGATGTCAGTAAAAAAACGAAATTTGTATGTTAGAATCTCCACTCTAGGCGTCAGATACTCTGTCTATCCCATAAGAGAAAAAGAAAAGTACTAGATTAGAATAGTATAGTGCATGCCACATATTTTCTCGATGTATATATTATTTTACTTTTTAAATTTTATTTCTTGTTGCTTATTCTAATAAACCGTAAAAATTCTATTACTATAATTATAATATTAAACAAAAACCTTAATTATGTTTAACGACCCCGTTTAAGGTTTTATTTCTTGTGGTTAATGCCTATTAAACATCAGAATATTGTTACGGTTTACAATTTATAAATAATAATTTATGGAAAAAAGTAGTGGTTAAAGACCTTGGTTTCATCCAATGAAACATTAAAATTCAAGAGTTGATTTTTTTACAAGTACTTAAAATCTGGGGTGGACTCAGCATCAATAGCAACGGCGAGTACATCACCCACCTTCGATTCGCTGAAAAATATCGTGGTCATGGCTGAGACTAAGGACGACTTAGGCACAATGCTCGATGGCCTCAGTAGAGCCTCTCAACAAGTAGGTCTTAGAATGAACATGGACAAGACGAAAATTATGTCAAAAACGTCCGTGTCACACGCTTGGAGGCTTTGCATTCGAAGTTGTTGCCGAATATGTGTACCTGGGACAAACAGTCCAGTTAGGTAGGTCTAACTTCGAGAAAGAGGTCAATCATCGAATCCAACTAAGTTGGGCAGCGTTCGGGAAGCTTCGCAATATCTTCACGTCCCAGATACCGCAGTGTCTTTAGACAAAGGTCTTCGACCAGTGTGTGTTGCTAGTAATGACATACGGAACTGCGACATGGTCGCTTAATATGGGCCTCATAAGAAGGCTCAAGGTCACCCAAAGGGCAACGGAGCGTGCTATGATCGGAGTTTCTCTGCGTGATCGAATCAGAAACGATGAGATTCGTAGGAGAACCAAAGTAACCGACATAGCGGGGCACATAACTCGTAGAACAGATGGCCGTTGGGGTAGTAAAGTTCTCGAGTAATGGTCACCGGAAACCTTGGCGTAGGAAGGCCTCCCACTTGGTAGACTGATGGCCTGGTGAAGGTCGCGGGAAGCCGCTGGATGCGGGCAGTGCAGAACCGGTCGTCGTAGAAATCCATTGGGGAGGCCTATGTCCAGCAGTGGACGTCCTGACATGATATGAACTTAAAATGCCTAAGATTTTATCTAGCAGTAAGGACAACAATGCTCCAAAAGTGTTTGTTATTAATATTTTTGATTGAAAAGTTTAACAGTAATTACTTACATTATTTTTCTAGACTGTTATGTTTTACATGTACTGTACAATACTGTACATTTTTAATTTTTCATGACCCAATTTTCACAAAGTTAATAGAAATCTATGATTTTTTTAGAATAATAGAGACTCCATCATGAAAATGTCAAAAACTTACTACAACGTATGTGGTCTCATAAATATTAAAAAGACATAACTCGTAAACAGTCTAAGCATTAGTCATTGTTTTAAATCAAAAAAGGACTTAACTTCTAATCAGTCAAAATTTTTGTTGTATTTTTCGGTTTAATAAAGACTCAATAATAAAAAAACTTTTTTTTCCTATCATACTCGCTTTTAAATAACTTTTTTTTTCAACAGATTCATAGCTAAATCTTTTCTTTTAAATTTTCAGTTTAAACTTATATGCTAGCTTAAATAGTTATAAAATAATCGACGAAAGAATATAAAGGTGCATAAATTTACAATCTTTTTTAGCGATTTCCCGAGAAGTTGCTTGAAATACTGGAGGTGCGATATATATGATGACTAACAGACGCCAAAACTTGAATAGTTTTAGGAAATACATGCAAGACGTAATATGTGCCTATAAAATTAGAGGGTTGTTCTCGATTTCCCTGGGATCCCATCATCAGATCCTGACTTGGTGAGTATATACTTTCGAATAAAAAAAGAATTTTGAAAATCAATTCACAATAGGCAGAGATATCGCATCACAAACATACAAAAAAAAAACATACAGTCGAATTGAGAACCTCCTCCTTTTTGAAGTCGGTTGAAAACGATGTCCACGCGGGCGAACCCGTGGGCCAAAGCTAGTAACATTATAAATGTGAAAGTTGGATGGATGTATGAATGGATGTTTGTTACTCTTTTACGCTTGAAAAATTTGAGTTTACATGACATGAATACTCTAAGCTTCAAACACTGGACAGATCGTGATGAAACTTGGCATACATATAGGTTAGGTCCTGGAATAGGACATAGGCTACTTTTTACCCCGGGAAAACGTCTTATTCCCACGGAAAAATCGAAAACAACGCGGGCGTAGCCACGGGCGAACGGCTAGTACATACACATACATAATTTAACAAGAATGCACTTATTACACTGAATAACCTTTCCCAAGACACCCATAGTCAGTCAATTCGTAAAAAAATATGAACTCCTCATACAAAATAAAAAAATAAATAAATAAATTGACAAATGTTGTGCATTTCTATATTAAGCGTCGATTTTTTTAAGAATGTGTTCCTCGGGAAAAATAGTTGAGTAATAGGGACGTCATGCTAGTCATCTGATTTACTTTTTATAATCTTTCAAAAACGATATTTTGTCATGTTTGAAATACCTAGGCGTAACGTCATAGTTTTGCAGCGTCATTTATGTACTCATTTTGTGATTTCGATGAATTAAAAATCGAAGACTTGATGGAAAAGAAAACCAGTAAGTTTTTCCGAAGTTTAAGTAGGAGGGCAATTTAGTGATCAAGAGTTCATAATTTATTTCTGACGCTGTCGTCATCCCTATTATGATGAGTAGAAGCCTCAGTTAAAAGGTCCTACATAAATTTTGTTACACCCTGTATAAAGCGTATGTTTATTATTATAGATAAAGCTAAGGGTACAGTATCGTCTATAAATATGACTGTATATGTCTGCAAGGCTTCATGAACATATACCCAGCTATGATGTAAAGTACGAGTATGCAGCCTAAATTAATTAAAATAATAGCTGGGTGTGTATATGAATGAATCCTTGCAGACGTACACGTATTTAAAGGAGTGACTGTTCCTAATTTTAACCGCCTCCGTGGCGTAATGGTTAGTCCATTCGCTTCACACTAGGAGGTCGCGGGTTCGATTCCCGGTGGAGTCATCTTGTAAGACTCGGTTTGGTTGGTGGTAGGGCATTTCCTAAGCCCGCCTGGCTAGCTACCACCATGTTATTAACAACATTGATGTGTTTCGGCTTGAAGATAAGATAGCCAGTTCTCCATTACGGGGGAATCTAGGTAAGCCCGCTTCCATCTTCGGCATCATCGTCACTTACCATCAGGTGAGATGATGCCAAGGGCTTACCAATTGTGAATAATTAAAAATACATAACCTAGAAGGGGAAAAGAGGTATTTTGTCTAATAAAGGTACGATAAATAAAGTACATATAAAAACAACATGTTAAAATGTATTATTACTTCCATTTCTCTAACATAGGATTTATTTGATGACAAAACTTGTCTGAAATCTGACCATTTTTTTAAATAAATAATTTCCATTCAAAATAGATGATCCCTAACCTAGTCAAATAATATGCTAATTTTATGTCTATCAAACACCCACTAGCTTCTTAGCTTCTAGCTTCTTGGTACCCAAAATACGTGAACTGGTTGAGATAGATCAGTTGAGATAGATCAGTTGGTTGATGGTGACTGTACTTACAATCCGTGGATGACAGAACTTTGGGATTTTCCCTACGCTCAAAACAATATGTTTTTCTGTCAGATAACGACTGTAACACACACATTATATTAGTCATGTGAATTCCCGAACTAAAAATATGTAAACATAAAACTTTTTAGATAAGAGTGGTCGGCATAGGTACATCGCATTTATTAAGGAAAACCAGACTTCAATAACAAGAGATAAATAACTTACGTGGACATTTGATAGTTGTTTGAAAAACGGTCTTAAAAATATGCAATTTAAAAGTAAAAAGGACCCTAGGTCAGTCGGGCCAATGGAGAAAGAAAAGATAAGCGAGAGAGAGGACCTACTTGGAATCTGAAGATTGTCTGAAAATTTCATCGAAATCGGTCCAGCCGTTTTGGAGTCTATAAGGAACATTTTTTTTTCCTTCACATAACACAGAGATAGACTGGATTCAAGTGCTAATAACTACAGCCTCCCTGATATAATAAAAGGATTTGAATGTAAATCACATGTTAAACGCTCATAAGAATTAGAAATGATTTGAACGATTAAAAATTATTCAAAATGATTACAAATCAAATCATTTTTAATCCTTTTTAATGATTTTGTTTAATCAGGGCTGTGATTAAAATAACTAAAAAAGAGATTATAAGGTTTTCTTATTTGTTTACTTAGCTTAAGTAATAAAAATATGTATCGTTTATTTAAGTAAATAAACTTTAAACAAAAAAAAATGTTATGAGAAAGTGGTAGCCCTAGTTTTGATAAGCATTGCTATTTAAACGGAGACGGAGGGTCGAAATGATTCATATTGTTGCAACCATTCCGGTCAAATGGAGTCCCAAAAAAAAATATGTATTAATTGTGGCCGAAGTTACGACTTTAGCCCTTTTTGGAGGTGGTGCAGAGACTGCGGAATAAATAAATTTATCGAGGAGGAGAAGAAAAAAAAAAAAAATAAGTGTTAATCTTCCGTTCACACATCATGAATTTCGTGTCTAACATTTTTTTTGGTGTTTGTCTAAACGTACTATCCTCATAGATAGCAGTGAGAAGCCAGTGCTGTCGTTAGCTGGTAAAGATATTGAGTAAGTTAGTATTCTCAAGAACCTGGAAGCTATTATCGATCCGACTCTGCAATGATCTGAGAACAACCGGACTATACGCTGTTATCGCCGATTCCGGGTACATCAATGTACAAGAGCTCTTTTCTTGTCCTTGGAGTTGCTTTCTGGAACTTTGTGCCACCTGCTGTTTCAACTGCTGCTTCCCTGGATGAATTCAAGACGATGCTACAACCACTTACTTGCTATTGAGCAAGCTAAGTCGCGAGTGCATAGTTTCTGGTGTGTGATGTGCTGGTAGGGCTGTCAAGTGTTATATGATACAATACTTTTTGTAAATCGTTTTGTTTCTGTTTTTTTAAATGCCATGAGTTTTATATTATTTTTGTCTTTATTTTAAAAAAAAAGGTTGAGCTAAAGCTTTTGTATTTTGTAATGATAAAGCCTACTCGAGGGTAAGCAGGCTAAAATCTTAAAATATTAAAAATTTTAAATACAGAACATAATTATAAAAAGCGTCTGATTATGGAATCTATGTAAATGGAGAGGCATCAAGATTTAATTAATAAAAGGAAAGATACAGAAACCATAGATAAGATCTACCATGATTTAATTAAATTAAAATAATCTTTAAAAAGTACCGTTGTTACCCTTTCTTGGTTAATTAGTTGGAAATTTAAATTTGCGTTTGTATTCATGTAATTTCAAAATTTGTAATTGTAAGTGTCTTTTAAACTTTATGATTATATTTATGTAGTTCAAAATTGACAACCCTGGTTATCTGGGTAGGTGATTTGAATGACTGACTGTATAATTTGTAATATTACCAACTGTACATAAGACCAGTGTTAGCACACGGTTTTGGCTGTCAGTTGACCAATAATAAGATTTATGAACGCATTGTTCATGTGACTTTATAATTTCTTAATATTATAGTGTTTTTTAACTAACGTTAAGATAATTAAAGTTAATGAATTAATTAATTAAGTTACATAGTTGGACTCACATGAGTTTATTTATTTTAATATGGTTCCAAATTTAACGGACAAAACAGGTTATAAGTATTCACCGCTATAACCTGTCCTCAGAACATTTTTTTTTGTTTAAAGTTTATTTACTTAAATAAACGATACATATTTTTATTACTTAAGCTAAGTAAACAAATAAGAAAACCTTATAATCTCTTTTTTAGTTATTTTAATCACAGCCCTGATTAAACAAAATCATTAAAAAGGATTAAAAATGATTTGATTTGTAATCATTTTGAATAATTTTTAATCGTTCAAATCATTTCTAATTCTTATGAGCGTTTAACATGTGATTTACATTCAAATCCTTTTATTATATCAGGGAGGCTGTAGTTATTAGCACTTGAATCCAGTCTATCTCTGTGTTATGTGAAGGAAAAAAAAATGTTCCTTATAGACTCCAAAACGGCTGGACCGATTTCGATGAAATTTTCAGACAATCTTCAGATTCCAAGACGGTCCTCTCTCTCTCTTATCTTTTCTTTCTCCATTGGCCCGACTGACCTAGGGTGCACGGAGAAAAAAATATCGTCAGAATAACTATTCAAAGTTTATAGTTAAATTAGTTAAAAGACGTATCGTTAATATAGCCAACTGTTTCGTCAAACTAAGGATCTGTATCGCTGAATTGGCTATACAGATCCTCAATTCTAGAAAACAGTTGACTACATCAACGATACGTCATTTAACTAATTTAACTATAACTTTGAATAGTTATTCTGACTATATTTTTTTCTCCGTGTGCTTTTTATATTAATAATATGTATGTTGCAGTCGTTATCTAACAGGACAAAGTATTATTTTGAGAGTAGGGAAATTCCGACGGAAGTACGGTACTGCTATTGGTATCTGGCAATTGCATGACACCACCTCGTGGTCAAATAATATAAGTAAAATAGTCTTTTTCTTTCTAATTTAGAGGTAAGGGTTAATTTTAAGGGTCTTAGGAAATGAAAATGTAAAAAAAAATACATAAAAGTTATGCAAATTTAAAATATGCGACATTAATACCGTAGATAAGTTTATATAGTTCAGGATCGTGTATAAAGATATGCATAGAGCTACTGTTTCGTAATTAATGTTTTACTTAAGAAGAAATAGGTCATAGATATAATTATAGAGTAATTTAGGTTTCTTCTTTGTTTGCTAGTGAAAACTGCCAATGTTTTTATGTTATTATTTATTATCTCGAGTTGTAAAAAGATTTCTTTGTTTCTGAAACTTTATATGTGTAATTAGACATTATCTTCATTAAGTTTTTATAGAGTGTATAGACTTCATTTGTGACATTTGATGTGTATTTTCGTTCATTCTCTAAAAAGCTACAAAATTTGCGAACTAGTCACAGATTTGTAAGCTCTCAGATACCATAAAATTCACTATTTATCAACCATTATGATTCAGCATAGAACGATAGCCATCCAACACATTAAATGGTCATTCTTTAGCGCCTACATGTTTTAGAATATCAAAATCCACTGAATATATGTTATGAACCTGATGTGATGTCTTGTTTACGAAAATGCCATTACTCAGCCATAATAAATCATTTCGGATAACATCTGTGTTTCATTTAACGCTCCCTGTACAATTATAAACAGTGCGCATGGTTAAATTTTTTATAAGAATTTTCTAGTTGTTTTCTTCTAATCTTTTGATGCGCACTCACAGAAAATCTCGTCGAGTTTAGTTAAGTCCTTACTTTTGGATCCGAATAAATTCTGAGTAAAGGTAAAAGGTAATGAACAGCTAACTTTTCAGAATAAAAACCAATCGTTCCCTTGGTACCGACGACGACGTGATACAAACTTCTTTGATGGTATACCTAACGATAACAATTGAAATACTTAATCTCAAAAGTTAAAAATTACTGAAAATTTGAGTCAGAAAAAGAGATGCGCTAAAATAACAGTTTGCCTCAACAACAAAAAAACCTGAAAATTGTCTAACTGCTTACGAAACAATTTATTTAAATTCTCCAAGTTAAATTAGTTTTCGGCTTTCTTTTGTAATGGGTCAGTAAATATCAACTTTTGGAAATACACAAAACTGCGCCAA
This sequence comes from Coleophora flavipennella, assembly GCA_947284805.1. Lineage (NCBI taxonomy): Eukaryota > Metazoa > Arthropoda > Insecta > Lepidoptera > Coleophoridae > Coleophora > Coleophora flavipennella. The sequence goes on from OX369273.1 coordinate 759,208, forward strand.
CCTAAAATCTTACAATGGGTAAAACTCTTCTCTCTGATGTTGTTAAACCATTGTGATCTTTGATCTATTAAATTTTATTGACACCGCACGATTTGTGCCGTCAAATGCACAAAAAAATAATGAATGATGAATGTTAAATGTCGATTGATATTCTTCGGGCCATAAAATGCACAAAAACAAGTGTACGAGTTAAACGTGTGAATACCTACACAAACAGTACACTTCATCTTGCAAGCTCACGAGTCACGACAGTTTGACGAAGAGACCGCCTCCATACAAGGCAGTTGGAATGCCTCGCCGGGAAATTTACGGTGATGGGTGACAATAAAAAACCACACAAGGTTTTGTGGCCACACAGTTGGTGACCGAACGAACGAACACCGCTCGTGTGTTGTGACGTCACACGTCACTTCGCGTCTTCGTAACCTGCGACACGAAGCTTGCACAAACAAACAAAGGCATCCAACGTTATAGAACTTGAGTATGACCTAAATGTCTGCTAGCTGCTCTTCCTTATAAGCTTTCATTACTTTTATCTAGTTGTCTGCGTACATTGGACTGAATCATTCAATCTTCTTTTATTATGGAAAAGCCTGATTTTGTCTATCTAAGCCTGATGCATAGTTAAGTAACATTTTATTCTTTTTATTTACTAGCTTTTACCCGTGGCTTTGACATCGTTTTTATTATGACTGTTTTCAAAGGGTGGGTGGTGCACGATCTGCAAGTGGCTCGCGAGTGCGGAAAGGAGTTTTCTCCAGATATTTCGGGTTATATGTTCGACTACGCTAATTGGTAGTCTCTATGCCCCTTTCCACCCACCCTTCACTATCTTTGTGCAAAATATCATGTCAATCTAATACTCCATAGTGACGTCAGAGAAATCAACTAAACAAACCTACAAATTTTAGTTCTCCCAGGATAACGCAATTTTCGCGGGATAAAAATAGCCAATGTCACATTTACTCCCTAAACTATATCTGTGGCAAAAAATTGGTCGATCCGTTGCGACTTGAAAGAAGGACAAACAAACAAACACACTGTAACAGTTATAATATTAGAATTTAATTGTACAGCATAACATATAACAAGCGATCTTTAAGGTATATACAGGGTGTAACAAAATTGGTATAGGTCCCGTTAACTGAGGGTTTTACACGTCATACTGAACAACTTTCCCCAAGGAACCCATAGTCAGTAGTCAAAAAAAAATTGGACCCTCCATACTAAAATGCACAAAATCGGTCGATCAGCTGATCGCATTGTATGAAGAGTAAAAATTTTTTTTATGTTGACAGCAAAGTCGTAGAACAAAAGTTGTTCAGTATGATGAGTAGAAGCCCCAGTTAAAACCTACACCAATTTTGTTACATCTGTATACTTACTATTTGTTAAGTTTTGCATCCAATTGACGATCTCAAATTTTATATTTGTCTGGCTGTACCTACGTCATAAATTCCTTTACAGTAGATATGAATAAATCTGAATTCATTCGTTTACCGAAATTGATTCTTCAATCGGTGGAGCACCACGCCAAGGCGCGTCAGACTCCGCCCGTTCAATGAATATGTAAATGCGCTCCATTCAGCCGCTGAACCCCACACCTCTGGACAGGACCACAATTATTCTTCGGACATTTCTCGCGCACACGGCACACGGCACCCGAAGCGACAGTAGGTATCAAAAAAAATCAAAAATTATATAGTATAGTCTGACAAGAACTAAAGAGGTTTATTGTTCCCTTTATCTGATTGAATACTTACTTTTGCGGAGTCGAAAAGCAGGTAAGTACTTTCCCTGATATCTAGCCACATCCATGTATTTATATGTATACTAGCTTTTGCCCGCGTGGAAATCGTTTTTATGACTGTCGTCGAGGGTGAGTGGTGCGCGTGCCGCAAGCGGCTCGCGAGCGTGGACATGAGTTTTATCCAGATCCCTCAGGAATTATATTGGGCTATTCTGATTAGCAGTCTATGTCACTTCCCACCCTCTCAACCAATTCAATACAATCCGTCGTTCCGTTTTAAAGACGCTGACGTGCGCGAGCGTGGAAATGAGTTTTCCCAGATCCCTCGGGAACTATGTCGGGATATTCTAATTAGTAAATTATGTCATATCCCATCCCCTCAAACATATCTGTGCAAAAAATCACAGCAAGCCATTGGTCCGTTGCGATGTTAGAGAATTTAAACAAAAAAGAGTATTTTTTCAGTTCCCTCAGGAACTGCATCGGACTATGCTAATTTACGGGATAAAAAGTAGCCTAAGTCCTTCCCAGTGACACAGGCTACCTGTATGCCAAATTTCATCAAGATTGGTTTAGGTGTTGAAGCGTGAAAAGGTAACAAAAAAACTAACAAACAAACACATTTTCACATTTATAATATTAGTAAGGATGTCATGGAAGGTACCAACACGTGCATAAAAGTAGATCCTTCCCTGAAGGTACCTTTCAACAATTTAAGTACCATCATCTATTCGTGTATCTAGGACAGCGTGAGAATGTTTACGAAGCTAGGTACTTACCTAATTGCCCAGCCAGAGCCTAAGGCATTCCTTAGCTTGTCATAAATTTACCTCGCATGTCAAGTGATTCCATCTAACAACTTGAAAAGTATCTACTAAGTATCTAATCGTATAGAGAACGCACAAACATTTAATCGAACTAGCGAGTTTTTCTTAGGGGTCGTAACATTGACGTAAAGAGCGTTTTCACAAGAGCAATTTTCTAAAAGAACACAATTGTTCTGTAGAAAATTGGCAAGTGAGTTTGGCTGCTCTGACAAACATTGCTATTGAAAAAGTTTGGTAACGGCTTGGCTGGTTCGACGACATTTTGACTGTAGAGCACTATGCACCCCGCCGCCGCCCGCCCAGCCGAGATTTACTCGCCGTCGTCGCCATCGTAGTGATCGGATTGATTGAAGCGAGTCTAATGTAATCGAAATGACCCCAGGACTTTCCAATTTCTTTTTCATAAAAGTTATAACGTGTTTTATTGGCACTAAGACTTGGGAACTTTATATGACCATGTATGTCTAAGTTGATGATGCGTGAGAAGCGAGAGTGCGCTCTGAACGTAGAAGTACCTAAGATGTTTAACATTTGTTGAAATTGCTGAAAAGTTTATCATTCTTTTAGCGTTTTGTTTGACCGCCGTCCAGACAAGGGCTAGACGAATCATATCTATGCCTGACGCGTTCATCTGACCAATAAATCTAAAGTCTGAGCGGCTTCTGTCCTGATCCCACATGGATGGGTCTTGTTAAGTAGGTACTACATACTAACCTACGTATTATAGATAAGGCATGGATCAGTAGAATATTCTTTTTAAGTGAACCTACGCAAGTTCAGACAGATGCCTTCGTTATCTTCTGTATACATCTCATTTCGCACTAATGAAACGAAATTGAAGGAAAATTCACTCCGTGAATTAAGCTTTAGCCTGACTAAAGGCAGAAAATTAAATTGGAAGGACTTAGAAAAAATATCTAAGTTTAGACGGTAGAATAATGTAACTTGCTCTAGAGAAATTGGTAAAAAAAGTATATTTTTTTTCTTGTTATAGGTCTATCTTTTAATATCATAATGTTTTTAAACCTTACCAGATATCCTTTTCTAAAAAAGGGTGGAAAAATCTTACCACGCGTGTCAAAAGAGTTCTCTTGAAATGCGGGGCTGTGTGAGGAAAATCGTTCGTAAGGAGTTATTATTATTATTTATTATTATTACCAGCTTTTGCCCACGGCTTCGCCCACGTGGACATCGTCTTTGAAGGCGAGATATGAGTTTTCTCCAGATCCCTGAGGAACTTTAACGGGCTATTCTGATTAGCAGTCTATGTTACTTCCCACACCCTCAACCAATTCTATACTATAATCACTTCAATCCGACCGTTGCGACGCCTTCGTGGGCAAGCGTGGAAATGAGGTTTTTCCAGACCCCTCGGGGCTATGTCAGGCTATGCTTATTATTAATTTATGTCATTTCCCATCCACTTAACCATCTCTGTGAAAAAAATAGCAACAATCCATTGTTCCGTTGCAATGTTAAGTTAATTAACCAAAAAAGATTTTTTTTTCAGTTACCCCAGGAACTGCATAGGACTTGGCTATTTTCACGGGATCAAAAGTAGCCTATGTCCTTCCCAGTGACATAGGCTATCTGCATGCCAAATTTCATCAAGATTGTTTGAGGTGTTGAACCGTGAAGGATAACAAACAAACAAACACCTTTTCACATTTATAATATTAAGTAAGGATATCTGTTTTTTTTATCAAAACCGTAACAGTTATGATGAATTATACGTTGAATCATAGATACGCTGTAATATTGAAAGAATACAACCAAATATCTTATCCTAGCTTTTTATTTAGCTTCGTAAACCAAAGATGTTTACTGTGCAACAATAGCGGCGATTGCAGTGGAATAGTCGTGCAGCAAGCGAATCGAGTCTACTCGCATCTCCATCGGATAGACATAAACAAATCCGCTGTCTCATCGTCTTGTAAATAACCACACTTGTCTGACTCTACAGTGTCAATAGACCGACCGCCGACCGCTATGGGCCGAAACGTGGCATAAAATGAAATTGAAATTGTTTAGATATGTTGGACAATGTGACTTATATCGGGCTTGTTATTGAGGATCCAAGGAGTCGAGTCGCCACTATATTTAGAACCGAATAATATGAACAACTCATGGACTGATTTTGATAACTGTGGTATCTGGATTTGTCTAATTACTCCGCGTGTCATAGGATATATAAAAAAACAACGTGGCGGATTTTATATAAAAAAATCATTAAAATATATTTGCTTATCATATCATGTTTGGTATCAAAAGAAAGGTCTTGATGAGTACATTCTAAATATACTCGTATATTCTGTATAAAACATTTCTTAGCAAATGGTCTCACAAGCGATATTCTGACTCATGAGATGGCTCAATGTACGCGTGCTACAATCAACCGTCACGATACGCGGTAGCGAGGCGGGACGGCGCGGCGGGCGTTGTACTCTGAGCACAAAAAATATGGATATAAAATAAAAATTAAAAAAACCCAAACACGACTACGGAAAATCTTTACTGAAAAGTATGAAAAGAGTTTTTGTTGTGTATGTTTGTGTGTGTCCGTGTGTTCGTATAGGTATATATTCATATTTTATAAGACCGTTTTGCTGGGCTCTGCGAGCGATTTATAGAATGAATGAAAGCATAAACATTTTTTTGAAACAAAACGGACGGAGAGTTAAGTTGTGTTGTTTACGAGCTAAATGACAATGGCCAAGCAAAGTGTTTCTATGACACGGAACACACGTGGCGTTGACATTGCCTGCCTCCTATTTTACTGATATGGCCCGCACATATCGTAGTTTTTATGTTGGTTTCGGTCATTTTCCGAATCTGAAACTGAAGTTAACTGTAGCTGTATTTGTGACTAATTCCGACTAACTGTAACTACAAACCTTATGTACTTACCAACTAAAAACTGAATTATGAAATGCCATTCCAAAAAGCGTCGGTGGCTCAACCGGTAACGACTCGGTCCATCTAACCAGAGGTACCGGGTTCAAATCTGGACGGCCAATGTACCAATGAGATTTTCAAAAAACTTACGTACATACTTACCGATTGCTTTAACGGTGAAGGAAAACATCGTGAGGAAACCTGCACACGCCTGCGAAGAAACTCGAAGGTTGTGTGTGAAGTCGACCAACCCGCACTGGGCCCGCGTGGTCGACTAAGGCCTAATCGCCCTGACTCAGGGTAGGCTCGAGCCCCTCGGTGGGGACGTATATGAGCTGTAATGATGATTCAGTTTCCAGCTACCTTCTGGATGTGATTAATTACAGCTTGTAATAAGCTTTAAAAGTGTTCGCGAGAGATCTGTCTGTTGGACAAAGCCAACTGACCAAGCTGAAGACTGAGGATGGCAGGACCGTATATCGTCTAAGACTGAGTTGCTGGAAGAAGTTGAGAAGTTCTATGGACAATTGTACAAGACCACACGTTTGCCTGTCAGCGATCTGGCTGAAGATCCAAGAGCCGGACTAACCCGACACTATACCGAGGATATCCCGGACGTCAGCATGTACGAGATTAGAATTGCTCTCAAACAGCTCAAGAACAACAAGGCACCGGGTGATGATGGAATTACGGCTGAACTTCTGTAAGCAGGTGGATCACCGGTACTAAAAGCTCTTCAGAAATAATTTAATTCCGTTATACTCGAGGGACAAACGCCTAAGGCATGGCACAGAAGTGTGGTTGTACTTTTCTTCAAAAAGGGTGACAACACCCTGCTGAAGAACTACAGACCCATCTCACTTCTGAGCCATGTCTACAAGTTGTTTTCGAGAGTCATTACGAATCGTCTCGCACGCAGGTTTGACGTCTTCCAGCTTCCCGAACAAGCCGGTTTCCGAAAAGGCTTTAGTACCATAGACCACATACATACGCTGCGGCAGATTATACAGAAGACCGAAGAGTACAATCAGCCACTATGCTTGGCGTTTGTTGACTATGAGAAGGCCTTCGATTCAGTCGAAACCTGGGCTGTGCTACAGTCTCTCCAGCGGTGCCAAATTGACCATCGATACATCGAGGTGTTGAAGTGTCTGTATGAAAACGCCACCATGTCGGTTCGCCTCCAGGATCAGAACTCGAAACCTATCCAGTTGCAGCGAGGGGTGAGACAGGGAGACGTTATATCTCCGAAACTGTTCACCGCCGCCCTGGAAGATGTTTTTAAGCTTCTGGACTGGGGTGGACTCGGCATCAATATCAACGGCGAGTACATATCCCACCTCCGATTCGCTGACGATATCGTGGTCATGGCTGAGACTATGGAAGACCTAAGCACAATGCTCGATGGCCTCAGTAAGGTCTCTCAACAAGTGGGCCTTAAAATGAACATGGACAAGACGAAAGTAATGTTAAATGTCCGTGTCGGACCCACCCCTCTAAAGGTTGGAGATATGTATACCTGGGACAAACAGTCCAGCTAGGCAGGTCCAACTTCAAGAAAGAGATCAATCGACGAATCCAACTCGGCTGGGCATAGTTCGGGAAGCTTCGCAATATCGTCACGTCCCAAATACCGCAGTGTCTCAAGACTAAGGTCTTTGACCAGTGTGTGTTGCCAGTGATGACTTACGGAACTGAGACATGGTCGCTTACTATGGGCCTCATAAGAAGGCTCAAGGTCACCCAAAGGGCAATGGAGCGTGCTATCCTCGGAGTTTCTCTGCGTGATCGAATCAGAAACGAGGAGATCCGTAGGAAAACTAATATAACCGATATAGCTCACAGAATCGCTAAACTGAAGTGACAGTGGGCAGGGCACATAGCTCGTAGAACAGATAGCCGATGGGGTAGTAAAATTCTCGAGTGGCGACCGCGCACCGGAAAACCTAGCGTAGGCAGGCCTCCCACGCGGTGGACCGACGACCTGGTGAAGATCGCGAGAAGCCGATGGATGCGGGCAGCGCAGGACCGGTCGTCGTGGAAATCCTTGGGGGAGGCCTTTGTCTAGCAGTGGACGATTTTTAACTGATATGATGATGATAAATAAGCTTTTTATTAATTTGCCGTGTTAGTTGGTTTGGGACAAATCTTGGAAGCTAAATTAGAACTACTGCCCGGTTTATGATTAATCTGAAATTTTGCGTATACGTTACGTTTGGAGAAAAATGCATGGTTAGCTAAGTGACATCATTTTAATTTATCATGGCAGACTCCCAAAGATGGTGAATCCGTTTTTTTATGCACCCCCATGATATGGGTATCAAACGAAAGGGTTTGCTGATAACACTAAATATATATTTAAAAAAATCTTGTAAGTACTTACAAATTTAAGGTTTTAAGAAATTATTTTGCTTGTCTGTAATAATAATTTTCTGTTGCGGATCTAAAAGGAGATTCCCTTATTCCGTTCTATCTAAGATGCCTCTAAGGGACGCAAGGGACATCTTACTGATTTATGGCATAGCTTGTTATTAGGCCCCGATGACTTGCCCTTTTCTTTCGGCCTATAATTTTGAATTGATATAACGATGTTCTCGCGATCGCGAGCCAACCTGCACCGGCATGTTAATGTTTTGTAAAGTTGTGTGGTATAAGTACGAAACCCTTGGTGCGCAGTACCCTTGAGTCATTCTTTTTCGTGCGTGCAGCCGGCGTCCATCAATTTATTAGACGTTGTCACGTCAAAAACGCGGCAGGTCCAAGATGGTCTCGAGGGCTGCAGTGGGAGTTGTCCGCATGCAGCCTGTCACCACCATGCATGCTATTCTTTGAAAGCGTTGCAGTTTACTGACGACCGCAGATAGCTTGGTGCGTGGCCACCAGGCTACTGCGCCGTAGCATATCATTGGACGTATTACCGCTGTGTAGAGCCATAGCATCTTTTTTTTGTTGAATTAAGTATCTTTTAACTTAGGGAAAAGTGCAAGTTTCATCAAAATCGGTTGGAATAAAACTTTTTTAAATCCACAACTGGTAAGCCCTTGGCATCATCTCACCTGATGGTAAGTGACGATGATGCCGAGATGGACGTAGCGCGCTTACTAAGATTTCCCAACGCAATGGGGATCTGGTTATCTTATCTTCAAGCCAGAACACATCAATGCTGTTAACACTGCTGTTTGGCGGCAAGACTTAGATAAGACGGTGGTTGCTAGCCAAGCGGGCTTAGATAATGACCTACCACCAAACAAACAGAGTCATACAAAGTTAGATTCTGCCGGGAATCGAACCCGCGACCTCCTGATGTGAAGCGAATAGACTAACCATTACGCCACGGAAGCGGTTAAAAATGCCACGTACGTCGTTTAGAGCCAGGGGGCTTTGTGCACAACTTCATCGGCCTATATCTTCATTCACTTGACAAAAAAAAAATCTATTTGACCTATAAATTACTCACGTTTAGTGGGTTTTAGTAGGAACTCTCAACGAAAATTATTTCGGGTATCCTGTATAAAATATTATCAAGTTATGAAGAAATTACTGCGGAAACCTGCACTAGAAATCCTTATAGTTCGTTATGTTCGTCTGTTTGTCCATTGGTATGATACAGCCGTTTTGCTCAAAGAATATTACAGAAATTAAAGCTATAAATCTGAAATTTGCTATGGTATAAAGCTGCTATAAAAAAATAGGGGGAATATTCCCAGTCCTTACCACTGACCCCGTTACTACTAGGGACGAAAGTACCTTCCCAACATGTAAATTGGGGGTGATTTTTTTTGTTTACGTACCCTTCCGTGAGGGGTATAGTTGAATAGGTCTTTTAAGAACTACTAAGGGTTTGCTCAGATCATTTTCCAGCTAAACCGCTATTTCAGGAACTATTGGAAATAGTCGGGGGGCATACAAGTTAATTTAAAAGGAAAATGATCACGGCCAGTCAGGCGTGTTAGTGTACGAGTATTAGTCGATCAACTTAAGAAAATGGATTTGTAAAAAGTTCATAGATTTTCCATGCAAAATGTTCTATTACCATACTGCAAGAATAACTTAGCTTTTAAAATTATTTATTGATAAAAACAAAGTTTAAAAAGCTAAAAACCGACTTCAAAATGATATCCACTCAAAAGTATGAAATAATATTATTATACTTAGATACACGCCATAACCAACAATAACGAAATCAAAGGTGGGTACGAATTAAATTAAAGGCCTAAAAATTTTTTCGAGGTCGGTTTCAGCAATGCCATAAGTAAAATGTGAGTAGCTGTGTGCTGGTACCGACCTCAGAAATAAATTTAGGCCCCTAATTTAATTCGTACCCACCTTTGATTTTGTTATTGTTGGTTAATGTCGTGTATCTAAGTATAATAATATTATTTCATACTTTTGAGTGGATATCATTTTGAAGTCGGTTTTTAGTTTTTTAAACTTTCTTTAAACTTTTTTTTTATTTTCTTTATTTTTAGTGATATTGCTATCTTTCTAATAACGTTAAACCCAATCATCCACTCGGCAATAGGAACCATCAAATCATAATGCATGTTTTTCATTAACAGATACAGATTCCTGTGGTTTCCATCATCATCTCAACAGCATGAATCTTGCATTATCAGCTCATCTGAATAACCTGAAGAATACAACTATCGGTTTAAACGTACCTACGTATCTACGTAAAATATTTGAAGAATTATCCTCCAACTCCTAACCGTTAAGGAGTTGTACCTTCCTTCATCAGCTCATCAACATGAGATGATGACTACCAAACGCAAATACTTTAATAATTTTAGAAAATACATGAAACACGTAAAATATGCCTATAAAATTTGAGGGTTGCCCTTGATTTCCCTGAGATCCCATCATCAGATCCTGATTTGGTGACAATGGGACCCCCTCGGGAGTATACTCTTTCGAATAAAAAAAGAATTTTTAAAATCGGTTCACAATCGGCGGAGATATCGCGTAACAAACATACAAAAAAAAACACAGTCGAGTTGAGAACCTCCTCCTTTTTGAAGTCGGTTGAAAAGACTATGGAATCCTGCTTTGCGCGTGGCTTGACAGGAACTTGGCCACTTTTTATTTAAAACATTTTTTTCCGGGAAATCCTGCGCCAAGCTCAAAAACTGTCGGCCTTCGCCTCAAAAAGCCTGGTAATTATAACACGCATCATCACGCGACACGCCGCGCCGCTTATCGCGTCAGCTGTCACCGGGGCAAAACATATTAAACGCCTCTCGGATGATAAATGTGGTGAGGCTGTAGGGTCACAAGCACAAGACGACACCCGATCGTAACAGACGATTGTCGATGATTGGCAGACGTCCCTTTCAAAGATATCTGATGTCGTTCACGGTATGGCGTGTCGTGGGTTCAGTTTTTGTGTCTTTTACTAGAGAATTATTCATGGAGGGATAAGACCACACTCTGTGCCAGCTATACTCAAAGTGTGCTCCGCGGAGCCCTAGGGCTCCACGAGGTCTCTGCTAGGGCTCCGCCAAAGAAGTACGCACAAAAAGTGATGTCTCATATTAGGTAAAAATTAGGTGACACGTAGGATAATATAGAACCTGAAGAATAATTCAAGTTATACGGTCGGAGGTTTTGTTTTTTAAATTTTGTAGTTATTATATTACCTAGCATAATAGGGAATATGCATTATATTACGAAAACAAAACAATATGCAGGTAAATTCTTACCAAGTCAATATGCGTGTGTGTGTGGGTGTGAGAGAGAGAAAGAGAGTGTGTGTGCGCGTGCACACACTCTCTCACACACACACACACACACACTCACAAAAACGCTACTCCGGGTTTTTGGCAATTTTTCTATTCCAACTGCAGCTCCATGCCGACGCGATAGTAGTTTAAAACTTCACAACTCTTCGCAGTTTACTATTAAAAGCAAATCATATTGCCTACATTTATAAACGCACACGCAGAAGTATAAAATTGTTCGTTCTTTCTTTGGCTGCGAATGCGAAAACAAGGTTGCTCGCTGCCCGAAACTTAAAAGTTCCATGTAATTGAATCATGTTCAATTTATACAACCAAACATAAATTCTCGTCCGCTGTCCATGTGAAATTCTGCGGGCGCCAATTATGTTATTCTGAATAGGCACGAGTATTTCTCATTACTCAGCTGATCTCGAAATGTGATGCAAAAAAGTGACTTCTTCATTGTCTTTATCAATTTTCTATAATATAATAAAACTGTAACGGGGCCGTGTCTGTACATGAAATATTTTTGGAAAATAATAACTGTGGTGAACATTACTAACGATACAGAGGCCAAAACAACAACTTTTGGAATTTTTGTCTGTCTGTCTGTCTGTCTGTCTGTCTGTCTGTATGTTCGCGCATCACGCAAAAACTACCAGGCCGATTTTGATGAAATTTTGTATGGTGGTTCCTTATAGCCCGGGTTAACATATAGGATACTTTTTATCCCGGAAAATTCAAGAGTTCCCGTGGGAAAATCAAAAGTATACATTTATAGAATGGCTCACCACGCAAATGTGGCTTGACCTATTACAATCAAATTTTACACGTTGTTACCCTTATCGCAAACTAAAAATGGGACATTATGAATCCCAAAAAAATTAAGGGTTCCTTCAGGAATGCAAAAAAAAATATCTTTAGAATGGCTCAACGTAACAATATGAAACCTTTACATTGGGATGGGGTGTTTTGACCATCATTGTATAGGCGGGTATTTTTTATCCCGGAAAACTAAAGAGGTCCCGTGGGAAATCATCTATCGATACTTACAATAATAACAATAGAGTACTTTTTTCCACATATTAGCTACACATACCACACATTATAATCATAGCAGCAGAATGTTGTATTAAAACATTATTTCATACTTTTGAGTGGATTTCTTTTATGTATTTTTCAGCATACGCTACTTTACACAACTCTAACTCTGGAACTATGGCACGTAGCGATGTGTTTCATAGACGAACAGATAGGTATTTTTTTTACAGATTGCAATAGTGTAAAAAAATTAAAAACACATTTAAATCGAGTTTAGCATCTTTTAACAGGAGGCGCAGATATGGGAACTCTTCTGACGGTGACTATTTGCGTGTGGCAGTTGCTCTCCGTCTGCAATATCAATATCTGTGAACCTCATCAATGTATTTGCGGGTCCACGATGGAGGCAATTGGCCATCACTCACTGAGTTGCGGTCGTTGTTTGTGAAGATTCCCACGTCACCAATTCCTTAATGACCTCACTCGGAGGGCACTGGTCTCGGCCAGATGGAATATTCCATCTTTGATGCAGCCGCCGGGTTTTAGTCAATCTGATGGCAAAAGGCCGGAGGGTTTAAACAGGTGCTATGGCAGAGAGGAACGTGCCTGCATTGGGACGCCACTTTTTCTGCCTCACTCCTCACCCGTGCGGTACTGCTGCTCAATTTGCGGCGAGAAAAAAGCATAATAAGTGCTCGGTCTTGGAGGCAAATTACTGCTTTGTGCCGCTGGTCTGTGAGACAACCGGCTGCTGAACCCTCAGAGGCCTTTGCCTTCACAAAGGAGATTGGCCGTTCCTGAGGAAGCTTTGTTCGTTTAAAATGGGTTGGTGTGATTTTTAGCACAGAGATGAGGTGTAAAATGATATAATTTACTAAAAAGTATATCCAGATATAGTTCCCGAGGGATCTGGGGACAACTGTTTTCTACGCTCGCGCACTTCGGTGGCGTCGCAACGGAGCAACGGATTAAAGTGATTTTTTGTATAGAATTTGTTGAGTTGGTGGGAAATGGGGATAAGACTGCTAATCCGAATAGCCCGATATAGTTCCTGAGGTACCTGGAGAAAACTCATGTCCACGCTTGCAAGCTGATTGCGGCTCGCGCACCACTCACCCTCAAAAGGAATCATTAAAGCTATGTCCACGCGGGCGAAGCCGCGGGCAAAAGCTAGTATTGAATATATAAGGTCTAACAAAATTAGCTGAAACTATTTTAACTGTTGCTTCTACCCATGAAACTGAACAACTTTCCCCATGAAACCCATAGTCAAATCTCAAAAAAAATTGACTTTCCCAGTTGGCTGATCGGCTGATCGAGTTAATATGGGAGAGCCAATTTTTTTTTGCGATTTGACTATGGGTTCCATGGGGAAAGTTGTTCAGTTTCATGGGTAGAAGCACCAGTTGAAATAGTTTCAGCTAATTTTGTTAGACCTTATATATTGCTACTTAGTTATATTTTATTTATGACTAATTTATTATTAAGTGTTGCTACCACGTGTTGATGTATATCAGGAAGACTGAAAGTATTGCTACCACGTATTGATGTTTATCAGGAATACTGCAAGTGTTGCTACCACGTATTGGTGTTTATCAGGAAGTAGGAATTAGTTTTGTGTTAGATCCGCCTTAGAAGACTACAAGTGTTGCTACCACGTATTGATGTTTATCAGGAAGACTGCAAGTATTGCTACCACGTATTGATGTTTATCAGGAAGACTGCAAGTGATGCAACCACGCTTGAAGTTTATCAGGAAGACTGTAAGTGTTGCAACCACGTATTGATGTTTATCAGGAAGACTGCAAGTGTTGCTACCACCTATTGATGTTTATCAGGAAGACTGCAAGTGTTGCTACCACGTATTGATGTTTATCAGGAAGATAGGTATTTTGTTGTCTTTGTAGGGTTCCGCACCTCAAAAGGTCATCAAATAAGCAGATTCATTATTTTATTACATACAATGAAAAATAATAATAGCAGCGGAATGCACGGCGCGGCGACCGAAGTGATGCGTCCCTTTGCTGGCAATTGCCGAACATTCCGTTTGTTTGTTTGTTATTGTTTGTTAGTCGAGATGATTTATATGATTGTGTTCAGTGAAATAACAGCTAAGTACATGGTTTTTGAATTAACTGAAGGTGAAATGCTATGAGAGCAAGGCATGGTTGTTGCATCTATAAGGAGAGGTATTGATTGGAACTGTTGTGTCTGTCTTTTTCTTTACGTGTAAAGATTAAAGAAAATAACCACACTTTTTCACTATTTCAATGTTATTTAACCACCTCCGTAGCTCAGAGGCAAAGTTCACTGGCTTTACACAGGAGGTCGCGGGTTCGATTCCCGGCGGGGTCAATTTTAAGACTCGGTTTGGTTGGTGGTAGGGCATTTTCTAAGCCCGCCTGGCTAGCTACCACCATCTTATCTAAGTCTTGCCGCCAAATATCAATGTTGATATCATTGGTGTGTTCCGGCATGAAGATAAGATAGCCAGTTCCCCATTGCGTTGGGGAATCTTGGTAAGCCCGCTTCCATCTTCGGCAACATCGTCACTTACCATCAGGTGAGATGATGCCAAGGGCTTACCAATTGTGAATAAAAAAAAAAAAAAAAAAAAAAATGGTTTTTCGTTTCAATCATGACGTTCACAATGAAAGTATAAAAAATAATAACATTACTCACTTTGTATTATCATAACAAATATTGTTGTACCGATATTTTTCAAAATTTATTCTTCAAAATATTAGTCAGAACTAGAGTTGAAAGTAACGGTGTAGGTAGACCTATCTTTGGGATTTTTATAGAGCCAAAATTGATCAATCGTGTTTCTAATAGCTTTAAGAAATGTTATCAACAATAAGGGTATTTTTTTCAATCTAGGGTTTTTATCGTTTGGGAATAATTGACGTCAAAAATAACGAGAACCTGTAATATTACCGCCTTAACCGCTTCCGTGGCGTAATGGTTACTCCATTAGCTTCACATCAGGAGGTTGCGGGTTCGATTTTCGGCGGAGTGTGACTTTGAAAGACTCGGTTTGGTTGGTGGAAGGGCATTTTCTAAGCACGTCTGGCTAGCTACCACCATTCTATCTAAGTCTTGCCGCCAACCATCTACCTATGTTAACAGCATTGATGTGTTCCGGCTTAAAGATAAGATAGCCAGAACCCATTGCATTGGGGAATCTTGGTAAGCCCGCTTCCATCTTCGAAATCATCGTCACTTACCATCAGGTGAGATTATGCCAACGAATTACCAATAGTGAATAAAAAAAAAATAGGGCAGAGGTCGCAGATAAGGTTGTATGGTGCGCGCGGCTAAGCGGTTGTCGCTTTATACAATCGGTGCACAGATACCTTATCAATGTAATTAAAAATTAAAAACTCGACTACATAAAAACATTACTCTTTTTCGGGCAGTCGGGTTAAAAAGTATCCTATAACACTTTCGGGATCCAGACGAATCTACGACACATCGCACTTCTTAATCCACGCTGTTTAGGCCACAGCATTAGCCAAAAAAGCAGACACACATATATACACCCAAAAAAATTAGCCTCTTTTTGGAGAGTCTGGTACAAACGATTGCGGTTTGACTGTAGGTGTCTGTCGTCGGCACATTAGTATCCATAATGATGTCCGTCAACACGTAGCAGACACTCCGCCGCGGACGATGCACACGCGCATCCGCGGACACGCGATAAACTGCCGCCGCTCACTTTGAGTTGTGGCTCGTGACTCGTGACTCGTGAACCCTTTTAATGACTCGGTGGCTCAGTGGTTTGTGCTCTTGACTGCTGATCCGAGAGTTGTGGGTTCGATCCCCACCCAGGGCAAACATTTGTGTGATGAGCAGATTTGTTTGCTCTGTGTCTGGGTGTTAAATATCTATATATGTATGTATTTAAACGTATATAAGTATTTATATCAGCCTCTGGTTCCCATAACACAGGGAATCCTACTTTGGGGCCAGAGATGACCATGTGTGATTTGTCCCAGAATATTTATAAAAAATAAATTAAAAAAATATAAAAATGAGTGTGATAGGTAATGTGATAACGAAGGACAATGACGTCACAGATTCAGGTATGTTTGGGTAAGGGTTGCAAAGAAAACTGAGAAGAGAGCAAGATAGTCCCAGAGTGCATGGTTTTACTGACGAAAAAAGTTTTTTCTGAGTACCTACTTAATGAGTAAGTATTTGACCAAAAGAGTAACAGAGTGCAGAAACACAGATGAGATACAATTACTTCGTGAACACAACCAGACAACAGCTGTAGTTTCCTGTTGAGACAAAATGTCTACGTAGATATTTTTTTACATTTCAATTTGTGAACTTGGCTTAGGAGGTTCTAATCTAAATAAAGAATATTTTAGCAAGTCATTTTGTGTGTGAAAAATCAATTTGCCAACTGCGCCTTCGCTCAGCAAATACTTACAGAAAAAAATTCATTTCAAATAAAGATATGATTAATGTTCGTAATAATGAGACTGTCGTGTCATGTGGAAAACCGAATTCTGGGATTACTTCCTCTTTTAAACTTTTTATTTTATTATAGTTAGGTAGGTAAGTGTTACTAAAGTTCGCGCTCAGGAATTTCGTTAAATGGTTTTTTCTTAATAGCATAAAAGGCGTGGTGGATGATGTTTTTACCCGACTGGTGTGTGCACGAGTATGTGTAATGCTGTAAGTGACATGGGATACATTTTTACCCGAAAACGAGTGGCAATACTTTTGTTCAATCGCGTTTTAAAATTAATTGCTTAGGTATTTGTTAAGTGTAATTTATAAATTACGAAAGGTTCTGACTCTAGGATTTCATGAGAGAAGAAATGGTAACAAGCGAAAACCTATCAAGAAGACCTAAAGTTCCATAACATAAAAATATTAGATAGGGTTTTTAACCGCCTCCGTAGCCCAGAGGCAAAGTTCACTGGCTTTACACAGGTGGTCGCGGGTTCGATTCCCGGCGGGGTCAATTTTTAGACTCGGTTTGGTTGGTGGAAGGGCATTTTCTAAGCCCGCCTGGCTAGTTACCACCATCTTATCTAAGTCTTGCCGCCAAATATCAATGTTGATATCATTGGTGTGTTCCGGCATGAAGATAAGATAGTCAGTTCCCCGTTGCGTTGGGGAATCTTGGTAAGCCCACTTCCATCTTCGGCAACATCGTCACTTACCACCAGGTGAGATGTTGTCAAGGGTTTACCAATTGTGAATAAAAAAAATAAATTATATTTTTACCCGAAAACGAGGGGTAATACTTTTGTTCAATCGCGTTTTTAAATTAATTGCTTAGGTATTTGTAACGTGTAATTTATAAATTACGAAAGGATCTGACTCTAGGATTTCAAGACAGAACAAATGGTAGCAAGCGAAAACCTATCAAGTAGACTTAATTAATTACTCAATCGTCTTAAAATTCAGAAAAATTAAAAAAAGGTCGACTATAACTACTTAGTTATACAACCCATCTTTGTCTGGTGGAGTGGGCACAACTTTTTGCCACTACATCGGGACGAGATAAGTTCGCCAACACAACAGTCATTAGACAGAAGATAACGACTCCATTTTGAAGAATAATCGATTCTTGACTACTCACATTATCTGTTTATTTATAGACCTGACTGTTATTTTTACGGCCCACTTCTAAAAGACTGCGACTCTTTCAGTCAAGCTTCAGTAAAGAATCGATGTAAATCAGTAGGTAAACCGCTGTATTTGTCCTCGTTGCAAGTGTCAAGAAAATGTCAAAATTGCATTGGAACAAATGCGGTGATTAAAAATGTGCGTTTATAATTGTGCCAAATATATATATAAGTTATAGAGCGTCGGTGGCGTAGTGGCTAGGGCCGCCGCCTCCTGTCCGGGAGGTCGTGGTTCGAACCTGCCACGCGACGTACCAATGTGACTTCTAATTTAGATTTCATGTATACGTTAATCCGACGCTCTTACGGTGAAGGAAAACATCGTGAGGAAACCTGCACACGCCTGCGAAGAAACTTGTAGGTTGTGTGTGTTGCACTGGGTCCGCGTGGTCGACTAAGGCCTGATCGCCCTAATTCAGGGTAGGCTCGAACTCCATCGGTGGGGACGTATATGAGCTGATATGATGATAATTGTGCTAAAAGCAAATATATTATTCTTTTTCTGGAAGATAAATGAGCGGATTTATCCAGAAGTATGTGCGAGCAGGTCTACCTCTAGGCAGCGACGACGCGAGGTCCTATAAAGGTAAATCTTTCGCAATCTTTGCTATCCACTTTCAAGGGCAGCAGACTTCCATATTTCACTCGCACGGGTCCCGAGTCGGTCCTAGGATAAAACAAAATGCAAATACTAAAAGTATTTTATTTCAAGGAAAAGTTCACTGTTTTCGTGAAAAACTAAGTTTTTATTTTAGATAGGTACGTAAAGAGCTCAACAGCGTAATCCTAAATGTGATGCATTGGCCGGGGACGCTGACAAATTTTCTACTCCAATGAAGGTCTGCAAACGAAAGTAGTGTTCTGAATTTTATGTGAAAAGTCCTGCAAAGAACTTCTCAAAAAGTTTTGTCAAATGACCTGTCACGAGATTTAGTTGGACTGAATTAAACTAATACAGAGCGCGATCTGCGTGTGCGTACAGTCCGAGCTGGAACTCACAGTTTGTTTGCAAGCAGATAGTACAATGGCAGAGATGGTCGTGAGAAATGTCAGTCATTCCTCTTCCAAGTAAAATGATCCCGCGTATTGTGAAAGTTTGTAAAGCTCCGTGATTCACTCTGCGTATTTACATGCGTAGGGAGGAATATTTGAACGTGGGATTCATAAAAACGTCTACGGGAACATCCGCGGTCGGGAGTCGGGACTCGGGAGCGACGAACTGCCTCCAAGCACCGACGCGACGGGAACAGGCAGGATACAAATAAATTGCGCAACAATCTCATCTTATTTACTTCTAAGTAAAACGTAACGAGCGTAAAATTGCAGCATAAAAAAGTTTTCCCTTTAGCGTTGAGTAAGTACTTACCTGTACTTTACCTCAGGTAGAGAATGGGGATGACGAATGCTAGTCATCGGAGTTACTTTTTATCATCTGTCAAAAACGACGTTTTGCTCTAAAAATGTTAGAAATGCCTAGGCGTGACGTCATAGTTTTACAGCGTCATATATGTGCTCATTTTGTGACTTTGGTGAATTAAAAATCGAAGACTTGATGGAAAGCAAAACGAGTAAGGTTTTCCGAAGTTTATGTAGGAGTGCAATTTAGTGATCAAGAGTTCATAATTTATTTCTGATGCCGTCGTCATCCCTATTCAAAAATGATGTGTGAAATAAGGATATTTTCAAGAATTAAGAAATAAACAAAACTCATTATTTCATTATACGTTTCTTACCTGCTTGCATTTGGAATTCTGGTCCGAATTTCCTGGCAGCTTCGACGGCCAGTATTGCTGAGGCTTGATGAAGTCCATGCGCGATCATCTGCACCATGGTTGCTGCGGCGGCGACCCCCCACCCCCAGCCTCCTTCCGGGTAGTAATGGCGGGTTAGGGTTAGCAGCTGGCGCGGGTCGAGCTTGGCTTGGCGCGTCGGCGCTCCTCCGCTGGCTTCCAGCACCAGCGGCAGCGACCGGGTGCGCAGCAGCGGCGCGCCGCCCGACGACCATGATTCTTCCATCAAGGCGCGCGCGCATGGTGCGCCAGCATCACCGTCGTCGCTCCGCAAGCTCGTCGCGCTCTCTCATCTCGCGCACATAACACGCCTTGATCGCGGCGCGGCGGGCGACTTTGCGAACGCAATTTTTGTGGTGGACGATGTTGGCGGAATTTTGAGGTTTTGTTAGAGGACGGTTCACTTTATTAGCCAGATGATAATGCGAGCGAGATACTCGTATGTATAGAAAAAATTCTAAAAGAACGTAATATGAGGTTAAAGGAATATGCTTGCTTTCAGAGGCTCACCATTCACGTTCAGCTTGAATAAATGCGATGCCCACAGACAAACTCTCAGAGTCAAAAGCCTGTAGGTCTTATTACCAAGAAGAATATCGTGTCGGTCAAATGAAAAGTCCATTAGCAAAATGCGTAACCTAAGTGCTGAAGGTTTTGTTCAACAGGCTCCTTTGGCGGCGGCGGTGACGCGCGAGCACATTAATCAGGCGCAGTCGGACCCGAGTCCCGAGCCTCCACAAGTCCTTCCACCTATCCACGCATAGTCAGATTATTGTTCCGTATAATGGTTGGGGCCATTTGCCTCACCTAAGATTTGAATTTAATATTATATTGCAGCGCAGACTCGGAGGAATGGACTCAACCGAGAGCACGAAGTTAAAAAAAACCCGCTAAGTGCGATTTGGAGTCACATAAACAAGGTTCCGCACTAAAACTATAGTACCAATAGTACAAGACCTCTCAGTACATACTTTGCTCTAGGTAAATAGGGATCTACTTATTCTGGAATTTTACTTTTCATTTGGGAACGAAAGGATTTTAGATCCAGTCGTTTCGGAGATAGGGGGAAAGGTCAACTTTCGCTTAGTTTCTTAAATAACTTCGAAACTATTTAATATAAAATTATATTAAGTACTATAAAAAAAGTAACTTAATCCCCAAAAGTGGCCCCCATGTTTAAAATCCATTTATTGTCGTTGCACTTCCGTCTTTGGGTCACCGACTTACATATGTATATCAAATTTTAAATCAATCGGTCTAGTAGTTTAAATTGGCTGTGACAGACGGACGAACAGACAGACACACGAGTGATCCTATAATGGTTTTGTTTAATATTTGTTGTTTAGCTTTTGAAGTACGGAACCCTAAAAAAATCGGCCAAGTGCAAGTCTGACTCGCACACCAAGGGTTCCGTACCACCACACCTTTCTACACGAGTAAGTATAACAATGACACCTGTTCATTACAAACGAAAGATGTTTATTGAATGCGGACTTCTTAGTGCGAGTACGACTCGTAATTGGCTGGTTTTTATTATTTGTTGTTTTACTTTAGGATTACATTACATATAATCACACCAAGTGTAACGCGTACGTACGTATGTATTTCCGTTTTTACGATAGAGAAAAAACAATAAAATCACACCATCATCAGCCTTTGTTAGTCCACTGCCGGAAATAGGCCTTCCACATGGCTTGCCTCTATCATTGGCCCTACGCGTCCAGCTGTCGCCAGGAACAGGAGAGCTCACAAAAATTAAAAAAAACCCACGTTTGTTGTAAACCCCTATTTTCAAACTTTTTTAATTTTTAATATTTGTTGCTAAAATATTTATATAAACACAAATTCTGTGAAAATTACAACCGGCTATCTATCACGAATGCCAAGATACAGCCTTTTAAAACTTGGAGAGACAGACGGACGGACGGACAGCGTGTAAGGCTTTGTAATATAATCGCGTTACCTGGTACGGAACCCTGAAATCGCTCCCACCCCACTTAATGGTGGGAAATCAAAAGTGTTTGGTGTGCAGGATAAAGATACATCTAAATATATATAACTCAAAGGTGACTGACTGACTGACATAGTGATCTATCAACGCACAGCCCAAACCACTGGACGGATCGGGCTAAAATTTGGCATGCAGGTAGATGTTATGACTTAGGCATCCGCTAAAAAAGGATTTTGGGAAATTCCCACGGGAACCGCAAAAATCGGGATCTGCGCGGGCGAAGCTGCGGGCATCCACTAGTGTTATTATAAACTCTAAGAGTAGGTACCTACAGGACAAATCAAATAAAAAATAAGCTGAAAACTTCTCAGAACATCTCATTTACTTAGATATACTGTTGTTTGGGAATAAGCGAACTTTTGAGTCCCATTGTAACGAGTTGAACACGTTGAAAAGCTAACTTGGAATTTATGTTGTCTGAAGTGACGCGAATGCAGATGAAACATAAATTACGACTTATAAAATACATATTTACTGAAACATTTGTTACACTTGCTTCAATGGTTTGGAAAAAGTCAAAATAATATTTCGTCTTCCACATGCGAATCTGCTGGCGCGAGTAAATTTTGAGGATATGCTGACGGGGCTCTCAAATTTTTTTTATGTCTCGTATGATGGAAATAGAAAGCTATAAAAATTGGTAGTACTTACGTTTATTGAACTTTTCTGAGGGTAGTCGGTTGTGGGGACTATAAAAGATGGAGTGGTTGTAAAAATCTTAGTTGGAACCTGAAGTTGGATCCTATAATAAAGCATAAAGTAAACAACCTTTTACATCGATGACAGAAAAAGAGCAAGTGCGTGACAAACTCGCGCACTGAGGGTTCCGCACCGAAACACATGTGGGTACGAAACACATGTGGGTACGAAACACATGTGGGTACGAAACACATGTGGGTACGAAACCCTACAAAATGAACGAGTACAACAATCGCATTGTATAGGTTGTAAGTTTGTAATCACAAAAAAATATGTGTTTGAAGTGGTTGAAATACAAATGTACAATTTTTGGGATAATTCGTTTTATTTGTTCTGTGCGGCCTTGCTTCTTGCCAAAATTAATGATTTAAGGTCAACGGGAAGTACCCTACAGGTTTTGATTTAGTTGCTAGTATAAAAATAATATTACGTAACAAAAATCGTCGTCTTTTTATTGCTTTGACTTTTGTGATATTTCATATAAATTTCAACTTGATACCTTCACGCGTTCGTGAGAAAGAGGGTCTAGCTAGATAGACAAACCTAGATCCTATAAGGTTTTCTTTTTTCTTTTTGAGGAGCGGAACCCTAAAAAGAGAAGAAATGTACCAATACGTTTTGGACGCAACGTTAATGACTTTTTAAAGTTCCATTAAAGCTATATATATCAGATGAAGGTCTTCAGCAAATAATAATTTCTTCGGTTTACCATCATTAACCTGTCATTGCGGTCAGGTGGCGGGGGGCGGGTGGCGGGCGGCGGGCCCGCCGGTCCCACGTAGGTATACATCATTTTATTGACGGCTTAATAAATACTGAAGAACTTGCGACCTTTAAGTATTAAAAATTAATTAAACCGTAATTGATAATAATTTAACACCCGGAGAAGGAGAGATTGCTTTTTATGGACAAAGCTTAAAATATAATGGCAGAGGTTGGTACGGTTACAAATTTATTGGAATAACTTACTGAACCCCGTTATGGGAAGTAATGGCATAGGTGGGCTGGGCACTGTGCCGAAGTTCCAAGTCGTCATGTAGGGCTGCTAAGCACATCTGTTGCTAGCCCTACGATAAAATGCCTTGCAAAAGCAGAAAATCTTGTTAATTTTCTATTTTGGAAAAAAATCCAAACCGATTAGTACCTTTAGGTAGCAGGTTGTAAAAAAGAAGGTCTACGATTAAGTACCCAGATATGTAGGACCTAATACTTCCTACATAGGTGCTAAAGTTGTAGAGCACCGTTATTTACCTTTCGATAAAAGTTCTATTATGGCATGATGTGTGCTCGAAATACTTCCCAGCTCTTTTTTAAGCAAGCGTAAATCTCGAGTGTTTTGTTTATCTCTTTCTATTCTCCTAAGTATATAGGTATTTATCTTAGAGCCTTCTTTTATCAACTTCCACACAACCCTAAAAGTTTCAAAGTATTACTTACAGATAAATAATGTGATTCTTTTAATGGTGTGTTATGTTATAGTTATGGGCGTTAAACTGCGCGGAAACGGAAAGATGGCTGATATACTAACACACTTGATGGGCAGGCGTAGCGGCGGGTGGGAGAGGGAACTAGTGTAAGGCTGTGTTCACTGTAGTACTAATATATATACTGTGGTATTGATATGTCATTTTGTTAGTTTTATTCAGTGAGGCGCAAGTCATACAGAGAAGACACAGAGAGAAGGTGGATAGAATAATAATTTTCGAAAAACCTAAAAGCTTTTAGGCACAAGCTTTTTACAATCAAAGTACTCGTCAATACGAATCAAACGAGCCCAATCTCGATGAGGTTGTGTCGTTTCATTGCGAAGTTCCTATGGCCATCTTCCATCTCCATCATCAGATCAGCAAAATGTCATCATAATATTGCATTGTCACGCGATTTACACATGTATGCAAAATTCCAGCTCAATCGAAAACCAGGAAGTGGGTCAAATTTATTTTGCAAGATTTCACCCGAACAGACATACATACAAACATACATTGCAAGTTGAATAAAAGCTTGTAAAAAGGTCGAGTCGCGGACGCGGCGACGCATCAATGTTACCTTATTTCATACAAAATGCAAGTGTCACAGTGACAGGAAATCCGCGATACAAATATAAAAATAGATAAATCTAGTGATACAGTTTTTTTAAATCAACAATTGATAAGCCTTTGACCTCATCTCATCTGATGGTAAGTGACGATGATGCCGAAGATGGAAGCGGGCTTACCAATATTCCCCAACGCAACGGGGATCTGGCTATTTTATCTTCAAGCCGGAACACATCAATGCTGTTAACACTGATTTTTGGCGGCAAGACTTAGATAACACGGTGGTAGCTAGCCAGGCGGACTATGAAAATGCCCAACCACCTACCAAACCATGTCTTACAAAGTTGACCCCGCCGGGAATCGAGCCCGCAACCTCCTGGTGTGACTAAACATTACGCCGCGGAGGCGGTTAAAGTGTAGAAGTGGAGTGCGAGATTTAAACATGCATGCAAGCAGCATACGGAGCCCATACGGGGCTCTTAGATGTGATTATTATGTCCAAACCAGCCTAGCTGTCCGAGCCGGGGTGTACGAAACTCCTAAACTAATGCAGGAGCAAACGAAGCGAGCTCGTATGGGAATTCGGTGCACTTCGACTCGGATGATAAGGCATAAAAGGCGAGTCTTGAGATGAGAATAACTAATTCGGGCCCCGAAAGGGCTTCGTATGTTGCTTGCTTGCTTGCATGTTAAAATACCGCACTGTATGTCAATTTTTTTTTCACTATGTAACTCTAGTGAAAAATATTAATATTATAAATCCATATATTCCGTAATAATTGGAATTTCTGTCTGTTTGTCTCCGTCCCGCCTGCGACTCATCCCCTCTGTTTTGCATCGTGACTTTTTTATTCATTTTGAATGTGTGTTTTGAATGAACGTACATTGAAGCGTCACCCCGTCACCCCGACACCCCGTAACCCCGTCACCCCGTCACCCCGTCACCCCGTCACCCCGTCACCCCGTCACCCCGTCACCCCGTCACCCCGTTACCCCATCACCGCATCCGCGATGTGTCCTACCTAGCCTCGTCCTAGCCCTACGGTAAACAAAAGGAATTGCCACCAATTTGCAGCAATACGTTTTGTACATTTTCATTTTTGCTTTGGAAGGTAACGCGAGTTAATTGGAAACGCTGAAAACGTTAAAAAACTACTCAATCGCAACAACCACGTACAATTCTGGTGAATTTGTTGGTTTT
Organism: Coleophora flavipennella; assembly: GCA_947284805.1. Classification (NCBI taxonomy): domain Eukaryota; kingdom Metazoa; phylum Arthropoda; class Insecta; order Lepidoptera; family Coleophoridae; genus Coleophora; species Coleophora flavipennella. The sequence goes on from OX369273.1 coordinate 784,823, forward strand.
TGTTAATTTCCCAAAAAAAGCGGTCAACCGATTTTGATAAAATTTATGGAACTAACCTGGCAGTATATTATCCAATCTCAACCTCCACCTTTAATACAAATGATGGTGTTCCTGTCCGGGACAATGTTTGATACAGCAGTGCAGCAGTGCGGCAGTGCGGCAGTGCGGCGGCAGTGTGAGCGCGCCCCAACTCTGTGCTGATACGGGCTTGTTTGTTACCGCACAATTTATCGCTAAACATTTATACGAGACAAGAAAAACTTGGCGGTTGTTACGCTCACTCAGGATCAGACATCAGATATGTTCTTATCAACGTGAATGCAGATACCCACTGTAGCCTGTAGCCTGAAGTAAACAGTAATAATAATTGATTGGGTACTGTAGTCTGAAGTAACCTGATTGGGTACTGTAGCCTGAAGTAAACAGTAATAATAATTGATTGGGTACTGCAGCCTGAAGTAAACAGTAATAATAATTGATTGGGTACTGTAGCCTAAAGTAAACAGTAATAATAATTGATTGGAGAAATGTAAATAAAAAAAACGGCTAAGTGCGACTCACGTTCACACAAGCAGGGTTCCGCACCAAAACCTTAACTACGAACAGAGCAAGTCCTCTCAGTACATACTTTGTAAAATCAGTTTTGCAAACTATATCATGTGACATAATATCAAATGAAAGGGCTTGTTGGAATCTAAAATATATTATATTTTACAATTTTGAAATATTTTTTTGAAATTATATTGAGAAAATAAGCGGAAACCATTCCTTCCTCCTTATCTCCGGAACTACAGGGCCTAAACAAATCGCAGTATATGAGGTTGAATAACCTATGAACCTATGATAAAATTTAAAATTCCCGCAGTAATACGTACAGTATATTTGTGTGATAATAAGTCACTCTGGAGTTTTTTTTTTTTTTTTTTCCTGAACGGAAGAATTTAAAATTGTACCATAGTAGGTTTTTCTGTAACCTATGCATTCATATTTATATACTGTGATTTTTTCAAGATTTTAGATCCAGTAGTTTCTGAGATAATTAACAATTTTTGTCTATATTCTTAAATAACTTCAAAACTATTTATCTTAAAATTTTAAAAAAAATAATTTAAGATTCTTAAAACAAGCCCTTTCATTTGGTATGCTACATGATACAGTTTGCAAAACTTTTTTAAAATTTTATTATTTACCCCCTTAAAAGTGGCCCCCTTGTTTAAAATTATTTGTTTACGTTACACATTCGACTTTGGCTCACTGACCCACATATGTGTACCAAATTTTAACTCAATCGGTCTTATAGTTTCGTAGCCAATTGACTGTGACAGATGGACGACCGGACGGACGGACAGACGGACACACGATTGATCCTAAATTGGTTCCTTTTTACCTTTTGAGGTAGGGAACCCTAAAACCATAGCATGTATGTATGTTCAGTGGACAAATCACACATTGCACGGTCGCCTGGACCCAGACTAGAATTCCTGACATACATACATTGAATTACTACTACTAGTAATTCAATGTATACATACCTTTCGGAGATAGATAAGTACAATAATTTTATACGTACTGTAAAAAGTTTTTTTTATTTTATTTTTTATTCATTGCTTTAAAGATCAAACAATAAGATATTAATACAGTACAAAGGAAACCCTATAACAGGTTTTTATATTGCACAGAAGTCGAAGACTGTTGAATATAATGAGGGTAGGCGACACCCATAGCAAACTTATGTACTCTTTATTGTACTGTGCTTAAGTAGTGTAGGTACTTAAATAAAAAGAACTGCCATAAAGATGTTCACAACACAGGAACAATGGTGGTGGTGATGGTTGATAACATTAAATAACTAAATTCATTTAATCACATTTGTACTGGGTCCTTTTTGACGTCAACACATCCATGAATCTCTTCTACCACCACCGTAACTTGGAAACTATTAATTTTTGACTAATAGGTCTCTTGGAGATCTTGATTTCTGATGACAGCTGTCAAATTTAAAAACAGCTATGTCTAAAAAACTATTGATCCCAGTTTTCTAGTTTCTAGACAAATAACTAATACATCTTGCCGAGATCTTCTTATTGTGGATGATAGCTGTCAAACTTAAACTACCTCCCCCCATTATTCAGAAGAAAAAGAAAACGACCTTCTTCTGACGGATTTTGATTAAATAAAATACATTAAAACTTTTTAAAACTTTGTTACCTATATCTAGCACCTACTTTAGGCATTTAATAGCAAATCCTTTTGTATTGTGAACAAATTTAAGGAATAGTTGTGTGATGATAAAGTAGGTATTGGTCTTGGCTCGACGTAACAGGGGCTTGTTAACTTCCTGACGAGGGTACGAAGTACTCCGATGGAACCGTCTTCAAAACTGGCTTCTTGAGCCTCCATTTTTTGTCCCCAAGTTTATATAGATAATAAAACGATATTAGGTATTTGTCGTAGAAACTTACCGTTACTTACTAAGATTACAGGCCTCCGTGGCTCACTATGAATTAGATTTGACAGATCATGAGTTACTTAGCTAAAAAAAGGTATCAACACCGATTACGTCGCCAACGCCGGTAAAAAAGTTTTAAACGAAAACATGAGAAGAGAAAAGAGAAGCAAAGATAAGAAAAAACGGCGATATACATGTGGATAAAAAAGAACAATTGTTAATGTGAAGAAAAGAAATGCTAAAGTTAAAACTTAATGTTACTAGCAATGATCAAGTCGCTAAAAGTAAAAATGCAAGCGATAGAACATGAGTTACAAAGCTGTCAAATGAAATGACAGTTCCATAGTCCGCCATGATGGGATTTGTTATTTCCATAATGGAGTTTGCGCATGTCTAGGTTGTCTTGTCATACTCCAACTCGCTCTATAAAGTATTGGATTTCGAACTGAATAAAAACACCATTGTCTGTTGCTCTCGTTGATGAATTTTAAATGAAAAGACACCGACCTTAAAAATAATTTTAGGCTCCTAATTTAATTCCTACCCACCTTTGATTTCGTTATTGTTGGTTGATTTCTTGTATCTAAGTATAATAATATTATTTCATACTTTTGAGTGAATTTCATTTTGAAGTCGGTTTTTAAGTTTTTTAAACTTTTATTTTTATTTTATTTATTTTTAGTGATAAATGCTATCTATCTAACAACGTTATACCCAATAACCCAATCGCCAATAGGAACCATCAAATCATAATTCATAAGGCATGTGTTTCATTAACAGATACAGATTCCTGTGGCTTCCATCATCATCATCTCAACAGCATAAAAGTTAAGGAGTTAAATCTTCCATCATCAGCTCATCTGAATACCCTGAAAGAATATACAACTATCGATCTACGTAAAATTTTTAAATAATTATCCTCCAACTCCTAACCGTTAAGGAGTTGTACCTTCCTTCATCAGCTCATCTGATGACGATGATGAGATGATGACTACCCGACGCCAAAACTTGAATAGTTTTAGGAAATACATGGAGCACGTAATATGTGCCTGTAAAATTTGAGGGTTGTTCTCGATTTCCCTGGGATCCCATCATCAGATCTTACTTGGTGACAATGGGACCCCCTCGGGAGTATACTCTTTCAAATAAAAAAAAAGAATTTTTAAAATCGGTTCACAATCGGCGGAGATATCGCGTAACAAACATACAAAAAAAAACATACAGTCGAATTGAGAACTTCCCCTTTTTTGAAGTCGGTTGAAAATAAATGCTTAAATTGTACAATAAATAATAAAAAAATAGAGAATAGTACAGAATATAGAGTAGTAAAAATGAATGTTAAAGTTTAATGTGTTCCGGCTTAAAGATTAGATCGCCAGTTCCACATTGCGTTGGGGAATCTTGGTAACGCTCGCTTCCATTTTTGGCATCATCGCATCGTCGAATACTATCAGGATTGTGGATAAAACAAACTGACATTGTTGTACTCGTACACTTCCCGTGAAGCCCTTGGTGCGCGGTGCGCGAGTCGCGACCGACTCGCACCTGGTCGGTTTTCTTCAACTTATTAATGACTAGTGGATGCCCGCAGCTTCGCCCGCACAGATCCCGATTTTTGCGGTTGATTTATGCCTACGTCATAACATCTACCTGCATGCCAAATTTCAGCCCGATCCGTCCAGTGGTTTGGGCTGTGCGTTGATAGATCACTATGTCAGTCAGTCACCTTTAAGTTATATATATTTAGATAACTTATCATTGATAAGTAACATAATTATGCAGGTCTCACATTATTTGTGAGAACGTCCTAATGTAAGGAATTTAACGATTCCTTAAGACCACAGAGTACTTGATAATGACATATTATTACAGCTAACTCTCTTGAAATGCTGCACACACATTAATTTGTACAATTAGCTACGAATTTAGTAACTCCGGTCTAAATGTGCCAATATGCAGTTTACAAGGTACAATTGTAGTGCAACCTGAAACACCTGCTACGGGCTAGCCGCTAGCTACACGCTAAACGCTACACATAGAACTGTCATGTTGTTGTTATTTCATACGGCTTGCGTAGCTGTCGCAGCCAAATGGTGAAAATAGCCATTCAATGAACAGTCTAGCTGTATAAACAAAACAGGTTGTCAAAGATACAGCCGTTAATTATTTAAGGGATACTTTCTTATCCCGCCTCTTTACGACGTCGATACGTCATTTCAAAAGCTTTATTATTGCAATCAAATAAATAAATAATTATTATTCATTAAATTTTCTGTTGTTGTTGCTCGCGTACTACCTGTCTCCTTGCTTTTTCACCCAGCACTGGGTTGTCTGGTAGAAATCGCTCTTAGCGTTAAGACCGCCTAAATTGTAAGTCTCTTAGTTTTTAATTAAAATTTTGCATAGTATTTATTTTGATGTACAATAAAGAGTTATTTGAGTTTGAGTTTAAACACTAACATAGCATGAATAATAACTAAAACGTAATTATCTATAATCAGAAATCAAATTCTCCTAAGTTTTCTAAATGTGAAGTACAAAATTCTGAGTAGGGTATTCCTATTCAGATCGAATAAACTTCATATAACTACGAGTAGAAAGCTGCGAACTGTCAAGTTGAAGCCTCTTTTTAAAATATGTGTCGGTATCGGTGTGCTATGTGTGTGTGCGTGTCGTTCTTCGCCGATGTCCTAACACTGTTATACTCTCGAGTAATTTGGAGTGGTTTTGATGTATTATGTGTGCGTGTACAGTGTACGTACAGGTTTGGAGTGGTTTGATTGGCTTCACATTGAATTTACGTAAAAAACATATTTGCGACTTCAGTAAAGTCATAGAACAATTGTTCAGTATGATAAGTAGAAGCCCCAGTTAACTGGATCTATACCAAATTTGTTACACCTGGTATCAAAGTTTATAATATATTAGTACTAACATACAGTATGGACTGGGAATAAAAGAAAAATAAACACTCCCTGCCGCTCTCTAGATTACAACCTCACCCCCTCGTCGCCCAGATTGATACAGATTGGTTGTTTAACGTGTAGGATTTCGCCGCCATTTTGTTTGTTCCGTCATTCCTTTTTTGAAATGTCATTTCTGGCCCGTTGTATGAAGTGTCCAGGGTGTGCCTGGTATACAGGGTTCTACGACGTTGCGGAAAGCTGAGAAAAACTCTTTATACAAATCGATCAGCTGATCGATCATTTATGTGCATGTTTGCTTGGAAAATCTTTTTTTTTAAATATTGAAAATGGGGCTCCTTGGGAAAGTGGTTCAGTATGATGAGTACAGCCCCCACTTAACGGGTCCTACTTAATTTTTTTACACCCTGTATAGATAATTAGATAGGTAATTTATAACTCAATTAGGAACCTCGAATTTCAATTTTAATAAAATAAATAATGTTATCGTATCCACGTTAAGCCAAGTAGGTTTAACTGTGACCTACATTCAATTAATAATAAACCAAATAACCTAATTCGCTCCTTGTAGGGCGCGCGGCCCGCGGCCCGACGCGCTTCGCTTTTTTGGGAAATTGCTCCATAACGTTACGCGAACGGGACGCGAAGGGTGAATTAATTACGTGATAAATTATACATGCATTAATAAACGACTTTGTTTTGTAGGTACCTATTAAGTATGAATTATGGAGATATAAATTCAATTTCACACGAGGAGGGTGTTTTTTCGATGGCCCTTTCGGGGCGATTATTTTGCCATCAAGCGCAGGTAAGTGGGGCGCGTCGTTTAGTACTAAGTAGTTATTAAGAATTCTTTTAGGGTTCCGTACACAAAAGGGTATTACTAAAGTAAAGGCGAACCATTGATGATTTATGTTTCTTACTAAAAATAGGTAATGGCGGCTTGTACAGCCCTTAACTTCTATCTAAATTGCAACTTCGTACTAACCTGTTATCATTCAGATTGCGACCTATATTACATGTTCCTTATGCGAGCACTAACTACAGGCAGAATACATTTTTATTGCGTGGCTGTAATATTTTTAACAAACTAGTCTGTGAGCATCCTGACGTCGACCTATTCTGTACAAGCACTACTGCGGCAAGGCGACTAGTGGCACAGGTTCTTCTTAGACTGAATATCTGTTTAATGAAACGGATTATCTTAAAAAAATGTTGTGAACTAGATATCGAAATCTAACCTGCAACACGAAATTTGTCATTAAAATTATTGTATTGTATAGCCGCTATAACAACAACGAAATACGGATAATGCTGGACAAAGGCTTCCTACAAGAATTTCCACGATGAACGGTCCTGCGCTGCCCGCATCCGGCGGCTTCCCGCGACCTTCACCTGGTCGTCGGTCCTGCGAGTGATGGGAGGCCTGCTTACGCTACGTCTTCTATTGCGCGGTCGCCGCTTGAGAACTTTACTGCCTCAATTGTCATCTGTGTTACGAGCTATGTGCCCCGCCCACTGACAGTTCAAGCCACATAAAGTGGCATCAGTTTACTTACTGTGAATAATTAACTGCCCGACCGAGGAAAACCGAGTGGCCATTAAAGTCACTTTTATCGCACACTTCTATCTACCCTATAGCGCAACACAAGTTTTTAATAACTCGGATTTTTTTAAACTACACGAAATAATTAAAAGTTAAAAACTAGACTGCATAAAAACTTTACTCCTCTTCTTTGGCTAGTCGGATAAAAATGTGTCCTACGTCACTCACGAGTCACGGGATCAAGACAAAGCTAATCCCTCACACCTCGCCCTCCAAAACCCATCAATCCGTTTAGGCCACAGAGCCTGCCAAACAAATAAAAAATATCTATGTATATATATTTAAAAGAAAGTCGTGTTAGTTACACCATTTATAACTCAAGAACGGCTGGACCAATTTTTATGAATTTCGTGTTTTTAAAAGATTTTAATTAACTTGCAATGTATGTATGTTTGTTCGGGTGAAATCTTGCAAGTTAATTTTGACCAACTTCCCGGTTTCCGATTGAGCTGAAATTTTGCATGCATATGTATATCGCGTGACAATGCAATATTAAAAGCTTGGTTTTTAGAAAATTTTGCATTTGTCTTCATAGAGAATAGGATAATAAGTATTAAAATACGATATTCATCAATAAAAAAAATATCAATCAAAAAATAATTGGTTTTAGGGTAGGGTAGGGTAGTGTAGTGTAGGTGTAGTGTAGGGTAGGGTATGGTAGGGTAGGGTAGGGTAGGATAAGTAGTGTAGGGCAGGTTAGTGTAGGGTAGGGTAGGGTAGGATAAGTAGTGTAGGGTAGTGTATGGCAGGTTAGTGTAGGGTAGTGTAGGGTAGGGTAGTGTAGGGTAGGGTATGGTAGGGTAGGGTAGGGTAGGATAAGTAATGTAGGGCAGGTTAGTGTAGTGTAGTGTAAGGTGGAAGGAAGTTCGCCGGGGCACCTAGTTTAATATAAAAGTACATAATACACTGGAAAAACATAAAACCCTCCTTCTGGCGCAGTCGGGTAGAAAGTTTTTAAGTTTATCTATTTAAAATGCAGAGAACTATTTTCTTACTATACAGCACTGCATTAATGAGTGCGTAAAATGTAACAAATGATGCTGAAACATCATAAAGTATGATAACTGTCACTTTTACAAACTTTAGCCTCTTCTATTGGGCTCGCCGCTCGCCGCTCGCCGCTCGCCGCTCGCCGCTCGCCAAACGATCACTTCAGGATCGGCAACAAAACAAGAACAATATAATTTTACTCTTTCTACAAGAAATAAAAATATAATTGTATTAGCTTTTGTCCGCGGTTTCGCCCGTGTGGTGATCGTTTTTATGTCTTTGAGTGGTGCGCGAGTTGCAAGCGGATAGGGAAATTGGAATTCAAACAAAAAAAGAGTCTCTTTTTAATTTCCTCAGGAACTGTAACGGAAAGCCAAAATAATTCAAATCCGGAAGGGCCTCTTCAATTAACATTGATTTTTAATCACTAACCTGTGAATGGTTAAAGACTTACTTTTATGGAACATATCTACTCATTTAATGACTGTAAAAAGAAAATCTAGAACTTTGCTTAACTACTTTCTTTGTCTATTTTAACAAAATAGTGCTTTGTCAAAGTCGTAGGGGCCCCATTATCCTAATGTGCCCAGGGCCTTCAATAGGTTAAAGGCGGCCGTGTTCCCGAGGGATTTGGAGTAAACTCCTGCCTACGCTCGCAAGCCTTACCCTCGAAGATAATTATAAAAACGCTGCCGAAACTAACTTATCCAATTTAATAAAAAAACATAAATCTGACCGTCAGGGGACCAAGCATGACGACTTTAACGGCTCTAACGACACCTCGCCCTCCACGACACGATCCATCAAGCCGTTAAGGCTACAGGCGCAGCCAAAGAAACAGACATGCACACATGCATATACCCGAAAAACATTACTTATACGCTTTGACATTACTACCCTTCTAGGGCAGTCGCGCGTAAAAAATAAATATATGTCTCACTAGGTCGTTGTAAGATTTATTGAAAGTTTTATTTTGATACAAGTCTCTGTCTCGTGTTCGCAATGCAATGTGACAATGATGTATGAGACACTCACAAAATATTCAATAAATCTGTTGACTTTGTTATTTTTTATAATAAATAGATCGTTATAGTAATTTAATGTGATTGTTGCGTATTTGTACCTCGCGTTGGTGACGTGAGCACCCTATTTAGTTAATTAACAGAACCATTCGAACAGACATTAATGTCACTTTTACATCTCTCATATTTCTTTTAAGAAGAATATCATCCGTGTTACGTTTGGCTGGTGGTAAGGTTTCTTGGTGGTGGAAATTTCTTTTATTACCCAACTACGAAAAAAGGAGGCTAATGTTTTTAGTGTTGTTTTGTCGACATCGCCGTTTCTAGGGCTTCCACTCCCGGAACTGAACAACTTTTGTCTTACTAATTTGCTGATATCGCAAAATTATTTTTGCACTTCTCATACAAAGTGATCAGCTGGTTAGCGAAGTTTGTATGGGAAGTCCAAAGTTTTTTTGATGTGTAACATCTTTGCTCTCGCTTTCCTGCAATTTGTGGGAGTGATTTCGTGAAATGGGACGGAAATGTGTCCCATGTGTAACAGGAAATCGCGTTTTTTCAGGCTTTAAAAGCGCGGAAAAGGCAAAGGTATCTATGACCATACAGCCTAGTCTGCCGTATCTTTGCCGTCCTTTTATAAAGTATTTTGTCACATGTTACACATCATATGCGAGTACTGTAGGTCTCGCTCGAATTTTTTTACGATTTACATAGTTGTAAAACAAAAATAAATCAATTTCATGAGTAGAAACCCCCTAAAAAGGGCAGCGTCAACTAATCTACAACTGTTTATTACGTTTATTGTAATTGTTTCCGTTAAAAAACGGTCAAGACTCTTGAAAACAAGTAGTTTATCACGATTCATGACAGAGAAAAGTCACATTCATACATCAATAAATTCTAATCAAGTCACAGAGCACTATTACTCCACAGACCCAGTAGACAGAATGCTGACAAAGATATTACAATTCTTATTACCTGTACCGAAAGATGTATGGCTAGTTAGGTAATCTAGATCCACATTGCTTACTAGCCGACATGCGAACAATAATATCGACAAGACCCTGGAGGCTGGGACCCAAACGTCAGAACACAAAAGGTTTAATCGCCGACGGTAACCGTTAGATATTTATTGGCTTCAGATAAATATTGGCAAAAGCGAAAGATGTGTACATGTATTTTTACCTTGTTTTTTAGGGTTCCAAACCTTGAAAGAAAAACTGGAACCCTTATAAAACACCTCCATTCGTCGTCCATCTGTCTGCCATGGAACGCGTGGAGGTTTCAATTTGAAATTAATATCAAATACTATGTTTATGGTCCTGTGAAAACATCAAACTCAAAGTACGGTTATTCTCACAGCCATAATATTATGGCCATTTTGGCCTCATATTTTGATATTCGCAAGTAAACCAAAACCTATATAGGGTAGGTACTTCCGTTGACCTAGTCATGAAATTTGACAAGAATCAAGTTCTTACCTACAGCACAAGTGGATAAAAATCTGAAAATTGAAAATTTGTAGTTATGTCTGTTAAAATTGTTTTTTTTTTGCGATTGCAAACTTACATTTGCAGGTGGGGAATTGATTGTGACGTGCCGAGGGACGACTCCGATGTACGGGAGACATTTTTTCAACTACTAAGTTAAGTTTGTCTTTTAATCCCTCGTTTGTTTGTAGGGTTTCGTACCCAAATGTGTTTTGGTGCGGAACCCTCAGTGCGCGAGTCTGACTCACTCTTGGCGGTTTTTTTTAATTCTCATGGTGGTCCTCATGGTGGTCCTCTATAGATAAAGCTTTCATAAAATTAAACAATTTTCTATTGACATATTAACTAATGATTACTTTTAACATTTTTGCAAATTACATTATTTAAATGTCATTCCTGTTTTATGATTATCAGAAAGAGTGTAATTATGCACCTGTTTCGAATATACTTTTTGAGTTCAATTAAAAATATCCTTATTCGTATCTTGCGATTCATCTGAACAAAGAGTTTTAAGTCTTTAAACACGAGTATACATAAGAGTTGTCTTCGTTACAGCCCATTCAGGTCCCCAGTTCCCCACTCCTGGTTCACGGACGAACTCCACGCACAGGGGGGGAAGGGGGGGCTAGTCCGGATTAGTGGAGGTTGTAGGGCTAGTGGCGAATTTCACTGTCACAAGTTTTTCAAGACGCCTATAAGGCACCTGACACGGCTTAACGGCTGCCATCTAGTGACAGCAACCGGGAGCAACGGCTTTACGTGTCTTGCCAAGCTCGGATACGATTGAGAAAAATGCCACTAGCAATCAATCCCATCCAGGCAATGACCGTGCTTCAGGTTAATTAACCTGTACGATCGATCAGCCGAACCACGTAAGTTACACTGAGCGACGACCGACAAGAGTTAATATACAAAAGCCAATACAAGATTATACAGGGTGTAACAAAAGTGGTGTAGGTCCCATTAACTGGGGCTTCTACTCATCATACTGAACAACTTTTGTTCTACGACTTTGCTGAAAACATTAAAAAAAATTTTTACTCTTCATACAAATCGATCTGCTGATCGACCGATTTGGTGCATTTTAGTATGGAGGGTCCAAATTTTTTTTTGAGAATTGACTATAGAATAGAATAGAATAATATTTATTTCAGATCATTACAAATCCATAGAATTGTTAGTGAAATTATCCTTATCCTATGTTAGTAAGTATGTTTCAGAAAATTATTTACGGTTTTGGGCAAGATGGAGAGCCACCCAGTGTTTTAATATGACTATGGGTTCCTTGGAGAAAGTTGTTCAGTATGACAAGTAGAACCTCCAGTTAACGGGACCTACACCAATTTTGTTACATCCTGTATAAAGCGATTGTTTTCAGATTAAATGTCCGCGTTAAATACCAGTTTAAAAAACCATTAGTGGCTTAACTGACACACACATCTGTACCCAACTACACTACAACGTTTATGTCGAGGCTCTCGTTAAACAGCCACCGATGACGTTAAGTATTGCAATTTATGCATCTGTCTGTTCATCCTTTAATGGATGTGATTTGCGTAAGTAAACAACGATTTTAAACAATTTTGATTTGTACTTAATTGACAGAACAGATCAGAACACTTACAATTATCTATTTTATTTTAGTTGTTTAGTTAATTAAAGGGTCTTTAGTATAAATTATAAGAAGTATAAAGACATCAAGAGTAGGTAATGATTCTCCTGTTAGGTAGGTACTTAGGTACGAGCTATTCTTTCTGAACCTTCTAGCTGTGTCACCTAAAAAACTTTCTCATGTTGGTCCAACATTTGCACTATTGATAATTGACGTGAAAACGCTAAACACGTTAAAAATCAACTTCAATTGCAAAAAACTTAGTATAAATTTGCTATATTTTTAGAGTTCCATGCCAAAAGGGTGCCAACCAAGCCTGGCTGTCTGTTCAAAATTTTCACAGATTGATAAAATTTATATGAGATTAACCTGGAGACTTATAAAGATTCATGAAAATCGGTTTGCAATTGTGAACTTCCTACTTTATGGAAGTCAGTTAAAAAGTGCACTAGACAGGAGTAGGAGTGACAGCGAATGAAACTCGGTCGCGATCGACAAGTTAAATCCTTTGGTACCAAATGCATTAAATAAAACATCCGAATTAATCACGTTTTGGAATTATTTTATTATAATATTCCAATATTGATACACTCCTATTGGTGTAAAAAAAAGGTTTAGGACCCGTTAACTAGGGATTCCACTCATCATACTGAACAACTTTCCCCAAGGAACGTATAGTTGATTCTAAAAAAAATTATCTGAAGCTATTCGATTTATATGAAGTTATTCTTTTTTGAAATTTTAGCAATCATAGGAAAAAAGTTGTTCAGTATGATGAGTAGAAGATGTTCAGTATGATAAGTAGAAGCCGTAGTAAACGGGAACTACACTGTAACAAAATAGGCGTTGGTGTCATCGACCTGGGGTAACTAGTATCTCATCTGTGACCAGGGTTACTACTCATCATTTGAAACAACTTTCCCCAAGGAACCCGTCGTAAATACTCGAAAAAAAATTCGACACCCCATAAAAATGCACAAAATTAGCAATCACAGCAGTTCGATTTGTACGAGGTTTTTTTTTAGTTTTGACTACAAAGGATCTCTCGATGAGAGTTGTTCAGTATGTTAATTGAACTGCTCACACCGACTTCGCTACATCCTGTATATTTACGTGTATAGGTATACCAAAATAAATATAAGTACTTAACTCAGAAGCCAGTTATTTATACGTGCTCCAGCCAAATCCATCGATCTTTGAGCTTTTAAACGTCCAAACCGCTTCTGTGGAGCATAATTCTTCGACAGCGGGCAGCCCGCTATACATACATACATACATATTCGGACCTTTCATTTGTTCCTTATAAACAAGATTTTAAATTGTAAGAGCACGAGGTTGACTTAAAATTGAATGCAGTTATTACAACTAATTTTGTATCTAAGTAAGTACTAAGGCATTTCAATTTAACTGATTTAAATCTATAATGAAAAAATGGCCAATTGCGTGTTTTTTTATTTACAATTTGTAAGCCCTTGACATCATCTCACCTGATGGTAAGTGACGATGAAGCCGACGAATATGGAAGTGGGCTTACCAAGATTCCCTAATACAATAGGGAACTGGTTATCTTATCTTCAAGCCGGAACACATCAACGCTGTTAACGGTGACGCTGGGCGGCAAGACTCCGATAAGATGATGGTTGCTAGCCAGGCGGGCTTAAAAAATGTCCATCCACCAACTCAACCGAGTCATATATATAGTTACAAAGTTAGACTCCGCCTAGAATAGAACCCGCGACCCCTGGCGTGAAGCTACAGTTACCGAAGAAGGCGGTTTAAAAAAGTAAATGTTATTATAGGTATTTTTAAAATTTAGATTAGCAGTTAGACCTTTTAGTGTAGAATAATTGAAAACGCTACACACGTTAAAAAACCGACTTCCATCGCAACAAATTAGTACATTTATGCATTATTATTTTTGGTTTTTGTTAATTTTATAATAAAGTACTACACCGATTTTGATAAAATGTATATGGCACCACACGGAAAGCACAAGCTTTCAAATAAAAAAAGAATCATAAAAATTGGTTCACTCAGTCAAAAGTTATTACTTTTACACATAAAAATTTTTATTAGTTTTACACATTATTAGTTTTACACATAAAAAAAAACATACAGACGAATTGAGAACCTCCTCCTTTTTGGAAGTCGCTTGAAAATTATGAAGTTTTCACAAATCCAACAGCACATAAACATAAACTGAGAAAAGCCTACTTAGCTGTAATAATTTTCCTTTGAAATTTATTGTATGCTCTACTATTTCTAACGCGTTTTAGATTTCCTTCAATAGCGATTTAGTTGGTAGGGGGTGGGAACATGTATCTAACAAAATCCACCACCAGCAATTTTATCGAAAAAATGTTGTTTTGAAAACCTTCACTAGATTTCAAAGACCTGTTCAACGATTCCCCAAACGAATAAAAAAGCACCCCCCCCCCCCCCACTCGTCTTATAGAAGAGGTGCCCAATTTTATTTTACAGATTTTGTTTCTTTTTATGCACATATTTGTATAAAAACACCAAATTTCAGCTTTATAGTTGTGATAATCTTTGAGTAAAACGGCTGCGACATACGGACGGACAGACAGACAGACACGGCGAAACTTTTTTTTATCCACAACTGATAAGCCCTTGGCATCGTCTCACCTGATGATAAGTGACAATGACGCCGAAGTTAGAAGAGGGCTTACCAAGATTCCCCAACGCAATGGGGATCTGGCTTCTTATTTTAGAGCCGGAACACATCAATGCTGTTTACACTGATGTTTGGCGGCAAGACTTAGATAAGATGGTGGTAGCTTGCCAGGCAGGTTATAAAAATCGTCCAGCAACCAGACCGAATTTTACAAAGTTGACCCCGTCGGGAATCGAACCCGCGACCTCCTTGTGTGAATCGAATGGAATAACCACTACGACACGGAATACTATTGCTAGTTTGTATAAATGGGAAGGAAAATGTTGAAAGGAGCTTCCGTTAGAACACGGTGACTTTTACAGAGACTTACAAAATTATGAAAAGAGGTTCCGTAAGAACTCGGTGACTTCTGCAGAGACTTACAAAATGTTGAAAGGAGCTTCCGTTAGAACTCGGTGACTTTTACAGAGACTAACAAAATTATGAAAAGAGGTTCCGTAAGAACTCGGTGACTTCTGCAAAGACTTACAAAATGTTGAAAGGAGCTTCCGTTAGAACTCGGTGACTTTTACAGAGACTAACAAAATTATGAAAAGAGGTTCCGTAAGAACTCGGTGACTTCTGCAAAGACTTACAAAATGTTGAAAGGAGCTTCCGTTAGAACTCGGTGACTTTTACAGAGACTAACAAAATTATGAAAAGAGGTTCCGTAAGAACTCGGTGACTTCTGCAGAGACTTACAAAATCTCGTTTCCAACTTCATCACTAAATGAAAATTATTAAGCACTCGCACCCAGACTCAGTATAAACAGGGAGTTGTTTTGTTTAAACGCTACAAGATTGAATTAATCAAAATAATGAAGACAAACGACCGATACCAAAAAAAGCAGAGATACGTGTATCTTCTTGAAAAATTGACAAGCATCGTGTCAGCTGATGAATTTAAACAGTTAGTACAACAGGTTACTTTAAAACGATATTTTACAGATTTTTAATTTATTGGTTTAGCTAGATTACTAGGAAAACTAATAAAAAAAAAGAAATAAAACAAAATACAATAAAGCATATTTGATTGAATGAAAAATAGTGAATAAGCTTTTTAAAATGGATTCTTTTGATACACGTTTCTCAATAAAAAATAAATGTTAAAAAAAATAACAGCGCTTCAATGGTTACATCTATGATAAGAATTTGCGAATATCATGTCACGTTTAGTGACGATGATGGTTCGTTAGGCAACATCTTAGAGTAAACAATGAAATTATTTACATTAGTTATTATACGTATATGTTACAGTTAAAACCCGTTTTCCCTAGTTAAAACTAGTTTCTACTGAATGCTTTCGTTAAAACTAGAATTAACTAATGCTCAAAATATAATATCAGGTAAAACTAGTTCTTACTATTTAAAACGCATTTTTCCGAAGCGAGTCAGTTAAAACTGTTCCGACGGAGGTTAAAGTTCACCCAAACTCTACCCTACCCTACCCTACTCTACCCCTACACTACACTACACTATCCTACCCTACCCTACACAACACTACCCTACACTACACTACACTACCCTACCTTAGCCTACCCTACCCTACTTTTTTTAAAATTTTCCTTGTGCTAGTTTTTACTAAAGCTCGTAGTGACAACTAGTTTTTTTTAAATCAAAAATATAAGTGGTCAGTTCTAGTTTTAACTAGGTATTACTAGTTTTAACAAAGGCATTTAGTAAAAACTAGTTTTAACTAGGGAAAACGGGTTCTAACGTTAAACGGGTTTTAACTGTAACATATACATTACTTAATTGTGAATTTATGTTCGCACTTCTCAGGGTCTCCACAAGCCCACAATGCCGTAAAGTAGGAGATATTAGTTTTATGTAGCGATAAAATTACAAGCAATCTAACGTGTCATAAAATAAACACCTTTTATAGCTCTATTGTTTTGAAAGCTTTTTGTAAGTACTAGTACTTAGAGTGGGTTTTATGACTGGCTGGTTAAGTGAATGTTCATAATAAACTAAATAACATAAAAAAATCTACGAAGTAGGTACTAGGTAGTCATAGTAATAAATTAATAATCAAAAAAGTTTGTCATATTCCTGAGGCCCAGGTGGAAATAAAGGAGTATACCTGTCTGTATACAGTGTGTGTTGCCAGTGATGACATACGGAACTGAGACATGGTCGCTTGCTATGGGCCTCCTAGGAAGGCTCAAGGTCACCCAAAAGGCGATAGAGCGTGCTATGCTCGAAGTTTCTCTGCGTGAACGTATTAGAAACGAGGAGATCCGTAGGAGAACCAAAATAACCAACATAGCTCTCAGAATTGCTAAGCTTAAGCTTAGTGGCAGTGGGCAGGGCACATAGCTCGTAGAACAGATGGCCGCCGGGATAGTCAAGTTCTCTAGTGGCGACTGCGCACCGGAAAACGTGGCGTAGGAAGGCCTCCCACCGGCGGACCGATGACCTGGTGAAGGTCACGGGAAGCCGCTTGATGCGAGCAGCGCGGAACCGGTCGTCATGGAAATCCTTGAAGGAGGCCTTTGTTCAGCAGTGGACGTCCTTTGGCTGATATGATGATGATATGACACCTAGGGGAGAAGATGAAAGGTACACTAGGGCAAGACAGATTAGACTGAATGGCAACCAAGACAATGACAAAGGTTAGGTACCTTCTGTATACAAGATGTAGACATCTAGTAGAGATGAGTGGGTCCGTGCTTTTAAATGATTTGGATGAAGATCCAGAAGAGCGATACCTGGAAGAAGTTCCAGGTCCGCGATTCTGTTTCCAGGTATTGGTTCCGCCCGCCGAAACTGGATGGATCCGGTTCCGAGGCCCATTGAACATGGGAGATACATGTTCCAGCGGGACAGCTGGAACATGAATCTCCCGTGTACCATTTCAGTTTTTCGTTGGGGAGCGGATTCAGTTCCGTCGTAGTGGTTTCGTGCCGATTACAGAAACAATATCCCGCCGTTGCTGATCTAATACTTTGGAATTCGTTACAGGATTATTGTCGGCAAGCAGCTATTTACGAACAAGCTCCAAAGCCTTGAGCATCGCCACAAAGTCGCCTGTTTAACGGTGTTCTACTAGGTTCGTTTCGGAGAGTGTGCGCAAGAACTACACGACCTCATACAGCTAGCTCCATTCCACCTTCGGTCGGACAACCAGATGCGGGGAGGGCTTCCATACCTTTGTTCTTAATGTTTTACCTATCCACATGAAGCGTTACGCTTCCTCATTTATTATGCGGACATCAGAGGAGTGGAAATCTTTGCCCGTGTCAATGTTTCCCGACTCTTATAATTTGGGGATCTTCAAGGCGAAAGTGAAAAGGCATTCTTTCAGTTTGTGTGTACTATCCTCGACTGCATCGTCACATTCCATCACGTGAGATGTAGTCAAACGCACTCAAATTAAATTTTAAAAATCTATCAGTTCCGGATTCGGGGATTTGGTTCGGAACTACTCATCTCCATAGTCTACCGAAAATCTTTTGTCTGATAGGATAGTGTTTATTTGCATCCATTGAGTATATCAAGGAAGCCTTGTAAACATTCATTTAATTTGAGCTTATGTGGAATGTTAAATGGTCGTTACTTACCTAATAGTAATGACGTTCCATTAATATAATTTAAGAAATTAATGAATCAAGAAAACTGAGTTAATGCGTCGGAAATTCTGTAAAATTGACCTTACATAATCTCGTGTTTTGTTCATAATATGCTTAATGCTGGAAAAGCCTTTATGGTCTGATCTGGACCTTAAATAAGTCTTACTGGTGCGGCTAAAGCTTCAAGTTTTCGAGTTAAGACAGTTTCGGCTTCGAATATTACGAGAGTTCAAAATTCTTGTTAACGCTCTTTCGATCTTGATAGTAGAGTTCAGTCTCTTGACAACCGTTGTTCGAAAAGGGATTAAATTTAACGACTGCTGCTGCTATCAAAACGTTTGACCTTCCTGTAACGGAAGCAGTTGTAAAATCGTTTATGGTTTAGGTCAGTATTATTGAAAATTAATTTGATAAATAGTAATTTATTTATCAACTTGGGTCAAAGTGGTAGTGGCAGTTGGACCACGCAAAGTGGTAGTGGCAGTTGGACCACGCAAAGTGGTAGTGGCAGTTGGACCACGCAAAATTTCTTGAACTAGACTTCCTTTTGACCGAAAGTTGGATTTAAAAAGTAGAGGCATTTGGATTTTTGTAGTAAGTATGGAGGGGGAGAAAGACTTTAAGTTGTAAGGGAGAGGGTATGAAACATTTTTATCGTGACCAAAATAACTTTCGTTTGCTCATTATGTAAAGTCTACTATCTGTATTTTTTAAAGAATATTAAGTCTCATATGAGCGTCGGTGGCGTAACGGCTAGGGCCGCCGCCTCCTGTCCGGGAGGTCGTAGTTTGAATCCTGCCAAGTACAAATGTGATTTCTAATTTAGATTTAATATGTACATGTAGGAAGAGCGTCGGTGGCGTAACGGCTAGGGCCACCGCGTCCTGTCCGGGAGGTCGTGGTTCGAATCCTGCCACGTACCAATGTGATTTCGAATTTAGATTTCATATGTACATTTATCCGACGCTCTTATGGTGAAGTATAGTCGATCACGCGGCCCCAGTGCGGGTTGGTCGACTTCACACACAACCTTCCAGTTTCTTCGAAGGAGTGTGCAGGTTTCCTCACGATGTTTTCCTTCACCGTCTATATATAATCATCACGATGATACATGATACATATTATAATATGATACATCACGATGATACATATTATAATATGATACATATTATCATATTAGGAAACCTGCACACGCCTGCGAAGAAACTCGAAGGTTGTGTGTGAAGTCGACCAACCCGCACTGGGCCCGCGTGATCGACTAAGGCCCTAATCTCCCTGATTCAGGGTAGGCTCAAGCCCCTCGGTGGGGACGTATATGAGCTGATATGATTTTGAAGTCTCATAAATGAAAAGTTAGAAAGCCCTCCCCCTTCCTAACTTATACGCACACGACTTTTAATATTTGTTCTAAATTCCATCATTGTACCTAGGTGTAACAGTGGCAGAGAAAATTGAGTGTGACCAACGGACGAATAGAAAAACAGACGGAACATGACGAAATTATATGGGTTTCGTTTTGGACATTTTGGCTCAGGAGCCCTAAAAAAGAGAGGGCTTATTTATCTTTTTATGTATATTTTATGTTGGTTTTCTAATATCAATCTGGGTATACAACACAGACGTAACATAAAGCCATAATTAATTAAAAAAAACCTAACCTCACCACTTCAGGAGTGCCGACAGTTTAATAAGTTTTGACTCTGCGAATTTTTTTGCTGGTACGGTGTCGGTGTAGTTACAGTGCCGCGAGTTCAATGGTTTTTTCCCTTGTCAAAAATGCTCAACGAGCCTAAAGAAGTTTTCACTTAAATAATATTTACTCAACCAAAACCTTTTCTCGATTCATATGAGTGCAAATAGTGTCCAGCCAGGCGTACGCGCACAGACAGACTGATAAATGACATCTCTGATTATTACAATACAAGATAACCGCACACTCAGTATACCAGACGCAGACAAAAGTGTTGGTTTACACGTCAAACATAATATATCTTCACTAATCAGCAAAACAATCTAAGCGAAATAACTTATGTAAGAATAAAACTTAAGGCGAGGCATTTGTAAAACAGTTGTCTCTGTTTTTCCTTTACGTGTAAAGAGTCAAGACACTATCCACACTTTTGCACTTTTTCAATGTTTTACGTTGTTATTTCTCTTAAGACTTCAATTTAAAAACTAAAATTTAGCAGGTTCTCTGTAGTACTTAATGAAGTCGGTAAAAAGAAATATCTCCGTACAAAAACTATGCGCAAATTTAGAAATTTTATTAATAAACAATTCGTTTTAGACTTTTTTTTTGACGTTTTAGACCTGTTTTTGTGTTTTTTTTATAATTGAGTAAAGTACACACTATCGTGTAAAATAGCACATTCCTCAGACAATATCCTTAAGTATGTCCAATATTTTTTGCGAGACCGATATTTAGTAGTGATTACCCAAAAAATTGATCTAGCAAAAGGGTTTCTCCGCTTCTCCACCGATGCCTCGCCTTAAGGCTTATACCGCCGCCAACGACCAACTTTCTAACCACTTTTTACTGCAATTAATTATATTTTATTGATAAAAATTGTTTTGTAATTTACAGGATATGAGGAGTAACTTTAATTCTATTTGAATTCACAGAACTTAAGAAAAAAATATCTTAATGCACCCTTTTTTCTAGTTGTAACTATAGAATAGCTGTAATTTTAATCGAAATATTATGATGATTTATGAACTTCTTAACAAACCAATATAAAATGATTTTGTTTTGTTACTTTTTGGAAATTCTTCTTATTTTATTTATAATGAATTAAAAACCACAATTTTCGCACGATTCGTCCGCAGCGATTGACGTAACAGCCATGTTGCAGTACGAGCTGGTAAGAGGACGTCATTTCTAAGCTATTTTGTCCTATGTTTTTTTTATTTTTATTCACAATTGGTATGCCCTTGGCATCATTTCACCTGATGGTAAGTGATGATGATGCCGAAGATGGAAGCGAACTTACCAAGATTCCCTCCGATGCAACGGAGAAATGGGTATCTAATCTCCACGCCGAAACACATTAATGCTGCTGGCTTTGCAGTTTTTGGCGGCAATACTTAGATAAGATTTTATTTGAAGATGGTGGTAGCTAGCCAGGCGGGCTTAGAAAATGCCCAACCACCAACCAAACCTAATCTTACTAGTTGACCCCACCGGGAATCGAACCCGCGACATCTTGGTGTGAAGCGAATGGACTAACCATTACGCCACGGAGGCGTAAACAAACTTTTAATTTTATTTTTCATTTTTATTTTTTTTCAATAATAACGGGTGTACCCCAATAACAGTTATTGACATTATACATTCTGAACATAAAATAAATTCAGTATACTACTTACACACAATAGAAAAAAATATTATCTATCACAGTTATTAGACAGAAAAAAAAGAACATCTTTCACATACGTCACGCTCACAAAAACTCTGAATCGAGAAAAATTATGAATCGAGTTGCCAATTTTAGGGACGGAGGAGCCTTAAGGGCAGGCTCCCAGCGCGGCGCGGCGCTGGCGAAAAAGTTGAAATTCGCGTGAGTGACTTTAATGTAAATTATACGTCCTTTACTTCGGGCGTTAATACACATATTCGTTTATATTGAGAGCTTAGTAAACATTGTAGGAAAATTTTGTTTTAGCTCTTTTTTATTTTTTTACGATCGATATTTACTTCATGCGTCTAAATTATGTAATGAAGAACAAGAATCCAAAAATCTTTCAAAACTACATAGTTTTAGAAAATAAAAAGTAGCAAAAAGTAATAAATCTTATTTTTGTTTAAGCCACACGAAAAAGGAAAGTTCAAAGAATCAGCTGTGAAGTTGTCGCGTTCAGCAAGCTTGCGGCTGAATCAACATATTCTAGAAAAAATTAACTAATTTTGGGAGCCTGCTCTACGTCGTCTGGCTCAAATTATGTTGAACAGTTTATCAGCGGGCAAGGAGTTTGCATTACTTCGCATACAAAAACTCTGTTGTCGTATCAAATCAGAGTTACGGCCGCACCACTTGGCCGAAGCCCAAGCATGAGTCTCTATACTTATTCTAAGCAACTTGACCCATTCGTTTCCGCAACTGCATAATTTAAGCATCAGTGTAAAGTCTACGTGTCATCGAAGTGCGCCGGCTACTAAACGCCATTCATACTGGCCTGACCTGATCGGCCCAAAATCAATCGTGGATGTCTATGACTAATCTGTAAAAAAATAGCACCAGTTTCAGATTCAAATCAGATTCAGATTGAAAATCTGAAACTAGTGCTATTTTCTCTTTATTCCCTACCCCGTGGGAATTTCAAAAAAATCCGGCCTTATGTTTATATCATAAAGTCACGGATGAGTCAGTCAATTAGTCAGTAAATTTTAGAACCTTGTTTTAATATACCTGAAATAAAGTGAGTAATTACGTTTTACCGAGTGTGCAATCCGCTGATATTTGGTAGGTTACGATCTGTGCATGAAGTCGCTCTTAGATTATTTCATGTCTCTTTGAAGACCATGCGTGTGTCGTTTTGCCGAGAAATCATTTGTCTTTTAGCAATTATGTTGAGATGTTACTGAGACGTTGAGTTGATAGAACTGTTGTTGATAAATAATGTTGATATAATACAAACATTCGAAAGAAATGGAGCAACTTTGATACATTATCCAGTTACTTAGAATACGTATACAGAAGTAAGTAACAGAAAATAGAAAAAAAATGTGACACAGCAGTTATGTTGAGATGTTGAGTTGAACTGCTGTTGCAAAATAATTTTGATATGATACAAACATTCGATACAGTTTGATCAACTCTAATTTATGATTCAGTTAGTTACAATAAGTGTACAGATCTGACCTCATGCCATCCCAAAGGACGGACGTGACCAGGATCTCTTCGGATTGCCTATTCATCGTTTCCAGTACATGGGAAACTTTGTCCCGCGGATCTCGGCCCGATAAAAAGTTTTGAGCAGTTTTTGAACTGTTCCTCTTTTTTATGCAAACGGGGCATTTTGGACAAGCCTGTTGTTCGAAACTTGGGAAATGGCACTTCCTTTAGACCTGATTAATTTCATGCTATGTTTTTATTGTCTATTGTGTTTTATGTATGTGCGTTTATCTTATTGTGCCAATTCATAGCTTTGACTGACCTGGTGGTCCAATGGTTAGGTTTTGCCTGTTGGCCCCGAGGGTCGTGGGTTCGAACCGCATCCAGGGCTAATGTTTAGGTTTGTTTGTTCAGTGCTGGGTGTTAAATATCTATACATATATGTATGCATTTAAACGTATATAAATTATCAGTCTCAGCTTCCTACAGTACAGGGAATCCTAGTTTGGAGCCAGATAATCGTGTGTGATAATGTGTGTGATAGTGTGTGTGTAATCGTGACTAGAGGGTGCGCGGTGCGCGAGCCGCGGATTTTTATTAATTTTTACAAGCTTTTATTAAACTTGCAATATTCGTATGTAAGTTGTCCGCTTCAAAATTTGCAAGTTGAATTAACCCACTTCTCGATTTCCGATTGAGCTGAAATTTTGCATACACGTTTAATATGGATGACAAAGCATGGTTTGCTAAGTGATGTCATTCTAAATCCTGTATGGCGGACTCCCATAGATGGCGGACGAGTTATTTTGTATGCACCCCCATGATATGGGCATCAAATGCAAGAGTTTGCGGGGAAGAATACGAAATAATTAAAATTATTTTAAATAAAAGCTTGTACTTAAAAGTTTTTACGCTTTTCGAAATGAGCTTATTAGAGTTATGTAGAGCAGTAGTTATGAATTTGATATTTTGATGAGGATTGAAAAATTGGAATAAGGTAATTAACTCCCATACAAATTCAGGTTGTTTGTTACTTTATCTCAAAAAAGTCTCTAATAATTATAATAAAAGTTTGTAAATAACTAGAACTTAATAAGGGGTCTGCACTTAGTATTTCATTATTCTAAGAAAATAAGAACAAGGTACCTCCCATACAAACCAAAAATATTTTTTTATTAAAGTTGGAACTTTGTAACTTGCTACTAAGTAAGCGTAATGTTCGTGTACGCCCGACTGCGACAGACGGTGAAGGCTCGGCGAGAAAGTATGCACAGCGTGGCTGTACAATTTCTTTACAATAATTTAAGTACCTATACCTTCCTTTAAGATTCTCAATTTGGCTAATTTAAGCTGATAGATTTGTATTGGGAGTCCAAAACTTATTTCGATATTTTCACGAATGTAAAACTGAAGTTGTTCAGTACTTAGCATTCATATCATGGCTCTCACCTAGGTTTTTTTAGAGGAGAAGCCTTACATAGATTTCAAGATTTCAATGCGTTTATTTAAATTAAAACAGGTGCATCTTTCTGATGGTCATAACATAAAATAGGAATTACATTAGATAATGTCAGTGTGTCAGAAACAAAGAAAACATAATTATTTGTAACTAAATAAAATTAAATAAAAAAAGGACTTGAATGTCATTAGAAAATGAAAACAATGTGACACAAGAAGTAATACATTAAAATGATTGAATTTGTCGTTAATGCCTTTGACAAGAGTAAGTATGTATAGGCCAGTTCACATGGACAGCACCCGGTCACGAGTATAACGCGAGAGTCAGCCATCGCTCTCCTCGACCATGTTATAGACTAGGAAGTCGCGACAGATCTGGTAATGATAACCGAAATGAATAATCTCAGGTTGACAGGATAAATGGCAGCCCTCTGATGCTAAATATGTCGATCTGCCTGCGCAAAGTGGTAGCGTTATGTACTTATAGCGCCTGAAAAACTAGTTATCGTGAACAATAAAATATATAAGGGAAATGGCTGAGTAAGATATAAAATGAAAGTACTTTCAATCAGCCGAAAACTGACCAAATATTTGGTTGCGTTGTGGAGCAACGCCCGTCCAAAGGTGCATTATTGTGACCAAAAAAACGATATGAGAAATGGCTGAGTATGATATAAAATGAAAGTACCAGTTGTACTCACGTCAATAATGTAAAACTGACCAAATATTCGGTTGCGTTGTGGAGCAACGCCCGTCCAAAGGTGCATTATTGTGACCAAAAAAAATGATATGAGAAATGGCTGAGTATGATATAAAATGAAAGTACCAGTTGTACTCACGTCAATAATGTAAACGGTTGCGTCATGGAGCAACACCCTTCCAAAGGTGCATTATTGTGACCAAAAAAAAACGATATGTGAAATGGCTGAGTATGATATAAAATGAAAGTACCAGTTGTACTCACGTCAATAATGTAAAACTGACCAAATATTCGGTTGCATTGTGGAGCAACGCCCGTCCAAAGGTGCATTATTGTGACCAAAAAAAATGATATGAGAAATGGCTGAGTATGATATAAAATGAAAGTACCAGTTGTACTCACGTCAATAATGTAAACGGTTGCGTCATGGAGCAACGCCCTTCCAAAGAAGCATTATTCTAACCAAATAAGTGATCAAGTAAATGACTGAAAACAACAAAATGTGTACCATAGGGGTTTGACATTTTTAGTATGGAGACTGGCATACGAGTCTGCTATATTATTATATATTTTTTTAAATGACGTCACACATTGACCCATATTTGGATTGGGGACATACAGACAAACAAAAAATTACATGTAACATAGTTTCCTAAAACGTCACGTTACGGAGATAATATACAGGGTGTAACATAAAGGTGTAGTGATACTTTAAGGTGTGCTTGTACTCATCAAACTGAGCAACTTTTGTTCTGCAACTTTACTGAAATCTTAAAGTATCACCACCTTAAAGTATATCACCACACCTTTATGTTACACGCTGTATATATATTCCATAATAATTTTGATTATTTTTAACTTCTATATTATCTCAGAAACGTAACACTTTAGGCCAAAATGTTATGACATTTTTTGTTCTTCTATAGGTCTTCTATCCTAAACCCAGGTTAGATTGTGCGACGCCATATTGAAAAAAAATCAAAATGGCGAATCCTCAGTATGCCATTAACTTTCAAACCCCTTTGTCGTGACCTCCTAGTATGAGTAAGTATATTAGAGGGAAAGGAACGACTCGGGTCCCGATGCGCCGGTGCGCCACGGATAGCACGAACATTTAAGCGAGTTTATCAGTGTGGTGTATATGTATAACTAAAGTTTCGATAAACTGTGCAAACTGGTTGCGGTAGAATTTAGCAATTACAACTAGTATGTACGAAATGTGTATAAAAATAAACGAGGCAGCCAATAAACCTCAACACTTGCAAGAAGTACTGACAACCGGTTTTCTAAGCTGTTTCTATTCGGTATGTAGCTCGTACAGCCTTTTAGGTACACTTGGTGTCCCGTATTAACTGGACTTCTTTTGCAATAGAAAATTTACATCCCTTTAAAGATTCTTCGTATGCAAATTTTTTCGTGTGTTTGCAAATTGTAGCAAAAAATAATTTAAAAATATCCATGAGCAAATTCTAACATTAAGCGAGATAAGTAAATGTAAAGTTATAAATTTAATTAAATAATAAAAACATGTATGCCTAAAAGGTATCTTAGGACGCTCAGGGGATCAAGAAGAATTCTCCATCAATAATAAATTATGAACTCTTGATCACTTAATTATGCTCCTACTGAATAGTTCAAAAAACCTTACTCGTTTTATTTTCCATCAAGTCTTCAATTTTTAATTCGTCAAAATAACAAAATAAACAAAAAAACTATGACGTCACGCCTAAAAATTTCAAACATTTTTGGAACAATATGTCGTTTTTGACAGACGACAAAAAGTAACTCAAATGACTAGCAGTTATCATCTCTATTAGTAAGCTCTCATGTGCATCATCCCACTTGATGGTAAGTGATAATGATGCCGAAGATGGAAGCGGGCTTACCAAGATCCTTCCAATGCAACGGAGAACTGGCTATCTAATATCCACGCCGGAACACATCAATGCTGCTAGCTTTCATGTTTGGCGTTAATATTTAGATAAGAGGGTGGAAGCTAGCCAGGCGGGCTTATAAAATGCCCTACCACCAACCAAACTGAGTCTTACAAAGTTGACCCTGCCGGAAATCCAACCCGGAATTCCAGTTGTGAAGCGAGTAGACTAACTACTACGTTGCGGCATGAAGGCGGTTTAGGCATAGCTCAAAGAAACAAACACACATGTCGCACGGCAGGTAGGTAGGTAGGTACGTAGGTGGGAAGGTGGGTAGGGTGGATTCTTTTTAAAATGCCGATGCGTGCTACAAGTAATTGGAGTTTTTTCGTAAAATAAGACCTAGAAGAAATATAACAAGGATTATAAATCATTATACACATCAAATTTAAAACATAAATCACAAAAACATACATCAGTCTTACCCGAAATGGGTCTTTTATAAGATAGAATTACTTCTTTATTTAAATTATTCTATTAAAAAATATGACAAATAGTGAAAATATTTGGATTTTTGAATGAAATTGTCAGAAGGCGTGAAAAAGAAATAGATGGAACGAAAAGAAGATCGGATGAAGGAAGAAAGAATAACAGCGCACCGCGCTACACACATACACACATACACAGGCACTTACAATACACCTGAAAAACATTTCACTCTTTTCAAGGAGTCGGGCAAAAAAGACAGAACCAAAAGCAATACTGATATTAAAATACAAACTTACCGATATTAATGACAACGTATAAATATAATTATTGTGTGGTAAAGTGGTATGGAACAAATTTTTCAGAAGATACACATTACACTTTTTCTGTACAGAGGCACAGATTACTAAATAGTTACTTCGACAGAGGCCAGCACTGAGCACACCAAGCTAAACACTTTGGACTTTGTACCGTTCTTATGCCGTATGCGTGTGGATCAGAATCGCACTACGAGTGTCTAGCTTGATGTGCTGGCCTCTGTCTGGACATTGGGTTCTGCTTACCTAATATAGGGTTCTGACTGTACGAGTAAGCGGTAGGAGATGGGAATGGAAGTCAAATGGCCTGGTAATATTTAATTCGCTATTTAAGTGAGTTCGCGAAACCGTTTCGCTTTTGATTTATCTTTTGAGATATTTTTGCGGTACAGAATTGTCTAACTGAATTTTCGTAAATGATTATGCTAAACTGAGCTATCTTAATGAGATTGCGGATGTACTAAATCAATCGGACAGACGGACAGACGGACGGTAGCGACAGTAAGTACCTAAAATAAAGATTATTAAAACTGATGTTTCGGATGTTATCATTTTAAACGTTAAGGAGTTGCAAAATGGAGTCTCTTAAAGTAGGTAGGTACTAGCATAAAGGCTGGTTTTTTATACAGGGTGTTAGGTAAAACAGACTATATATTTACCCGACAGCGCCAGAAAGAGGGTTATGTTTTTCGAATGTAAGTATGTATGTATATTTCTTTAAGACGCTCTGCAGCCTAAACGGCTTGATGGATTTTGGAATGCGAGGTGTCGTTAGATTCGTCTTGATTCCGTGGGTGACAGGATACATTTTTACCCGACTGGCCACAAAGGCGGATTAAGTTTTTGTGTCGTGCTTTTTTTTAAAATTAATTTGTGTAGTTATTGAGAGGAGCTTCTACCCGTGAAACTGAACATCATCGGACATCATCAAAGTTAGCGAATCAGCTGATCGATTCGTATGAAAACTTTTTTTTATTTAAATAACAATAAGTAGAAAAGTTATTCAGTTTCAAGATTTTTCATCCTCTCAAAAATACCCTCAGCGTCCATTGCTGGGGTACAAGTCTCTTCCCAAGCTTGGGAAGGTTAGGTCGTACTCCAACACGGGGCGGGGGGTCAAGTCCGGGTTGGTGGTGATTGTGGGGCTAGTGGCGAACCCCACTGGCACAAGTTTTTCAAGCCGTCTATAAGGCATCTGACACGGCTTGACGACTGACATATAAGCAACCGGCACCAACGGTTTAACGTGCCTTGTGAAGCACGGAAACTGTCGAAAATAACGCCTCTATATATTTATATTCTGATGGAAAACTGTTGTGTTCTCATTAATAGAACGAATATAAATAAAATGATCAATTGAAACGGTCGTAGCACAGTGTACCTTGCGTGGTTGGGTCAATTACGCACGTTAACCGACCTGAAGCACGGTCATTATCTGAATGGGTTTTGACTGTTAGTATTATTTTTCGTGACCGTCTCCGTGCTTAACAAAGCACGTTAAGCCATTGGTGGCAGTTGCTATCACTAAGCGGCAGTCGTTAAGCCGTGTTAGATATTATGCCTTATACGGGCTACCACCCCCACCAAAACGGACTAGACCCCCCGCCCCGTACGTGGAGTACGGCCCAACCTTCCCTAGCTTGGGGAGAGACCCGCGCCCCAGTAGTGGGGATTATATGGGTTGTTGGCGACTCATTCAAATGTATGTTAGTACAATAAAAACATAGTAGTTATCTATGGAAGTTTTTAAGCTATTGCATAGCTTTTATCGCGGGCTTTGAGCGCGGCGACCGAATAAAGAAATTCCGTAACGAAAATAAAACCTAACACCCCACGCTCGGCTGAGTTCTAAAAAACTTACAGTGCCATCTATTAGCGATTTGCGATACTAAAAGGACTTAGTCAATTTTACTGGTGTAACTTTCTTAGTGTTAATTTATTACATAAACATCCCGCGCCCCAAGGACTATATGGTACTGGTAAATACTGCATAAATAAAAAATAATAAATAATTATAATTGCATAAGTTGATAAAAAATGCTATGCAATAGCTTTACCGCGGCAGTCCCCGAGTGCCACACGTTTTTTTTGTCAACAACATCATCTCCGAGAATAATTATTATGAATTCAGTCAATATAAATATAAAAGGTGCCGTGATTGTGCAAAGGTTCATCATCATCATATCAGTTCATATACGTCCCCACCGAGGGTCTCGAGCCTACCCTGAATTAGGGCGTTCGGGGCCTTAGTCGACCACGCGGGCCCAGTGCGGGTTGGTCGACTTCACACACAACCTTCGAATTTCTTCGCAGGCTTGTGCAGGTTTCCTCACGATGTTTTCCTTCACTGTAGGAGCGTCGGATAAACGTACATATGAAATCCGAATTCACATTGGTACGTGGCGGGATTCGAACCACAACCTCCCGGACAGGAGGCGGCGGCCCTAGCCGTTACGCCACCGACGCTTCGACCGTGCAAAGGGTGTCATTTCCAAATAAAATCCGTGCCCTAAGCTTTCATTACCCGACTGGCAAAAAGAGGATAATATTTTTCAGGTGTATGTACATAATATGTTTGTTTCTTTGCCTGTAGCCTTGATGCGAAACGGCTTGATAGATTTTGGAGTGTGAGGTGTCGTTAGATTCGTCTTACACACATTTTAGCCGACCGCCAAAAAAAGAAGGTTACCTAATTTTTATATATAACTCAGGGTTTTTTAATATAATGAAATTAAATTTCATTTTTATTTAATAGTTTAATAATCAATCTTTACTATACTGCACAAGGTTAGGTTATTGTACTTTGATTGATAAAGGTTGGTAGTTTTATTAAATGTTGGATAACGTTTTAGCTAGGGATACTGCCATTCTAATGTTATTTTGAATTCCTATTGGCAAAAATTATTTTCATGAAAATTCATTGATTGTTAATGTTGACAACATTTGTAGTAATAAAATACGACTTATTTGAAATGTCCGACACAAAGAAAGCTTAAATAAAGTTCTGGCTACTAAACCTGACCAAGAAACGTTTTCGATACTAATGAGCTTTGATGACTAATCCGATCGAGCGTTTATTAAAAACAAACTTGGATGCAACCGAAGCACGAAATAGGCGAAGTGAATGGTGAGCCTCCAGCGTACCGCAACTAGTCACCCAGCACGTGAGCACACGTGCACGCATGTCGTGATCCCAGCCGGACCTGGCCACGGCCATATGTCGCTAACTTACGTACGTGCACACCAGACACTAAACACCAGGAGTAATCACTAAAACCACTGGCTGACGCCTGAAATGCGTCTACCTTCGTAGCGGGCAAAGTTTTCGCAAGTCGGAAAAGTTGTGTTCGCGCGCGCTTTTCCGTCGTTCGGCGGGAGCGAGCGACCGCGGCGGTGGAGTGTACAGCTTACACTGATTTTTTGTCGGAGGCATCGCCGCCTGCCGCCGCGTGCTCCACATTCGACAACCGGTGTAATATGTGCTACTCAGCGCGACTATTACCCGGCTAGGACGAGGATACCCTTAAAAGCAACTCCTACCTCACAAACAACGGCCACTACAACCGGTTGGGTAACTTCACTTACCTGTCAAGCAACGTGTCCGATCCGATACAATTACGCGCTATTACGCTTTCGCAATGTCTGTGTACTTTGTCGAAACACACGATACTCATTCTTATTGACTCCAATAATGTAGATAAAAAATCTATATAAATAACTTATCGACACGAGAGTTACAACACAAAAAAAACTTAATTCAGTGGTTTACTTCGTCATAAGTTTGTAAAGCTTTAGTCGGCACAATAGGTACTTACATATAAAATGTAACAGCTGGACACTTACCCAGTGAGTTAGCGAGCTTCCGTATGCATGCACATAATTTCAATATCAGTTTTTTTTATCCATAATTGATAAGCCCTTGGTATCATCTCACGTTACGGTAAGTGACGATGATGCCGAAGATAGAAGTGGGCTTACCAAGATTCCCCAACACAATGGAGATCTGGCTATCTTATCTTCAAACCGAAACACATCAATGATGTTAACACTGATGTTTGGCGGCAAGACTTAGATAAGATGGCGGTAGCTAGCCAGGCGGGCTATGAAAATGCCCTACCACTAACCAAACCGAGTCTTACACAGTTGACCCCGCTGGGAATCGAACCCACGACCTCTTGGTGTGAAGCGAATGGACTAACCATTAGGCCACGGAGGCGGTTAAAATACTAGACCGATTTCGATACAATTTATATGAGACTAGCTCGGTAGCATAATAGGGTTATCGAACAAAATAAAATCATCAAAATCAAAAGATATCACGAAACAGTAACAAACACACAAAATAAAAAACGGTAATTTAAAAAACTAAAAAACCCCACTGCGTTTCTGTGTAATTTGGAAATGAAAAACCCTAAAACAAGAAAGTCGTCATACCCGATTGTACTTAACTTAAGAAAAATTGTAGCAGTCAGGACCCATTCTAGAAATGGAGGCATAGTGAATTGAAAGCATATACCTATATTACATTACAGATTACTCCAATATACTGACTAGACGGCTGACTTTCTAGAATGGGTCCCGACTGCTACAATTTTTCTTAAGTTAAATGCAATCGGGTATGACGACTTTCTTGTTTTAGGGTTTTTCATTTCCAAATTACACAGAAACGCAGGCGGGTTTTTTAGTTTGTTAAATTACCTTATTTTATTTTAATCATTTTTTAGTTTTATTATTGAATGAGTTTGTGTAGTAACCTATATACACATGACACACATTAAGATTATGCAGATTATTAACTTATCAGTTGATAAGTTAATAATATTCTCGTAAACGTTGAAGCTCTATAAAATAATTCTGATCGTGTGGCCGATTCAAAAGTTTTTTAGGATCAAGTGTACAGATGACCAGTCCAGCTAATGTTTTAACTCGACTAAGAGCTACATATGCTTGACTTTTAGCAAATATATGTGAGCCGAGGTCCACAAGTGTCAAATCAAGTGTAGTACCCTGAAGTTTGTGGACAGTTATAGCCCAACTTAGGAATAAGGGCAACATCCTGCGTTCAATTTTTCCTTGTCCTCGAAGTGCGTCAAAATCAATCGTACATGGTTAAATCCGTATACGAACTCCTGGTTGATAATTTTTTTACTGTGCGGTCGTCAACAAATACCACTTGCTGTAATTCTCCGGAAAATCTGCTATTTTGTTTTTTTATATTTTGATATAGCCAGTGTCACTCTCACAGTAAATACGAATCTAACGACACCTCTCAAGCCAAAATCCATCCAGCCGTTCAGGCTGCAGAGCGTGCCAAAGAATTATGCATACATACATACTCTCGAAAAACATAACCCTCCTTCTGGCGCAGTCGGGTAAAAATAGTGTTTTGTTGCGTGTGCAGTCGAATTGAGCACCTCCTCCTTTTTAGAAGTCGGTTAAAAATATGTAGTATCCAAATGCGCGGTGAGGTTTACAAGAAAGTGAGAAGTGAGAAGTAAGAAGTAAGCGGAGAAAAGCGACTTCGTTATACTACGTATGGTCCTCGCAGAATCAAATGCAACTAAACGTAAACAAACCTTATAATCCGTGATTATGGATAAACTTCCGATTCTTTCGAAGTGATATTCACATTTACACAATGACAACAATATGCACTTTCACTTTTGTGCACCACACAGTATCTGCAGCTAGTAACTTCTTGGTATTTTTACGAAAAACATGAACACAAAATAAAATGCTATTCATTTCGGACAACTGAACAGATGCTTGACAGCTTCGCCATTCTAGAATCTATGGTTTAGTCAGAGGTTGCAAACATTTTGCAATATTGACAAATGAATGAGTGAATTTTAGTTAACTGAATTTAACTTGGAGTGCCGTACTTAATAGGTTAACAAGCGTATGCGTAGACTTGTGACGTGTTACCAAATGTGATTTAAAAAATGAAGATCTTTGTCAGTTAAAGCGAACTTTTTTGTGGATAAAAACCTTAATATGAAGAACGTCGACTTTATCACCATGATTTAGTACTTTAATTGGTTTAAGTCCTTCGTACTGGATTACAAAGAACAACGTTGCTACAGTTGCTACGTTGAACAGCTAAGGCCGTGCCATAGGGTGGCCAGGCCATATAAGTTAATCTTTAGTTGAGCGAGGTTATTCAAAAAATACAATATTTTAAAATCATAGTCCCACCTTTAAAAAAATCATATTAAAAACCTTTTTATATATTTTTTAAGATAAGACAAAGACTTCTTCAGGTCCGTTGGCAAAATTTAAAATGAAGCCGTAATAAAAATATTTTTTACCAACACTGCTTCTATCCGAATTATCCCTAGTCTAGTTCAATCATTCGTCGCTTGTTTGTCTTACGTGTATTGTGATCTTCCTGCCTTACTGATTTTTTGACTTGGCTAACCCTTTGATTACGATTTGCAAGTGATTTGGTTTGTGATACTGATATTTAACCTTACAAAAACTAGCGTGTACTTGGCATTGGAATTCGTATCTGATTTGGATTTCGTTCGTTTTTATACAGTCTTCAATCAAAACATTTATTTAAAAAGTCGAATTTAAGACACTAATTCACTTGATACATACTTGGCTATTTTTGGACGGACTTTTAACGAAAACTTGATCTATGAAAATGAACAACTATTCTCAAATATTTTTTTTAGGAAATCACCATAGGTTTTTTGGGGTATGTGGTACAGAAGTAGAAGCCATTGTGAAAATTTGTCGGGGGGAGGGGGTTAAGAAGTAGCCCTGTATAGACAAAAATATATAAGAATGGATGAATCCAAACTTTTGTACCAAATGTTTAGTACATCTGAAAACTCTACTTTAGTCTGTGATACTATCAAGCCGCCATGTTTGTTTACTTTTAGTTTCATTTAATTGTGCGAAGACTTTATAGAGATAAGTAAACAAAGTTTTATTGGCATTGTTCAGTTTAGGTTGGTTGTGAATTTTTCTTGGCCATGGAAACGAGTCCTTCAGCCGAACTCGTAAATCGTTTTCACTTTCTTCATTTGTTATTTGATTTGTAATGCTAGTGCCGGTGCATTACAAATCTCTCTGAAGTTCTTGACAGCATTTGCAGCAGCCTAATTCTGAGGTAGAACACCCGGTTGCAGTAGGGCGTCTACAAAACTGCACCCAGTGCAAATTGGGTTTTCACGTCCTTTTTCATTTTATTTTCTTGTTCTTCACATTGCTCACGTGTACCTACCAGACGATTTTCTCCAAGACGCACCACTTTTAGAAGTAAATTCTAGCAGAAAACAATGCAAATACAATAAAAAAACTATATACGAAAGCGTCCACCACAAATCCCGCCAAAAAACTTCTGTTCAGTTTACATTAGAGGGAGTGTTGTCATAGCGAAAAAAACAGTTTTTACAATTTTCGTAAACACGTGTTCTACCGTCCCGTCCGTGCATCCGTCCGTCACGCTCCACTCTGGAGGCTACTCGTAAACACGTGTTCTACCGTCCCGTCCGTGCATCCGTCCGTCACGCACCACTCTGGAGGCTACTCGTAAACACGTGTCCTACCGTCCCATCCGTGCATCCGTCCGTCACGCTCCACTCTCGAGGCTACTCGTAAATCTTTAGTCTGATTGGGACCCGAACTTAAGGGTTTTATTTATTTCATGAGGGGTTATCAAAAGTTTCTTTGTACCTTCAAACCGGAGAGTAGCTGTCATACAACAATAAAAACCGGCCAAGGGCGAGTCGGACTCGCGCAAAGTAGGGTTTCGTAGTCTTTTCAAAAAATAAATGTTTATTTTAAAAAAACAAAATTATATTTGCAGTTGGTAATAGAACATTTATTGTATGAAAAATTTATGAACTATTTTTAAATCGAACTGCACACCTTAAGTTGGTCGACTATTTCTCCTAAACTAGGAAACCCTACTTAGCCGTGATAGTTTTCCTTTTAAATTCATTAGATAGACTACTTTCATGAATTTTTTCAAATTTACAAGTAGAGCGGTTTAGTTGTTAGGGGTGGGGGACACTCGACTCCAACAAAATTTAGCACTTTCAAGCCT
Source organism: Coleophora flavipennella (assembly GCA_947284805.1). NCBI lineage: Eukaryota > Metazoa > Arthropoda > Insecta > Lepidoptera > Coleophoridae > Coleophora > Coleophora flavipennella. The sequence goes on from OX369273.1 coordinate 820,885, forward strand.
ATTTTTTCCGAAAACGGAACCCTAAATTATAAAATAGTCTTAGAAAACTCACAACTATTTTTTAAGTTCTAACCAAGGATACCCCACACAACTGGGTTTGACGAGAAAAAAAATTATCTCCACTTTATTTTTTTTACAGTTCTCTCCGCGTTATTATAATATGTATCTTTGCCAAATTTCAGCTCTTAACTTCTAATAGTTTAGTAGCTAGGCCGCGGACAGACAGACAGACAAAGTATAAGACGAAAGTATAAGGGTTCCTTGTCATACTACGGAACCCTAAAAAGCAAAAAAGCGGGACTTGACGTGATTTTATAGAACATTGATAATGATGTTGTTTTTACCTTAACTTTTCGACTATAAATTAGTTCGCGAAGTTTGCCTTTTTCGGTGTTGATATTGACCGGCCTATACGTAAATTTATGAAGTTTTTGATAACCAAAAATTCCTATGTATTAACTAAAATTTGGAACAGAGAGGGCGATGGCAGGCAACGACGGTTTTTATGGATTTTTAAAAACCTATCTTTCGTTTCTTATTTCCCTCTATTTGGGGGACTTTCAAAAAATTTACCTATTCAACCCTTCTTCGATTACGTTTAAACATCAGGCGTGGGCTTTTAAAAAAAAATCCTTTTTTTAAAGAGTACGTTAAGTAAGTTCTCCTTCTTGTTCAAAGTCCACCTACTCTTAAAGTTCAATACATAAACATGATTTAAAATTGTTAATTAAGCTGCAGAGCCCCCTGATGGTCTACGGCTGTAAAACATGTCTAGACCTGCTCTAAAAATGACACTATTAAAAAGCAAAAAACCGCGTCGGAATTAGTTCAATAGTTTCTATGAAGCCCTCGAGCATAGATGAGATACTTCGTACCATTAGGGCCGGCCATCCTGCCCCAAGTTTTGAAAACTAAATTCATTTCTTAATCATCAAATCAAATTAGTACTGGGGCCGTTTTTTCATACTTTTTTGCCCGTGACGTCATCAATTTTTATTATAAAAAATTACTAGTAATTAAAAAGAAAAAAAAACATTCAAATCAGTTTATTAACACAATTAATAGTCTGACTATATTTTCACAAAAAATATAGAAAAAGAAACTGTTTAGGGTTCCGTACACGCAACGGGTGACCAACGGGACCCTAATCCTAAGCCTCCGGTGTCTGTCCGTCTGTTCGTCTGTCAGCGGGCTGTATTTCATGAACCATATTCTTAGACAAATTATTATTATTATTATTCCTTTATTTCGGATAACGTTGATCCATAAGTGTTAGTTACAAAGGTCTTACAATCTATGTTAGTAAAGAATATGACATGTTATAAACAAAACTTATTGAGCATGCCCAGAGGCCACTCGCACGCAATGCCATAGCACAGGACAGTCCCAAAAAATTATATTATATCAAATTAAATTAATTATATTATAGTCTCCATACAAATAGCATGTTTTTATATTGGTATTTTTGATTTAGCTCTTTCCTTAAAACGGTAATACACACAAGCGTGACACTTCGTGTGATTACAGTAATAATAATTAAGTAAAACAACATATAATAAAAACAGGAAAAGTGTGAGTTGAACTCGCATGAATGAAAATTAGGATTTTTCTTGGATTTTTACTAAATATATAAGCAACAAGAATTAGGTAGTGAAACGCTAACTATCGTTTCGAGCCGATCTCTTTTGTTGCGTTTCATAATTAAATTCTTTTTTGATGTCGTTGCTCTATGGAATTTGAATTTGAAAATAGTTGTTATTTTTTGACAAGAGAAAAACAAAGGTTGACCGTGATCCCGTCTACACTCATGTGAATTTAAATTTTTTGGATAAATTGTTTTATAATGTTTTGTTGAGGCCCACTATTTTATTCTGTGGTAAGTAATTTGTATAAGGAAACCGCTTTGCGTGTATTTTTGGTACTGCTGCGAACTAGATCTATATATGTCCGTAGGGTTTCATCCACCCCCCTGCGAGGTTGACGTCCCGACGCTATACCTGATTAAGGATTAATCCTGAGATGGAGCTGTGCTGACCACCAGCCAGTCCTTTCACTGCCCGCCCAGCTGCTTGCCAAGGGAAGTGAATATTTATTTTATCTTTTGTCCCGAGTGTCTCTCTAACTCTTTGACTTTTCTGCCATCCTAGAAGATTTCCTGCTTCCAGTTTCTAACCATTAATTATTTATTTTAAATTTTAAAAGTGTTTTGTATCTGATGCGTGTTATGTTAGAAAAATAGGGTAATTCAGACCAAAGTGAAATTTAATTATTTTAGAACTTAGTAACTTATTTAAGTACCAAAGGGACGGTAACGATCGTTGCCTACCGGCATTCTATAAAGTAACCTTTTTATATACTAATAAAATTGTAACTTTAAATTTATTTCCGGGAATTGCCCATAAATAAAGTAGGTCATTGTTTTAAATTTTCAACACGGTCAACCAATGTAATCACACCTTTTTTTATACTCATATTGTTTATTGTTCCTTCTTTTTAAAATAATCATAAAATACATATATTCTAATTTACCCCATAACATTTTTTTTTCTTAAAACTCCGTTTAGGCCCGAACCTCTAAATCTTACGTATCATATGTGGCAAACTCCGTAAGGGTTTTTATCCCCAGTTCCCATTATTTTTGTCACAGTAGGCACGAGGGCGGCGAGGGCGCAGGCGCGGACGGAGGTTGCTAGGCAACACAAACAGGTTTGGATTTCGTTGTAAAATAATATTATTTGTACCATTTATTCATGATATTATGTAGTATGTGGTAGTACGAGTATGTATGTAGTATCGTAGTGCCGGGATACTACGCGGAAACACCACAATTGTAACTTCAGGTGGACCGACTTTATTGGTGGAGTAATCACACTAATATTATAAAGGCGAAAGTTTGTGAGTGTGTATGTTTGTTACTTCTTCACGCAAAAACTACTGAACGGATCTGACTGAAATTTGGTACGTAGACAGATTAGGACCTGTATTAACACATAGGCTAATTTTTTTCACGTGCGCGAGCCGCTTGCGGCTCTCGCACTGCGCACCCTCGAAAAGTCATAGACACGTTGTCCACGCGGGTGAAGCCGCGGGAAACAGCTAGTAATTTATAAGGTGTACTCTGTCGGTCATTCTGACAGAGCAGTTTGGATGCTTTTTAGGATTCCGTAAACAAAGTGACCAACAGGACCTAAAAAGCTAAAAGGACAAATAATAAAAATTAAAAAATGAAATAAGTGGGGTCCTCGTGCAAAAAAATTATTTTCATAGGTATTTTATAAGTATTTTTCATTAAGCTCTATCGTAAAAACGGTAATACATGTAAGCGTGAAACTTGGTGTGATTGTAGTACTTAACCTGAAGTAAAACAACGAATAACAATAACCAGCTGAGTTGTACTCGCGCTAAGTGGTCCGAGCTGAATAAAAAAAAAATATTGCGGTCGCTTGCGTTGATCTCTTTTGTTTGTTATGTGTAAATCATTGTCATAGATGTGTGGAGAGGTGTGTAGTATGGAACCCTCGGAGCGCGAGTCCGACTCTCACTTGACTGGTTTTTTTTAACGATGCATGCCAGTTCGAGAATACCTGCTGTTGCCGTTAGTTTCAACCTTTTGGTGTAATAAATTTTGAAACTAGAACAATATATATTATATGCATTTTGACCCTAAAGGGGTTGAAATATTTTTGATGGAGCGTGGCATGTTGACAATGTATGTAAATATTTTTTTTGTAAAATCTTTCAGCGTACGGTTTAACCTATATTTTTGATAGGGAATGCAAATACAAACTGAAAATATACAAGGAAATTTTAACCTAAAGCGTCACGTTGCTGAGATATTTGGAGTTAAAAGTTGTCAAAAAAATAATTTCCCTCAATTAATTTACTGCGCACTATGTTAAATTTTGGCTCAATCAAATGGGAAGTGTGTTCTTTACCCATAATACAAGTATTTGAAATGCTTAGTCTAGGTACAGGAGATGTAATCTGTAAGACTTCAAATTATTCTTCATTATTGAAAATTAAAATCATGTATCTGTTGCACTTAACATGGGCTGTAACATTTTTGAAATGGAATAAATTATTATTTATTTATTATTATTAATTGTTTATCCCTCTCTATCTCTCAGAGTGTCTCAGTAACGTGACGCTTCAGGCCAAAATGTCCTAGTAGTATATTTTCGATTTGTATCGCATTTCCTATCAATAAACATAGTTTCAATCTGCGCGCAAGACTTTGAAAATGTAATAATAATTTCACTATGCCATAAAAGTTCGATTTAAAAAAGTTTAAATTTAAGGGCCGCCAGGAGGCTCGAGTTTCCATACAAACGTAGTTCCGCTTTAATACAAACACTACATGCCAGATTGAATCCAAACTTTGCAAATATATTAAGGAGACACATATCGATGTTTATAATTAGTTTTCGATATACTAATATAAAACGGAAAAAATCAGAGCAGTTTCAAACTTTCAATACTAAACTAATTTAAGCCTTCGTCGTTTACTTATGTTAAAATTTACTGCGATGAAAACTAATTACAAACATCGATATGTGTCTACTCAATATATTTACAAAGTTTGGATTCATTCCGGCATGTAGTTTTTGTATTAAAGCCGAACTACATTTGTATTGAAACTCGAGCCTCCTGGAGACTCTTAACAACGCACATATAACGACTTATGAATATGTACCAGCTTTATAAATATCTTCGACTGTATCCCTTTTAAAAGATGATGGTATCAAATTGATAAATGTATTCGGAGTACAGTTTGTGTCATCACGTCAAGCGCCCTCTGTTTTGATGTCACGATTAATAAGAAGCAATTTTTAAATCTGTCTCAAACGGATTAAAATATTTTTTCGAGACAAATATTGATGTCCGGTCTGAGGAACTTATACAAACAGTTAGTAGGTGTAAGGTGTCAGTCCTTTTAAAAGCTTTTTGTCTATTTTCTGTTTACAGATGTAAAAACAGCTGTCTATTTATTGTATATGTATGTATTTACAGAGACCCCCCCATTGATTTGGTCAGTGCAACTTTCCTTCATAAAATGAAAGTGGCCAAGTGCGTGTCTGACTATTCACAAATCCCAACTTTTCGTAGTTTTTTCAAAAATACAACATAATATTACAATATATAATACAATATAATATTTATTTCGGTTTAATTTTTTGTTATTTTTAAAATATATTATATTTTAAAAATAACATAAAATTAAACCGACGAAAAAAGAAAGGAATTGAAAAGCGAAGAACCTTTTTAGTCTAACTAAGCTCCAACGCTAATTTAAATACCTAAATAAATTTGAGTCGGCGCCAATCAAACAAATAAACAAATTAATTATTTATTACATAAAGTGAAATGATGGCAGCGGAATGCGCGTCGTGGCGGCGACGACGTGACAAGCGACGTCTCTTTGCTGGAAATTGTCGAACATTCCGTTTGTTCTTTGACACCGCCGCTGACTCAAAATTATTAAAGTGAAACTTTTATTATATCGGCTCAATTTTTTTCGTCTGTGTGTCGCGTGACGGTCGGTATGATCGTTTCGTCCTCTGTACCGTGGCTCCAAGACGAGAACTCAGCCATGATCGTTTCGTGCTCTGTAAATGTCTATAATGTAAAAAAAAGAGTCACTTTTACCGTGGTTTCATAAAACCACATACTCTTTTTTTTGAATATTTATATTAGTGTAGGAGCTGAGTAAGATTTAAAAGTTTCTTTTTATTTTTCTACCCTTAGGGGTGAAATTTTGATTTTAAATTTAAATGGGACCAACTGCAAAGTACACCCCATTCAATAAAACAGGGATTATCGAAACCAGATTACTCTGTAAAAAGTTATACGTGACCGATCACACATAAAAAGTTATTCGTGACCGACCACACATAAAAAAAAAATACGGGTCGACTTGAAAACCTTCTCCGTTTTTTGTCGTTTAAACAAAGTTAAAAAACAAAATTATTTCACAGTTTTGCCATTAACATTTTGTATAGAAAATCCATGATTTTTTTACAAATCCAACTGATATCTTAAACTGTTTCAGTAGTTTTAAAGGACAGAATATCTACAGGGTATCTACCCCAAACGAACAAATGAATTATGAACAAACCCACATGAACAAAAAAAAAACATCCCCACTTTACATGTAGGGGGGTTACCCTAAAGTATTTTTTTTCAGATTTTATTCCATTACTGTAGAGAGGCTACAAAATAGCATCATCTTAACAGCCGAAAGACGTCCACTGCTGGACAAAATTATCTATACCAAACAGATGTATAGCTCTAATAAATAGTCTTTGAGAAAACGGCTGTGACATACAGACGGACAGACAGGCAGAGGAACATGGCGAAACTATAGGGGTTCCTAGATTGACTACGGAACCCTAAAATGACACTTGAGAATCCAATTTTTTTTTCCTCGAGTAGAGAGAAAGAAAGGTAGAAAGTTAAGGTGGAAACGTACAGAGAAATGAAGTGTGGGAGAGAGAGACCTGGAAAGAGCTACACAGACAAGAGCACGGCTCTTACATTGTGATGATGATGATGAGTAGAGAGATGACAAGATGCTGCTATTCTTGAGCCCAGTATACTGCACAAATAAAACTAAAATTATCTCAAGAATTATTTGTAGTTTCCGACTAATTCAACGTCCTTTGTCGAGACGTCCGTCCGTCCGTCCGTCCGTCCACGGGGTTTCTCATATTCCCAAATAAAAATGTACAGCCACGTTGTGCATACTTTCACTCAAAGTCTTCATTCACGTGACATAGAGGGGCGTATAAAATCAACAATAAACATTACTCTTATATGTATAGTAGAGGTACCTACCTACGTACATATTTTTATATAAGGAGTAACAATATTAGCTGAAACTATTTTAACTGGTGCTTCTACCCATGAAACTGAACAACTTTCTCCATGGAACCCATAGTCAAAACGCAAAAAAAAATTGGCTCTCCCATACTAACTCGATCAGCTGATCAGCCAACTTAGTATGGGAAGTTCAATTTTTTTTTTGAGATTTGACTATGGGTTTCATGGAGACAGTTGTTCAGTTTCATGGGTTTATATATAAGGTGTAACGAAATTAGTTTCAGTTAATTTTGTTACACCTTATATATCAGACACAGACCAGATGAAAAATTTACAAATAATTTGGTTTCTATGGGAGATATCTTTTTCGGATTCTTTCTGCAATATTGAACCAGCCAGGGAATTGAACTTTGTCTAATGTAGGTTTTATAGGAGGCACCTCATTCTGATTTTCCCTGAACTATTTAGTTCAGTGGGCTTTCCTTATAGCTAGCTTTTCAAAAGTCTCACTAATATAGTTTGAACCATTTTTGACAAAAAGCAACAAACAACCTTAGTATGTATGTATTACAGTTGTTCCTGGAATTAGAAACAACGGAATGTCATAGGCCGTCTATAGTTTTAGAAGCTTAGAGAGTTTTATCAGAATAATTAGAGCCATTTTTGAGAAAAAACAAAATAAACGGCTAAAGATAAAAAAAAATATCATAGCTCTAACCCAAATTTTACCTAAATCCGTTTTGTATAGTAGCACTAGAGCACCGGATGGATGTACACACACACACACACACACCCACGCATATTTACACACATGCATATTTACATTTATTTTTTATCTATTAGTTTGCTAGACTTTATATGTGTAAGACAGTCGATCCCCATTATTCCCCATTAATATCTCAACTTATTTTTTTGATGTGTAACATCTTTGCTCTCGCTTTCCTGCAATTTGTGGGAGTGATTTCGTGAAATGGGACGGAAATGTGTAACATGGGACGGAAATGTGTAACAGGAAGTCGCGAAAGCGCGCGCTATTCGATCTGACGAATGAGCTTTGCTCTCGCTTTCCTGCAATTTGTGGGAGTGATTTCGTGAAATGGGACGGAAATGTGTAACATGGGACGGAAATGTGTAACAGGAAGTCGCGAAAGCGCGGAATTCTACTTTACGAGAGTCCGACTCGCACTTGGTCGGTTTTTTTCGTGACTGTCAGATCCGCCACCCAGGTACAATATCGTCATCAAATCTAACTAACCTAAAGTATTTTGTCACACGTTACACATCATATGCGAGTACTGTAGGTCTCGCTCGAATTTTTTTTTTGCCATCATAATACCTTCTCCACTCTTTCGTGGCACGAAAGTAAAATAAATAAATTGTACAGTCACGCTATGCATACTTTTCTCGCGAAGTCTGCATTCGTCCAGCACATGCAGGCACACACACATGAACAGCAAACATTACGATTTTAGTAGCAAAGAATAAAAGTGTACTCAATTAATTATTTAGAAATAAATTGTCATTGTATGGGAGGTAACTTATTAAGGTTTTTTCTGAAATAATGAACGAGCCAGTGTAGTAGATCTTGTTAATTCCTAAATATTTACAAAGTTTTATTAAGACCGTTGAGAGGCTGTACTGAGGCCATCGAGCATTGTGCCTAAGTCGTCCATAGTCTCAGCCATGACCACGATATCGTCAGCGAATCGAAGGTGGGTGATGTACTCGCCGTTGATATTGATGCCGAGTCCACCCCAGTCCAAAAGCTTAAAAACATCTTCCAGGGAGGCGGTGAACAGTTTCGGAGATATAACGTCTCCCTGTCTCACCCCTCGCTGCAGCTGGATAGGTTCCGAGTTTTGATCCTGGAGGCGAACCGACATGGTGGCGTTTTCATACAAACACTTCAGCACTTCGATATATCGATAGTCAATTTGGCACCTCTGGAGAGACTGTAACACAGCCCAGGTTTCGACCGAATCGAAGGCTTTCTCATAGTCCACGAACGCCAAGCATAGTGGCTGATTGTACTCTTCTGTCTTCTGTATAATCTGCCGCAGCGATGTGGTCTATGGTACTAAATCCTTTTCGGAAACCGGCTTGTTCGGGAGGCTGGAAGTCGTCAAACCTGCTTGCGAGACGATTCGTAATGACCCTCGAAAACAGTTTGTAGACATTGCTCAGAAGTGAGATGGGTCTGTAGTTCTTCAGCAGGGTATTGTCGCCCTTTTTGAAGAAAAGCACGACCACACTTCTGTGCCATGCCTTAGGCGTTTCTCCTTCAAGTATAACGGAATTAAACAATTTCTGAAGAGCTTTAAGTACCGGTGTTCCACCTGCTTTCAGAAGTTCAGCCGTAATTCCATCATCACCCGGTACCTTATTGTTTTTAAGCTGTTTAAGAGCCATTCTAATCTCGTACAGGCTGACGTCCGGGATATCTTCGGTATAGTGTCGGGTAAGTCTAGCTCTTGGGTCTTTAGCCAGATCGCTGACAGGCAGACGTGTGGTCGTGTACAATTGTCCGTAGAACTTCTCAACTTCTTCCAGCAACTCAGCCTCAGTAGAGCCTCTCAACAAGTGGGTCTTAGAATGAACATGGACAAGACGAAAGTTATGTCAAACGTCCGTGTCATACCTACTCCTCTGAAGGTTGGAGGCTCTACACTCGAAGTTGTTACCGAATATGTATACCTGGGACAAACAGTCCAGTTAGGTAGGTCCAACTTCGAGAAAGAGATCAATCGTCGAATCCAACTCGGCTGGGCAGCGTTCGGGAAGCTTCGCAATATCTTTACGTCCCAGATACCGCAGTGTCTTAAGACCAAGGTCTTCGACCAATGTGTGTTGCCAGTGATGACGTACGGAACTGAGACATGGTCGCTTACTATGGGCCTCATAAGAAGGCTCAAGGTCACCCAAAGGGCAATGGAGCGTGCTATGCTCAGAGTTTCTCTGCGTGATCGAATCAGAAACGAGGAGATCCGTAAGAGAACCAAAGTAACCGACATAGCTCTCAGAATTGCTAAACTTAAGTGGCAGTGGGCGGGGCACATTGCTCCTAGAACAGATGGCCGTTGGGGCAGTAAAGTTCTCGAGTGGCGACCACGCACCGGAAAGCGTAGTGTAGGCAGGCCTCCCACTCGGTGGACCGATGACCTGGTGAAGGTCGCGGGAAGCCGCTGGATGCGGGCAGCGCAGAACCGGTCGTCGTGGAGATCCTTGGGGGAGGCCTATGTCCAGCAGTGGACTTCCTTCGGCTGATATGATGATTAAGACCGTTAAAGCCATTTTTGAGAAAAGGTAACAAACAGACTATAAAATACTATAAGATACGTCTCATTTTATATAACAGAATAAAAATGAGACGTATCTTATTCCGATTTTCTTGAAATAACGAACTACGGCGTAAAGTGGATGATAATATCACAATCTAAGAATCCATACAGTCGTCCGACGGAGGGCGTCAGACAGCGCAATCGTGCGGGGGCTGCGGGGCGGGTAGGGCCCACTAGACCATTGTCTGTTGTTTGTATGGTGCGGTGGGCCCGTTCATTGAGGGTCGTTACGTTGCATTTTTATTATCAATCATTCATGCACGGCTAATTATTATCTTTTGATTTATTTCGGTTCATAATTTTTGAAAATTATTAAAAAATATTTATTATAATATAAATAAATATTAAAACATTTTGTTATAATTAATTTTTAATAAATTTCAAACTAATAATTTTGCTACAACTATTTTTTTAATAAATTTAAAATTATTAAAAAAATAATTGTAACAGAGTTTTAATAATTTATTATATAAATGTAATATATAATAATTATCGATACTTTTTTAAAATTTAAATTTTGTGTGAGTTAGACGACATCTCATTCTCATCTCATCATCATCTCATCATGGTAAGTGACGATGTAGTCGAGGATGGTACACGCAAACTCAAATATTGCTTGAAGATTCTGATATGGATCATTTTATAGGTATTATTGGGGTGTTTTTTTACGAATATGACAAATTAATTAATATTAATAAATAATAATTAATTATTATTATTAATTTTATCCGTTGTTGAAAAAAATGGCCGCCATTTTGAACTTTTTAGTTACTGGACCGATTGCTTCCAAAATCGATATCTGAAGGTCCTTGAGGTCCCTTATCACGAATTCGCTGCCCAAATTAAAAAAAGTGGCCGCCATTTGGAATTATTTATTTAAAGGACCGAAATCGATATGCTTCCAAAATCGATATCTGGTATCTCATATCGATATCTGATACCCTGAAGTCCCTTATCAAGAATACGTTGTGAAAATTGAAAAAAAGTTGCCACCATTTTGAACTTTTTAGTCACTGGACCAAATTAACATTTTAATTCTGACAACTGATTCTTGATTAGGGACTTCAGATATTGATTTTGGAAGCAATCGGTCCAGTAACTAAAAAGTTCAAAATGGCGGCCACATTTTTCAATTCGGGCAACGGATTCGTGATAAGGGACCTCAGGGACCCCCAGATTTCGATTTTGGAAGCAATCGGTCCAGTAACTAAAAAGTTCAAAATGGCGGCCGCTTTTTCAAGTCGGGCAACGGATTCGTGATAAGGGACCTCACGGACCCTCGGATATCAATTTTGGAAGCAATCGGTCCAGTAACTAAAAAGTTAAAAATGGCGGCAACTTTTATTAATTCTGACGACGGTTTCGTGATTAGGGAACTCAGGGACCCTCAATTTTGGAAGTTATTGTTTAAGTAACTAAAAAGTTCAAAATTCCAGCCACTTTTTTCAATTCAGGAGACTTCAGATATCGATTTTGGAAGCAATCGGTTCAATAACTAAAAAAATCAAAATGGCCGCCATTTTTTGATTCTGACAACGGATTCTTTATCAGAGATCTAAGGTACCTTCAAATATCGATTTTACACTATTGAAGTAATTTTTCTACGTAATGGTATTTTCTTTCATTTAATTGTCAAGTATTGTGATAACCCTTAGTACTGTGATCAGTGACTCGTGAAATCGGCGATGACGCGATTAGTATAGGCGTTGGACGACTGTATGGATTCTTAGACTGTGATAATATTATAAATTTATAATAACGTAGAGTTTCATCAATTTCGTTAGAGGCATTTAAACATAATGTTTACTATGCTGGCAACACAAAAAAGGAGGAGAGATTTAAAATAAACGGCTAGAGATAAAAAAATATTGCTCTAACCCAAAATTAACCCAAATCCGTTTAGTAGTTTAGGCGCTAGAGCAACGGACAGACGCACATACACACAAAAATACACACATATATTTTTATTTTTTAGGGTACCGTAGTCACCAAGGTATGTCTGTCTGTCCGTGGCTTAGCTCAGAGACTATTGGTACCTACTAGAAAGCTGTAATTCGACATGGGTACACACACATATGAGTCATGTCGACAAAGTGGTAAAATAAAACCTTGAAAAGAGATTGAAGGTACCTCCCCTACATTTAAAAAACCGGTCAAGTGCAGGTCGGACTCGCGCAAAGTAAGGTTCCGTAGTGTTTTCAAAAAATAAATGTTTGTTTTAAAAAAACAAAATTATATTTGCAGTTGGTAATAGAACATATTGTATGAAAAATCTATAAACTTTTTACAAATCGAACTGCACATCTTAAGTTATACTGATACTTACGGCGTAGTCAAAGAGGTCCTCAAAATCGTGGTTAATTTTATATAACCGTTTTCCATTGGTCTAATCCCTTTTTTTCTAATTCTCCTAAACTAAGAAAGCCTACTTAGCCGTGATAGTTTTCCTGTTAAATTCATTATATAAACTACTTTCATGATTTTTTTTCAAATTTCCAAATATAGCGGTTTAGTTGTTAGAGGGTGGGGACACTCGACTCCAACAAAATTTAGCACTTTCAAGCCTATTTTTTCGAAAACGGAACCCTAAATTATATAAAATGATCTTAGAAGACTCACAACTTTTTTTTAGATCTAACCAACGGTACCCCACACGGTTGGGTTTGACGAGAAAATAAAACATCCCAACTTTACTTGTACCCTTACAAACGTTTTTTTTTCCAAATTTTTTTAAAGCTCTCCGCGTTATTATTACATATATCTTTGCCAAATTTCAACTCTTATCTACTCATAGTCACAGTTAGGAGCTGGCCGCGGACAGACAGACGGACAGAAAGACAGACTACTTACTTGTTGTACTACGGAACCCTAAAAACCGTTCAAGTGCGACTCGGGGTCACACAAACCGGGTTCCACACGAAAAACTTATATACCAACATAACAAGACCTTTCAGTATATACTTTGCTCTAGGTAAATTGGGGTCTACTTATTCTGGAATATAGAAATTTAAGTTTTCCTGTGAGAACGGACTGACTTTAGATTTGCTCATAAATTTTCTTGTAATATATGCATTAAACCTCACATACTGGATTTTTTAAAGTTTTTGGCCCAGTAGTTTCGGAGATAATGGGGGGGGGAGGTTGGGGGGGGGGGGGGGAGGAGGAGGACATTTTCCACCTATTTTCTTAAATAACTTTTTTTTCGTTGACGTACCTTATCATGTGGTGATATAGTTAAATAGATCTTTCAAAGCTACTGACGGTCTACATGCACCTTTTTTCAATGCAGGGATCCATTTACGAAATATTAAGCTTAAAAGTACAAATTTTTGTTAGAGTCAAGTCTCCCCCCCTCCCTACCAGACAAACCGTTATTTCAGGACATCTAACAAAAATTTTGAATAGTAGGACATATAATAAAACTAATAAATTTAAAAGGAAAACTCACGGCTATAAGTCGGCTTTCTTTGCTTAGGAGTAATAGTCGACCAACTTAAGATGTGCAGTAGGATTTGTAAAAAGTTCATAGATATCCATAGGAGATGTTCTATTACCAACTGTATTACTTTTGTTATTCACAATATATACATATATGTTTTTACAGACTACGGAATCCTACTAAGCGCGAGTTCGACTTGCACTTGGTCGGCTTTTACACTCTAATCTCTATTAGTGTAAAACAATCGTTCTTATCACTTCGATTTTAGTTCAAGTTCAAGTTTATTCAAAAAACAATTTCAATTGTGTACGAATTACATAAAAATACAAACAATACAAATAAAAAAAATTCGAGCGAGACCTACAGTACTCGCATATGATGTGTAACATGTGACAAAATACTTTAGGTTAGTTAGATTTGATGACGATATTGTACCTGGGTGGCGGATCTGACAGTAACGAAAAAAACCGACCAAGTGCGAGTCGGACTCTCGTAAAGTAGAATTCCGCCCGTTCGCGACTTCCTGTTACACATTTCCGTCCCATGTTACACATTTCCGTCCCATTTCACGAAATCACTCCCACAAATTGCAGGAAAGCGAGAGCAAAGATGTTACACATCAAAAACATAGCATAAAAACAACAGTACCGTCACAATACCTTCGTCCCTCCTTCGTCCCTCCTTCGTCCCTCGAAAATGAAAAAAATGTAATGACAGACGTGCTTTTATATCAAAGATAGGAAATCTAACACCAACATCCGTGTTCGCTAATAGCTGGCCATGTGCGCAAAATCATAGCGAAAGTGGTTCTGTAAAAAAGTATAATATGTCTGGCGTCTAAAGAAATCTTAAACAGAAATAGAAAGACATACAGACTAAAGTATGTCTATTATGTACTTACAAATAACCAATGTTGGCGTTACAATAGGCAACGTCCTAAATGATTTTGCTTCATGAATAATATTAATCTTATACCTTCGTATGTACTCCTATATAATTTAATCTTTATTTTTATTTTATTCACAATTGGTCAGCCCTTATGGCACCATCTCACCTGATGGTAAGTGACGATGATGCCGAAGATGGAAGCGAGCTTACCAAGATTTCCCAACGCAATGGGGTACTGGCTATCCTTTCTTCAAGCCGGAACATATCAATGTTATTAGCATTGATGTTTGGTGGCAAGACTAAGATTAGATGGTGGTAGCTAGCCAGGCGGGCTTAGAAAATGCCCTTCCATCAATCAAACCAAGTCTTACAAAGTAAGACTCCGCCGGGAATCGGGGGGCTAGTTGACTGCTAGTCATTTGAGTTACTTTTTATCATCTGTCAAAAACGAAATTTTGTTCTACAAATGTTTGAAATAGCAAGGCGTGACGTCACAGCTTTTCAGAGTCGTTATTGTACTAATATTCTAAATTTAATCAATTAAAAATTGAAGACTTGATAAAAAACAAAACGAACAAGGTTTTTCAAACTTTCAAGAGGAGATGAATTTAGGAAATAATATTTCATAATTGTTTTTTTATGCTGTCAACTACCCTAATAGGTGGTTCAAGATATGATAAGATACTTTATTGCACACCAAATATACAAACGATTAATACTCTAATCTAGATCTAGACTCTGTGTTCATTTAGTTTGTTAGACTTTCAAAATAGAATGATTCACCGGTAACCAGTAACCAGCTATGCGTTTGCTGAACAAGGACTAGTGTAAATGAGAAGCAGGGCTGCCACCTCTGTTCGATCGTTGAGCACTATAACAGCTCTAAAAAAGCGCTAAATTCCGCTAGATCCTTTGTTTATTTTTTTGTTACCCATTTGCGGGACACGTTATTGGAATGTAATTAGTTATTTATGACCTAAGAATTTTTGTTACGTACATTCTTACATTTCTGTTTGTGTAACTTCCGATAATAAATAAATAAAAAATAAAAAATAAAATAGATGACCAAAATATAAAAAAAGCGCTAGATAACGCGCCAAATTTCACTCAACTCATTCGTTTTTCGTTATCATTTAAGCCCAAAAAACTAAAAAAATTAAAAAATGAATAGTGTTGCCACAGAAAGAAAATAAAATAACTGACAAAAGCACGGAACGAGAACATAATGAAACGCGCCATATTGGATATTGGGCGCTAGGAGTTGTTAAGTAAAAATGGGAGTTCAGTACACCAAAAAAGCGCTAGATCTAGCTCCGAAAGCTCTAAGGTGGCAGCACTAATTAGAAGCACTAAGCAGGCTCAGCACGACTCCTCAGTAATTGTCTAGTTGTCGGTGTAGGGCACACAAACGACGATAGTGGCGTGTAATCCAACGGCGGCGGCGTAACAAACGAACACATTTGCTCAAACGAATTGCCGCCGTTTCATTAGCAAAGAAATGTGCGGTAAGGAAAATTGGACGCCATTCCTAAGTGATGCCATCTAGGTCCTAGAGGATTTCTGTGTTTAATTCCAAGGTGCAGCTTCTTTACTGACGTCTGTTTGAATTTCAAGATGGTGATTTCTGCAGCGAAAAATACGTTTCTTTTCTAGAATCACCAGTTTTGCCTGATTTTTTAACCGACTTCAAAAAAGGTGGTTATAAATTTGACCCATATGTAAGAAATATTGCACAATATCAGTACATGTTAGTCTATGTGGGCTTCTAAACAAGTAAGTATGTATGTTTGTCTACGTATTTCTTAGAAAGTAGAAATGACAATGAGTATCTCTCAACTTCTCTCGACAAAAATCGGTTCAGTAGTTTTCTAGATATAGACTTTTAAGCTTGAACAAATGACTGGAATAAAACGCCTTCGGCTTAACGCAGCAATTTAGTGATTGAAATCCTAAATTGAAGTAAAAACTGGTAACATAAGGTGGTCGTTGGCGACGGTGTAAGCCTCAAATGTATGTCGATATGCAATTGACCGTAACTGTTACGAAGTTTATTTATTAGCGTATCCTATGACCCCTTAGTACATAAAACCATACGAGAAATCGGCTATAAAAGATGAATTAACACCAACTAATAAATTATTTAACGCTCGTCATTTGTTCACATTTGTCACAAAAAACAGGATGTTTGCGAAACCTCGCAAACAATCAAACTTCGAAAGATGGCACACCAAACAACACAGTCATATTACTAACGAAGTAACTAGTATCTCATCTGTGATATTACAGTAAAAACTTTATAGAGGGTGAGTCCGTTGTCTGTACACGCAACACGTTGAAATATATTGAAGTTTATTACTATGTACGAGTATAATAAAACTAAGCAAGTCCAGTGGTTCGATAGAAATAAATAATTTACTCATTCTTATGGGCTTTCATCGAAATCATCGAGTATTTTGCGCAAATAGTTTAATTGTTTTCCACTAGTAACTGTAAATATTAGCAACTAGGATTTTGCGCAAATAGTTTAATTGTTGTCGACTTGTAACTGTAAATATTAGCAACTAGTATTTTTTTTGCAAAACTGTTAAAAGTTTTCACTTTCAATTTTAGTGGCCAAATTAATGATTCCGATTGAAGTCCTTAAGAATGAGTAATTTATTTGTTTCTATTGGCGGCGCTATGTGCTAAACGAATCTCCTTTAGTTTCAGTGGACGGGGCACACAGCTCGTAGAACAGATGGCCGTTGGGGTAGTAAAGTTCTCGAGTCAATCGACAACCTGGTAAAGGTCGCGGGAAGCCTCTTGATGCGGGCAACGCAGAGCCGGTCGTTGTGAAAATCCTAGAGGGAGGCGTTTGTCCAGCAGTGGATGTCTTTCGGCTGATATGATGATGATGAAGTAAATCTCCTTTAAAGCTTATCAGTTTATAAATATTCATACAAAAAAATGAATTACTCTACGTTAGACTCTTAAAGAGATCCTTGGGGGAGGCCTATGTCCAGCAGTGGACTTCCTTCGGCTGATATGATGATGATGATGAGACTCTTAAAATTCGAAAACGGCTCGACCGATTACGATGAAATTTTGGTGAATTGTTGTATGTACGCCAAGAGGTTTATAAAAAAAATTCCCCGCGAACCCTCGATGTCCCCGCGGGCGGAGCCGCAGGCAAAGTATATATATTAGTGCCAACGTACCGCAGGTATCAGCTTGTACGAGTATCTACTCGTAATATAAATGATGGTGTCCGATGGTGGAAGTATTACTGCATATGAGCTACTAGAGATAATTTTTAAAGTTATATTATACAATTTTATAGATTTTAGCATGGCTATTTGTTGGATATCTTTTCTTAAGTTTCATTCAGCTTGTATAAAAACAGACCAATTGTGAGTGAGACTCGCACACCGAGTGTACCGTGCAACCACTAATTTGCACACGGAACCCTAAAAACATCAATGAGTACAACATTACCTAATATTCCATTCAATTTATAGCTTCAATGAGACTGAAAGTAAAAAAAAATCCATCATCATCACTTCGTAATCTTCATCAATAATCAGTCACGAGTACAACTCATAACCTACCTAAATGGCAATTTTTTATTATTTTTTGTTAGTGCAAACTCTAAACTAACATCACACCAAGTTTGTATGTGTAACCGTTTTTACGACAGAGTAACACAAAAAAACCTTGTATTTCCCCTTAATTTTTATTTTATCATCTGTTGGAAAATCCCCTACCTACCTATAACAACACATATTCTGTGAAAATTCCAAGCGGCTATACTCGTATCCACGGTTCGACAGATACAGCGCTTTAAAGGTATGACAGGCAGACAGACAACCGCACAGCGCAGACTTAGAGAAGTATTGGGTATACGGACGAAACACCAAGTCGGTTTGGCTAAAGATATACGCAGGGGCGGATCTTCAGGGTGTTTTGGGCTGCAGCCCAGGACCCCGTGGACATAAAAGGGTCCCAGCCGTCATTGAAGATAATGGACAATACTGCGAATTTAAAAAAAAATGTATTTAAAAGTGGCCAACCCTGTCATTAATAAAACCGTATGCGTGCCCCTTTTTCAACGGAGCGGGGGAGCTGACAGTTAGACAGTTGACATTTTCATAGATGATGTATTTCTCATGCCGCTATAACAAAAAATAAGTACAAAAAATATAATAATAAATACAAAAATCGTGTTTTTTTTAAACATGAAGAAACTAACGCCATCTAGTATGAAGGTGCGGAACCCTATGTGTCCGGTTCCGACTTGCACTTGGCCGGTTTTTCTTGATTCATGATTAATTAGGGTTAAGTAGTATCAGCCCAGGGCCCCACAGACTCACGGTCCGCCCGCTCTCCTGGGTATACGGAGGATTAACTGAAAATATTTGTTTTTAACAAGAATACGTATTCCTAAAAAATATAAATAAATACCGCTTTGTGAAAAATCGTCTATTCTAGTTCAGTGCGAGCTGGAGTTAGCGCTAGTGGAGCAGCTCGCGCACCGCACGCCCTATATATTATTTGGCCATGTAATAGAGTACATAAGTAACCTAGGCCACGTATTCTTTTTCTTTATTTCTTTATTGATCAACTAGTGATGCCCGCAGCTTCGCCCGCGCAGATCTCGATTTTTGCGGTTCCCGTGGGAATTTCCCAAAATCCTTTCTTAGCGGATACTTACGTCATAACATCTACCTGCTTGCCAAATTTCAGCCCGATCCGTCCAGTGGTTTGTCCAGGGCTGAGCGTTGATAGATCACTATGTCAGTCAGTCAGTCACCTTTGAGTTATATATATCTTTACAATAAGAGCTTCAACACTTAACAGTTAAAATATACAGCCTCGTGTGTGTGACAGACAAACGGACGCACGGCGTAGGGTTCTGTTGGCGTAAGGTACAGATTCCTAAATGACGCTAATGCAAAAATCTCAACATAATAATTATTAAATTTTAATCTTTTGCCCTCGATTAATCTGAGCTTTTAGTGTCATTAGTACGCTAAAGATGCTCCGGGAATGTACAGCCTGCCTGATACACGTCAAACTACCGCCAAAAATCGTAAAGAGACACTGAATTAACCTTTTACTTCCCAACACGAAGTTAAACAAACAACCGGGGGTTTGATTTTACGACAACACTTACACGAGAGCGACTAGCGAGTAATAAAGAAACATTTCGCGGTAATTTTATTAGCTCAGCGGCGAGATCAAAGCATTCAATAATGTTTAACTCAAGCCATAACAGTGACGCGGGCGGGGTGTTCCGAAGATGGCGTCTCCTACAATAATAATAAAGTTATATTCGTCTTGTGTGCGGGTTGAATCCAAATGTGATTTGGGTGCAGGACACGCATCGTCGCAGTTTTATATTAAATTTGGGAAAGTTTCAGATTTCATAGATCTCTCTTTGGAACATGTACGAAAGCGCACGGGTAACACATGAGACAGTTGGAATAAGACATTTGTTTTATAAAAAAAGCCACCTTCTACCATCTATACCTACTCATATTGTCGGAATCACTTCGCTTGGCTGTCTGTCTGTCTGTCTTTCATAAACCATAAGAAGACAGTTGAAAATTTTGACAGCATTTATTTCTAATGCCGCTTAACAAAATAATGCTAAAATAATTTTTGAAAAACTTAAAACTTTTAGGTAGGTATAAGCTTTTAATATTGCAATGTCACGCGATATACAATATGCATGCAAAATTTCAGCACAATCTGAAACCGGGAAGTGGGTCAAATTTAACTTGCAAGATTTCACCCGAACAAACATACATACATTGCAAGTTAAATAAAAGCTTGTAAAAATAAAGAGATAGAACAAAACCGCGTTTAAAAATTTATAATTTAACCGCGTTTTAAAATTTATAAATATATATATATATATTTATAAATTTTAAAACGGTTGGGGGTATAAAATAATATTGTCCTAATTTAAATTTCACCCAAATCCATTTAGTAGTTAAGGCGCCCCTTGCCCCTGAACGGACGAAAAAACACACACACACACACATACAATATAATTTTTTTTAGACTCTATTGTTACTCGAATCCCATCAAAATCTCAACTTCGATTTTTTATGGCATTACACTGTGTACTTACCTATAGATTCGGTGTGACACGAAATAACTTATTTGACAGGACTAAACTAAATTTACCCATTCTGTCTTTTTCTTTCTGTACCGAAAAAACAAGGACAGAATGCTTAAATTTAGTTACATCATCATATCAGCCGAAAAACTTCGACTGCTGGACAACGGCCTACCCCAAGGATTTCCACGACGACCGGTCTTTCGCTGCCCGCATCCAGCCCCGCGATCTTCACCAGGTTCACCGCATGGGAGGCCTTCCTACGCTACGTTTTCCGATGCGCGGTCGCCACTCGAGAACTTTAGTGCCTCAACGGCCATCTGTTCTACGAGCTATGTGCCCTGCCCACTGCCATTTCAGTTGAGCGATCCTGTGAGCTATGTCGGTTATATTGTTTATATGCGGATCTCCTCATTTCTGATTTAAATTTAGTTTAGTCCTATCAAATAAGTTCAATATAGCTTTATATGTTTTAGTATAAGTTTATAATTATTATTCATTGAATTTTCTGTTGTTGTTGCTCTACTACCTGTCTCCTTGCTTTTTCTCCGAGCACTGGGTTGTCTGGTAGAAATCGCTCTCAGCGATAAGACCGCCTAAATTGTACGTCTCTTAGTTTTTAATTTAAATTTTGCATATTGTTTATTTTGATATAAAGAGTTATTTGTGTTTGAGTTTGTGTTCAATCGTGACACAGCGAATCAACACCAACATCTCCTTCCCTCCTTCGAAAGTAAAAAGGAGATTTATACGTATACATATTTCATTCATTCATTCATATCAGCTCATATACGTCCCCACCGAGGGGCTCGAGCCTACCCTGAATCAGCAGGTTTCTTCACAATGATACATATTATAATATGATACATATTATATATAGACGGCGAAGGAAAACATCGTGAGGAAACCTGCACACTCCTTCGAAGAAACTGGAAGGTTGTGCGTGAAGTCGACCAACCCGCACTGGGCCCGCGTGGTCGACTAAGGCCCGATCGCCCTAATTCAGGGTAGGCTCGAGCCCCTCGGTGGGGACATATATGAGCTGAAATGATGATGACATATTATACAATGGGAAAGTTAAGTGTTAAGCATATCTATACAAGTAACTAGTATCTCATTGTGCCTATACCTACTTACGACTAGCAAACGCAGGGGTGCGAGGCGCACACAGCAAGCACAATATGTTATGGATTACACTTAATTGCGTGAATTTACAATTTTTTTAAGTTCACTCAATTTTTGACCAGTGCATGTTAGTACACTGCATATCTGCATAAAGGGGTTTGACATTTTTTGTATGGAGACTGGCATACCTACTGGAGTACGCCATATTTATTTTTTTTCAAAATGACGTCGCACATTAAGACCTATATATTTGGATAGGGGACATACAGAAAAAACAAAAAATGTCATGTAAAATAGTGTCCTAAAACGTCACGTTACGGAGATAATCGAAAGTATATATTCCATAATAATTTTGATTATTTTTAACTTCTATATTATCTCAGAAACGTGACACTTTAGGCCAAAATGTTATATGACATTTTTTGTTGTTTTAGAGATCCTCTATCCAAAAACACAGGTAAAATAGTGCGACGCCATTTTGAAAAAAAAAACAAAATGGCGAATCCTCAGTATGCCAATAACCCAACCTAACCTAACTTTCAAGACAAATGAGTTGTATCCGTGTCGACTGCGCGCGCGCCCGGCGCGCCCGGGCAGGGCAGGGCAGCGCACGGTCTGCTAACTGACGTTTATTAACGAGATCTTTTAAAATTCCCGTCTCGCTCCCCGGAAGACGCGATTAGTGCTGCCGGGACTCGGGACAAGCTGGGGGGACCCTCAGTGCACAATTTGGGGACTTCGAAACAGAGGGGACGGACTAAAATTCCACTCAAATGGAACCTACGTACCTACCTGCTCATAAAGTGTATACATGGACTTTTTATTTTTATTTTTTACTAGCTGTGCCCGCGACTTCGTCTGCATGGAGGTTATGAATTTTCCCACGGGAACTCTTGAATTTTCCAGAATAAAGAGTATCCTATATGTTAACACAGGCTATAAGAAACTACCATACAAAATTTCATCAAAATCGGCCTGGTAGTTTTTACGTGATGCGCGAACATACTGACAGACAAAAATTCCAAAAGTTGTTGTTTTGGCCTCTAAATCGTTAGTTATGTCCACCACAGTTTTTATTTTCCAAAAATATTTCATCTACAGACACGGCCCCGTTACAGTTTTATTATTATGTATAGATGTAAGTTAGATAATTTGAAAATAAAAAACAGCCCATGTTACTCCCTGATAATAAATTTTTCCATTTCTTTCTAAGTGAAAGAATGTTAAAAATTTGTTAAGTAATCTTTTTAGTTTAGCCATATCAAACAATTATAGAAAAAAACAAATCTTTTCTCTTTATCTTTATAATATTAGTTTAGATAATTCTTCAAAAATCAACTTCCACTAAAATGAAAAGGGTTGATGAAGTTTTTATGGAAAATTGTATTCCAAACGATATCAACTGGATGTATTAATTGTATTCCAAACGAGACCAACTGGATGTATTAATTGTATTCCAAACGAGACCAACTGGATGTATTAATTGTATTCCAAACGAGATCAACTGGATGTATTAATTGTATTCCAAAATAGATCAACTGGATGTATTAATTGTATTCCAAACGAGACCAACTGGATGTATTAATTGTATTCCAAACGAGACCAACTGGATGTATTAATTGTATTCCAAACGAGATCAACGGATGTATTAATTGTATTCCAAACGAGACCAACTGGATGTATTAATTGTATTCCAAACGAGATCAACTGGATGTATTTATTGTATTCCAAACGAGACCAACTGGATGTATTAATTGTATTCCAAACGAGATCAACTGGATGTATTACTTGTATTCCAAACGAGACCAACTGGATGTATTAATTGTATTCCAAACGAGATCAACTGGATGTATTTATCCGAAATCCTCGCGGACGAAGTCTTAGGAGTTCAAATAACATATAATATATCAAAATTGGTGTAGAACCCGTTAATTAGAGATTTCACTTATCATACTGAACAAATTTCCCCAAGGGACCCGTAACGAAAACAGAAAATAAAATTTCTTGACGACAAAGAACTTTTGTTTTGTCTCCCGTATCCTTTCATGCGCACGCAATCAGATCACTTGACAACAAAGGCCAGTTTTATGTCTCCGAGTTAATACATATAGAATAACTATCTCTTCATCTCTATACACATCTGGTATGGACGCCGAACGTACTCCACGCAAACACTATGGCGAACTCGGGTAGTAAAATATTTATGGTAAAAAGGAAATTAGCTCAATATTAGGGACCCATTTTGTTTGTTTCGCTAGTTTTCTGTTAGCAAGGTTGGTGCGGGAAAACAACCTAGCAATATGTCTTGCGAGGAAAAATTGGTTTTCGTTTGCGTTGTATGCGGGTAAACTGATACTGTACCTCTTAGCTTGTTTATATTTACGATAAATCAGGTAGGTATTACAATTGTAATACTTACAATTTGGGACCTCACAGAGGAGTTTGAATAAAAAGGCATTATTTGAGTTTGCTTGTATCATCTCTGACTGCATCGTCCAGTGGCGGATCCAGGATTCATTTTTCTGCGGCAACTCCGGCTCTAGTTTATTTGGCGCCCTGGCCGAAGTAACTATTTAGTAATCTGTGCCCTGGCGTCCTTAAAAGGCAAAGGTACGTTCTATAATCCGCGATTAAAAGCGAACGAAGCGAACACAAAAATAAATATGTACCTACCTACTTAAAAACATTAAGTATCTCACCTTGGGTGCAATTTCCAACCGACTTCCAAAAACGAGGAGGTTCTCAATTCGACTGTAAGTTTTTATGTTTTCATTTTTATGTGTTTGTTAGGTACGCGATATCTTCGCAGATTGTGAACCGATTTTAATTATTCTTTTTTTATGCGATAGGTGTATGCTTCCGAATTGATCCCACATAAATTTTAACAAACCTAAGTATGTAGTATATTTTAGAAAATTAACCCTTTACCACCTTACGTCGGTCACAGTGAATCCAGCGCTACTTGTTTTCAAATGTTTCCGTTATTAGATTGACCGTCTGACTGTGAGTGTGATGTTTGCGCTTTGCACTCGACTAAGCAATATGTGCGCGCCATTTGAACTTACAGGTATTTTATATTTTACGTGCGGTCATATTGACCGACGTTAGGTCGTTAGGTGATTTTTGTAATTTTTTTCTTTTTTTAAATCAAAATATAGCCAGATGGTTAGACGAGTGTGACTAATTCTCTGAGAATCAAACGTATCAGAAGTATTGAAAAATTGGATTACAAAGAGAACTTCAGGGTTCAATACATTGAGTGCTGAAACTGGATGAAGTACCAATTACATCGTCAACTGAAATCATTGAAACATGTAACTCAACATGTGACGAAAAAAAACATCAAACATTTTACAAATGTATCCAGTGTTAAAATCCAATTTGCGTAGAACTTTCCTGAAAAATATAAGTGGATTTTTATCAAAAAAAAAACACCATTTTGAGGTTGTATAATTTTGTACTAATTGTAATATGATCGTGCCATGACATATTTTTTATAACAGTCTGTACTTCTAAGTTCCTAAAAGCACGAAAAAAATGAATTATTTATACGATGGTTACTACTCAGACCTCAAATTATAAAATTATCTAGATTTCGTTATAATATATGTAAGCCAATGATAGGTGTTTATTATAAGTATAAGAAATTAGTCTTTTCTTTTACAGTTTCCAATTTTTTACTAATAAAGATACCATAAACTATGATGGTGTTGAAATTTTGGTAAATTTTGTGGAATTTATTAAATATTACACTGAAAATATACAAGCGGTCACCATGACCGCTGTTAGGTGGTTTTGTGACTGAAAAATACGTTAGGTGGCTAAGGGTTAATAAAAACTACAAATAATAATGCAAAATTGTTGCGATGGAAGTCGGGTTTGTAAAGTGTTTAGCGTTTTGTATTTTTTGATTTAAATAAATACAGGTTGTAACATAAAGGTGTGCTTCCACTTGTCAAATTGAGCAACTTTCTTTAAAAAACCTCTGATCTATTCCCATTTTTTTTCACATCCTTTGTGTACAAAATCGGCCATTTGTATAAAAAGTCCAAAAAATTATCAAGATTTCAGCAAAGCTGTAGAACAAAAGTTATTCAATTTGATGAGTACGTAATTGATGAGTAGGTTATTATAAGAATAGGATAAGATAACAAAAAATAACTTACCATTTATTGTAATAACTATAAATTAAAATTTAGAAAAGCCTTGAAATTTCAATTTTATGCTCCATTATCAGACCCTGATGACCATTATCTATAACCTATTCACTGAGACCATTACAATGAGCCAAGACACTATATTTCTGCTGCAAGTTAAGTTGCTTCGGTGCCGCTACCTTTGGTTCCAATCCTACCACGTACCAATGTGTTTTCGAATTTCGAAGTACGTTAATCTGACGCTCTTACGGTGAAGAAAAACATCGTGAGGAAACCTGCACACCTCTGCGAAGAAACTTGTAGGTTGTGTGAAGTCGACCAACCCGCACAGGGCCCGCGTGGTCGACTAAGGCCCGATCGCCCTAATTCAGGGTAGGCTCCAGCCCCTCGGCGGGGACGTATATTAGGTGATATGATGAAGTTAAGCTGGTGAGGAGTTGGATATCCTGCAGATTTCAGGTAAGCTGCAGCATCAGGTCAAGTTAACCATGTTCTTGCAATATCATTTAAGTAACAGGATACTTATCCAAGTAAAAGTATTAATTTTTTTTTATATTTTTGTTTCTTCTCTTCTATAATTGATTAAAATACACTGTAGTTTAGTACTTCCTCAACAACCGGAATGGGGCGTAAACAACTGCGACACAGTGTCGTCAACTACTGCAGTTGTTTACAACCCAAGGTGTTAATGTTATAAATAACCCTGTTCTTTATAGGTTAATAAAAATCTTTAAATCTTTAAATTTTGGTATTTTTTTTTGGTTTTTGTTAATTTTCTAAAAAAATACTTAATTTGGGACAATTTGGTAGTACCTACACCTTTTCGAATAAAAAAAGAATCAAGAAAATCGGTTCACAATCCGCCGGGAATCGAACCCGCGACCTCCTGATGTGAAGCTAACGGTCGTAACCATTACGCCGCGCAGGCGGTTGTTAAAACCTACCAACGAGTATGTACTAATTTATAATTTATTGTGAGGTGCTTAAAATACAGAGTAATTGAATCTAGGGCTTGTATTAACGTTTATTGTCTGCTTTCTACGTGAACTGAATGTGACCTCGTGTTTGTTGAATATCCTATTAATATGATAATACTACTAGATAGGTTAGTACCTATTTAGGATTGTCTTTAATTTCAAAATTTATAAAAGGACGCTTAACAGTGCAAACTGTTAAGTAACATGTGCCAATTTTTTTATTAAGTACCTACCTACACATATAAAAAAGGGAAAACTTTTTTTATTCTTCGTCATAAATCGAAAACTATAACTAAACCGCCTCCGTGGTGTTATGGTTAGTCCATTCGCTTCACACCAGAAGGTCGCGGGTTCGTTTCCCGGTGAGGTCAACTTGTAAGACTAGGTTTGGTATGGCATTTTATAAGCCCGCCTGCCTAGCTACCACCATCTTATCTAAGTCTTGCCGCCAAACATCAGTATTAACAACATTGTTGTGTTCGAGCTTGAAGATAAGATAGCCAGTTCTCCATTGCGTTGGGAGATCTTGGTAAGCTCGCTTCCATCTTCGGCATCATCGTCACCTACCATCAGGTAAGATGATGCCAAGGGCTTACCAACTGCAAATATAAAAAAACACATCATAAAAATAATTCAAAATCTGTTCAAGCTTGTGCCAATGAAGCCCTTTCATACGATACCCACATATTATGACACGGTTAATTCAATTCAAAATTTGGACCGCCGCCGTTCCTTGCACAATTTATTACGTACTTTAAAATATTTTTTTTGGATCTAATTATAAATGTATAGTATCAGATTTTTCCTTATACTTGTAGTATAAGACGGTATTTCTTGCCAAACATAGTACTAGGTCAACGGAAAATACCCTATAAATTTTTATTCATGTACTTGAGAGTGTCAAAATATACGTTTTTTGTGGCATAAACGGCCGTATTTTTTTAAGAAGTTTTTTTTTTCACAGCTTCCAAGCACTGTAGACTGGAGTATATGGTTTTAATTTGAACTCGATACCTCCGGGCGTTCCCGAGATATAGGGTCTTAACAGACAGACAGACGGACGGACGGAAAGACAGATGGATAACAAAATGATGCTTTAAGGGTTCCGTTTTTTCCCTAAAAATGAAGGAGACGCTTGCGGCTCGCGCACAACTCATGCTAAATGTTAACGCGGGCAGAGTCGCGGGCACAAGTTTGTATATTATAAAAGTCTCAGTGGTAGGAATTTCACTTATGCCATCAGAAATAAATATCTATTTTCTCCATTCGGTTGTGTTTTTTATCATGTTTGTTTCCGTAGAACTCTGTAATTTATAAACCGATTTAAAAATTCTTTTTTTTTATTTGAAAGGATATACTTTCAGATTGGTCCTATAGAAATTTCATCAAAAGCGTTTCCAATAATGTTTTGTTGAAGACAGCAGTGGGACGATAACAACATTTCGCCACTAGTGTGAAATGTGATGTTACGACTAAATTTATGTTTAACATGTCATGTTTTCGTACATTTTATTACAGAAAAAAAAAGATTACACTTTTCTACACCTCCAAATATTACGATTCATATTTTAATAAGGTAGATATTAATAAAATTGAAAACATATAAGTCTGGTCTGAAACTATATTTCATCTAATGACATGACATAGTTCGTTGCTTCCGTACTATTACCTACATCAAATGAATTGGACCCTCGAAATATTATGTTTTCTAGCTACATTAGGTGGGCTGGCAGCATTTTGCCACCTTTTTAACCCCCATCGCAAAAAGAGAAGTTTAACGTGTATATCTGTGTATTTGTCTGTCTGTAGCATCGTAGTTTTTAAACGAACTGACCGATTTTGATGCGGTTTATTTTGTTTGAAGGCTGACGTGATCAAGGTGGTTCTTAGCTATAATTTATGAAAATATGTTCAGCCATTTGAAGATCTTCAGCTCTTATCTAGGTGATGAACGGATATGGGCAGCTTATTCCGATTGGCGATAATCATGTTTGGGCTCATTGAATAAGTCTCAATGAATAGGTTTTATTTAGAACATCGCAACCTTAACCTGATACTGCAGTATCTCCTGGTATCTGCAAGGTACCTGACTCCTTACCAATTTCCAGCAGAGATATCGTGTTTGGGAAGTTTAAAAAGCATGAAAAGAAACGTAATTTTAAATTTTAAAACCCCTGACAAAAAACCTCTAAAAAGTAAAAAAAACAATAAGTTATGGCCTTTATAAGTAGTTATATTTTGATCTACGAGTCGTCGTGTAGGGGGGACCGCTAAGTTAATAAAATTAAAACAGAATACAACTATTTTACTTTCCTACAACTAATTACTAATAATTTCACAACTTAGCGGTCCCCCTGCGCGACGACTCTTATATCAAAATATTATTTTTTGAGGTTTTTTGTAGGGGGTTTCTAAATTGTCAATTTAATTTCACAAACCGGTATTAGTCATTCGAGTTACGAAAAACGACAATCAGGTTTAATGGTGCTAGATGATAAAAATTTTTGTAATTTGTTTTAAAATTGGTATATAAAAAAAAAAAGTACTTCACTGATTTTAATAAATATGCCATTCAAAATAGATTAATAGGTATATCTAATGAGTACGTGTTAGTACTTATATAGGAGAAATGCTATTTGGTAAATAATATTTTGTTAAAATTTATATTTTAAACTGTCAAATACTATTTCAAGGTTGCCCAAAGTATCCACATTTTTTATGCAAAAATAGTATATTATTAGGCTTATAATATGAACTGCGTTTGTGAAGTCACTTTTGCTAGGGTTGCCACTGAATAAATCAAAACACTCTGTATAAACTGCTAGTGAAGATTCAATATTTTTCGCCAGGTTTGGTATAAAATATGGCTTATGCAGCCTTATCGTAAGTTATTGCCGGGGACATCGGAAGTTTATAAGGAAAAAACGATTTATCTCTCCAAGAATTCATTTGAGGTAGGGAGTGATTTGTTTGCACTCAGTTTATAATATTATTGTTTATTCTATATTATACACGTATAAACAGTATCTCGCAGATAAGACATATTATACAAATTTTGTTCCATTGAAAAAAATATAAGTTTCGAAAAACCTAAACGCTTTTATTTGAAAATAGTTTTATGCTCAAAAAGCCAAATGCTCAAATGAATATAAAAAAAACACGGTATCAAATTCAAAATGGTGAGCACAGTTCGTATTTCCTACGATTCTATTGAAAAATTAAAGACTGTTGGTGACGAAATTAAACTATTGTTTTGCATAAATATCCACGTATTTTTAATTATTAAGATATTAAATTACAAATTAGCGTAAGAGCTAGTAGCCATTTTGCATTGAAGTGGAAGTGTGACGGTAGATGTATAAAAAGGTGAAAGTAGGGTTCTCTGGTCAAATGGTCTCATTGTTTGTAGATGCGTAGACAAAGACGATTCTGCGATCTTCATTCCACCTCCGAAGTTCATCATCAGATCAACTTCAAAATAACAAAAGGATCTATTGTCACCGGGAATACGCCTTTATTTCAAGGAATTCACCCCAACCTTGCAAGATAAATAAAAGCTTATAAAAAATAATCTTTTTTCTATCCACCAGGCTAGTTTATGGAGCTGTTGGATTCAAGCTTTTGATCAAATAAAACTTGCTTGTAATTTTCAAGCGGTTCATTTAACCAGAAATATTTAAAAATGGGTAAGTGTAAGTGTAATACATCTCGACGGGACGGGGGCGTGAAGGAAGCGTGATGGCGTGATAGCGTGATGGCGTGAGCTGTGGGCCAGTGTGGTCCTCAAACTGCACTTCGTATAAACTTTTAAAATATAATAAGTAAAAAAGTACAAACCAATAGGATAAGTCATACATCCATACTAATATTATGAAAGTGAAAATGTGTTAGTTTTGTTTGTGACCTTTTCACGCTTCAACACCTTGACTAATCTTGATAAATTTGGCATGCAGGTAGCCTGTATCACAGGGAAGAAAAAAACTGAAAAAATGTATTTTTTGGTTCATTTCTTTAACATCGCAAAGGAACATTCCCTCTCGTATATCTACCAGATACGCTAAACTATCAGGTTTATGATATAGCGCCCTCACTCACCGACAGCTAGGTCATAAAGTGAGGGCCGCTATTCCTGCCTTCACCACAAGGAACAAGCCCTCTCGCACATCTACCAGATACGCTAGACTGCCAGGTTTATGATATAGCGTCCCCACTTACCTACTTAAGGAACAATGGATTGTTGTGATTTTTTGCACAGAAATGGTTGAGGGGGTGGAAAATGACTTAATTTACTAATTAGCATATCCTGTTATAGTTCCCGAGGGATCTGGGGAAAACTCAGTTCAACGCATGCGCACGTCATCGTCGCAACGGAGCAACGGATTGAAGAGATTTTTTATACAAAACTGGTTGAGGAGGTCGGAAGTGACATAGACTGCTTATCAGAATAGCCCAATAAAGTTCATGTCATGAGGGATCTGGAGAAAACTCATGTCCTTTACTCACCCTCAAAGACAGTCATAAAAACGATGTCCACGCGGGCGAAGCCACGGGAAAAAGCTAGTATTATAATAAAAAAACCGGACAAGTGCGAGTCGGACTAGCCCACCGAGTTTACGTACAAATTTGTAGGTACATATTATATATTATAACCGTGCAAACTGTTACCTACTACATCTACATACACCAAAATTATTAGTTACCCTATACATATAAAAAAGGGAAAAGATTTTTTTTTTCATTCTTCGTCATAAATCAAAAACTATACATCATAAAAATAATTAAAAATCTGTTAAACTTTGTGCCAATGAAGCCCTTTCATACGATACATGACGCGGTCAACACAATTCAAAATTTGGACCTCCGCGCCGTTCCTTGTATAATTGATTGATTACGTACTTTACTTAAATAAAGTTTTGGTGCAGAACCCTGTTTGTGTGACCCGTTCGCAATTTTTCATCTCTATGGTTGAGAGGGCGGGAAATGAGGGCTGAATACTGTATGGGAATGTATCGGTAATAAGTTAGCAGTCAGTTTTCTGCCACCGGAACATTAAAAAGTATGACTCGAGACAAGTTTGAGAACCACAGTGTTGGCAATAAAGGCGTCAGGAGACGGCAGAGACGCGTGCGCACGCCAGATACTCAGATACGTGAGATTGATGGCTTCAGATGGTGGCGCTGACTCGCTGAGTCAGGGTATCGCGCCGTGTGAACGGTGCTTCTGGGAAGTCTGTAGGTGTGCAGTTAGATGGAGACATCAAAGTTATGTGTATATGAGATTTCTTACAATCTAAGTACCTACCAAAAGTCGATAAGAAATATTGAAAAAATTATACTACGAAAATTTTTACATTATCAGTCATTACTTACTGGCCACCTACTTACTGCAAAAACGTGAAGATGTACGTTTGTGCTGACAGTTAGTAGAGGTTTAAACTTTCGTTTTCATTGTTAGGTATAAAAACATGCATTAGAATAAAACTAAACTAAGTACTAGAGAAGTAACAAGTTACTAGGGGATCTCTTCCAGCCAACCTGTAGGTACAACGTAATTCAACGGCACGTCTGCACCAAGAGAAAAACACAAAAGAAATTGTATTTTTAGTGTTACTCGTAAAAAATCTAATTTTTAGTTTCGAGCGATGAAGGAGAGAAGTAGGTACTGTGATGGCAAAACAAATCGAAGTTGAGATTCGGTTCCAATTTCTTAGACATAAAGACTAAAATGGAGACCCCCTTTTTAAACCTTATTATCTATTTTTACAGCCGCAATAGAAATACACACTCTGTAAATATTTTAACTGTCCACCTATTACTGTTCATGAAATACAGCCCGCCTACAGACAAACGGACGGACAGCGGAGGCTTAGCGAGAGGGTCTCGTTGGTCACCGTTTGGGTGTACGAAACCACAATATGTTCTCCCATACATCCATACACGTCACGGTTCATCGGCCAACTGCAAATTTACGTTTTTTTTGTTTACTTGTGCTGCGAGACCTTGCTTCTTGCCAGATTCTAGGTCAATGGAAAGTACCTTGTAGGTTTTATTTACTTGCAAGTGCCCATCAAAATATTAACATTATTGTTTTTTTTAATCACAATTGGTAAGCCCATTCCTAGAAGCTTGGATTTTTTACAATTTTAAGTGACCGTAGAGCTTTATTTGTTATTAATTTCTCCTCGATCCAGGTAGACAGGCAGAATGAAAGGCTTATAAATAGACAGAGAGATGAACTGACAGAGGGATAGACAGACAGACAACCAAGTGATCCTATAAGGGTTTCTTTTTTTCCTTTTTAGTTACGGAACCCTAAAAATCGTAAAGGTACCCAGATATTTTGTAGAATTTTCATCAAGTCTGATACCCCTTTTCTTGCTACGAGGTAAGTGCCTTTAATTTCTCGCGCGTAGCTGTACCTAATTTTTTATTCTTTGCAGCGATCAGCTAGCAAGAAATACTAGTCAATGAGTATCAACAGAAAGGGTGAAAAAACTCTATAATGGCGTTTCAATGCAACTTTCCTTATTAGAAGTTTTCTCTGCAATGCACCGAGCTGGTCAGGTCCGGGTGCAACATCCTGATTTCACACGCTGATGCTTCGTGCATTTTATGGCGCCTTCAACTATGAACTTTCTTTTCTTATTGACCGATATAACTAGTTACAGTAGAAAAGGGGTTATCTAAAACAAAGGGAATAGGGATGACGAATGCTAGTTATCTGATTTACTTTTTATCATCTGTCAAAAACGACATTTTGTTCTAAAAATGTTTGTAATACCTAGGCGTGACGTCATGCAGCGTCATTTATGTACTCATTATATGATTTTGATGAATTAAAAATCGAAGACTTGATGGTAAACAAAACGAGTAAGGTTTTCCGAAGTTTAAGTAGGAGGGCAATTTTGTGATCAAGAGTTCATAATTTATTTCTGATGCTGTCGTCATCCCTATTTTATTAATAAGCCCCAAATCCAGAAGAATATTTTTACGAAGTCATAGATTAATATCGCCAGCGCGTCGCTTGTTATGTTTGTGTAAACTCGGTTGCCATTCGAATTCGTCTGCGGAAGATGGATCCAATCTATTGTCACTTTAGTTTGCTTAGTTTTTGAACTATACCAGTTACTTTAATTGTCGATGAACAGATCCCTTCTGTTTGGATAATATTCCGTGGAAAGAAAGAAAGAAATTCGTTTATTGGTTCCATGTTCCAGTAACAACACACCAAAATAGAACAGCTGCAACAGAAAAATACACTCTGTTATTAGCTGTGTACCTATTACGGTTCATGAAATACAGCCTACTTCTTCTTAGCGTGTCGATGGCAGACACTACACTGTAGCAGCCCAGAATTTGGCCACGTTAACAGCATTATCAGCCGCTGTCATGAGGTCTTCCTGCGTGCAGATGTAGGGGCACGCAGGGCACGATGTCAAATGTTTCATCGTTTGAACTGCACCGCACAAACAGTTTAATTCACTTTCACCCAAAAATCCCCAGCTGACCATGTTTTCTTTGCTCCGACCGGTCTGGGTTCGGAGTCTGTTTAAAGACTTCCAAACCGGCTATTGCAAGTTATGTCCAGGGGGAAGGCTTTCTGCTATCGGGACGAAGGGTGTTGGTAAGCTTACTTTGTCCTGCCAAAGGTTACACCTCGCTTTCTTGGGTTCTACTGATAAAGGATAGACACACTTTATAAAACTATTTCGGCTTTTCAGCCATTGTTGCACTGGTTTGTGGCTATGCATAGGGTGCCGTGTGTCAGTATCCATCTTCGATCTTTCAGAGGAGCTAGCCACCGCCCTGCGCACAGCCGGGGGCGCAATACCAGCTAGTGGGTACAGCTGACTGACCGGGGTCGGTTTGAGGCAACCAGTTATGATCCGACAAGTCTCATTTAGAGCTGTATCCACCGCTTCGCATGGGCAGAGCGACACCATACAGGGCTTGCATACTCGCCTGCAGAAAAGGAAAGCGCTAGCCCGGAGGTCCGCAGAACGTGTGGCGTTGCTCCCCGTTTAGTGGTAGTGAGACGCTGCAGCAAGTTATTGCGAGTGTGCACCTTTCTTTTAATCGTTTGGCAGTTCTTATTACCTATACGTAAGCGATCGGTCCAGGAATATGCCAAGATACCTCGGAGTGTTATTATGAACTACAGGCACACCTTGCCACGTGATGTTAAGCTTACCACTTGCTTGACTATTGCGGAGATGGAAGGCGCAAGACTCAGTTTTTGAGGGGTTGGGTTTGAGGGAGTTTTCCTGATAATAACTGCTCAGGTTATTTAGAGCTCTGGAGAGGTTTAACTCTACTTCCTCGAAACTGGTCGCCTGAGACGTCAACGCAAGGTCATCTGCGTATAGAAAACGACACGTGTTTGGGCTAGACGGCTGGTCGTTTGTGTAAATATACAGCCTACTGACAGACAGACAGACAGACGGAAGGACAGACAGACAGCGGGGGCTTAGTAATGGTTTCATTGGTCACCATTTAGGTGTACGGAACCCTAAAAATGATCTTAGAATGAATTAAAACATTTCCTCGTCGATGTCTTTTCTATGAAGCTAATGTTTGCAGTCATCGTTGATGTCTTTTCTGTGGAGATACAGTTTGCAGTCCTCATTGCTGTATTTTCTATGGAGGTACAGTTTGCAGTCCTCATTGATGTTATTTCTATGGAGGTACAGTTTTCAGTCCTCATTGATGTATTTTCTATGGAGGTACAGTTTTCAGTCCTCATTGATGTATTTTCTATGGAGGTACAGTTTGCAGTCTTTATTGATGTATTTTCTATAGAGGTATAAAGGTACAATTTCCAGTCCTTTCTGAATAACTATAATATTTATAGTCCTTCTTCATGTATATCTGTAGTATGAACGTAATAGGTTTTGCTGCTCGTTGATGTCTTTCACAGGGAGAGAAACTCCAAGAATAGCACGCCTTATGACTTTGAGCTAAAACAAACTAAGTAGGCACTAAATATTGCATAGTCTGTGTCTGCCTGCATATCTTTTGGCAGGCTGACAGACCTTTTTGCTGTCGAAACACAGATTTACAGTTGCATAGTAGCAGATAACAAAAACACGCATTTAATTTTTATCTGTTTCGTATCCGACATTTTGACATTGACGTGTGAAGTGATTCGTATCTCAGACAGGTGATTTAAGGCCTTGTTAGATTTGTTGCAAGTTTCATATACCAGGTAATAAGACAATGAAGAATTTCAGTGAAAGAACACCAAAGGTCAGTTGCTACACGCTACACAGGGCGTCACAAAATCGGCGGGGATTCGCTCGCGTGAACATAGTTTCTATGACTGTCTTCGAGGGTGTGCGGTGCGCGAGCCGCAAGTAAGTAGTTTTTGCGTGAAAGAGTAACAAACAGCCATACATACAAACTTTCACATTTATAATATTAAGTAGGATACTTCAGACAAATACTGTAGTATTGTGGATACCCACTCTCAAACACTTAACTGAAAATCGGATCTTTTCTACCAAATTTATTTATTTAGAAATTTAGAAATGTTAAATACTTTATATTTTGTTGCTTTTTATAGTCACAGACTGGTAACTCTGAGAAGTCTATGGTTAGACGTCATAAGTTAACATTTGTACGAGAGACGAGAAAAATATGAATCCCTTTCTATCTTCCCCATCAGGGGTTGGTTTTTGTTATTTGTGGCAGTGCCACATATTTTAACACCCTTAGTGTAATTACAATCTGTATTTTTTCTAACTATGTGTCCTTTTCATTTATTTCCAAAAAAACATATCATAACCTACGACGACATGATATACGTAAATTTAATTCGTACAATTTCACGGTTACTCCAACAAACCTATGTGATTATGTGAGAACGAGCTTCTGCGCATCGCTAAAGTGCCATGACCCCAGGGCGGTCGTAACGTCTTGCCTCTCCAACTCATTTGGCTCCGCGTGGCTACACAGACCGATGAGGCCCTCGGTCCTCTGGGCGGTTCGCTGCACCTGGTGAGCCCATCGCTCCCAGGATCCCCACAATGGGGTCCAACGCTCCGTTTACCTTGGTACGAAGATTAACTGGCCCGTTATCTAAGTAGGAAGTGAGTGCTACTGTAATAAAACTCCTTTTTTTCAGTGAAACCTGATCTTTAGTGAAACAAAGAAAAATTTTAGTTTCCTAGAAGTTAAATCTGAAATTAAAATAAAAAAAAGTGTGGCACTCGGGGACTGCCGCGGTAAAGCTATTGCATAGCATTTTTTATCAACTTATGCAATTATAATTATCTATTTATGCAGTATTGACCATAACCATACAGTACTTGGGGCGCGGGATGTTTATGTAATAAATTAACACTAAGAAAGTTACACCAGTAAAATTGACTAAGTCCTTTTAGTACCGCAAATTGCTAATAGATTGCACTGTAAGTTTTTTAGAACTCAGCCGAGCGTAGGGTGTTAGGTTTTATTTTCGTTATGGAATTTCTTGATTCGGTCTCCGCGGTCAAAGCCCGCAATAAAAGCTATGCAATAGCTTAAAAGGTACTTATTGACAACCAGTGTATTTTAATTGTAGTTTCATAACCCCAATGTAATGCTACCTTTTTCTTACTATGACGCTACGGTCCTTGAACTAATAGTTTGTAGATTTGCCCATGAGCACCTATCCGGTCACTCTTCATCCCTCATAAATTATATGTAGTGACTTCAAATTAAACATCATCACAACCTTAGTTTATTTACTCTACATTCATACATCAGCTTATTTTGTGCATTTTAGAGTTCCTGCGCTGTCCGTCTGTTCGTCTGTCCAACTTGTAAAAGTCTGTATTTTGAAACCGTGATAGGTATCCAGCAAAAATTTTCATAAACTACGAGTTAGTACGAAGAAAATATTGAAAATTTAAACAAGAAACAGGAATAGTTTTTTTAAGTCTTTTTTTGTTTTAAGCAATTTTATATCGCTCGCATTGATGTATTTTGTTTAAAATGAATAGGTATCATTGTTGTACATGTGTGTAGAGGTGTGGTGGTACGGAACCCTCATACAATTTGTTTTTAATTTATTTAAATCGTTGGTAAAAGTATATAGGTATCCATCTAGGTACCTATCGTAGGTAGGTATATTTTTGAATTAATCGCAATCTAGGCGCAAATTACTTATAAATAGCTCGGTATCCGGTCATCCCGGCTTCGCTCAGGGACTTGATATGAGAAATCGTGTGTTTCATTTTTAGAAGACACCCAAATTAACACAATAACTAATTGCTCAACCCTAGCCGGCAGCCGGTAGGTACAGATCGGTACGTAGATTCAACTGTTGCCGCACTCTCTTTCACTCTGCCTACGCGAACGACCGCCATTGTGTACAACTTATACGCCGCGAATTATACCTACAGAATTTTTTATAGCTATCAATAAACTTGCGTGTACCTTCACTAATTGCGTTATCTGATAAATGGAACCGTTTTGTCATGTTAACAAGTACAAATGGGCGTGATGCTGGTGCTGGGCTGGACTCGCCACAAGCGGTACGTAAGTAGTTATTTGCGCGGCAGTGGCTGAAAGTTGCAGGTTTTTAAACTGCTCTTTGGTATTACTTATACTCCTACTTAATGATAATGAGCAGATAAAGGCTAATATGGTCAGACCACCCGCACCCGTGCGACAACAAAATTTTATGAAACATTTAATTTAATTTAGATTTATGATAAGCATTGACTAAGTTTAGGTGTAGGGTTTAGCACGTCTAACCTAGATTTCTTAGTATGTTAAGTATTTGCATAGGTAAGTACTTATAATGTACTTTTTAAATTTTTATATAAATAAAATGCATTTGTCTGCACCTCACCTGATTAATTATGTTATTTTAAATTTATTTTGTAATATTTTAATTTTATTAAAAACTAAATTTAAAATACAGTAGTTTTTACTGATGGTGTAGTGTAGAGGCGTCCAGCAAACTTCAGACCTTTGTAACCGACTTAAAAAGGACGAGGTTCTACGTTCCAATGTATGCTTTTTGTATATAATCACTGATTTCTCGGTCAATTGTGGACCGATTTTCTGAATTCTTTTTGTATTCGAAAGAGTATACTCATGAAGTGTTTCCATTGTCACCAACTCAGGATCTGATAATGGCATCCCAGGTAAATCGAGGGCAACCCTCAAATTTTATAGGCACGCAATATGTGTTTCTTATATTTAGAAGCTATTTAATTATTTGCGTTTGGTAGTCATCATCTCTTGTTGATGAGCTGGTGATGGTAGGTAAAACTCCTTAAAGGTAAGGAGTTAGAGGATAATTATTTAAATATCATAAGTAAGTATAGACCGATAGTTGTAATCTTTCGGGTTATTCAGGTGAGCTGATGATGTGAGGTAAAACTCCTTAACTTTTTTGTTGCTGAGATGATGATGGAAGCCACAGGTCTCTGTTTCGGTTAATCAAACATATGCATTACGGGTTGATGATATCCTCCTGGCGAGTGGGTGATTGAGTCACTATAGCAATATCATTAAAAATATTTTTAATGATACATAAAAATATTATTCGTAATTTTGAGTGAATTTATTTTTGAACCTTTCTCAGATATTGCATGTATTAAATCAGTATACTACGCTTACATTCGTAGTACTCTTAATATGGTGCATCTGTGTGGTATCCTCAGTATGATACTTATAGTCTTATATAGAACTAGTGGATGCCCGCAGCTTCGCCCGCGCTAATCCCGATTTTTGCGGTTCCCGTGAGAATTTCCCAAAATTCTTTCTTAGCGGATGCCTGCGTCATAATATCTACCTGCATGCCAAATTTCAACCCGATCCGTCCAGTGGTTTGGGCTGTGCGTTGATAGATCACTATGTCAGTCAGTCAGTCACCTTTGAGTTATTATATATATATTTAGACGTATTGAGGGCATCAAATGTAAGTTCATATAATACCTTACTTGTAAATATAAGTCGAAGTTTTGTAACAATGATTATTTAGAAAGCTGTCGTCACCACAAAGTCCTCAGTTTGGCTGCACGTCGTGCCATGCTCCACATGCTCTTCCACATTGATACACTTAACTCTAGAGTGGATTGTCCTGCACTTGTTGCATCAATAGGTTGAAGAACTCCTTTAGACGCACGAGTACCCGCCAAGCATCTTCGCTCCATGTTCCATCACACCGCACGAGCCACGAGCTATGCCCGCAATAGTATTACCACCAGAATGTCACGCACCTTCAACAACAGATTTGGTGAACTTGATCCATTCAGGACCTCTAAAATTTCATTAGAGGTAAGTTGAGTAAATTACTTGTGAAAATTCAGTGTGATTAATAGCGGATCTCACACATCTCTCACACACACACACACACACACACACACACACACACAGACACAATACACACCACACACACACACAGAGACACAATACACACACAAAACTTGCAAGCGCTCATGTTAATAAACTTAATTTAAGTAAGTTATGAACAAAAGCTTTTGTAATTTTATTGACACTTAGTTTTCCCCATATAACTGTTAAATTATTAATTTTTGCATGACTTATACTGTTTAGTTAGGTAATATAACGTGAAAATCTGTAAAGGCCTATCATGTAAATCTGTACTACTCTTCTTCATATTAGTTGATTTAAAGGCTGATGTTCTTTAAAAAATAAAATAAAAATAAATGATAATTATGACACAGGGGTAACAGAATTTGTGTAGGAGATATTAATAGGAGTTTCCACTCATCAAACTGGTCACAAATCTTCCCAAAGAACCAATCATCAATTTTCGCCATTTTTATTTAAACTTCAATACAAAATTAGTCAATGTATGGTAAGTTTAAATAAGTTTTTTTTTATAAGGTATGTAAATAAATAAAAAAAATATTTGGAAAAATAACTACTTTACCCAGGTAGAAGTTATTTTTAACATTCACTAACTAAATGGATTTCATCGTCAATTAAAATTAGTACTGGGATTGTTTTTTCATTCTATTTAGACCTGTGACGTCATCACTTTATAAAATTTGAATAATGATAAAAAAATCAATCGACTAAAAAAAAAGTCTTACGTGTTTTCATCATCATCATCATCATATCAGCCGAAAAACGTCCACTGCTAAGACAAAGGCCTCCCCCAAGGATTTCCACGACGACCGGTTCTGTGTTGCCTTCATCCAGGTGAAGGTCTACCTACGCTACGTTTTGCGGTACGCGGTCGCCACTCGAGAACTTTACTACCCCAACGAACATCTGTTCTACGAGCTATGTGCTCTGCCCACTGCCACTTCAGTAAAGCGATTCTGTGAGCTATGTCGAATACTTTGGTTCTCCTGCGGATCTCCTCATTTAAAATGGTCTATATTTTCGTTGGAAAAAATAAAAAAAAACAGTAGGTACTTACCTTAATTTTTTTGAACAATGTCAATGCGGGATATGTCAATACACCAATTTGTTTTTAATTTTCGTGATAGTATATGTGCACCAGTCTTTATTCTTTGCTTAAACTTAGAATAAAATCGCCGTCCCTGACACTTTTTTGTCTACGACCTCCCAGGAAGCACTCCTGGCTTCCCTCTACGCGGAGCTAGGTATACGAACTGGCAGGGGGCACTCCGAGCTTCTCCCTACGCGGAGATCGGCCTCTGGCCTCGCGGATTAGGCTCTATGGTCATGGAGCCTTAGCCTTCTTGATATAAAAGGTGACTGACTTGGTTGCTATGGAGAAAACAGATTCTTTCGCCACTTGCGTTACAGTCACTTTCGTTACAGTATAGGTTTTTTGAGTTCCCGTGTGTGATTTCAAAGACGTTTCACAACAAAAAAGTTTTAGTAATCTATATCAACTGGTTTTCATAAAATTAAACATTCCTATAGGTACCCATAGCCTCATACTTCTTGTACCTTTTCGTACCTCGGTAGTAATCTGCAATTAAGATAATTATAGTTCGGTAAATACATTATTACCATTCATTATCGAAAGTCGATTATCTGAAAGGAATTAAACTCTACCGAGTCTGCAGAGATTTTACAGTTAACGCCCAGATAAATATCGATAATTGGTAAATTAGGCACAAATGTACATTTAGCGAAGTCACCGCCCACAATTTAAAGTCTGGTTTATTTTAAACAGTTTCAGTACTCCAAATAATAATAAGTGTACTAGGTGTTCATAATATATATTAAAAATTAAGAAAGTAATAAAATTTAATTTTTGCGTAGTGACTAAGTTACTAAAACCAGCAGAGACTAAGTTACTTAAACTAGCAGTGACTAATTTACTAAAACCAGTAGTGACTAAGTTACTTAATCCAGCAGTGACTTAGTTACTAAAACCAGAAGTGACTAATTTACTAAAACTAGCAGTGACTAAGTTACTAAAACCAGCAGTGACTTAGTTACTTAAACCAGCAGTGACTAAGTTACTTAAATCAGCAGTGACTAAGTTACTAAAACCAGCAGTAAGTTACTAAAACCAGCTGTGACTAAGTTACTAAAACCAGCCATGCGATGACTCAAATATTTCATTATCTGTTGAAAGTTTTTAGACATGTCTAGAAGGCCACGATCCAGAATGAATATACAGGGTGTAACATAAAGGTGTGGTGATACTTTAAGATAGGCTTGTACCCATCAAACTGAACAACTTTCTCCATGGAAC
The DNA here is from genome assembly GCA_947284805.1 of Coleophora flavipennella. Taxonomy (NCBI): domain Eukaryota; kingdom Metazoa; phylum Arthropoda; class Insecta; order Lepidoptera; family Coleophoridae; genus Coleophora; species Coleophora flavipennella. The sequence goes on from OX369273.1 coordinate 863,373, forward strand.
CCATAGTCAAATCGCAAAAAAAATTTTGGCTCTCCCATACTAAGTTGGCTGATCAGCTGATCGAGTTAATATGGGAGAGCCAAATTTTTTTTTGCGATTTGACTATGGGTTCCATGGAGAAAGTTGTTCAGTTTGATGGGTACAAGCCCGCCTTAAAGTATCACCACACCTTTATGTTACACCCTGTATAATCAATATATTTGGTGGTTTTAACAACTCCATATGTTTTATCCTCTCGCGAAATTTAAGCGTTCATAATAACTGTGATCACTGGTAATGTTTTGTTACTTACAAGTACCTACTGACCTACTTAATCATAATCTGTTAAACCATCTAAATTGGATTTCATATTGTTTAGCTTGGATTTTAATCGTCCCAAGAATTGATTGATACTAGGCAATGGGTAACAGGCTATTATTTTTTTTAAATTCTCAATTGGTAAACCCTTCATGTTGTTTTCATGCCGGAACACATCAACAGACCTATATTGTGACGATGGTACGTAGCGAGCTTAGAAAATGCTCACCAGACAAGGGCTTGCAAAACTTAAATTAAAAAAAATTAAAATCACCGACAAAAAAACCGCAAAAAGCTAAAAAAAGAGTGTGTGGTTTAATGAAACCATGTTAAAAGTAAAACTTTTATTCACATTATATACATTTACAGAGCACGAAACGATCATGGCTGCTCTCGTCTTGGAGGTACGGTACAGAGGACGAAACGATCATGGCTGCTCTGACGAAAAAGTTTGAGACGATGTAATAATCTCTTTGCCGTCACGCAACACACAGACGATGTGATAAAAGTTTCACTTAAAAAATAATAATTGTGTTGGCCCTTTAAGCTTAATACAAGTAGTTATTATGACCTTAGAGTCGTCGCGTAGGGGCGAAACGCGGTAGCACGTTGCGGTTAATTTGTCCTTCTTCCTTTTGATTGGTTTCGCATGCGCTGGAACATAACAACCTATATGTCCATATTGCTTCAAAATCCGAATTCTTTTCTATCCTTGTAATAATATTTTTCGCTGCCAAACTTAGACTTAGTAGAGTTGAGATCCCTCGGAAACAATATGTATACAGGATGTAATTAAATTGGTGTAGAACCCGTTAACTGGGGCTTCTACTCATCATACTGAACAACTTTCCCCAAGGAACCCATAGACAATTCGCAAACGCTCCATACAAAAATGCACAAAATTGGTCAATCCGATGATCGTTTTGTATGAAGAGTTAACTTTTTTTTTGCTATTTAGGCAAACTCGCAGGAAATAAGTAGTTCAGTTTTATGAGTAGAGCCCTAGTTAACGGGACCTACACCAATTTTGTTACGCCCTGTATAAATACTAATATGTAAAGAAAACTGATACTCTTTTGTAGACCTATCTCGGGTGTTATATTTATAAATTAAAATTCGATTGTGTACACGTACGGAATCGTTTACTCACGTGACACGCGCTACCACACTTACTCCTTACCGTCGTCGTGCCACAGGGGGACCGCTAAGTTGTGAAATTATTAGTAGCTAGCTGTCCCGGCGAACTTCGTACCGCCTCACACTACACTACACTATACAGTACACTTCACCACACTACCGCTACCGCTACCGCCACACTATCACTAAATACCATAACACAACCACTACCACTACCACTACCACTACATTACCAATACACTACTACTACACTACCACTACCACTACATTACCAATACACTACTACTACACTACCACTACCACTACCACTACATTACCAATACACTACTACTAAACTACACTATATAGTACACTTCACCACACTACCGCTACCGCTACCGCCACACTACCACTAAACTACCAAAACACAACCACTACCACTACATTACCAATACACTACTACTACACTACCACTACCACTACCACTACATTACCAATACACTACTACTACACTACCACTACCACTACCACTACATTACCAATACACTACTACTACACTACCACTACCACTACATTACCAATACACTACTACTACACTACCACTACCACTACCACTACATTACCAATACACTACTACTAAACTACACTATATAGTACACTTCACCACACTACCGCTACCGCTACCGCCACACTACCACTAAACTACCAAAACACAACCACTACCACTACATTACCAATACACTACTACTACACTACCACTACCACTACCACAACATTACCAATACACTACTACTACACTACCACTACCACTACCACTACATTACCAATACACTACTACTTTTTTGTAAATATAATATAGACTATAGCAACCGCGGATAGTGTAGCTTCCCAACGGTGAAAGAATTTTTCAAATCGGACCAGTAGTTTCGGAGCCTATTCAGGACAAACAAACAAACAATCAAATCTTTCCTCTTTATAACATTAGTGTAGATTAATTGTACTAAAGTAAAACAGTTGTATTCTGTTTTTATTTTATTAACTTAGCGGTCCCCCTACGCGACGACTCGTAGATCAAAATATAATAAAACTTAAAGGGCCAAGACATATTATTTTCTATTTTTTAGCGGCTTTTTTGTCGGGAGTTTTTTATATTTAAGTGTTATTTCACGCTTTTGAAACTTTACGTATCCCAAACACGATACCTTTGCTGTAATTTGGTAAGAAGATAGGTATCCTGCAGATACCATGAGATGTTGCAGCATCAGGTCAAAGTTACCATGTTCTATCTAAAAACTATTCATTGAGACTATTCCAATGAGCCCAAACACGATTCATCTGCTGTAAGTTGGTGAGGAGTTGGGTATCCTGCAGATTCCAGGAGATGTTGCAGCTTATGGTCAAGGTTACCATGTTCTGTCTAACCTATATTCATTCAGACTATTCCAATGAGCCTGGATACGATGCCTCTGCTGTAAGTTGGTTGGGTATCCTGCAGATTCCAGGAGATGCTGCAGCATCAGATCAAGTTTATTATGGTTTTGCAATATTATTACAGTAATAGGGCACCAAATTTTAAAAACGAGTAGACCTGTTAAAGTTGCCCACATCCCTTTATTACCTAGATAAGAGCTGATGATCCTCAAACGGCTAAACAGATCTTCATAAGTTATAGCTAAGAACCACCTCGATCACGTCAGCTTTCAAACAAAAAAACCGCATCAAAATCGGTCCATTCGTATATGAAACGTTTATGAAACGCGTTAATTTTATAACACCTCTTTTTGCGTCGGGGGTTAAAAATAAGACCCCATTTGCCTGGGAGAAATCTCTAAAAGCAATAAGGCCACCTTTGCACTGTACATGTTTAAATTAAGTTTGAGCATTACTTTTTTTCCGGTGTTCAATGAAGGATTTACTTACATACTTAACCCGCTGGAACCCAAACCCGAGACCTCCTCGTATAAGGCGAATGGACTAGCCAACCACTACGCCACGTGTAGGCATATTATCCTACTTTTTGACGTAGTAGGCAGTTAAATCCGATGGGCCCACTTTTAATCACAATAACATATTCTCAATAGGGCTGAGACACAGCAAATAAATAACGCACAGAAGCGGGCCTTTCCCTCTGAGAGGGAATTCTTACAGATGCCATTAGAGCAAATTACACAAGACATGTATCTCTACTTGAGCAATCTTTTGCAGAACGGAAGGCTAACCAGAAATACCGTTGGGGTCAATGACCTTTTCATGACTACGATTCACGATAGGACTTTTATTACAAAATGTAGCCTATAAAAGACCTACTTGAGCGTGTGTGACGAAATGAAACAGTCTTTATGTTATGTCTAGAAACTAAATGAAGGACTTACTGGCATAGAGTACTTTTTTATTTATTTATATACAAAACTGGGCACGCTCCTACCTAACCAAATGTATAGGGATACGATAAAGATTAATTTAATCTAAGTAGTAAACGTTCTCTCAACAGATGGTATAATTAGTCCTTCCTTACCTACTTATTAGGTATCTGATGTCCGCAATGTCGTTCCTGTATGTAATTTTTATTCGTCTTCATATAAACTCTGGTATGTATTAATTTTGAACTCTTTAAGTACCTTCAACGTGTAAGTAGGAACACCACCATATTTCATATTTCACACCACGTATTTGTATTTTCAAGCGATTTCCAAAAAGGAGGAGGTTCTCAATTCGTCTGCATGTTTTTTTTTATGTGTGTTACCTCAGAACTTTTGACTGGGTAAACCGATTTTTATGATTCTTTTTTGTTTGATAGCTAGTGCTTCATGTGTAGTCTTATATAAATTTTATCAAAATCGGTGCAGTACTTTATTAGAAAATTACAAAAACCAAAAATAATAATGCAAAAATGTACTAAGTTGTTGCGATGGAAGTCGGTTTTTAACGTGTTTAGCGTTTTTATTTGTAGTTAAAGGTACTTAAAAAAAAAAATAACTACCCATACTCTTCAAGCGCGGAAGTATCTTACAGATAGAATCTTTTCACCACGCTCAAGCGCAGAACTATCGCATAGGATAGAAGAAGAGACAGCCGATAATGAAGACTGAAAAAGTAGTAAGTAGCTATACTATTCTAATCGCTGTCAAATTTTGAAATAATACTGTTGAGGGAATAATACTACTATATTTTTAATTTTCTTGTCTAAATCAAAACAGTGTTTTTTTTTCAGGCTGACGTGATTAAAACTTTTGCAAAATATTTTGCCATATTTCCGATAGGTTATTTGATCCCTGTGAAAAATTGTTTTTAAACACATGTTCATTTTATTTTTAATCATAATCATACAAATGTGAAAAAGCTACAGTTAGAAGGACAACTTAACAGATCGATCAGTAATCGTTTTCCTAGGTTTTAGACAGAACAACGGCTCCATTTGAATCAATGCCGCGCGTAAGTGCGCGCGGTCTCCTTTAGATCTTCACGCCAGAAGTTATTCTCAAATATGTTTTTAAGTAAATTAGAAGTACATTAGAACACCACAGAGTCATAGACTTAAACCACAAAATTATCTTTATTGTGCTTAAACCCTTAAAATAAGACAAAATGCCCATTTTTTACAGTCTAAAGATCAGCGGATTCGCGAATACCTTGTATAGGAGGAATCCTAATCTCGAAGATAATTTATCATCTCTAGTTTCGGAAATAAACTTAAATAATTTATATTTCTGAGAGCAATTTATTATCTCTAGTTCCAGAAGTAAACTTAAATAATTTATATTTCTGAGAGCTATGTCGGTTACTTTGGTTCTCCTACGTATCTCCTCGTTTCTGATTCGATCACGCAGAGAAACTCCGAGCAAAGCAATTGCTAAACTTAAGTGGCAGTGGGCGGGCACATAGCTCGTAGAACGGATGGCCGTTGGGTCAGTAAAGTTCTCGAGTGGCGACCGCGCACCGGAAAACGTAGCGTAGGCAGGCCTCCCACTCGGTGGACCGATGACCTGGTGAAGGTCGCGGGAAGCCGCTGGATGCTGGCAGCGCAGAACCGGTCGGCGTGGAAATTTTTGGGGGAGGCCTATGTCCAGCAGTGGACGTCCTTCGACTGATATAATGATGATGATGAATTTATATTTTAATAATTTAAATAGATACATACATACTTACATAACAATAAAACGGTGTAATTGTTTATAAAGGCTGTAACAAAATTGGTGTAGGATACGGAACAACTTTCTCCAAGAGACCCCATCAGTTCACAAATAAAAACCTTTGGACTCTTTTTATCTTTTTGTCCGGATATTGAAACGTTACCTCGCTACCTTTGTAGAAATAGTAGGTTATTGCACATGCCAAAAAACAGAAAATTATAATGATACTACGAGGCGTGTACGTGTATACAGGGTGCAACAAAATGATACTAGACATGGAGATGCTATTTGCGACGAGGCGTGTACGTGTATACAGGATGCAACAAAATGATACTAGACATGGAGATGCCATTTGCGACGAGGCGTGTACAGGGTGCAACATAATGATACTAGACATGGAGATGCTATTTGCAATGAGGCGTGTACGTGTGTACAGTGTGCAACAAAATGATACTAGACATGGAGATGCCATTTGCGACGAGGCGTGTACGTGTGTACAGTGTGCAACAAAATGATACTAGACATGGAGATGCCATTTGCGACGAGGCGTGTACGTGTATACAGGGTGCAACAAAATAATACTAGACATGGAGATGCCATTTGCGACGAGGCGTGTACAGGGTGCAACATAATGATACTAGACATGGAGATGCTATTTGCAATGAGGCGTGTACGTGTGTACAGTGTGCAACAAAATGATACTAGACATGGAGATGCCATTTGCGACGAGGCGTGTACGTGTATACAGGGTGCAACAAAATAATACTAGACATGGAGATGCCATTTGCGACGAGGCGTGTACAGGGTGCAACATAATGATACTAGACATGGAGATGCTATTTGCGACGAGGCGTGTACAGGGTGCAACATAATGATACTAGACATGGAGATGCTATTTGCGACGAGGCGTGTACAGGGTGCAACATAATGATACTAGACATGGAGATGCTGTTTGCAAGGAGGCGTGTACGTGTATACAGTGTGCAACAAAATGATACTAGACATGGAGATGCCATTTGCGACGAGGCGTGTACAGGGTGCAACATAATGATACTAGACATGAAGATGCTATTTGCAATGAGGCGTGTACGTGTGTACAGTGTGCAACAAAATGATACTAGACATGGAGATGCCATTTGCGACGAGGCGTGTACGTGTATACAGGGTGCAACAAAATAATACTAGACATGGAGATGCCATTTGCGACGAGGCGTGTACAGGGTGCAACATAATGATACTAGACATGGAGATGCTATTTGCGACGAGGCGTGTACAGGGTGCAACATAATGATACTAGACATGGAGATGCTATTTGCGACGAGGCGTGTACAGGGTGCAACATAATGATACTAGACATGGAGATGCTATTTGCGACGAGGCGTGTACAGGGTGCAACATAATGATACTAGACATGGAGATGCTATTTGCGACGAGGCGTGTACAGGGTGCAACATAATGATACTAGACATGGAGATGCTGTTTGCAAGGAGGCGTGTACGTGTATACAGTGTGCAACAAAATGATACTAGACATGGAGATGCCATTTGCAACGAGGCGTGTACGTGTGTACAGGATGCAACAAAATAATACTAGACATGGAGATGCCATTTGCGACGAGGCATGTATAGGTATACAGGGTGCAACACAATTGGTATAAAACCATTGCAGATGGTTATTTATTGTGATATAAAAAAAACCAAGTTGAGACTTTTATGGGGATTCTTTTATATTAACGGGGTCGAAAAAACAAAAAGAAGTTTGTGTGTGTTCCGTGTGTGAGTGTGTTTGTGTGTGTGTGTGTGTGTGTCTAGCGTTTAGACGCTTAGGCTACTGACGGGTTTGGGTAAGAGCAATCATTGTTTTTTTTTCTCCAACATGGCTAACTATATGGAGGGCACTATACGCCGTAGTTCGTTGTTCCGGGACAATCGGAGTATAGAACGTCCCATATAAATTAAATTTGTTCGTTACTTTTGCTTAAAATTCCATTTTCGGTATCGTCGTCACTTACCATCAGGTGAGATGATGTCAAGGGCTCATCAATTGTGGATTAAAAAAAAAGCTCCAGCTAAAGGGCTCTCCAATTTTGTTACCACCTGTATAGTTCTAGAATGGTGTCGTGTTGGTGGCTGACTCTCGGCTGGAAAGGAAACCTGAACGACAGTTTTTGTCGTGTCTTTATAGGTTCTACTTCCGTGTTTGTGCTGTTTGTAGGTGTACTTCGGAGGAAAAGGGCGGGTCGCCACTTCGCTTTCTCCCATTTGCGATATTTATGCTCTGAACTTTGAGTAGCCATTTTACAACTGCCTACCAGAAAGCGAAGAATGCTTAAGTTTGTCAAAGTGTTGTCAAATTATAATTTTTGTTGAGTTATTTATAAAACAGAATGTTGTTTTCAATGAATGTATTGATCTCTTTTTCCAATAACATTTTACATCATCATGTCAAATGAAAGACGTCCACAGCTGGACAAAGCCTCGATTTCCACGACGACCGGTCCTGCGCTGCCCGCATCCATCGGCTTTCCGCGACCTTCACCAGGTCGTCGGTCCACTTGAGTGCCACGCTACGTCTTTCGAAGCGCGGTCGCCATGCTCTCAAGAAGTTTACCGTCTGTTCTACGAGCTATGTGCCCCGCCCACTGCCACTTAAGTTTAGCGATTTTGTGGGCTATGGTCGGTTACTTTGGTTCTCTTACGGATCTCCTCATTTCTGCATACTTTAAATTATTTAGATACTATATCATTGAGACATAAGATTTTCTGAATTTATTTTCTTTTTCTTTTGCATTTGAACTAAAAGTTAAGATATAAAAACAAGTGAAAGAATATGACAATTACTCGATCAATGATACTGATATCTGTTAGTTAATTTTAGGTCAATGCAAATGGACTTTCTGTTTGTTATCTGTCTGTCTAGTCTACTATAGTACCTGTCAGTCGACCAAGGTAGTCTTAAAGTAGTGCCAGTAGACTGACATATTTTTGGGCACGTAATACATGAGGTATATAGAAAAAGAGGAAAACCAAAGGAGCGATGGTTGGGTAGATTTAAAAAGGACATGGAAGAATGTGGATTGAAGCAAGAACTAACCGGAATCACCGATGAGTTTCTAGTTACTTAACCAGAATGCGGACAAAATACATTTGATGGAGTTTCTAGTTATTTAACCAGAATACGGACAAAAAACATTTAATGGAGTTTCTAGTTACTTAACCAGAATGCGGACAAAAAATCATTTAATGATATTTCTAGTTATTTAATAAGACTGGAGACAAAAAACATTTGAAGCCGACCCTAATTGATTGGGATTAAGTTTAAGAAGATGATGATGATGATTACAAAATTTCCCTAGTGCTGAAAAAAAACTCGTCTTATTGTGCATTAGATCTTAATTTTTAATTTTTTAAAATCACTCGAGTACATAGGTAAATGGACTTCACGCCTAATAAGTATTTCAAACATGTTTAAAACAAAATTACTTTTTTGACAGATCATAAAAGTAACTTAAATGCCGCCGGGAGTCGAACCCGCGACCTCCTGGTGTAAAGAGAATAGACTAAACTTACGTCACGGAGGCGGTTAATTAGATGTTTCGAAAGATAGTTTACTTGTGACTGGTGAGACGACGGACGCATTGCAGGAGGTGAATGAGCAGGTGAAGCTGAACAACTGTCCCCAAGCAACCTATGGTCAATAAGGAAAATAAAAGACTTAACATAGATAGTTAGCTTATGAGCTGATCAATTTGTACAATAACTAGATTTGGGGCCGTGGTCACAGGCCCCGACACTGAAAGTGATAGTTGGACAGTAAAATTCATGACGGAAAAAAGTTTTACGCCGCTAACATTTTTTCTTTTATGATCATGACTCTTCATGGTAAAATTGCTGACTAAAAAACAACAAAAAAAAAAACAATCAGTAAAGTATGAACGTAATTTTTTTTTAACTGACCACAGGCTTCTTTGGCAAAGTTGTTCAGTTTCGTCTTCTGATTCACCTCCTGTGAAATGCGCTCGTTGTCTTACCAGTCGCTCTGCATATGTTTGGATAAGATGACACGTTAAAACGAATAGTCCCGATAATAAGCAAAAACACTGCTCTGGTGATACGACCACATACAAGTTTCGATACTTGGCTTCTAAGATTTATCGCTTTGGCGGTTATTTATCAAATAAGCGGGGCGGGGACTTGACTTTCCGATATCTACCTTTACTTATACAGTTATACAAGTGACAGTCAGTCTCCCCCACTTTTTAATATATTTTCCTCGACTTTTTGTACCGTCAGCGGCGCGCGGCGCGGCGTAGCGAGCAGGCTGCTTATATCCATAATTTGTCAGCGGCATTACTTTGCTGGGCCGTGTTAGGCTGTGACGGATGGGACACTTTTTGTCGTCATGTCTGTCTCACACGTCTACTTCAGGCATGCACGAAAGTGGTAACAAATAGACATGCGGAAAATTATACGTAATTTAAAAAGATACCTCTTACTAGATTTGGGGCCGTAAACAAGATGTTCTGAGGCCCCGAGGCTGAAAATAATAGTGGGAAAGTATCTAAAATTCATGACGGAAAAAAGTTTTTCGCCTCTAACATTTTTTTCCTTCATGGCTCGTCATGATTGCTGACTAAAAAACAACAAAATAAAAAAAATCGGGAAATTTAGTATTCATTGTAAAAAAAGTTAAGATAGGTGAAATCTTATCTATAGCGGGGAACATTTTATTTCTGACCAAATCCCCTTTATTTTACAAAGGATGAATGTTGAATGTACTATAATCACACCAAGTTTCACGTTTGTATTCATTACCGTTTTTACGATAGAGCTAAATAAAAAATACATCTAATTACCTATAAAAAACTAGTTTTTTGTATGGAGACCCCATTTATGTTTTCATTTTTCTAATTTTTAGTATTTTTTTATATTTTTTTATTAACAATTGGTAAACCCTTGACAACATCTCACCTGGTGGTAAGTGACGATGTTGCCGAAGATGGAAGCGGGCTTACCAAGATTCCCCAACGTAATGGGTTGTTATAGCAGCAAAAGAAATACACATTATGTAAAAATATCAACTATCTACCTATTATGGTTCATGAAATACAGCCCGCTGACGGACGGACAGACAGCGGAGGCTTATAGGGTCCCGTTGGTTATCCGTTCGATGTCCGGAACCCTAAAAATGATGGAGGCACAAGCTGCGCTCTAGGCAGGCACCTATAGACTCCGGCAAACGATTATTCAACCTACATAACATTAACACACCTACTTATCGTCTTTTGGATTTAGGTAGATAGACTATAATTATGCGGCTCCTTCTACTTGCTACACCTACACTACAAGACGATCTTTGTGTTCGTTTGTTGTTTCAAAGATTGAGCTTGCTTCCGCCTTGCGCTAGTTTAGATAAACGTAAATAAATTGTACAGCCACGCTGTGCATACTTTCTCGCGAAGCCTTCACCGTCTGTCGTAGTCGGGCAAACACAAATCAACACTACACTTACTTAGTAGCAAGAGTAAAGCTACGTATATCAGACTTGATGAAAAATTTACAAATAATTTGGGTTTATATGGGAGGTACCTTGCTCTGGTTTTCTCTGGATTCTGGAACAATCAAATACCCGGTGTAGTAGGCCTAATTCAGTCCTAATTATTCACAATGTTTCATTAAAACAATTAGAGCTATTTTTTTTAAAAAAGCAACAAACAACCTGGACTTGTCTGGGAGGTACCTTGTTCCGATATTTCTTGGAAAAACGAATTACCACGTACTGCAGGCCATACACAGATATAGTAATATACCGAGCTTCATCAAATTCGTTAAAACCATTTTTGATTTAAAGAATAGGTAACTAGTGCTTTCTTACTATCGTGGCAACCCTAAAAAATCAAGATATGGGAAACTAAAAATAACGACTAGAGATATAAAACTCATAATGCCTTAACCCAAACTTCACCCAAATCGGTCTAGTAGTTTGGGAACTAGAGTACCAGACTGATGTACACACACACACATACACTTACACACAATTACTCACACTTTTATTTTTTTGTTTTTAGACTATTGACAATCGACCCCCCATCAAAATCTCAACTTTGTTTGATATGCCTTCACAATACCTTCTTTACTCCTTCGGGACCAAAGATAAGAAAAAAATTTGCGACGTCTCCGTCACTCGAATGTAAAAAGAGATTTAAATTAAAGCTATGGTGACACGTGGTGACACTATTGTTTTCCATCAGGAGTGGATATTTATTTCAATGTAGTACAGTATACGTTTTAGTACTAATTATGTTCGGTCCAAAACTTTCTGGCTGGAAAAATTTGGCGGCTTAAAAAAAAATAAAAAAGATGTCATCGCGATTGTCATTTAGTCTGCTTTTTCGAGTCTGGTTTTGGCGTTTCTGTTGGTTGTAGTTTTGATTTTACGGCGTTTTAACGATACGAATCCGGAAAACTTTCGAAATGATCAAATTACAATATCGTTCCGTGATCAAATTCCTGACTAAGGAAGGGGTCAGCCCGACCGATATAAAAAAAAGGTTGGATGCCGTGTACGGGGATTCTTCTCCATCATTTTCCACGGTAAAAGAATGGAGTAAACAGTTTCGATTGGAGCGGGAATCCATTGACGACGAACCTCGCTCCGGCCGGCCTATAGAAGTACTCACCGAGCAATGTATTAAATTAGTGGAAGAGGAAGTTCTGAGTGATCGAAGACTAAAGACTAAAGAAATAGCGGCAAGAACCGGACTTTCCAAAACTTCAGTACTTAGGATACTACATGATCATCTTCACATGAATAAAGTTAGTGCTAGGTGGGTACCCAAACTTCTTTCGAGCTTGCAGCGTACTGAGAGAAAAGCGTGTTCTCAAGAAGTTTTAGACGCGTATAGGCGTTACGGAAAAAGTTATTTGGAGTCGATTGTTACGGGAGACGAAACCATGGTTTTGTACTATGATCCCCTGTCTAAAAGGGAATCGATGGAGTGGCGTCGTCTTGGTGAAAAGCCACCTAGAAAGGCCAAGGTAACGCAATCCACCAAAAAGATTATGGCAACGGTATTCTGGAATTGTCACGGAATACTAATGACATAAAAGAAAGGAATACCACGGTAAATGGCAGCTACTACGCCACCCTTATTGAGCAGTTGCGAGAGGCGATCAAGCAGAAACGACGTGGAAAACTTAGTAGAGGTGTTCGGCTTCTCCACGATAATGCTCCCGTTCACACTGCTGCAATTGCCAAAGCTGCTGTAGCTAAATGTGACTTCGAGGAAATTCGCCACCCCCCTTACAGCCCAGACCTGGCCCCAAGCGACTACTACTTGTTCTCGAGACTTAAGGCAGACTTAAGGAGAAGACGATTTTCTTCGGATGATGAAGTGGCCCAAGCAGTTTTTACCCATTTCGAGGACAAAACTCCAGAATATTTTTATAAGGGGATAGAAATGCTTATCACGAGATCTGCAAAGTGCGTTGAAATAGAGGGGGACTATATCGAAAAATAAAAATAAAATTGTAAATATATCTACTTGTTTTCTTTGTTAGGCCGGACACTTTTGGACCGCACCTACAGAATATATTCACAGAGTTTGGATTCAATAATCCGGCATGTACTCGTATATACTGTGACAGTACTCTATCATGTTTTAATAAGGGAGTACTTTTCTTCATAATAATAACACTGTTAGTGGTAAGTATGTTAAGTTACTGAAAGTCTTTATTAATGATTGGCGTGTCTAACTATTGCAAAAACATTTAAAAAGACGTTGATATAATTTACTGTCTAGAAAACAGTAGGTAAGTAGGTACTGGGTACAGTTTTCTTCATTACCTTTATCGGGGAGCACGCTGCACGCCGAGTCAAGCGCGAAGCAAACACTGCCGTACCATTCTTTACTGGAACCATTTCGCCGCATTTTCAGGCCCCTATTTGAGAACCTCTGGATAAGACCAGAACGCAGAAATTTTTGTCATCCAGTAAACTATAATCACATACTTAAAATCCAAAATTTCAAGTCTGTAGGTTAGTTCCGAAGTTAAGCGAAAGCAAAGTTTCGCATTTATGACACTCACTCACTCACTCATGATCATCAAAATAGAACTAGTACTTCCCATAAACTCAGAGAGCTGAAATTTGGTACAGAGTTAGGGTTTAATAGCCGCATAAAGGAAAATTATTTCGTGACGTTTGCTAAGGTTAATTAGCAGGTTGTTATTATAACAATTCGAAGATTTGAACAGGTTAGGAACGGATTACTGATTATTACTTAATTATTAGATTTAAAAGAAGTTTTAATTGAATACTTTATTTAATTGTTAGTTATTTAGTACTCTTAGTTTTCTAGGTTTAATTTACAGATAGGCATTACTTCGAATGGCGTTCGTATTTGTAAGTACTTTTCTAGTATTCTAGGTTTAGTTTATTTAGTTAGATATTACTTAGATATTAGGTCTAAGTCTAAAAAATGCCCTCATGGACATTGACACCTCCATATTCTCTTGTGGCCAAGCCAATCTTCAAGGGGTGCACCTCATAAATGTTGACTTCAAGAGTATAAAAGCTCAAGCTTCAGCGATCACCGAATACAACCGGCATAGGCGTAAATACCGCGCCGATCTTACAGAAATTAAACCGTCTAAAAGAATAAATAATGAACGCGAATGGGCAATACGAAAAACTGTTGCTACTGTTTTGTAATAATAAAAAAACTACTCCTAAAAAGAAAAAAAATGTGTCAAATAAGAAAATCTAATGAAATAAATCAATATGCCCACGTTTCTACAAAAAGAAGTGAAATCCCACCAAAAACATATTGACTGGTGAATCAACGTTTTCCAAGTAGCAATTATTTTCCATCGTCAATGGGTAGCGGTTCTGGCGACAGATTGGTGCAATGGTGTCATGGAGCACCTGGTTTTGTACCCTTGTGTACCCTTCAACGGCCAAGTCACACAACATTAACAATAATCATTAAGAAATCGCAGTAAGGAACCTTAGACTTGGCATGACTTTGTCTAGATTTTATTACTTTATAGAGATAAACAAGTAGCTCCATCGAGACTTGGCTAGTGTTTTACAGAATGTTTTTGGTGGGATTATTAATTCATTACCTACTTTACAACTATTGTGTTAATTAATATGTTTAATATTACTTAAAAATGTATATCAAACAGTTTTTTGGTCCAACAAACCGGAGTTTCACTGACTTCTGAAAAGCTTGTGAAAAACTTTTTTTACGAAACGCATACGACATCTGTGGTCTCGACCTAAAACTACCAACCTGTTTGACCGTCTCATGAGCGAGACTAGTTTGCTAGTGATATCAGTGACAAAATAGTAACCGAGCTTTACGATAGGTGGCGCTGTGTACAAGTCGCAGCAAAATGTGTGTTACCGCAGACCTGGCGTTCCGAGAACCGACAAGGAAGTTGTGCAAATCTAAGTCTCTTTCATTTCTTTACAATCCGACAGAGAAAGCAGCTTAGATTAGCCAAGAGTGGGAACTCCATCTCTGTCAGATTGCATAAGGTTGAAAGAGACTTGCAGTTTGTCCGGCGGTCTCACCGTTTTCAGATAAGCAAGGTTTGCGTTGTCGCTAATTTATTTAGCCATTCAATTAACGGGCTAGGAGTTGATTCAAATAAATTAAGCGAATAACTGGTTTGTTTTCGGTCAAAAAACAAACTAACCACGTAAAAGCAAATGAAATGCAAAGATTAAAAGCAATCACAATTCATTAGGCACCACGATTTTCGCGATCGTAATTCTTTTATTTCTGATAACTTTACCTCAAGAACATCATTATTTTCCCTACGCACTCTAATCAGAAACGATGAGATCCGTAGGAGGACCAAGGCAACCGACATAACTCGCTGATTTGCTAATCGTAAAGGCAGAGGGCGGGGCACAACGGTCGTAGAACAGATAGCCTTTGGGGTAGTAAAGTTCTCGAGTGGCGACCGCGCACCGGAAGTCGTAGCATAGGAAGGCCTCCCACTCGGTAGATCGACGACCTTGTAAAGATCGTGGGAAGCCGCTGGATGAGGGCAGCGCAGGACCGGTTGAGGCCCTTGTCCAGCAGTGTACATCTTTCTGCTAAAACAATGATGATGAAATATCAGATAAGAATAGGTAGCAGTGTCCTTTCCGCGAAGTGTGTCACCAAACTTTACACTGCTATCGCTAACCTAGCTGCCAAGTATGGCGATTACGGCAAAGACCCAACTTGGGGGAAGGGTGAAGATCTTTTTGCTGGTTTGATGATTGCCACCATCATCACATGCCAAAGCAAGCTAATTAGCAAACATCAAAACAAACAATCAAGTACCTACAATGCCTTATACAGAGTTTCGTTGGCCACCTACCCGACCTACGAGTACACGTACTTAAAGTTGGTAGGTAAAGGGAAGATGGTAATTACTGTGGCTGTGAACTGATGATTTTTCTCAAAACAAAATCCAAAACGTAAATTCATAATCATAAATATAACATGACATTTAGTCTGTTAGTAACCTTACTAATCCTTAGTATATACAGGGTGTAAAATAATTGGTGTAGGACCCGTTAAATGCAGGGGCTTCTACTCATCATACTGAACAACTCTCCCAAAGGAACCTATAGTCAATTCTCAAAAAAAAATTGTTGACATGCCTCCATACTAAAATGCACAAAATTGGTCGATCAGCTGATCGATTTGTATGAAGAGTAATTTTTTTTTTGCAATTTCAGCAAAGTGGTAGAACAAAAGTTGTTCAGTATAGTGAGTAGAAACCCCAGTTAACGGGACCTACACCAACTTTGTTACACCCTGTATATTGTTATAAACGTAAAAACGTGTTTGTTTGTAACCTTTTTTTAAATTTAGCATGCAGGGAGCCTGTGTCACGAGGAAGGACATAGACTACTTTTTATCGCGTGAAAATAGCATAGTCCGATGTAGTTCCTGAGGAAACTGAAAAAATACTCTATTTTGATAATTTCTTAATTTAAATCGCAACGGAACAGTGGATTGTTGTGATTGTTGTACACAGAGGTAGTTAAGGGAGTGGAATACGATATATTCCGTCCACTGCTACACACGCCAGACAGTGAGTGAGTGAAATGGCATGTTTTGCTTGAAAAAAAATCTATGAAACCATAGATATAAACTATTTTAATGAACATAGGACAAATGAATAATTGGCATATCCTAACATTGGTTCCCGAAGGATATGTATTAGAAGTGAAGATTTCGATAGGAAATGTCCATAATATTATACACGACCATTTGGAAATGAAAAAAGTGTCAGCGCGCTGGGTGCCCGGGATGCTTTCTGACGCGCAGAAACAAACGAGACTGAGAATTTCATAAAGCTGTTTGGATTTGTTACAACAAGATCCTGACTGATTTTTGGCTCGAGTCATAACTATGGACGAAACATGGCTCCACCATTATAAACCGGAAATGAAAAAACAGTCAATGACTTGGAAGAGACCGTCATCTCCAACTCCGAAGAAATTTAAGGAGATTCCATCCGCCTGTAAGATCATGAACTCTCTTTTCTGGGACAGCCAAGAGGTGGGAATGATCGAATACCTTAATCATGGAGCAACAATTACGGGGACTTTGTACGCAGGACAAATAACAAAGTTGCGTGAGTGAATACGCAAGAAACGGCGCGGCAAACTCGCTTACGTTGTTCTGTTTCACCAAGATAACGCCCTCGCGCACAAGTCCAGAGTTGCGATGGCTTTTTTTTTTTAAATTAAAAATTTGAGTGCGCTTGGCTGCACCTCACCTGATAGTAAGTGCCGATGCAGCCGAGGATGTACCACGCAAGCTCAAATAGCTCCTATTCACTCTCTACTTGAAAATTCCTAAATTATACGAATCGGAGAATACAGACGCCGGCAGGGAATTCCACTCCTTGGCCGTTCGCATAATAAACGAAGAAGCAAAACGCTTCGTGCGTAAAGGTGGAACATTAGACAAAAGGGGTGGAATCGCCCTCCGCGCCTTCACAACTTAGCTACGCGACGACTCTTAGATCAAAATGTAACTAGTTAAATAACACTAAAAGGGCCGAAACATATTATTTTCTACTTTTTAGCTGTTTTTTGTCGGGGGTTTTTTAAATTTTAAATTTAAGTGTTCTTTTAATTTTTTTTTCTTACTAAGCTCAAATAGCCGGGCGAGAGTTTTTTATGTAACATTTATTTACATTAGTACTATTTCCTAACATTAACACAAATGAGTTGAAGAAGGGTTATTACAAACTTCACCTACTATGTGCCCTAAAGAGGCGTCGGGGCAGCACATATTTTCCGTCATTACCGAGTTCTTCACGCACAAACAATGGTCCGAATCCAACACTTAGCCTATCAGAGAAAACTCCTGCAATACTTTTCATGCGTACTAACTGGAGCCGACAATAGAGTCGCAGCAGCTCTTTTACAGTGCGTGGTTGGTAGAGTTCTGATATGTTCGCAATGGTTTGTTATTGAATTCGGGTCATCGTTTAACTTCACATTTCACAATTAATTTCACACTGTTCCGTTGCCGGCCCCTAGGCCGCAGTCACACTGTTAATAGTTCACTAATGAGTCAAAGCGCGCCGAATTATACCTACGCAGGTCCCCAGTACCTGTAGCCAAAACATGTTCGTCTATTTTCTCCCCGGATTAGTCTTAATATTTTTGTTTCACTTCTGCAAGACAATCCGTTTACCTAACAATTTATTACTCCAGATTCCGTGTGTCAATGTTATACTTATTAAATACATGTCAGGTTTATGAAATACCTACAGCCTACTGACAGACAGACAGACGAACGGACAGCGGGGCATTAGAAAGAGGGTACCGTTGATCACCCTTTGTGTACAAGTAACACTAAAAACGGCTGTAGATATAAAAATAAATTGCTTTAAGCCAAATTTTACCTAAATCCGTTCAGTAGCTTAGGCGCTAGAGTACCGAAAGGACGCACAGACATACACATGCACGCACACTCCCTTCCCTTTACACACACAATTTTTATATTCTTGTTTTTTTTTACTATTAGTGTAAGACTATCGACGTTTCAAAAACTTAACTTGTAACCTTATATTGACGACTGCTTCAAAAATTTAACTTGTATCATATTATAATCAGCCGAAAGACGTCCACTGCTGGACAGAGACCTCTACAAGGATTTCGACAACGATCGGCCCCTGCGCTGCCCGCATCCAGCGGCTTCCCAGGACCTCCACCAGGTCGTCGGTCCACCGAGTAGAGGCCTGCCTACGCTACGTCTTCCTGTGCACGAGTGGCGACACTCGAGAATTTTAGTGAACTTTTATGGATTGAGTCAACTAAAATTTAATTTTAAATGCGATTATACAAACAACGAACAGTTGGTGTGACATCTACTGAACCATAGTTTAGGCAAAGTATATACTAAATTAATACAGTATGGACGCGGTGGACCGATGACCTGGTGAAGGTCGCGGGAAGCCGATGGATGCGGGCAGCGCAGGACCGGTCGTCGTGGAAATCCTTGGGGGAGGCCTTTGTCCAGCAGTGGACGATTTGTGGCTGATATGATGATACAGTATGGACACTCCCTGGTGTTCTCACTATTGCGACCTCACCCCTTCGTGTACCCAGATTGATACAGATTGGTTACCGATTGGTTGTCAAACGTATAGGATTTCGCCGAATTTTTTTTTGTTCCGTCATTCCTTTTTTGAAATGTCATTTCTGGCCCGTTGTATGAAGTGTCCAGGGTGTGGTTTAGGTCAAGCGACGAACCGTGGACCGCATGGCACACCAGTTCCACACTCGGCGCCAAACAGTGCCAAGCAGCCCCAATATAGCTCCACTCACTGTCACTTCACTGGTCAGCGTAAACACGGGACCAGGAGGACATTTTAATGAGCTGATAAAACTACCTATTTACTGCAATAAAACTTAAATTTATTACCCATATTACAAATAAAATAGTTCCTGAATGTTCCATAAAGTAGCTTAATTCTACTAACATTTTAACTACTATAATCATTTCAATCTTTATTGGATTTTCCAGCTGCATTTCTCTTAGCAAATTGCAGTTTCGCGAAAAAAAAACAAACTTGGGAAGCAATAAATAAACCTCAGCTTCTAAGTTAAAGAAAACGATCAGTCTTCGCGGACGTTTAAATCGGTTTCCAAAACACAAATACATATATGGTAGTTCTCCATTTAATAAGGCAGGAAACAGATGCTGTTTGGACGTTATATTGGAATGTTTTGAACGAATTTGGGGGATGCTTCGCTGACCGCTACAGCGAAAAGTAAAACTTTATCTGTGAAACTTTTTAGTTCAGTTTTATTAAATCTGTGACTACGTTGAAGAGAACATTAAAAATTCTACTATTACACTGAGGTAGGAATATAATGAATTTCACAACTCTCATCATCATCACTATATCACCTCATATACGTCCCCAGCCTCGAGTCTACCCTAAATTAGCGCGATCTTGCCATAATCGACCACGTGGGCCCAGTGCGGGTTAGTCGACATCACACACAACCTTCGAGCAAAGTATATGTATAAATATTAGAACTAACATACAGTATGGACACTCCCTGACGCTTCCGACCTCACCTCCTAGTCACCCAGATTGATACAGATTGGTTACCGTTTGGTTGTCTAACGTATAGGATTTTGACGCCATTTTGTTTGTTCCGTCATTCGTTTTTGAAATTTCATTTCTGTCCCGTTGTATGAAGTGTCCAGGGTTGTGCTTCGAGTTTCTTCCTTAGACAAGATAGAACCTTGTCCAAGGTTTCTTCGCAAGCGTGTGCAGGTTGCCTCACGATGTTTTCCTTCACCATAAGATCGTCAGATAAACGTACAAATGAAAATCTAAATTCGAAAACACATTGGTAGGTCAGACAGGTCAGGTCAGGGTAAGAGCGTCGGTGGCGTAACGGCTAGGACCGTTGCCTCCTGTCCGGGAGGTCGTGGTTCGAATCCCGATACGTACCAATGTGATTTCGAATTTAGATTTCATATGTACGTTTATCCGACGCTCCTACGGTGAAGAAAAACATCGTGAGGAAACCTGCACATGATGCCTGCAAAGAAACTCGCAGGTTGTGTGTGAAGTCGACCAACCCGCACTGGGCCCGCGTGGTCGACTAAGGCCCGATCGCCCTAACTCAGGGTAGGCTCGAGCCCCTGGGTGGGGACGTATATGAGCTGCTATGATGATGATGATTAGTAGGTACGTGGCAGGATTCTGACCACTCTTACAGGTATGCTCGTAAATTTTCAAATTTAGTGTAAAATAAAATCAGAAACTTCACACTCGATAGAACAGCCACCACTGCTATAAATTCCCACTGTGCTATTACTAAAATGGCAAAACACAAGATAAATTGAGCACTTATGTACACTTTTGCTCGCAGGGGTAAGGTGTTAAAAGGACGCGAAATTCGCCCCTTGTGCCAATGGGATCATAGATGGCGGGTATAAACAGTATTTATGAGCGGTTATCCCCGAGGAAAGCGACGGCGCGCCGCTCAGGCAAAAGGCAAGGTCAAGGTTGTGGGGGAAAAGGCTTAAGGGCTGAAAATGAATTGTAAAGGGATTGGAATTTCAGTAGACGACTGTTACGTAAGAGCAGAAAATTAAGATTTTGAAATCTTTGAATATAACAAGAATGAAAATCTGAAAATTAATCGAGGCTTGCTCGATATAACAATTCTGTATGTGGGGTTTCGGGGTGTTATGACCAGAGGCGTATTTAAGAATCCGACGCCTCTAAGTGACATAAAACCGGCAAGTCGGAGTTGCGCGCTAAGGGTTCCGTACTGCCACACGATAAACGTCAACTTACTGTATTCTTCTGTTTGTATGTTCGTAGTAGTTCGTCACCCTTATTACCGCTAGTCAGACTCGCACTTGGCTAGTTTTTACCCGACTGCGCCAGAAGGAGGGTTATGTTTTTTATTATTTTCGGTTTCCCTAAAAAAATTCTACTGCACCTTTTTCAACCTCCGGCCGCCCCTTACCAATTGCCGCCCCGGGCCAAGTGTCCCCCGGACATAGGGTAAATACGCCTCTGGCAATGACCTAGGTACCTCCCGTTTGATTTTCTGAGTAAAATGAACAACTGTTGCGGGATTGACTTCGCTCTTCCTTTCCAATTTAAAGTTAATTCGCATGTTCTGGGCCTTTACCGTGACCCTCTTTATACTAAAAATAAAGGTAGGTACTTACAAAAAAAAAATGATTGATAGAAGAAAATCTCTTCTGATAAATGAATCAGAAAGCGACTTACGAGTAGTTTATAAAATGGAAATAACTTATATTTTTTTTTATTATAAATTGGTAAACCCTTGACAACATCTCACCTGGTGGTAAGTGACGATGTTGCCGAAGATGGCAGCGGGCTTACCAAGATTCCCCAAGGCAATGGGGAACTGGCTATCTTATCTTCATGCCGGAACACACCAATGATATCAACATTGATATTTGTTATTGTTATTTTTTTTAGAGCTCCGTACACAAAAAGGGTGATCAATGGGACCCTGTTACTAAGCCTCCGCTGTCCGTCCATCTGTCTGTCAGCGGGTTGTATTTCATGGAACGTAATAAGTAGACAGTAGAAATTATAAAAAAACTAACCACTCAAGGAGTGCCGACAGAAGTGAAAACTTTGAATATTTTTATGAGTTTGACCATCCGAGTGTTACATTACAAGTAACAGTGTCGCGAGTATAATGAATTTGTTGCTATCTCAGTTACAGTTTTATAAGTTTTGACCCTCCGAGTGTTCCTGGCGGTGTCGGTTACATTACAGGTTACAGTGTCGCGAGTTCAATGTTTTTTTCCAATCTCAAAAAATGCTCACGGCGTCTAAAGAAGTTTTCACTTCAAAAAAAACTAAACCATTTAAGAAACGTGATTCATTTTTATTGTATGTACGATGGTACGGAACCCGTCGTGCGCGAGTGCGACTTGCACTTGGCCGGTTTCACAAATTTATTTCGTGTAAATTCTCCTTATTCTACTATGCCAGGGTAGGTATTCCAGGTCTTTGGGTACTGTACACTGTATGTGGCTTGTGGTCAAACTCTGTTTTTTCTCTTCTCTACTGGGAGTGCTGGAGCTTTGCGTACTGCATGGTCATCATTATATTATCTTTCTTCTTCAGCTGTTTACTATAGATAAATATAATACCTTGATAATCAGTAGGCAGGTACTTTTGTCATGCATACTTCTCCTTTCTACCTTAACTTTTAGGGTTCCGTACCCAAAGGATGCCAACGGAACCTCATTACTAAGTCTCCGCTGTCCGTCTGTCTGTCCGCCTCTCGTCAGCAGGCTATATCTCATGAACCGTAATAGGTAGACAGTTGAAATTTTTACAGAGTGTTTATTTTTATTGTCGTTGTAACTACAAATAAGAGATAAAATTGGAAGATCTTGTCGGACCGATGTCGGACTGATGTCGGTTTATTTGAAAAGGCCTATGCCTCGAGACCATTTGCGACGATCGTGTCGGTCTTGTCCCTTCCAGCCGCTTCCGAGGCGTAATTTATGGAAGGCTTAGTTAGATCCCCCCTATATCCCTCACGGCTGGACGGCTGGACCGTACAGTTTGCCGAAGACGTGTGCCAATTGAAATATTATTCGACCATTATTATCACATTAGGGTTCCAAACCCCAATGTAACGAGACCCTATTAACTAATCCTACGCCTTCCGTCCGTTCAACTTCAAGAACTGTAACTTTTTAATACGACGCGCTCGTTAACTTTTATAACAGAAACAAATAAATCATAGAAACCTCTTTTAAAACAAAGATTTGCATTCTACAGACAAACTAGACTGATTTAAACCTCTAAATTTTCTTAGTCGATTAGTCTAAACACAAATTTTTATATGTCAGTTGGATTTTTTTAAAATTAATTGTATTTTTGAATTGATATGAAAAAACATAAAAAAGTACAAAATTGTGGTTATTTTCTTTCTTTTTTACATTTAAATTAATAAACAGAGACAGCTGTTCCATCCAATCAATGCCTGGCCTTAACCGCTTTTAGCCGTTTGAAATTTCACATAACTAACATGTGATGATAATTTATGTGAAAATAATTAAATAAATAATGATAATATTATTATAATCTGTTATAATTTATTATTATAGCGGATTTCGTAACAAATAATGGAAAAAAGTAAGTGTGTGGTTTTATGAAACTACGGTAAAAGTGAAACTTTACAGAGGACGAAACGATCATGGCTGCTCTCGCTACGGTACAGAGGACGAAACGATCATACCGTCAGACGAAAGCGACCGTCACGCGACATGCAACACACAGACGAAAAAATTTGAGACTATGTAATAAAAGTTTAACTTTAATAACAAACAGTAAATCATCATTCATCACGGGTTTTGCTTTTGCTCTGCCTTAAAAACGGTAATACACAAGTGTCACGCTTGGTATGATCATAGCGTGTACCTACGCTAATCTAAAATAGCAAATAATACTAACCGGCAAAGTGTGAGTCGCACTCGCGCTAGGGACTCCGAACGGAATGAAATAAAAAATATCTAGCACTTTATACTTCTATATCTTGCAATCAATTTTAGAGCGACTTCCAGAAGTCCGATTGAGCATAAATTTAGTATGAAACGGTATTCTCATGTTTTGGTATTTTGAAGTTGATCTGATGATGAATTATGGAAGTGGAATCAAGATCTCAGAATTGAATTATGGAAGTGGAAACAAGATCTCAGAATTGAATTATGGAAGTGGAATCAAGATCTCAGAATTGAATTATGGAAGTGGAAACAAGATCTCAGAATTGAATTATGGAAGTGGAATCAAGATCTCAGAATTGAATTATGGAAGTGGAAACAAGATCTCAGAATTGAATTATGAAAGTGGAATCAAGATCTCAGAATTGAATTATGGAAGTGGAATCAAGATCTCAGAATTGAATTATGAAAGTGGAATCAAGATCTCAGAGTTGCATTATGGAAGTAGAATCAAGAACACAGAATCGTCTACTGTTTTCGATAGTATCGTAAAAATATAATATGCTCGATAATGAATAACAGCCCGATAATGGCCAGTCGATAACTCGTATTATTTATTTATTTAATAATTACAAAGGTAGTTAACCCAATAGACTTGAATTATTAGCACACTTCGGCAAAAGCTTGTAACTACCTAAAAATATTTTGAGAGCGTGATGATTACTATGGTTCCTTGTCCAGAGGCATGGTGGTACGGAGCCCCCGCGGGGTCCACTGCGCGAGTTCGTTTCGCGCTTGGCCAGTTTTCCCTTAATCCGCGTTGAGTGGTTTAGATTACGACTAAAAGATAATACCTACTTGTAATAATTTTTCAGTTAGGGTAATTAGATAAGTACCTACAAAGCTGTTTGGAGAAAACTGATGCTACATTATTATCTTTCACCACAAGAAATTGAGCGCGTGTAACGACAGAGATACATCACGAGTCAGAACTATAGCCGTTGCTTCGCCCCGTGACTTTACAGTCTTTAGTTGTATGTGCGGTGCGCGTGCCGCCAGTGGCTCTCAAGCGAATGTAGAGAGCGTTTTTCTAGAACCCATATAATATGAGAACTATGTATTTTTAAACGAAAAAAGAAGGAGGTTCTCAAGTCAACACATACATTTTTTATGTAGGTGAACACGAATATTCTTCAACAGAGTAGTCCGATTACGATAATTATTTTTAATTGGATATCATAATCAGTAAAGTCATCATCATATCAGCTCATATACGTCCCCACCGAAAGGCTCGAGCCTACCCTGAATTAGGCGATCGGGCCTTAGTCGACCACGCGGGTCCGGTGCGGGTTGGACGACTTCACACACAACCTTTGAGTTCCTTCGCAGGCGTATGCAGATTTTCTCACAATGTTTTCCTTTACCGTAAGAGCATCAGATAAACGTACATATGAAATCGAAATTCAAAAACACGTTGGTACGTGGAAGGATTCGAATTACGACCTCCCGGACAGGAGGTAGGGGCCCTTTCCATTACGCCACCGACGCTCTTTAGTCATTCACTCTTTAATTTTTTATAAAATTTAACACAAAAAAAAACATTTTTTTGCAAAATTGGAGTTCCTTTGGTTCAAGTCTGTTGTGTTTTAACGAGTTTGGCGTTGTCAATTATCTAGAATGCTAATATGGGCTATTAGTTTTTTGAGACGGTTAGTGTTCGAGCTGGCAGCGGCACGCGAGCGCATTGCAGCACTTTTAGGGTTCCGTAACGCCGCAACGCGTTGCTGTTATTCATTCTACTTTCTTTCGATCTATTTCATCTATTGCGCACGCCCTGTCACAAAATAATCCAAAACAAAAACAAAGTGTGACACATGATTCAAATATCAAAATATTTTCATCACTAAACGCTAGATTATCGCTATCCAAATTAATAAACAATTTATATCTGAATAATTATCTGAAACCTGATATCTTTTTAAGACCCATCTCGGGTAAGTTATTTGTTATAATATAAGTGATCCGTGATAAATCCGTGTAAAATAGTTTGCAAACTTTTTTGTATTTGCTTTTTAGGTCTTATATTTGATTTCGAATAGATTGATCTGTGAGCAGTAAGCGCGAACGGTTTCTACCCGCGCGCGCCCTGCCGTACCCTACCTACCACCGACGCGACGACATGCTACACGGGGCACGGGTGACCAGCGGGACCCTATTACTAAGCCTTCGCCGTCTGTCCGTCTGTCCGTCTGTCCGTCTGTCCGTCTGTCCGTCTGTCAGCGGGCTGTATTTCATGAAAAGTAATAGGTAGACAGTTGAAATTTTCACACAATATGTATTTCTGTTGCCGCTATAATAACGAATACTAAAAATTAGAAAAAAATCTAAAATAAGAAGGGTCTCCATACAAAAAAACGTGTTTTATTATAGGTCTTTAGAAGTGTTCCTAATTTAGCTCTATCGTAAAACGGTAACACATACAAGCGTGAAACTTGGTGTGATTATAGTGCTACTAATACTGAAATAAAAAAACAAATAATAAAAATTGGCAAAGTGTAAATCGTACTAGCGCTAAGGAGTTCGAACTGAATAACAAAAAAACATATTTTTGTAGCTTGCGTTCATGTCTTTTGTTTGTAATGTAAATAGGAGATCCGCAGGAGAACCAAATTAAGTAACCGATATAGCTCACAGAATCGCTAAACTGAAGTGGCAGTGGGCAGGGCACATCGCTCGTAGAACAGATGGCCGAGGGGGTAGTAAAGTTTTCGAGTGGCGACCGCGCACCGGAAAACGTATCGTAGGCAGGCCTCCCACGCGGTGGATCGACGACCTGGTGAAGATCACGGGAAGCCGATGGATGCGGGCAGCTATCAGGACCGGTCGTCGTGGAAATCCTTGGGGGAGGCCTTTGTCCAGCAGTGGACGATTTTCGGCTGATATGTTGATGATGATGTAAATAGATATTGTCATTATACTATGTAGTTGTGTGAAGAGGTACGGTTGTATGGAACCCTAGGAGTGCTAGTCCGACACGCACTTGGCCGTTTTTTATTTCTGATACCTTACAATCTATATTTCTGCAATGAAAAGTGTCCCCTCTTGTTCTTCGGGCTTATTGTCACCTCGTGGGGCAGTGCTAGAGAGGACAACGGCGAACAATCGAGCTCTATGCCAAATTCCAACCAAATCGATCCAGCAGCTTGTGCGTGAGAAAGTTACAAACAGACAGACGGACAAAATTTCGGATTTATAATATTAAGTAAGGATAAAGATAATATTTGCCGCATCATTGCCATTACCAGCATTAGAGAGAGAAGGCTAATCGTGCAGGGGATCATCCATCAACCCGGGCCAGTCATCGAACCGCAGATTGCCCTCAAATGGGCTCGGCCATAGACAAACTCCTGAATATAGATATTATAGTTGATTCGAGGGAGTTACAGAAAGCGCGCCGGCACGTGTTGGTATATTACGAATTTGCCGCAATTTTACCGCTTCTAATCTGGATTGAGGTAACGTTCCTATCTGGATATACCTACACCTGTCATTTTATTAACGATAGGGACTAACCTAGCTTGTAATCTGTAGATCGTCATTTCGGAGAGTATGCCCAGGAGCTTTATGACATTATATCCTGTAACGGGGGGATTCCACCAGTCGTTAATTTTCCACCTATACACACGGAGCGTTTTGCTTCATCGCTTAGCATGAGTATAATTAAAAATCTATAATGAGTATAAATAAACCGCCTCCGTAGCTCATAGGCAAAAATCACTGGCTTTACACAGGAGGTCGCGGGTTCGATTCCCGGCGGGGTCAATTGTAAGAATCGGTTTGGATTGTGGTAGGGCATTTTCTAAGCCCGCCTGGCTAGCTACCACCATCTTACCTAAGTCTTGCCGCCAAAATATCAATGTTGATATCATTGGTGTGTTCCGGCATGAAGATAAGATAGCTAGTTCCCCATTGCGTTGGGGAATCTTGGTAAGCCCGCTTCCATCTTTGGCAACATCATCACTAACCACCAGGTGAGATGTTGTCAAGGGTTCACCAATTGGAAATAAAAAAAATATATTTCAAGACGAGAAAGAGTAGGCACTATTTATATATATGTACTTTGCTTGCGTGTTACATTTTCGAAACATTATATAAAAAAAGTTAAAAAAAACTTAAAACCGACTTCAAAATTAAATTCACTCATAAGTATGAAATAATATTATTATACTTAAATACACAACATTAACCAACAATAACGAAATCAAAGGTGGGTACGAATTAAATTAGAGGCTTAAACATTTTGTTGAGGTCGGTGTCAGCAAACCATCGAATCTAAACCATTTAATACGTAAATAACTGTGTGCTGGTACCGACCTCAAAAAAAATTTAAGCCCCTAATTTAATTCGTATCCGCCTTTGATTTCGTTATTGTGGGTGAATGTTGTGTATTTAAGTAAAATAATATTATTTCATACTTTTGAGTGAATTTCATTTTGAAGTCGGTTTTAAGTTTTTTTAAACTTTTTTTATTTTCTTTATTTTTAGTGGTAATGCTATCTATCTAGCAACGTTAAATCCAATCACCTATACTCACCAATATGAATTATCAAATCATAATACATGTGTTTCATTAACAGATACAGAGTCCTGTGGCTTCCATCATCATCTCAGCAGCATTAAAGTGAAGGAGTTAAATCGACCATCATCAGCTGATCTGAATAACCTGAAGGAATACAACTATCAGTCTATGCATACCTATACGTATATATCTATGTACAACATTAAAAATAATTTTCCTGCAACTCCTAACCGTTAAGGAGTTGTACCTACCTATATCAGCTTATCAACATGAGAATATGACTAACAGACGCAAGTATTTTAATAGCTTAAGAAAACATATGAATCACGTAATTCGTGCCTTTAAAATTCAAATTTTTCATTATTTTTGAAGGGTTACCTTCGATTTCCCTAGGATCCCATCATCAGATCCTGACTTGGTGACAATGGGACCCCCTTGGGAGTATACTCTTTCGAATGAAAAAAGAATTTTGAAAATCGGTCCACAATTGACGGAAAAATCGGTGAACATACATGAATATATATACAGTCGAACTTAGTACCTCCTCCTTTTTGAAGTCGGTAAAAAGAAAGTGTATAATGTGCGTGCCGCTAAAACTCAAAAACGAGTCTCGGTACGATCAAGAAATTATATGGTGTGGTAGCCCTCTACCCCCCCACCCCCCACCCCCCCTACATGAAGAAGGTTTCCGTTTTTTTTACCTGAAGGGCGTCCTTTTGAAGATTTAAACACGTGTCAAAAGGTATTAGACTCAGTAATGAGTAATGACGTATTCAGTCTCGCGCGAACTCGGTAGCGTTCGGGTGCAGAAAAGATGTCCTCCGAAAAAATCAAGTGTACTCAGTGTAATATCGTTATTTATAAACGAGTTACTATGTTTTGTGCAGAACAAAATTACTATAATGGATGAAGAAAGTTTGATTCGTCTAGGCGTGAGTTCTTTTACGACATCGGAAATTACGGATGCAAAAAATCTTTTGTTCGAGTCAATTTCTACAACTACCCGCAATATCTCGCGGCGTAAAAACAAGGAACAAAAGGATATCGAAGATATTATTTGTGTGCTGAAGAACACGGAACCAGACGAAACTCCAATTTTCGTTGCCAGACAACTGGAGAAGTTACCACCAGTATGCTTTGATCACATTGATGTTACAGCGTTACTAAAAGATATCGTATTGTTAAAATCTGAGATGAAGACCATGAAGGAATCCTACGCTACAACCGAACAGCTGGAGATCGTGAAAGCTGAGATTAATCATATGAAATTTGCATCTTTAGTTAATGTTAACCAAAAACGGGGCGCATATTTACTAGATTGTGATCTTGATAGCGGCCCGAGTGGTATTTTAAATATTTCTACCAATACCAACATATCACCGGAGAATAGAATTACGGAACAGTTGAATGGGCAGTCTTACTCATTACCGCGGACACCTGATAAGCCCCCGGTCGATGCCTCAGCCCGTAGTAGTGCCGTCACCTTCGCACTCGGCGCGGGCGTGACGGACATTAGCACTGCATCCACCACCACCACCGGTGCGGCAGCGGTCCAAGCGAGTGGAGGGAGCGTGCCGGTCCGTGGCGACTTACCTGTCGCTAGTTCAATGCCTACCCCGATAAACCAGTCTGCAATAACGAGGACGCATAAGACTTTGGGCGAGGCCGGCCCACCCGCTTCCGCTTGTACCTTAGCCGATTCTATTTCAACCTTAGCAGATTTAAATAAAAACAAAAATTTGGCGGATATAACAAAAATTGGTGAATGGTAAGAAGAAAGCCCTAATGAAGAATGGGCTCAAGTGCAGAGGAGAAGGCACAAGAACAGGTTTTCAGAATCGGAGGCGGTACGCGGTAAGGCTGCATTTAGGCCCGATGATAAGTTTAAGCCCGCTAATTTAAAAATAGCCTTGTTTTTGTCAAACGTTCACAAAGAAACTGGTGAAAAAGATATCTCGGAATACTTATTTTCAAAGACAAATGAAAAAGTCATTTTGCAGAAAATTAAAACCAAAACTGAAAAAGAATATAACTCGTATAAAATATTGGTTTCCAATACTAAGCTACACTTGTTCCTCAATGATGAGCTTTGGCCAGCTGGAATAACATGCCGACGATTCAGGCCCTACAGGGTTTCCTTGACGGACAGTGCAGAAGAGAACAGAGTCGCCTCCAAAATTACAATATGATTAACACAACTTTTGTTACATACAACTGTAAAAACATAAAGCGATCCATAGAGGGCGTACGACAGCTGTGCGGCAGTGCAGACATAGTTGCTCTACAGGAAACGTGGTTGTTGCCGGGGGACCTGCAGTACCTTGCAACCGTGCACGAGGATTTCGGCAGCGTGGGGACTTCAGCGGTCGACACGTCTGCGGGTATCCTCAAGGGCAGGCCGTTCGGTGGCGTGGCCTTGCTGTGGCGTAAATCAGTGTTTCCGATAGTGTCTGTGATACCCTGTGTGAATCCGCGTATAGTGGCCGTACGGGTTACGACAAATAATAGGTCAGTGTTGGTAATAAGCGTTTATATGCCTACTGATTGTGCAGAAAACCTAACGGAATTTACGGATTGCTTGAGCGCTATCAGTGCAATAATCGAGGAAAGTGCTGTCGAGTCCGTGTTCATACTTGGAGACTATAATGCGCACCCAGGTGAGCGATTTTGTAATGAGCTTTTAGAATTTTCTAATGAGCAGGAATGGACATGTGTGGACATTAGTAGATTGCCTTCAGATACGTTCACTTTCGTTAGTGAGGCTCACGGCTGTAAGCGGTGGCTAGACCACTGCGTCACTACCAACTCTGCCCTGCAGTGCGTCACGGATGTGTTTGTTAAGTATGACGTTTATTGGTCAGACCATCTGCCTTTAGTACTTTCGTGCAATCTCGACGTCATTCGTCAGAAAACTTTTGCGAAAGAGCCAGTGTGTAACGGTATCATATGGGGCGAAAGAAATAATGATCAATGTAGCTCTTACGAAAATATGTGCAATTCAAAGTTAAAGCATATTGATTTGCCTGTAGAGCTACGAGAATGTTGTGGCAAGTACTGTGATGATAGCGGTCATGCAAATGTTATAAATTGTTTATATAGAGATGTTGTAAATATTTTGAGTATGTGTGCCAAAGTATCCTATGTAATAAAACCTGTAAAGCGTAACAAACCCTTAGCCGGCTGGAACAAACATGTAAGCGAGGCTCATAGGAATGCTAGGCTAGAGTTTAAGAACTGGGTTTGGAATGGAAAACCATCTTCAGGTCCTATTCTTGAGTCTATGACTAAAGCACGAAAAATTTTCAAGGGTAAACTTAAATGGTGCCAAAATCACCAAGAACA
The DNA here is from genome assembly GCA_947284805.1 of Coleophora flavipennella. Classification (NCBI taxonomy): domain Eukaryota; kingdom Metazoa; phylum Arthropoda; class Insecta; order Lepidoptera; family Coleophoridae; genus Coleophora; species Coleophora flavipennella. Next base: position 895,339 of record OX369273.1, read on the forward strand.
AATCAAAATGGATTTGATAGCAAAGCACCATACAAACTTAGATTTTAAAAGCTTTTGGAAATGCACGAGTAGGTTGAATTCAAAATCTGGCATTCCTGTGAGCGTTGATAGTGTTTCAAGCTCAAAAGATATCGCACAGATTTTCAGAAACCGGTTTACTGTAAACTCGCCATTGGGACCGCCATGCCGGGAGTTCGATTCTGAAACCCGGAGTGCTGAGGTTCCCTCTGTTATACTAGCGAAAGAAATCAGGCTCGCATTAAAAAAGATGACAAAGGGAAAATCCCCGGGGCACGATGGACTCAGCGTGGAGCATCTGCGGCATGCCGGTCCTCACTTGCCGCGCGTACTCGCCCTTTTATATAACCTTTGCTTGAGCCACTCTTATCTTCCTGCCGATTTGATGCGAACCCTGGTTATACCTATAGTGAAAGATAAAAACGGTGATGTGTCGGACAGTTCAAACTACAGGCCAATTTCGCTAGCTACCATCATTGCGAAGGTGCTTGACAGTGTGCTTAACTCACATCTTACTAGGCATATCAAATTGCATGATGGCCAGTTCGGTTTTCGACCTGGTCTATCAACTGAGACTGCCATTCTCAGTTTAAAGCACACGGTCAAGTACTACACAGATAGAAAAACGCCTATTTATGCCTGTTTTTTGGACTTGTCCAAGGCCTTCGACTTAGTAACGTATGATATACTTTGGAAGAAATTGAAAGAGACGACGGTGCCACCAGGGTTCGTATCCTTGCTCAGGTACTGGTACCTCAATCAGGAAAATCGGGTACGGTGGGCCGGGGAGCTGTCGGAATCGTCCAGGCTGGAATGCGGGGTGAGACAGGGTGGTTTGAGTTCACCCGTGCTCTTCAGCTTGTACGTGAATGCGCTGATCGAGCGGCTTAGCGGCATGCGTGTCGGCTGCGTTATTGACAGAGTATGTGTCAACAACATTAGCTACGCAGACGACATGGTGCTGCTGGCTCCCTCGGTCGGTGCCCTCCGGGAGCTGCTCACGGTGTGCGAGTCTTACGCGGCTTCACATGGCCTTGTGTATAATTCTAAGAAGTCCGAGTACATGGTCTTCAAGGCTGGTACCAGGTGCCCATCTACCGTTCCTCCTATCTTTCTTAACGGTCTCCCTCTTAACAGGGTTTACCAATTTAAATATCTGGGACACTTGGTAACAGACGACTTGAGAGACGATGTAGATTTGGAAAGGGAACGCAGGGCGTTGTCAGTCCGGGCGAACATGCTGGCCCGCAGGTTCTCGCGATGTACAGCCGCAGTAAAAATAACGCTGTTTAAAGCGTACTGCACATCGCTGTACTCGGGGGCCCTGTGGTTCAGATACACCCAGAAGGCTTACAATGCTCTGCGAATTCAGTTTAATAACTCGTTTAGGGCTTTGTTGCGGCTGCCGCGCTTCTGCAGCGCCTCGTCGATGTTCGCGGAAGCACACACCGATGGGTTCGACGCCGTCTGGCGCAAAAAATCTGCCTCGCTACTTCGCAGGTTGCGCGACAGCCCCAACACAATCCTGCGGGCATTGGCCGATAGATTTGACAGTCCACTTGTGTGGACGTTAATCAATCGGACTAAATCTCCATTAATTATAAGGTACTAACATAGGTTAAGCTTATTTGTTTACTAACATACGTGGATCTTGTTGTCTGTAAAATAAATTTAAAATAAAAAATAAATAAATTACTGGCTGTCCGTCCGTCCGTCCGGTCGTCTGCGTGTCAGGGGTCTGTATTTCATGAACCATAACCATGCAAGTGTGCATTTCTATTGTCGTTAAAATAACAAATCATCATCATCATATCAGCCGAAAGACGTCCAGCCAGACTGCTGGACACTATACCCCAAGGATGTCCACGACGACCGGTCTGCGCTTCCCGCATCCGCAGCGGCTTCCCGCGACCTTCACCAGGTAATAATAAAATAACAAATAATAATAATAAAATAAAAATTAGATAACGTGATTTTTTTGAAAATTAAATCTTGTACGATGATACGTTGGCGCGGTGGTTTATAAGTCATCAGGTACAATAAATTGCGCGTAAAATGAAAAACATAGACTGAAACCTACCGTAATTAAATCAAGTGAAGTCGAATGTTACGTGAATGCCTAGAATTTAAGTGAAGGACTTTAATGAAACAAGCGCAAGAAAATTCGCCATGTGGAAAGTAGAAAATATAAACTTTGTCTGATTTTTGTGTAGAAGACGCAAACTCGGCCCTTTTTTGATTGCCCAAAGGTTACGTAGGTACATCGAGTAAATACACAGACGAGCGTTACAACCCGGCACCCCCGTTTTCTTTGCAACATTCCAATTTGTAACGAAATTAATGCTTTTATTTTTTTACTAGCTTTTTCCCGCGGCTCCGCCCGCGTGGACATCGTTTTTATGACTGTCTTTAAGGGTGATTAGTAAATTATTTCGTTTCCCACCTACTCAACCATCTCTGTGCAAAAAATCACAACAATCGAGTATTTTTTTAGTTCCCTCAGGAACTGCATCAGATTATGCTATTTTCCCGGGATAAAAGTAGCCTATGTCCTTCCCCGTGACACAGGCTACCCGCATGCCAAATTTTTATAAAGATTGGTCAAGGCGTTGAAGCGTGAAAAGGTAACAAACAAACAAACAAACACATTTTCACATTTATATTATTAAGTAAGGATAAGCTTTTGCCCGCGGCTTCACTCGTGTGGCTCACGAGTGTATAGGGGTCTTTACTCCAGCCAGATACCTCGGGAACTATGTCCGTCTATTTTACTTTTCGCCCCTCAACTATTTCTATGCATAAAAATCCTATCAATCCGTAGCTCCATTGCAACACTGACGGGCGCAAGCCTGGAAATCAGATTTTCCCAGATCCCGCGGGAAAAATCATAGGCTATGTGAAAATGTCATTTCCTAGCCCCTTGACCATCTCTGTGCAAAAAATCACAACAGTCCGTTGCTCCGTTGCGATGTTAAAGAAATCAAGCAAAAAAGATTATTTTTTTCAGTTCTCTCAGGGACTGTATAGAACTATGCTATTTTCACCGGATAAAAATTAGCCTATGTGCTTTCCCATGATACAGGCTACCTATTTGGTAAATTTCGTTAAGATTGGTTGAGGTGTTAAAGCGTGATGGGGTAACAAACAAACAAACACATTTACATATCACATCATCATCATCATCATATCAGCCACAAATCGTCCACTGCTGGACAAAGGCCTCCCCCAAAAATATATATATATATATATCACATCACACTAATATTATAAAGGCGAAAGTTTTTGAGTGATATTGAAATAAACGAGGGTGCGGACTATATTCCTGTAATTTATTTTCACAAAAACAGATAGAAAATTAGCACTGAGACAACGTAATTTCTCACAAAACAATATGACACTGACATGACAATATAGAAAAACAAAATAGTTATTGAATTTAAAAAACAAATAATTTATATAAAAAACTAGGCAAAGAGTTCGTAACATCCTGCCCCTCGTGCAGCAATGCACCAACTCATGTAAACTACATAAAGCCAAAAAAGAGCGCCTCACGTGGCAAGCTTAACAAGTTTTTTGAGGGGCCGGCGCAACGTACCCCCGGCCGTTGCAACGTCTACCACCCTGTTTATGCCATCTTTTCCAGGGAACAACTTTAAGATTCGGCCACGTGGCCATGTTCCTCGTGGCAGCGATTCATCAACAATAATGACCACATCTCCTATCTGCAGGTCTTGCCCATGATCTCCTTTAACCTTGGTTCGTGTTTGCATCGTCGGCAGCACCTCGCGCACCCAGCGGTTCCAAAAGTGATCCGATAATTTTAAAGCTTTCTTCCATTCGGAGCGTCCTATTAGGTCACGGTCTTCCAATGTTGATGGGAGAGTCTGATTTGATGAAGATCCGACGAGAAAGTGGAACGGCGTCAAGGTTGTCGGGTCATCTGGGTCCGTGGACACGTGTGAGAGAGGGCGCGAGTTTACAATTGCCTCCGCTTCCGCTAGCAATGTCAAGAAAGTTTCTTCCTTGGGACATCTCTCATTGAGCGTTGCTTTCAGTGCTACTTTTACCGTCCTGACAAGACGCTCCCAGCATCCTCCGAAAGTAGGCGCCGCAGCAGGGATAAAACTCCAGTTAATGCCCTTTGCGGCTGTAAAATCTTGAACGTCATTTGTGTAGAATTCGCGTAGGATTCGGTTTGCGCCAACGAACGCGGTTCCATTATCCGAGTATATGGTCTTCGGAATCCCTCGTCTGGCAAAGAAGCGCCTTAGACCCATTATGGCGAATTCGGCGGATAGGCTATGTACCAGTTCTAGGTGGAGGGCTCTTATCGTCAGGCATGTAAAAAGGGCCACATAGCGCTTTTCACGGCGGCGTCCAACGGTTATATTGACAGGACCAAAATAATCTACGCCAGTGTATGTAAACGCTCGCTGGTGATGAGCAAGTCTTGGTGGTGGAAGATCTCCAGTAGTGGGGTTTAGAGGTTGCGATTTTCGAATTCTGCAGAAGAGGCACTGGTTTGCGACAGATCTGATCGTATCGCGAAGTCTCAATAACCAGAATCTCTGCCTCATTTCGTTTATCACGGACTCGTGGTTCGCGTGACCCGCCATGCGATGGTAATGTTGCACCAATAACCGTGCGACTGGGTGGTGACCGTCAAGTAGGATCGGGAAACGTGAGTCGGGGTCGATGCCTTCTACGGCTTTAATCCTTCCAGCCAAGTGCAAAAGATTATCTTCTCCCAAAGAGGGCGATAGTTTGATGAGGCGGCTGCTTGAAGGAATTGGCTTCGAGTTGAGAACGCATTGAAATTCTTGAGAAAAGCTATCCAGTTGAATTTGCAGCAATATGTGCCTTTCAGCGGCTTTAATGAAATCGGCATTCAAGGGTATAAGAGTGGTGGACGTTGATGGAGAGTGGGAGTGAACGACCCCACTATTTGATTTGGAATTTCGAATAGAAGCCAAACTATTTCCGAAAATTGCCGCAGCTTGATGTACCCGAGCTGTGGCACGTAACAAACGTAACCAGTCACTGAAACGAGCTAAATTCGCTGTGACAGGAGTGGGTAAAGCTGATTTTACTGATGTCAGTCCCACCAGTTCGCTCGGCTGACACTTGAGCTCTTCGCGAACTGGTGCAACGCTAAGTGGCTCCGTGGGCCAGTCCTCCGGGGACTTTAAAAGAAACGATGGGCCGCTAAACCATCTATGAGTAGGGTCCAAATTGATTGGGCGCATTCTAGTCGCATCATCAGCCACATTTAAATCTGTCGAAACCCATTGCCAGTCTTTGACTGAGGAATTTTCTAAAATTTCGCCAAGCCGATGGGCAACGAAAGGCTTAAAGGCTCGCGCATCGCTGCGCAACCATTGGAGGACAGTCATCGAATCAGTCCAGAAGAATGTGCGAACTGACTTCTTTCGATGGCTGTCCTTAATGACAAGTGCCAAACGAGAAGCTATCAAAGCGGCTTGAAGTTCCAAGCGTGGTATCGACGTTGGTTTCAAAGGCGAAACTCTGGCCTTGCTTGCGATAAGAGTGAGCTTGATGCTGCCATCAGGGTACATCAAACGCCAATAGGCAACGCAGGCGTAAGCAAGCTCACTTGCATCTGCGAGAACGTGTAATTCTCTGTAGGAAGGCTCGTAGCCTTTTGCATTTGCATACCAACGCGGTATTTTAAGTGATGAAACTTTTTTCAGGTCTTGGAACCAATCAAACCACTTGGATGCTTCTGTTTGTGGGAGCTCTGTATCCCAGTCGATATTAGATCTCCAAGTTTGTTGGAACAATATTCGTCCCTTAATTACTATAGGTCCTAACAACCCTAGAGGGTCATACACGCGCATGACATGTGATAGCACCTTGCGTTTTGTCAGTGAATTAAAAATTGTTTTGCTAAAACCTGTTCGAAATCCTAAAACATCTGATATCGGATTCCATGCTACGCCTAAAGCTTGGATGCAATTGTTAGATTCACCAAGGTCGACTTCCAACGGCTGAACGGCCCTTAAATTCTCAGAGATAAGGTTGAGTGCCCCTGGTTCGTTAGAAATCCATCCTCGCATTTCGAAGCAGGCTGCGTTGTGCACAGTTATAATGTCTGCCGCTAACTGAGCTGCTTCGTCAACGCCATCTTGCGAGTCGATGTAGTCATCCATATAATGACTGAACAAAATGGCGTCTACGGCTTTCGGGTGTGTTTGTGCGTGCTCCTTAGCATTTTTATTTTTTATGAACTGCGCAATAAAGGGGCTACAGCAAGCACCAAAAATGACAGATGTCATTCTAAACTCCTTTATGGCCTGTGTTTTGTCAGATCTCCACAGAAACCGAAGAGCGTTCCTGTCCTGCTGTCTAACCCGGACCTGAGGAAACATCTCTTTGATATCTGCGGTCATTCCAATGCGACCCTCCCGGAAACGAAACAGTACCTTAAGCAACGGCTGGAGCAAGTCAGGTCCAGAAAGCAGTAACGAGTTCAGGCTCACCCCTTCATTCCTGGCTGCTGCGTCATGAACTACTCTAACCTTTTTTTTTTGGGGATGGTACACACCGAAATGTGGGAGGTAAAGACGTAAGCCGTCAGATTTCTTATTACGTAACCGTAAATTATCCGGTTTTTTTACGCAATGTGTGTAATACGTATCTGGAGCACACTCTTCAGCGTAACCCTTCGTGATCATGTTATTTATGAATGCAGTGTATGCCCTAGCAAACTCTATCTCTTTAGACATACGTCGTTCTAAACTTAAAAAACGTGACCTGGCTTGTGGGTAGCTGTCTGGAACATGCTGTATGTCGTCGCGCCATGGCAGACCTACTTCAAACCGACCAGTGGGTAGTCGCCTGGAAGACGATTCCAAAATGTCAACTGCGCGCTGGTCTTGTTTGCTATGCAGTGTTTCAGTTGTGGTTATACCTATGGAGTCGAGTTTGTATTGCTCTTTTATCAATGTTTCTAAATTGTCATCATAGTTTGTATCCAAGTGTGTATGGTTAACGAAATCAATCAACTTCGTTTTGCTAGAAGCAACGCCGTATAAAGTCCAGCCCAGAGCTGTCAAGCAGGCGACGGGCTCGTTTCTTCTACCAATTCGAACCTCACGATTGATTGTCAAATGCCAATGTTCAGCTCCTAGGAGTATAGTTGGAGTGGCATCCTCGTATGTCAGAACGTCAACCAAGTCGGCCAAATGTGAAAAAGATTCGATCGTTTCACGTTTGACCGACTGTGGGCGCAAACACAAAGACTCCATGGATCGAGCATTTTTTACTAAGAAAGTTTCCTGAGTGTGCTTACCCTTAATGTGAAAATCGACATATGATATTGTGGTTCTTCGTTCGAGACCACCGATGCCATTTACCGTTATGGTCTGTTGTGGCCCGGTCGCCCCTATACGTGCGGCAATGCTGGAATCTATGATTGTCGCGGTGCTTCCGTCATCAAGAAGTCCGTACACGTTACAGGTTCCAGCAGGGCCCGAGACAGTAACCGGTATTATCTTCAAGTAAGCACGAGGACGAAGAGCTAAAATCGTGTTTGGTTTTTGTATGCCTGTAGAGGTTGTAGACACGATCACTTTTTCACCAGTTGATTCAGAAGCACTTAACGTAGGGTGTGTATTATTTTCAACAATCATTGAGTGTGTATTACTATCAGTCACTAGCTCATTAAGCGTATTTACGAGCGGCGGCGTAGGCTGACGGTGAAGAAGCGCGCTATGGCGTAAGGAGCAGCCATCGACGCCACACGGATTCACCTTGCATGTTTTCCACTGGTGTGAACTAGCCCTTAAGCACCTATAACAAATTTTTGCTTCACGCAACCACTGCCATCTATCATCGATAGACAAAGATTTAAATTGTGAACACTCCTTAATGTTATGATCTTTTTGGCAAAATAAACACTCTTGCTTTTTCGTAGAGATGGCTTTAGAAAGAGATTTTGATATTTTTGACTGCATAACAGCATTATGAATATTTTCACGTTTGACTGGTTTTTCAAAAGAAATGTTGTGTTGTAGTTGTGTCGCACTAAATTCCGGTGACAAACCGAATCGTATATGCTGATCTAACTCACGCCTTAAAAAGTCGGAAAGAATTTCTAATTTGGGGCGTCCTGTAGTATCCTGTGCCGCGAAATCTGTCCACCTAATTTTCATAGTAGGGTTGAGTTTTCCAAGAACAGCGTGAAATAACTCAGGCGAACACAAATATTCAAAATGGTTTAGCAACTTTATTGTAGATATCGAATTACGTACCCGATTGGATAGAACCCCGAGTTCTTTGAGGTCGATACCTAAACGTGGAAGGTTTTTTAATGATTGAACCTCCTTGTAAACGATGAGCTCCGGGCGCGCGAAGTTATCTTCCAGAGCGCGCATGACTTCTTCTGGGTTCTCCGTTGACATCAATAGTGCCGCCACGGCCTCGCGCGCGGGCCCGCGGAGCGCATTATCAAGTCGATTTATGTTATCTAGCGGAGAAAAACTAGCTTTAGTAACATTGTAGGTACGTTTGAATTGTAACCAATGTAACGTATTGCCGTTAAAAAAAGGTAATTCCATCTTCTTTACACCAGCGGCAGAGGCAAGAGCCTTCGCGGCTGCCGCGGTGTCGGCTACTGCTTGTAAAAGCGTGACAGGTTGGTCAAGCTCCGTAGAAATGAGCGGGGCCGTATAGCCGACCGCCTCGGATGCTTTATTGATATTTCGTATCTGTGATTGTCTAGGGAGAGGGTTAATAGGAAGTGCAGTTGCCCGCGTGGTCCTCGGTGGTGGTACCGAGCGACCGGGGGATGGGACAGTAAAGTCTTGATCACATCCTACTGCAATGACGTCTCTATCAACACAGTTGTCAAAATTGTGATTTTCTACCCATTTTTCTGTTCTACTTACGCTTACCCGTGTTGAACTGTGATGGCTCGCGCGGCTTTCCGCGCGACTACTTCCGGCGTCAGCATCGATCGCCGCCAACTCGGCTTGCAGTTCGCACTCGTCTACCTGCTGCTGTAACGCGGCGAGCTCCCGGTCGCGCGCGGCGAGCTCCCGTTCGCGTTCAAGGCGGCGACGTAGGACGTGCGCTTCCGCCGCTGCTTTTTGTGCTCTCACAGTTGCCGACGAACGTGATGAACAGCTTCGCGCAGCGTGTTCATCATGTACGCTTTGGGCCGGCAAACCGGAGCTTTGAGGCTGAGGAAGCACTGAGTCGCGGCCGGAATTGGCTGACATTATCTTACTTTTACTACGGGTGATCATGCGTAAACAAGAGGTAAAAGATGAAATGAAAGTTAGTAATTATATGATGAAAAATAGGCACTGAAAACTTACGAAGGACCAATGAAATAAACGAGGGTGCGGACTATATTCCTGTAATTTATTTTCACAAAAACAGATAGAAAATTAGCACTGAGACAACGTAATTTCTCACAAAACAATATGACACTGACATGACAATATAGAAAAACAAAATAGTTATTGAATTTAAAAAACAAATAATTTATATATAAAACTAGGCAAAGAGTTCGTAACAGATATGTTTGTTACTTCTTCACGCAAAACTCCTGAACGGATCTGCCTGAAATTTGGTAGGTAGATAGATTATTACCTGGATTAGGACATAGACTACTGCGGCTCGCGCACTGCAAAAATCATAGAAACGTTGTCCTCGCGGGTAAAGCCGCGGGAAACAGCTAGTATATAATATTAGCAAGGATTGCTTTTATTTGTTTTATTTAATAAATGTTATTTAGTTAGTTATATAACAGTTTATTGTGTACAAATAAGATAACAAACAGACCTAAAAGAAAGTCATACAAAGAGCATTACTTATTTCTTATATAAGAAATTTCTTCCAGCAAACCCGGGAAAAAGTTAGTTTGACGTTGTTAAATTGACGTTTTGTCATTTATTACCGTGTATTCAAAGTTAGGTCTTCCAAATGACCCTGCCTGGTTTTGACGCTACGAGTGTATGTATCGATCACCTAAGATCACCTATATTGTTTCACAATGAACTTTACACAGTTAGAAATATACACTGAAAACAGTTAGCATCAGAGCTAAAATTACCTCCAAGGAACAAGCAGGCGAGATATCGACAAAGCGGCACTCCACAGAACATCTGCTAAATTGGTTTATCTCCTGACCTGCTGCAGCAGCTGCTAATCTAACTAGCATTGCACCAGAGGCAACGAGAACGTTCAGTGTATTTTTGTGTATCGGATCAATGTTTGCTTAAGTCTTTATATTCGTGATGTAAGCAATAGAGGGTAAACTTTTCAGCCCAAAGTCAAGACTGTGACAAAAGAAACCTATATGTTCGACTCGCTCCACAGTTTAATCTTTATCTTTTTCCTTTCCTTCATTTCCTTTTTCTAGTCTACGTAATATTTAGACAGGAAATTGAATATGATAAAGGAACCGCCTATACTGTGTGTTCCTATCTATGTAATACGTAACGATAGTCATGTATTTTTTTTTAATGTAGGCATTTATAGTGCTTAGTAAAGTCTTTTTAAAGACCATAGACAAGTTACAACGGTCACCTGGCCCCGAACTGGGATTCCCTGCACCATGGGAAACAGAGACTTACATACTCACGGATCAGACAAATAAGGTTGGATTGGAAATGTGCGCTCAGGCAGGCGCGCCACAAGTATGATTAGACAATCATACTTAACCTAAGCACGCGTTCATACTTTTTCTTTGCGTGTGGTTGTGTGTAACGTACGGACTCTCGAAATCGTCTGAGACACAAATGCAGCCCTGTGTTCTAAGTGTGTTTTGGTTATTAGTGCGCGCATTTCTTGTGTAGTGGAGTTGATGGGTGGGAGACAGGCGGCGACGCTGGTTTTCAAACAAAAGTGTGACTATTGCCAATCTAACCTTATTTATCTTTTCCGTGGACATACTTATAGCTACTTAAAAACGTCTAAATACACACAGCAAACAACCTGTTTTTCACACAATTACGAAACACATTTAAGATGGCGGCTGAAGCGGAATGTTTGCCCTGGGTGGGGATCGAACCCATGACCTTTGGCCCAGCAGGTAGGATCTGACCACTAAACCACCGCGTCAGTTGAGTATGTACGGCAAAATGGCTTTACTGTAATGTAATTAATGAATTTATTAAAATTTTTCAACTTTCACTTTTAAACAGAAGTGTCTCTATTAATTATAATGCTCTTTTATTCGAACAACCTGTGCAAGCAATCGACATTGGCAAACAAACCACGCACAATGCAGTATGTTACACTATCGCTTCAATGTCGATACCGTCCTGCGTAACAATTCGTTCAATGAATTGTGCAAAATTACGACAGCCAAAATTCAAGGCCAGTTCACGAACAATAATAATAATTCCCGACAAGACATTTTTGTCACTTACTAGCCGGACGCTATGACAGCGTAAATTTTTGATATTACCGTGGGAATGAAGACGTTTTCCCGGGGTAAAAAGTAGCCTATATGTGTCCAGGACCTAACCAGTATGTGTGCCAAGTTTCACCCTGATCCGTCCAGTGGTTGAAGCGTGAAAGAGTAACAAACATCCATACATACATACATCCATACAACCATACATATTTCACATTTATAATATTAGTAGGACTTTTCAACCGACTTCCAAAAAGGAGGAGGTTCTCAATTGGACTGTTTGTTGTTTTCTTAGTATGTTTGTTTCGCGATATCTTCGCAGATAGTGAACTGATTTTCATAATTCTTCTATTATTCGATATGGTATACTGCCAGGTTGGTCCCGTATAAATTTCATCAAAATCTACTTAGTATTTATTTTACAAAGTTGTTGCGATGGAAGTCGGTTTTAACGTGTTCAAGCGTTTTCAATTACAGAACAATATTTGTTACTGTGATTATAGAAAACTATGTAGGTACCAACTTATGTGCTGTCTAAAGTGGATCCCTTTTCTTGTTTGTTTAGGACCCCTCTTTAATTATGAATCAAGGTTGAAGACACAGTGCATGGTTCTCATCCAAATAGAGGTACCTACGTATACCTAAGACATACTACTTCTAAGAAGGTACTAAGTTTGTCTACAGATGAAACTTATTTACGCACAGGACAGTGTTTTAGGTAAGAACATTTATTATAATAACCGTATCATATTTAACTTATAATATGCTGAAGATGTCTTAAGGTCTTATATGCTGAGAAATTATTATTTTGACATCGCACTACACTAATTCCGTTAGTTTCAATTGTGGACTAGGTGTCCCGGCGAACTTCGTTCCACCTTACACTACACTACTCTACCCTCTCCCCCCCAAACCTACCCTTCCCTATCTTTGTTGAATTCGGAACCCTAAAAACACCACAATTAGCGTTAAATAAGACATTACGCGCAAAAATAAAAATAAAAAAGGTATGTGATACGATGAAGCTAAAAATCAGCGACATGATGGAAAAAGGCCCAAATTTTGATCACATATATAGAAAAAAACAAATTACAAAGAAGATAATATCAACACAGATTGAAAAGAAACTAAAAATATGACTACGTTACGAACTTTTCCCAAGAAACCTGTGGTCTATTCTCATTTCCAAGTATTCGAATTGACCAGTTATTAGTTATAGGATTGGCATCATCTGATCCGATGAAAAGTGATGATGATGATGATGATGAAGAAGATGAGAGATGACTTTAAAAGTGTTAAGGTAAGTAAAACGACCTGTTCCTAAAAGTTTATAAAATCAGTTTCAAGTTAGCAAAGGAACAAAGCCTAAATCAATTTATATCAACAAATTTTCTATAGCTTGTGAAAGGAATTAAAGTAAATTGAGTTTGCGTGAACCCTTCTCACCGGAACTTGTTACAAATCAGGCAGAGGATGTCTACGCAACGTGAACCTTCCCAGGAGCTCAGTATGTTGAACCCAGGTGCTTAGGTTATATTGTGTGGGGAAGGGGAATCGATTTGCCAAAAGCGAAATGAAATATTTGCCATGTGCGATAGTTAAATCAAATACTGAGAAAAGTTGTTACCCCGAGAATAGGGATGACGAAAGCTAGTCATCTGAGTTACTTTTTATCATCTGTCAAAAACGAGATTATGGTCTAAAAATGTTTGAAATAGCTAGGCGTGACGTCATAGTTTAGCAGCGTCATTTATATGTACTCATTTTGTGATTTTGGTGAATTAAAAATCGAAGACTTGATGGAAAACAAAACGAGTAAGGTTTTCCGAAGTTAAGTAGGAGGACAATTTAGTGATCAAGAGTTCATAATTTATTTCTGATGCTGTCGTCATCCCTATTGTATGTAGGTCTGTATGAGAAGGAGGAAGAAGTGAAACTGAAGTGCAGACTTAAAATATTAACTTGCCTACTAAGAAACTACCATGGATGATAACGAGCAAATTATTTATGACTTTTTTGGGAAGTCGGGTAAATATCCTATGTCACTCTCGAGAGCGGAGCGAATCTAACGATACTTCTCACTCTAACATCCATCAAGCCGTTTAGAAGATATCGTGGAATGAAAACAGTACACGCCTTTTTTGTGTACAGTCGTGAAAAAAGAATTAAAACCTCCTACAAAAGTCTGCCTAATACGAGTAAAGATTAATTAATATTTCATTACTCAAATTATATAAACCCCCCAACAAATTTCAGCTAAATCATTTTTATTCGCCTATAACATTTTTTATTACATCCAAAATCTGACCAGGGTCCATTAGTACTACAGGGTGTTTATTGTTTTTATTACCGCATCACCTCTTTATCTCTTGATTTCGTCAGGTTTTGACCATCCTAATGAACTTCAAAACAGATTTTCCCGAATCATAGCTAAAAATACTCTCGATCAAGTCACTTTCAAACAAAAAAATCTTAATCATAATCAGTTCACCCGTTTGGGAGCTACGATGCCATATGCACTTTTTTTGCTATTAGAAAAATGAAATTTGAATCTATTGTTTGAAATCAGTAAGAAAATGTTGTTTTGGACATTGCCGGACAGATAGCCTGGGAAGAAATACCGATTTTTTTGTGAACACAATGAGAAATTGAATTCGTCGAAATTTAAACCAATCACAGTTAATTTTCTTAGTGTTATTTAAACTGGGCAGCTTTTTTCGTGGAGGTGATGAAGTATTAGGAGCCCCAAGTCGTCACCTTAACCCTACGTGCCTGCTTCGGAACCCAGTCGGTATCGTACTGCATCCTTTATTTTTGGAATAACAACCTACAAGCCTGGCCTGCCTAAACCAGCTGCTATAACCGTGGAGTCACAACGCTCGGCTAAGTGCTAGCCACGATATGCATCCCACGACTGCTTCCCTTTGGAGATTACTGCTGACGACAACGCCCACCTCGGATTGAAACTAAAAGGCCTTAAGGAATTACCTGTGGATAAATAGGATAAGTGCAGCGAGGCAGGTTATTCTGTAAATAACCTAGTGGCAGTGGGCGGGGCACATAGCTCGTAGAACAGATGGCCGTCGGGGCACTAAAGTTTTCGAGTGGCGACCGCGCACTGGAAAACGTAGCGTAGGCAGGCCTTCCTCCCACTCGGTGGACCGATGAACTGGTGAAGGTCACGGGATGCCGCTGGATGCGGGCAGCGCAGAAACAGTCGTCGTGGAAATCGTCGGGGGAGGCCTATGTCCAGTAGTGGACGTCCTTCGGCTGATATGATGATATAACCTAACACATATTAGTTTGTGACGAAGACCTCGTTATTACTGTTTTAGTTGTAAGTAGTTTGTCTTTAGATCAGTCAAGTTTTGTTAGACCATAATCATTTTTAAAATTCTGAAAGGGATATTTTATGGCCCGACCAAATTTGGTTTTTGTTTCTTCATCTTTACTACTTCAGGTACAGAACAGATGGCCGTTGGGGCTCTAAAGTTCTCGAATGGCGACCGCGCACAGGAATACGTAGCGCAGGCAGGCCTCCCACTCAGTGGACCGATGACCTGGTGAAAGTCGCGGGAAGCCGCTGGATGATGACTACTTCAGGCGGTGTTCCTTGTAATTTTTATATATTTAATACCGTCTAGGTTTGTTAACTGAACATGAGCGTTTTTTTATTTTCTAAGTACTGCCAACGCAGTTCGCAGTTCTATGATTCTTAATTACATGGAATTTTAAATGGTGACGTTTTATTTTCAAAAATAACTTAATCTCATTTTCTCCTTTTCTTTAAGTTTGTAGTGTATCGCAGTTAAAGTGTGTCGTGATGTTTTAGTGTATATGTGTTTTCGATGCAGAAGCAAAATTTTACGTTAAGTAGGACCTAATCATATTATCTCTTACAGTTTAGTACTTTTTAATCATCATTCTATATTACACTGAAATATATAGAGACACACGTTAAACTTATAACACCTCTCTAATTGCGTCGGGGATTAATAACATGTTTTATTACTTTGAATAAAATAGCATTCAATAAAAACGTAAAAAATATTGACATTTTTTTTTTGTATAGGTTCAAGGTGTTTGTCGGCAATGCCATTGTCAGGGGGGTTTCTACCAATGAACCAAGCAACTCATGGTTTCACTACAACTTTGCTATAATCTTTAAAAAAAATATTTGGACTTCCCACACTATTGGCTAGTCAGCTAATATTTTTTTTGTGAGAAACACAAATATATATCCTTCAGATTTAAACGAAGTTGTAGAACAAAATTTGTTCAGGTCCATCAGTGGGAGGGCTCCTAGAAAGCAAATTGTCGATTAAAACAAGACCCTTACAGATGACGACGCGACGCCTTCTACCACCAGGCTCTGAAATTCCCAATCGTAATCCAATGGCAATTTCTAAATATTCCCAGCTACAGCTCAATTTGCATATGGAAATCGGGACGCCTTCAATCGGATTAGTCGGAAACAGTAAAAAAAAATCTCATCATTGCTTTGATATTCTAATTTTACACAGATTGTGTTTCATTTAATATTGCCAGTACTGCAGAAATATACAAGCAAATGTTTGAATTAGTTTATTTGCAAAATTCATGTTGTTCATCTGTCGAAGGATCCTTTCAAATTGAACGGTCTTAACTTCCATCAGAAAAAGATCAATAAGGCTTAAGCGAATCAACATCGAGCAAAATTGTATAGATGCTTGTCGTTAATTTTGAATCGATCACAGGCAGAAACGTACCTACTCGTATCTACTGAAACAAGGATTGGAGACGTGAAACTTTTGATCGCGCATCATCGATCATCAGAATATTGCAAGTCATTGTTTTAAATTCCCACCACGTTCAGCAGACGACGAGGCTCATTGAATGAATGGAAAATTTTGGACAAATTAAACAGATACCTACTCACAGGTCTATTTATATCCCAGTTCACAATTAGATATTGAGTAAAACGGTTAAAGTTACTTTAATTAAAACGTACTTTGAAACTTTACATTAATACCATTATGGAAAGACAATAGGTATCAATGTTTTTGCAATCACAAGAATTCTAAAACTTACCTTTTGTTAATCAAATTCCTTCAGTTATTAAAACCTTATTGGAATACTTCGATGTAGTTTGGTGATAATGAAGTGTCATCGGAGAATGTTCGTTACCAGAATAATTTTAACACGTAAAAATAGTCACAGTAGGTTGTTTTGCAAGAGCAGGAAATAGAGCGGCAAAGTAGTACACTGTTGGGCACACCTGGGCTAAACCTGGACATGTTTATCCAACGTTGTGACGAATTCAACACCATTCGGTAATGAAAGAGATGTAAAAATTGTATGCACAAACATAAGCAAGCACGCGTAGAGATGATAGATGACTAATCCTAACCAATTTAATTAAAAAAAAAAACACTTATCTAAGGACACTTGGGTGTTTGAGACGTGTCAAACGATATCTTAATTATCGAAATCCATTCAGCGGTTTGGAAGATAGGAGGTAATAAAGAAATTTATAAACATACATACAAGGACGTGTGAAAACATAACGCTTCCTCGGCACTCGGGTAAAACCCCGAGTACATTAAAATGTACCTTATGTCACTCAGGCGATCAAGACGAATCGAACAACATATCGCACTACAAAATCCATGAAGCCGTTTAGGCTACAGGCTAAGCCAAGGAAACAGACATACATACATACACGCGAAAATGATTACTATCCTTTTTGGGTGGTCGAATAAAAAGTGAGCTTCATTACTTACATTTACCATCAGGTGACATGATGCCAAGGGCTTACATAATGAGAATTAAAAAAAAACAACTTTAATTCTCATTGTTTCATCAGGCATTTAGTATTTTGAAATATATTTTTTTTTAGTTTTGAAAGTGATAAAATGATGACTACTAGTCATTTGAGTTACTTTTTATCATCTGTCAAAAATTATGTTTTGGTCTAGAAATGTTTCAAATATTTAGGGGTAACGTCACAGTTTTTAAGAGGATTGTGAAGCTGCAACTTTTCATACAAACTTTTGATACGTTGTCAGTCAGAACCAAGGTTAAGCTTGGTTTTTGTTTTTTCGTTTTGCTTGACGTTTTTATTTTTTCGTTAAAGTTAATAAGTTTAATTTTATTGTCGTTCACGTTTTACAATACTATTTACTAATAGTATATTAGTTAATACTAATACAAAACTAATTTCGGCCATTATTTGTTTATTTATAATCAGTAATTAAAAAAAACAAAACGTATAAGCCTATATAACTTTTGTTGTCATTTGTACTCATTCTGTGTTTTGATGAATTAAAAACTGACGACTTTATGGAAACCAAGGCGAGTAAGGTTTTTTAGAAATTCGGTCGAATAAAAATTTAGTAATAATAGGTTCATACTTATAGTTTATTTTTAATGCAGTCATCATCCTAATTGTGATGATTTTCTGCTCACTTACGTCCAGTAGACCAAAAGATTTAAGAAACTAGCTATTACCTAAACAAAACTATTCGGTAAATGTTCGGTGTCCCATTTTTGTGAAGCTTCGCTGTGAAAAACTCGTTAGAGCAGAGGCACAGAGATGTTACAAAGTATATATTCTTATATAGCTCGTGCTATTAGGCATTCATGTTACTTTTGGCACGACTACTAAACGATTTTGCCTTGGCCTTATCAGGACCAAGAGAAGCGATTTTTTCGCCAAATGGACTACCTATCATAATATTAAGTCGAAGAGAAAAAGAGGTTTCCGTACGAGACTTATTGAGTTAAACATACAGGTTGTTATACATTGAGAAACTCAGAGACTATATGAGAGAGAGAAATATTATGTTCTGAGGTATATGGTTATATTATGATAATAGATTTTTAAAATACGTTAAACTGCTTTCATAGATTAAAAAAAAACTCTTAAATGACTCGAAGCCCGTCGTTTAAAAAATGAACTGATTTAATTACAAAAACTTAACCGACTCCGTGGCGTAATGGTTAGTCCATTCGCTTCACACTTGGGGGTCGCGGGTTTGATCCCGGCGGGGTCTAACTTTGTAAGACTTGGTTTAGTTAGTGGTAGAGCATTTTATAAGCCCGCCTGGCTAGCTACCACCATCTTTATCTAAGTCTTGCCGACAAACATCAATGTTGACAGCATTGATGTGTTCCGACATGAAGATAAGATAACCAGTTCCCCATTGCGTTGGGGAATATTGATAAGCCCGCTTCCATCTTCGGCATCATCGTTACTTACTATCAGGTAAGATGATGTCAAGTGCTTATCAACAATTAAAATTATCGCAAAGTTCACTTTAATATTAAAATGCAGCATTTTTCCATAATTATAAAGTGAAATGTCACTCCATTAGACTCAAATTGATCTTAAAAAAATGTGAAAAAAAACCCGAAATATTTGGTGTTATTCAAAAGACTAATGCTTAGTCGGTTGTTCTGCGAGGACTAGCCCACCACTAACAAAGAGCTGTATTTTTTTTACCTTTTTTATTTTTTAACTAGCTTTTGCCCGCGGCTTCGCCCGCGTGGACATAGCTTTTATGACTCTTTTTGAGGGTGAGTGGTGCGCGAGCCGCAATCAGCTCGCAAGCGTGGACATGAGTTTTCTCCAGGTACCTCAGTTACTGTATCGGGCTATTTGGATTAGCAGTCTTTGTTACTTCCCACCCCCTCAACAAATTCTATACAAAAAATCACTTTAATCCGTTGCTCTGTTGTGACGCCACCGACGTGCGCGAGCGTAGAAAACAGTTGTCCCCAGATCCTTTTGAGAACTATGTCAGGGTACTTAATAGTGATTAATATCATTTTCCACCTTATCTCTGTGCTAAAAATCATGTTTTCGGTACGATTTTAAATAACTTAACGAACAAAGAGTATTGTTTTAGTTTCTTCAGAAACTGCATCGGGCTATGATAATTTCCACAGATAAAAAGTAGTCTATTTCATTCCCAGTGATACAGGCTACCTGCATGCCAAATTTCATCAAGATTGGTATACGTGTTGAAGTGTGAATATGTAACAAACAAACAAACACATTTTCACATTTATGATATGAAAGTAAGGATTTCTAAATCTTAATTAACATATAAAGCGTCGGTGGCAGAACGGTTAGGGCCACCACCTCTTGTCCGGAAGGCCGTAGTTCGAATCCTGACACTTACCAATATCTATACGAATATCGATTTCATACTGGTATGTACGTTTATCCGACGCTCTTACAGTGAGAAAAACATCGTGAGCTTATGTGTGAAGTCATTCAACCCGCAATGGGCCCGCAAGATCGTCTAAGGCCTGATCGCCCTAACTTAGGGCAGGTCGAGCCCTTTGGTGGGGACGTATATAAACTGATATGATGAAATAACACATATACCTATTTTATCGAAAAACTAATTCAAATCATTGCATCAATCTAGTAATAAAACTTCCTAAAAATATTAATATGGGTCAAATCCTCGAGTCGTATCAGCTCCAAAGTAGCCCATGACGCACTTCTCGTTTGCCGCGCTGAATGGCAATAGACAACCTTAGCAGCAGGTAGGACCACACGTCACATCTCCTCTCTCGAAGGCGGACGTGCCTTCAAGACCCAGTACTTATTATGCTTCTTTCTCGCCGCAAATTGAGCAGCAGTACTGTACGGGTGAGAAGTGAGGCAGAAAAAGTAGAGTCCCAAAGCAGGCACGTTCCTCTCTTCCATAGCACCTGTTTAAACCCTCCGGCCTTTTGCCATCACATCGACTAAAGCCCAGTGGCTGCATCAAAGATGGAATATTCCATCTGGCCGATACCAGTGCCCTCCGAGTGAGGTCATTAAGGAATTGGTGACGTGGGAATCTTCACAAACAACGACCGCAACTCAGTGAGTGATGGCCAATTGCCTCCACCGTGGACCCGCAAATACATTGATGAGGTTCACAGATATTGATATTGCAGGCGGAGAGCAACTGCCACATGCAAATAGTCGCCGTCAGAAGAGTTCCCATATCTGTGCCTCCTGTTAAAAGAAGCTAAACTCGATTTATGTGTTTTTAATTTTTTTACACGATTGCAACCCAAGTAGCAAACAAGAATAGTGATTAAATCTTACATATCTTTACTCTATCTAAAGTAGGTTTTTGCTAAATCAAAAGTGATTTCTTGAAGTAATTATTTTCTTTAAGAGGAAATAGTTTTAAGCTACCGCTACTTTAGCAAATTAGGAATATCCAAAACCAAGTTAAGTATTCTCAAGACTATTTTGTATTAAGTATGCCTACATTTAAATCTAAAAACCTTTTTTTACTGTAGTCAGATTAATTGAATGTTGGCTTAAAACTATATTGAATAATTGAAGAATCAGTTTAGTCTTGCAAAGTAAAAGTTGATTTTGTAGATAAATTTAAGATGATTGTAACACCAAGTTCTAAAAACAGTTTTTATGAAGAACAACTTACTCCTCTCTGACTAATATAATTAAGTTTTAAGCAAAAGTACACTTAACGGGACGTTTTAAACAAAATAGAGCCAAGTGGAGAGATGAATGAGGTAGAAAAATTAAAGAGATCTGGCGGTTTTCGTAGGCGTGTTAAAAAATATAAAAATGAAACGACAAATAGTGCGCGTTCAAGTGCTGCGAACACTACCGATGCGACATGTTTTACTCAGAACTCAGTATTGATAGCGGAGACTACAGATTGCGATAAGGAAGATAACGCAGAAGATTTGGAGATTGATTTAGTGGACAGTGATTGCAATGAATCAAAAACTGAAACTGTTTTTAATTTAAGAACCCAATTAAGGAATTGGTCTATTGATCACAATATACCACATACTGCAATCAACGGCTTATTGCAGATTATAAACAAGCATGATCCAGGTGTTGTGCCAAAAGACGCGAGAACACTTCTGAATACAGCAAAATCACTAGCTATCGAAACTTGTGGCAGTGGAGAATACTGGCACAATGGATTCAAAAAAAATATTCTACAGTATTTTGAGAATTTAGAGACCAATATCAATTTACATATAAATGTAAATATCGATGGATTACCTACATACAAAAGTTCAAAAGTAGAATTTTGGCCAATTCTATGTAACATTCATGAGATGAACATTGTGCCTGTAATTACCATAGGAATTTACTGTGGTATTGGAAAACCTCGATCGAATGATTTTTTAAGACCTTTTGTAACTGAAATGAAAGAAGTTTTGCAACATGGTATTGAAATAAATAATTATTTAATATCGATAAAATTGCGATCATTCATATGTGATTCCCCAGCGAGAGCTTTCATAAAAAGTAAGTGGTAATTATTTTTCTTTTCATATACCGACTTAATGCTTATATTTAATAGGGTATATGCAGGAATTTTTTATCGTATTTCTTAACAAAATATGAAAATTCCATAAAAACAATGTCAAAAAGTGAAATGAAAATTTAAATCGGCCAAGAAATCCGGAAGATATAAGCATTTTCAACTACTAATTAGACGGAGAGATCCGATATGTAAATTTGACGACATAAAACACACGGTCCATATAAACGCTATGCTTTATTCCGTTTTGCTAGAAAGAGATAGAGATAAATCTTTAATGGTTTATATCTTGGTTATTTTTATAGTTATTCAAAAATATTTTTTGTATACCGTTCCATATGAAAAAAAAAAAAAAAAAAAAAAAAATGTTAAAGCAAAAAAAAAATATCATGCATATTCTCCATAATTTTTTTTGGGGAGTCCTATGTCCAGCAGTGGACGTCCTTCGGCTGATATGATAATGATGATGGTTTTTCATTTATATTAGTGGATATATAAATTTATTATTTGGTGGCATTCTTTCTTTTTAATAAATAATATCAGATGCATAAAAGGGAATCTAAATATTATTTTAATATGTACATAGGTAATCCAATTAAAAATAAAAACCAGACTTTATTTCATAATTTCAGACATTGCTAATTTCAACAGTCAAAATGGATGTCCAAAGTGCACTGCTGTTGGCGAATATTCGTATGAATCTCATTGCAATGTATATCCCAGGCGTGAGTTTTCTGAAAGAACAGACGAAGGATTTCGTAACAAAATATATGAAGATCATCATAAAGGGGATACTATTTTAACAGAACTGCCAATAGACATGATCTTGGATTTTCCAGTTAGTGATTCTCTCCATCTCATAGATTTGGGAATTATGAAGAGATGCCTATTAGGATGGCGTGATGGGTCTTTCCGCGGGTATCGCGTCAAATGGTCGGCAAATGATTTTGCAAATATTTCTCACATGCTAGTAGCCTGCAAACTCCCTAAAGAAATTCACCGAGCTGTCAGAGGATTGGATTGTTTGGCATTTTGGAAAGCCTCTGAATTTAGTACTTTTGTGCACTACTTAGGGGTGGTTGTACTAAAAAAATTTGTGCAGCCTGATGCTTATGATCACTTTTTACTTCTGTTTTGTGCAACAACAATATGCTTTTCCAATGCTTACTCCGCCTTACTTGATATAGCAGAAGTAATGCTGAAATATTACATTGAGTATTATGGCGATATCTATGGTGAAGCGCACATCACAAGTAACGTACACAATTTATCCCATGTCGTACAAGAAGTGAGAAGATTTGGACCTCTACAAAGTTTTAATGCTTATCCATTTGAGAATGAACTGTATAATATCAAACGACTATTGAGGACTGGAAGAAAACCATTGCAACAAGCAGCAAAAAGAATTATAGAAAAATCTCAAATACCTGTTGCATCCAAGAGTCATGAGGAGACGGAATATCCAAAATTGAAGGGAATTATTGAAATGCCGGATGATTTTAATATTTCTTTATTATCAGAAGAAGAACAAAATCAATCAACAATTACACTTCACACACGTATCGAATTCAATAACCATGTACTATCTAATAATTATCCTGATTCATGGTTTCTTACAAGAGATAATAACATAGTAAAATTTGAGTACGCTGTCTCAGTAATCAACAATTTGTACTGTTACGGTCGGCCTATAATAAAAAAAGAACCGTTTTTCTCAAAACCAATACAATCAAGTCATTTAAATATTTACGTCAGTGATTTACAAACTTCTGATATTAATATCCTATGTGCACTTCCTAAGTTGAAATGTAAACTCGTAGTTTTGTCTTACAGCCAGAATGAATATGTATTTATGCCATTAATTCACACATTGAAAGAATAATTTTTTTTACACACAAGTTTTCAAAAAGAGTTATATAAAAAAAGATTAAACTTATAATAAAATAAAACTTTATATCTAAAAAAACACAAGTACAGTCGACTGCCGCGATAATTTAGTTAACGGCCGCTCTGGACCGATGAAGTTTTTTCAACTGATTATGTATGAATTTAAAGAGGAATTTGTATAGTTGTACGATTCTAGTGAAAAATTTTACAAAATTAAAATGCTGAGAAAATATCATCGCAATCCAGCGACCCTGCCAATATGTCAATGCAGCCAACCGTACAATATTAAAATTATTGAATGTAAGCAATACACAATACATAGTTTTTCAATCAATAAAAAGTAGTTACTAAAAAATATAAAGTTGTCCAGATTTTAAAAGGAAAGGCTGTGAACACAAGCGTACGAAAATAAACGATTTTCCATATAAAAAAATAGTAATGAGGAAAATGAAAAAATGATACTAAGGAATGTATTTGAGTTCACAACCTACCTATGCTATTAATGTGTAACTATTTTATTCCCACTCACTATCTGTACAACTCTTTTGTGTTTTTGTTGTTTTTACTTTTCTCTTTCGTTTTCTTCGCCATTTAAGTTATCTGCTCCACTTTCATTTGGCAAGGGTACGTTCATAGCAGCCTCTTCATTTGGCATCTGTGGAGGTGGAGGGGACTCATTGTTAATACTGGGTACGTTTATAGCAGCCTCTTCATTTGGCATCTGTTGAGGTGGAGGGGACTCATTGTTAATACTGGGTACATTTATAGCAGCCTTTTCATTTGGCACCTGTTGAGGTTGAAGGGATTCATTGTTAACACTAATTCCATTTTGTTGCGATTGCTCTATGTTATGATCATTTATAGCCTGTTGTTTCTTAACGCGTAGCTTACTTGTTCTTGTTACAGAATTTATTTTGTTTTGTAATCTTGGCTTGGCGTTTTTTATTACAATCTTAAAAAACTTGTCAGCATCATTTTCTGTGAAACACATGTCTGATTTCCTGATAATATCCAAAAAACAATTTCTTATTCTGGTATAATATTTAAACGGAATCTTCTTTTCTGCATTTGAATCTCTAGTTGACCCGGTCCAATTACAGTGAACAAAAATCTGCCTTGTGAAAAAATAATCAACAAGCTTGTAGCATGAATCTACTCCTTTACATTTCCCAGAATTTCCGCATATAAATGTCAACTCAGTGACCAATTTATGGTAAAATGTTTCGTCCTTTAATTTTGATTCTAACTCTTCGAAATCATTTTTGGAGTTAAGTGGCTGAATAGGCAATCGATTTAAATGCTGTTCAGTTGGCTTTGCCCTCATATTTACTCCCATTAAGAAATCAACAGATGCTTGTAAACACGCCAACCGAGACAATATTTTTTCTTGATTTTCCAAGAGTTGCGCAAGAACTTGATTTTGTGTTACAGTAACATACGTATCTGAATTTGGTTCAGAAAGATTAGAATAAGATTTGGAGTCACATCTGTTGCTGTCCAAATTATTCATGAGTGCCACAGCTGGTGGATTGTCGTTGGCAATCTCCATGTTATGTTTGGAAGTTGATGGTAACAATTGCTCTGCGTCCGTCCTTATGGTTATTAACATTGAATCAATATTGTTTTCTACTTCGACATAATTTTCATCTGCGGGAGCCTGGACGTTTGCCACTGAATTCTGAAATAATTTTCGAAAAATCTTAAACCTTTTAGGTTACTTCAAAAACATAGGACTTTCATACAAAATTCCAACCCCCGTTTTACCCTCTTAGGGGTAGAGTTCCATAAAATCCGTTCTTAGCGGATGTCTACACCCTATAAGGAACCTACCTGCCAAATTTAAAGTTTGTAGGTGTTATAGTTTTTGATATTTCGTGATTAATCAGTGAGTGGTATTTCGCTTTTATATAAGGTGTCCCAAAAATGAACGATAATCCTGTAACTGCGGATAGGTAAAACCATAACCTATTAAATGCTAAAATTTAAGTTATGTAAAAGTCTCACCATTTTCGAGATATTAACATTTGTTTTTTCTAATTTTGTATGAAAAACGCATTTGTTTAAATGCTTTGTGATTTTCCAGAAAAAACTTATAAATATAATACAGTTGCCTAAAAGGGTGAAAACTTCCTTATTTTATCAGGTTTTCAACTCACTAAAATAGTTAATATTATATAAATTAGTTCCAACAAAAACCAATGATTGTTGGCAAAAAGGTGCCTAAAATCCCATACAAATTTTTCAACAATTTTATATGGAAAAAATCAAGTTGAAATTTTTTGAATGAGCCTGTGAATTAAAGTAAATCAATGATGCTAGAGTGTCACAGATCGTTGAAATGCGAAAAAACATGAAAAATATTTGAATTTAAAAAATATGAAAATCATTTTGCTTGAAAATTTATATGGGATTTGAGGCACTCTTTGGCCAACAATCATTGGTTTTTGTTGGAACTAAATTATATTTTTATAACTATTTTGCTTTGTTGAAAAGCTGATAAAATAAGGAAGTTTTCACCCTATTGGGCAGGTCAACTGTGTTATAAGTTTTTTCTGGAAAATCACAAAGCATTCAGTGTTTCCCGATTCCTATAACTTGGGGATCTTCAAGGCAAGAGTGAATAGGCATTATTTGAGTCTGCGTGTACCATCCTCGACTGCATCATCACTTACTATCAGGTGAGTTGCAGTCAAACGCACTCAAATTTTTAATAAAAAAAATGAAAACAAATGCGTTTTTCATACAAAATTAGAAAAAAAAATGGTATTTCGAAAACTAAGATTTTTTATTAAGGTCAGTACTGAGCTGGCCTATCAGCCCTCTAAGGGATAACGTTGACTTTTGGGACACCCTGTATATATTGATAATCCAGGTCCTAATATGTCTATCTACCAAATTTCATCCAGATCCGTTTATCTGTATTGGCGTGAAAGAGTAACAAACATCCATACATACAAACTTTCGCGTTTATAATATTAGTAAGAATTACCCACTTAAAATGCTTTATTTTTAAGAATACACTTTGCATAATTGGCCATTTCTAAAGATGTTGTATTTCCTATGATTGTGTTGAAAAATAAAAGACGATTCTGGGACTTCGATTACACCTCCAAAGTTCATCATCAGATCAACTTTAAAATACCAAAAGGATCTAATATTATCGGGAATAAGGCCTGAATCCAAATTTCAGCTCAATCGGACCCCTGGAAGTCACTCTAAAATCAATCACTAAATTTGAACTAAACATGCAAACATTGCAAGTTAAATAAAAGCTTTTAAAAATTACATCATATTAAAGTTTATCTGAGTAAATTTAAATAAGTCTTCGTAAAGTTTAATTCTGAAAGATCACAATGTGTTTGCTTGCCCATTGCGCACGCGCCGAATTATTTGTAATTTTCATTGTAAGTCATACAATAAAAACACTCAATCCATCCAATTAAAAAAGATGCTCCTACCGCCAAACCCAACAAGTTGAACCAAACAAGCCAAAGCTTTACGTGAATATAAAAAATATATCACACTCACGTATTATTTCATAATAAAATTCCCACTCTTGGCAGTAGTTGTCAGTTTGACAGGCAAATTGAGTTGCTGTTGGACCAATGCTAAGCGGAAATCATAATAATGGCGGCTTATTGTAATTAATTTAACAAGTCACCTACCTGGTATAATATCTGGTCATTCAAATCTATAGGCTGGAGGACTCGTGTATTATTCGACGGACGGCTTTTTTGTTTTGAAGTGCACGTGTAACTAGTAGCCTCTACATCCGTGTCAGACGCTTGCTCCATAATTTCTAGTTCTTGTTCAGCTTCATGTAATGTTAAGTACTCCCTCTTTCTAATGCACTCTATCTTTTTCCAGTTCTTTTTTGGGACAGATTCTCCATCATGAATTAATTTAACTTCATTCCGCTGAAGTGGCCAAAACAAAGACCCACTTTGCTCCCATTTGCTTGGAATAATTGTCAAAACTGTTTTATCGTTTTCTTTCGTTTGAACTATTTTAAACGGCATGGCAGATAAGTATAACAACACAGAAGTATTAAATCTGAAATAAAATGAATTATTATAAAGTATTATGTAAACCTTACTGCAAGTACGTACCTAGTAAATAGTCTTTGCTGCAAGTAAGTAACTACGTGTGTACTGCGAGCCGCCCAGAAGTAAACTAAACAAGTAGCTAGCCATGGTGATGCTGATGGGTAGCTCGTGAGTGAGCGATTAAAAGGAACTAGTTCACCTCTTCTAACTCAATCACTCTTAAGTTCAGCATAGTTCTTTAATCACAGAGTACTTTGGGTTCTTATTATCTCATTTAGTTCATCGGCTCACATCGATTCGAACAGGAATACGTACAGCTCTTAGTAATAGAAAGGAACCGCGTCGCAAATTGCATTTGTACGGTAGGAGTAACTGAATACGCTATATTTTTCTAGTTTGGTATTCAAAACAGACTCTACTGAAACTTAAAAATTAAATAATTAAATAAAAAGAAAACAAATATATAAGGGGGGCTACCATACAACATACTTGATTTTATTGCTCGTTTTTGCGCTATATTAATAACGGCAACAAGTAGACGCTTGAAATATTCATAGAAAATTAATTTATATATTCACATTAAAAATAAATAATTAAATTAAAATAAAACAAATATTTAAGGGGCTTCCATACAACAAACGTGATTTTTTTGCTCGTTTTTGCTCGATATTAATAACGGCAACAGGTAGTCGCTTGAAATATTCACAAAATATTGAGTTGTATTATCCACTTTTGCCTGTCAGCGATCTGGCTGAAGACCCAAGAGCCAGACTAACCCGCCGACACTATACCGAAGATATCCTGGACGTCAGCCTGTACGAGATTAGAATACCTCTCAAACAGCTCAAGAACAACAAGGAATTAAGGCTGAACTTCTGAAAGCAGGTGGATCACCGGTACTAAAAGCTCTTCAGAAGTTATTTAATTCCGTCATACTCGAGGGACAAACGCCTAAGGCATGGCACAGAAGTGTGGTCGTGTTTTTCTTCAAAAAGGGTGACAACACCCTGCTGAAGAACTACAGACCCATCTCACTTCTGCGCCATGTCTACAAGCTGTTTTTGAGAGTCATTACGAATCGTCTCGCACGCAGGTTTGACGACTTCCAGCCTCCCGAACAAGCCGGTTTCCGAAAAGGCTTTAGTACCATAGACCACATACATACACTGCGGCTGATTATACAGAAGACCGAAGAGTACAATCAGCCACTATGCTTGGCGTTTTTGGACTATGAGAAGGCCTTTGATTCAGTCGAAACCTGGGCTGTGCTACAGTCTCTCCAGCGGTGCCAAATTGACCATCGATACATCGAGGTGTTGAAGTGTCTGTATGAAAACGCCACCATGTCGGTTCGCCTCCAGGACCAGAACTCGAAACCTATCCAGTTGCAGCGAAGAGTGAGACAGGGAGACGTTATATCTCCGAAACTGTTCACCGCCGCCCTGGAAGATGTTTTTAAGCTTCTGGACTGGGGTGGACTCGGCATCAATATCAACGGCGAGTACATATCCCACCTCCGATTCGCTGACGATATCGTGGTCATGGCTGAGACTATGGAAAACCTAAGCACAAAGCTCGATGGCCTCAGTAAAGTCTCTCAACAAGTGGGTCTTAAAATGAACATGGACAAGACGAAAATAATGTTAAATGTCCGTGTCGCACCCACTCCTATAAAGGTTGGAGACTCTACACTAGAAGTTGTTGACAAATATGTATACCTGGGACAAACAGTCCAGCTAGGCAGGTCCAACTTCAAGAAAGAGATCAATCTACGAATCCAACTCGGCTGGGCAGCATTCGGGAAGCTTCGCAATATCTTCACGTCCCAAATGCCGCAGTGTTTCAAGACTAAGGTCTTTGACCAGTGTGTGTTGCCAGTGATGATTTACGGAACTGAGACATGGTCGCTTACTATGGGCCTCATAAGAAGGCTCAAGGTCACCCAAAGGGCAATGGAGCGTGCTATGCTCTGAGTTTCTCTGCGTGATCGAATCAGAAACGAGGAGATCCGCACGAGAACTAAAGTAACCGACATAGCTCACAGAATCGCTAAACTGAAGTGGCAGTGGGCAGGGCACATTGCTCGTAGAACAGATGGCCGATGGGGCAGTAAAGTTCTCGAGTGGCGACCGCGCACCGGAAAACGTAGCGTAGGCCTCCCACGCGGTGGACCGATGACCTGGTGAGGATCGCGGGAAGCCGATGGATGCGGGCAGCGCAGGACCGGTCTTCGTGGAAATCCTTGGGGGAGGCCTTTGTCCAGCAGTGGACGATTTTCGGCTGATATGAAAAAAAAAATAAAAAAAAAAAATTAATACTTAAGGGGGTCTTCCATACAACAAACGTGATTTCTATAGATAATGGTACGGAACCCTTCGTGCGCGACTCCGACTCGCACTAAGCCGGTTTTTCTTGTATTAACAATGTCACAGTTTTTCGGGTTCGGAAGTCAACAAGGAACCCTTATAGTTTCGCCATGTCTGTCTGTCTGTCCATCCGTCTGTCTGTCCGTCTGTCCGCGGCTTAGCTCAGAGACTATTAGTACAAGAAAGCCGTAATTTGGCATGGGTATATATTATATTAATCACACCGACAATATAGTACAATAAAATATTGAAAAAAATCGTTCAAAGCACTGAGGATTTGGTACTTATTAATGATCAGATACTTACCTCTGAATTTAAAAGTCCTGAGTTCACATAAACATTATAATTTTGTGACGTAGAGTAAATAATTTAATTGAATTGTTTTTTGCTGCATACACTTTCTCCCAACACAAAATAAAGAAGAATAACAAATGACGAGCTAAGAAAATATTAAGTAATTTAGCATTAAACTTAAGAATCATTTAATACCAAAATGTATTAAATAGGAATTTACTAATACTGTTTACAGTATAAGTTAAGTGTAATATCTCTTAACTAGAACTACTCATAGTGTAAATAGTCTTTGATTTGTCTAAACTAGCCTTACGAAATCAGTATTGTCTTAAGTCTTACTTCGTTAGGAAGAAGAGAATTTAACGCCATTTTACACTTTAAGTGAATAAATAATATACATTTTCCGCCACCTCTTTAACAAAAAATGGAGTACATTGGAGTTATACTTTTGTTATAGTAATTGATATTATCTTAATTTACCACATAATTATAGAAAATATCACATTATGCATTATACGCCACAAAAATTTTCATTTGCAATACTTTTATCCAAAATTTTTTGTTATTTTGTTGGTATTCTAAAGGCCCGTCTGCTTTATAGCACTTTCTATCGATTTTACACGAGAAACAATCATGCGTTTTAATTTCAAATGCATTACAACGACATAATACAGCCTTATAAAGAACTCAAAATTAGTTGCCTCATCGCCATTTTAATAAATCGTCAAACAGTTTTAGAATTCATATAAAAGTACACCATATTTCCTAAAAATACAATTACAAAGTAAAAAAAGTTTTAAATTTTACTTCATTGAGTAATGATCGTATCTGTGCAGTTGATGAATGAAAGCCTTAACTAGGTATTGTAGATATCTTCAAGTCTATTTTTATTTCTTAAGTTAACCTACAAGGTATCTTGAAACCAGTGTTTAGAGCTATAAAAAAACCAAACCCTTAAGTAGGGTTAAAGTCTGTCTAAACAATAGTATTAACTCTTTCTTAAAATTTACCTAAATTCTGTGCCCACTTTTAATTAACTGAACCTTGAGGGATATCCCTAGGGATATCTTGAGGGACATAACAGTTTTAGCCAAGACAACAGCTGGAATTCGTCTTCTTGCCTTCAAGATATCTGCAAGACCCTTTTAGAACTTTCCATTGCTACTTGGGAATCTATAAAAAAATACCTATCTGTTCGTGTATGAAACACATCGCTACGTGCCATAATTCCAGAGAGTTGTGTAAAAAGCGTATGCTGAAAAATACATAAAAGAAATCCACTCAAAAGTATGAAATAATATTTTAATGTTTTAACAAAACTTAAGCGCGTTTTATTATTCCTGCAGTGCCATCTATTGACATTTTGCTGCTATGATTATAATGTGTGGTATGTGTAGCTTATATGTTGAAAAAGTACTCTATATTTATTATTGTAAGTATCGATAGATAATTTCCCACGGGACCTCTTTTGTTTTCCTGGATAAAGAATACCCGACTATACAATGATGTTCAAAACACCCCATCCCAATGTAATGGTTTCATATTGTTACGTTGAGTCATTCTAAAGATACATTTTTTTGCATTCCTGCAGGAATCCTTATTTTTTTTGGGATTTACAATGTCCCAGTTTTAGTTCGCGATAAGGGTATCAACGTATAAAATTTGATTCTAATAGGTCAAGCCGCATTTTCGTGGTGAGCCATTCTATAACTGAATACTTTTGATTTTCCCACGGGAACTCTTGAATTTACCGGGATAAAAAGTATCCTATATGTTAACCCGGGCTATAAGGAACCACCATACAAAATTTCATCAAAATCGGCCTGGTAGTTTTTGCGTGATGCGCGAACATACAGACAGACAGACAGACAGACAAAAATTCCAAAAGTTGTTGTTTTGGCCTCTGTATCGTTAGTAATGTCTACCACAGTTATTATTTTCCAAAAATATTTCATGTACAGACACGGCCCCGTTACAGTATAGATATATAGATATAGATTATAGATACTCATTTATTCTTTCTTTGTAGATCATTATTTGTCATTATTTCAGTTTTGTGTTTATTTCAACTCAATAGTCCTTGTCATTATTTCAGTTTTGTGTTTATTTCAACTCAATAGTCCTGATAATTTAAAAGTTATGGCCCTTTTTAGTGAAGACTTTTAAGTAGTTTTCTGTTTTTGACGTGATAACGTCTAATAAATTGATGACACGAGCTGCATTCACGAGGAAGTGTGACGTCATTATCCCGTTACGAGACGTCATTGTCCCGTTACGCCAGTGTGACGTCATTGTCACGTTACGTCTGAGCCAAACATGCAAGCGAGAGTTGTACTTGTACTTGCTTGGGGCTTGGGGCCTGGAGCATGTGGCTTGGAGCCTGGGGCCTGTTAAGTTCAAGGTCAAGCTCAGTTAACTTAATGGGCCTGGGGCCTGGGCCCATTAAGTTCTAGGTCAAGGTCAATTAAGTTAAGTTAAGTTTTAACACGTTAAAAGGATTAAAAGTACTATACTTCCAGGATCTTACAAGAAGTGTCAAAGCGATCGATACTCTGTGAGGAAAGCACGTATCTGTGTGTGTCAATGAATTAAAAGTAACTAGGCTTCCAGGATCTTACAAGAGGTTACGGTCGATTCTCCAAAGAGAATCCAAAGCCAAAGAAATGCCAAAGAGTTAACTCACCCGACTATGGGCGGTATTTTACATCTCCTTAAAGATTTAGCAAAAGAAATTGTACTTTAGTCGTGTCGTCTAAAGTACACAAGCGTTCGTCTTGTGACACGTTATCACGTAAAATTATCGTTCGAAAAACGGACTTTACAGACAACATTGTTTTTTTTAATGTAATTTTTATACTCTTTTAATAGTTGTTAGTCTTTCAAATAAATTAATAATAAAATAAAAGATTTTTCATTATTATTACCTGATTTTGAGCTCCGTAAGTGAATAAAGGGCCATACCTTTTAAATTATCAGGACTATTGAGTTGAAATAAACACAGAACAGAAATGGTGTAAAATAATGTTTATTAAAAAATAATGAAAAAACAAACCATAAGAAATCACTGTTATTCAGCGAAAATATGATGCGTTCCGGCTTGAAGATAAGATAGTCAGTTTTCTATTGCGTTGTGGAATCTTGGTAAGCCCGCTTCCATCTTCGGCAACATCGTCACTTACCATCAGGCATTTCGTCGAGGCCATCAGGTAAGATGCTTACCAATTGTGAATAAAAAAAAAATAAAAAAATGTGGTAACGAAATTTTTCTGTAGTACTTATTCAATTAAAGTTAATTTTCTCGAAATAAGGGCCACATAACCCTTATTTTTATTACTGTTTGTAAGTGTCCCCAAGAGGCTCGAGTTTCCATACAAACGTAGTTCCGTTTTAATTTAAAAACTACAAGCCGGGTGGAACCAAAACTTTGCAAATATATTGAGTAGACACAAATCGATGTTTGTAGTTAGTTTTTGATGTAATAATATAAAGAGGAAAAATATAAGAGCAGTTTTAAACTTTCAGTACAAAACAAATTTAAGTCTTCGTTTAGTTGTGTTGAAATTTACTACGATGAAAACTAATTACAAACATAGTTTTTTGTCTACTCAATATAATATATTAATTGCAAAGTTTGGATTCAATCCAGCATGTAGTTTTTGTATTAAAACGGAACTACGTTTGTATGTAAACTCGAGTCTCCTGGGGACCCTTAATCTGCATGGACACACTTAATGAGGAAAATTAAAAAAAAAACCGATTTTTTATTATATAAATCGGAATATAATCGAATATTTTTTTAAAACTGGATATGTAGTTTCGAAGATTACCTCCTACATACAAACGTGCAAAATTTATCGCTGGGTGCGCAGTACTAGGTAGGGGTAATATAATCGATCGCAGCGCTCATAGTGGCCAAAAGTAAAAATAATATTGGCTCTGCCATCCGTCATATCTCATAGTAATCTGTTCAAACGTGGTTACCTAATTTAAAAAAAACCCGGTCCTTAAAATAATATTCATTTCGATCTGAAATCGATATTTAACTTATCACTAGGGATACCGGAACAATTATATATTATGTTTATTATTATTGAATGAAACCATTAAAGTAGCTTTATTTTCTTGTTTTACAGTAAAACTACAACTAAAAATGAAGTAAACAAACCCTGACATGTTCAAAATTAAACACACTTTTTGAATTAATTTCACATACATCATTTGATTTGATGTCCAAAAATGATTTTACAACCCTTTTTCCACCCAAATCAAGGTATCACAGATAGATAATTTTGGATTATAATAATATTTGTCACAATGTCATGATTCAATGGCAAAACGTCAGAGCCAACAAAGTTGCGGACGCTAGATGGCGCTGAACTCGTGCACAGAGCCATGATTATAAAGATTTTTGGAGTTAGCCCTCAGTGCGCGAGGACTCCTCGCTGACTGATCGGTTTTAAGGGTTCCTTAGTCAACAAGGAAACCGTATAGTTTGGCCGTGTCTGTCTGTCTGTCCGTCTGTCCACGGCGTTGCTCAGAGACTATCAGTACTAGAAAGCTGTAATTTGGCATGGGTGTACATATTAATCACGCCGACAAGGTGGTACGATAAAATCTTAAAAACATAATATTTTAAGGGTACCTCCTCTACATTTTGTTAGAGTCTAGTTCCCCCCCCCCTCTCTCCTACTAGCTTACCCGCTATTTCAGGACATCTGAAAAAAATTAATTTAAAATGAAAACTATCACGGCTAGAAGTAACAGTCGACCAACTGAAGATATGCAGTTGGATTTGTGAACAAACTGTTTCTTTGTAAACTCTTTATTGTACAAATTATACACTTAAAATAGTACAATAAAAAAGCTTAAGTACAAAGGCGGACTTATCCCTTAGAGGGAACTCTTCCAGTCAACCTTTGCAATATCAGCGCTGTAGGTACATATTTACCTGCAGCATATGCTGAGTCGGAGCCATTTCGAAGTTACGGCACAATTTTATGTATCTACCCTCTTTATACATTTAAGCTTAGATATAAGAAGTTTTTTATTTTATTTTTTGTGTATCAATTGTAATGTAGCTTTGAATAAATGTTTTATCTATCTTATCTTATCTATCCGCAAGAAATCAAGCAGTATTGCTTTTTAATAAGTTGCCTATTGAATTAAAATTGGAGTCACGCATTCATGTTTTTAAAAGCGCACTAAAGGCACTTCTTTTGGACAAGTGTTGCTATTGCATTGAAGATTTTACTCTTTCATAATTAGATCGTACAATGTGATACTTCATTGGGATTAGTTTATGTAGGTACTTTAGATTCGTTTAGTTTTTGAATTGTTTGTATGCTATGTTTATTTATATTTTTATGTAATTCGTACACAATTTAAATTGTTTTTCGAATAAACTTGAACTTGAACTATCTATCTATCAATAATACAGTTCATAGATTTTCCATACAAAATGTTCTATTACTAACTGCAACTAAAAATTTGTTTATTATTATACACATTTATTTTTCTAAACACTACGGAACCCTACTTTACGCGAGTCCGACTTGCACTTGGCCGGTTTTTTAATGATCTGTTTTGATTCGTGTATGAGTTTGTTGAAAATCTATGAACGCAGGTTTTCTTATCTTGAAAATGGATCACATGGTTCCTCAGCAGTTATTTCTCTATCTCTTAAAATTTCAGGGTTCCCCCATACTGACGGTTCTGAATGGTACACCCTGTAGATCGTAAATGTGACACATGAAATCAAAATGTTAGATCATCTCTGAACATATCTTGTCACGTTCTTAATATTGGCCGAGGCGGTGTTTCAGTTTGGTGCTGGCGTGTGATTTATTGTTCGATACTTACGCATTATATTGTCATAATGGCACAAGGTCGGGATTTGGGAGGCGCATGTGTCGATGTACTCGGAGTAGCTTCTTCGGCGAAATAAACTTTGGTTGATATTAGCCGAAGCAAAGTCACACTGATATTGACAGGATTGATTATCGTGTTGCATTGCAGCGTAAGTAAAATCCCTATTTGTTTTATATTATACTATTAATATGTTTTGTCATCATCATATTAGCCGACGGATGTCCACTGCTGGACATAGGCCTCCCCCAAGGATTTCCATGACGACCGATTCTTCGCTGCCCGCATCTAGCGGCTTCCCGCGACCTAAGCCAGGCCATCGGTCCACCGAGTGGGAGGCCTGCCTACGGTACGTTTTCAGGTGCGCGGTCGCCACTCGAGTACTTTACTACCCCAACGGCCATTTGTTTTACGAACTATGTGCCCCGCCTACTGCCACTTAAGTTTAGAAATTCTGAGAGCTATCTCGGTTACTTCAAGGTCGGCTCAAGGTCACCTAAAAGGGCAATGGAGCGTGCTAGGCTGGGAGTTTCTCTGCGTAATACAATCAGAAACGAGGAGATCCGCAGGAGAACTAAAGTAACCAACATGTTTTGTAAATATGATCAAATATTTTTAACGTGTTTTATGTTGTCAAAAGACGTCTAAATCTGGGCGAAGGTCTCCTGCAAGGATTTCTACATCGACCGGTCCTGCGCTGCCCGCATCCAGTGGCTTCCTGTCAGGTCAATCCACCGGGTGGGAGGCCCGCCTACGCTACGTCTTTTGGTGCGCGGTCGATAACTTTACTGCCCTAACGGCCATTTATTGTACAAGCTATGGGCCTCGCCCACTGCCACTGAAGTTTAGCGATTCTGTGAGCTATGAGTATGTCGGTTATCTTAGTTCTTCTACGGATCTTCTCATTTCTGATTTGATCACGCAGGGACACTCCGAGCATAGCTCGCTCTATCACCCTTTGGGTGACCTTGAGCTCTATTACGAGGCCCATATTAAGCGACCATATCTCAGTTCCGTATGTTATCACTGGCGAACGTTCAAAACCATTAGCCTTCGGATACTGCAGTATTTGGAACATGAAGATATTGCAAAACTTCCCGAACGCTGCCCTGCCTAGTTGGATTCGAATTTTGATCTCTTTTTTTAAGTGGAACTCACGTACTGGACTATTTGTCCCAGGTATACCTACATATGCATTTGTCCAGCAGTGGTCGTCTTTTGGCTGATATGATGATGAAGAGAAGAAAAAAAAAGGTAACGACTCGGTCCTTCTAACCAGAGGTACCGGGTTCAAATCTGGACGGCCAATGTACCAATGAGTGTTTCAAAAAAACTAACGTACATATACTTACCGATTGCTTTAACGGTGAAGGAGAACATCGTGAGGAAACCTGCACACGCCTGCGAAGAAACTCGCAGGTTGTGTGTGAAGTCGACCAACCCGCACTGGGCCCGTGTGGTCGACTAAGGCCCGAACGCCCTAATTTAGGTTAGGCTCGAGCCCCTCGTTGGGGACGTATATGAGCTGATATGATGATGAAGATATACATGTTCGTTCCAGGATCTCAGCCACGACCACAATATCGTCAGAAAATCAAAGATGGGTGATGTATTTGCCGTTCATATTGATGCAGAGTTTACCCCACTTCAGAAGTTTGATAACATCTTCCAGGGCGGTGGTGATCAGTTTCACAGATAAGTAGAATGTTTTCCTGTTGTCAATTACATCCTTATTAAACTACTGTGTGGTGCTTGTTATAATACTAAGCATTTTCCCGCGGCTTCGCTCGCATGGGCATCGTTTCATGACTGTCTTTGAGGGTGAGTGGTGCGCGAGCCGCGGCCGGTGAGCGTAGACAGGGGTTCACTCTGGATCCGTCGGGAACTTTATCGTGCTATTCTGATTAGCATTCTATATCACCTCCCACCTCAACTAGTTCTATGCAAAAAAATAAAATAATTAAAAAATCAAAAAATCCGACTGTGCACAAAGTGAACTTTTTTTATATTTTTTTTTATTCACAATTGGTAAGCCCTTGGCATCATCTCACCTGATGGTAAGTGACGATGATGCCGAAGATGGACGCGGGCTTAACAAGATTCCCCAATGCAATGCGGAAACTGGCTATTTTATCTTCAAGCCGGAACACATCAATGATGTTAACATTGATGTTTAGCGGCAAGACTTAGATAAGATGGTGGTAGCTAGACAGGCGGGCTTAGAAAATGCCCTACCACCAACCAAACCGAGTCTTACAAGTTGACCCCACCGGGAATCAAACTCGCGACCTCCTGGTGTGAAGCGAATGGACTAACCATTATACCACGGAGGCGGTTAAAACTTTGAAAAGATGACCTATTCTGTCTACAACCCGACACCCCGCAAGTATACCCCAAGTCGAGATCCATGCCCATTGGTTAGTTGTCCCTAAACTTATTTTGCAGAGAGTAACATTCACAGTCGCCTTCTCGCTCGCTGGCATGAGATTGTGCAGCAGATGGTCTTTACTGCTTCTATTGGCGAGAAGGCGACTGTGAATGTAACTCTCTGCAAAATAAGATTAGGGACAACTAGCCAATCCATGATCTCGGCTTGTGGTGTTACGAGGTGTCCGATTGATTGATTCGAGACAGAATAGGTCATCTTGTTTCCATCTTCTTAAAGTTCACTTTTTTCGCAGTCGGGTTTTTTGATTTTTTTATTTACTTTTTTGAATTTACACTTTTTAGTTATTTGTAGTCAGTCGGGTAAAAATCACGTCAATCCGTTGCTGCGCGCGAGGCTGGAAATGAGTTTTCCCCAGATCCCTCGGGAACTATCTCGGGCTATGCTAATTAGTAGTCTATTTTATTTCCCACCCCCTCAATAATCTCTGTTAAAAAAGTCAAAAAAATTCGTTGCTTCGTTGCGATGCTGAAGAAATCAACCAAAAAAAAGAGTTTTTTTTTCAGTTCCATCAGGAACTGTATAGGACTAATTTTCACTGATAAAAAGTAGAATATGTCCTTTCCTTGTATCATAAACAGGCTACCTGCATGATAAACGTCAAGATTTGTTGATTTGATGAAGCGTGAAGAGGTAACATACAAACAAACACATCGTTAGATTTATAATATTATAAAGGATGCCTAGGGGTTAGGTAGGGTGGCTGACTGGTTGTGTTGATGCCTACTTATCTATGTGTGAGCTTACAGGTAGCTACCTAGCACCTACCTATCTACACTTGCTGATAAGTGGAGACATAATCGTAAAATGAGAAGTGTCTCAATAATGTATTCATGTAGCTTTGTTGACACTTAAATTTTGTGTTGTCTTTATTTCTGCGATGAACATAAACTAGCTTATCCAAACCTGGATGAAGAAGATACGGTCTAATTGTTAAACAAGCAATAAAACCCTACAATGTATACAGCGTAAAGTTCGGAACACGTGAAAGTTTAGGTAGGGGGGCTGGGGGGAGGAGTCTACGTACATTTCTTAACACTAAAATACGAAATTGCAAAACATTTACATGTTCCTGATGTGGTTAAGTTTATGTACCTAACGACTAAAGTGTTGTCTAAGCTGTCTTTATAACGTATCGTATAAACTTTGATCAATCAATCGAAGCGTAAAGTATTCCCGTTAAGGTATGTATTGACCGTCTCAGTGGCGTAATGGTTAGTCCATTCGCATCACATCAGAAGGTCGCGGGTTCGGTTCCCAGCGGGGTCAACTTTGTAAGACTCAGTTTGCTTGGTGGTAGTGCATTTTCATAGCCCGCCTTGCTAACTTTCACCATGTTATCTAAGTCTTGCCGCCAAACATCAGTGTTAGCAGCATTGATGTGTTCCGGCTTGACGTTAAGGTAGCCAGATCCCCATTGCGTTGGGGAATCTTGGTAAGCCCGCGTCCATCTTTGGCATCATCGTCACTTACCATCCGGTGAGATGATGCCATGTGAATAAAAAAAAGAATGTATGGTAAAGTAGTAGTGGTTAGTTCAGATAAGTACGTAGATATCTGCCTAAACTGAACACTTATAGTTCAGATTTGCCACGATCACGATCAAAAAGTTACAAAGAAAAATGTGAGTTTCAAAAATTTCAGTAAATACTATTCATTCATCAAGTCAGTCGAAAGACGTCTACTGCTGGAAAAAGGCCTTCCCCAAGGATTTCCATGACGACCGATCCTGCGCTGCCCGCGTCCAGTCCAGCGGCTTCCTGCGACCTTTGTCTTCACTTCACCAAGTGGAAGGCCTGCCTACGCTACGTCTTCCGGTCACCACTCGAGAAATTTACCTAATGGCCATCTGTTATATGTTTGTTTAGTTCAAATCTTGCGATCTTATCGATCGATTTAAGAGCGACTTCCAAGGGTACGATTGAGAAAAATTTGCAGAAGACGTATCCCGGTGACAATAGATCCTTTCCGTATTCTACGGCTAGGATCTGATGATGAAATCTTGAGGTGGAATCAAAGTCGTAGAATAATCTTTTATTTTCAATAGGGTTGTTGGAAATATTTTACTGTGCTCGCCTTTTTTGAATTTGGAACCATGTGTTCATGTTCATTTGAGCATTTGGCTTCTCGGGAATAAAAACTCTTTTCATTTATAAGCTTGTACCTACCTAAAAGCTTATCACATTATTTACATTATTGCAAGTAAGTACATAACAATTTCATTTATTGAGTGCGCGTAATAAGAAGGTCGTTGTCCACGTCTGTCGATCTGTCATTTAGTAGGTATGCTTACCCTAATAAAGTAAAATTTGCTTTTATAATAATCATTAATTAACTAACTCGGAGTGCCATTTGTAGATATTACCTACCATTGAGGCGGTTCGACGAGCGCTCCAGTGCAGCGCCCGCCCGCGCCTCGCCGCCAAAAGAAATAAATAATTTACTCATTCTTGTGGACTTTAAACTAAATCATTGAGTATTTTGCGCACATTCAGGGAGTCCAAGGTGTTTTTTAATTGTTGTTAAATGACTTTACTTATTAGCAACAAGTTAAGTTTGTCGATATTGTCTAAAGTAGCCACTATTAACAGTTTTGCAAAAAAATAACGTGTTGCTAATATTTACAATTATAATTAAGTAACGATTATGCAGTAGTATACGGGTAGTAATTTAAGTAAAACGAAAGACAACACTTACCTAATACTACGAAATCTAGGACTTTAGGTGACGTAGTAACTAATATCTAATCTGTGCTTTATGACGTCACCGTAACGCAAGATGTGCCCGTCATTCCGATAGCGATAAAACGTGGATAAAACTGATCCGGGATCCTTTTGCAACGGCTTTAGAGCGAGATAAGATAAATTAGGGCGGCCACACTTCATTGAACATCAGTTCCTGAACTTTTATGTTTACTAAGTCCACCCAAAAGTCTCGAAACTAGGATGTTCGAGATATCTAAACGATCACGACTGAGCTTATGATTCATGACTATCAATATCTTTTTGAGGATCTTTGCTTCGCTGAGCCAGCAAAGTATTTTTCTGCTTACTCATATCTATCGTAATATCCGTTACGATTATTTTCCTTCATTGCTTCACCGACCACCTAGATAAGAGAATAACAAAGGTGTTTGAATTTTTTTGTATGGAGACTGGCATACTGGAGTCCGCCATATTTTTTTTTAAATGACCTCGCACATTGAGACCCATATATTTGGATAGGGGACATACAGACAAACAAAAAATGTCATGTAACATAGTGTCCTGAAACGTCACGTTACAGAGATAATTGAATAAATATATATATTCCATAATAATTTTGATTATTTTCAACTTCTATATTATCTCAGAAACGTGACACTTTAGGCCAAAATGTTATATGACATTTTTTGTTTTTCTATAGGTCCTCTATCCAAAAACACAGGTAAGATTGTACGACGCCATTTTGAAAAAAAATCAAAATGGCGAATCCTCAGTGTGCCAATAACTTTCAAACCCCTTACATTCAAAGTCTACGATTCAAATAAGTACTTATATAAAACTTACCATGTGTGTAAAGAGGCGACACTCGATATTTGATGGCCGCTGTGCAAGCTATCGCTCCCGTGCCACCGCCGAGCTGGAGTCCGTGGGAGATGATCTGCACCAGCGTGCCGACGACGGTGATGGTCCAGCCCCAGCCACCCTCGGGGTAGTATCGGCGGGCCAGCGTCAGCGCCGCACGAGCACGTAATGCTGCCGCCGTCTCCGCGCCCACCGAGGGTCCAGCACTTGCACACCTACGAGTAGCACATTGCACGATTGGAAAACTTGGATGGACTCAACTTATGTAATACTTCAGACCAGCGAGCCTCAGAATGAAAGGTAAATGCAATTAAACTGTTAAGGAATTAGATGAGATCTCAAGTTTATGAACGAAGAGTTAAGTGCTTTAAAGGTAATCGAGCACTCCTAAAAATCTCTCAGTTTTTAACTTCCGACACAAACAAAAGAGGTGTTAAAGGTTTAACGTAAACTTTGTTTGCTGAATTAGCTGCAGCTTTGACGGCTCGCGACAAACACTACAATAAAGGGGCCGCCCTGAGTTCAATCGCGCCGCCCGCCCCGCCTATACGATTAATAGGTTAAAGATATATGTTTAAAAATGTATTTTACAGCCACGCTTTGCATAATTTTTCACGTAGCTGTTATCGACAAGCGTACAGAAATAAATATAAAAAAAAAGGTTATCTAGTAGCAAGAAAAGAGGTGTTAGGTATCAGACTATCAAGGTTTGTATGGGAGCTAGGTACCTTGTTGCAATTTTTATGGAGTAATGTACTACCTAGTGTAATAGGCCTTAATTAATTCTAGTTATTCACAAAATGTCGAGTATTGAGATAAAGTTACAAATAAATAACCTGGGTTAGTATCGGAACGAGCTTATTCCGATTTCTCCTGGAATAACGAACTACCGCGGTTACGAGTAGCCGGCCATCTAAAGTTATAGTAGGTACATATTATTATCATGTACAGAGTTTCATTAAAATCGTTAAAGACACTTTTTGACTTGAAAAATTATAAGTGTAGTTTACTATGAGCGTCAGTGGCTTAATGGTTCGAATCCTGCCACGTACCAAGGTGATTTCGAATTTAGATTTCATATGTACGTTTATCCGACGCTCTTTCATTTTAATAGATTAAGCTTTAATATGAAAAAACAACAAAATATATATATACTATAACAATGAACCTAAAACAAAAAACCTTAAAAAATATAATATGCCTAAAATATATTATTAAAAGTAGTCCCTTTAGGCAAGG
Source organism: Coleophora flavipennella (assembly GCA_947284805.1). Lineage (NCBI taxonomy): Eukaryota > Metazoa > Arthropoda > Insecta > Lepidoptera > Coleophoridae > Coleophora > Coleophora flavipennella. The sequence goes on from OX369273.1 coordinate 938,753, forward strand.
TTCCGAAGATACTGGCAGCGTTCCCCCTTTGAATAGCTAGACTAATTCTTTGTCCAAGGTAGCTGCCAGCTCTTAGGTCTCCTGTGATGTCGACTAACCTTTTTGCTATTTCCTTAAAAAGCCTTGTAGCGCTAGGACCCCACGGACCAAGGGTCTCGACACCGAATGGGACAAAATCATATTCGGAGCCTAGACCCCTGTATTTGCCAGTTTTAGCTTTTACAGCCGCTTCACAAGCCGCACCAGCTCTGTTGTTGGTTCCATGTAGATGGGAAGGGGCCAGCGTGTCTGTACAGGTTGCATCCCATACCAGCACCCGCCCCACCTTCCATGGAATCAAACTCATTCCGTCCGGTCTCTTGCCATCGTCTCTTGCAATACCAGTCGGCTCAAGTAGACTTGGCATGTTGACGGTGGCAAGGGACCGGCGTATGATATCGTTAAGTGTGGCATGTCTCGAGAAGCGGCCTGCACTTTTTTGGCATGACAGTCCGTGATGTCCTAGCTTGTCGACATCATTGCCACAGGGACATTTATGAGGAGCGCAGACCGGAACCCCAAGCCGTAGACAGGTTGCGATTCGGAGCGTGTCAGGCTCAAGAAATGTTCCTGTATTTGACGAAGGGTACGCGTGAAGCCAGTAGCCGGCCTCATGCGTACCCACGGCCAAAAGCCTAGCACGCGCCGAACCTGTACTAGATTGTTCATACGTCAATTTGCAGTTTATGTCGTCCCAGCTCCTCTGTGAATTTGGAGAAACTGGAAAATTTTGACCTGGGCATGCAATTAAGAAAGCGTTTCTAGCTTCTTCCAAGCCGGCAATCTCAAAGTTTGAAGGGGATGCCCTTAAAATTTTACTTATGAGATTTGCTGAACTATGGACAGAAGATAGGAAGGCTGGTAAAGCGACACTGGAAATTTTGCGGATCCCTAAACCACCATAACGGATGGGTAGGGATGCTTGTGTCCAAGATTGCTCGTTCAGCTGCATATTAAGAATCGATTCTAAGCTAATTTTGATTAAATCGTCTACTTGTGTTAAGAGATCTGGGTGATTCCAAAAGGAGCAGCAACGGAGCACATACGTAAATTTTGGGACGAAAAGACAGAATTTTAAGATGCAAAGTGCATAATGTGGACTAATTTCAAGGAGACGGTCAGCAGAATTTTTAAATTTAGTAATTGAATTACTAATATATTCAGAAAAAGATTCAGCAAAAATTGGAGAACCTAAAAGGTAAAGGGAATTATTGTTAACTATTTTAATATTTGGAGCCAAAATATTAAATTTTTGTTTAACGTCATTTAAATTTAAGTCGCAGTTATTAATAAAAAGTTCGCATTTGCTAAAATTAAGCTCCAAACCTATGGCTTCAAATTTATTTTTGATTAAAAAAAGGTCCGAAAACACAGTGTCCACATCACCTCCTAGGGTTCCGTCGTCCAAATACCAAACGTTGAATATAGAATTTAAATTTTTAATTATCGGATTTATAGTCAAACTAAAAATTGCAGGCCCAAGGGGATCACCCTGTTGACAACCTACTTCCGAGGACAGTTCATTAGAACGATATAACAATTTTGTTGGGTCAGCGTAACTGAGAAGAAGATAATTGTATACTTCCGGTATATGTTGTTTTATTTCCGTCAGCAGGGTATCCCTATTTACCGAATTGAATGCATTTTTGACATCAATTTTGAGCAACACGTCAGGCTGTCCGTAAGTTAGGAAAGATCGTACGGCATGGACGGCTGCTTCCTGCTTCACACCGTCCTTTTACACCGAAGCCTAACTGTACGGGTTCAAATTCCGAATTTAATTTTGGTAAAATATGTCGAACAGCAATTTTGGAGGCCAGACGTCGTAGTGTTGATCCAACAGCAATTGGTCTCACCCCTTCGTCCTTTTTAGTGAGGGCAATGAGGTTCGCGCTTATGTAGAAAGAAAACATCATGAGGCAACCTGCACACGCCTGCGATTAAACTCGAAGGTTATGTGTGAAGTTGACCGATCAGCACTAGGCCCACGTCCTAATTCGTCCTAATTCAGGGTAGGCTCGAGCCCCTCGGTGGGGACGTATATGAGCTGATATGATGACTATGGTGGGAACTCTTAAAAATCAAGTTAAGAAATATTGGATAATCGTCTGGAGATACTGAAATAGTATTTTCCTAACCAAATTGCATCTCAATCCGTCCAGCAGTTCAAGCGCTAGAGAGCACCGGGTATACATTTTTCGTTCTTAGTCTCTAGTAGAGTAAGACAATACTCAAATTATATAATTTTTGGCATCACAACACCTTCTTCATTCCTTCGTTTCCCGCTAACGCTCACTCCTTAATCACTCAAAAGTAAAAAAGAAAAACACAGGAAAAATACAGGTTATAACAAAATTGGTGTGGGTCCCGTTAACTGGGTCTTCTACTCATCCTACTGAACATCTTTTGTTCTACAACTTTGCTGAAATCGAACAAAAATATTTTAGTATTAGTCATCGATATATAATATGTACCTTAAAGGTCGATGGTATAAGTCCAATTTTTTTTAGAGAATTGACTGTTGGTGTTTATGAAAAGTTGTTCAGTACGATGAGTAGAATCCCCAGTAAACCAATTTTGTTACACCCTGTATACTAGTTTTTTAAAAGACACAAACTCCTTGGAAACAACCAATACCACTCATGCAATATTGTTGGACACTCAAAAGAGACGCCATTTCATTTGTGTTTGGTGCAGTGGTTTTGCTATGTACGTAAATTTCAAACTGTATTTTTTTTAATAATGACAATATTTCCGCGCATTAAAAAAAAAAAACTAGTTCATGGTTAAAAACTGCAGAAGTAACCTATCACAACACAATACCTTCTTACTCCTTTTTCCGCTCGCTCCCCAGTCCCCCGGCGACGGTTAAAACGCACTTACTTAGTGAAGTTAAAAGGGTATCGATTTTTTAAATTATTTTCATATGATGTATACGTTTTAAATGCTACCCTTATGTATGTCTAAATGACAAATAAAAAATTTAATAAATTGTACGGCAGCCCGCATTAAACTTTCTCGACAATATTTTTCGTTATTTTTTTTTGTACAATAACTGAATTTAAAAAATATGAAAATTTTGATTAATTCATATTGCGTGACGAAATATATACTTGTTCGTAATACATGTCAATTCAATAGCTCCAACCATTTTTAGGTAAATTGCAAGTTGCAATGTTATTTGTAGGAGAATTATACAAATATGATTTTTCTCAAACCAATAGGTATTTCTATGTAATAGATAAACATCTCCGACATACAAAGATTCATCAAAATTGTTAGAGCCTTTTTTGAGAAAAAAAACCGTCTTTGTTGTATGACATCTACTCTTCGGTTTCACGGTACGAAGAAGCTTTTGATAATCCCTAATTTAAAACCCTTAAGTTAGAAAGTTATCCTGTCACGCTACCAACAGCCCATCTGGGATGATTAACGAACAAGCCTCCAGAGCTAAGCGTGACGGACGGACGCACGCACGGAATTGAGATATTCTGTTTTTCGGTAAGTGTTAATGATAAAAAAAAGTTTTTCAAATTTTCATGAAATGTGTTCTAAAATTTCATGAAAATTTGAAAAACTTTGTTTTTCGCGATATCCGTACTTATCTTTTTTTTTTATACCTTCCGTACGTTCGTATCGTACTACGAGGCCGAGAAAGTAAAAATTAAACGACAACTATTCTCTTATCATTTTCTAAGACAACAAAGAACTCTCATCTCTTTCATTCTGATGCATTTTGGTCGGTATTTCTACGATACAAGTATGTAGATGAGTCCATCTAAGTGCACGACATAACACTAAAGTATACACAGCACTAACCGACGAAATTGAGTCACTTCTCTCGCTGCTTCATAACCTACGCTTTTGGAACGACCGCGTTCCGACAACTTATTGCTCTTAGCCGCCGGAGCGGCAAACCGCACTGCACTGACACCACATGTGCACAGCAAGTCCTCCGCGCGCCGTCTGGCCGATGATCGGTTCTTCGATGCTCTAGCGCAACGTTCGCGACAGTCACACTCGGGAGTCTTCCAGGACAGAAGTCTTTGCAACAAAGTTCTCTTCCGAGCCCCTCGCTCGTTCGCCTCCGCCTGGGCCGGGTCCATCGGGAACGAGGAGCTCCGGTCCGCCTCCTGCTGCCTCGCCATAATCTGTCGTTCATCGTAAGTGATTTTCCTTCGAACCTCTCTATTGTTGCACGTGAATGCAGGAATAAAATTGTGCGTAGCCGGTTCCTTTTTGTCCGCACATCGTTGGGGCGTCCCATTTTTTGCGAGGAAGCCATTTTTTATTCTCTTGACGTCGGTGTGAAGGGAGTTCCAAGTCGCGATAACTTGGTCGCGGTCAGGCGTGTCGTGGAAATTTGGGACGGTGGTGGAGTCGGGCAGTTTTTTGGGGTGAGATTGTTTGGGATCCTCCGGGGCGGGGCCCCCCGGCGCGCGCCGCAGCCGCGTGGGCAGGCTGTCACACCGGCGGAGCGTCATTGTCATTCAGATTCGGTGGTCTCATTTTTGTTCGGCCGCACGTTTCAGGGCTCCCTCGCGTTTCGCACGAGCACCTCGCTCACGTATATCCTTATCTGTAACAAGAAAGATTAATGAAATTCCAATCTCTTCGACATTTATACCTTTTCTTTACAAAAATTATCTGGATACATATATCCAGATAATTTTTGTAAAGAAAAGGTATAAATGTCGAACGTAAGAAAAATAACGTACGCAATTCAAAAACACGCCATTCCTAATGGATTTTTATACAAAATTCCCGAGGTTTTGCTCTGTACCATAGAAAAGCAAAAGAGTTTCTAATAAGTATATGAAATGATTCGCGTTTTCTTTTTAGGGTTCCGGAGGCAAAATGGTAAAAAGCGGAACCCTTAGAAATTCGTCACGTTTGTCTGTCTGTTTGTAAATCACAGTTATTTTTTTCTGCATCTACAGTAATACAATTTAATACACAAATTTAAAATTATAATTTGAAGTGGAAAATGAAGCCAATATGTCAAAAACAACTTTTAAGGGTCGTGTCCCCCGCAAGTGAGAGGGAATTGAAGTGGGGTAGCGTTAAATAGGTTTTATAAAATTATTTAATTGAAGATTTCTTTGAATATTTTTTAAGTTAAAGTGTCTAAACTAATGCAACCTCACTTTTTAAAGTACCTATGGGACTTTAAATTCTGAAAAATATAGATTTAAACTTTACCAGAAAAGATTTAGTAAAAAATATTTTAGTAACGATCAAAAAACCCTTTTTATACCCCTTCCTTCCTATACATGTTAAATTGTTCTATTTTAGGTACATATTAACTTTTAAATAAAATAAAATAAAATGGAATTCTTTACATTTAATTATTAACTTTGCATTTAATTTTGTGAAACTTTTTTTGAATTGCCTACCACACAAGTAAAATTATGTATGTGTTAGCATTAGACAAATTGCCTTTTTATAAGCTAAAACAAATATAGTGTCTGGCACATAGCTAACATGAAAATAGATTAAGTTCAATAAATATTAAAAATGTGTTAGAATCAAAATGTCATTTTGGAGGAGTACTTTATTATCTCTAAAATAGTTTTCATGGTTATGGAACTTGTATTTGCGAACCTCTTTACTGATGGTGATGCTGCTAATGAAACTGAACAACTTATACTTCAATGATTTGGGCTTTTCGTACAGATCGATCAGCTGACTATGCAAGTTTGTATAAAAAGTGTCATTGTTAGGGTTCCGAAGTCAACAAGGAACCCTTAGATTTTCGCCATGTCTTGTCTATGTTAGTTGACGTAATAAATAGTAATAGAAGGACTACTACTGACTATGCAAGTTTGTATAAAAAGTGTCATTGTTAGGGTTCCGAAGTCAACGAGGAACCCTTAGATTTTCGCCATGTCTTGTCTATGTTAGTTGACGTAATAAATAGTAATAGAAGGACTACTACTGACTATGCAAGTTTGTATAAAAAGTGTCATTGTTAGGGTTCCGAAGTCAACAAGGAACCCTTAGATTTTCGCCATGTCTTGTCTATGTTAGTTGACGTAATAAATAGTAATAGAAGGACTACTACTGACTATGCAAGTTTGTATAAAAAGTGTCATTGTTAGGGTTCCGAAGTCAACAAGGAACCCTTAGATTTTCGCCATGTCTTGTCTATGTTAGTTGACGTAATAAATAGTAATAGAAGGACTACTACTGACTATGCAAGTTTGTATAAAAAGTGTCATTGTTAGGGTTCCGAAGTCAACAAGGAACCCTTAGATTTTCGCCATGTCTTGTCTATGTTAGTTGACGTAATAAATAGTAATAGAAGGACTAATACTGAGGGTTTGCTCAAACCAAACCATTTTTCGATTCAGAGATTAGCTTGCGAAATATGATCCCCCCCCCACAGCTGACAACTGTTTCAGTACATCTGAAAAAAAATATAATATTATTTATCAATTTAACTACTTACGCAAGTTTCTGTTTTTATATTTCGTTTGTTTTCTATATTTTTCTATAAGTAGTGTGTGCAATAAAGAGTATATTTTGTTTTATCTTATCTTAAAAATAAAAGTATCAGAGCTGAGTATGCTTTCTTACTTTAGTAGTGATAGTCGATCAACTGAACGTGTGCCGTTCGATTTGTAAAAAGTTTATTGATTTTAAATAAAAAAAATGTTCTATAACCAACTGAAAATATAATTTTGTTTTTTAAAATATAGATTTAGTTTGGAACCCTACTTTGCGCGAGTCTGGCTCGCACTTGGCCGGTTTGTTAGAGTTCAGCAGAGTCACGAGACACATTTATTTTGTTCAGGCAGTTGCATGCGCACAATCACCAGTTAACATCATCATCACAATCAAAATAGGTGTTTTTTATTTATAACTAGCTTTTTCCCGCGGCTCCGCCCGCGTGGATATCGTTTTTATGACTGTCTTTAAGGGTAATTACTAAATTATGTCGTTTTCCACCCACTCAACCATCTCTGTGCAAAAAATCACAACAATCGAGTTTTTTTTAGTTCTCTCAGGAACTGCATCAGATTATGCTATTTTCCTGGGATAAAAAGTAGCCTTTGTCCTTCCCCGTGACAAAGGCTACCTGCATGCCAAATTTCATAAAGATTGATCAAGGCGTTGAAGCGTAAAAAGGTAACAAACAAACAAACGCATTTTCACATTTGTAATATTAGTAAGGATTGATATGATAAGCTCTTGGCATCTTTTCACCTGATGGTAAGTGACGTTAACGCCGAAGATGGAATCGGGCTTACCAGGTTCTTCAACGTAATGTGGTACTACCTATCTAAACGTAAACATTGATGTTTGGCGGCAAGACTTAAATAAGATGGCGATAGCTAAGTAGGTGGACTTTGAAAATGCCCTACCACGCAGAAACTTATTTCAATTTCTGTGTCTACCACCAAGTCTTACAAACTCAGATTCGGCCGGGATTCAAACCCGCGGCCTCCTGGTTGTGAAGCGAGTGGACTAGCCACTACGCCACGGAAGTGGTCAAAAATATCTTTAAGTGATATATATCTTCACAAAGATACATCTTCCGTCAATGGCGTAACGGCTAGGGCCGCCGTCTCCTGTCCGGGAGGTCGTGGTTCAAATCCCGCCACGTACCAAGGTGATTTCGAATTTAGATTTCATATGTACGTTTATCTGACGCTCTTACGGTGAAGGAAAATATCGTGAGGAAACCTGCACACGCCTGCGAAGAAACTCGCAGGTTGTGTGTGAAGTCGACCAACCCGCACTGGTCGACTAAGGCCCGATCGCCCTAAATCAGGGTAGGCTCAAGCCCCTCGGTGGGAACGTATACGAGCTAATAATATGATGAATCCATCCCATATAAGTATAACTTTTGCCTCATCCTGCGGGCAGCACACACATAACAATCAATGCAGTTTATTCGCAAACATTTCACAAACCATTGAAGCTGCAATATAATTAAAATTAGACTGTTCGCAGTCTGTTTAATGGTGGTACTTCGGACACTGCGAAACGGTCGTCTACATAATCTGTTTATAGTATCACTTACTTAGACCGATAGCAATAAATTTTATTCGTCTTGCAATATATTTGCAATAAACCCTCCATATTTTTTGTGGCCGCATAAGTGGCTTAACTATCGAGAATAAGTATACTTACTAAACAAAAACTTAGTTCAGGGTTAGCGATACCGATCTTCGTACAAACTTGAGCCTTCCAAATCCTAAAGTAGTCTTATAAATCTTATGGAGATAATTTAATTGCTGATTTTCGGTAAGATTTATTGTGAAAGATTTATTTACAAAGCCGATAACGATCTGGTCATGTGATGGCTGGAAGCTTTTAAATTATTGAAACATGAAAGGAACACTCACTGAATGAATTAATATTAAAAGTACACATTTTTTTTAAATTATGATCCCAAATTTATTACTCGTGAAAAGTATTAGGCGCCTCATTGGTGTTGTTTTTATCGAAATAACCTCTGGTTGGTCCATTGGCTGACTGGTTTATTCTTTATTTAAGGTGTAGCTGTGAGTGAATAAACTCGAAGGTTGTGTGTGAAGTCGTACCCACCCGCACTGGGCCCGCGTGGTCGGCAAGGCTCGATCGCCCTAATAAGGGAAGGCTCAAGCCCCTCGGTGGGGCCGTATATGAGCTGTTATGATGATCATGATAATAATGATGATGATGAGTGATGAAATTTTTAACCACGTTAAAAAAACCGACTTCAGTCGCAACAATCAAGTGAGACTCTTTTTGTTTTTGAGTATTCCCTAAAAAAGGACGTAACCGACTCTGTGTTTTTGTTTTGAGGGATTTCTTCGGTTATTGCGGACCGATTTTTACAACTTTTATGATATTCCTCCATCGCGAGGACTTTTATATAGAAAATAAACAAAAACAAATAATTGGCAAAACTGTACTCGGTTGTTGCGATTGAAGTCGGTTTTGTAACGTTTTGTGATGAATTCATACTTTTTTGTTTAATTTTTTAATCTGTTTTAAAGCTTCTTTTAATCTTCTTTTTAATTTGATTTTGACAGTTTAAAAAAAATAAATTTTGAAAGGTGTTTAAAAAATTATTGGTATACCTACCTACTTAAGTATGCCGGTACTTAGATAGGTAGGCATATAAGACCTACAGACAAACAAAAGGTCCTAAAACGTCGCATTACGGAGATTACTGGACATGAACTTGCAAAATAACTCGAAATATTTTCATTTTATTTCTCCAAGTCCAATTATTACCGTAACGTAATGCTTTAGGACATAATGCTATGTTATATTTTTGTGTGTCCTAAATGTCCTCTATTCAAATGTACAGGTTTGCGCGACGCTGTTAAGAAAATGGCGGATCTGGTACTATACCAGTCTCCATGCCAAACATATTGGACCCCTTTGCCATTATTCATCATCTTCATATCAGCCGAAGGACATCCACTGCTGGACAAAGGTCTCTCCCAAGGATTTCCACGACGATCGGTTCTGCGCTGCCCGCATCCAGCGGCTTCCCGCGACCTTCACCAGGTCATCGGTCCACCGAGTGGGAGGCCCGCCTACGCTACGTTTATCGGCATTATTATTCCGTAAGTATTCTAATTAAAAACATTAGTGTGTTGTATTTTTTTCGTTCTCATTCTGATTTACATTTTTCCGATGTGTTTTTCTACTTTTTTTATTGTCTCCATGTGTTTTTTTTTACATAAATAAAGGTTTGGATGTAATCTTTACTAATATTATAAATGTGAAAATGTGTTTGTTTGTTTGTTACCTTTTAACGCTTCAACGCCTTGACCAATCTTAATGAAATTTGGTATGCAGTTAGCCTGTGTCACAAGAAAGGACATAGGCTACTTTTTATCTCGTGAAAATAGCACAGCCCGATGCAGTTCCTGAGGGAACTAAAAATATACTCTATTTTGGTTAATTTCTTTAGCATCGCAACACAACAATGGATTGTGTGATTTTTGCACAGAGATGGTTGAGGGGGTAGAAAATGACATGATTTACTAATAAGCATAACCTGACATAGGTCCCAAGGGATCTGGAGAAAAGTCACGTCCACGCACGCGAGCCGCTTGCGGCTCGCGCACCGCGCACCCTCTAAGACAGCCATAAAAACAATGTCCACGCGGGCGAAGACGCCGGAAAAAGCTAGTAAGTCTAATAAAATTCAATAGTGTTGGCGGTGTAATAATCTCTCTAGATTTTTTTCAATAAATTAACCCTGCTCCACTGCCCTCTAACACTTGCTCTTGGATGTGCGAGCATCGGCGTGGGGTGGCAGTCAAAGGCGCAGTCTGGTCGGGGTGAGATAGGTATATAACCAACTACAAATGAGGGAAAAGCTGCCAAAGCGCTCCTGATATATTGGACGATGTTGTTGCTGAAGTAACCGTGGAATGGGAACTATTCTATTAGCACTAAAATAGGGCGAAACATCGAACTTCTCAGACATCATTCCATCGCTGGGCATCCAAGCTCAGTAATTACATGCGCGGGTTCTTTTGTTGCCTCATCGCTTGGCAGACAATTGAATTTCAAATACAAATATACAGTCTTTTTGTTATCCTTCAGATGATCCTCGCAATCGCTTCCATCACTCCCGTTTATTTGGCTAAATGTTTTCTATTATCGCCTAGCGTCTATTAACATGTCTGGAAATTTCTGTTTGGTGCTTTTTTTACTAGAACGCTTGGATATACGTATTTAAGTTGCAGTAGATTTTGGAACAAATTTTGAGATAAGATAACTCACAGTATTTGCTATTTTTAGCGCTAGCTAGTACAAAAGGCTGAATAGAGTTCAACATTTCGAAGCGACGCAGTTGATAGAAGATAAATGTTATGAGCTGTGAAACAAAAGAGGATCTGAATCAAAGCGCTGGATTCGTGATTCTTGAGGGTCGAGGGAAGTTTTTTCGTCTCGGCAATTTTCGCACCTGTCAGTCAATCGCAGCTGCGTTCATTCGTAGAAGATTATTAATGAAAGTCTTCAGGCATTCAGAACTGTGGATCTGGGCATACGGAACTAATTACACGACTGCCCACAAAAAAAGAAGTTCATTGTTTTCAGATCTAATGTATTATGTATGAATGTATTTTTCTTTATTCCACGATCTTCCAAACGGCTTGATGGAATTTAGAGTGGGAGGTTTTGTTAGATTCGTCTTGATCCCGTGAGTGATATAGATATAGAGAGATTATGAGATACCCGTGAGATTCCCCGATTTACCCGACTTCCCAAAAAGAGGGATAAATGTAATATAGAGTTATTAATAATAATTATGTAAGAAGAAAAAGAAGCGTCGGTGGCTCAACCGGTAACGACTCGGTCCATCTAACCAGAGGTACCGGGTTCAAATCTGGACGGCCAATGTACCAATGAGTTTTTCAAAAACTTACGTACATACTTACCGATTGCTTTAACGGTGAAGGAAAACATCGTGAGGAAACCTGCACACGCCTGCGAAGAAACTCGAAGGTTGTGTGTGAAGTCGACCAACCCGCACTGGGCCCGCGTGGTCGACTAAGGCCTAATCGCCCTGATTCAGGGTAGGCTCGAGCCCCTCGGTGGGGACGTATATGAGCTGTAATGATGATGATGAAGAAGAAAAAGTATGATAGTACGCATATGCTCATGTAATTTATAAAAGCAGACCATGAGAGGATGAAATCAAATAAATGTTAATTATAAACTACGAAGAAACTTAGTTTCTTCGTAGATTATAAATTGAACTGGATGCGGGCAGCGCAGGACCGGTCGTCGTGGAAATCCTTGGGGGAGGCGTTTGTCCAGCAGTGGACGTGTTTCGGCTGATATTATGATGATGATGAACTCCCCACGTAAAAAATATCTTCTCGCAGAACCGTTTTTTATTTTTTTATAAAAGTAACTTTTTTGTAGACTAGTCTTAGAAATACAATTTACAGCGCACTATTTTTTGCCCAAGGCTTCGCTCGCGTGAACATAGTTTCTATGGCTGTCTTCGAGGGTGTGCAGTACGCGAGCGTGTAAATTGAGTTTTCTCTAGATCTCTCGGGGACTATATCTGGCTATGCTGATTGATCGTTTTCGAGGGTGCGCAATACACGAGCCGCAAGTGGCTCGCGAGCGTGGAAATTGAGTTTTATCTAGATCCCTCGGGGACTATATCTGGCTATGCTGATTGATCGTTTTCGAGGGTGCGCAATACACGAGCCGCAAGTGGCTCGCGAGCGTGGAAATTGAGTTTTATCTAGATCCCTCGAGAACTATGCAGGGCTATGCTAATTAGTAGTCTCTGTCATTTTTCAACCGCACAACAATATCTGTGCAAAACAGCACGTCAATCTTGCGCTCCATTGCCACGTATCAGAATACTAATCCAAGTACTAATCTTTCTACCTACCAAATTTAGATCGATTCTGCAATTCTGACGTGATTGAATAAAAAAAATCCATCCATCCAAACTTTTATATTTATAATATTAGTAGGATTGTTGATGTTAGTAAGTTTTCTCGATTGCGTATAATTTTAAAAATATTTTTAATCGTAGTTTTTTTTTTGACATATACTATTTTCAAATTATTCTTAGATGTACGTACTACCTTCAAATTGCATATTTTACGTGTGGATATCTCAAGTTTCGTCGAAGACGAAAATTTGAAAAAAAAGCTACCCCTAATATTTTGAAAATAAATAATTTAAAAACCACCATATGTGTAAAATTTCATCAAAACGATCCAGTAGGTTTACTGCAAAGCAATTAGACGGACACTCATACATTTACGTTCATACATATGTACAGACACATAGATTTTTATTAAAATCTTGAAGTCGAACTTTGGGACGATCACATAACTTTCCATTTACTCCTCCGTCCCTCGAAAGTAACAATGAGTAAAACTAAACCAAACGATCGGTAGTACCTCTTGTTGCACTCTACACACACACACACACTCAGACACATGCACACACACGTGCACACACACAGACACACACACACACACAGACACACACACACACTCGTATGGCTATGTGAAGTGAAAGAATTGGTATGAAATTAAGTCGCGATGAGCTTGTGCACCAATTTCATTACTTTCGAATTGAAGTTACGAGTATGTACTCTGTTGTTGAGTATGTTGTTGTATCGGTTTCATATCGGCATAAATATCAGCGGTACTGATATATCGGTAAAAGGCACCGATACACAAACATATGAGTATCGTGTCGCTTGCGGTGGCTCCTCCTATGGCGAGGCATCGACTGGAACAGTTGTCTCTGTTTTTTCTTTACGTGTAAAGAGTAAAGAAAATAAACACACTTTATTCAATTAATTTTCGTTTCAATTAAAAACTACAACTAATTTTGAAATATCCAACTGACATATTGAACTGTGTGTGTAGACTAATCGACTAAGAACATTTAGAGGTTTAAATCGGTCTGGTTTGCCTGTAGAATGCAAATCTCCGTTTAAAAGAGGTTTTTTTGATAATTGATTTCTGTTAAAAAAATTAACGAATCATGTTTCTGCAACTGACAAAATGAAGACATTGAAATAAAAAATGTGATTACTAAATATCACTCCCATATGTTTTGTAATTGCTGAGAGAAATCGAGATCCCTGCGACCAAAGTTTCCAATGTGTCGCCTCATACTTACTGAAACGTCACCAGTCGCAAAACCGTCAAATTTTCTAAAGAAAGAAAGTAGGTACGTGTCATGAAGACAGACGACTAAGCCCGCTCTATTCAACTCATAAAACTGATTCACTTGAAGAACTAGACTTAAGTAAATGAGTAGGTACCACTACACACACAGCTCAGGGCGCGCGGTTCAGTCTGTCGGGGATTTTCTTCAAATTTTTATCAGCAGCGCTCAGTTGAGTCATCAATAATATGTTCACTGAGAGGGAAAAGCTGAAGAAATCGTGGCTAATCTGAGTATCCGAACGAGAATACTGCTACTGGGTGCGTCTTCGTCGTCGGCGTCGGCGCTATGTCTATTTATTATTCGTGCAAACGAGCTGTTTTCCGCAGCGACATTCCTACAGTGATTAATTCTGATATTCAAATTATGTACAACTGGGCCGCAGAGAGTATTTCTTTCGTTGGACAATCACTTAACCGACGCTGTTTCATTTTTTCTACTGAATTGATTGAATGTATATGCAGCTCTTGCTGTACCTTCACTGGAACACCGCGCTCCATCACTTTTTCTTGTGATTGTTTGGTTTGTTAGGAACGAAATATCTGTTAGAAATGTAATGTACGGACCTGTTAAATTACTCACTAATAGTTTTTACTTAGGCTTCGCTCGTGTGGATATCGTTTTTATGACTGTAATCGAAGGTTTTTTTTTATTCACAATTGGTAAGCCCTTGGCATTATCTCACCTGATGGTAAGTGACAATGATGCCGAAAATGGAAGCGGGCTTACCAAGATTCCCCAATGCAATGGAGAACTGGCTATCTTATCTTCAAGCACATCAATGTTTTTAACACTGATGTTTGGCGGCAAGACTTAGATAAGATTGGCGGTAGCTAGCCAGGCGGGCTTAGAAAATACCCTACCACCAACCAAACCGAGTCTTACAAGTTGACCCCACCGGGAATCGAACCCGTGACTTCCTGGTGTGAAGAGAATGGGCTAACCATTACGCCATGGAGGCCGGATTGCGAGCCGCAAGCAAGTACTAACATACAGTATGGACACTCCCTGCCGCCTCTCTAGATTCTAGTTGTATGCAGTGTCCGGGGTGAAATCGCGATATATCCCTCCGGCACCATCCATTTCTCGAGGATAAAATGTATATACTGTATTGTTCTCTTTCTTTTACTTTAAGAGCCCGCTGGAGTTGATGGATTCCTGTTTCGCTTTTCAAAAAAGTAATGCGGTACAGGCACAGATATACGAGTACGTCATCCGATTATCGATATAAAATTATTTCAAAATCGGTTGTTTGGTTAACAAATGAATCGATGACTACGTTTGTATGGGATTTATGAACTTCAGCGGTCTCTTATGCTCTGTGCCAAAGGTTTTTATATCTGTAATTGATGGTAAACGGTGCACGAGATGCAAGCGGCTCGCGAGCGTGCAATTAAGTTTCCCAGAGCTCTCAGGATCTATCCATTTCTCCGGGATAAAACGTATCATAATGTTGTTTTCAACATATTTTAACTCCAAGCTCTGTGCTAAATCGTGTTCTTTAATAATTATAGCTATCTTTTTTTTTTTTATTAACAATTGGTAAACCCTTGACATCATCTCACCTGGTGGTAAGTGACGATGTTGCCGAAGATGGAAGCGGGCTTACCAAGATTCCCCAACACAATGGGGAACTGGCTATCTTATCTTCATGCCGGAACACACCAATGATATCAACATTGATATTTGGCGGCAAGACAGATAAGATGGTGGTAGCTAGCCAGGCGGGCTTAGAAAATGCCCTACCACCAACCAAACCGAGTCTTACGATTGACCCCGCCAGGAATCGAACCCGCGACCTCCTGTGTAAAGCCAGTGAACTTTGCCTCTGAGCTATCTTACTGGAAACATGCATTTATTTGGGATTAAATTAGCTTTTTTAATAATTATAGCTATCCTACTGGAACTATAATTACCTTATGTGATAAGCCAGTGCTTGATATCTAGATACCTACCAAATTTCATCCAAATCCGTTT
This sequence comes from Coleophora flavipennella, assembly GCA_947284805.1. Classification (NCBI taxonomy): domain Eukaryota; kingdom Metazoa; phylum Arthropoda; class Insecta; order Lepidoptera; family Coleophoridae; genus Coleophora; species Coleophora flavipennella. The sequence goes on from OX369273.1 coordinate 954,443, forward strand.
GCCCTTTAGGCGTTAAATAAATTTCTTTGACTAATAGCTATCCCACAGAAACCATGTATTTTTCAGGAATAAAAATTAACCTATGTGTAAATCCAATGCTTTTTCTATCTACCTACCAAATGTCACAAAAATCCGTTCTGACGTTTAGGCGTCAAAGTTCAACAAAATAACTTACAAACATACTTTCACATAGGTATAATGTTCACATATAATTTCAAAGGTCGACTAAAAGAGATCCCTCCAAGGGATAACGCCGCCTTTATACAGGTGTTATTTTTTTTTCGTTTCTTAATTTAAATGAAGAGAATACAAACAATATTAGTATGATTTATAATATATTGTAACTTCTAGGGCACTAAGCTTTTTAAGAGTAGACTAAGCTTTTTATGAGTAGGTAATTTATAGAATAAATTTTAATATAATGACCCCGGACATTTAATCCTTATCCGACCAATTATTTTTGTATCTATTTTTAGGATGTTCTTATTCTAAGAAACGGTGTGGAGTGCACCGCCCACCACTTGTACCCACGTATTTAATTTCTTTAATTAAGAGAAGCAATATCAAGCTAAAATCCTCGCAGTTGCTTTTAAGTACTTGAAGACAATACGGTAACATGAGCCGGTTCGCTTTGTAACAAAAGATTTGTACCACGACAACTTTGGGTGGGTATTAATGAATATTTTTAAAGAAAACTCAGTTATATGAAAGACTTAGTTCTCCGATTTCATAGAAAAAAAAATTCAAAACGTTCGGACATATTTTGTTGTCGAGAGACAAGAATGGAAATATTTAAAAGCGCCGCAAACATTTTTTTTTCCTTTTTAAATGGCCTTAAGTTGGGTCATATAACAATCATCATCATCATCATATCAGCCGAAGGACGTCCACTGATGGACATAGGCCTCCCCAAGGATTTCCACGACGACCGGTTCTGCGCTGCCCGCATCCAGCGGCTTACCGCGACCTACACCAGGCCATCGGTCCAGCGAGTGGGAGGCCTGCCTTCACTACGTTTTCCGGTGCGTGGTCGCCACTCGAGAACTTTACTACCCAAACTGTTCTGCGAGAAATGTGCCCCGCCCACTGCTACTTAAGTTTAGCAATTATGAGAGCACACAAAAATCGGTGACTTTAACATCTTTCATTTTAATTGAAAACATTTTTTTAACTATTTTAAAAGTGAAGAAAAGTAATAAAAACATGTAAAAATTGAGAATTGGGCGTTAGCTTTCAAAGTAACAGCCGCGATGAGTTCGAGACTTACGTTCGATATTTTTTAACACGTATCAAATTGATCGGATTGAGTCATCTTAAAGCCTTAAACAGAGATAAAGCACAGCGAAAGTACACTTCCGTGAACAAAAAGGGTGACTTTATGTTCGGACATTTTGACCGTTTGACTGTGAATATCCTTTTCACGAGCTTTTATTTAACTTGTGATATTCGTACGTACGTAAGTAAGTTGTCCGCTAGAAAATGTGTAAGTTAAATTTGACCCACCTCCCGATTTCCGATTAAGCTAAAATTTTGCGTACACGTTTAGTTTGGATGATTGCATGGTTAGTTAAGTGACGTCTTTATAAATCCAATATGGCGGACTCTCAGAGATGGCGGACCAGTAAGTTAATATGCACCCCATGATATGGGTATCAAATGAGAGGGTTTGCTGAGAAGAATACGAAAGAATTTAAATTCTTTTCAAATAGGAGCATTTTTTGAAATGCGCTTAATTTAGATGTAATCTTTGGAGGAAAATTAATATTTCTTTAAATGTAGGTTGATAATTTTCCCTCCTACTTTTTAGGCAGCATAGAATGCGAAATCAATTTTTTAATTACTTAAATTTTTGTATTGATAAATAAAATTATAATCAAGTAACTTAGCTCTCCAGATTCCTGGTTTGTTCCCTAGCGACTAATAACTTTCGCTGGTGGTTATAATCTATTTTTAACTTTTAATTTATTTTAAATTCGATGGCTAAGTAATATTAGTCGTAACTCAAGGCCTTGTTGAAGCCAGAACGATCGATTACCAAAGCTTCCATCAAGGGTGATAATTTCACGCTTCAGCTTCAAAGGATAAAGATGAAAGTAGCCGGAAATGGGTGCATTAATGTGTTTCTGACGATTGTCAGAGTGTTTAACGATTAAATTTTATAACTGGGTGCCGTCTAAAGAGGCTATGATACTTTCTAACAATAATTTAACTCTTGTAATTAAATATACATAATTTAACCTTTTGGAGGTATTTTTGGTTTCGGTGAGCATTTAGGCGACAATCGTCAGGCAAAAGTAGATTGGTTTGGAATTTATTTATATTAAAATAGTAGTTTATAAAACTATTGCATATAGTACCTAGTTATGTGCAGTTTCATACACTATTTTATCTAATCTCAAACATTGGGATTAAATCAACTAAACAACAAAGATCAAAGATAAAAGAGTAAAAAAAAATAACCACGAAAATCAGTACCTACCACAAAACGTGCCATAGCGACAAATCCTAGCACATCACCGCACTTGCGCTGGAGCGGGCGCTGTCACAGACAAGTAAAAATTGGAATGAAATCTTTTTGTAGTGGTGTAAAAATAGCGCGAACCGCAGTGCGTTCCAGTAAAAAAAATGATATGGAACTTCGTTGGTGATATTAACTTTTTGGGTTAACTTGTATCGTAATCGAAAAAAAAATACTTTATAACATTATTTTGTAAGAGAAATAATGTTATGATGTGTTTTTTTTTAATTTCGGTATTGGGTTTATAAAGTACGCCAATAAAAATTAGTTTTGAAGTTTATAATTCGAACTTTACGATATGAGAGTAGATATGGATAGTTTTAGGTGCACCGAACAATACTTTTTTATCATGATCATATCAGCCTAAAAACGTCCAGAGAATTCCACAACGAACGGATATTTTGATCTGTACGTGTCTAGCGGCTTTCCGCGACCTACACACGGCCGTCGATCCACCGGGTGCCTACGCTAAGTCTTCAGGTGCGGGTTGCTACTCGATAACTTTAGTGCAACATTCCTTTTGATGACGTGCGTTTTAAATTTTGTGTGAAGCACTAGTGGTTCGTCGCGAACTGTGAAATCGCGATGTACTCGTTTTAAATATATAGGTACGCTCACTAAGCGATGTAGGATCCGTCCAGCTTCATCTAGTGGTGTTTCAACATTCACAACCCCCTGTGTCTCGGCAACCCTTCGACCGATTTATATATTATATATATTTATACTCGAGTTATCGTCAAACAAACATTAATTAACGGACTACAAGTATTTATACGAAATCAAGTTAAACAGTTTTTTGTATTAACCATCATACACGTGGATGTATGCGTAGAAATAAAACATAAAGATAAAAAAAAGAAAGTTCATTGTTGGATCCAAAACCTTAACTATCTAGAAACTGAATAGTAACTTATACCTGTTACTTAATTGCGGCATACTATTTTTTACTTACCGTCTACACACACACACACACACACACACATACACGGCCTTATCATCAAGTAATGCATTTTGTACTTACCTTTATTTTGTTTAATCCTCACTTAAAATGGTCGGTTGACATCGCATATTTTGGTTCCTATCTCTGCTCGCTGACTGCTAAGGTACAGGCTTTTTCTAGCCTAGTTTAGTGGCCAGAGTTCTATAAAGTAGATCTAAGAAGTACAACTAGAATTAACTTGAAGACAATACGGTAACATGAGCCGGTTCGCTTTGTAACAAAAGATTTGTACCACGACAACTTTGGGTGGGTATTAATGAATATTTTTAAAGAAAACTCAGTTATATGAAAGACTTAGTTCTCCGATTTCATAGAAAAAAAAATTCAAAACGTTCGAGCATATTTTGTTGTCGAGAGACAAGAATGGAAATATTTAAAAGCGCCGCAAACATTTTTTTTTCCTTTTTAAATGGCCTTAAGTTGGGTCATATAACAATCATCATCATCATCATATCAGCCGAAGGACGTCCACTGATGGACATAGGCCATTTAATAGTGCAGTCGAAGTGGCTAAGTTCTGGGCCGGAATGATTTAATTTGTCATCGACACGCAAAGAAGAAGAACTAGAATTAAGACTTTGTTTTCTTTCTTGTAAGCTTTCGTAAAATAAATTTTATTTTTATTTATTATTTATCTTAAATCGTGTGTCATTACACTACTGCTGATTTTTGCATGCAAGAGTTATTACAGCGCTGCCAAAGTCACTCTAACTCTAGTCAGAATGACTAACTGTCTTACTCTTTACATTTTAAATCGTATACCATTACACTACTGCTGATTTTTGCTTGGTAGAGTTATCACAGCGCGGCCGAATCAACTCTAACTCTAATTAGACTGACTAAGTGTCTTACTCTTTACATTTTAAATCGTGTGCCATTACACTACTGCTGATTTTTGCTTGGTAGAGTTATCACAGCGCAGCCGAATCAACCCTAACTCTAATTAGACTGACTAAGTGTCTTACTCTTTACATTTTAAATCGTGTGCCATTACACTACTGCTAATTTTTGCTTGCAAGAGTTATCACAGCGCGGCCAAAGCCACTCTAATAAGAATGACTTACTGTCTTACTCTTTACATTTTAAATCGTGTGCCATTACACTACTACTGATTTTTGCTAGCAAGAGTTATCACAGCGCGGCCGAAGCCACTCTAACTCTAATTAGACTGACTAACTGTCTTACTCTTTACATTTTAAATCGTGTGTCATTACACTACTGCTGATTTTTGCTAGCAAGAGTTATCACAGCGCGGCCGAAGCCACTCTAACTCTAATTAGACTGACTAACTGTCTTACTCTTTACATTTTAAATCGTGTGTCATTACACTACTGCTGATTTTTGCCTACAAGAGTTATCACAGCGCGGCCAAAGTCACTCTAACTCTAGTTAGACTGACTAACTGTCTTACTCTTTACATTTTAAATCGTGTGTCATTACACTACTGCTGATTTTTGCTTGCAAGAGTTATCACAGCGCGGCCGAATCAACTCTAACTCTAATTAGACTGACTAAATGTATTACTCTTTACATTTTAAATCGTGTTTCATTACACTACTGCTGATTTTTGCTTACAAGAGTTATCACAGCGCGGCCAAAGTCACTCTAACTCTAGTTAGACTGACTAACTGTCTTACTCTTTACATTTTAAATCGTGTGTCATTACACTACTGCTGATTTTTGCTTGCAAGAGTTATCACAGCGCGGCCAAAGTCACTCTAACTCTAGTTAGACTGACTAACTGTCTTACTCTTTACATTTTAAATCGTGTTTCATTACACTACTGCTGATTTTTGCTTGCAAGAGTTATCACAGCGCGGCCAAAGTCACTCTAACTCTAGTTAGACTGACTAACTCTTTACATTTTAAATCGTGTGTCATTACACTACTGCTGATTTTTGCTTGCAAGAGTTATCACAGCGCGGCCGAAGCCACTCTAACTCTAGTTAGACTGACTAACTATCTTACTCTTTACATTTTAAATCGTGTGCCATTGCACTACTGCTGATTTTAGCATGCTGACTGACTTAGAAAGCTCCGAAACTATTAAAAAAAAAACTGTTTAACTTGATTTCTTATACATTTTGTGATTTTATTCTATCCAGCCCGTCAATTACACATACATAAAATTAGTCCAGTACTCTGAAAACTCGCTTCGCTCTTTCAATATTTTTATTATTAATCTTACCATTTCAGACATTAATGGTCCATTTACTTTGGGAGTTACACAAAGTTGTATCACACAAGTTGTATCACACTATTGCTAGAACAACATAGATTGAAATAGTAACAGTTATTTGGAAACGCTGAACACGTTAAAAAACCTACATCAATCGCAATAACTCAGTACGGTTTCGTTATATATTAAATTGATACGTAAGAGTTACGATTCATATTATCTTGCCGTGTTAGCTAATTTGTTTGTTAGTTTGGGACAAATACAATACAATACAATATTCTCTATTGCATCACAACATAAAAAAAGACAAACCTTGGAAGCTAAACTAGAAGCTCTTTCCCGTTTCCGATTGAGCTGAAATTTTTCATACCACGTTAAGTTTGGAGCACAATGCATGGTTAGCTAAGTGACGTCATTCTAAATACAACATTGCGGACTTCTAAAGATGGCGGACGAATTATTTTTTATGCGGGGTGCATAAAAAAATAACTGGTCCGCCATCTTGTCCGCCAGGATATTATGGGTATCATATGATAGTCTATATGACTATCATATATGACTAATAAAAAATATTTTTAAAGTAGAGCTTGTACTACAAGTTTTTAGGTTTTTCATCAATTGTGTTTTTTTACTATCTAAAAAAATATTAAACCGATTTTGATAAAGTTTATAAAGGACCAGCCTGGCAGCATACCATAGGAATAGAAAAAAATAATTATTAGTAGACTTTGCTTGTGGTCCGACACGCACTTGACCACTTTTTACAAGCTTTTAATTAACTTGCAATGTATGTACTATGTATGTTTGTTCGGGTGAAATCTTGCAAAATAAATTTGACCCACTTCCCGGTTTCCGATTGAGCTGAAATTTTGCATACATGTGTAAATCGCGTGACAGTACAATATTATGATGACATCGTGCTGATATGATGATGGAGCAGGAAGATGGCCATAGGAACTTCGCAATGAAACGACACAACCTCGTCGAGTTTGGGCTCGTTTGATTCGTATTGACGAGCACTTTGATTGTAAAAAGCTTGTGCCTAAAAGCTTTTAGGTTTTTCGAAAATTATGTGTATGCTAGTCGCGCTATCATCGATCTTCCGTTGTAAGTGATCATAGAATAAGCGTAGAGAGTGCGATGATAAATTATCTTCTTTGATTGTTGGAAAATTGAAATAAAAGGTACAGCACCTACCTCACCTGCTCATGAAACTAATAATAAACAAATTTTTACAATGAACAACAATCCGAGCAAAAAAATTCTATTAAGGGTTACACCGCCACCAACGACCAAATTTGTAACCACCTTTTCCTTCAATTAAGGATTTTTTTATCGACATTTTTTTTTTAATAATTTACACGATATTAGGAGTGATTTTTATTTCCTCGAATTCTATTTTAATAGACAGAACTAAAGAAAAAATATCCCAATGCACCCTTTTTTCCAGTTGCAACCGTAGAAAAGCTCTAATTTTAATCGACATATTATGATAATTTATGAACTTCTTAACAAAACAATGTGAAATTTATTTTTTCTTAATTTTTGGAAATTCTTCTTAATTTATTTATAACTAGTGGGTGTCCGCAACTTCGCACGCGCAGATTCCGTTTTTTGCCGTTCCCGTGGGAATTTCCCAAAATTCGTTCTTAGCGGTTGCCTATGTCTTCATAAATGTATGTCATGTATTCGAAATTTCAGCAAAATACGTTTAGTGGTTTCGGCTGTTCATTGATATACCAGTCAGTCAACTTTTTCTTTTATATATACAGAAAATGAGGTAAAAACAACAATTTTCGCACTATTTGTCCGCAGCGATTCACGTAACAGCCACGTTGCAGTACGAGCTGACAAGAACTTTATTTCCAAGCTATTTCGTTCGATATTTGAACATTGTGAATCGAGTTGCTAATTTAAGGGACGGAGGATGTTAATAAGTAACACATAGTATTTTTTTCTGCTATTGTGCTATACGCACAGTATAAGAACATAAAATCAACGTATGCATACATATAAGTTAGTACTTAAATTTAATTGTTGGCCATAATATCGTAACACATAAGATCTAATGTATTTATCTGACATTTGTTTATGAAACGGTTATGCACTACTGTAGATAAGTCTAAATGTGAATCTACTCATGAAAACTTCGAACCAAGCATCAGGGTCATTGGCAAAACTGTTGGCAATCTATTTTGTTAGGAATAATCCGGAGAAGCAATTCCTATTATCATCTAGGTTCAAGGGCATGCAGAGTGTAATCCATCTCGCCCCGCGGCTATTATGTCCCAAATTACTTGGAGGGCCACGAGAAATTGCGAAAGCCTTAATACCTACAGCTTCATTTCACTTATCTACGTCAAACTTCATAAGCTCCCGTATATGGGTTTGGGATTTTGTTAGTGGATTGATTTGCTCGTGATTTATGAATAAAGTTACTTGCTTCAGTTTGCTCTCCTTCCATTGTTTTCAGGCGTTTCTCACCGCACTGTGGGTTTTTGTAAGCGCTCTATCATTTTGTACGTCATCGTTTCTTATAAGCTTGGTTACATTAAAAAAAGCTAGTTTTTATGTTTTTTTGTGCACTATAAGATGTTTGTCTCCACTATAGTGCCATTGTATTTGCAATTTATGGCTTCATTATTTTTTTCTTAGTTATGGTTCCGTACCTTCCGTTGCGTATCTGTCTATTTATATGTCACATCCAATCTTCTCCGAAACTACTGGATCGATTGAGTTGAAATTTGTATTAGTATATGCAGACAACCTAGTGTTCAGCGCCGTACCACAGCTACCAATACTGGTAAATATACCTATATTATTCCCCCACCGTAAGGTGTTCAATATCCCATCTCATAGACGTTGCCAGTCTCGTTCATTCTCATAGGACTGTACTGTCACCAAAACTGGTGCATCCAAGATCTTTCATATTTAGGTAGGTAATTTAACTTGGCTGGCACAGGCCGATCACAGGCCAGGGAATAACCTAGATTCCTCCTTTACAATAATGCCTTACATGCCATCTTCAGGACATGTTCAGGTGAGAGATTCCACTTTGTTCACGTCATTTGCTATATAAATGCAAATGGAAGTGATTTTCCATCGTCTGCAGGGCCCTGTCGGTCGTCGGTAGACTCCACGTTATAGTTGGCTCCCTTAGCGTATTCAAGTAGAGTTAGTTGTTGAGACTGACTTGTTTAAAATTAGATAACATTGTCACAAAGTCCCTGTTACAATGTAATTTATATTTCTGAATTTAATGCCTTTAAAATTAAAATCTCTTTTACTGTTATGGGACTGGCAACACTGCTGGTAAACAGTAATCACCTGTGCATATTTGATAATTTATTTCATAAATCTTACGTAAATTTTTAAAATTTGTGTATAATTGTGTTTTTATACGTTAAAAGTGGTTGAGTATTGTTTTTGTACATTTTTGAGACGTAGAAGGACAATATTTACAAGAAAAAAATCTCAACTAATTTTCAATAAGGACAACGGATTACCTTGATTTGAAATTCGGAGACTGGACTTACTGGGAAGTATTGTTTTCATACCTATATACTTATTTAATTGTGCATTTTAGTCCATTTCACATGTACCTAGTATTTCACCACGTATGAAACCTGGAAATATCATAACTGCTCGTCACATAACCTCAAAACAACGTTCGTTCACCTAAATAGGCACAAAATACAAACGTGTCACATTAAATTCATATAATACTTTTTGAGTGTGTTAGCATGCGTTAGTTTCATTTTTTGGTTACGTACCTATTTTGTATTGATCGTCATGAATAAATCTATCTTTATAGGTACCAAAATAAGTACATATATGTATACCTTAGTGTCCTCGTAATAATTTACTTGCGTGGCAGGGATCACAGGCAGACTACCTCACACACACCTATTCTATTATCAACACGGGTAGGCACGGACCTATACAAAAGTAGATCAATAAAGCAAAGTGCTTGCACTAACCTTATTTCTAATTCATTTCTAGATTGACAATAAGTAGTAGACTGGATATTAATATATTTTTGTGTGTATTACATTGCAGTACCTGAGCAACAATGGTCGAGACTCGCAGAATGCAACTTGCTGAGGAACTCAAACAAGCTCAGCTGTTAGTTGAATGAATGCAGGCTGAGCGAGTCGAGAATTAATATGAGATCTCACCACCAGCTTGACACAGTTTAGAGGCGTATATGACCAGGGACAAAATGAAATGGAACAGCAGCAACAAACGATTGACTCATTCAGTGAATTTCACATTCAGCACGAATTGGCCCTGGATAGAATAAAACTTCTAGACCAACAGCTAAGAAAGGCCCATGAACAATTCTCTACCTGCCATGTCGAGCAGGAGTTCCCCCAGCCACACTGTTTGTCACTGCGAGATGAAATGAAGGCATGGGAACAAACACAGGCTAAACATATTTTAATGATCAGTAGTTGCAAAATAAAGAAATATTTCAAACTGAAAAAAATATAGAAAAAAAGTGTGTGTGTCAGCTCCGACGAACGACTGAAGTTTATTCCTTATTAACGATTATAAAAGTGCTGGGGGATAGCGGCCAATTTTTTCAATTCCCGTTATCAACGGATTTGTGATTAGGGACCTCAAGGACCCCAGATATCGATTTTGGAAGAAATCTGTCCAGTAACTAAAAAGTTGAAAATGGCGGCCCCTTTTTTCAATTCTGAGAACGGATTCGTGTTTAGGGACTTCAGGGACCCTCAGATATCGATTTTGGAAGAAATCTGTCCAGTAACTAAAATGTTCAAAATGGCGGCAACTTTTTTCAATTCTGACAAGACAAATCTAATGACACCTTACATTCCAAAATCCATCAAAGCCGTTTAGGCTACAGGACGTGTCAAAGAAATAAACATATAAAGACTTTTTTGTACTCTGATGGTGTAGGAAAAGACTTTGGACCCATAATTGCTGAATCCATGGGCAATAACAAAGTTAATAAGTGCTACCCGAATCGTTCTCTATAACAAATAATAGGTATTAAAAATAAATATACTTTTGAAAAGCAAACATCCATAGTAACAATGATAGGAAATAGTTTGCAAATAATTAAATCTCAAATCAAGATTCAAGATTCAAGGTATTTATTTAAAATAGGTGCAAATTACACTCTTTCTGATAGTCATAAAATAATAATAGCATAATCAGAGATTTGTTACCATAGATGGGTTATGCACTAACAAACCACATTTGAAAATCGAATCCATTTACACACACATTATAATAGGTACCTACCGAATGCTACTATGAAAAGAGATGCCAATTGGCATCTTTTTTTTGCTTCACTTTTAGGATGCATGTAACCTAGATGGGTTATGCACTAACAAACCACATTTAAAAATCGAATCCATTTACACACACATTATAATAGGTACCTACCGAATGCTACTATGAAAAGAGATGCCAATTGGCATCTTTTTTTTTGCTTCACTTTTAGGATGCATGTAACCTATCTACCTCCCCTTATATATAGCATATCTCTGAGCATAATTTCATTTGTGAAAAATCAAGAAATAAACAATCATTAGTTAATAATGTCAAAATTAAATACTTGAAATAATCCAGAGTATGTCATAAGAACATGAAAACAATATGACACGAAAAGTTATACATAAAGATCATTGATACATTTGACAAGAGTAGGCCAGTTCACACGGACAGCACCCGGTCACGAGTATAACGCGAGAGTCAGCCATCGCTCCCATCAACCATATTTGAGGGAAAGGAACGACCCGGCTCCCGTTGCGCCAAATAAAAAATAATGTAGATAGTATGACTGAATTAAGTAAACTGAAAAATTTTTAAGGTCACATTTTGCGCTTCCCCTTGGTCTAATTACTCACAGTGTTACAACAAAATGTTATTTGACATAAATCTGTATTTATACAACCTGACAGGTAGTTACTCTGACTATATTTTGTATTTTGATTCGAACAGTTTTGTTCGTAACTTTACATTAACAAAATGATAGACTATTTTTATCTAATAGACAAACGTGGCTGCTAGCTAAGTCATTAGCATATAGTATTATAGGAGAGTAGGGGGCGCCACAGTGCCAATGTTGACATCGTACTCGTATTTCTTTAAGCTTTTCAAGTAAACAAAGGGTTATAAAAGTGTAAACAGTGCATAGATATATAACAGTGCTTAAAAAAAACTAGGATCATATAATGTGCTCAGTGAAAAAACTGTAAAATTGCGTAAATAGTGTGAAAAGACGTTGCATCGATAATGACTTTGTAACCGTTTTATTTAAACATATTCAGTGCAAAACACCACTGTTGTGTGTGAATATTATGTTTAGAGTCTGATCAAAGTGTGAAAAAGTGTACATGTTAAAAGTGACAATAACTGTAACCTCAAAGGTGCAAAAATAATGACTCAGTGATTGATTACCGTACCTATACTTTGCTCCTTTACAAACATACCAGCAGCTCCATCTATTATTACTTTTCGGAACTTCTAAGTCAAGAAAGTATCTAGCAAGTCCAGCGCCCACGTCGATCTGTCTTCCGAACGAAAAAATCCTTGTCGATTCTAACACCATCTAGCTGAATCTTTGTACAACGCTCTAGAAGGATCGCTGATGCCATCTAGCGATATTTGTTGATACTACTTACAACAAAACCGTGTTCTTCTACCTACGGGACTGGAGCGTACTTTCATAATACACCACTCATCTTATAGAGGTCACTGAGCATCGTATTTTTATACTTATCATGGACGAAATAAAACAAATGCTATTAAAAATGCAACAAGATATGGCACAGCAAAAACAAGATATGATAGAGATGAAGGAGGATATAAAAAGCACAATAAACAATAACGTAAACGAGAAATTCAATATTTTAGATCAGAAAAATGCTATTTTGGAGAAAAAACTAGAGGATCAAACCGCAAAAATAAACAGCCTAGAAAGAAAAATCAGACACAAGAACCTAGTCATCTTCGGGGTTGAGGAGTGCGAAAAATCCTACCACGAGTTAGAAGATATGTTTATCGATATTGTAAATACGTACTTCAAACTCCCATGCGACAGATCTCACATCGAATCAATAAGAAGACTAGGGAAAAAAGGCGAAAAAATCAGACCACTTGTAATAACATTTTCTACAGTGGGCTTCAAACTGAAGGTTCTGAAAAACAAATCTTGCCTGCAGAATACGACATACTATATTAAAGAAGACTACCCCAGAGAAGTTCTGAACAAGCGTAAAGAGCTACAAGCTCAATTACAGAAGGAAAAAGAAGCAGGCAACACTGCTTTTATAAAATACGATAAACTTATAGTAATTAGTAACAATAAGAGTAACCATCGCCAGCAAATGAATAAGAGGAACCTGTCTGAATCTCCAGAGATAAGATCACCGCACTCCGGTGACTATAAAGCTCAACACGATAACAAACAACCATTGAAGAAAAATAAAGTTTCCAGTATGAAAGATTATATACTTCAAAAACCGAAACTAGCCTACATTCAAACAGATACCACTCAAAAACAAGCGATCATACCCCAGTCCAACTTAGCATAACAACCACAGTCTGGCCCTCTACTCCCTACTCAACTCCCACTACGGCTGGTCACCGCGGGAGAGATAGACCACAACCCTCCAAAGAATAATGGCTCCAAAGAAAAAAATGTAATAAATATTTGTACCCTCAACGTAAGATCACTATCTACACCTGAAAAACTGTTAGAACTGAAGACAGCTCTCCGTAACATAAAACACGACATACTGGGCCTGTGCGAGCTGCGACGGCTCGGTGAAAATATAATCGAAGACGAAAATTATATTATGTACTATATAGGACAAACAAAGGGTCTATATGGCGTAGGTTTCCTAATCAAAAGGGAATATAAAGAAAATATTTTAAACTTTTCCGGTATATCTGAGAGGGTTTGCATATTGGAAATAAGTCTAGAAAACTCACACTTCGCAATTATACAGGCTTACGCTCCAACAGAAAGCTCCACACAAGAAGAAATAGATGAATTCTACAATGACTTAGAAAAAGCTCACGATATGATCTCTACACAGTTTATAATAGCCATGGGCGATTTCAATGCACAGATCGGCAAACCGAAGAGCTATGAGAATAAAGTAGCGGGCATTCACGGTTTTGGGAATAGAAGCAAGAGAGGAGATAGATTTATTCAGTACGCGTTCGAACATAATCTGAAAATAATTAACACAATGTTTAAATTAAAAGCTAACCGAAGATGGACCTGGATTTCGCCCGACAAAAATACAAGAAAGGAAATTGATTATATAACAACAACTAAACCTAAATTGTTCTCAAATTACGAAGTGTTGAATTATTTCTTCTTTGGCACAGATCATAGACTCCTGAGAGCCACACTTTGCCTAAGTACGAAAAAACAGAGCAGAAGAAACTTTACCAGTCCGAGAAACTCATTAAAGTCACTAGAAGAGATAGACATGTACTTAAAAAAATTAAATGAATTTATACCTGATCGAACAGAAAACCACGAAAAATATACAGTCACGGAATATTACAAAAAGATAGAAAACTCTATACTAATAAGCTTGAGAAACAAAAAACAACCAAGTAAAAGAACAATACTATCAGAAAAAGCAATTAAATTAATGGAAAAGAGAAGTACACTACAAAATAGAAGAAATCTTACTAAAAAGGATAAAGTTATTCTAAAAAACTTATATAAAGAAACAAATAAAGAAATCAGAAAATGCTACGAAAATCATAGATTACACACACTGGAAAAATGCATAGAAAGAACAAGATCCGCAAAAAAGGCATACAAAGAACTAGACCGGTCAAAAAAATGGATCCCATCTCTTCAGTGGGGGTCTACTATTTGCAAGTCACGAAATGACATCATAAACATAGCCACAGACTTCTATACAAGCCTTTTTAGCTCTATACCAGACTCAGTAAAAAATACAGAACAAGATCAACTAAAAGACACATTGAATGTACAAAATTTTAGTGAAATTGAAATACTAACACAAATAAATAATTTAAAACCATATAAGAGCCCTGGACCAGACAGTTTAAATAACGAATGCATCAAACAAGGTAAAACACATTTATTAACACCACTTACAATATTATTCAACAAAATACTCGAAGAAGAAACCGTACCGCAGCAATGGACAGAATCGGAAATTATTTTATTATATAAAAAGGGTGATCCTAAAGACATAGGAAATTACCGTCCGATAAGTCTTATGTCTTGCCTATATAAACTCTTCGCATCCTGCTTACTAAACAGAATATCCTCACAAATAGACTTATGCCAACCTATGGAACAAGCGGGATTCCGAAGCGGATTTAGCACTATAGACCATATTCACACCGTAGAACACGTCATCGAAAAGTATGTCGAATACACAAAACCGCTCTACATAGCTTTTATTGATTATAAGAAAGCTTTCGACTCTATTTCTCATATTAGCATCTGGGAAGCACTAAACAAGCAAAATATAAACGCGAAATATATAAACATTATCAAAAATATATATGGTAACTGCACTAGTAGAGTCAGGCTAGACCGAGTGGGCACCAGGATCAGCATCAACCGAGGAGTCAGACAAGGTGACCCTATCTCGCCGAAACTATTTATAGCAGTCCTACAAAATGTAATGGAAGACTTACCATGGTCAAAACAAGGAATCAATGTGAATGGGAATCACCTAAGCCACCTACGCTTTGCGGACGACATCGTCGTGTTCTCTGAAAGTCCATATAAGCTCAACGCAATGATTAACGAACTTCAAACTGCTAGTGTTCATGTGGGCCTGGAAATGAATTTAGAAAAAACCAAAGTCATGACCAACAGTGAATCGACACCAATACTGGTTAACGATGTGCCACTCGAGTACGTAGAGAGTTACATTTACCTTGGGAAACAAATTTCATTTAGGAAAGACCGAAATATAGAGGAAATTGAAAGGAGAGTAGCTATTACATGGAAAAAGTACTGGGCACAAAAGGAGATTCTCAAATCGCAACTACCAATTAAATTAAAAAGGATAGTTTTAGACACTACAATTCTACCCTGTCTCACCTACGGCTGTCAAACGTGGATCTATGATCACAAGGCGAGACATAAAATACAGACCACTCAGAGGGCAATGGAAAGGAGCTGTTTAAACATAAAACTGAGGGATAAAGTAA
The DNA here is from genome assembly GCA_947284805.1 of Coleophora flavipennella. Lineage (NCBI taxonomy): Eukaryota > Metazoa > Arthropoda > Insecta > Lepidoptera > Coleophoridae > Coleophora > Coleophora flavipennella. The sequence goes on from OX369273.1 coordinate 970,340, forward strand.
GAAACACAAAAATTCGGAAAGTAACCAAGGTAAAGGATGCTCTACATTTCTCTCAAAGTCTAAAATGGAGGTGGGCTGGTCATGTTGCGAGATACGGTGACAATCGATGGACAATCAACATCACAAAATGGAAAGGACCGCTTGGCCTGAGAAAGAGAGGTCGCCCGCGCGCTCGTTGGCAAGACGAGATTGTGGCAAATGCAGGAAGAGACTGGATGACCAGCGCCAAAGACAGAATAAAATGGAATTCTTTGGAGGAGGCTTTTACCCTAAGGGGGTCCACAAATTAAGCATGCATATTTTTATTAATTCAATTTTTAAATTACAATTTCATATTATTATTATTTTATCAATCAATGTACCGCTTTAATTTGTAAATTGTTAATTTTTGTATTTTGTGGAATGAAAATAAAGCTATTTTATTATTATATTATTATTTATTATTATTATTATTATTCTTTACCGTAACGGCTGTATTCAATCGGTAATAACATGTATAACGAGGGAGGAACGAACCGTCGACTTTTTTTTGTTTCACGAGCCTACTAGTGACAGCAACATCAGCTACATGTTTAGATAATGTTTTCTGTAATTGCGAATTGTAATCATAAACTGTTTAAAATCTGATCACAGTGGTCAGCTTGTACCATTGCCATGTGAAAGGAATAGAGGAATAATTACAGTCCAAACGAGACCTGTCACTACTCAAAGATTAGAGATGTACAAAGATGTACTTGTCCAAAAGCTACCAATCTCAATGTTAGATCAACATGACTCGAATAGTTGCTTCAACTTATTTTTGAAGTGCTCAGTACAGAGTATAAAAATATATTCAATTTTTAAAAAATAACGTTATTCAAAAATTTACGTTTAGTGTCTGGGCTACTGTAGGTTCATTCAAGAGTATTAGAGAAAATTTGTTTTCGCTTTACGAACAAAAGACATACAACTTTGATCTTAAGTTTGTTGAATATGTTAAAAATTATTCAAAATTATTTAAAAGAGTTTGTTTGCCAGCTAAAGCCAACTCCAACCCTAAGAAAATTGAATATTCTATAAATAAAATAAAAGATGTTTGGAACGTAATCTATATTCTATATAATATAATAAAACTGTAACGGGGCCGTGTCTGTACATGAAATATTTTTGGAAAATAATAACTGTGGTGGACATTCCTAACGATACAGAGGCCAAAACAACAACTATTGGAATTTTTGTCTGTCTGTCTGTCTGTCTGTATGTTCGCGCATCACGCAAAAACTACCAGGCCGATTTTGATGAAATTTTGTATGGTGGTTCCTTATAGCCCGGGTTAACATATAGGATACTTTTTATCCCAGAAAATTCAAGAGTTCCCGTGGGAAAATCAAAAGTATTCATTAATAGAATGGCTCACCACGCAAATGTGGCTTGACCTATTACAATCAAATTTTACACGTTGATACCCTTATCGCGAACCAAAACTGGGACATTATGAATCCCAAAAAAATTAGGGTTCCTACAGAAATGCAAAAAATTGTATCTTTAGAATGGCTCAACGTAACAATATGAAACCTTTACATTGGGATGGGGTGTTTTTGACCATCATTGTATAGTCGGGTATTCTTTATTCCGGAAAACTGAAGAGGTCCCGTGGGAAATTATCTATCGATACTTACAATAATATCAATAGAGTACTTTTTTCTGTATATTAGCTACACATACCAAACATTATAATCATAGCAGCAGAATGTCAATAGATGGCACTGCAGGGATAATAAAACGCGCTTAAGTTGTATTAAAACATTAAAATATTATTTCATACTTTTCAGCATACGCTACTTTAAACTCTGGAACTATGGTACGATAGCGATGTGTTTTATAGACGAACAGAGAGGTATTTTTTTACAGATTCCAATCGTGTAAAAAAATAAAAACACATAAATCGAGTTTAGCATCTTTTAACAGGAGGCACAGATATGGGAACTCTTCTGACGGCGACTATTTGCGTGTGGCAGTTGCTCTCCGCCTGCAATATCAATATCTGTGAACCTCATCAATGTATTTGCGAGTCCACGGCGGAGGCAATTGGCCATCACTCACTGAGTTGCAGTCGTGTTTGTGAAGATTCCCACGTCACCAATTCCTTAATGACCTCACTCGGAGGGCACTGGTCTCGGCCAGATGGAATTGATTCCAGACAGAATGGAATATTCCATCTTTGATGCAGCCGCCGGCCGGGCTTTAGTCGTTCTGATGGCAAAAGGCCGGAGGGTTTAAACAGGTGCTATGGCAGAGAGGAACGCGTCTGCTTTGGGAAGCCACTTTTTCTGCCTCACTCCTCACCCATACGGTACTGCTGCTCAATTTGCGGTGAGAAGAAGCATAATAAGTACTCGGTCTTGGAGGCAAATTACTGCTTTGTGCCGCTGATCTGTGAGACAACCGGCTGCTGAACCCTCAGAGGCCTTTGCCTTCACAAAGGAGATTGGCCTTCGTCTTCAAGAGAGGAGATGTGCCGTGAGGTCCTACCTGCTGCTAAGGTTGTCTATTGCCATCCAGCGCGGCAACGAGAAGTGCGTCTTGGGCTCCTTTGGAGCTGATACGACTCGAGGATTTGACCCAAATTAATATTGTTAGGAAATTTTATTACTAGATTGATACCTATAATGATTTGAATTAGTTTTTTGATAATATAGGTATATGTGTTATTTCATCATATCAGTTTATATACGTCCCCACCAAGGGGCTCAATCTGCCCTGAGTTTGGGCGATCTGGCCTTAGACGATCACGCGGGCCCATTGCGGGTTGATTGACTTTACACATAAGCTTCGAATTTCTTCGCAGGTGTGTGCAGGTTTACTCACGATGTTTTTCTCACCGTAAGAGCGTCGGATAAACGTACATACCAGTATGAAATCGATATTCGTATAGATATTGGTAAGTGGCAGGATTCTAACCACGGCCTTCCGGACAGGAGGTAGTGGCCCTAACCGTTTTGCCACCGACGCTCTATCGTTTATTTAAGATTTAGAAATCCTTACTTAATATTATAAATGTGAAAATGTGTTTGTTTGTTTGTTACCTAATCACACTTCAACACCTCTACCAATCTTGATGAAATTTGGCATGCAGGTAGCCTGTATCACTGGAAAGGAAATATTCAACCTTTTATCTGTGGAAATTATCATAGCCCGATGCAGTTCCTGAAGAAACTAAAACAATACTCTTTGTTTGTTTTATTTAAAATCGTAACGAAAAAATGGATTGGTGTGATTTTTAGCACAGAGATGAGGTGGAAAATGATATAATTTACTAATAAGTATATCCTGACATAGTTTCCGAGGGATCTGGGGACAACTGTTTTCTACGCTCGCGCACTTCGGTGGCGTCGCAACGGAGCAACGGATTAAAGTGATTTTTTGTATAGAATTTGCTGAGGGAGTGGGAAGTGACAAAGACTGCTAATCCGAATAGCCCGATACAGTTCCTGAGGTACCTGGAGAAAACTCATGTCCACGATTGCGAGCTGATTGCGGCTGGCGCACCACTCACCCTCAAAAAGAGTTATAAAAGCTATGTCCACGTGGGCGAAGCCGCGGGCAAAAGCTAGTTAATAAAAAGACGGGGATAACGAAGCCGCAAGAGAAACAATATTATTTCTTGCAAACTGATCATTTTCTTATGATTTCTGAAACCTAAGAGGTAACAGAAGAATCTGAATCTTTCTTTACAAATGTTTCGCTCAAAACAATCGCGAGCCATGACTCGTCGCCTATTCTCGCAAATCAATTACTGTCTAAAAATGAAGCAATATGCGAAGACGATTTTACATTTTGAAAAATAAATTCACACACAAATTGTAAAAGATTTTAAGCTGCTGAAACTAAAAAATTCTTTAGGCCCTTACTTGGCCGATCTATTCAACATATGTATTGATACTGGAGTGTTTCCGGATCTCATGAAATTTAGTAAAGTTGTTCCACTCTTTAAGTCCGGAGAAAAGGAAGACCCTAGTAATTATAGGCCTGTTTCTGTGCTACCAGTTTTGAGTAAGTTTTTTGAAAAAAATATACTAAACCAAATGATGACTCACTTTAAAATCAACAAATACCTCCTTAACCTGCAGTTACACTAACAAAGCCTAGAGCTACCCGGCTAGGTGGAGGTCGCAGTCGGAACTACGGGTCCGGCTGTTTGGATCAGGGTACTACGGGGTCGGGGGTAGCCCACCGCTTGCCGGCCGTTGGATCTATCGCCTTCGGCACTCTAGTTTGTCGGTTCCCCGACTGGGTCATGGAATCGTAGTGGTATGTGGTTAGTTGCAGGGTTTGGGCAATGTCTGTTGCCTGGCAAGCACGTTGCGTCCAGGCGTCCTTCCCCGCGCGCAACTAGTGTTGTGGTAGCCGGCCACGTGGGCTATGGGCGAAAACAACACGGGGCACGTGAGTTTTCCATTAAGCGGAACTGCTGGTTTAATTACTGGCAGGGAAGCATCTCCGGCACTTGCATGGTCAGCAAGTAGAGCTAAGCTAATACTGCTTCGGCCGATCCAGCCGCGTAGGAGTAAGTCTGGACAGGTGCGATAAGCGCCGGGAAGTGAGCGTGCCTACAGCTCCGGTACCACACCGGTTATGTGGGAGCCAGCTTCTCTGGCGTCCCGAGCGGGGATCGAACCGCCAGCAGCGAAAGCCGCGGGAGGTGAGCGCGCCTACAGCTCCGGGACCTACCTGGAAAGTAGGTAGTGGTTCTCTTCCACGAGGCACTCGCCTTGGAGAGTACCGGGACCAGCGTCTTGGGGGCAAGACCTACCGTAACTGGCCCTTGTCTTCACCTTATGGTGTTGGCAGGAATAGCGGCTCTCACTTTATGACCTAGCTGTTGGTGAGTGGGGACGCTATATCATAAACCTGGTAGTTTTAGCGTATCTGGTAGATATACGAGAGGGAATGTTCGAGTAGAATAAAGTTAATCTTTCGACTATTTCTTCTTGTAAACTTGTAAGTATAAGTATAAAAGCCAGTCTAGTCTTATCCAGAGTTTTCCTTTAATTTTATTTATATGCGTATAAAAAGCAGAAGGGGAGGCATTCGCTCAGCAGTGGGACGCTATAGGCTAGATTAAATTAGAAGATGTGTCCCACTACGCTGGATTTTTGCAATGACAGTAGATTTTTTTATGTACCAATAGTAGAAGGGGGGATTACCATATCTCATAAAACACGTTATTAATTAATATCTATTAATACAGCTGAGACCAGCTGAGGGTTCTTCATCAGATACTTCGGACCTTCGATTTTTGACATCAAATGAAGCGGCCCACCAAGTTGAATATCTTTTGTAAAGTCGGTATGTCGATCTCTAATAGTTTGGTTGGGCTCTTGTGTTTTCTAATCAGGGTCACCAGGTACTCCAGATCTTCGATTATCCTAGTTTTTATAGTTTTCCCTTTATTAATCTAACTTTGTACCAAATTTCAGCTCTCTGAGTTTATGGGAAGTACTAGTTCTATTTTGATGATCATGAGTGAGTGAGTGAGTGTCATAAATGCGAAACTTTGCTTTCGCTTAACTTCGGAACTAAATGACCTACAGACTTGAAATTTTGGATTTTAAGTATGTGATTATAGCTTACTGGATGACGAAAATTTCTGCGTTCTGGTCTTATCCAGAGGTTCTCATATAGGGGCCTGAAAATGCGGCGAAATGGTTCCAGTAGAAGATGGTACGGCAGTGTTTGCTTCGCGCTCGACTTGGCGGGGGCACTGCTGTGCCCCCCGATTACCCGATGATGTCCTAAATTTGTCAGAAAAACAGTTAAAAAATTGTGTCAATAGAACTCTTTGTAAAAAAGGTTAAGACAACCGAATACTTAAATGACAAAAATGTATGGGTAGCCAATGTTTCTTCTATATCATAATTAATAGTAATAAAATGATGACCAATCTAAAAATTGACGTGGAAGCGACAGGACATGACAAGTCAAGTACTTCTTTTAATATTTTTATCTTAGCATTGACATGAACAGTGCATGCTCGCTTAAATGTTCGTGGTGGCTATGGCGCATCGGGAGCCGGGTCTTTCCTTTCCCTGCAATATGGGAGCGATGGCTGACTCTCGCGTTATACTCGTGACCGGGTGCTGTCCGTGTGAACTGGCCGACATTCAATGATCTTAATGTATAACTATAAAGCCATATTGTTTTCATGTTCTAATGACAAAATTTGTTTAATATCAAGGATTTGGTTTTGACGATATTAACTAATGATTGTTTATTTCTTGATTTTTCACAAATTACGTTATGTAATTACTATTCTATGAAAATCAGAAAGAGTGTAGTTTTGTTACGCTATATCTCCGCCGATTATGTTTGTTACGCTATATCTCCGCCGATTGTGAACCGATTTTCAAAATTCTTTTTTTATTCGAAAGAGTATACTCCCGAGGGGGTCCCATTGTCACCAAGTCAGGATCTGATGATGGGATCCCAGGGAAGTCGAGAACAATCCTCAAATTTTATATGCAAATATTACGTGTTTTATGTATTTCCTAAAACTATTTAAGTTTTGGCGTCTGGTAGTCATTATCTCTTGTTAATGAGCTGACGAAGGAAAGCACAACTCCTTAACGGTTAGGAGTTGGAGGATACTTCTTCAAATATTTTACGTAGATACGTATGTGCGTATTGACCGATAGTTGTATTCTTTTAGGTTATTGAGATGGGCTGATGATGGAAGACTTAACTCCTTAAATTTCATGCTGTTGAGATGATGGAAGCCACAGGAATCTGTATCTGTTAATGAAACACATGCATTATGATTTGATGGTTCCTGTTGGAGAGTGGGTGATTGGGTATAATGTTGTTAGATAGATAGCATTATCACTAAAAATAAATAAAATAAAAATAAAAGTTTAAAAAACTTGAAAACCGACTTCAAAATGAAATTCACTCAAAAGTAATACACGACATTAACCAACAAAAACGAAATCAAAGGTGGGTACGAATTAAATTAGGGGTCTAAAATTTTTTTGAGGTCGTTGTCAGCAATGCCATTGAATCTAAAACATTTGATACGTAAGGTAGCTGTGTGCTGGTACCGACCTCAAAAATAAATTTAGGCCCCTAATTTAATTCATACCCACCTTTGATTTCGTTATTGTTGGTTAATGTCGTGTATATAAGTATATTAATATTATTTCATACTTTTGAGTGAATTTCATTTTGAAGTCGGTTTTTAAGTTTTTTAAACTTTTATTTTTTTGAATAAATATCTTGAATCTACCAACTTTAATTTTGATCTACGAAAACCGTTAAACGATTTGGTTATAAACGAAGATGTTTTAATAACCAATTTAGATTGTCCCTGGAAACGGAGCTTCATTTAACTGGTGACGTGTAATGAAACGCGTACCCACAAGCCTACGAGTAGGTACGTCAATTAGCAAGGAGCCGCAAGTTGGTGACGTTCATTAATTACGAAGTTTAATAACTCATAGGTACCTACCTAAAATATGATAATTTTGCTAAGGACAAAGCCTTAAATTAACCTTCCTTCGCCGGAGAGCAAAATGTTATATCTACTACGTATATAGTAATTATTAATGTTTTGTTCCGCTTATCTGTGCTTTTATGTAATTTTGGTTTCGAATTTTATTTAATTTTTACTTTCGAATGACTGAGAAGCGAGCGGTAGGGACAAAAACAAAAAATAAAAAATTGTGTGTGTGTCTGTCCAGTCTGTTACACCAAAACTACTGATCGTATTTGAATGATATAGTATTTTCATACAGATTGTAACAAAGTTGGTGTAGGGCCCGTTAACAGGGGGTTCTATTCATCATACTGAACACCTTTCCCTAGGAACACATAGTCAATTCTTAAAGGAAAAATTGGACCCTCCATACAAAAATGCATAAAATTGGTTGAAGCTGATCGATTTGTATGAAAAGTCATGAATTGTATGTTATTACAATTTTATGCGACCTACAATACTGTGATGTTAATTATTCTAGGAATAATCGGGATAAGGGCGCCCACATAAATTCACGGTATTTTCATTTTTTTACTCAAAAATGGCTTTAACGATGTTAATGAAACTTTGTGAATTACTAGAACTTAATAAGGCCTTTTACACTAGGTAATTCATTATTACATCATCATCATCAAGTCAGCTCATATACGTCCCCACCGAGGGGCTTGAGCCTACCCTGAATTAAGGTGATCAGGCCTTAGTCGACCACGCGGGCCCAGTGCGGGTTGGTCGACTTCACACACAACCTGCGAGTCTCTTCGCAGGCCTGTGCAGGTTTCCTCTCGATGTTTTCCTTCACCGTTAAAGCAATCGGTAATTATATGTACGTAACCTAACCACTCCGGAAGTGCCGACAGAAGTTAAAACTTTTTACAGTGTTATAATTTTTGACCCTGCGATGTTTCCTGGTACGGTGTCGGTGTCGCTTACAGTGTCGTGAGTTCGATGGTTTTTACCCATCTCAAAAATGCCCAACGCGCCTAAAGAAGTTTTCACTTCAAACACCGCACACTTTTGGAACAAAAGACCAAGCTTATAACCGCCTACCTACCGTAAAGTTTTTTTCTTATCTGTGTACCTACCATATACTCCGATGTCGGTCGCCTACGCTTTTGTGACATTATTGTAAAGACTAGTTGAGTGCCTCTAGTTCAGCTAAAAATACATTGAATTGAAACACCCACCAGTTCCGTTTTTAACACGCTTTTATTCGCTTTTCTTGTACTCAATTATGTAAAAAAAAATCTAAAATGTCGATAACCTACTTATAATAAAATTGTCGTATCGGTTTGAAACTTTACAAAAATCTTTTCCCCAAAAAACTCATGAGAAATTGTTTGAAAAAAAGTTATATATTTCAGATGTTATATAGGTTCTTTGTGTTTTTAACCGCGACTACAAAATAAGTAGGAGATTGTGAAGTCAACCCGTATAATTGATTTTTTTGTGTGTATGATCATATTGATCATGCGTTACTTTTTACAGAGTAGTCCGATTTCGATAATTTTTTTTGATACGGTAAATCTTCGAAGTTGGTACCATATATTATTATATGAGCGTCGGTGGCGTAATGGTTAGGGCCGCCGCCTTCTGTCCGGGAGGTCGTGGTTCGAACCTGCCACGAACCAATGTGATTTCGTATTTAGATTTCATATGTACGTTTATCCGACGCTCTTACGGTAAAGGAAAACATCGTGAGGAAACCTGCACACGCCTGCGAAGAAACTCGCAGGTTGTGTGTGAAGTCGACCAACCCGCACTGGGCCCGTGTGGTCGACTAAGGCCCGATCGCCCTAATTCAGAGTAGGCTTGAGCACCTATGGGGACGTATATAAGCTGATATGAATGAATGAATGACATTTTATCAAAATCTGTTTAGTACTTTTCTAAATAAAAAAAATATAAAAAAACGTAGCAAAATTCTTGCCGCTACGATTTATTTAGCGTGGTCAAGGATTCTGTCATCGTATCAGCCGAAATATTATGTCCACTGCTGAACAAAGTCCTCCCCCAAGGATTTCCACTACAACCGGTCCTGCGCTGTCCCCATCCATGAGTTTCACGCGACCTTTGAATCCACAATAAGCCCTTGACATGATCTCACTTGATGATAAGTGATGATGATGCCGAGAAGGAAGTGGACTTAAAAACATTCCCCAAAGCATTGAGGGATCTGGCACAATAAGCCCTTGACATCATCTCACTTGATGGTAAGTGATGATGATGCCGATGATACAATTGAACTTAAAAACATTCCCTAATGCAATGGGGGAACTTCAACAGGTTGTAGGTCACCGAATGGGAGGCCTTTCTATGCTACGTCTTCCGGTGCCCGGTCGCCACTAAAGAAGTTTACTACCCCAACGGCCGTCTGTTCTAAGAGCTATGTGCCCCGACCCCTGCTACTTGATTTAAGCGGTTCTGTGAGCTATGTTGGTTACTTTAGTTCTCCTACGGAACTCGTCATCCCTGATTCAATCACGTAGGGAAACTCTTACATCGCTTTTGACCTTGAGCCTTCTTATGAGATCGTGTAAGTATTTTAATGCAGTTAAATTCTTATCGTTAAACGACACCAATGAATAGAAGCACGTAGGATAAGTTATTAGTTCGAAGACCTCGCTTTTCCGCTTCACAAGCAATTAAAGTAATCGAACTCCTTGATGTGGTCACCTGGTATTACTTTACGAGTGTAAAAGTTATTGTGATGGCAAAAAAAAATCGAAGTTGAGATTTCGATGGGGATCAATTGTCTTATACTAAGTCTTGTCTTACACTAATAAGTCTAAAGAAAGTGTGTGTGTGAGTTTGTGTGTCTGTGCGTCCGTCCGGTGCCCTAGTAAAACATATTTGTACATCGCAATGGCAAGGGCCGCTCCCTCCTATCCGGGAGGTCGTGGTTCGAGTCCTGCCACGTACCAAGGTGGCTAATTATTCCAGGTAAAATCCGAGTGAGGTACCTCCCATCCCATACAACTCCAAATAATTTGTAAATTTGTCATCAGTCTGATACACACCTAGCTGTATTGTTTACTACTATAAGTGTAATGTTAATCGATTATTTGTGTATGCAAGACGGTGAAGGATTTGCGAGATACATTAATAAATTTTAATTAAAATTTTGTTATCGTCGTCATCATATCAGCCGAATGACGTTCACTGCTGGACAGAGGCCAAGGGTTTCCACGACGACCGGTCCTGCGCTGCCCGCATCCAGCGGCTTCCCACGATCTTCACCAGGTCGTCGGTCCACCGCGTGGGAGGCCTGCCTACGCTACGTTTTAAAAATCTTGTGTCAACCTATTTATTATCTTTTTTTTTTCAAACATTTAAGTATAATGAATTACTTTCTCACTTTTTTGTACTTCTCATCTAATTATTTTTTTTTTAATAGATCGTCCATTATTCATAGGAAAAATAATAATAATATTGTTCAAGGATTTCAAGAGTAATATTTATCAAAATTTTATAGTTTATTTATGAAGGATTTTACTACACAAAATACAAAGATATAACTGATAACAATACCTAAAACATCTAAATACCTAAAATGAAACACCTAAAATAAAATATTTTATCAAATATTAATAATATGTAAAAATAACAGCCGCTGTAGCTGGCTCGTGTGGAAGGAAAACTTTGCTAATGGAAAATAATGGGTCGTATATTATTTTATTTTATTAGTTTATAAACTAAATTTATTCGCAGATATTCGATATGCTTTGGGACAAAAGTATGGTGTGATGTGTATTTAATAAAATGTCTTCGAGCAATGGTGGAATGAAGAAGTTATTTATGATACAAGGGTGGTAAAAGGTAAATATCAAGGTTTTGGCAACCTAAGTTCATTTTACGCGTCTTGTGGCTTATTATAAACTAGCTGTCCCGGCGAACTTCGTACCGCCTTATACTACACTACAATGCAATACACTACACTGCACTGCACTGCACTCCACTGAACTCCACTGCACTCCACTTTACTCCAATGTACTCCACTGCACTACACTGTATTCTACTGCACTAAACTGCACTACACTGCACTTCACTTTACTCCACTGCACTCCACTGCACTCCACTGCACTACACTGCACTCCACTGCACTACACTGCACTCCACTGCACTACACTGCACTCCACTGCACTACACTGCACTACACTGCACTACACTGCACTACACTGCACTACACTGCACTACGCTGCACTACGCTGCACTACACTGCACTCCACTGCAACACACTGTACTACACTGCACTACATTGCACTACACTGCACTATTCTACACTACATTACACTACACACTATACACTACACCCTACATCCTTCACCCTTCACCCTTCACCCTACCCCCTTTCACACTACACACTTCACACTACACTACACTACTTTTTGTTGATAATGCAGGAATTTTTTTAGGTAATTTTTTCACACCTTGGGTTACAGTTTTAGAAAGGATCCCTATTTAAAAATATAATATAGCCTGTAGCAACCGCGGAAAGTGTAGCTTCCCAACAGTGAAAGAATTTTTTCAAATCGGTCCAGTAGTTTCGGAGCATGTTCAATGCAAACAAACAAATCCATCCTCTTTATAATATTATTATTACTACGCTACGGCTGCAATCTGCAATTTTTAAAATCGGTTCAGTAGTTTTTGTGTTTATTCATTATAAACATACACATACACAACAATACAAATCTTTCCTCTTTATAATATTAGTGTAGAAGTGTAGAAGTCCGGGGAGTAATCTCACTTTGTTTTCCCTATACATACACAAGTACATATTTATCACAAATTAATTTATTAACTAACAGCTTTTGCCCGCGGCTTTGCCTGCATGGACATCGTTTTTAGGACTGCGTGGAAATGAGTTTTCTCCAGATCCATATCCCAAATCCGGCTAATGAAGCGTGAAAAGGTAACAAACAAACAAACACATTTTCACATTTATAATTTTATAATAAAGATGTATATTAGTTATGTAAGTATCATCATCATCATATCAGCTCATATACGTCCCCACCGAGGGGTTCGAGCCTACCTTAAATTAGGGCGATCGGGCCGTAATCGACCACGCGGGCCCAGTGCGGGTTGGTCGACTTCGCACACCACCTGCGAGTTTCTTAGCAGGCGTGTGCAGGTTTCCTCACGATGTTTTCCTGCACCATAAGAGCGTCGGATAAACGTACACATGAAATCTAAATTCGAATTAACATTGGTACAGTCGAGTTCATTAATATATTGGCAGGGCCAATGGTTCAAAACATTGTAAGCGTCGAATGGAATATAAAGTTTTAAACAAACATAATGTAGATATCAATAAAATGTTATCATGTAAACAGTTCATTAATTGTTTGTATAGAACTTTATATTCATTTCGACGCTTTAAATGTTTTTAACCATTGGCCCTGCCAATATATTAATGAACTCGACTGTACGTGGCGGGATTCGAACCACGACCTCCCGGACAGGAGGCGGCGGCCCTAGCCGTTACGTCACCGACGCGTATGTAAGTATAACACTATTATATTATAGTACCTAATGGAAACACGTTGTCATCAAGGTTTCCCATTTTGTGTCAGCGCCGTGCCGGCGTTAATGAAATCTTCTCGTTCCACACCGGATATATTCGTACCTACTGTGTGCTTGCGATGACGTATGACTTTACAGTGTAAAGTTTACACTATTTGAATTTTAATCAAACGATGCGAGATCTCACCAAACGGGAGGAAAATTAATAATGAAGCGGAACTTTTCGTAGAAAGAACTGTTAAAAACTTAATAATGGTAGTTTTGTTGACTGTGTTACAGTAACGCAAATAATTCCCAAACCTTTGGTCACTGACGATTGGTGTGAGATTGTGACTATTCGAACGGAAAAAACACTGTCTTATTAGTACTTGGGCGACCGAATATTGCCAAGAAAAAAAAAAAAAGATTTGACCTAAAGGGGAATCGAACTCATTATCTACGAGGAGGAGGTCCAACGCTTTCATCACTGGTCTCGCTTACATATCTGGTGCAGTGAAGTTACCGATCATATTATTGCGCACAAAAGACTCAGAAAAACGGTTTCTTCCATATAATATGGGACCTACTCGTAACTATTAGACCCCGTAGACCCCTAAAGTCCAAATTTCATCATTAAAGTTAAAGCCGTTTTCGAGAACGTGACAACATTGCTCGTTTAATAGTATATGATAATTTGACGTGTTCCACAAAAAAAAACAGCAAGGAATTACCTCCCTACTTCAATAAAATTCACAACTATATTTGATATTTGCATCCGACGACGACCAGCGAAACCTTTTTGGAAGCTTTGGTAAGATACTTTCAATATCACTGTCGTCTTAATGGGTCTGGTGGGCCACGCGTGGGCGAGGAATGGCAAAGAATATTCATAGTCTGCTAATAATGGCATCGGATCGGAGGGCATTATTAAATAAGTAAATAATGTTTTGGTTTTTTAGAAAGCGAGTTGATATCGAACATATTTCTTGAATTTAAAAACTTAATTCAAATCTCTTTATAAAGATCACTTTAAAAAAAGGACCTATTTTAGAGATTCGTAGGAACCCTTATAGTTTCGCCATGTCCGTCTGTCTGTCTGTTTGTCACAGCCGCTTTTCTAAAAGACTATTACAGCAATTTATTGTGGCTATACAAATCTATACATTTTTAAAATGAAATCTGTAAAAAAAGGATAATTGTATGAATAATAGTTAAATTTATAAAAAGTTCATAGATTTTCTATACAAAATGTTCTATACCAACTACAAAAATAACTATGTTTTTTAAAATGCACGTTATGAATTGAAAAGACTACGGAGCTTGTTTTTAGCTGAGCCTGGTGATTTTACTTGCACTTTATATTTAATAGTTCTTATGCTTTAAAATAAGTAGTTTTATGTTTTCTTGCATTGTATATAATCGTTCTTTTTAAAGTGAAAATTTTATTACATCGTCTCAAATTTTTTCGCCTGTCCTCTGTACCGTAGCTCCAAGACGAGCTCTCGTCGAGCTATGATCGTTTCGTGCTCTGTAAATGTCTATAATGTGAAAAAAAGTTTCACTTTTACCGTGGTTTCATAAAAACACACACCCTTTTTTTTGCTTGTGTAGGCTCTGAATAAATGCATATCTGATTCATGTTGTCTTATCTTTTGCGTGTGGTCCGACACGCACTTGGTCACTTTTTTTACGGACTTCAAAAAAGGTGGTGGTTCTTTATGTATCCCCCCCACCCCTCTCTTAACTCCCCTCTTTTTCCCCCATTGCGTTGGGGAATCTTGGTAAGCCCGCTTCCATCTTCGGCAACATCGTCACTTACCACCAGGTGAGATGTCAAGGGTTTACCAATTGTTAATAAAAAAAACACTACTGGGCTATTTTGAAAAACCACAGTATATTGTATGTTCACCAATAACGATAACAAGATTCCCACTGTAACAATAAAATTTCCAAAGTCTAGAATAAGGAGACCTTCTATTTACCTTGAGCAAAGTATTTACTGAGAGGTCTTGTACTGTTGGTATAAGGTAGTTGCATTTGGCCGGTTTTTAGGGTTCCTTAGTCAACAAGAAACCCTTATAGTTTCGCCATCTCTGTCTGTCTGTCTGTCCGCGGCTCAGCTAAAAGACTATTAGCACACCTCGGTCACTGGCGGTCAATTAATGTATGAAACAAACGCGTTCCTACGCACACAGTCTAAGCTCGTGTAGGTGAACGCGTACCATGCTTGTGTGAGTGAGATAAGACGTACTAGCCGATACCTGGGAGCTAACGAGCGCGGGTGGGCGGCACTTTCAACGGGAGGCAGGGAGTGACCATACTGTACGCTAGTACTCTTTATTATACTATGCTACTAGTACTATAAAGCTGTAATTGAGCATATTAATCACGCCGACAAAGTGGTTCAATAAAATCTTAAAAAACATTTTTTTTAGGGTACCTCCCCTACATGTAAAGAGGGGGTGTTTTTGTGTCGGTGACGTACCCTATCGTGTGGGGAATCGTTGAATAGCTCTTTCAAAACTACTGAGGGGTTTTTGAAACCATTTTTCAAATTAGGTATTAGCTCGCGAAATATTAAACTTCAATTGATTTTTATAAATAACTTTTCGTGTCATATTGTTTTCATGTTTTAATGACATAAATTTATAGGATTGCATTTTGACATTATTAACTTATAATTTCATTTCATTTCATTTCATTTATTCATTGCAGTGTCACAACTAATGATGTACAAACATAATAATATGTGTAATAGTAGGTAGGTGATATTAATTAATTATGACGCCCTGTGAGGGCATAATTGTTTATTCTTTGATTTTTCACAAATGAAATTATGTTATTATTATTTTATGACTATCAGAAAGAGTTAATTTGCACCTATTTTGAATAAATACCTTGAATCTTGAATCGTAGGTCAAATTGCTATTTTTTGTTTCCTCCACCTCCGTACCAGCTAAACCGCTATTTCAGGACATCAGATTTTTTTTATTTAGTAGTAAGTACATATAATCAATTTAAAAGGAAAACTATCAAGGCTAAGTAAAGTAAGCTTGCTTAGTTTAGGAGTAATAGTCGACCAACTTAAGATGCTATTTTTGTAATAAGTTGGATTTGTAAGAAGTTCATAAATATATCATACAAAATGTTCTATTACCAACTCCAAATATAATTTTGTAAAATAAGATTTATTTTTGAAAATACTACGGAACTCTACATTGCGCGAGTCTGACTTGCACTTAGCCGGTTTTTTATTTATTATAAGTTTACCAATTTTTTCGTCAATAATTGTAGACCGATTTTAATTATTATTTTATAACTCTTCTACGAAAAAGGAAGGTTATGTTTTTTTGATAAGTTCTGCCTTCATAATGGTCTTGTCATAATGGTTAAAATCGGTCAAGTGGTTTTTTTCTTGCAAATTCAATAAAACAAAAAAATATTGCAAATCTGAAATGAGTTGCGTTGTCAATTATTTTAGTATGTAATTTTAGCTAGTCATCTTTACGTTGTTTTCATGGAAGGAATTCACCACCTGGTTGTCTTAACCTCGCACGCAATGGTTGTGGCATCTGGTCCATTTGTCCTTTTGTTTGCCTTCCAATATCTCCGAGTGGAGCTGGAGCGAGGCTACAGGCTCGTGCTGCTCGTACTGCTCGTACTGCTCGTACTGCTCGTACTGCTCGTGCTGCTCTTACTGCTCGTACTGCGAGTGATTGTCCATGAAGGGTGTTTACATTAGTTAAGAACTTTAGTTTTTGGAATTGACAGTACTTTTAACGACTTAACAAGACGTTCTGTGCTTTTTAGCGACTTCAAAAAAAAAACGGTAATTTAAAAAACTAAAAAACCCGCCTGCCTTTCTGTTTAATTTGGAAATGAAAAACCCTAAAAAAAGAAAGTCGTCATTTTTTGCCGATTGCCGATGCAGCGTTGATCCTTGCGATCCGATCACACAGGTTTGTGACATGGGCTTATGGTGTCGTCTACCGTACATCTTCGTACCCTGCCGTCATTAAACGTTTTGCATAGGATTATTTGTTTACGTTTTAATAGTGACATTGTGCATGTGCTATAGAACTTAAAACTCTATTTCAAACTTTTGATGTTGGAAAAAAATAAATGTGGCAAGTCGCAAGTTCAAAGCGTAATTGCACTTGTGTAAACAGACCTTAGCTTATCATACGCGACGAGGAATATAAGTACTCATACCAGAGGAGCTCCTCTAATGAACGAATCTTGTGGTGGGACCGTATGACGCACCATTTTCTCCGTAAGTACGTATGCTCTCCTCATTTAATTGAGTCTTCCTTCAAAAAGTACGATACCGACTACACAAAAGCAAATTCGATGGCTTTATTGTGCTATTATCACACTAATATTATAAAGGCGAAAGTTTGTGATGGTGTATGTTTGTTACTTCTTCACGCAAAAACTACTGAACGATTCTGGCTGAAATTAAGTAGGTAGAAAGATTAGGACCAGGATTAACACATAGGCTACTTTTTTTCACGCTCGCGAGCCGCTTGCGCCTCGCGCACTGTGCACCCTCGAAAAGTCAAAGAAACAGCTAGTAACTAATAATTTCAGGTTATCATCGTGTCAGTCGAGAGACGTTCACTGCTGGACAAAGGCCTCCCTTAAAGATTTCCACAACGACCTCCCGCGATCTTCACCAGGTCATCGGTTCACCGAGTGGGAGACCTGTCTACGCTACGTCTTCCGGTGCGCGCCCGCCTTTTAAGAACTGTACTGCTCCAACGGCCATCTGTACTACGAGCTATGTACCCTGCCCACTGTCAACTTAGTTCAGCAGTTCTAAGAGCTATGTCGGTTACCTTGGTTCTTCTACGGATCTCCTCAGGTTGTATTAGGGCAAAAATATATAAAAAAAAACATAATCAGCCGAAATGGTTGTAGTAACGGTATTAGATACGGCAATTTGGATAGCCAGTTCTCCACTGCGTTGGGGAATCTTGGTAAGCCCGCTTCAATCTTTGGCATCATCGTCACTTACCATCAAGTGAGATGATGTCAAGGGCTTACCAATTGTGAATAAAGAAAAGTACTTGCTTTGCGCTGGACTTGGTGGGGTAGGGGCACTTCCATGCTCCCAGATCAAGCCTAAGCATATTTTTGTTGGCATTTCACTTCTTTTGTACAAAACAGTGCCTACTATTTTTTGAAAATTATAAATGGCGGAATTTCTGTGTATCAAATAGTTTAGTTGTTTTCTTATGGTTCCTCATCAGGTTTAAGACGGATGAAATGGAGTCTGATCCTCATTTAGAATAGAATAGAAAAGCGTTTATTTTCAGAAACACAACACATTATTTATATTTTTTATAATATAGTCTATATATTATAATTTCTCAACTATCTTGTTTTTTTTTATCTGCAGCCATACATTACTCCTACCGGTTACTTTGAGGTTGTCTGAAAGAAATCGCTAAAAGCGATAGGGCCGTTTTTGCACTATACATATTTAAATTGAGTTTCTGTTATGTTTTTTTTTAATGTGCAATAAAGCATTTCACTTGCCACAACCACAGCCAAGGTGCTCGACAGTCTGCTGAACGGTCAGCTTCAAAGTCATGTGAATTTGCACGATGCCCAATTCGGGTTCAGAACAGGACTATCCACAGAAAGCGCCATTCTTAGTTTAAAGCTCACTGTCGAGTACTATACTGCCAGAAGGACGCCGGTATATGCATGTTTCCTTGATCTGTTAAGGGTTTTTGATTTAGTGGCATACGACATCCTGTGGGACAAGCTGAGGGACGCGGGGGTGCCGGCGGAGTGCTCCGCCCTCCTGAAATACTGGTACATGAACCAGAGAAATCAGGTGAGATGGGCTGGTACTCTGTCGGATGAGTACTCGCTGGAATGTGGCGTGAGGCAGGGCGGATTAAGCTCTCCCCTGCTGTTTAACTTGTACATCAACCAGCTTATCGAGCGGCTCAGCAGCACTCATGTAGGATGCTACATTGACGGTACCTGTGTGAAGTGTTAAGTTATTAGTGACGCAGATGACATGGTGCTGCTGCGTCCCTCGATCAACGCGTTGACGAGGCTTCTGGCCAATTGCAGCGAGTACGCGGAGTCGTATGGGCTGAGGTACAATTCCAAGAAAAGCGAGGTCATGGTTTTTAAATACAAGTGAAAGACATCCGGAATATGTGCCTCCAATCCTCCTCGACGGCGTTGTATTAAAGCTGGTGGATAAGTTTAAGTACCTGGGGCATGTTGTGACGGGTGACCTCAGGGACGACGAAGATATAAAGCGGGAGCATAGGGCTTTGGCGGTGAGGGGCAATATGCTCGCTCGCAGATTCAGTCGATCTACAGACGAAGTCAAAATAACGCTTTGTAAAGCATACTGTCAGTCATTTTACTCGAGTGGTCTGTGGGTGAGATATACGCCCCGATCCTACAGAGCCCTGCGTGTGCAATATAATAATGCCTTCAGGATGCAGTTGGGACTGCCGCGGCGTTGCAGCGCATCTGGAATGTTCGCGGAAGCTCGCACCGACGGCTTCCATGCAATCATGCGCAAGAAAGCAGCCTCTTTGCTTCAGCGCATACGTAACAGTTGCAACGGTATCCAGGAGACCATCGCCGCCAGATTTGACTGCCCCTTCCAAAACCATTGGATGGGGTTAGTCACTGGAAACATTTTATAAAATTGTTCCCTTAATATCTGTAATTTCTAACAATACTAACTTAGTCTGTTAAGTAAATATTGTTACTAGCCATCTTAGTTTGTGAGTAATAATAATTCTATAGAAATATTTCTGAAATAAATACTGAAACTAAGGCACTTAAGTCCGCCTTCTTTTGTCTAAATATTTAATGTATTTGTTTTAAAAGCAATAAAGAGTTTACAAACAAACAAACAAACTTTACCTTTTTCAAACTGAACACTTTCTTAAGTAGTCTCAACTTTAACTTGTCTTTGTTTTAAAATATAAAAGAACAATCCGTACATTTTAATGTACTCGTGGAGCAAACAGTTAACCTAAAAATGAAATGATATTCCGAAATAAAATTGAAACAGAACTCAATCTTTTTGCCAATAATCTTTTTAGTGGTCGTTACCACAACTAATATTACAATTCGAATAATTTACTGCAACATTCTCATTTTATAAATAGGGCTTAGACTTGGGTATCATTATAATAATTTAAGAGGGCTTACGACGACTTTTCTTACTTACGTACTCGTTTATATAGCTGGAAATAGAAGACGCCGAAGATTTCAGGAATAGTCGCTGGTTAAAAAAGTTGCGAGATTATCTGAGCGATAACTTGTCACTCGACGTTAGAAAAAAGCATGTTCAAACATTCCACAGTGACGGCTGAATAATTGCTTACTTGTATTGTACCGATTACACGACAAAATCTGTATAACAGCAGACAGATCACGTTTATTTATAGATAAGTGTAATTTTGAACTTAAATAAGTAGTAAAATTAAATAATAACAATAAAACTAAAGTTGTGTTTGTTGTACATTGTCGGCACATTGTCTGTGGCTTTGTTCCTATTTATTTTATCGGATTAATTGTATAATATATAGGTTTACCTGTGTTAAGTTTGGCAATAAAAACCAAGCAATAATACCAGGTAATAAAAAATGCGAGTGTGCTTTAGACCACACGACTGAAGTAAAACTTTTTTAGCTCCATTTAAATACTCGTATGTTTGAAAGTAAATACATAGTCTTCAGAAAATAATCAAATCTTTTTTGTCATACGGAGGTATAGACAGTTTATGCAAAGAGTTTTATTATCCTCTGAAAATGATCATTTTTTTTATCTTATACCAGCTGTCCCGGCGAACTTCTTTCTACCTTACACTACACTACCCTACACTATCCTACCCTACCCTATACTACCCTATCCTACCCTACACTACCCTACACTACCCTACCCTACCCTACATACACTACACTACACTACCCTACCCTATACTACACTACCCTACCCTACACTACACTACCCTACCCTAACTACACTACACCTACACTACACTAAACTACCCTACCCTACCCTAAATCCAACTATTTTTTGACAAATATTTTTTTTAATACTTACGAGTATTATCCTATTCCCGATGAAGACAAATGCATAAACACAAAAATCATAAAAATTGGTTCAGCCGTTCTTGAGTTATAAATGGTGTAACTAACACGACATACTTTTATATATATAAAGGGTGACTTTTAATTAGTTATTGATAGCAAAGGATATGAATGTACTCGTGAGTACAAACAACTTTCCCAAAGAAACTACTTGTCGAACCAGAAAAAAAAATTAGGTCCTCGGTACATATTATTATATCAGCTCATATAAGTCCCCACCGAGGGGCTCGAGTCTACCCTGAACCAGGGCGATTAGGCCTTAGTCGACCACGCGGGCCCAGTGCGGGTTGGTCGACTTCACACACAACCTTCGAGTTTCTTCGCAGGCGTGTGCAGGTATCCTCACGATGTTTTCCTTCACCGTTAAAGCAATCGGTAAGTATATTACGTAATTTTTTTTTGGAAAAACTCATTGGTACATTGGCCGTCCAGATTAGAACCCGGTACCTCTGGTTAGATGGACCGAGTCGTTACCAGTTGAGCCACCGACGCTACATAACAACTCGGTACATAACAAGTTATCAAATCGGCAAAAATGTATAATGGACCAATTTTTTTTTTCATATTTGACATATAGTTTCTTTGGAAAAGTAATTACGAGGACATTCATATCCTTTTCTATCAAGAACTAATTAAAAGTCACCCTATATAGATGTTTGTTTTAATTATTTTGACAACCGATATTGTTGCCTTGGCAACCGATATGGTTGGTAAACAAAAATATAGTATATAGTATAATAGTATCTCTCTTTCTATCTTCCCTAATTTATATATCCTTCTTAACTTCCGTTCGCCTCGCCCGACCACACTTCCGTTACGCTCTCGTAACGCATCCACCAGCTTACTCAAGTCAAGCGTGCGTAAAGAAGTTCTACTTCAAAAAAATATTAAAAACCGGCCAAGTGCGAGTTGGGCCCAAAGGTTTCCGAACCACCACACAATATAAGTTATCTTCCATTCAGTCCGGCATTCTTAGCGCAAGTCCGACCCACACTTGACCGGCTTAATATTTGTGGTTTTACTTGTGAGATGGCACCATAATATTTGTGGTTTTACTTGTGAGATGGCACCATAATATTTGTGGTTTTACTTGTGAGATGGCACCATAATATTTGTGTTTTTACTTGTGAGATGGCACCATAATATTTGTGGTTTTACTTGTGAGATGGAACTATAATATTTGTGGTTTTACTTGTGAGATGGCACTATAATATTTGTAGTTTTACTTGTGAGATGTGCACCATAATATTTGTGGTTTTACTTGTGAGATGGCACCATAATATTTGTGGTTTTACTTGTGAGATGGCACCATAATATTTGTGGTTTTACTTGTGAGATGGCACCACAATATTTGTAGTTTTACTTGTGAGATGGCACCATAATATTTGTGGTTTTACTTGTGAGATGGAACCATAATATTTGTGTTTTTACTTGTGAGATGGCACCATAATATTTGTGGTTTTACTTGTGAGATGGAACTATAATATTTGTGGTTTTACTTGTGAGATGGCACTATAATATTTGTAGTTTTACTTGTGAGATGGCACCATAATATTTGTGGTTTTACTTGTGAGATGGCACCATAATATTTGTGGTTTTACTTGTGAGATGGCACCATAATATTTGTGGTTTTACTTGTGAGATGGCACCATAATATTTGTGGTTTTACTTGTAAAATGGCACCATAATAGGGTCCCGTTACTACCATTCGGGTACGCAACCACAGATAAATATAATAGTTCATACATGGAACCCTCAAAAAGCTGCTTATGCCGTTAAGAAAATAAGACAGTTAACGGACGTAGATACTGCGAGACTAGTGTATTTTAGTTACTTCCATAGTATAATGTCTTATGGCATCTTACTGTGGGGGCATGCGGCTGATATAGAAACTATTTTCATCTTGCAGAAAAGAGCAATCTATCAGATGCGATCACGTGTCGTTACAGAATAAGTTTAAAGAAATCAATATTTTAATTGTTGCTAGTCAATTTATATATGAAAACATAATGTACGTTCGTAAGTATTTGTATTTATTTCCTAAAAACAGTGACAGGCATAATTTGAATTTAAGAAATGTAAATAACATTGATATAGCCTTTTCGAGAATGAGTAAGGTTAAAAAATCATTTGTGGGGCAGTGTATAAGATTAATAAAAAAAGAAATTCCAAAAAATGTAACTAGTTTGTCAGAGAATAAATTCAAGACTCATGTCAAAAAATGCTTGTGCTCTAGAGGATATATAAAATAATGGATTATGTAAATGACAAAGGTATATAATATGTTGATTCTATAACAAACTCCATTACCTGAGACTGTAATCTTAAACATGACATTATTTGTAATATACAATTTATAAGTGTGTGTAAACACCTATTTAAAATAAATTATATTGATTTGATTTGAAAATGTTTCCCATAGTAATTCTACTGGTCGGTAAGGAAATCATCGTTCAGCAGTGGACTTCTTTTGGCCTACTTGATGATGATGATATTCCTAAAGTGGTAAATATATCGTGTGGGGGAGTATTCACACGTCCAGCTAGATGCGTGTAGGCGTTTTCAATCGCTATGACACTTGGTAACCTGATTCTTTTTTTGGTCGTGTCTACATCTTGTTACTTCAAATGAGCAATTCTTCTCTCTAATACGAGAATGTCTACATTGTCTGTTTGTTCGCTCAACTCACAAACATTCTAAACTACACAACAGATTTTGAAACGGTTTTCACCAATATAAAAAGCGATAAAAGAGGAAGATTTATACATCTACGTGAGCCGCTTGTAGCTCGCGCACTGTGCACCAGCTAGCATATTATAAAACAAAGTCTCTCAGCTGCGTCCTGTCTGTCTAAATGCAACAAACTCAAAAACTACCAAAAGGACTTTCATACGGTTTTCACCAATGGACGGAGTGATTCATGGGGAGGCTTCAGTTTATAACTCCCCACGACCTGCTTGAGTGTTCGCTCATCACGAACCCTCTAGTAGGTATATATTTAACTAGTGGATGCCCGCAGCTTCGCCCGCGCAGATCCCGATTTTTGCGGTTCCCGTGGGAATTTCCCAAAATCCTTTATTCCTACATCATAACATCTACCTGCATGCCAAATTTCAGCCCGATCCGTCCAGTGGTTTGGGCTGTGCGTTGATAGATCACTATGTCAGTCAGTCAGTCAGTCACCTTTGAGTTATATATATTTAGATTGTTTTCTCTGAAAAGACTCTAACGATTTGTATGAAATTTTGTATTAAGGTAATGTTTACATTCTAAGTTTATCTAAATCGATAGGTATGATCCCTAAGAAAATCCGTTTTCATACAGAAAAATATATTTTTAGTTCATTTTAGCTAAAGAACAGTAGATGGCGCTACATTCCTAGGAGACTACGAGCAACGCTTGGTTCGCTTAAGTAGGTACTCGTTTTTATGCAAGATTTATACCAACAAACAGAGATATGATATACAAGGGGAGGTAGATAGGTAACATGCGTCCAGAAAGTAAAGCAAATAAAATGGTGCCAATTGGCATCTCTTTTCATAATAGCATTCGGTGCAACGGAAGCGAACACCTTATAATATTGTGCGTGTAATGGGTTCGATTTTCAAATGTTGTTTGTTAGTGCATAACCCATCTACAGCCAACAAATAAATTATCTAACAGGCTATCGTTGTGCTATTATAGTATTTTTAACGCTAACATTAGAGTGACATGTGACATAATCGTACGTCACACTCTTCAGAATGGGGCGTGCCGCGTGATGGAGCGGAAACGACGTAATTTGGAAGCTACGCATCCCGGCCGCCGCCGCCGCCACGCCGGCCTGAAGAGCTTTTGTTTTTTTAGCTTTGATAAGCGGATTGTATTTTGTATGTTAGGAAAAATCTTTGAATATGTAGTCAGTCAGGTCCAGTAGCACCTCACCTTTTGGATATAGAACCTTTAAAAACATAAACGAAAACAAGAATGATATCTATTCATTCGCTTCAAAATAATTGTTAGTAAATCCACCATAATAATAATAGTGAAATATTCAACCACTTATGGATGTTTGTTACTCTTTCACGTCACAACAGATAAACTTGGTAGGTAGACAGATTAGGACCTGGATTAACATATAGGCTACTTTTTTCCACGCTTGCGGCTCGCGCACTGCGCACCTTCGGACACAGTCATAGAAACTATGTTCACGGGAGCGAAGCCGCTGGCAAAAGCTAGTAATATTATAAATGTAATAAGCAGCTATTTGTAAATAGAAACAGCTCCGTCATAATTATACTTATTTTTAATTCTACTTTATTTAGTTTTGTCAAGCAACGTGCGCAAACATGCGTGAATATTATCAAAAGCAGCCATAAAAGGACGGATGGACGGACAGACAGCGAAGGTTTAGTAATAAGGCCGCATTGCTCCCCTTTCCGCACGGAACCGTAAATAATAATCTGTCTTAAAAAGTTGCCATCTAACTGTTAGGAATCGTTATCAGATTTATAAAGGTATTTATTATCTTTTTTTAATCAAAAATACTTCAATAAATAAACGAAATAATTAAAAATGAAAAACCCGACATAAAACTAAACCTCTCTTTTTTGGCTGGTCAGGTTAAAATGACTCCTATGTTACTCACGGGGTCAAGACGAATCTTAAGACACCCCGCACTCCAAACTCCATCAAGCCGTATAAGCTACAGAGCCTGCCAAAGAAATAGTATACCTACATACATTTCAGAAAACACATAACCCTCATTAAGGCGCAGTCGGGTAAAAATGTATCGGAGTATTGTTGGTTTCCCTTTCAACACAAAAGTGAAGACTTCTGTGACCAGGCTGTTGCAATGTTTTTTTTATTATTCACAATTCGTAAACCCTTGACAACATCTCACCTGGTGGTAAGTGACGATGTTACCGAAGATGGAAGCGGGCTTACCAAGATTCCCCAATGCAATGGGGAACTGGCTATCTTATCTTCATGCCGGAACACACCAATGATATCAACATTGATATTTGGCGGCAAGACTTAGATAAGATAGTGGTAGCTAGTCAGGCGGGCTTAGAAAATACCCTTCCACCAACCAAACCGAGTCAATTGACCCCGCCGGGAATCGATCCCGCGACCTCCTGTGTAAAGCCAGTGAACTTTGCCTCTGAGCTACGGAGGCGGTTAGGCGGTTTTTGATAAAAATCTATCACTAATAGACATAAAAAAATCGATAATTAATGAGTGAAGGAATCCGATGTCAAAAAGCAGGAAACGTCTGTCTCAGTAACGCTGTGACGTCCACGTTAGCAGGCAGACACTCGACACTCGACTCCGGGACATTCGACCCCGATTTTTCAAAGCTGAGTGTCGTGTAGCTGGCAAAGCAACAAAAAATGTTGTAAGTTATGTTTACGTCCTAAGGAGATCGCTGTGTGCTACCTAGTTGTTAGGGTTCCGCGCGCACAAAGCGTCACCAAAGGTACACTATGACAAAGCCTCCGCTGTCTGTCTATCTGTCAGCGGGCTGTATTTCATGAACCATTAGAATATTTTACAGTGTTTTCATAACAACAAATAATGAAAATTAAAAAAAGTGAAAAATTAAGGGGGGTTAAATTAAAAAAAAACCCTATATGTAATCGTTATAACAGGTATTTATATAATTTAGATTTATCGTAAAAAAAACGGTAATTCTGAAGTAAAACAACAAGTAATAAAAACCGGCCAAGTGTGAGTCGTACTCGCACGAAGAAGTCCGAACTGAATAAAAAAAAACGCATTTTGCTATGTGAATAGGTAACATTGTCGTAGTTGTGTGGAGAGGTGCGGCCGATACCTCGCAGGGCGAGTCCGACTCACACTTGGCCGGTTTTTTAGAAGTCCGTAGCGTAGTGCTACAAGGAACCGTTATGAAGGTCGCTCTCTTTGTCCGTTTGTTCCGTCCCTTTTACATACAAATAGGGGCATAACATTTATATTTTTGAACTTAGTCGCATGAAATTTTGATCAAAAATAGATAAAATATAAAACAATAACTTTTTGACGTGATAACGTCTTATAATTCGATGGAGCCGGCTGCACGCACGAAAAAATGCGTCGTTACCATGCGTCGTTACCTCGCTCTGAGGCGTTCCGAAAAATGCGTCGTTACCTCGCTCTGAGGCGTTCCGTGAGGCTTTCCGTGAGGCGTTCCGTTTAAGGCTTTTTTCTTATGACGTTGTCACGTTCAACTATCGTCAGTAAACCGACTTTACAGACAACCGTTTTTTATTCACAATTGGTAAGCCCTTGACATCATCTCATCAGTGACGATGATGCCGAAGATGGAAGCGGGCTAACCAAGATTCTCCAACAGGGAACTGGCTATCTTATCTTCAAGCCGGAACAAATCAATGCTGTTAACATTGATGCTTGGCGGCAAGACTTAGATAAGATTGTGGTAGCTAGCCAGGCGGGCTTAGAAAATGCCCTTCCACCAAACAAACTGAGTCATACAAAGTTAGACTCCACCGGGAGTCGAACCCGCGACCTCCTGATGTAAAGCTAATGGACTTAACCATTACGCTACGGTTTTACCGGATAACTTCCTGTCAGATCCCCCAGGCACCGCTGGAGTGGCGAAGAAAGAGCCGACACGAAGTGGTGTAGGACAGAAGATTGTGTCGTGATTTAGTCGGAGTCCAATTGCGTCGCTAAGCCAGAGAAGTAATTTTAGGTTTTGTGGGTACCTAGCTGCATGTATAGGGGGGCGAAACTTTTTTTCCAGTGCATCCCCGACTGTTGGGTGTGAAAACGAAGAAACGTTTCGAAGAACACATTACCGTTTGCAAAATAATAGGCTCCCAAAGTGACCCCCCCTCCCCCTCCTTAAATTCTCTGGCGTTTCTAAAATACATATTTGACCTAGAAACTTGTTATTAGGTACTCATGTCATTTAAGTGGAGCTTACTCTCATCATCATCATTATCATATCAGCCGAAAAACGTCCACTGCTGGACCAAGGCCTCCCCCAAGGATCTCTATGACGACCGGACCTGTGCTGTCCACATCCATAGGTTTCGCTCGATCTTCACAAGCTTATTATCAATGAGAGTTATTCAGGGTTAAAGTTTTCATGTGATGAATTAGTTACAGCGGAACCCTGTACAAAACATGGGTCGACACGCACTTGGACGGCTTTACGTGTACGGGTAAGATAAAGTGGTCAGATAGGGTGAACAGAACTGACATGACGTTTCTGTTATATTAGACATGATAGCTACGAGTATCTACCAGAATCTCTTAAGAGCCTCCAGGAGGCTCGCGTTTCCATACAAACGTAGTTCCGCTTTCATACAAAGACTTCATGCCGGATTGAATCCAAACTTTGCGAATATGTTAAGCAGACACATATAAATGGTTGAAATAAGTTTTTATCGTAGTAAATTAAAACATAACTAAACAAAGGCTTAAATCAGTTTTGTACTGAAAGTTTGAAACTGCTGTTATTTTTTTTTAGTTTTATATTAGAACATCGAAAACTAATTTCAAACATCGAACTACATTTGTATGGAAAATCGAGCCTCCTGGAGACCCTTAACACTAAACTTTATTTATTTTATTTTTAAGGAAAACTAGGTTACATTATATGATCAAACATTTAGAAGATAAGGAACATTGAGAAGTTTTCGCCTTTAAGTTACAGATAAGCTAGCTTGACGTACGCCATACAGTTCGAACAGTAACAGTACAACAGTAATTTAAAGATTAATAGTACAACAGACATGAACCTTATAAAAAAAGTTAAATCAGTTCTTAGCAATAATAAAATAGAAAGAAAAAGTTAATAATATCCTAAGGTTAATTACGTTGTTTGAGATTGAGAACCAAAGAATTCGCTATTGTATACGCGTTTTAGGGTATTCGGACTAATGCAAAATATATCAAAATTGAAATTGAAGACTAAGTCATTCATAATGCCTGGTGCACGCAGTAAATAGGAGTTGCGCCTATAGTTAGTACCTAACTACAACTATTTTTTGTCGTACATCAGCCTTTTTAATAGCTTTTATTTAGTTTTACCTGTCCCGGCGTCTGTAATGAAATCTTGCAAGTTAAATTTGACCCACTTTCCGGTTTCCGATTGGGCTGAAATTTGGCATGCATATGTATATCGCGTGACAATGCATTATTAAAAGCTTGTTCCTAAAATTTATAAGGTTAATCGGCAGTTTTTTTGTCCTTTTGAATAAAATTTAAATGGGCTACCACCAGCTAACTAGCACCACCATTAGTTAAACAGCTTTGACGATAATTCTCAACGATTCAAAGAAGAACAGTACGATAATGTAGTTTATTTAAAAACCCTGTGTGCCTATAAAATTTGAGGGTTGTCCTCGATTTCCCTGGTATTGACTTGGTGACAATGGGACCACCTTAGGAGTATACTCTTTCGAATTAAAAACGAATCATGAAAATCAGTCCGTAATTGTCAGAAAAATCAGTGAATACATAAAAAAAAATATACAGTGTAACATAAAACCTGCTCGTTTCTTTAAAGTCGGTTAAAACATAAAGTTGACATTCATCTAAATCTAAGAATGTGTGTTATTGTTTAGTTTCGCAAAGTCGGCAATATGTTTAGTTACATACCTACATTTGAAACACTGGATTACGTACCTACTTAGGAGTTAGGTAGGTACACAAATGGGTTCGTATATATAGATACCCTTAAGGGTCCCCAGGAGGCTCGAGTTTCCATACAAACGTAGTTCCGGTTTAATACAAAAACTACATGCCAGATTGAATCCAAACTTTACGTCTTTTGAGTATACACATAACGGTGTTTGTAATTAGTTTTCGATGTACTAATAAAAGCAAGAAGCGTCGGTGGCTCAACCGGTAACGACTCGGTCCATCTAACCAGAGGTACCGGGTTCAAATCTGGACGGCCAATGTACCAATGAGTTTTTTAAAAACTTACGTACATATAATTACCGATTGCTTTAACGGTGAAGGAAAACATCGTGAGGAAACCTGCACACGCCTGCGAAGAAACTCGAAGGTTGTGTGTGAAGTCGACCAACCCGCACTGGGCCCGCGTGGTCGACTAAGGCCTAATCGCCCTGATTCAGGGTAGGCTCGAGCCCCTCGGTGGGGACGTATATGAGCTGTAATGATGTACTAATAAAAAAAATAATTAAAGCACATCAAACTAAGAAGTTAAAAATAATTCTTAATATAAACTGAAAACAATAATGAACGAAAAATACTAGTATTATTGTGAAAAAAGCGTAGGATGCTCGATATACGAAAAATATGGCACAAAGCGCTCATTAATTGCTTTCAGCTTATATTAAGAATTATTTTTCACTTTTTAGTTTGATGTGCTTTAAGAGAGTGTTTTTAGTTTTTTTAAACTATATTTATTTTTAATTTTTTAGTTTGATGTGCATTCAATCCTGGCCATTCTGGATATCCTGATCAGGATAATGACTCACTCACTGATTTATTAAAAATGTCATTGTACATTGACTCACTCACTGATTTATTAAAATGTCACTGATTTATTAAAAATGAATTAAATGTGTCCGTTTAAAGTGGGTCAAAATCGAGTGCAAAGGAGTCGATTACAAACATACAAATTTAAAAACATACAAACATACATACAGGTGAAGCTAATAAAAGTGTGATAAAAAAATAAGATAATTTTAAAATTTACAGTGCAGAATTAATTTAAGCCTTCGTTTTGTTATAATTCAATTTACTACGATGAAACTAATTATAAACATCGATAAGTGCCTACTCAATATATTCGCAAAGTTTGGATTCAATCCGGCATGTAGTTATTGTATTAAAGCGGAACTACGTTTGTATGGAAACTTGAGCCTCCTGGGGTTCCTTAATACTTAGTAGGTATCTAACGTTCGTCGTGCCCAGCTTAGCATAGTTATAGTTAGTGAAGGAAGAAGGATTAAAATCAAGTTATTACACAATTAAATTTTCATTGCCCATCTCTTCCCGAGGGCGTCGCAAGAGACGACTAAGGGATTGAAACGATGGATGGGCAACAGCGACCTTTCCGCTACTGTGCCACCACACCACACACAGCCATCGCTAACCCGCCACCCGCCTGCTAAGTGTGGCGATTACGGTAAAACCATCAAACTCGAGGGAGGCCTATGTCCAGCAGTGGACGTCTGTTGGCTGATGTGATGATGGAATACAAAATTAAACTAATTTAAATTGTAAGAACATTATATTAATATGTACGAGTACGTTTCTCCATTGCGCTGGGGAATCTTGCTAAGCCCGCTTCCATCTTCGGCATCATCGTCACTTACCATCAGGTGAGATGATGCCAAGGGCTTACCAATTGTAAGTATAAAAAAATGTTGATTTGTAAAAGTGATTTTGGCTTTATAAAAAAATACTCGCAAAACTCTAGACTGAAAACATCTAATTACTTAGAAATCCTAATTATTTCTAAGTTACAATAGTTAATGAACCAAGTTGCGAGCTATACTTAATTACAAAAACAAACAGTTTTATTTTAGGTTTTGTTCTGTAATCACACCAAGTTAAACTCTTATATGTGTTATTGTGTTTGTGAAGTCGACCAACCCGCACTAGGCCCGCGTGGTCGACTAAGGCCTAATCACCCTGATTCAGGGTAGGCTCGAGCCCCTCGGTGGGGACGTATATGAGCTGATATAATAATGTGTTATTTATGACAGAGCAAATACAAAGAAAACCTTTTAAACAAACACTTTTCTAATTTAATAATTTATAGGTTACTACGTATATTCCATTTTTAAATCTTTGGAAAAAGATGGACGGTAAGTTTATTTGAAAACAATTAAAGAAAAATTTACAAAACTTAAAAAAAAAATATATTATGATGATAATAATAATGTACCTCCTTTTTTCCCGACTGCAAAGGAAGGGTATATTGGTTTTCGCGCGTATCTTGTTACTTTCATTTTTTATTTTTTAGTATATCCACATTATTAATATCATATTTTGTAGAAATGTTAGCGGGATACCTACTACTGTTAAAAAGATAAAAATGTATCCTAGCTCACTCACGGGATCAACACAAATGTATCCTAGCTCACTCACGGGATCAACACAAATGTATCCTAGCTCACTCACGGGATCAACACAAATCTAACGGCACCTCGCACTCCAAAATCCAACATACATACATAGATACGAGTATGTACAGGTGTTACAAAATTGGTGTAGGACCCGTTAACTCCACTCATCCACTCATCATACTGAACAACTTTCCTCAAGCAACCCATAGTCAATTCTCAAACAGAAAAAATTGGACCCTCCATACAAAAATGCACAAAATTGTTCGATCAGCTGATCGATTTGTATAAAGACTAAAATATTTTTTTGGCAATTTATGCAAAGTGATAGATCAAAAGTTGTTCAGTATGATGAGTAGAAGCCCCAGTTAACGGGACCTACACCAATTTTGTAACACCCTGTATACATACATACACACTTATCATAATTAAATGAAAAACACAAACACACATACGTACACATATTATTATGTTTGAACATCATTAGTTGTGACACTGCAATAAATAAATGAAATGAAAAAAACCCTTCTTTTAAAGCAGTCGGGAAGCTTAGAAAAAAATTTATGAAACGAGAATACTATGTCTATGATAGTTACTAATAGAACAGAAGTCCCTAAGAATAGTTCATTATTCCCTGTGGGCTTAGTACTTGGCCGAGCCGAGACAGAGATAAACTTTATTTGTAGTGAAAATAATACTTTGCAAAAGCACTCACTGGGGACTTGGGGCTAGGCATGCTAGTGTTTATGTCGTAAAAGGATTAAAGCCTAGGACCTAGGCATAGGTAATGTACTGATCTTACTCCCGTCCATCGCATTGTGTGGACGTTCTGGTCGCGCGTTGTATAAAAAGCTTCGTTTAAATTTTAAAGAACCGTGTCAGGAATTCTATCAAGATATTTCTAGATTCATTGTTAGTTTAGTGTTTGATCTAAGACGAACTCTTGAAAAGTTCCTCAGAACCACTCCATCATCAGGTGGAACGTCTGTACCGATTCAATAATCAGCTAGCCAGCAAAGTTTAACCAGTAATAAAAAATGTAAAGAAAGTGCAGTCGTTTACATTTGTAAGGAATTTCAGCTTTGTCCTACCGAGAGTTACGTCTATATTAGAGGTCCGCGTAGGCCTCCGACAGTACCTTTATATGTTAGTCAAATACAGATTGAAATAAAATCGTTACTGAGACTCTGTTTAATAAACTGACCAGGTGACTCTTGTGCACTCCTCCTGTCTGCTGAGCCGAAGAGTCGTAGGCTCGATTATAACTCAGGGTAAATACTCGTGTAACATACTTGGTTGTCAAGCGACTTCCAAAAAGGAGGAGGTTCTCAATTCGACTATATGTTTTTTTATGTATGTTACCTCAGAACTTTTGACTGAGTGAACCCATTTTTATGATTCTTTTTTTAATTGAAAGCTAGTGCTTTCCATGTGGTCCCATATAAATTTTATCAAAATCGGTGTAGTACTTTATTAGAAAATTAACAAAAACCAAAAATATAAAGCAAAATTGAACGAAGTTGTTGCGATGGAAGTCGGTTTTTTAACGTGTTTAGCGTTTTCTAATTATGTTATTTGCTCTGTGTTTATGTGTTTGGTACATAAGGTGTAACAAAATTAGCTGAAACTATTTTAATTGGTGCTTCTACCCATGAAACTGAACAACTTTCCCCATGGTACCCATATAGTCAAATCTCAAAAAAAAAACTTCCCATACTAAGTTGGCTGATCAGCAGATCGAGTTAGTATAGGGGGGGGGGCAATTTTTTTTTGTGATTTGACTATGGGTTCTATGGGGAAAGTTATTCAGTTTCATAGGTAGAAGCACCAGTAAAAATAGTTTCAGCTAATTTTGTTACACCTTATATATACAGGTGTTATAAAGTTGGTGTAAGTGTAAGTCCCTATAAGCATTACTATTACTAATTTATTATACTGATAGCGATGCAGTGGAGCTCCTTGCTTGCGTCTGTGTTTCTCGACTCTTACAATTTGGGTATCTTTATAGCGAGAGTGAATAGGCATTATTTGACTACATCGTCATTTTACATCAGGTGAGATGTATTCAAACGCACTTAATTATTTATTAAAAAAAAGTCGTCCTGCTTATCCTACTGAACAACATTTTCGAAAAGTTAGAATTCTTCATACAAATCGATCAGCTTATATGCTCATTTTGTCTTCAGTTGAGTATGGGTTCCTGGGAAAATAATGATCAATATAATGAGTAGAAGCCCAGTTAACGGGTCGTCACTAATTTGGTATCGCCTTGTGTACGTAGTGTTCCAACGCGTGTAAGTATGTATTTCAGTCTCTCGTTTCCATATTACAGGGAACTCTTAGTTAGGGGACATAACGCTCGTGTGTGATTTGTTCCTGATTATTCATTTATATTTAACTGATTTCCTAACTTCATTGGGAAGAAAAGTTAAGTTTTATAAGTATTGTAACTACTCTTTTAGTTTAAAATATGGCCAATAAATTTTACCTAGAAAACTTTTCACTTCTAAAGTAGAGTATAGTGAATGTAGGGGACGCCTTTGCCCAGCAGTGGGTCCAAATAGAGTAAGTAGGTAATTATAATGTATTATAAAAGCGTAGTAAAAGTTGGAATTAAAAGATAATGAAGTAAAATGTTTCGCGAAAGTTGTTTAAACAAGTTTTTGAAGGAATTATCAAGAGGAAGTGGAAAGATAATGAGTTCTTAAATTTCCTAAAAACTTCGTCATGATAATTATAATAATATTAAAACGTAATACCTAATACATACTAATTAATAACTAACCGTCTTTAATTTAAAATTTATATGTAGTCCTATATATTATATATAGAAGTTGTTGCGATGGAAGTCGGTTTTTTAACGTGTTTAGCGTTTTCTAATTATGTTATTTGCTCTGTGTTTATGTGTTTGGTACATAAGGTTTAACATAATTAGCTGACCCTATTTTAACTGGTGCTTCTACCCATGAAACTGAACAACTTTCCCCATGAAACCCATAGTCAAATCAAAAAATAAATTTTGAACTTCCCATACTAAGTTGGCTGAACAGCTGATCGAGTTAGTATGGGAAAGTTTGTTTGTTTCCTAAATTAATAAAATAAAATAAATAAATAAAACTACTTTCCGGTACTTACCATACTTTACTGTCACAACAGTCACATAATAACTTTAGAAAACTCTTGGTCGTTTTTCTGATTGTTACGGGAAAACCTCGAAAGTTCACCGCGGGACACTCGAGCGCGCGTTGTCGGTGTTTTGAGCGGACGTGTGCGTGCGTGCGTGCGTCCGCTGCCCACCGCAGGCTAGCACTGTCGTGCCGGTGCCGGTCCACACTGATAAGATAGCGGCACGGCGCCCGCCCGCCCAGCGTGCACCCAGTGCATCCAACGCGTCACCTGGATCTATAAAATAGTGGCTATAAACAACCTGGCCAGGCGTGCTGTGCGCGGCTACTTGCACTCAAGGAAACTGCTCTGGCCGGCCGTTGCCAAGTTACAACGCAGTGACACTGTTCAGATTTGCTAAATAAGTAGGTTTTCCTTCGTTATTTCTCTTTCTGTTAATATTTTATAAGGTGTTTTGTATTAAAATAATCACGTTCCCATCCAAAAATACTTATTGTAACGCCTACAGTTCATGAAATGCAGACAAATAAGTACCAAACGACCTACCTAAAACGTAGAGGTAAAAATAGCCAATATAATATACGTATATATGAGTGCACACTAGAAATTATAACATACCAAAATCTATCATACCCAACTCTTCAGAATAAAGTGTTTACTACCGTACGTTTAACGACAAATCTTTGCGATCTATTCGTAACCCGGCTTCTTTTCATCGTTCTCTTAAAACTGAGTTTTTTTTTTTGGAAAACTGCACATTCGGGAACGTAAAGAGTTCTACACCAAAACCTACAGATACAACAACTTTCTACAACTACCCGCCAGTCAGGTTTCACATAAAGTTTGACACCTGTCACCGTGACCTTGTACAGCTACACTTGATAATGATATCAGCTCATACACGTCCCCACCGAGGGGCTCGAGCCTACCCTGAATTAGGGCGATCGGGCATTAGTCGACCACGCGGGCCCAGTGCGGGTTGTTCGACTTCAGACACAACAGCTACACTTATTCTACCTAAAACTTTTCGTTCTTTTTTGTGGAATTGTATACCATTTGATTTGTGCTACTTGTTTTAAGTGTATATACGTCCACCTTATTAATGATTCTATTGCGATTAAAACAATTGCTTTGTTCAAATACCTTAACATGACCTAGCTTTACAGAAAATATTGTTATAGGCAGGAAAAAGACTAATTCGGCGTTAACAAAGCTAAATTGTGCGCAGTAATCGTTTATGGTACGAGTCATTTGCGCTCGCATCGGCAGGCAGCTGGGGTCCCGCCGATAGGGCGCACCAGTAATGTGTATTGATGAAATCGTACTTATATTCCTCACACGTGCCGAATCACGTGGAAATCCCGTTTGGATTTGGAAAAGACTATTGTGCGAAGCGAACGAAAACACGTATTTAACTAGCAATGTTTGCATGTATGTTTAGGTAGGTTCAACTCCTGCGATCGATATAGCGACCTCCAGGGGTCTGATTGAGATGAAATTTATAATGAAGCCGTATTCCCGGTGATAATAGATCCTTTTGATATATTGAAGTTGATCTGATGATGAATTTTGGAGGTAGAGTCGAGGTCCCATGATCGTCTTTTTAGTGTTCCGTACCTCAAAAGAAAAAAAGGATCACTTTATTGTCCATCCGTCTGTCTGTCTGTCATTCAACTATATATTTGTAATTAAATCATAAAAAATATAGTATTAATTTAAAGTACGTAATTAAGTATGCAAGGAACGGCGGTCCAAATTTTGAATTGAGTTCACCGTGTCATTGGGGTATCGCATGAAAGGGCTTCATTAGCACAAGCTTAAGCAGATTTTAAATTATTTTTATGATGTATTGAAAAAAAATCTTTTCCATTTTTTACATGCATAGGTATTAGGTCACCTAATAATTTTGGTGTATGTGGTACCTTACAATTTGCACGGTTATGAGCTATAATAAAATAATGTACCTCCAAAATATAGTGGCCTGCACTTGTTCTCCACCTTTTTCCCTGTCCATCAGTCAAACTGTTTTTCACGTAGATCGTATTTTCGTATTTTTGGGTCAGCTTGTGTCTCGGTTTTGTTTCGAACCCTCGTGTCCGACTCGCACTTGCCCGGTTTTTTAACAGAATTGAAGGAGTTTGGAAACGAGTAAGTATATTCACATTTGGCCGTGGCACACTGGGCATTTGGATTTTTGAGCATAAAAACATTTTTTTTTTAAACCTAAAAGATTTCAGGTTTACCGATAATTATTTTCTCAGAAAAAAACGTAAGTTCTGCTGGCTCCTTCGTTCATAGATCAACAATCAATTTTAACCTCCTTTGTGGCGTAATGGTTAGTCCATTCGCTTCACACCAGGAGGTCGCGGGTTCGATTCCCGGTGGGGTCAACTTGTAAGACTCGGTTTGGTTGATGGTGAGGCATTTTCTAAGCCCGCCTGGCTACCCAGGTAGCACAAAGTAGTTGTATAAAAACTATGAGAACGCAGTTGTTACAACCTTTAGCTGTAGTGGTTATCACATAATGGTATATGTAAGCTTCTATACAGCCGGTTTTGGCGCACTTTATACAGCCTTTCTCTGCTGCATACGAGCTGTGAAAGTAGTTAGTAAGATGCTTTTCAATTGTCAAATAATTGCTTTATACGCAACTTTTATTAGACTCAAAATGATAAAGATGTTTTTATAACTTGAAGTAATAAAAGGGAAAAAAAATTAATTAAATAAATTAACTAACATGTATCACAAATGTAATTACTTGTCAACTTTAATGGCGACTATTTTATTTAAATATTGATATATTTTAAGGTGATTACACGAATCACAAGCGTAATTTCACATGCAAATAAAATTTTACTGATAATGTATGCAATTTTTTAATGCGCTGTTAATATTTGGCTATTTTATAAAATATTATAAAATATAATAAAAATGCTAAAAAAAGTGATAATTAATTTACAGTAAAAACGTAAACAAACGTTTCGTAACAGCTAAACTAAGCTATTGGATTAGCAAAATCCAACTTTTTATGTAGTAATTACCATGGAAAATACATTTTAATTATTGGTTCATTGTTCATTCTACAATAGAAATGACAAAAAAACATGACATTGCTGTTTAAATTACAAAAATGTGTTTTAAACTATTTATTGCAGTGAAGGATGCTTAATTTGAGCATTATATTGCTCTTCGCAACGATAGTGGCTGTTATGTTGCTATAAGCAAGAAAAGAAGTCACTAATCTATTCGCTGTAATTTAAGTTAACAGACACCAAAACTGTTCTAGACACTGTTTTTCCACTGTATCCATTTTAAAAAGATATTTTATAACAATAAGCACATGCACACTTGACGCGATTTATAACGGTTGAAGTGTTTTAATATTTTCTAAGTAAAGCATATTAAGAGTGTTTTATTGCTCTAGAAGTAACAAATTAGTCACTTATATAGCGGCCGGCAATTTAGTAGCAATAGTAACAACATTTATTTAGCACTGTCAGGTGCTTTTTATGGTAATCGTATGAAGCTGAGTATCTGTAATTATTATCACTGTTATATGTATTCATAGCACCATAAAAGTAAATTACTCGTCATTTATACAGCAAATAACAATTTAATGCCTGCATAAGTAGCTTTTTTACAATTGCTTTTTAACAATGTGATAAGAACGTTTACATAGCTTATTTTAAACTTTGTTAAATTACAGCAATTTAAAAACGCTGTTTAAACGTATACACAGCAATTTATTGAAGCTTACGATGAAAAAAGATAATTAACCGTCTTTTATAAATTGCGGCTACACAACCTTTTAATGACTCTATGCTATATAAGATAAATCATACACAGCGTTTGTGCTACTTGGGTAGCTACCACCATCTTATCTAAGTCTTTCCGCCAAACATCAGTGTTAACAACATTGATGTGTTCCGGCTTGAAGATAAGATAGCCAGTTCTCCATTGCGTTGGGGAATCTTGGTAAGCCCGCTTCCATTTTCGGCATCATCGTCACTTACCATCAGGTGAGATAATGCCAAGGGCTTACAAATTAGGAATAAAAAAAACCGAGACACAAGCTGACCCAAAAATACGAAAATACGATCTACGTGAAAAACAGTTTGACTGATGGACCGGGAAAAAGGTGGAGAACAAGTGCAGGCCACTGAAAATTGTTCAAGTGTCGAGAAATTTTATTTTTTGGTGCTCTAGAGCAGTTCGATAGTAAACTGATAGACGTGAAACTAAATTGAACTTCGACCTCGTTTGTTTTTTCCACTGGGTTACGTGTAGTACAATTAGGTTTACTTTTACGATTTGTGTAAAAAAATCAACAAGATAACGTAGTACGTAAATAGTACGTAAATAATTTTAAACAAAAAAAAACGACTTCAAACGCACTAGTCGCCACTACGATTTTTGAAGGTTCCTCTCGATTTCTCTGGGATGCCATCATCAGATCCTGGTTTCCTTATTATGGTAACACCCTTTGGATATCTCCTTTCCAACAAAAAAAGAATCATCAAAGTCGGTTCATAAACGACGAAGTTATCCGCGAACACACATAAAAAATATATATACGGTCGAATTGAGAAACCTCCTCCTTTTTTGAAGTTGTTTAAAAATGGTTTATTAATTTATTTATGTGAGACAATAAAGTACAACATACAGACCTATATATCACACATAAAAACGAATAAAATTATATAAAACAAAAAATGCTATACCTACTTATGTATAATAAAATTATAAATCACTTAAAATAATTATCACAGGGTGATGTTAGTGCTGTATGGGCGTTAATGATCGGCAAGCTCCCGCGGAACCTCCGAAACACCACACCCTTCGGCCAGAACTCCTCCCTAGTGAAGGACTCCAGCTGCCCAGTCGGGAGTCGCACCACAAACGACTTGAAGTTGACGCTGTGGTATGGCTCCAATGGCGATACCCTCAAGGCGCACTTGGTCTTCACCTTCATTTACTCCATCAGATCTGCAGCATTGGTGGAGTAGTAAAGCCGGGACGCGGTTTACTTTATCAAGAGAGGTAGGTAGATCTTGTTACTAGGGGTAAGATTTTTATTTTCGAACGCCTGAGGAACCGAGCGCTAGCGAGCGACGAAAATGTGAGAAGTATGTAATGTTATCGTAAGTATTGTTATGGTAAAAAAATTCAAGTTGAGAGTTGAGATGTTGATCGATTGTTTTATATTAATAGAGTTCAGAAAACTAAAAATAAAAGTGTATTTGTGCGCGTAGGTGTGTGCGGGTCACAGATAAGATTTTTTTTGCCGCGTGTGCGAAAATCGGCAGTTTAGGAGCCTGGACTCCTAAACTGCCGATTTTCAAACTTTTTATAGCTTGGAAAAACGCTAATTATTTTTTACTCAAAAATGGCTAACGATTTTGATAAAACTTTGTATAGGTTGTAAAGGATAGTTCGTTATACCAGGAAAAATCTAAGTCTCCCATACAAACTCAGGTTTTGTATTTTTGTTTTCCTCAAAAATGGCTTTAATGATGCAGAGCCAAGTACTAGTATATTCATTGCTGCTACATGAATGAAAGTGTAAATGTTTATTGTTGATTTGTGTATGTCCAACTATACCACATGTTGAAGGTTACGCCACAAAGTATGTGCAGTGTGACTGTACAATTGATGCAAGGTCCGACTGGACGGGTAGGGTAGAGAACTTGAGACCCTTGCAGCACTCTAGCTCGGGGTACGAACTCTTGGTAGGATTATGCTGAAAAACCCAATGAAGGTGAAAAACTTTGTTTAGATTCTTTTAATGTTTTAATGTCTCAGCCGGCTGCCGGCTAGCTGACTCTTGAATAGATTACAATAGGTGTATGAATGACAAAAGCCTCCCCCAAGGATTTCCACGATCGGTCGGCCCGCATGCACCAGGTCGTCGGGCAACCGAGTTGAGGTCTTCCTAAGCTACGTCTTTTGGCATGCGGTAGATACCCGAGGACTTTACTGACCCAACGGCCATCTGTTTGCTCTACGAGCTATGTGCCCCGCCTACTACCACTTAAGTTTAGCGATTCTGTGAGCTGTGTCGGTTACCTTGGCTTTCCTGCGGATCTCCTCAAGATTACCAGTAGGTAGCTATTTACACTGTACCCTTGGTGTTGCAGAAAGCCCCCACCTGTATCTTTGAACACTTTTCAGGAGGACTTATTCTCATCCTTTGCAGTTATGCTGAAACTTATTACTTTAATGAGTTTAGAAAAGTTATATTGACACCAGGGTTGGGTACTCAGAATGTAGACTATCATCTTGCTATTTATATAAAGCTACTAGCTGTTTCTCGCGGCTTCACCCACGTGGATTTAACGTTTCTATGATTTTTTGAGGGTGCGCAGTAGGAAAAAGTAGCCTATGTGTTAATCCAGGTTCTAATCTGTCTACCTACCAAATTTCAGTCAGATCCGTTCACAGTTTTTGCGTGAAGAAGTAACAAACATACACAAACACAAACTTTCACCTTTATAATATTAGTGTGATTAACCACTCGCTTCACCATGGTGACTATAATCCCCAAGCTTACCTACTGGGCCGTCGTTACACCGCCGTGGTGACTATGGTAACCAAAACGAGAATACGGCAAAAATCTTTACATCCTGTTTATACGCGCATACTAAGGCAGTTGCTAGTTTTGTGTTGTGGTTAACGAGGCGTACAAGTTTCGTGTTTATTTTTGTATTTAAAAGATGCAGAAGACAGTTAGTTTATTATTTATAGATAGAAAATCAAGTGAAGAACATTATTTACAGCTTTGTATTGATTTGACCTTAACTAAAATTATAGATCGATGGGGGTATCCAACTTGCTCAATTGTTTTGGTTTGATGTAGTATTATTTACAATAAGTTGAAGTATCTAATAAGTTTTGTTTGCTTTTCTAACATACATCTATTGTTGTTTCAAAGGATTTCTGTTAAAAAATACGATACCTCTCACATAACCAAACCTGGTGATTAAAATCCCCAAAGTTATTTTAACAAGAACGCTAAGGCTTTTTCCTCACTGGGTGAATTTTTCGAAGACTTGAAGTATTTATTTAGTTCAATTTGTTTAATTCAATTTTTTTTAATTTGCACTAGCTTAGCTTCTGTATAATGATTTTACTTTGCATATCTCATATCTATATTGCGTATCTCATTTTTGAAAATGACTTAGTATAACATCAATTTAAGCTATGTGTGCCCACTACCTAAGGAACTACGTCATAATTACCTAGGTAATTTAGCTTCCCAAGTACTTTTATCATGCAAAATTTGTCATTTTGTAGTTTTATGTGTCACATATAAGGATAATTCCTATTGAAACGTATATACTACTAGTAAGTACAAGAAGTATCTTTACTCAACTGTTGCAAATACATGTGGTGTCACTATAGTGAAGTTAGCTGCAGATCATTCTTAAAGTTGCTGTTCAGTAGACCGGCCATGACTTGGACCTCTGGCTAACTTTAAAGCTGTAAATTTATACAATATTGTTTCGACCAACCCGCACTGGGTCCGCGTGGTCGACTAAGGCCCGATCGCCCTAATTCAGGGTAGGCTCGAGCCCCTCGGTGGGGCCGTATATGAGCTGATATGATGAAGTAGTTTTTTGCTCTACAATACTCCAAAATGAGTCTAAATTAAGGGCTGATCTATATTTCAGCGCTGAAAGCACAGAGTGATCAGAGAAAGTGTTTTGTGTAACAAAGC
Source organism: Coleophora flavipennella (assembly GCA_947284805.1). Lineage (NCBI taxonomy): Eukaryota > Metazoa > Arthropoda > Insecta > Lepidoptera > Coleophoridae > Coleophora > Coleophora flavipennella. Next base: position 1,013,393 of record OX369273.1, read on the forward strand.
AAATTAGGCGCGCCATTTCTGTCAATGAAATCGTGTGTTGAATTTTATACGAGATTATTTCAAGGTCATGACTGATTGTGCAACTAACTGTACTTAAAAAAAAATGTATATCCTAAGGAACATTTTGTATACAAATGAGTGGAACTATGTAATTTCAAGTAAGTACAAAATATAACGCAAGACGAAATACGTCAAAAAAATTAAGTATTGCCAGTTTAAGCTTAACTAAAAACAAAAGTATGCTATAGATTCTAGCAATTGATTATTTTTTGCAAGCCAATTTCAATATGTACTCAAATATAAAATTTTTATGGGGTATAGTCAAGAACTCATGTGGAAAAATAAGGGAAAAATAGACAAGACTTGTATAGCACGGTGAATTAGCAATCTAAGAGCCGCGGGGCTTAGGATCACCTAGTGGTCAATCAATTAATGCTAAGAACTTTACTGCGATACTATATCAGTGCCAGCCAAAAAAAAATCTAATTTAGTAAAGTGAAATCCAAGATGGCCATCACACATACCGTATGAACTCAAAAACTAACTCATATTTTATACCTACGATTATCTTGATTAGATAATTACACATGGAAGTACATTGAAGGCAATATGCAGATGACAAGGATTTCTCATCAACTAAAAATATCGTATCTATTCCTAGGACAGATTGTCGATTAATTGCCAATAATGCTATGAAATTGGTTTTGTTTAGTAGTTACAGAGAAGTTGGCCCGAAAAGAGCCTATCAACATCGTTTAGTGAAGCATGAAATTGACACATAATTTCGAAATGGAAAGTTAATTACTGTGAAATTGTAATTAGAGACGTCGATAGATACTTATCTAAGTGACCTTGCATCCTAATTTTCCCCATAGATTCAAAAGGTGTCTATCACGTTTTTACAAGATTTATATTCTCTTCTGTTAGTTTGGAAAAAATCTTGGAAGCTTAATTAGAACCACTTCCCGGTTCCCGATTGAGCTGAAATTTTGCATACACGTTAATTTTAGGAAACAATGCATGGTTAGCCAAGTGACGTCGTTCTAAATCCAGTAAGGCGTACTTCAAAAGACCAGTTATTTTTATGAACCACCATAATATGGGTATCAAATGAAAGGGTTGCTTAGAAGAATACGAAATAATTAAAATTATTTTAAATTAAAGGTTACAAATGATTAAGGTTTTCGAAAACTATTGTTACCTTGATCATTTGTTAACTTTGACGAAAACTATTGTTACCTTGATCGTTTGTTAACTTTGACGAAAACTATTGTTACCTTGATCATTTGTTAACTTTGACGAAAACTATTGTTACCTTGATCATTTGTTAACTTTGACGAAAACTATTGTTACCTTGATTATTTGTTAACTTTGACGAAAAATATTGTTACCTTGATCATTTGTTAACTTTGACGAAAAATATTGTTACCTTGATCATTTGTTAACTTTGACGAAAACATCAGACGAGTACAAGGTAGCATAGTAAAAGAGGGAAACCTAATGAATCCTCTATACTACACAGGATATTTTTCAATACCTACGTAGTTTGTAATCAGCAAGGAAAAAGTTGATATTGAAAATCACTAATAAGTACTGGCCGTACGTTCCATCTAGGGTTGCCAACTCTTCCAATCAAAATTGCGGGGTTTAATGGGGAAAAGACCGGCAAAATAAAATAGGGACTTCTCAAAAAATTTTCTTTATCATAGTAATAAACAAAAGGTCGAAATTTCTACTAGAAATTTAAGCAATGCACAGATATACAATACGTTTATTTTTAATATTAAAAATTTTAAAATAATTTTTTCCTTTCGGAATTTTCGCATTTCAAACTATTTTTATTTTTAATTAAGTTATCGTTCCCGCAGTAAAAGTTTTTTTTTCATACTTTTTAACTCTGCTGTAAGTTGGTAAGGAGTTGGGTATCATGCAGATACTAGAAGATGCTGCAGCATCAGGTCAAGCTTTCCATGTTCTTTCTAAAACCTATTCATTCAGTCTATTCCAATGAGCCAAAACATGATTTATCTGCTGCTAGTTTGTGTATACTATACTATGCTTTTAATAATTATAATGTCAATGACGGGTTTGGTATTGTCAAACAAATTTTTTTTTGATTTACCATCTACTGGACAGTATGTACTGATATATCACCCTCGTCATTTTAACATGGATTCCTATTCCGCTGAATAGCGGTACGCAATAGGGTAGTGACGGAATCAAAAAATAATTATAATGCTATTACCTAAATATCCCTCCCATAGAAATTTCAAAAAATCTTATAAATTTTGTTTCGTACTTCGTCTTTAATTTGTAGTTAAACAAAATCACAAAATTACGCATCGTTGACGCTGAAAAACTACGACGTCACGTATTCCAATTTCATACATTTATAGACACTAAACATCGAGACGATGGTGACGAAAATGGATGCGGGCTTACAAAAATTCTAGAGAATGGGGAACTGGCTATCTTAATTTCAAGCCGGAACACATAAATGCTGTTAAAATTGTTCTTTGGTGGCAAGACTTGATAAGGTGGCGGTAGCTAGCCAGCAGGCGGTCTTAGAAAATGCCCAAACCACCAACCAAACTGATGATTCTTACATAGTTAGATTCTACCGAGAACCAAGCCGCCACCTCCCACCTCCCACCTCCCACCTCCCAGCGTGAAGCGAATGTATTAGCCATAACGCTCCTCACAAAGTTAGCTATTATACTAGCAGATATTTACGAAAAGTCTAAAAATTGACAACGGATGGTGGCGCATCGGGAGCCGGGTTGTTCCTTTCCCTCTAAAATGGTCAAGGAGAGCGATGGTTGACTCTCGCGAGTCTCGTTTTATACTCCTGAATGGGTGTTGTCCGTATGAACTGGCCTACTCATGATAATAATGACATATTCAATAATTTTAAATGTATAACTTTTCTTGTCATATTGTTTTCATGTCCTAATAACATAATTTGTTTTATATCAATGATTGTATTTTGAAGTTGTTAACTAATAGTTGTCTTTATTTTTCACAATTAATGACATATTGTTTATGCAATTACTATTTTATGACTATCAGAAAGATTGTAATTTGCAACTATTTAAAATAAACATTTTGAACGTTGAACGCTAACAACGTTTAGAACAAGCGACTTCAATTACAAAATAGCCGTGTTATACCGACAACGTGTTTTGCCAGTTACTGGTCCACACTTAACAGTCCATATCTTGGAAACTACTGAACCGATTTGGACCAAACTTGCATTGTTCTTAAAGTTGAAAAATAATCAATTAAATGAAAAAAAGAATGATTGCATTTTGAATTCTAGTATCTGAGAAATACTTGGACAAAAATACATACACACAAATATACACTTATGAAATTTGTCAAACCTGTTTAGAAGCCCACATATCCTACTAATATATTTAATTACCAATAAATGAGTTATGAGTTATATGCGAAAATTGTGCAACTCCAACAAAATTATTTAGATACGTGTCGAACTGAATATGTACCTCCCTTTTTAAGGTTGGTAAAAAGGTCTTTTGGGACAGCTTCATAGTTTCACAGTTTCATAACCAGTCCACTTAGACTAACACGTTCACTTATAAACTATGAACAACACATTTATTAATATTCGCTCCTTTGTGTTAATTACAAAAACCGGCCAAGTGCGAGTCGGAGTCTCGCACCTAGGGTTCCGTACCGCCACACCTCTCCACACAAATGTAACATTCATTACAAATAAAAAGATATCAAATTTCGGACTTCTTAGCGCAAGTACGACTCACACTTGGCCGGCTTTTATTTATCATATCAGCTCATATACGTCCCCCAAGGGGCTCGCGATCGGGCCTTAGCCGACCACGCGGGCCCAGTGCGGGTTGGTCGAATTCACACACAGCCGTCGAGGTTTTTCGCAGGCGTATGCAGGTTTCATCACGATATTTTTCTTCACCACAAGAGCTTCGGATAAACGTACATAATATGAATACAAAAGTCGAAAACACTTACGTGGCAGGTTTCGAACCACGACCTCCCGGACAGGAGGTAAAGGCCCTAGACGTTACGCCACCGATGCTCTCCGTTTTTATTACTTGTTGTTACGATGATGATAAGTTTTATTACCACACCAAGTTTCGCGCTTGTACGTATCATCATATCAGCCGAAGGACGTCCACTGCTGGACATAGGCCTCCCCCAAGGATTTCCGGACGACCGGTTCTGCACTACCCGCGACCTTCACCAGGTTATCGATCCACCGAGTGGGAGGTCTTCCTACGCTACGTTTTCCGGTGCGCGGTCGCCACTCGAGAACTTTACTACCCCAACGGCCATCCGTTCTACGAGCTATGTGCCTTGCCCAATGCCATTTAAGTTTAGCAATTCTGAGAGCTTTGTCGGTTACTTTGGTTCTCCTACGGATCTCCTCGTTTCTGATTCGATCACGTAGAGAAACTCCGAGCATAGCTCGCTCCTTTGCCCTTTGGGTGACCTTGAGCCTTCTTATAAGGCCCATAGTAAGCGACCATGCCTCAGTTCCGTATGTCATCACTGGCAGCACACACTGGTCGAAGACCTTGGTCTTAAGACTCTGCGGTATTTGGGACTTATATGTATAACCCTCACATTTGACCGCTTTTTATTTATTTTTAAATAATAACATTTTATAATAGTATGAAGATCGCGGGAAGCCGATGGATGCGGGCAGCGCAGGACCGGTCATCGTGGAAATCCTTGGGGGAGGTCTTAGTCCAGTAGTGGACATTTTTCGGCTGATATGATGATGATGAAATTATAACAAAAAAATTGTAGTTATATTTGGAACCAGTATTATTACTACACCAAGTTTCACGCTTATAACAAGTATAACCGCTTTACGACAGAGCAGAAACAATAAAAAAAGTTAAGAAAACACGTTTATTGTAGTAGGCCTCCCCTTATTTTTTTCACTTTATTAAATTTTTATTGTTTATAAGTAAATCTCCCGTAATATTATATATTTTGTGAAAATTTCAGCCGACCACCTATCACGGTTCAAAAGGTACAGCCTTTTAAATGACGTACAGACACACGGGCAGCGTATAATAGGCTCAATAAGAGGGTCCCGTCACCTCTGGCACGGAACTCTGAAAGGTACCTTCATTTCATTAAGTTTCGCTCTTTTGTAGTATTTAATTACAAAAATTTAGATAGGCATTGTGTATGACAAATTTACTATCAGGGATTAGGGCGCTGAAAATGTATTCCCTAAGTAAAGTTCTGTAACAAATTAATTCAAGATAACCAGAGATTTGTTACCATAGATGGGTTATGCACTAACAAACCACATTTGAAAATCGAATCCATTTACACACACATTATAATAGGTACCTACCGAATGCTACTATGAAAAGAGATGCCAATTGGCATCTTTTTTTTGCTTCACTTTTAGGATGCATGTAACCTATCTACCTCCCCTTATATATAGCATATCTCTGAAGATAACCACAAACTTCACACACTTGGAGCTGATTTGACTCAAGGGTGCGAAAAGGGACCCTAGAAACGTGGAAGTTTATGAGAAGTGAGCGTATACACTTAAAACTTATCAAGGGCGGCATTTTATGGAAGGAAATCTATTGGCTCAAGATCTGGTCTAGAAATCCGATTAGTAACCGCCTCCGTGGTGTATGGGTTAGTCCATTCACTTCGCAACAGGAGGTCACGGGTTCGATTACCGGTAGGGTCAACTTGTAAGACTCGGTTTGGTTGGTGGTAGGGCATTTTCTAAGCCCGCCTGGCCAGCTACCACCATCTTATCTAAGTCTTTCAGTCTTGCCGCCAAACATCAGTGTTTATAACATTGATGTGTTCCGGCTTGAAGATAAGATAGCCAGTTCTTCATTGCATTGGGGAATCTTGGTAAGTCTGCTTCCATCTTCGGCAGCATCGTAACTTACCATCAGGTGAGATGATGCCAAGGGCTTAATAAATTGTGAATAAAAAAAAAAGTTATGTATCAATTTTGGCGACAGATGGAAGCTTAGAGCCAAAAATCAGTATAAATGGCGAGTCCTGGGGAGAGGCCGATGTCCAGCAGCTAATATGGGCTGATATTTTTTTTTATCAGCTGTTGATAAGCCCTTGGCATCAACTCATATAAGATTCTACCGCTGTTTTAAAGTTTATGAATTTGTTTTAATATTTTCCTCATTTTGAAAAAACAATCATAATTTCAATTGAAAACGTCCAACATTAGCTTAGCCGTTCGAGCTTTACTTTATTATCAATTTCTCTAAGAGATAATCAGATGATCGGTCCCTCTGCTGTTAGCATTAGGACCCAAAGCTAACATCTAACGGCCTGCGGGCTGCATCCAATAACATCCATGGTTATAATTAGGCCTTCGGCAATATGTCTACATCATCATTTCAGCTCATATACGTCCCCACCGAGGGGCTAGAGCCTACCCTGAATAAGGGCGATAGTGTATGAAACTGCACATAATTTGGTCCTAAAACACTCGTGTAATGCTATAAAAAAAACTCGGCTGCGGTTCGTTTTTTTAACTTACACTCGTATTTTAAGAACCCTTATTATTCAACAGTTTCATAAACTACTATTAACTGATTGCTGCGCTGTTCAAAAATGTAAAAATAAGTCTTATTAGAAGACTGAAATTATAACTATGTTTATGTGACATGCGTTCGTGGCCTTTATGAGATTGTTGAAAAGTGGCATACAGAAATACCTTTTGGTACCTTTAGTATAAGATACTACCAGAGTTAAATACCGCATTTGCTAAACGGATTACTCACTTGTCTGGTATAATTTCTTAAGTTTCATACGTCACTGTGTGGTGTGTTCATGAAGGCCGCTCTGTGTTGAAATCGTTCGTTTATATGTATTCCACATTTCTATGCACTCGCTTGCATACAGATGACAGTTATATTGGAATTAGATCATTGCTTTGGTCACTGTCTGTGCTTATGAGAGCATTGTGGGGCAGTGAATGAAAATAATTATACCAGATAGCTGATGGTAAAAAAATAGCTCAGTAGAAAAAACACAGTGGCTAAAGCTCGATTTACACACACAAAATTTGTTCACTAATCAGTCAAATGACAAAACGTAGAAGTTGGTTCGCTTACCTTGTGGTGTGGTCCAATGGTTCAGTCAAAGGAAGCAATGTAATCTAATAATAATATTGGTAATAGTGACTTGCGTAGAGTTGTCATAGCATGTGATAAAGGACTAGTCCCTCTATCTACCTAAGAGAAATGGCAGGCGCCGACTTTACTTAGCACTACTGACCGAGAGGCCATATGGAAAGACAAAGAGCTGCACGTTAGGTTCTTCAAGGCCCTTTGTGGATCGTTCGTAGATCAGAAGGGCTCCTTGCACTAGCTGCGCTTCAGAGAATACAGGATCAGGTTGTCAAGAAGAACAACTACGTATATAAGAGGTTCATAAGGAAAAACGACACCGTGGACGTCTGTCGGTTGTGCTGTCAACCAGGGGAGACTTTGCGTCATATCGCCGCCGGTTGTTCCGTGCTGCTAACACTGAGTATCAACCAAGCAGCCGTCAAGGCTTGCATTGAAATACAGCCTCATATCTTGGCGGTTGCCGTATTACAATTACACGCCGGAGCTGGTTCTCGAGAACGACCGCGCCAAGCTCTGCTGGGACCGACTCATCATCACGGGCAGGACGATTTCCTCGAATAAGCCTGATGTCGTGATGAAGGATCGGGCGCAGTTAAGGGTGTATTGGTGGATGTCACTATCCTATACGATGAAAACCTAGTGGAGGCTGATGCCGAAAAAGGACCAAGGACCTGGACCTGGTGCACGAGGTCACTAATGTGTGGCAAGTAGAATCCACTAAAATCATCCCAGTAGTCCTATTCGTGAACGGGCTTATCTCAGCCGATATTAAACGACACCTGGGGCGGCTGAAACTCCGAGGAAGACCAGTAATTTCGGCAATGCAAAAAGCAGTCCAACTCGACAATGCCCTGATAGTCCGACGGTTTCTCTCCCCGTCGCACTGAACTCCAGCCGACTGTGCTTCCGCTGGAGGTGCTCCTGCCACTTTGCCGCGTGCCGAGTTAGCAGGGAAGCTTTAAATTTACAAGTATTTTTTATATACTAATAATTGAAAAAGAATAATGTAATAATATTCAGGTAGATCTCACTCAAGGTTATCTGGTCCTGAACTAAGATTCCCTGTTCTATGAGAACCAGAGACTGATACAAGTACATACTATATACGTTTAATGAATACACATATAGACATTTAACACCCAGTACTTTTACTTGTTGACGTCGGCAAACAAGATGGGAAGACGACCTAAAACTCACGGCTGGACATCATTAGAGAAGGGTAGCGCGGGATAGGTCCCTATGGAAAATGTTAGGGGAGGCCTATGCCAAAAGGCAAACTGAGCTTCGGGATATATTATAAAAAAAAAACTATAAGAACATATCTACTCATACTCAACTGAGAAGTTCAGAATAAAAAGGCTTATTATTACTTTTGCTTGTAACTCGAATCGCTAATCGCTACGGTACTTATTTACACACGCATTTTTAGATTAGCCAGCCCAGTGACAGGACGTAAAAGTAAGGACATGGTTTTTTCCTTGTTGCGTGGTCCAGTGCTTCATTCAAAGCAAGCAATGTACCTCTACTTGTTACTTGAAATGGTACTGTACTAATTTAAACACTGATTTGTACGTCAAATGACAAGACGTATAACTAAATTGCTTGTTTACCACGTTGTTGGGTCCAGGGCTCCAGTCGAGCGAGCAACTTACTTATACGTGTCACTTTAATCGCTACTGTACTAATTGACACACGCATTTGTACAGTAGCCATCAGTCAAGTGTGGAAGTACATCTTTTAGGGTTCCGTACCCAAAGGGTAAAAACGGGACCCTATTACTAAGATTCCGCTGTCCGTCCGTCGGTCTGACTGTCTGTCTGTCCGACTGTCACCAGGCTTTATTTCATGAACCGTGATATCTAAACAGTTGAAATTAATTTTCACAGATGATGTATTTCTGTTGCCGCTATAACAAGAAATACTAAAATTAGAAAAATTGAAAGTCTTCATACAAAAAATCGTGTTTTTTTTAAACGTGAAGAAACTAGCGCCATCTAGTATGATGGTACGGAACCCTTTGTGCGCGGATCTGACTAGCACTTTGCCGGTTTTTTAGCTTGTCGTGTGGTCAAGTGTCCCGTGTTTCAGTCAAAGTAAGCTATCTTCTTCTACTTGTCTGTCCACTGCTACTGTTCTAACGTGTGTGACGGCCCTATTTCCGGTGACTATGATCCGTTGATAGCTTGTTCTGTAATCATCAACTTACTTAAAAGTTCTTAAACTCTTTTTTCAAGAGTAAGGAACGATAGAATCTAGAGTTTTCTGCTTTAACTCAAGATTAAGAAGTCACCTCGTTATAAAACTGTTAATTCCAGTCCAACGGGTGGCACTGTAATAGTTACATGTTCAGGTTTAGTTGTGAAGTTAGTGTTATTATAATTATTATCAATCATTCTCTTCTGATGTTGCTTCAATTTATGTATTTAACATTTTCTGTGCCACAGTCCACTATAGTTGTCATAATTATTGTCACCTAATTGTCATGATGATTGTGGCAGTGAATGTGACAGTATAAGGAGATAGAGACGTCATCATCATCATAATATCAGCCGAAAGACGTGCACTGCTAGTCAAGGGCCTCCCCCACGGATTTCCGGTCTTGCTCGGCCCGTATCCAGCGGCTTCCCGCGACCTTCACCAGGTCATCGGTCCACCGAGTAGAAGGCCTGCCTATTTTAGTTTGGCTCCCAGCTGAGTCTGACTTTCTAAGACTTGGTTTAGTTGGTGGAAGGGCATTTTCTAAACCCGGCTGACTAGCTATCACTATCTTATCTAAGTCTTGTCGCTAAATATGGAATCTTGGTTAGCCCGCTTCCATCTTAGGCATCTTTGTCACTTACCATCAGGTGAATTGATGTAAGGGCTTACCAATTGTGAATATAAAAGGTCAATATTTTTGTCTTTTCGTGTTGTTATAATTTTTTACCACGATATGTCTCAGTTATGTGCCTAACTTTAAATCGGAAAACCTGACTATCGGAATACAATACAACCGAAACTGCTACGAAACGGTGGGGGACGACGCCCATACAAATTTGGCCATTTTCCTTTACATAACATGATATTTTTTAAATATAATTTAAAATTCAAATATTTATAGCAATTTGGCATGTCATCTTCAAGATTGTCTATTGTAGGTATAGGTACCTAAATTAAATAAGATTTTCGTAGAATATCTTAACTGAGGATTATGTATTTGAATATGAATAGATAAGTGAGTTTAGTATGTTGAGCTTCGCTTTATACGTTAGTGAGGGTTTTGTGTTAAAAGCTTACATTTACAGGGTGTAACAAAATCAGCGAAGGAAGGTTTCTAATCATCATACTGAACAACTTTCCTCAAAAACTCGAGGTCAATTCGCAAAAACAAATGTGGACTCTTCATACGAATCGATAAAACTTTAAAGAAGAGTACTATATTTTTTAGGATTTCATATCTCAAAAGGAAAAACGGTAACGGAAACTTCAGAGAAGTCTGTCTGTCCATCTTTTTGACCCTTTTTCTTAGGAACAGGTAAAGTTTTCAAGTTTTCAAATACTAAGATCCCTTGAAACTGCAAAAAAATCAAGCTTCTAAGTCAACGCAATCAAAAGATACGGCCATCACATATTATCTTGATATACGCAAAGTTACTATAGAGTACTTCTCGTTGACCTAAAATCATGAAATTGGGCAAGAAGCGAGGTCTCACAGAACAAAAGAAAAAAATATTGAAAAACTATGAACTTGCTACGAAAATAAAAAAAAGGCCGGTTGAAGTACCATGAACAACATTTGACAGAGTGAGTGATTTCTAAAAAAACCAGAGTAGGTGTTACCTGTGTATTAATCGTCTTCGGTTGATTTTCGATAAATTATGTGAACTCAGCGAGTTATGATTTTTTTTAACTAACGGGGCGCCACTTAGCCTTCAGAGCTCTTAATGGGTTCTACTCTAATTTTATTACACCATGTAGGTATGTTCCTTCTCTTTTCAGCTACAAGACTTAAAGACAGATTACGTGGATACTGAAGCAGGGTTAGAGCCTGTGTATCTGCATCTGTTTAGTTTGCTTGTCTTGAGCTTTAGTGAAAGAGTATTGTAGAGATGGAAAATTTGTTTAAGATACCTGCCACTAGCCATTTTGAACTAGTGGGATTTAATAAAAGCTCTTTGAACTATGCAAGCTCCTTTTACCCATTAGGGTATATTATATGAAAAAAAAAAATAGATTTTGTCCTATGCACCTTGTCTTAAGCAGCAATCGAGGACTTATAAGTAATAAGACGTATAAGGTAAAAATAAGACGTATAAGGTTAAAATAAGACGTATAAGGTTAAAATGAGACGGATAATGTTTACATACGTGTTTACATACAGCCAACAGAGTTTTCAAAAAAGGCTCATTTCGAAAAACCTATAATCTTTTGGTACAAGCTTTTATTTGAAAATAATTTCGTATTTTTTAGCAAACCCTTTCATTTGATGTCCATATCATGGGGATGCATGAAATTAACTGGTCCACCATCTTTGGGAGATTCAAGATTCAAGATATTTATTCAAAATAGGTGTCAATTACACTCTTTCATAAAATAGTGATTACATAATTTCATTTGTAAAAAATCAAGAAATAAACAATCATTAGTTAATAACGTCAAAATCCAATCCGTGCTATTAAAAAAAAACAAATAATGTCATTAGAACATGAAAACAATATGACACGAGAAGTTATACATTAAAATTATTGAATGTCATGAACGCCTTTGACAAGTGTAGGCCAGTTCACACGGACAGCACCCGGTCACGAGTATAACGCGAGAGTCAGCCATCGCTCCCATCAACCATATTAGAGGGGAAGGAACGACCCGGCTCCCGGTGCGCCGCCATATTCGATTTAGAATGACGTCACCTAGCTAACCGTGCATTGTCATTCAGTCAAACTCTCTTAGTTATTTACTCATTCACCACTAACTTTTGCCCGCGGCTTCGCCCGCGTGGACATCGTTTTCATGACTGTTCACCAAGTAGCAAGATCAAAAACAACAAAATTCGTAAAATCGATTTCAGCGCGGCGCCAGCGCCGGTATCTTAAAGACAAATAAAGACTTTCAACGTAAAAGCAAGCTCTAAAAAGTTTAGAAAAGTAACATTTTTTTACCTGACTGTCCAAAAAAGAGGGCAATGTTTTTCGGATGTATGTATTTATATTTGTATGTTTGTATGTTTTTAGCTACTCGTAAGCCTGCAGCCTAAATGGATTGATGGATTTTGAAGTGCAAGGTGTCGTTAGGTTCGTCTTGAGACAAATCAAAATTAGACTCGAACTCGACGTAGTTTCTCTCCTATATCGTAGTAGAGTACCTTGAAACAGGTTCCGCCTTCATCATCAGACCGTCTCGATGTTACCATATTGTTGAATTGTCATAAGACGTTCATAATATTTGCAAGCTTTTAGTTTCATTGGACCCCGCAAAATTGGTGAATATTGGTATGTAACCTTTTTAGGGTTCCGTACCCAAAGGGCACCAACGAGAGCAGTATAAGCCTCAGCTGTCCGTTCTTATGTCCTTCCATTAGTCTGTCAGCGGGTTTTATTTCATGAACCGTAAAAGGTAGACAGCTGAAATTTTTACAGAGTATGTATTTCTATTGCCAACCGCTATAACAACGAATAATAATAATAAAAAAAACATTTTTTTGTACGATGCCACCGAACTCTTCGTGTGCGAGTCCTATCGCACTTGGCCCGTTTTGTACGATGCTACGGAACTATTCGTGTGCGAGTCCTATCGCACTTGGCCCGTTTTGTACGATGCTACGGAACTCTTCGTGTGCGAGTCCTATCGCAATTGGCCCGTTTTGTACGATGCTACGGAACTCTTCGTGTGCGAGTCCAATCGCAATTGGCCCGTTTTATACGATGCTACGGAACTCTTAGAAGACATTTACTTCAAAGGCTACTGGGACCAAAATTCTTTGTTACTTCTTTTATAAAACCGAATGCTTCTATGGATAATGTTTTAAATGACTGTAAAGAATTGGGCAAGAACCTTACAAAGAGAGATTTTATTTTGATATTAGGTGGCTCTAACGATAATAATCCTTTAAAATTGCAATCTTTTTTGTACTACAATCTAAGTAACTTAAATAATACAAATGTTTTAATTTGCGAGGTCTGCAGGAATTCTCATTTAAATATTAATCTTTTAAACAAACTGCTAAAAATGGTAAGCTCAAATTATGAAAATACTGGATTTGTTGAAACTTTTAAAGTGTACGGTAATATAGACAAAATTAATACATGTAGATCGTTATGGAGAAGCATCATGAATATTATCTACTCTGAAGAGAGCAAGGTACGTAGTAGTTATATTGCGGGTATGTCTGCCTGCAGAAAAAGTGTAACATTGGGTAAGTCACTTGTAAATAAAGACACACAAACTGATTCTGACATAACTGTAAACGTAGAATTTTTTCGTAACTAACATTAGTATAGAAAATAATGACGATTCTGATATGAGAAACAGTTCGGCTACTAACAAATCATCAAGCAACTTAGATTTAATTTCTGATGATAAAACAAATCAAAAACGAAACTTAACAGTGTTTTTGCAAAATGTTTGTGGTATAACTCCAAAGAAAGATAATTTTGAATTATATTTAGAAGAATTACCCACTGAGAGAAAACCTAATTATGTATGTTTGACAGAACACTTCCTAAATAACACAACATTACAATTATTTAATTTAATTAATTATGACGTAATTTCAAGCAATGCTAGAGTTAACATGATAAGAGGGGGATCTCTTATTTTAGCGTTGAAAGGAAGTAAATGTGATGAATTATTAGTCTGTAAGAAAATGTATAAACGGGAATGCTTTGAAATTTCTGGTATTAGGGATAATACGACTGGACTAAATGTGTGTTGTGTTTATCGCAGTTCCTTATATCGTAAAAGTCGTACAAGCACGTTTAAACACTTCTTGGAACAGCTTGAAAAATTACTTGAACACTTTTTTGATAAGCAGTGCATGGTTTGTGGTGATTTTAACGTTGATCTTCTAAAAAACGGACGAGAAAGGGACGAATTTCTGAGTCTCCTGAAATGTTATAACTTTAGACCACTAATAAATTCAGTCACATATGCATCCGGTGGTGCGGAGTCGTGCCTTGATAATATTCTCACCAACCTACCTAATGATGACTTACCCTGGAATATGGTTGACCATAACGGCTTATCTGATGGTCATGCGGGTATTTTATGTGGAATTACCCTATTGGACGGTTTAGCAATAAAAGAGCAAGAGCAAGTGTTTTTCATTGAGCAAAGAACTTTTAATAAGTGTAGTAACATAAAGTTTCGGCACATGATAGAAAGTATTGACTGGAAAAAAGAAGGCATTAATAGTTTTCTAACTAAATTTATAAGAATTTTTAAGATATGTTACAGAAAAAATAAACGCAAAGTAGATCTTAGAAAAACAAAGAAACTGATATGGCTCACAAAAGGTATATCTACTGCCAGTAAAATGAAACGATTTCTGATATCAGCACATAGAACAATCTCGGACGAAACCATTGTTAAATACAGAGACAACTACATAAAAATATACAGGAAAGTTGTGAGAAAAGCTAAACGACTATCTGTACAATCGGAAATAATTAAAGCTCAGAATTCGACGAAAGAGATATGGAAAGTTGTAAACAAACATCGTAACAAAAAAGCTGTTGAAATGAGGAAAACAATAATACTAAAATCCGACAATCAAGTTTTGAACAACCCGCAAGAGGTAGCACAAACCTTTTCGGAAACGTTTAATCATAGCAAGATTGAAAACAGAAACAGTGAAGGTATGGCACTAAACTTCTTAAAACAACATGTCAAAAGAATAGATGAGGAGATTACTTGGGCTCCAGTTAGTACCACAGAAATGATAAAAATTGTAAAAAATATGACAAATAAAAACTCTCATGGATATGACGAAATACCGATAAAAATATTTAAAGATAATATTGACATTCTAGCTGGCCCACTCGCACACTTTTTTAATCACTGCGTAAATCTGCACGTTTTTCCTGACCAACTTAAGATAGCCAAGGTCTTACCAGTCTATAAAAAGGGTGTAACCACTAATCCAAAAAACTACAGGCCGATATCGTTACTCCCAATTTTGTCCAAATTATTCGAAAAGATAATAAAACAGAGACTTGTGGCACATCTCAAAAGGAATTCGATCATTAACAGCCGACAATTTGGATATCAGGAAGGACTAGGAACGAGAAAAGCTATAGATAATTTAGTAGACGATGTAGTTGTAAAATTAAACGAAAAGTGCAGGGTAGCTGGTCTCTTCTTAGACTTAAGCTCTGCGTTCGATTGCGTTGACCACAGTATTTTATTACAAAAATTGTATCACTATGGTATTAGAAAGAGTTATTTGGAACTTTTTAAGTCATACTTATTCAACAGATTACAATTTGTAGAGATTAAAAACATTGAATCAAAACATGAAAAAGTATACAATTCTAGGCTAACACGTCTTGAAAGAGGGGTACCACAAGGCTCTATATTAGGACCTATACTATTTATAATATTTTTAAATGACCTTGTTAGCTATATTGATAACGTTGTGGATGGAGCTGAATTAACTATTTATGCAGATGACACTAACGCTATACTTTCAGCAAGAAATCATAATGACCTAACGTTGAAGGTAAGCAAAACTCTAACAGCTTTTCATGATTGGTTTAGAAACAATAATCTTATACTAAATACAGAGAAGACAAGCATCATTTTATTTAAAACTACAGCTAGGAAAAATGACACCATAAACATTGAAATTGACGGACATAAAGTAGAGCTGAGTAAAACAGTAAAGTTTTTAGGGATCTTTATTGATCAGTTTTTAAATTGGAAAGATGAGTTAATGTCAATTGAGAATAGTGTCAGTTCTGCCTGTTACGCGCTAAGAAGTTTGCGGGATGAACTCACAACTTTGCAGCTTAAAACAATATACTATGCTCTCGTCGAGTCTAAGTTACGTTATAGCATAAAGCTTTGGGGGAACAGCTACTTTTATAATATGAGCAAAGCGTTTATTATTCAAAAACGTGCTATTCGTACAATAGTTAGAATTCCTCAGTGGGAATCATGTAAAAATCATTTCGTCGAGTTAGATATTCTCACTGCCCCCTGCCTTTATATTATGGTTTTGCTCTGTGACTACAAAAAACAGTTGTTAAGTATTGAAACAGAAACAGACAAAGTTATGCGTGAACGGACTAGACGCAAAGATGTGAAACAGCAGATAATGCCGAGATTAGACGTAGTAAAACACGCTGCTTTTTATCAGTCTCCGAACTTGTTTAATAAACTACCTATCGCACTGAAGTCAACTGCAAGCTATGGACTGTTTAAAAGAGGGTTGCGGAAATTTTTGACACGTAAATGTTATTATACAGTAAATGATTATATCCAAGATAAACACAATGCAGACTAAAATTAAAATTAATATCATGTTTTTATGCTTTTTTTTTTTTTTATTATTGTTGTTATTTTGTGTTGTAAATTTTATAATTGACTTTAACTTGTTTTAATGTTAGCTTAGGTTATTTCAAACACAATTTGTAAATTGTTTATGAATAAATGAACTATGAACTATGAACTATCTTCGTGTGCGAGTCCAATCGCACTTGGCCCGTTTTGTACGATGCTACGGAACTATTCGTGTGCGAGTCCTATCGCACTTGGCCCGTTTTGTACGATGCTACGGAACTCTTCGTGTGCGAGTCCTATCGCAATTGGCCCGTTTTGTACGATGCTACGGAACTCTTCGTGTGCGAGTCCTATCGCAATTGGCCCGTTTTGTACGATGCTACGGAACTCTTCGTGTGCGAGTCCTATCGCACTTGGCCCGTTTTGTACGATGCTACGGAACTCTTCGTGTGCGAGTCCTATCGCAATTGGCCCGTTTTGTACGATGCTACGGAACTCTTCGTGTGCGAGTCCTATCGCAATTGGCCCGTTTTGTACGATGCTACGGAACTCTTCGTGTGCGAGTCCTATCGCAATTGGCCCGTTTTGTACGATGCTACGGAACTCTTCGTGTGCGAGTCCTATCGCAATTGGCCCGTTTTGTACGATGCTACGGAACTCTTCGTGTGCGAGTCCTATCGCACTTGGCCCGTTTTGTACGATGCTACGGAACTCTTCGTGTGCGAGTCCTATCGCAATTGGCCCGTTTTGTACGATGCTACGGAACTCTTCGTGTGCGAGTCCTATCGCAATTGGCCCGTTTTGTACGATGCTACGGAACTCTTCGTGTGCGAGTCCTATCGCAATTGGCCCGTTTTGTACGATGCTACGGAACTCTTCGTGTGCGAGTCCAATCGCACTTGGCCCGTTTTGTACGATGCTACGGAACTATTCGTGTGCGAGTCCTATCGCACTTGGCCCGTTTTGTTATAACGCAGGGCCGGTGAAGCTAATAAAAATTCTAAAGTTAAACAGATTAGCTAGGAATGCAAGAAGAATAAGGTAAATCATGATTTTCCACTTGAACTTGTTACTCACACAAATTGCCTTTCTAATCGTAGATTAGTATCTCCTTAATTAATTTTTTTACCGACTTCAAAAAAAGGAGGAGGTTTCTCAATTCGACCGTATATATTTTTTTTATGTGTGTTCGCGGATTACTTCGTGGTTTATGAACCGATTTCGATAGTTCTTTTTTTGTCGGAAAGAAGATATCCCAAGGGTGGTACCATGATAAGGAAACCAGGATCTGATGATGGCATCTAAGAGAAATCAAAGGGAACCTTCGAAAATCGTAGTGCCGACTAGTGTGTTTGAAGTTGTTTTTATTTGTTTAAAATCATATTCTATTATGATGTCAATAAATGAATGAATCAATCTTTTGATTGGTTTGTAACTGTAGCGTATGAATTAAATAGGTGCCAAGCAATAAACGTGGCACTTTACGACCTAATTATAAAATAAGGGCCCGTTTTTAGTATCAACTAAGCTTATATATCTCTCCTGGTACCAAAATATGTGTATTTTATAGGAAGAGTCAAGAAGATCACGCGTTTTCAGTTGATCCATTGGAAATGCAATTTGCATCATTGGCACCAAGATAGAGTCATGAAACCTACTCAACCATTAGCTTACTCGCACCGACGTGTTTTCCATGCGCGTACGAAGCCGATGAAGACGCCAATACTGTTTTCCAATTCACTTTGTTACGATCCCATAAAGTTTTAATGCCCCTTCTCCTTATCCAGGTTAATGCTGGTGTTATTTTTAAAGACCACGTGGTCGTTAGTCGTGGACTGTGCCAATATTTGTGTACGCGGTATTGGTAGGCACTTCAAAGGAACTACGAAAAATCAATGGTTGGTCGATCGTTTATTTAATCCACTAAGTACCTAGTTGAAGGTTCTCATATGAAATCTGTGCCAGATATTGTCCGCCTATGATGACATTTTGAGAATTAGTTCATTCAAAATAGCGGCTCCGCTTTCACAGTTTTATATTACGAAATCAGTGAAAGACACTGTCTGCTTTATGACGACGACGGCAGAAGCCAATTCTTAGGAAAATTGCTTTAAACCGTTCAGTCGTAACCATTTTTTAAATTAATTATTACATTGTTTTTGTTACTTTATTTAACTCTACAGGACTAAATCTTTTTACCCATCGAAGATTTAATTTTTAATAAGTTGTGTTACTTTTAAAATAAATTCCAGAAAATGGCCGTCAATCATGCCAGCGTTTAAATTAAAACCACGCGATTTGTAGAGCAATGAATATTTTTTTAAAATATATATTGTCTTGAGAAACATTTAAAAACTTTTTTGGAAATCTAGCCAGTTTTTTGAATTTTTACTCAATACGCACAATAAATTCCATTCCAAATCTTAAATTAAAAAGTCACCTGGAAGTGGTCTATATAATTATTCCAATGAGTAGTGGCAGTACGGAACGGAACCCAAATTTCGTGAGTCCGACTGGCGCTCCCGTTTTTTGCTTTTTGCCTTTTTACTCGCTTTTTAATCTACCTAAATGCCAAACCAGTTTCTAAGTGACCCGGAAATAGTCTATAATTTTGATAAATAGTAGTGGTAAGGAACTCTACTTTTGCAAGTCCGATGCGCACTTGGCCAGTTTTTAGATTTTTTACTTTGTTTACGCCCAATAACCTATCTCAAAATGTTTCATGTATGTGACTCACGGAAGTAACTATTTAGTAATCTGTGCTCACGTCTGGTTTCGCCTTTTTCTTTTCGAACTTGGCGGAAATATGCGAACTTTTTAATTAAATCATCAATACTTACTTATCCCTACTAATCCCTACTAATATTATAAATGTGAAAGTAACTCTGTCTGTCTGTTACGCTTTCCCGCAAAAACTACTAAACGGATTTGGCTGAAATTTGGTAGGTAGACAGATTAGGACCTGGATTCAGACATAGGCTACTTTTTACCACCCTCGCGAGCCGCTTGCGGCTCGCGCACTGCGCACCCTCGAAAAGTCATAGAAACGTTGTCCACGCGGGTGAAACCGCGGGAAACAGCTAGTAATATTATAAATGTGTTTGTTTATTTGTTTGTTTGTTACCTTTTCACGCTTCAACGCCTTGACCAATCTTTATGAAATTTGGCATGCAGGTAGCCTGTGTCACAGGGAAGGACATAGGCTACTTTTTATCCCGGGAAAATAGCATAATCTGATGCAGTTCCTTAGGACACTAAAAAAATAATTGGATTGTTGTGATTTTTTGCACAGAGATGGTTGAGTGGGTGGCAAACGACATAATTTACTAATCACCCTTAAATACAATCACAAAAACGATGTCCACGCGGGCGGAGCAGCGGGAAAAAGCTAGTATAGAATAAAATTGGATAGTGAAAACTTAACACTTTAAACTATCACGATTATTCATAATGACAAATTATACGCGGCTGCAGTCCACTCGCGACCACGGCTATCGAAGAATAGTCGAAGCGTTGAGGTAAAAACAACATCAATAAAATAACGTCAAGTCCCGTTTTCAATTTGTCATTAGTGAAAACTTGCCAACTTACACCATGTAGTGGAATAGAACATAACATATTTTTTTAAGCAACTGAAAACCGTTGTATGTACATTCTTTATTATTTGGACAAGTCAAAATAAATATTTTTATTTGAAGTTCCGTTGAACTAGATCGCTATATTTTTTATATCGTACTTGGTCCCATTTCAAATTTATGTTTTGTTGGGATTCTTCTTATTTTCAAGCGACTTCCAAAAAGGAGGAGGTTCTCAATTCGTCTGTATGTTTTTTTTCATGTGTGTTACCTCAGAACTTTTGACTGGCTGAATCGATTTTTACGATTCTTTTTTTATTTAAAAGCTAGTGCTTCCCGTGCGATCCCATATAAATTTAATCAAAATAGGTGTAGTACTTTATTGGAAAATTAATAAAAACCAAAAATAATAATGCAAAAATGTACCAAGTTGTTGCGAAGGAAGTCGGTTTTTTAACGTTAAACACGTTTTATATTTCTAATGATGAATTAAAAAATCTCAATTTGATTGAAGTAACAGCCACGTTGCAGTTCGAGCTGACAAGAACTTTATTTCCAAGTCATTTCGATCGATGTTTGAAGCACCGTAAATCGAGTTGGTTATTTTAGGTACGGAAGTACCTGCTTGAAATTTCAGCTTACAATGAATTTTTGACTTTTTTAGAACCAGTTAATTTGAAATAGCGGCGTGCGCCGATCACTGCACACTTAACAATAGCTGACACTGTTTCTATTTTGGTGTACTTAACTATATAAATTCTTTATTTAGGAGGCTCAAGTTTGTTTATCACGGTCCAAGATTTTAACTAAACAATCGAAATAAAACAAATTCTATTAAACAATTGTTATGACGTGTAGATTGCAGGGGGACAACGACTTCTAAATGTCTTTATTTTCCATTTCTTCAAAGTTTTGCAAATAGTTTTCAGCAAATTTATAAGGATTTCATTCTGCAAATCCACCGCCAAACACGTTTCAATTTGACGATATGGTAATTCGAGAAAATGTCATTCTTTACCCGATTGTCGAAAGTCGCCGTCACCGAGCAAAGAGTTCAATATTTTATTATAATTTGAGCCGCCCCCCCCCCTACTGCTTCCCCCGACACGACACATTGCCGTTACTTGTTTCATTTCATTATCCTTTCACTTTCAATTTTTGTTGAATAATGCATCGGTCGTCGTCGGTGAGGGCAATAGGGTGTTTTAGACGATGCGATTGTGACGAGCCCATAATAGTACAACATCAACATTTTACAAGCGTTTTCTTAAGGCCCAGTGGTACCTAAAAATCCACTTTCAATCCACAGGTTTTTTGCATTCATTTTTGAAGTGCCTAATGTTTTAAGGTTTTTTGAAAATTATTTATGCTAAAATCTCCATACCAGTGGAATAAACTACAGTGTAAACTCTATATAGCGACACTCAAGGAACCGGGCATTTTGTGACGTTATTGAGAGTTTTCGTTATACAGAGAGAAATTAGCGTCAAAGTAAACCAACTGGTGCCAGAAAATTTGACGTTTCAAATAGTGAATGGTTATATCGAGTGACGTTATAAAGAGTTTACACTGTAATTGATTCATATTGACAAATAATTTTAAGCGACCACGATCTTACTATACAAACTGATAAATTAATACAAATCTGCCCTTTCTTGCGGCAATTAGTACGGCTGCATGTTAACTTAATAATTTGTTGTAACCCAAATGTCTACATAATATTTTCTTATACTAACTACTCTATGGATTACGTTGTCCAAAATAAAAGTTTTGATTTGATTTATACATACAGGATTGTTCTGATATACCTGATAAAATAAATAAAAAACGGCAAAGTGTGAGTCGGACTCGCGCTAAGTAGGGTTCCGTAGTTTAAAAAAATATGTATATAAAAAAAAACAAAATTATATTTAGTCTTTGACATCATCTCACATAAAAGCAAAGCATTTTGTAAAACTTCAAAAAAAGTTGCAAAGAGGTGGATGAAGAAAATAGGCCAAGTGTGAGTTGGACTCTCGCACCAAGGGTTCCGTACCAACCACCACACCTCTCCATGTATAACAATGATACTTGTTCATTTCGAACAAGACATCAACGCGAGTGACAGAAAAACGCTTTTATTTAGGGTTCCGTAGTCGACAGAGAACCCTTAAAGTTTCGCCATGTCTGTCTGCCTGTCCGTCTGTCCGCGGCTTAGCTCGGAGACTGTTTACCAGAGAGCTTTAATTTGGCATGGGTATACTTGTTAATCACGCCAAATCACAATAAAATTTTGAGACAATTTTTTTTAGGGTATTTCCCCTACATGTAAAGGGGGATGATTGTTTTAGTCGACGCACCGTGTCGTTGAATAGAACATTCAAACTACTGAACGTTGCTACGGATCGGTTTGTAAAATATTAAGCTTTATTTATATTTCAGGTAATCAGAACAAAAATTTATATAGTAGAGACATATTATAATAATGAGCTCAAGAGGATAACTATCACGGCTAAGTAGGCTTTCTTAGTTTACGAGTAACAGTCAACCAACTTAAGATGTGTAGTTGGATTTGTAAAATGTTCATAGATTTTCCATACAAAATATTCTATTATCAAATGCAAATATAATTTGGTTTTTTTAAAATAACGTGGCGTAACGTCTAGGGCTGCTACCTCCTGTCCGGGAGGTCGTGGTTCGAATCCCGCCACCTACCAATACGTTTTCTAATTTAGATTTCATATGTATATCGGAGCGTCGTTGAAAACGCGACCAATACCAGCTCGAGATACGTTTACATAGATCGTTAAACTTTATTTCGATGAAACATCCTGGAACGTCATGAAACGTACCTGGGTGAAACCGGTGGTGGCGTGACAATCGCTTGTACTCGTGAGCCGATCGTTTGTGGTAGCAAAGATGACTTATTAACGGTAGGCTGTTTGTTATTGAGGTGGCAACACTGAGTTGAGAAGCCGTATTAGCTGACCGACAGTCTCGAGGCAGACAATTTTTGACGGAGCGTCGAGCAGAACACAAGTGAGCAAGTGACGGACCAAGATTCAAAAGATACAACCTTTTAAAACTCGGACAGACGGACGGACGTACTGCGTAGGCTTAGTTTGAGGGTCCCGTTAACTGGTACGAAACCCTAAGAACACTGAGTTAAGTACCATTACAATAACAAGCTACTAGTTTATTTACAGTTGAGCTCAAAAGAGATCAGTTACTCGTCAGTGTAAAGTAGCCCCTCCGATTATGTCGCGAGAGTGAGTAGTCTCGTTAGAGTTGCAGTTGACACCTCACTAGACATCGAGATAACGGTTATCTGCTCTCTGCGAAACTGACAATTGCTTTCAGACTAAACTTAGATATTTTTTTGTGAATACTAAAGTTATTATCATCATATCAGCCGAAAGACGTCCACTGCTGGACTAAGGACTCCCCCAAGGAGTTCCACAGCGACCGGTCTTGCGCTGCCCGTATCTAGCGGCGTTCTGAGATCTCCACCAGTTCATCAGTCTACCGAGTGGGAGGCCTACGCACGGTACGTCTTCCGGTGCGCGCCACTCAAGAACTTTGCTGCCATCCCGCCGCCCACTGCCATCTAAGTTTATGAGCTATGTCGGTAACCTCGTTATAAAGTTAGTGACACAAAATATTACATCGTCACTTACCATCAGGTGAGATGATGTCAAGTCAAGGACATAAAGAAGATGAAGAAAACCGTTTGGGTTATGTCTACAAAGATTTTTTTTTTTTTTTTTTTATTAAAAAATTTGAATGCGTTATTATATAACTATTTTACCGACAAAGAGGACAGACGGACATAGCGAAACTATAAAGGTGCCTAGTTTTACAACGGAACCCTAAAAACGGCTTCAATACTAATTTCAGGTGACGATTATGAAATAAATTTAGTTATTTTGTGTTATCGAATAAGTTTTTACAAATTAAAACCGTTATATCTCAATATGTTTTTTTTTGAAGCAAAAACTTCTTTAGGCGCGTTAGGCATTTTTAAGATGGCAAAAAACCATTGAACTTGCGACACAGTCACCGACACCATACCAGGAACACTTGCAGGGTCAAACTTTGTCAACCTAGTCGTTCGCCAGGAATACTCGGAGGGTCAAAACTTGTAAAACTGTAAAAAGTTTTCACTTCTGTCGGCACTCGCGGAGTGGTTGGGTTTTTTATTTATATAAGGTCTAACAAAATTAGCTGAAACTATTTTAACTGGTACTTCTACCCATGAAATTGAACAACTTTCCCCATGAAACCCATGGTCAAATCTCAAAAAATATTTTGAACTTCCCATACTAAGTTGGCTGATCAGCTAGTCGAGTTAGTATCGGAGAGCCATTTTTTTTTGCGATTTGACTATGGGTTCCATGGGGAAAGTTGTTAAAATAGTTTAAGCTAATTTTGTTACACTATATGCCTTATAGAACTAAAAACTGCCAATAGGCAATTTACTTACCTAAGACATCCTAAGAGCTGTCTAAAACGCAATAGATACACGTTACTTATAAAATCTCTATACTCTCTGTACATCATCATCATCATCATATCAGCCGAAGGACGTCCACTGCTGGACATAGGCCTCCCCCCAAGGATCTCCACGACGACCGGTTCTGCGCTGCCCGCATCCAGCGGCTTCCCGCTACCTTCACCAGGTCATCAGTCCACCGAGTTCGAGGCCTGCCTACACTACGCTTTCCGGTGCGTGGTCGCCACTCGAGAACTCTGCTACCCCAACGGTCATCTGTTCTACGAGCAATGTGCCCCGCCCACTGCCACTTAAGTT
The DNA here is from genome assembly GCA_947284805.1 of Coleophora flavipennella. Lineage (NCBI taxonomy): Eukaryota > Metazoa > Arthropoda > Insecta > Lepidoptera > Coleophoridae > Coleophora > Coleophora flavipennella. The sequence goes on from OX369273.1 coordinate 1,038,376, forward strand.
TAGCAATTCTGAAAGCTATGTCGGTTACTTTGGTTCTCCTACGGATCTCCTCGTTTCTGATTCGATCACGTAGACAAAACTCCGAGCATAGCACGCTCCATTGCCCTTTGGGTGACCTTGAGCCTTCTTATGAGGCCCATAGTAAGCGACCATGTCTCAGTTCCGTATGTCATCACTGGCAACACACACTGGTCGAAGACCTTGGTCTTAAGACACTGCGGTATCTGGGACGTAAAGATATTGCGAAGCTTCCCGAACGCTGCCCAGCCAAGTTGGATTCGACGATTGATCTCTTTCTCGAAGTTAGACCAACCTAACTGGACTGTTTGTCCCAGGTATACATATTCAGTAACAACTTCGAGTGTAGAGCCTCCAACCTTCAGAGGAGTAGGTATGACACGGAAGTTTGAAATAATTTTCGTCTTGTCCATGTTCATTCTAAGACCCACTCTGTACATAGTTGAATTTATTTAGCACGATGACATTATTAAAACAGTTACCTGCGTGCGCGCACGACGATAATCATAAACAAGTAAGTTTATGTCAACAACGTTATTTTTATAGTGGAATTCATAAAAACTGCCTGTTTGGGTAAACTTTATTGCTCCGTGAGCTGAATATACCAAAATCTGCAAACGTGACACCGTGACGTAGGGACCTGCAATTAAATTGCCTGTGCCATAAATAACTTGACAGTTTTATTGCTTTATAAGGCCGCCTATTGTATAGGCTTTCTTCTTTATTATTGATTTCTTTTTTTATGTTGTGATGCAATAAAGAATATTGTATTGTAATATCAACTTGACCAGTAGTTTGTTACTAACCATTTCATTAGGCGTGGTATTAAAGCTTATAACTGTGAATACCCTTTTTAGGGTTCCGTAGTAAAACAAGGAACCCTTATAGTTTCGTCATGTCTGTTTGTCCGTCTCTCCGCGGCCTAGCTCCTAGACTATTAGTAGCTAGGAGCTGAAATTTGGCAAACATATATATATAATAATAATAACGCGGAGAGAACTGTAAAAAAAATTGGAGAAAAAAACTTTTTAAGGGTACCTTCCCTACAGTTAAAGTGGGATGTTTTTTTTTCTCTCATCAAACACAGTCGGTTAGAGCTTAAAAAATAGTTGTGAGTCTTCTAAGACTATTTTATAATTTAGGGTTCCGTTTTCAAAAAAATAGGCTTGAAAGTGCTTTATTTTGTTGGAGTCGAGTGTAAGTCGACCCCTTAACAACTAAACCGCTGTATTTGGAAATTTGAAAAAATTCATGAAATTAGTCTACATAATGAATTTAAAAGGAAAACTATCACGGTTAAGTACTTAAGTAGGCTTTCTTAGTTAAGGAGAAATAGTTGACCAACTTAAGGTGTGCAGTTCGACTTGTAAAAAGTTCATAGATTTTTCTATGACTATTACCAACTGCAAATATAGTTTTGTGTTTTTTAAAATCAACATTTATTTATTTAAAAGACTACGGAACCCTACTTTGCGCGAGGCCGTCTCGCACTTGGCCGGTTTTTGTTTTGTATAAAATATTCAAAAGTAGCACCAAAACTATTGGATTTCACACGAAATAAATCTAATTTATTATACGTAAACTTAGCAAAACTGTTTTATTGCCAAGTGATCATCTGTTACTAAAATAGGTACTAAGTGAGCGACTGTACGACGGTGACCCATTTTTCCCTTTCCCGAACTGTCAGATGGAATAACCCAGGATAACATACATTATTGTAAATTAAAAATTTCTCTTTTATGAGCACTTGAACTTACTTTAATGGAAAAAATGCCCAAAATTTGCATGACGTTTTTTTAATTGTGTGCATCGTATTCTGTTATTTTATTGCAATAAGGCGAGACGAGAAATCGTAAGGGAAATGAATAAGTCGTTTTACCGTTTCTAGAAATCCATAGTGTTATCTCTACTTATAACTAAATTAATAACATTCTTAAGGTAAGTGAACAAACGCTTTCTCCCCTTCAACCCGATAACTCATTAATGATGTCTTACAATAGCTTTCTGAGGTCGTCAATTGTTTTTCCAGAAAGTCTAATATAATTAGTGTTACACAATAATGTTAACGCTAATTTTAATGTTAATATTCAGTTAAAATGTAAATACAAAATTTTTGCAGATAATTAATAGTTTATAATTTTTGATGACTTTTTTCTGTTTATATTCTGTACTAGCTTTTTCCCGCGGCTTCGCCCGCGTGAACTTCATTTTTATGAATGTCTTTAGGAGTGAGTGGTGCGCGAGCCGCAAGCGCCCATACAAACCCAAATTATTTGTAAATTGTACATCAAGTGTTTGCTACTAAGTATCATCATCATATCAGCCGAAGGACGTCCACTGCTGGGCATAGGCCTCCCCCAAGGATCTCCACGACGACCGGTTCTGCGCTGCCCGCATCCAGCAGCTTCCCGCGACCTTCACCAGGTCATCGGTCCACCGAGTGGGAGGCCTGCCTACACTACGCTTTCCGGTGCGTGGTCGCTACTCGAGAACTGTACTGCCCCAACGGCCATCTGTTCTACGAGCAATGTGCCTTATGTGCCCCGCCCACTGCCACTTAAGTTTAGCAATTCTGAGAGCTATGTCGGTTACTTTGGTTTTCCTACGGATCTCCTCGTTTCCGATTCGATCGCGTAGTAAAACTCAGAGCATAGCACGCTCTTTTGCCCTTTGGAACCCGACCGTTTGGACAATTTCCACGAACCTGTCGTTATATTCGTCCACATTCTCGCAGTCTCCTAGGCATTCGAAGCGATTGTGCAACTCGAGCTGAAAGTTCTCTGGGTTTTGGAGCTAGATGGGTGCTGGTTGGAGCGTGGACTTCATCAGTCGACATCTTTATAGCTTGGTCTTTAGATTCAATGTGCCTCTTACCATTCGGTGAGCGCTTCCTGTTTTTACTGAGTTGATCACAGAGACATCATTGAATATTTGCCTTCTCGTCGATAAGATGAAGTCGGTCTCGTTCTTCGTTACGCCATTGGGATGCAACCATGTCCACTTTCGCTGTTTAGGCTTTTTGAAGAAGGAGTTCGGATAAAGTCGGCCAGCATTTGGCCACGTGCATTTCTCTCTCCATATCTAAATTGCCCCACTCTCAGCTCACCATCACTTCGTTTGCCCAGTTTCGCGTTAAAGTCCCCCTTAACAATGGTGTATTGGGTTCGGTGTAGAGCTCTAGAGATATCCTCTTAAAGGATCTCCACTTCATCTACGGAGTATTGCGCGGTCGGTGCATATACCCGAATAACTTTCAGCAAATACCGTTTGGTAATTCGGAGAATGAGGTACGCTACCCTCGTCGAAACACTCTCGATCCGGACCACATTGTTAATGAGGGACTTGAGGACTAGAAACCCGACACCACCCTCGGACAGTTGGTCGCCCTCCCGTAAATAGAGCAGGTTTCCGGATTTTAGGATTATGGTGTCCTCCCCCTCTCTTTGGACTTCACACAATTGGGTATGCTAAATTTTTTATAAGCCATGAAAATAAAAAAACCATTTCGAGATATTTTTATTTAAAGCCATATTTTTTCATTTTCCACTCGAAAAAGTAAAAGATTGCGTAAAAAAATCGGAAAAGGACAATAACCTTCATTTGACCCCTATGACGTCACGAGTTTACAATAAAACCTTATTTCACCATTGAACGGAACGTGCACTCTTACTTGTCATATCAATTACGGACCTTGCATTTGAGGACGAGCTTTCGTCGAGCACTGAAAAAGGCACTATTTATTTATCATCCACCAAAAACTACGTTTGAAACAATCAAATATTATTAGAACGTCATTCAAATTAAATACTTAAATGGGTAAGATATTCATTAGAGGTCCAATTTTTATTGTGGTTCTAAAAACATTTAAACTCTGAAGGCCTTGTCCATACATAGATTATGATGTTTGATGACAAGTAAATTTTGACTTTGACGTTTCGTTGTTGGCTTTGTGATAGTTTCGTTTCGGAAAAGGCAAAGGTTACTAAGACCATACAGCCAGGTCTGACGTATTTAGGCTTCCTTAGCTGTTGGATTTGTAATGCTAGTGCCGGTGCAATGAAAAAACAACAAAATAAAACTACGAATGCGTCTACCACAAATCCCGCCAAAAAACCTTTGGGAATGATTGACTTGAGTGACTTGACAGTTGACGTCAAGGCCTATTCATTTCATCGTCATAGAAATAGGGCTGTTCGTTTCATAGTAATGTGAACCGATGACGTCATCAAGGTTTCAAAATTTAAAAAAATATTTAAAAATATCTAGAGGCTTAAAAAATGAAATATTCAAATTAGTTTTTCAAAATGGTCTAAACCATCAGAAAAAAAATTAAAAAAAATACATTTTTTTTTTAGCATACCCAATTCTGCGATGTCCCATCGTAAACCGCTCAATGCTTCCTCGAGTTCTGTTAACTTTACGTCAGTTCGCAGTGTGCGCGTGTTGTAGGTTGCTAGGGCCAGAGGTATGCGTAATCTTTATTATTGACGGCGAAGGCTTCGCGAGCAAGTATGCACAGATCCTGGCACAGTTATATAAATAGATAAAATGTTTTTGTTTGTCATCACGGTGTGGCTGTACAATGCATTGATGTCTGTTAATAACATCAAGAGTACATTTTCATCAAGAGAACTTGAAGTCTAATTTTGGAAGATAAATCGCATAACTTTCATTACCTACCTACTGTCGTAGTTTAAAACTAAAAATAAGAAGGTATAATGTATTTACCTTGTATGATCATTCATCCAAATAATTTATGTGTTGCAGATTGTGGTGTCCAAGTACGAGTCTAGTGTTTCATTAAAATTAAAAAAATAAATTTACTGACCGTTTTTTTGTGTAATTTGCATTGATATATTTATGTTCCATCGTCGGCTTGAATAAAAGTTAAATAAATCACCTTAAAATATTAATATAAGCATTACTTAAGTAAACAAGAAATATGTAAACCCTGTTATTTAGGAGTACCTTATCTTAGAAGATTTAGACTAGGTATCTACTTTCGTTAAATAATACGTCCCAAAAAAAAACATTGAGAAAAGTAGCCATTCCAAACAATCTGCTTATTAATGATATTCGCTTTGCGGCCAAGGTTACATTCTTGATGTACATTAATTCCACTTTTTCGTTTATTTCTGTACCTTCTAGCCTTAAACTTAGTCAGTTTAAGAAGCTTTTAGCAAGAGTACCTAGGGTTTTGTTCACTCGTACAAGAGCCATATCTATATATTTAAATATAAGAAAGTCGTGTTAGTTACACCATTTATAATTAAAAAAACGGCTAGACCGATTTCGCTAATATTTTTTTTCTTGAGTTCGTTATTGTCAGGAGAAGGTTTAGGGTAGGTTATGGTAGGGTAGGGTAGAATCACAGTATTACCACAGATTACTAAATAGTTACTTGTATTACGATATAGCTTACAGTACCGCAATGCCATTGATGTTGCACGATGCGCCACCGGCGTAGGTACTAGCGCTAGTGCCCATACTAGCAAGTAATCAGCCTGGAAAACTCGCGGAGTTTGCCAGACTGTGCCCCGCCGCCCGCTGCCTCGCAAGTACTCTTTTGCTCTGTGTAAGTACATTCGTTGCGCTACTGTAAGCCACTATATTGTAATACTGTGGCAGTATAGTGTAGTGCAGTGCAGTGCGGTGCTGTGCAGTGCGGTGCTGTGCAGTGCAGCGCGCGCAGTGCAGTGCAGTCCAGTGCAATGCAGTGTAGGGTAGTGTAGTGTAGGGTAGGGCAGGGCAGTCATGGGTGGGGTAGGGTAGGGTTGTGTAGTGTAAGGTGGAACGAAAGTTCGCTGGGACAGCTAGTTGTGTATTAAATTACATATTTGATTAAAACAACAAGAATAGATCGTTTAAATATATGGTTATGGTCTTTTGTTTTTGGTTCGAGAAGACTTTGACACTTTTCAATGTAGAGTAATGAAGCCCAATTACCATCTTTGATCTTTCAATGCCAAGATTTTTTAATAGTTATAGGTGACCAATCAAGTTTATTTTTATGAATCTGCTAGCTTTTGCCCGCGGCTTCGCCCGCGTGGACATTGTTTTAATGAATGTCTTCGAGGGGGAAATCGTGCGCGAGGCGGAAGCGGCTCGCGAGCGTGGACGTGACTATTCTCCAGATACCTATCTCAGATCGTGACTATTCTCCAGATCACTTCCCATCGCCTCAACCAATTCTATACAAAAAATCACTTTAATCCGTTGCTCCGTTGCGACGCCGACGTGCGTGAGCGTGGAAATGAGTTTTCCCCAGATCCCTCGGGCACAGTGTCAGGATATACTAATTAGTAAATTATGTCATTTCCCACCCCCTCAACCATCTCTGTGTAAAAAACCACAACAATCCTTCAGGGGTTTGAATGTAATTTACAAACAGTTATGATATAAATAAAGAAATACTTAGTAGGTGTATTAAATACAAAATGTATAAATAAAAATAAATGAAAAGTGAAAAAGTAAAAGTATGTTATGATGATGTATATAAAACTAAAGAAAATGTTACAAATGCTTTAGATACAAGATGACTAATAACCATAACAATTTTGGACCTGAAACAGAAAACTGACTTACAACGGATATATCGAAAGTATCTTAGATCTGTTTCTGGTAAAACCGTGACAATTTAGTCATTGTTTTTTGAAGTTCCAATTGTGCAGGTTCCTTGGGAAACATGTTCAGATTTATCACTAGACTAGTTCTTTCCCGCGGCTTCGCTCGTGTGAACATAGTTTATATGAATGTCTCCGAGGGTGCGCAGAGCGTGGAAAAAAGTAGCCTATATGTTAATCCAGGTCCTAATCTGTCTACCTATCAAATATCATCCAGATAAGTATAGTCGTTTTAACCGCCTCCGTGGCGTAATGGTTAGCCCATTCGCTTCACACCAGGAGCTCGCGGGTTCGATTCCCGGTGGGGTCAACTTGTAAGACTTGGTTTGGTTGGTGGTAGGGCATTTTCTAATCCCGCCTGGCTAGCTACCACCATCTTATCTAAGTCTTGCTGCCAAACATCAGTGTTAAAAACATTGATGTGTTCCGGCTTGAAGATAAGATAGCCAGTTCTCCATTGCGTTGGGGAATCTTGGTAAGCCCGCTTCCATCTTCGGCATCATCGTCACTTACCAGCAGGTGAGATAATGCCAAGGGCTTACCAATTATGAATCGTCGTCGTTTTTGCGTGAAAGAGTAACAAACATCAATACAAACTTTCGCGTTTATAATATTAATAAAGATAGCTAGTGCCAGCGACTTTGTGTGATGGTTTCTTGGTTAACACTTTATTTCTAATATAAGTAAGTTATCCCGGGAAGCAGAAGTATGTTGGGCATACATGAAACTGTTTTTTATTACAACATATAGTTTTAGCATGGCCAATATACATCAACCTTCCAAGGTACCTGCGATATTCGACACGCCTACGCTAGCAACAACAATGGCTTATTTAGATTTTTCGGGAACCCCCCGATTTCCCGGGATTAAAAGTATAACCAGGCGTTAAAATATTGAATACAGCTAATCTTACAGAAAGTTTTACCTTCCAGAGATACAATGTTCTCCTTTTCCTGCAGGAACCTTTTGATTATCTGGTACTGAAAAATAAGTATGACGTCACGTTAAATACCGTATATTTGTCCCCCACGGTTATTATTTGAAAAAAATTTTAGGGAACTATGTCGGGCTAGTCTACTTCACTTCCTACCACAATTATCTTTGTCAAAACATAACAAAACGTAAAACAATAGTTTTCTCCAGAACCCTGGGTAACGGTATGTGGCTATCCTGATTAGCAGTCTATGTCATTTTCCATCCCCTCAACTCTTTCTATGCACAAAATCGATCAGACCATTGCTCCGAGCATGTATTTCATGTACAGAGATCCTTCGAGAACTGTTGGGATATGTTGCTTCATTTTCCACCACTATAATGTTATTTGTGCAAAATATCATACATCCTGAAAATCGGTTTTCTCTAGGTCACTCGGGAACTATATCAGGCTATTTTGATTATTAGTCTGTGTCATTTTCACCCCTTCAACTATTTCTATGCAAAAAATCACGTCAATCCGTTGCCCTGTTGCGACGCCGACGTGCGCGAGCGTGAGTTTTTCTCAGATTCCTCGGCAACCGTATCTGTGCAAAAACCACGACAGTGTATTTGTCTGTTGCGACGTGAGCGAGTATGGAAATGAGTTTTGCTCAGATCCCTCGGGAACTACTCAGCTTTTTAACTAGTAGTCTATGTCATTTCCCACCTCCTCAACCATAACTGTGCGAAAAAATCATAGTATTACGTTGCTCCGTTGCGATTTTAAATAAATCCACCAAAAAGCCTTTTTTTCAGTTCGTTTAGGAACTGTACACAGACTATGCTATTTTCATGGGCTAAAAAGTAATCTCTGTCCTTTCCCATGATTCAAGCTACATGCATGCTAAATTTAGTCTATACATTGAAGCATGAAGAGGTAATTTATATATCTCCATACAAATTTTCGTTGCCGATTCGTAGTCACACCAGATTATCACACCAGTATGACAAACAGGATATTTCTTTTCTAGTTTGTCACACTACTTATTTTACCACACCATGTTTACCATAATTGCTAGTGATACCCAGTACGTACTTATTTATATACATACAAGCACTCGTAAAGATTACCCTCCTGTTTGGGCAGACGGGTAAAGAACCGGCCAACAAAGCTGCCTCCAACGTGTTTACGATATCTAGAATCAAGGAGTGTGATGTTTACGTGAACTGCACAGTAGGTTCTGCGAAACAGAAAGAATATCATCCTTATCATCATTATTAAAAAAAAAACTAACCAATCCAGGAGTGCCGACTGAACTGAAAACTTTTTACAGTTTTATAAGTTTTGACCCTCCGAGTGTTCCTGATTACGGTAACGGTAACAGGTAACAGGTAACGGTAACAGTGTCGCGAGTTCAGTGGTTTTTTCCTATCTCAAATATAGTTTTATAAGTTTTGACCCTCCGAGTGTTCCTGATGTCCAACGCGCCTAAGGAAGATTTACTTCCAATATGTGTTGTTTTTCTTATATTCATAAATTCAAACAATCTTGGCAAAATTTAGTACGCACGTATCCTATGACATGGAGAACGACATAGGCTACTTTTTATCCCATGAACTTATTGTAGTTCCTGTGATTTTTTTTATGGTTATTAAAAGAATTACGTCGCAACGGAGCAAAGGATTATTGTGTCTATTTGAACAGAAATGGTTGATGGGAGTGGGAAATAACATAGACTACTAATTAGCATAACCCGACATAGTTCCCAAGGGATCAGGGGAAAACTCATTTCCACGCTCGTGCACCTCTGCGTTGCAACCGAACAACGAAATTGATGTAATTTTTTTATAGAAATAATTGAGGGGGTGGGAAGTGACATAGACTGCTAATCAGAATAGCCCGATGTAGTTTTAGAAACATCTGGAGAAAAATCATGTCTACGCTCGCGAGCCGCTTGCGAGTCGCGCACCACTCATTCTCAAATACATAAAAATGATGACCACGCGGGCGAAGCCGTTGCGGCAAAAGCAAATATTGTTATATTTCTTGAGTATTTGTGGTAGCGATGCAAGTAAAAAGTTTGACGAACGTCGATCTTGATCGCCATTACACTTATCTCGAGCAAAGACACTTGCGTTTTGGAGAAATATCAGCTTCAGACGAATTACAGCAACAAATAGTATTATAAGTCGCGTCTAGACGAGCACACAAGCACATATCACATACCTACGTACGAGTCTACACACGGGCTAATATTAATTTTATGGTCCTGGTTCGTTTTTGTGCGTCGTCGTTTGAAATTGACCACAGACTACTCAGAACATACCAGTACTACAAATTCAACTAAGTTCACGGCTTCTTTGCAGATTTGTGGAATTAAATATTCCTTTCTAAAAAGACTTAAGTAAAAAAACAAATCGATAAACGCAAAGTCTTCGCTTGTATATTCATTTATGTGTCATACTTAGATTTTCGAGTAACGGAGTTCATTGGTAAGTTCATGACTATATGGCGTTAACACGCCATAAAGTTAAGGACAAAAGTTGGCAGCTAAATTAGAACCACTTGCCGTTTTGCGATTGAGCTAAAATTTGCATACACGTTAAGTTTGGAGAACTTTGCTTGGTTAGCTAAGTGACTTCATTCTAAATCCTATATGGCGGACTACTAAAGACAGCTGACCAGTTATTTTTATGCAGCCCCATGATATGGATATGAAATTAAAGGGTTAATTGAGAAGAATACGAAATAATAAAAATTATTTCCAAATTAAAGCTTGTGGGTGGGGTACCGACCTAATTTATTTTAAAGGTTTTTCTAAAATTTTTTTTTTTTTGCTTCTTATTTGTATGATGATCTAGTATTAGGGGATAATTTGTTGATGGTTCTAAATCGTATTGGTACTTTACTAACTTCCATCGAATAGCAGAGTGATTTCTTTCTACATTGTCGAAGAAACATACATTATCTACTTATGTGAGGTTCCACATAGATTTACATTTAGGTTTATTGTTTGTCTCAAACATGCGCGGAAACTCGGGAAGTATTGTTACTATTTTAAAAACAAAGGTAATTAAAACTTACCGACAGGCCTGTCGCACTGTAGGCATGACAATGTACACAGGCCAGCACATCAAGCTACACACTTTGGACTTTGTACCGTTCTTGTGCCGAATGCGTATGGATCAGAATCGCACTACGCTACGAGTGTATAGCTTGATGTGCTGGTCTCTGTACCTACTCCGCGCGGCCTCCTGCAGGACGCAAATCAGTAGTCAGAAGAAATAAAAATAACGCGATAGAAAGAGAGGAAACTTGTAAGTGAATATAACTGTAGGTAATTGGCGCTGTGCGAACCTGAATTGCACTTTATTGGGTTGTAGCAAGAGTCGCCATTTATTTCTAGGATTTTGCGGCGTGAAACTTCTTTTACGTTAATAAATAGTCTTTATCTTCGGTACAGATCAAAACCACTCGTCCATTTGAATTTGGAACAAAATAGCGTAGGTATCTACTTTCAAGTTTGAACTAAATGGTGTTGTTTAGCAAATGTTTGAATTATCAATAATTCTCTGTTATTAAAAAGTGCAGGAATACAAAATTTCATTTCGATTCTGAACAAAGAAGTTTCTTTTTAACTGTTTACTAGCTTACTATGTGTTTGAACTGAGTCTGTATTAGCGGCAATAATAAGTACTTCTTTTCCAGCCGTGCAAGTGACGTGAAAAAAGTAGTTATTTGATGCCGTAATCAAATCTTCTTTAAGAAGTTTCTATAATAAAGTTATGATATAAATTCAGAATATCATAGTTCTGATAAGTAAAGTTCTCTTTGATAGTGCTAGCGGTATGTCCAGTATTTCGATAGAAAACTGCATTTTTGACGTGATAACGTCTAATAAATCGATGGACGCCGCCTACACTCACGAAAAAGGATGACTCATTGTCCCGTTACGCTAATTGTCCTGTTACGTTATGACGTTGTCACGTTAATCTATCGTTCGTAAACCGACTTTACAGACAACCAATTTCTATCTTAAAAGCATGCCTGACTGCAAGTGGCAGCCTTTCTGGACTAATGAGCTGACTATTTGGGCCGAGTGCAGGGCCCTGCACAGTTGCGGCTGCAGCACAAACTGTGGAACTCAGAGATGCAAGAGCCGCCGTCTTCAACTCCTGTGCACCCCCGCTTGCAACATGTGTAAAGGCTCTTGCACAAACCAGACGAAAGTTACTACCACTTTCTTCTTCAGGTGGTAAAAATGTCATATAATTACTTCAAATTACAATTCTGCGACCTCAAATTATGCGAAAATGACTCCTTAATTGTCAATATCGGTTAAGATTAGCAATTTTATGAATTTAAAGAGTAGTTCACCTCCCACCCCCTAAAAGGCGAATCAAAAATCACTACAGGCCAAATCATTCTAAAGGGTCATAACAATCACTGTGCAAAGCGGCATGCTATGCAGTTTTTTTGGCGTACCGCTAGTACTATAGTGGTTACTAAGGAGATAATATTCAGAATATTCTTATAACTACACACATATCATAAGTCCTCTAAAATGCATTAAAAATCCGTAGGCAATGACCAGCATTATGACAACCAATTTTACTATGAGAACCTCTTGTCTGTGGTAGTAGGTAAAATCTACTAAATATCGATTTTCGTAACGTTATGACTTTAAATTTGGAACAGCTGTCACAACTCAAGTAAGTCTCAAACAAGACCCTCCCACTACAATACAACCAGGACCATTAAATATACACCATTATTCCAATGTAAATGTCAATTACAACTATTACAATAAATAATGTTTCTGTATTTGTTAAAAAAATAAATTTTATTGCATTATTTTAATATCCATAGTCTATAGATATTTTACAGGTAGCCCTAGTAGCAATGCAGGTCATTTTCCTGCGGCTTCCGAACCCAATGTATGTAGATAATATAATGTGTCCAACTGTTGCAATTAGGTCTTAAAGCACTCGTATGATTCTATAACGAAATTCGTCTTTGTCTCATTTCGTTAAAACACACTCATGTTTTAAAACCTGTCATTCATTACATAACAGTTGCATAAAACTCTATTTCCGTCACTATGATACACTTAATATAATTTCTTCGACTAAAATGTAAATTTTAGGTCTAGTGTTAGTTAAAGCCCTCGCCTGATACTCGACCTGAAATGGCTTCATTTCGTCCCTATGCAATAATGTAATATGACTACAGTGCCATAATATAAAACGGTTAACCTTTAAATGCTTTTAGTTAGACTTGGAAACATCTCTTGAGAAATTGAATTGAGTGGTTTCACGCGAGACTCCAGTAGTTCTGTTCCGGGATAGCTGACACTGGATACGATCCTCGAGTAGGTATACGAGGTGTCTTGGGGTCTTGACCTTAATTCACCAACGCTTACTTAAGGCTTATACAAGTAACTAGTATCTCATCTGTGCTTATTCCGCCGCCAACGACCAACTTTGTTACCACTTTTTACTTCAATTAAGGATATTTTTTTGTAAAACAATAGCTATTTATGCAACTGTTGCATAATGAGGGGTATTTAACACGAGTGTGGTTTATGAAACGAGCGCAGCGATGTACTTGAGTATCTAAATATAGGTACTTAAGTAGTTAACCCTCGGGGGAGTAAGGGGTCTTATTAATATCACTAGATATCCAAGCCAACCTCACTTGCACATAGTACTCCCTGCTAAACAATCGACCGTAGGGGGAACAATTATAATTAGTAGGCTAGCCATCTATGTAAGGCTGCCACCTCACGAGAAATCCCGGAATGCTCGTCGTGCCAATTGGCGATTTGACGGGAGGACCCGATGGCCATCTCTGAGGGGGGGAGGGTCGAGTGTCCCACGGTCTCCAGACTAGTCTATCTTTCGGTGCAGTGATTCTGAGTTCACCACTGGTTTCTAACCGGCGCCTCGTATAACTCCCACCTTTCTTTTCTATTCACTGCTCAAAAACCATGAATAAAGTCATAAAAAGAAATAGTTATACAGTAGCTCAACTTCCTCTCAATAAGGGTGCACCGCGACAATATCAGAGGAATGCACTACAATATCGATGCGGTCCACCACCATTTGAGACCGACAAGACGCAACCACTCTTTCTTACGGAGATGTAAATCAGACGCCCGGCAGACGCGTCCTACTTGGAGTACCCAGGGTACACCCTGGAGCACAATTTCAATGCGCGCGCCGGTGTCTATGTCTATGTCAGCCAAAACATCTGCTGCCGGCTTCTCCGTAACCTTGAAGACTCCTCATTTTCGACGCTCTGGATATTGGTTGACACCGGCGATTACAAAATAGTCAACGTCTGTGTTTGCAGTGTCCAATTGGGGTGATTCCAACCTCGTAAGGTTTAATGTCTCTAAGACACTGGCGTGTCTTTTTTCCGCTAAAAAGAGTCCTTTCACCTTGACTTCAACTCTCCGGAATGAATCGATTCAGATATCTGATCACCTGGAGCTCCTCGGCGCGGATTTAACTCCCAATTTTAATTTAGGTCGTTACATTGAGTCCAAGGCAAAAGTTGCCGCAATAAAGCTGGGCATTCTCTCTAGTGTGAAATGGTATTTCACTACCTTATATCGAGTACGGGTCCACTCATGTATGGAGTCCTGTTCACATTTATGGGATGGATCAGCCCGCTATGAGCTATATGGATACCTTGGATCCCATCGACCGACGCACTCGTAGACCCGTAGTCTCATTGGTGACTAGCAACAACAAGCTCCAAATCCTTGAACATCGCCGCAAAGTCGCCTGGCTATCGGTATTCTATCGAATTCATTTCGGAGATTCTCTGTTAGGACAAAACGACCTCATTTCCCCGGCTCCATTCCACCGTCGGTCAACGAGACGCAGAGAGGGGGTTGCACCCCATTTTTGTTGGTGTTCCACCCTTCGGCACAAAGCGTTATGTTCCTCATTTATTATGCGAACAGTAAAGGAGTGGAACTCCTTGCCGGCATCAATGTTTTCCGATTCCTATAATTTTGAGATCTTCAACGCAAGAGTGAATAGGCATTATTTGAATTTACATGTACCATCCTCGACTGTATTATCAATTCCTATCAGGTGAGTTGCAGTCAAAAGCACTCAATTTTCATTGAAAAAAAAAATCCTTTATTGCACAGATTTTTTTAAAAATAATTTATAATAATAATGGATGCGGGCAGCGCAGGACCGGTCGTCGTGGAAATCCTTGGAGGAGGCCTTTGTCCAGCAATGGACGTTTTCTGACTAATATGATGATGATGAATAATAATAAATAATAAATAATAAATAATAATAAATAATAAAATTAAAATATTAATATTCATTCAAAAAGCATCGGTGGCTCAACCGGTAACGACTCGGTCCACTTAACCAGAGGTGCCGGGTTCAAATCCGGACGGCCAATGTACCAATGAGTTTTTCGAAACTTACGTACATATACTCACCGATTGCTTAAACGGTGAAGGAAAAACATCGTAAGGGAAACCTGCACACACCTGCGAAGAAACTCGAACGTCGTGTGTGAAATCGACCAACCCGCACTGGGCCCGCATGGTCGACTAAGGCCTGATCGCCCTAATTCAGGGTAGGCTTGAGCCCCTCGGTGGGGACGTATATGAGCTGAAATGATGATGATGAATATTCAAGGACAAATCACATAGCAAAGCCGCTGCCGGTTTGTGGCATTCATCAAAGATGCAGTTAATTGACCGAACGAACTATACTATGGGAACCAGAGACTAATAAACATACTTGTTTAAATACATACGTAGCGGTCGTAGCTTAGTACACATTGCGTGATTGGGTCGATAACGCAGGTTAACTGACCTGAAGCACGGTCATTACCTGGATAGATTTGTATGTTAGTTTCCGTGCTTCGCAAGGCACGTTAAGCCGTTGGTGCCGGTTGCTATCACTAGATGTCAGTCGTCAAGCCGTGTCGGATGCCTTACAGGCGGCTTGAAAAACTTGTGACAGTGTGGTTCGCCTCTAGCCCCAAACCACCACCAACCCAGACTTGGCCCCCGTGAGTGGAGTATGGCCTAGCATTTATTTCTTAAAAACAGTGACAGGCATAATTTGAATTTAAGAATTGGAAATAAAATATACATAGCCTTTTAGAGACTCAGTAAGGTTAAAAAGTCATTTGTGGGGCAGTGTATAAGATTCTACAACAAAATTCCAGAAAATGTAACTAGTTTGTCAGAGAATAAGTTCAAGACTCATGTCAAAAACGTTCAGACGCATAGTGGCAGAAACGCAAATTACCGTATACGCGGATGACCAGATGTGCATTTCGTAAATTACCAGATACGCAGATGACCAGATTCTGTTTCGCAAATTACCAGATACGGATATGACCAGATTCTGTTCAGCAAATTACCAGATACGCATATAACCAGATTCTACTCCGCAAATTACCAGATACGCATTATTATCGACTAGCGACATCGTGGCGTAGCAGCGAACTAAAATATCGCGAGTGTGGTGAGGGAAGAAGGTGGGCTATAGTGTGAGAAGCCGGCTTTTCAAATATTAATAATAAAATAAAAATAAAAAACTCACGAGTCGATTAAACACTCATTAGGTAATAGCCTGTATTACTGTATGAAATAAATAAAATGCACATTTAAATATAACATATTTGTTTAATAATCTATTCCAGTCCATGGGTACTTAAAATCGGCCAAGAAATCATATTAGATTAGTTTTACTTATTTAAATTTAGCTTACAATGGAGTATGCCGGTCTTGCCCTAGTTGACCTTACTTCAATATTTTTAAATAATATTTATCATTTTATCATAACTTAAAATTAACTTAACATTAAAAGTAACTTAAAATTATCGTTATTCCTGACGTTTGAAAAACACAAATAAAACGACTTTTTATATATCCATTTAAATTAATAAAAATTGCTCGACTTGACTTGCTATGACTAGTCTAAACTTAAATGTAAAAATGTGGCGGAACAAAACTTTTTTTTATAAGGTCTTCCTTACTTCTTCTTTCTAGACTTTAAAAGTTTTAAAATTATTAGTTTTCGAATAAAATTCAAGGCAGTTATTTTTTTGGTCCTTAGTTTATTTAACATTTTTTTGTATGCCTGGTCAAATCCAATATCAACTTTCCTTCGGTTACTCTTTTTTGAAGCCTTCCTTAAAAAGTCTTTAATCGTCGTGTCACATTTTTTGCTTTCTTTTTTGATTTTGTTAACAAAGTCACAAAATCCCGGATTTTTTATTATTCTCGTGTTTATTCTATGGTTCCAGCCCTCCAATGCGTTATTTGTTCGGTGACGCTGATCTGCAATACTTATCACGTTTATAAAATCTTCTTTTCTTATCCATTCGTCTTCGAAATATTTCTTGAATGTTCTGCACTCCTCTGTGTTTGGGGATATTTCTAATATGTTTTGCCAGCATGTTTTAATATAGGTTGCTGGTAATAACGGCATGTTTGCCGCTAGTCTAACCATTCTTCGGCCATCTTTTGTCGTAATACATTCCTTTTTTTCTGCATTTTTCCACACAGCTTTGCTCATGTGGTAAAAGCAACCGGAGACGATAGTTTTCGGGAACACTGTTTTTATCGCTTTTATAGCTGCCGCCTCATAGTCTGTTTTGAACACATGCATATTCAGGTTTAATTTAATTTTCAAAAGCTCAAACAGCCGGACATAAGTCTGATATGTCTTGTTTGGCAGTAATGCGAAGACCACGGGAATCACGTGAGTGACGGTGTCGGTAGAATTGAGATCGATGTTTAACGTATATAACTGTGCAAAAGGGGATGGAGCACTTTTGAACGTACCGTCGCCAAAATATATGTCTGATCCAAAAATCTTCATAAATTTTCTGGCTGCTGTGGAACAAAATATTCTCCATCGTCACACAGTAAAAATTTTTTTGCTAACACATTAGGAACCTCAACATCTTCTAATCGTCCATAAGTCAGCTTGTCACAGTTCAGAAATTGTTTTCTGGCTCTGTACATGGTATCTTGCTTTTCTTTTACGGTAGGCAAGCCATGGACTCCATCATCGACGAGAGCTTCCAATTTTTTTTCTAGGATTTTCGACACTGAACCTAGATCGTCGCACACTTCCTGTTTGCATTGATTCATTGCAAGAATTACTTTGCATTTACCAAAGTTTTTTTGACAAAAATGTTGACTGCATCGTAAGATAATTTTATTTGTCAAATCTAGTGTAATGGATGCATTACAGTTCTCGGACCTTTTATTTACACATCGCCAATTATTCGAATTCTTATTTGCCACATTAAAATTGTAACGAAAACCATTGTGCATTAATAAAGGATTACCGTATTGATTTTCAGTAAATATTAATTCCTCCTTCGACATATTTACGTGTGAAAACATATGTCAATAATGAGAATGCGTCTGACGTGTATGACAGCGTCACGTTATTCGTTGTTCAGCATTATCTTTTTAAGTGGCCAGGAACTTTAGCAAAGAGTTTTTAAGTTTTATATTATTTGCATTATCAAATCAATTGACAACGTCATTTCGTACAAGTATGTGAAAGCGGGCAGAACGGCAAAAAGCCTCGGTAGAGAGCATCATTTTTGTACAATTCAGCGTTGAAATTAACTATGGGGTCCCAGCACGAACACGTTTTTTGCAAAAAATTCCGTTGGGGGGTATTGAATTTCTGGCACATTAAGTACTTTTAGCATCCTGGCCATTTGCGTAAAAAAATCAGGTCATCCGCGTAAAAGGTAATTTGCATTTCTGGCACTTTGCGTAAATTTAGCATCCTGGCCATTTGCGTAAAAAAATCAGGTCATCTACGTATCAGGCAATTTGCGTATGCATATTCTGGTCATCCGCGTATAAGGTAATTTGCGTTTCTGGCACTATGCGTCTGAACCTGTCAAAAAATGCTTGTGCTCTAGAGGATATTATAAAATAATAGATTATGTAAATGAAAAAGATATATATGTTGATTCTGTAACAAATACCATTACCTGAGACTGTAATCTGAATCATGACATTATTTGTAATATTCTATAAGATTTTTTGACTATTGAAAAGTGTGTGTAAACACCTATTTAAAATTAATTATTTTGATTGATTGATTGACCTTTGCAGGTTTGGTAGAGACCCGTAGCCCAGCAGTGGACAAGTTTAATGGTTGTTTACAACAAATACACACATACATATTGAACAACCACACATAGAGCTACGAATATCAAATCTGTTCGTCACACGAATGTTTGCCTCGGGCGGGGATCGAACCGACAACCTACGGCCCAGCAAGAGAGGAGTGCTGCCACTGGACCATCGGGTGTATTAAATATTAGTAGCTAGTTTACTAATATTTAATACACCCGATGGTCCAGTACCGCGGCTTCGCCCGCGTGGAAATCGTTTTTATGACTGTTTGTGAGGGCGAGTGTTAATTAGTTTTCTACAGATCCCTCAGGAACTATATGGGGCTATATACATATTATAATCAGCAATCTATGTCACTTCCCACCCCCTCAACTGTCTTTGAGGGTGAGTGGTGCAAGCGGCTGGCGAGCGTGGACATAAGTTTTCTCCAAATCCATATCATATCTATTCAGCTTATCTATATTCGAGATATTCTAATTAGCAGTCTATGTCACTTCCCACCCCCTCAACTGTCTTTGAGGGTGAGTGGTGCAAGCGGCTGGCGAGCGTGGACATAAGTTTTCTCCAAATCCATATCATATCTATTCAGCTTATCTATATTCGAGATATTCTAATAGCAGTCTATGTCACTTCCCACCCCCTCAACTGTCTTTGAGGGTGAGTGGTGCAAGCGGCTGGCGAGCGTGGACATAAGTTTTCTCCAAATCCATATCATATCTATTCAGCTTATCTATATTCGAGATATTCTAATTAGCAGTCTATGTCACTTCCCACCCCCTCAACAGTCTTTGAGGGTGAGTGGTGCAAGCGGCTGGCGAGCGTGGACATAAGTTTTCTCCAAATCCATATCATATCTATTCAGCTTATCTATATTCGAGATATTCTAATAGCAGTATATGTCACTTCCCACCCCCTCAACTGTCTTTAAGGGTGAGTGGTGCAAGCGGCTGGCGAGCGTGGACATAAGTTTTCTCCAAATCCATATCATATCTATTCAGCTTATCTATATTCGAGATATTCTAATTAGCAGTCTATGTCACTTCCCACCCCCTCAACTGTCTTTGAGGGTGAGTGGTGCAAGCGGCTGGCGAGTGTGGACATAAGTTTTCTCCAAATCCATATCATATCTATTCAGCTTATCTATTCGAGATATTCTAATTAGCAGTCTATGTCACTTCCCACCCCCTCAACTGTCTTTGAGGGTGAGTGGTGCAAGCGGCTGGCGAGCGTGGACATAAGTTTTCTCCAAATCCATATCATATCTAGTCAGCGTATCTATTCGAGATATTCTAATAGCAGTCTATGTCACTTCCCACCCCCTCAACTGTCTTTGAGGGTGAGTGGTGCAAGCGGCTGGCGAGCGTGGACATAAGTTTTCTCCAAATCCATATCATATCTATTCAGCTTATCTATTCGAGATATTCTAATTAGCAGTCTATGTCACTTCCCACCCCCTCAACCAATTCTGTACAAAAAATCACTTCAATTCGTTGCTCCTTTGCGACGCCGACGTGCTCGAGTGTGGACATGAGTTTTGCTCAGCACCCTCGGAATAATAATAAGCGTATTATTAGTAAACTATGTCATTTATTCACCTCTTAAACCATCTCTGTGCAAAAAATCACAACAATCCATTGTTCCGTTGCGGTCCTTGCCTTCACCTTATCGTGTTGGCAGGAATAGCGGCCCTCACTATATAACCTAGCTGTCGGTGAGTGGGGACGCTATATCATAAATCTGGTAGTATAGCGTATCGGGTAGATGTACAAGAGGGCATGTTCCGTTGCGATGTTAAGGAAACTAACCAAAAGAGTATTTTTTGAGTTCCCTCAGGAATTGCATCGGATTGAGCTATTTTCACGGAATAAAAATAGTCTATGTCCTTCCCAGTGACACAGGCTACCTGCATGCCAAATTTCATCAAGATTAGTCGAGGAATTGAAGAGTGAAAAGGTTACAAACAAACACATTTTCACATTTATATTATTATAAGCAAGGATTAAGTAAGGATGTTTTCAAATCTCTTCAACTTCTTCCTATAATTTGGGGATCTTCAAGGCAAGAGTGAATAGGCATTATTTGAGTTTGCGTGTACCATCCTCGACTGCATCATCACTTACCATCAGGTGAGTTGCAGTCAAACACACTCAAATTTTTAATAAAAAAAAACGGTAATACAGTGTAAACTCTATATAGCGACACTCAAGGGACCTGGCATTATGTGATGTTATTGAGAGTTTTCGTTATACAGAGAGAAATAAGCGTCAAAGTAAACCAACTGGAGCCAGAAAATGTTGACGTTTTAAAGAGTGAATCGTTATATCGAGTGAGGTTTTACAGAGTTTACACTGTATTTTCATTTGTTATAACGTTTTAAATCTGATTTAAAATCCCGTGATCGAGGACGTGAACTAATTACACAGCTTTCATTATCGTTTCCGATGCCATTTCCACGTACACGTACCTACTTGTTCTGATTAATTTTCAATAATTGTTTGTTTGTTTATTAACTCTTTATTCATATGTTTTGAATACAGAACATAAAACAGATAAGTATGGTAGAAATAAAGGCGTACGTATCCCTCTTTCAATCAACCTAATAATGACATTTGGATAAAATTATGTACCTATTTTATTAAAGTTAATTAAAATTGGGCAGCAAAGTTCTCGAGTGGGGACCGCGCACCGGAAAACGTTACCTTCGATGAACCGATGACCTGGTGAGAGTCGCGGGAAGTCGCTGGATTCAAGTCCGGCTGGATGATGAAATAAATTTAGTTAATTTAAATACGTAAAAAAGCTGTCTTATGTAAAGGAGAATTTAATCATGAAACGCAAAGCAAGAAGAATGACTTCGAATCGATCATTTTTTGCGTTTCAGTTAGTACAAATATATTATTATATACTCTGCTTTTAGGTACAAGCTTTTATTCAAAAATAGTTTTTATGCTCAAAATGCCAAATCCTCGTGTGCACAATGTACACGGCGGCGTTCCGAATTCAAAAAAGGCGAGGACAGGTATTACCTAATATTTTATTGAAAATAATAAGCGACCCTGATTCCACCTGTAAAGTTCATCATCAGATCAACTTCAAAATATTCGCTCAAAAATCGTTTGCATGATTTAACTTCGGTACCTAAACAAACTAACTAAATACATACAAACATTGCAACTTAAATGATAGCTTTTAAAAATGTAGACCTTTTCTACGCATGTGATACCAAGCAAATAGATTTATTTTTCTCAAAATTTCACAGCTTATTTCACATAAATATTACAACTGTTGGTTTTACATTTTAGAAAGCAAATTAAGAAATTCAACTAATCAAAATTTAAAAATGGACGAAGTAGGTTTTAAACACAAATAATGTAACAGTACGTGTGATAGAAAATAACATTAATAAACCAAAAATTACAAAGTACAATAAAAGAAAGAAAAACATTAAGTATGAAACGGGCAGCGCAAAGTGTTATACGTTATGTGTGTAGTGTGTTTAAGGAATGTGTAAATATTTTGTGTGTGTGTCTATCTATTACTTTTTGTGCTAAAAGGGTACGTTTTTTTTGTGCTTTCTCGTGTACCCGCGGCGGGCGCTCCAGCCGCCGTCCGCCACGCAAGACAGACGGCATCGGGTCGAACTGTGTCATTTGCGGAAATCTTGTCCTAAAATTAGAACGGATTATTTCGGACGCGTCTTGTCGCGCCCGCGTCCCTACTCCCCATACCAATCTAAACAGAATCGGCCATTGGGAAGAACCTAACGTACACGTCCTAACCGGCTAAGCAGTTAGTCTAAACTCTGATTAACTCAACATTACCCCAATTATAATGTTCTGCACCGACCGTTAACTCCTTCACTTTTATTGCCTCTAGATCTCCGTGGAAGTGTTATAAAATTTATAGTGTTTAGATTAGTCTCCGTGATACGGAGAGAGGATATGGGTCATTGTTGTTGATGTGATGATTCAAGGTAGAGAAATGTGTGTGAGATTATTGTGTTTTCTAGTGCTTTCGGTGCAATGTGTTCCGTCCGAATACACGAAAGAGAGAGAGAAGTTTGCAATCGGTAAGTAAATAAAAATATAAAATAAATATTCGGGGACAAATCACACATTTGTCACCTGGCTCCAAAGTAGGGTTCCCTGTGTTATGGGACCCAGAGACTGATATACATACTTATACATATATAGATATTTAACACAGTAAGTAATAATAATAATAACTCTTACTGTATTTAGAAATTTGCTGAAGGTAGTCTAGAAGACGAAGTTTAGTGTTCGTAAAACTTTTGAAAGTCAGCTCAAATCTCAAAATTGGCATCTCAAACAGTGATACAATTTTGAAGTAACTACATTGGCATTTTAGTAACAAGCAGATAGCCAATAGCCATGTGCCTAGATTTACTTAGTGCTTAACTAGTTAATAACAGAGGTGACTTATGAAAACTCTTAGAGTCAGAGTAAAAGATTCGACCGGTCGTCCTGGCCCCAGGGCCCTTTTTTATTTTTTTTATTAAAATTTAAGTGCGTTTGACTGCAACTCACCTGATGGTAAGTGATGATGTAGTCGAGGATGGTACACGCAAACTCAAATAATGGCTATTCACTCTCGCCTTGAAGATCCCCTAATTATAGGAATCGAGAAACACTGACGCAGGCAAGGAGTTCCACTCCTGCGCTGTACGCAGAATAAATGAAGAAGCGTAACGATTATCGAATAAGCGATCATTCCTGATTGTAACGATCAGTACCGTCACATTTCACACTGTGTTTTAGAGAGTTCACGTATTGTCAACGAAATAATTAAAATTGTTTTTAAATTAAAGACTCTATTTAAAGTTTTTAGAACTTCGAAAATTATTACGGTTCCGTATGCCCAAAGGGAGACCGACAGGACCCCATTACTATTACCCTTAGTCTGTCCGTCTGTCTATCCTTCTGTCTGTATACTGTACTATATAGACAAGTGAAATTTTTACAGCGTGTGTGTTTCTATTGCCGATATTACAACAAATAATAGAAAACCTAACCTAACCACTCCGGGAATGCCGACGGAAGTTAAAACTTTTTTTTTAAAGGCTTTCATGACATTTAATATTTTTTTTAATTTTAACTTCTCGTGTCAATTGTTTTCATGTTCTAATGACATTATTTGTTTTTTTTTATATCACGGATTGGATATTGACGTAATTAACTAATGATTGTTTATTTCTTGATTTTTTACAAATTAAATTATGTAATCACTATTTTATGACTATCAGAAAGAGTGTAATTTGCACCTATTTTGAATAAATATCTTGAATCTGCAGTTTTATCAGTTTTGTCCTTGCGAGTGTTCCTGGTAAGGTGGCGGTTACGTTATTACAGTGTCGCGAGTTACATGGTTTTTTCCCATCTCAAAAATGCCCAACGCACCTTAACAAGTTTTCACTTCAAAAATTAAAATAAGAAAGAAACATTTTTTTAAAATCTTGAAGAAACTAGCGACATCTATTACGATGGTATGGAACCCTTCGTGTGCGACTCTGACTCGCACTTGGCCGGTTTTTTTGAAGTCAGTTGAAAACATACAAATTAACTAATTTCAGGGGCATTGTTCTACGAGGATGAAGCCGAAGAACTTAGGTGCGCCTTCGAGATCGGAGCGGAGATTTTGAATTTCACCACCAATGTGAAGGTGATCGACAGGCGAGGTGACATACTCCAGGTCATGCAGAAAGTGTGCGAACTGGCTCAAGTGAGTTGCATCACTTAGGTAGACCTGTAGGTCTAGCGCTTAACTCAACAGGTTGCGGAGCGGTGCGGGAGGGTGACGTCGCACGATTGACGGGAGACTCCTAGTTCCTGAACGGTTAAAAAAACAAACAACTTATTAGATAACCTTCATCATCATCATCATATCAGCCGAAAATCGTCCACTGCTGGACAAAGGCCTCCAAGGATTTCCACGACGACCAGTCCTGCGCTGCCCGCATCCATCGGCTTCCCGCGATCTTCACCAGGTCGTCGGTCCACCGCGTGGGAGGCCTGCATACGATACGTTTTCCGGTGCGCGGTCGCCACTCGAGAACGCCCCATCGGCCATCTGTTCTACGAGCTATGTGCCCTGCCCACTGCCACTTCAGTTTAGCGATTCTGTGAGCTATGTCGGTTACTTTAGTTCTCCTGCGGATCTCCTCGTTTCTGATTAGATCACGCAGAGAAACTCCGAGCATAGCACGACCTTCGACGGTGACCTTCAACTCGCCCCAAAATGATCTGTATTTTTTTCTTTTGAAATTCTTAAGACATTGGCAAGAATTCGTTAACACGTCCTCACTGAACCTCCTCCTTTTTTTGTAGTCCGTTGAAAAGTGTTTAAAAATGCGTAATACTGTTAGATAGATAGATAGATAAAACATTTATTCAAAGCTACATTAATTACAATTCGCTCATTTGGTACTACAATGACGAAATTAAGGTTTTTATCAAAAATGAGTTAAGTATGTCAAACGATATATTTAGGTTGGTTACTTTCGGGGTAAAATCGACGGTAATGTATTTTCATAAACTGCGGCTAGATGGCGTTGACGTCATTGTTACTTTTATACAAAAACGCAAGCATTCTACAGCTACAACGGCGATTTAGTCAGTTGTGCGGGGGGGTTCCTTGAAGTGAGGTGTCAGTTTAGTGCAACAACGACGGCAAGGTAAATATGACATTACTTTTATCCCCTCCTGGCGGAACAACGACGACAATGCTTAATTTTGTCGTTGTTTCCGTAAAGTGAGGACTTATTTTGTGTGCAAAAATGACGAGAATATAAATGTGACATTTGTTTTATCTGGACTTGGCGGAACAGCGACGACAATGCTTAGTTTCGTCGTTGTTTCCATAAAGTTATTTTGTGTGCAGCAATGACCAAAAGATAAATGTGACATTTTTTTTATCTCCACACGGCGGAACAGCGACAAAAAAGCGTAGTTACGTTGATATTCCCCAAGATATTATATTTATTTTGCGGGAAAACGACGATAATTTAAATAATGAATTATGGAATATACAACTTCTTAATTTTTTCTCCATTTTTTTTGGGCAATTTATTTTTGAGATCGGTACCAGCACACAGCTACTTTCGTATCAAATGTTTTAGATTCGATGGCATTGCTGACACCGACCTCAGAAAAAAATTTTAGGCCCCTAATTTAATTCGTACCTACCTTTGATTTCGTTATTGTTGGTTAATGTCGTGTATCTAAGTAAATAATATTATTTCATACTTTTGAGTGAATTTCATTTTGAAGTCGGTTTTTAAGTTTTTTAAACTTTTATTTTTATTTTATTTATTTTTAGTGATAATTCTATCTATCTAACAACGTTATACCCAATCACCCACTCGCCAATAGGAACCATTAAATCATAAAGCATGTGTTTCATTAAAAGATACAGATTCCTGTAGCTTCCATCATCATCTTAACAGGATGAAAGTTAAGGAGTTAAATCTTCCATCATCAGCTCATCTGAATAATCTGAAAGAATACAACTATCGGCCTATACTTACCGTATCTACGCAAAATATTTGAAGAATTATCCTCCATCTCCTAACCGTTAAGGAGTTGTACCTTCCTTCATCAGCTCATCAACATGAGATGATGACTAATAGACGCCAAAACTTGAATAGTTTTAGGAAATACATGCAACACGTAATATGTGCCTATAAAATTTGAGGGTTGTTCTCGATTTCCCTGAGATCCAATCCTCAGATCCTGACTTGGTGACAATGGGACCCCCTCGGGAGTATACTCTTTCGAATAAAAAAATAATTTTGAAAATCGGTTCACAATCGGCGGAGATATCGCGCAACAAACATACAAAAAAAAACATACAGTCGAATTGAGAACCTCCTCCTTTTTGAAGTCGGTTGATAATGTATGTAAGTTAAGCTCTTGAAAATTGCTTCTAATCGAGAAGTTGAGATTGTTTAAGCTTAAGTGAAATTAATCTTAGTAATACGACTGCAAGTTGATTAAGTGAAAGTGACGGCAAATTTTATATAAGTTTTATACGAGGTACCAAAAAATATTAACAGTAACGGATGATTAAAAATAATGGTAAGCTTTTGTCAACTAAATACTTAATTTCGTCATAATTTATGAGTGTGTTAAGAATTTTAGTTGTAATTGAATCTGTTTTTTAGTTGGCAGAATTGAATTACTTATATTTATAATGAGTAAAGATTTAGTATTAGGCTTAAAAATTAGTCCCTATTGAGAAGTTGTTATTTATTTGGCTGATAGTTGAATAAATTCAAGCGACTGCGTTTTTCAAAATGTGATTTTCTGGTTAATTAAGTATTGTAGAAGTTACCAAATAAATAATTAAAAATGATTAAAAAAAACTGTTTGCTTCTGTAACCTTATATTGAGTTTTGTATGAAAGCATTACATATAATTAAAAGAATCCTGGTGGAACAATGACAAAATTGGGGGTGGCGCTCTAGTGTTATTTTAATAAAAGAGATATTTATATAGATAAACAGTTGACATAGACTACTCATAAAACTATAATACTTATGTCATGTTTTAAGTCTAAAATCATACAATAGTGATATATTTAAAGGTCATTAACTGGATGATGAAAGTTGAAAAATTTTTTAAATCGCTCTCCTGTAAAGTTACAAAAAGTGAATTTTCGTCATTGTAGTACCAAATGAGCGAATTGATACACAAAAATAAAATAAAAAAAAACTTCTTATATCTAAGCTTAAATATATAAACAGGGTAGATACATAAGATTGTGCCGTAACTTTGAAATGGCTCCGACTCATCATATGCTGCAGGTAATTATGTACCTACAGCGCTGATATTCTGCCTGTTGAACTTCTGTCTTCTGACCAAAAGCTGGGGCTGATGAAATATAATTGAAAACGTTAAAAAACAGCTTCCATGGCAACAACTTAGTACAATTTTGCATTATTATTTTTGACTCTCATTAATTTTCTATTAAATTACTTCACCGATTTTAATAATATAATTTAATATGGGTCCAAGTATCGAATTAAAAAAGAATCATGAAAATCTACGAAGATATCGCGTAACAAACATACAAAAAAATATATACAGTCGTACAACCTCCTCCTTTTTGAAAGTCGGTTGAAAACTGAACAATTTTGTAGTCATTCCTATTTTTTCGACTTAATATAATGGCTTATCAGTTATCAAATGATCGATTTGTATGAGGTCTAAAAATTGTTTTGCAAAATTTAATAAATTATGAGTTTCTGAGGGAAAGTTGTTCAGTTTCATAGGTTAAGAGTTTTTGCCTAAGATTGCTTTATAAGTCTGGTCATCTACCTCTATTTATCAACTTCTCCAGGAGAAAGTAATCGGCATCATTGACGGCACGGGTGGCGCGACCAGCGAGCACGTCCAGGCGCTGGCGGACTTGCTGGAGCTGCCCCAAGTCATGGTGCAGCACAACGACCTGTACACCAAGAACTGGTCACACATAAACCTGCATCCGAGCGCCAGCGCCTACAACACAGTGAGAATGTCTTTTGCGCTTATAACAACGACCACTTAATCGTAGCAACGACCACAATAAAAGAAGATTTTTTCCACTCATTTTTAAAAATCTAAAATGGCTGACGTTAACGTCAGCTTCAAAGCCAAAGATGGAAGCGGGCTTACCAAGATTCCTCAATGCAATAAAAACTGGCTATCTTATCTTCAATCCGGGACACTTCAACTCTGTTAACATTGATGTTTAGCGGCAAGACAAGATAAGATAAGATAGTGGTAGCTAGCCAGTCGGATTTAGAAAATGCCCTTACATCAACAAAACAGAGTCTTATAAATATAGAGTCCAATTTTAGGGACGGAGGAACCTTAAGGGGCTACCACCACATAACTAGCGCCGCCACCAGTTAAAAAAATATTATCGTTGAGTACCTACATATAATTAACCGAAAATTTTCTAACGATGAAAATAACGAATAGTATAGATACTGTAGTTATTCGGAAACTATCAAAATCCTTACTAATATTATAAATGTGAAAATGTGTTTGTTTGTTTATTTGTTTGTTACCTTTTCACGCTTCAACAGATTAACCAATCTGAATGAAATTTTTCATGAAGGTAGCCTGTGTCACGGGGTAGGACATAGGCTACTTTTTATCCCGGGAAAATAGCATAATCTGATGGAGTTCCTGGGGGAACTAAAAAAATACTCGATTGTTGTGATTTTTTGCACAGAGAATGTTGAGTAGGTGGGTAATAACATAATTTAATAATCACCCTTAAAGACAGTCATAAAAACGATGTCCACGCGGGCGAAGCCGCGGGAAAAAGCTAGAATATTATAGAAACTCTTTGGTTTCAGGTATTACAGGACCTCATAGTAAAAAAGGAGTGGAACAACTTCACCCTTCTGTACGTGAAGGGGCACAGTATACACAGGGTCAGTGACCTGCTCAGGATGGGAAATACCATTGAAAAATACACAGTGTCCGTTAGAGAACTAAGTGGTGACGATTATAGGTAAGAAGCTATAATAATATCAGCTCATATACGTTCACAGCGAGGGGCTCAGTCCTACCCTGAATTAGGGCAATCGGGCCTTAGTCGACGGGTTGGTCGACTTCACTTCACACACAAATTTCGAGTTTCTTCACAGGCATATGCGGGTTTCCTCAATAAGAGCGTCAGATATACTCACATTGGTACGTGACGGAATTTGAACCAAGACCACAGATGAGAATACTAACCAAGACCTCCAGGACAGGAGACATAAGACATTTATTGATTCCTTGTCACCAAACACACATTGGGAATAAATTAAATAAAAAATTAAAAAATGAGAGGAGAAAAATAACAAAATAACAGTAGAGAAAAAACTATGAAAGTATGATATGTGTTTGTGTGTGTGTGTTATTGTGCCTCACGCCCGCGACGGTCTGACATATATAATAGTATCAATAATAAACAGTTATTAGTCGATACCCCCTCCCCCCTCCCGATTCTAAAAAAATTATTATTTTTAAGGTTACACGGCGGTCAACATTTTACACAGTTGGATCTATCAATGGCTTACAACCAGTGTTTATTAGATGACGACGAGCCGCGTTATCAACGCGATTTGCCCAAGATAATAAAAAAACCTAACCACTCCGGAAGTGCCGACAAAAGTGAAAACTTTTTGCAGTTTTATAAGTTTTGACCCTCCGAGTGCACCTGGCGAACGACTACTAGGTTGACAAAGTTTTGACCCTGCAAGTGTTCCTGATAAGATGTCGGTTACGTTACGAAGTAACTAGTCCCTCATCTGTGGTTACGTTACGTTACAGCGTCTTGAGTTAAATGTTTTTTTCCCATCTCAAAAAATGTCCAACGAGCCTAAAGAAATATGTCCGGATGGCAGTTCAGTGTTTGATCATAGTAATCAAGAATGTGACAAGTACAAAGTTTGTTACATCCATGGAACACGTGACCACGTATTGAGGTCATTTCACTCCTGGTCGTGTCCCGTCCAAATATAAGATTGGTCGAAGTGTTGAAGCGTGAAAAGGTAACAAACACATTTGTAATAATATAAGTATTCTTTGGTCATAATCTTTTTGCTATGGATTAAGTTGACATCCCGTAACGTCATCTTTGCTTGGTCCCTTCCAAATTCGGGAAGAATAAGCCATACTGGAAGTCCGGATTCACCTTGGAAAACAACTACAATTTCTAATGATAATTTATAGGAAATGTACGGACATATATAATCTTAGACAAGATAGAACCTTGTCCAAGGATATCATGAAATAGACCGGTAAAATGACATTGAAGCCATAACTTTAAATCCGCGCGATTTTGTTGCACCACGCACCATTGGATTGCACCACGCGTTGTGGCGGCCATATTGCCGAACAATTTTGTTAATTACGAGTACTAAGTATATTTAGTTATGCCATTTAATCGTTATTTAATGTCATTTTATATTAAAACTTAATTTTATTTGTTTTCTAATCGATAAAAAATAGCCTAACCTAACGTTCCCAAGCTTGGGAAGAGATCCTTCCCCCAACACTGGGGATGTAGTGGGTTGATAACCAAATAACAATTATAGGTACCTGTAGATACTTAAAAAGATGATAAAGAAGACATATATTTTACAAGAAATAAACAACTTACAAATGTACAACAGATAGGTAATACTAATATGATTCTAACAAAAAAAGCATAAACATAATCATTACACAAAAGACAAAAGATCTAGAGAGGAGCTTCAATCAGTATCTCCGTCCTTACGCGTCTCCGGTCCAAAAGTTTCCAAAACATTAATGACATATATTACTGGCGAAAGGACCCGGCCAACGCGCGCGACTAATGCTCTCGGCGTATTGGTGCGAAAATCTAAAGTTTCGCACACTCGCGAATCAGTCGTCTGCGGGAAATCATAGAGTGCGGTGAAAAGATATTCCATATAAAAATGCCCGATTGTGTTGTTAGAGGCCGTAGAAACTATGAAAGAAAGGCTAAAAAGAAACATGGGATGTCGTATCATCGTTAAGTAACCTTACATTGTATGTTTTCTTGTAAACAAATTAAATAAACGCATTTAAAAAGCAACAATTCTGCCAAAGTCCTTTTAGCGCTGCACTGACGTCAACTCTCGCCCACGCTAGTTCGTTCGAGTTATGTCAGATGGCGCTACTTTTTGCATGTATGAAGAAAATCTGAGTAAAATATGGAGACGGGCGGATCCTTCTGTAAATCAGTGCATTACTCGTACATATTTTATTTTATGTATTTGACTAGATTTTGCCAGCAGCTTCGCTCGCGTGAACATAGTTTCAATGACTGTCTTCGAGGGTGCGCACTAGCCTATATAATGTTAATCCAGGTCCTAATCTGTCTACCTAACAAATTTCAGCCAGGTACGTTCAGTAGTTTTTGAGTGAAAGAGTAACAAAAATCCATATATTATACAAACTTTCACGTTTATAATATTATCAGGATATATAATTTATTTATCCTATCTGTTTCGAATTTCGATTTCATATGTACGTTTATCCAACGTTCTTACGGTTAAGGAAAACGGCCCGATCGCCCTAGTTCAGGGTAGGCTCGAGCCCCTCGGTGGGGACGTATATGAGCTGATATCATCATATTATTTATTAGGTGATCAACCAGATTCAAATTTAACAAATTTATTAAACACTGAAAATCAGAGTTAAATGCTATCCTAATTGTATGCAACAACTTTACCCATACCATACCAAATAGACAAAATAGTCTTTTGTTGATTTCTGTTTATGTAGGTAATGGTGTCGATTCGGTGTAACACGATTTAACTTATTTGACTGGACTAAACTAAATTTAAGCATTCTATCCTTGTCTTTTCGATACAGAAATAAGTTAAGTCGTGTTACATCGAATCGACACCACTGATAATTTTTAAATGCTTGGTTGTGTTCATTTAATTATGTGTAAGAAGATTCTCAAAATCAAAATGTGTATTTATGTTATAATTAGCATTTTACTTTACGAGGTAGCCATTAATAAAGTTAGATTCACCAAATTGCTTTATTTAGACACCTATACATTATTACAAACATTTACAAAATATTGGCTGAAAAATTGCCACTCGAGAACATTACGGCCCCAACGGCCACCTGTTCTACGAGTTATGTGCCCTGCCCTCTGCCACTTCAGTTTAGCGATTCTGTGAGCTATGTTGGTTTCTTTGGTTCTCCTGAGGATCTCCTCATTTCTGATTCGATCACGCAGAGAAATTATGTGTAAGAAACTTCGAGCATAGCACGCTCCATTGCCCTTTGGGTGACTTTGAGCCTTATGAGGCCCATCGTAAGGTGACCATGTCTCAGTTCCGGTCATATGTTATTACGGGAGATTTAGTAATAAACAATAAAAATTTAGTTAAATGAAAAAATTAAGGGGAGTCCCAATACAAGAAACACGTTTTCTTAACTTTTTTTATTTCTCCTCCGTCGTATGTCGCGTAAGGAAACTCCGAGCATAGTATGTTTTTAAATTTAATAAATGTTTAATAAGAGTCGTCTAAGTACTTATTTCACCATCATCATCATATCAGCCGAAAATCGTCCACTGCAGGACAAAGGCCTCCCCAAGGATTTACACGACGACCGGTCCTGCGCTGCATCCATCGGCTTCCCGCGATCTTCACCAGGTCGTCGGTCCACCGCGTGGAAGGCCTGCCTACGCTAAGTTTTCCGATGCGCGGTCGCCACTCGAGAAAGTACTTATTTGTTTTACTACGTGTTGACGATCTTCCCCTAGAGCTCCAATAAAGTTCATAAATAGTGACCCATAAACAATATTGTAACGAACTAACCCCCTAAAATTTAACAAATGAAACGGTCTTACCCCGTACATAGGATACAAGCATTACCATGGATATTTCGACAGCTAGACAAACTCTTCTGTCTGTACCCACGATATGGCCATCTTTCCCAGACGACATCTGAGAAAAGTTTCTATATTGTTAGCATTTCCTGTCAATTATGTATAAATGATACAACCTTCTCAAACCGCAAACATGTTATGACACTCAGAATTTTTAACTTTTATTACATAGTCTCAATTTTTTTCGTCTGTGTGTTGCATGTCGCGTGACGGTCGCTTACGTCTGACGGTATGATCGTTGCGTCCTCTGTACCGTAGCGAGAGCAGCCATTTTCGTTTCGTCCTCTGTAAAGTTTCACTTTTACCGTGGTTTCATAAAACCACACACTTACTTTTTTAGTACTAAAATCTGTCAAAGAGTGAACTTAGATTTTTTATGGCGGTCAAACTTCGGCGCACTTTATGTGGCTGTTTTAGATTTATTTTATTTTTATTTAGATAACCAACAGCTACTAAATAACACAGGGTTAAAAAAGTATCTAATTGTAACAGATCATGAGCAAGTAAAAGGTTAATTAGTAATTACTCTCACATATTACACAGTTGTAGCGTAGAGAGCATGGTCTCGTTCAACGTTATTAAAATAATGATAACACATTACCTTAAGGCCTTAAGATGGGTCAAATGACAATATTCAATTCAAATTACTGAAAGACTGTGTAAAGCTATCACCATGGAAAAAATTAATAATATACTTAAAGTAATAAAAATCGATTTAATTAAGTATAATTTTAAAAATATATCCACTTTTTATGTAAAAACATATCCTGTAGTCCCTTTTTTGGCATTAATTGCAAAATTTCTCGAAAACAAATAGTTAATGTTAAATGAAACCAACACACAAAAATCGGTGACCTTTAATTTTAATTGAACTCATTTTTTTAAAACTTATTTGAAAGTGATGAAAAGTAATAAAAACATGTAAAAATCGAGAATTGGGCGTTCGGTTTCAACGTAACAGCCGCGTTGAAGCCCGCATTGATTTGAACTTAAAATGAATAAACTTACGTTCGATATTATTGACACACGTATTAACCTGCTCGGATTGAGTGATCTTTGCGCCTTAAGGAACTTTTAAATCAACACAAAAAACCGGCAAGTTCGAGTCGGACTCGTTCACCGAGGGTTCCGTACCGCCACATCTTTGGACAAGAAACCTTAAAAATAATAAATCGAAAACTATATACATCATAAAAATAATTAAAATCTGCTTAAGTTTGTGCCAATACATATTATGATACCCCACATGACACGGTTATATCAATTCAAACTTTGAACCACAGTTCCTTGCATATTTGATTACGTACTTTAAATAAATACTTTATTTTTAATGATTTAATTACAACTGATTTTTCCCTATACTTGTAGTATCATTACAGCTCATATACGTCCCCACCGAGGGGCTCGAGCCTACCCTGAATCAGGGCGATTAGGCCTTAGTCGACCACGCGGGCCCAGTGCGGGTTGGTCGACTTCACACACAACCTTCGAGTTCCTTCGCAGGCGTGTGCAGGTTTCCTCACGATGTTTTCCTTCACCGTTAAAGCAATCGGTAAGTATGTACGTAAGTTTTTGAAAAACTCATTGGTACATTGGCCGTCCAGATTTGAACCCGGTACCTCTGGTTAGATGGACCGAGTCGTTACCGGTTGAGCCACCGACGCTTGTAGTATAAGACGGTATAACTTGCTAAATTTCATAGTTCTAGGTCAACAAAAAGTACCCTATAAATTTATTTTCCCTTGAGAGTCTCAAAATATGCGTTTTTTGCGGCATAAACAGCCGTATCTTTTTTTAAGTTAACTTAATAGTTTGATTTTTTCACAGCTTTATGGGACTATAGACCGGAGTATATGGTTTTAATTTCAACTCGATACCTCCAAGCGTTTCCGAGATAAAGGGTCTTGACAGTTAGACGGACGGGCGGACATCCTGTCACAAGTATCTTTTTTCCTTAAAAGGATGTCCAAATACAAAATATCATGTACAAACTGCCATTACAAAACAAACAAATTTTTCTTTTTTTTTGACGGACAACAAAGTCATTTCCTTCCGTTTTTCCTTTTGAGGTACGGAACCCTATTCTTAGGGTTCTGGAAGAAACTAGGATCGGGTACTTACACTACTCTAACGCCTGGGGTACATGAATGAACCCACCATTCCTTTTCAAGCGACTTCCAAAAAGGAGGAGGTTCTCAATTCGAATGTGTTTTTTTTTTGTTTATATGTGTTACCTCAGAACTTTTGACTGGGTGGGCCAATTTTGATGATTCTCTTTTTATTCGAAAGATAGTGCTTCCCGTGTGGTCCCATATAAATTGTATCAAAATCTGTGTATTACTTTATGAGAAAATTAACAAAAACAAAAAAAACAATGCAAAAAATTGTTCGAAGTTGTTGCGATGGAAGTCGGTTTTTTAATGTGTTTATTATTTTGTAGCTTTATATATTTTTCGGTTCTCATATTTTACGATACTATAAAACTAGGGCTTACCAATTGTGTATACAAAAATTAATAAAACCTTATTTGACATTGACATACCTTTAAAATAATAATTTTACACTATTAATATCTTCAAATATGTAGATACCTATTCCTGAACTACATAACAGTCCTCTCAAGATAAGATCTTCTTTCAAGGGATGTGTTGACCGACGCGAAGGAGAATAACTATTACAACTTCATGGTGGACTGTCAGTCACGTGACCTGGAGCAGTTCCTGGCGCACGCGCAGCAGGTGGGGCTCATGGCTGACGAGCACTCGTACATCTTCGTGTCGCCCGACCTGTTCACACTGGACCTGGATCCGTACAGATTTGGAGGGGTAAACATGACTGGTAAGTGAATGGCTTTGTCAAAGCAGGTATAATAATAAAAAGAAAAATTAAAATTTTGAAAAAGCTTACGACGGGTGGTAAAACATATTTGAAACAGGATTAAATACCTTTTTTGAAGTCCCCCCC
This sequence comes from Coleophora flavipennella, assembly GCA_947284805.1. NCBI lineage: Eukaryota > Metazoa > Arthropoda > Insecta > Lepidoptera > Coleophoridae > Coleophora > Coleophora flavipennella. Next base: position 1,074,476 of record OX369273.1, read on the forward strand.
CCTTTCCCCCGACTAAAGATAAAAAAAGAAACGAAAGATATTTTTTTTAATCCAAGAAAATCCGTTGGGGACTGTCATCGCCCTCTCTATTCCAAATTTTAGTATAAATATAGCAATTTATATTAATCAAAAACTACATTAATTTAGATACTGAAGTAGTCAAACTTATAAAATTGCCTATATACAATTTATTTCAGAGAAGAGAACGGCAGTCCCCGATTGATTTTCTGGGATTTAACAAAAAATATCTTTACTTTCTTGTTTCTTTATTTAATCTTTTTAAATTACATTTTAACACTCGTCGTGGCCTTTCTCAAAATTTTTAATTTTGCTTTTAATTTTAAACTTTTTAGAAAGTACCATCGTTCAGTGAGTACGTCCTCCTTCCAGCCTTGAACTGCTTACTCTCAAAGTACCATCGTTCAGTGAGTACGTCCTCCTTCCAGCCTTGAACTGCTTACTCTCAAAGTACCATCGTTCAGTGAGTACGTCCTCCTTCCAGCCTTGAACTGCTTACTCTCAAAGGTTTTGTTGTCCGTCCGCATGTCGTAGATTCTTTAAAATCTTTAAGAGCTTTCATTACATATGCATGATTTATGAACTTTTATTGAGCTGCAGCGCCCCCGGATAATCAATGGCTGTAAAACATGTCTAGACTTGCTCTAAATAACCTAACTAATTAAAAAATAATAAACACCCGACTGCAAAAAAACATTAACCCTCTTATTTGGGAAGCCCGGTTCAAATAAATCCTTTGTCATTTTCTGGATTAAGATAAATCTACGACACCTCGCACTCAAAAATTCATCAAACCGTTTAGGCTACATTCTGAGATAAAGAAACGGACATACATACACCTGAAAAACATTACCCTCCTTTTTGGACAGTCTGGCAAAAATGACATACGAAGAAAAAAACCGCAGCGGAATCGGTTGAATAGTCCCTGAGAAGTCCTCAGGCGCCAACCGTCCTGGCTGCTGCAGCGTTCCCTGGTGGTCTATACTGCTGTAAAACATGTCTTAAAATCTGCTCAGAAATGACACCTATATAATGAAAAAAAACCGCATTGGAGTCGGCTGAATAGTTTCTAAGAAGCCCTCAAGCGCCAACCACCCTGGCTACTGCAACGCTTCTCCGTGGGTCATGGGTAATAAACGCATACTCCTTCTCCGTTCAGTCGTGGGTCATGGGTAATAAACGCATACCTCTTCTCCGTTCCATCGTGGGTCATGGGTAATAAACGCATACCCCTTCTCTGTTCCGTCGTTGGTCATGGGTAATAAACGCATACCTCTTCTCCGTTCCGTCGTGGGTCATATGTAATAAATGCATACCCCTTCTCCGTTCCATCGTGGGTCATGGGTAATAAACGCATACCCCTTCTTCGTTCCGTCGTAGGTAAAAATGAACGCTATTGTGTCTAACTAAGAGTTTAAAGCTGGATGACATCGCAGTTACTCAAGTATGAGTACATAAAGAGAGATCTTACAGCATGCACGACAGATTGGTAACATAGATCGGCCTTTGAATTTCCGCTTACATAGTATTTTCGCCGGAAGACGAAGTGGGCGATGTCGCCCAGTCTGTACTATAACCATAAAAAGGGAAAGTAAGTTTGTAACTGTCTAAGTTAGAATGTAAAAGGTAATTTTCGAAACTAACTTAAGGTATTTCACCTTTATTTAGAACGGATATATATATTTTTTATTATTTACAATTGGTAAGCCCTTGGCATCATCTCACCTGATGGTAAGTGACGAAGATGGAATCGGGCTTACCAAGATTCCCCAATGCAATGGAGAACTGGCTATCTTATCTTCAAGCCGGAACACATCAATGTTGTTAACACTAATGTTTGGCGGCAAGACTTAGACAAGATGGTGGTAGCTAGCCACGCGGGCTTAGAAAATGCCCTACCACCAACCAAACCGAGTCTTACAAGTTGACCCCGCCGGATTCGAACCCGCGACCTCCTAGTAGATGGTGAAAGGGCTAACCATTACGCCACGGAGGCGGTTAAAAATTAAGGATGAACATAAAAGAACCAGCCAAGTGCGAGTTGGACTCGCGCACAGAGTGTTCCGTACTTAAACGTCTTCATAAATGAACTATATAGAACATACTATTAGATCCTACTAGATGTCACTAGTTTGTCACGTTTCAAAAGATCACGTTTCTTTAAGGTGGGCCCCTATTTTTTTCTTTCAAAATTTCAATTGTATGCCTATTACGGTTCATGAAATAAAGCTGGCTGACGGACAGACCGACACCAGAGGCTTAGTAATAGGGTCCTATTCATCACCCTTTGGGTGTCCGGAACCCAAAAAAGAAGCTTGAAGCTTGCGCACCGCGCACTCTCGGTGTCCACGCGGGCTTCTATATCCACGGGAAACAGACCGCTAAAGATAATCTAACCAGACTGTATCTGCTCTAGGTTTTAGGCTTATAGATTTAAAAAAAAACGGCGAAGCGTTATGGACATTCACAGAGGAGTTCAACAATAAAACTGGCAAACAACTCAACCCTGAGGACATCAAGACGAAAGTCTTTCTCGTTTACGATGCTGTCACCGTATTTTACGAAGGCGTCCGCAAAATAGGAGCCCTTGAGCCGATGGAGCTGGCGTGCGAGAACTACGAAGCGTGGCCGCACGGCTCTTCGTTGCTCAATTTAATTAAAACAGTAAGTGGACCTAACTGTCAATCAATCAATCAATCAAAATAATTTATTTGAAATAGGTGTTTACACACACTTTTAAATAGTCAAAAAAAAACTATTAAGTATATTACAAATAATGTCATGATTCAGATTACAGTCTCATGTAATGGTATTTGTTACAGAATCAACATATATATATACAGGGTGTAACATAAAGGTGTGGTGATACTTTAAGGTGGGCTTGTACCCATCAAACTGAACAACTTTCCCCATGGAACCCATAGTCAAATCGCAAAAAAAAATTTGGCTCTCCCATACTAACTCGATCAGCTGATCAGCCAACTTAGTATGGGAAGTTCAATTTTTTTTTTGCGATTTGACTATGGGTTCCATGGAGAAAGTTGTTCAGTTTGATGGGTACAAGCCCACCTTAAAGTATCACCACACCTTTATGTTACACCCTGTATATATATATATATATCTTTGTCGTTTACATAATCTATTATTTTATAATATCCTCTAGAGCACAAGCATTTTTTGACATGATTCTTGAATTTAATTTATATACACCAAAAAGTTTAAAAACCTTTATTTTGTGGAAGGTTTAGCGGCCATCATGTGCACGTTTTCTTCTGTTGATACTGCCGCCGCATCTTCCTGTAAGCCTGATCTGCAAATTAAAAAAAAACATTATAAATAAGCATCTTAAAATTCATAATTTGGACATTAGAAATTTAAATTTTCCTGTCGGAACGGAAGGAGATTAGATTAGATTTTCTCATAGATTTTTCTGTAATTTGTCCATTCAACCTCATATACTGTGATTTTTTCAATATTTTACGACCAATAAGTTCCAATGATATTTTTTTCCTATTTTCTTATATAACCTCAAAACTATTTAAGACCTTTTCTTTGTTAAGTCACACAATACATTTTAAAAACCTTTTAAAATATATTTTTTTTATATATACCCGCAAAAGTGGCCCCCATGTTTTAAATTCATTTACTTAAGTTACACGCCCGTCTTCGGGTCAACGATTTACATGTAATTCGATCGGTCTAGTGCTTTCGGAGCAAATTAGCTGTGACAGACGGACGGACACACGAGTGATCCTATAATGGTTCCGTTTACCTTTTGAGGTACAGATTTCTAAAAACGGCTGAGTGTGAGTCTGACTCGCGGACCGAGGGTTCCGCACCACCACACCTCTTAACACAAGTATAACAATGACACCTATTATTTTCCAACAAAAGACATAAACGCGAGCAACAAAAACAAGGAAACTTTATCTATAGTTTTGCCATGTCCGTCCGTCTGTTTGTCCGCGGCTAAGATCAGAGGCAAAGAAAGATGTTATTTGACATAGGTATACATACTAGTATTAACTACGCAGACAGCAATAAAATTGTTGTTTTTTTTTCTTGACTATTCTATGGCGTAGGATATCGTTAGATAGGTCGTTCAAATAATAAATAGTTTAATAATATTTAGGGACAAATAAATCACCGTCATCTGGCCCCAAACTAGGTTTTTTTTTATTCACAATTGGTAAGCCCTTGGCATTATCTCGCCTGATGGTAAGTAACGATGATGCCGAAGATGGAGGCGGACTGTAATATTATGTGAGCCAGAGACTGATGTACATACATATACTAAAGTTCCGTTTATGTTCAAATGTAAAAATAATATATTACAAACATTAGAGCAGGTTTTATAATTTTTGCGAAATTTAAATTATTAGTTTGTATGTCCTGTTAAGGTTTGCAAAATCGTATGTTTGCAAACCTGAACAGGTTCCTTTGCAAAATCGTCTGCTATGTGTTAACATAAGAATATTTGTTATCATAAGAACGTCTGCTATGTGTGAATATAAGAATATTTTTTCAGAATAAGGTCGAGGGAATCACAAGGACACTGACATTTGATGGCTTGGGGGAGAGAACAGATGTCTTGTTCGATGTTTTGGAACTAACGCCTTCCGGTAACCAGTCCGTAAGTCAATGAACACATACACATACGAGTCTCCACGATTGTTCAATAACCCGGATACTGCTTAATGTTATGTATGTGGTAACGATTCAGACTCCTGATTTGTGTCTAGTCCTTTTGGCATCATTGCGTGTGGAACTCCTTGCGAAATGCTGAGAGGCTGAAAGGACTGATCAACCGACTTGGGATGTAGAAATAAGTTTCTTTTTGAAAACTATTGTGCTGCCAATTTATGATGACCAGTTTTACGCTATTAATTTTTTTAACACTCAGTTTTTTCATGTGTTTAAATAATGCAAGCAAAAGGCAGCATATTTTATCTGCGAATCACTCTTTAAACAAAAAACAAACCAACAAAGTGTTAGTCCCTAATTGTTAAAACATCATGTCATCTGATGGTAAGTGATGATGATATCAAATATGGAAACAGTCATTACAAAATTTCTCAACGCAACGGAGAGCTGAATATCTTATCTTCTCGCCGGAATACATTGATGCTTGACGGCAAGACCTGAAAAATGCCTTTCCACCCGCCGGACCGAGTCATACAAAGTTAGAAAATTGAACCCGCGACGTCCTGATGTGAAGCTAATGGACTTAAGCAATACGCCACGGAGGTGGTTAGTGTACCTACTAAAATAGCGTCTCTTAGCCCTTCAAGCGGGGAGATCAAAGGCGGCCGCCGGGACTCAAGCGGGGAGTGTAATTTGGCCACACGGCAGTCCGTTCGACGCTTTGCCTAAATCCAAGATTTCTCAGACTTTTGTATAAAAACTATAAAAACCAGTCACTGTTCTAGTTAGCTAATGAAAATATCTTCTTTCTATAAATATCAATTTAAGCATGATTCAATTATTTTTTTATTTTTTTGCAAACAACTTGATGTTTGTATGAAATCTAACACCAAAAAGTTTAGAAACCTTTATTTTGTGGAAGGTTTAGCGGCCATCATAGCGCGGCCGGACAATAATCCACTTTGTTGTGTTCCAGATCGGTCAGTTCAATAACAACAACCTGACCATAGACCGACCCTTCATACCGGTCAATGATTTTGAGGATGACTCTAAGATGCGAAACAAAACATTTAAAGTATTGATACAAATTGCGGTAAGTAATCGTACGTTCAGCCTAGCTTGTCCTATAAAAGTATATATAATTTCCCCTGCTTGTAAAGTTCTTACTAACGCTTTTTTTATTTTCAATAATATTATTTCCTCTATTCAAGTAATATACATATATACAATACATATAACAACCTATACTGAGCGTATAACCTATTTCGATCCTTAATCTGTCTGTAAAAAAGTCACCTGGTATTGGTCTATATATTTTGATGAGTAGTAGTAATACGGAACCCTCGGTGCGCGAGTACGACTTACACTTGGCCATTTTTTGATTTTTGTATAAGTCCAGTAACCTACCTTGATGCCAAATTTCAAGTTTCTAAGTCACCTGGAAGTGGTCTATAATTTTGATGAGTCAGTCTGTCAGTCATAAAAATAGTGATTTTCGGACGTCGTCGATATCTCAGAAATGGTAGGACATATTTATGAAAACTGGTATTCTGGATGACCGATGGGGTCTTACTAGACACACAAAATCGCAAGTGTGTAGGTCCAATAAATTTTAAGTTACGGTTAAGTCGAAAGTGGCCTGAAATGGTTCGTTTTTCTTTTAGAACTTGGCTGACACACTGCCGTGTTGTCTTGATTGTTTTTTTTTTAGATGAAATGTTTATTGAATTAAATAATGTTCATTGAATCCGACCGACTTCAAAAGAGGAAGAGGTTCTATGTTGCACTGTATGTATGTATGTTTTTTTTATGTATGTTCACCGTTTTCTCTGTCAGTTATGAACCAATTTTCAAATGCGAAATATTTTATTTATAGTTCGTTCGCTCATTTAACAGCATGCAAACACTCTTTCAAAGGTGCCGCTCTGAGTTCACCGTGCACCTTTGATAGTGTTTGTCGGGAGCTGACAAAGATGCGGTTAAATGAGCGAACGAACTTTATACTTTTGGGGTGTCAAGTCAGGATCTGATGATGGGATCCCAGGGAAATCAAAGGCAACCCTCGAATTTTATAGGCACGTATTAAATGTTTCATATATTTTTTCAAGCTATTAGTTAGTCATCATCTCATGTTGAGCTGGTGATGGAAGGTACAACTCCTTAATGGTTAATATAATAGGTACATATATACCGATACCTGTATTCTCTGAGGTATTTCAGGTGAGCTGATGATAGATTTGACACCTTAACTTTCATGCCGCTGAGATGATGGTGGAAGCCACATGACTCTGTATCGGTTAATGAAACACATGCATTGTGATTGGATGATAGACTATTAGCTAGTGGGTGATTGGGTTTCACGTTGTGAGATAGCAAAAATGAAAGTTTAAAAAAACTAAAAACCCACATCAAAGGTAAATTTACAAAAATTATGAAATAATATTTTTATATACTTTCATTTATAAATACAAGAAATTGAATTGAATCAAAAGTAGGTACGGAACATATTAGGGGCCTTTTTTTAAGGTCGGTAAGGCACTTGATATTTTTGAGTGTTTTTCTTATTTTGGTTTTAGTTATTTAACATTTATTTTTATTCTGGTAGAAACATTATCCTGTAGCCTGGGTTCGTATTTTTAGGGTTTATGAGCGAAAAACTGATTTTAATGATTTATGCAGTCTTACTTGAATGTAATTTTACTCCATTTGCAGAGTTTTATAAAGAGGGGAATAAATGATGATCTGTAGGTGATATGTCTGGACTATATGCTGCAGTAAAACTTTCTAACCAAGCTCCACTTATTTGTGTTTAGTCGACAAGGATGTGTGTGTGTGTGTGTGTGTGTGTGTCTTGGCGGAAGACGACACGCACCTTTTCTATTCATTAAACCTGGGCGTTTGTCTCCAAGAGCTTGTTTCAGATTTTTTTATTACTGACAGATATCAGAATTAATCGTCTGGTCATGTGGCAAAAGCTCATCATAATACACAATGCTTTTCTAGTCCCATCTTAACTTTATTCGGCGTGAGGCCAGGATTTGGGACTGTTTACGATGGCTCACCTCGCTTAGACCAAGGTCGCTATCCAACATTGCTATCGTAGGTGATCCATGTCTCATCGCCTGTTACTAATCATTCCAAAAACGGATCGATTTCATTTCGTTTGAGCGATGTTTCGCAGATGGAAATCCTGTTCACCAAGTCTCTGTTATTCAAATCGTGAGGTATCTTTTCTTAGCTTTTTCACATAACCATGTTTAATGCAAGTGATGCAAAATTCTACCGCTATTATTAGCAGAAAGTCAGCTGTCAAACAATTTAAGAATGTAGAGGTACTACTTTCCCGCCTGTGTTTAGTATTGCCAGAAATATAACATTTTCCGACTACATAATATTTTAATGTATTTAATACATATTCATAGTGATGTACAGAGAATAGCCGTGATCATGTAACCTACCGTAATACATTTGAAAGTAATAAGCGATCATAAGCTTTAGGGCAAAGTGGCATATGGCCACGGCTATCCTTTGAGCATCACTATGAATATGTGTTAAATACATTAAAATACATGTTATAACGTAAACCTACGTTGTTTATATAATAGACGATAAATATCAGGGGGCACAGCTGTGCCCCCGGCCAAGTGGAGGCGACAAGTACGGCCATAAACCCTTTTCTCGAAGCAACTCAACGCATTTTCGAGCTTTAAATATCTTTGTTAGGGACTGAAAAAAGTGCCTGAACTTTATATAGCATTGTTAACGTAATGTAGACTGCGAATATTTTTATTTTTATTCACTATTGGTAAACCCTTGACAACATATCACCTGGTGGTAAGTGACGATGTTGCCGAAGATGAAAGCGGGCTTACCAAAAATCCCCAACGCATTGGGGAACTGGCTATCTTATCTTCATGCCGGAACACACCAATGACATCAACATTGATATTTGGCGGCAAGACTTAGATAAGTTGTTGGTAGCTAGCCAGGCGGGCTTAGAAAATGCCCTACCACCAACCAAACCGAGTTTTACAATTGACCCCGCCAGGAATCGAACCCGCGACCTCCTGTGTAAAGCCAGTGAACTTTGCCTCTGAGCTATGGAGGCGGTTAAAAAATATTCAAAATTATAGGTATCTACCTCTATCGGTTTTTAGAATATCGTTTATCGAAATTTCATTTTCACTCACTGACTGACTTATCTTAAAAAAGATATACCACTTCTAGGTGACTTAGAAAGTTTAAATTTAGCTTGGAGATAGGAATTTGGGAGTTTATAAAGGTAAAATTTCTGAAAACAGAATATATATCTACCCCTAAGGAAAAGAAATAGGGGTTTACAGCTTGTATGGAAGTCCATAATTTTTAAAGTGAGAGACATAAAGTTTTACGAGTCTATTTATAGGCTTCTAATATGGTTAGATATAAGTATGTACCTGTTTAATAGCTTAAAAAAAGACGTGTGGCACTCGGGGACTGCCGCGGTAAAGCTATTGCATAGCATTTATTATCAACTTTTAACACTAAGAAAGTTACACCAGTGAAAGTCCTTTTAGTATCGCAAATCGCTAATAGATGACACTGTAGTTTTTTTAGAACGCGGTAACGTTACGTCACGCTCGGCCGAGCCAGTAAAATTGACTAAGTCCTTTTAGTACCGCAAATCGCTAATAGATGGCACTGTAAGTTTTTAGAACGCAGTAACGTTACGTAACGCTCGGCCTAGCTACATGGTAGGCGGAGTGGGGGTGTTAGGTTTTATTTTCGTTACGGAATTTTTTGATTCGGTCGCTGCGCTCAAAGCCCGCGATAAAAGCTATGCAATAGTTTAAAATCAGAAACTGTAAAGAAAACAAATTGCACAGCCACGCAGTTCATACTTTCCCGGGAACCCTGAACCACCTGTCATAGTCGAGCATGTACACAAGTCAACTATAAACGTTACGCTTACTTACTTAGTAGTAAATAATACGTATTCCCTCTCGTACATCTACCAGACACGCTAAACTACCAGGTTTATGATATGGCGTCCCCACTCACCGACAGCTAGGTCATATAGTGAGGGCCGTTATTCCTGCCAACACCATAAGGTGAAGGCAAGGACCAGTTACAGTAGGTCTTGCCGCCAAGACGCATGTCCCGGTACTCTGCAAGGCGAGTGCCTCGTGGAAGAGAACCACTATCTCTGTCCAGGTAGGTCCCGGAGCTGTAGGCGCGCTCACCTCCCGCGGCTGTCGCTGCTGGCGGTTCGATCCCCGCTCGGGACGGCAGAGAAGCTGGCTCCCACTTAACCGGTTAATACAGTAAGGTATATCGGACTTCATTTCCAAATAATTTCGGTTTGTATGGGAGGTACTTTTCTCTTATTTTCAAGCGACTTCCAAAAAAGAGGAGGTTCTCAATTCCTCTCTATGTTTTTTTTTTAAGTATGTTACCTCATAACTTTGAACTGGGTGAACCGATTTTTATGATTCTTTTTTTATTTGAAAGGTAGTGCTTCCCGTGTGGTCCCATATAAATTATATCAAAATCTGAGTAGTACTTTATTAGAAAATTAACAAAAACCAAAAATAATAATGCAAAAATGTACTAAGTTGTTGCGATGGAAGTCGGTTTTTTAACGTGTTTAGCGTTTTCAATTATTCCAGGAATAATTAAGAGGATTGTGAAGCTGCGACTTTTCATACAAACGGCGTTAACGATTTTCACCTTTTAAATGTTAACTGATTTGGACCAATTTTTGATAGGTTGTCAGTCAGAACAAAAGCTAGGCTTATAAATACGTTTTTGTTTTTTCGATAAAGTTTAACTTAATTGTCGTTCACGTGTTTTCATAACATATTCAGCATATTTTTTTGTTTATTTAAAATCAGTCATTTAAAAAACGAAACGTGTAAGCCTAGCTTTTGTTCTGACTGAAAACCAATTAAAAATTGGTCCAAATCGGTTAAAATTTAAGAGGTGAAAATCGTTAACGCCAATCGTATAAAAGTCGCAGCTTCACAATCTTCATAAGTAGGTACCGATTGCAGTAGGCTTTACAAAATCCTAGTTAATTCACAAAGTTTTTTTTTAGAAAAGGTATTAAACTACCTGGATTTGTATATAACCTAATTAAGATTTGTATTGGAATAACTAACGACTGCATGGGAAGTTATAGTAATTTAACGAGTTCTAACAAAATTGTAAGTCATTTTTTGAGCAAAAAAAATAATAAGTGATGTTTTACTATGGTGGCAACCCTTAAAAAATCAAGATAGGGAAAATTTGAAAAAAATCTACTGTAGATATAAAAATAATATTGCCCTAACCCAAATTTCAATCAAATCCGTCCAGTAGTTTGAGAACTAGAGCGCCGATCAGATGTACACATACACACAAACACACACACTTTTTTTTCTATTAGTGTAAGACAATCATCATATCAGCCGAAGGAAGTCCACTGCTGGACATAGGCCTCCCCCAAGGATCTCCACGACGACCGGTTCTGCGCTGCCCGCATCCAGCGGCTTCCCGCGACCTTCACCAGGTCATCGGTCCACCGAGTGGGAGGCCTGCCTACACTACGCTTTCCGGTGCGTGGTCGCTACTCGAGAACTTTACTGCCCCAACGGCCATCTGTTCTACGAGCAATGTGCCCTGCCCACTGCCACTTAAGTTTAGCAATTCTGAGAGCTATGTCGGTTACTTTGGTTCTCTTACGGATCTCCTCGTTTCTGATTCGATCACGAAGACAATCAATCCCCATCAAAATCTCAACTTCGATTTTTTTGCAATTACAATACCTTCTTCACACCTTGGTCGGTCGCTAACGCTCGCTCCTCAGTCGCTCGAAAGTAAAAGTGAAAATTCCTAACAAAATTAAATGAGATCCTATCGTTGGGGTTGTAAAGTTCTCGAGTGGCGACCGCGCACCGGAAGACGTAGCTTAGGCAGGCCTCCCACGCGGTGGACCGATGACCTATTGAGGATCACGAGAAGTCTCTGGATGCGGGCAGCGTAGGACCGGTCGTCGTGGAAATCCTTATAGGAGGCCTTTGTCCAGCAGTGGACGTCTTTCGGCTGATATCATGAAAGTTCCGGGCAACAAGGATGCATAAAATACATAAATCGTTTCCCATACAAACTTAAAATTACTACTTCTTGAAAACGGATGGGCCGATCCTAAGGAAACTTTATACGTATAAGCAAGTTCTCGAGTGGCGACCGCGCACCGAAAGAGGTAACGTAGGCAGCCCTCCCACTCGGTGGGCCGACGACCCAGTGAGGATCACGGGAAGCCTCTGGATGCAGGCAGCGCAGGACCGGTCGTCGTGAAAATCCTTGAACGAGGCCTTTGTCCAGCACTGAACGTCTTTCGGCTGATATGATGATGATAAATAAACAAGTTACCAATTTCTAGTTTGTGGATAGATTACATTTAAAAAAAATAGAGTTGTCACAAAATAATAGTACTTTAAGGTTTTCACAGTAATCTTCAAATTCTCTAATGTATATTATATAAAAATGAATCCCTATTTCCCTTGTCACGGCATCACGCGTGAACGGCTGGATCGATTTCGCTAATTCTTTTTTTGCGAGTTCGTTATTGTCAGGAAAAGGTTCTTTTGTAGGATAGGCTAGGGTAGGGTAGGGTAAGGTAGTGTAGTTTAGTGTAGTGTAGTGAAGGGTAGTGTAGTGTAGGGTAGTGTAGTGTAGGGTAGTGTAGTGTAGGGTAGGGTAGGGTAAGTGTAGTGTAGTGTAGCGGTAGGGTAGGGTAGGGAAGGGTGGGGTAGGGTAGTGTAGTGTAGTGTAGTGTAGTGTAGTGTAGTGTAGGTTAGTGTAGTGTAGGGTAGTGTAGTGTAGGGTAGGGTAGGGTAGTGTAGTGTAGTGTAGCGGTAGGGTATGGTAGGGTAGGTAAGGGTAGGGTAGGGTAGTGTAGTGTAGTGTAGTGTAGTGTAGTGTAGGGTAGTGTAGGGTAGGGTAGTTTAGTGTAGTGTAAGGTGGTACGAAGTTCGCCAGGAATACTAGTCTTTTATAAAATAAAGTGTTTCTAAGTAGTTTGAATAATAATAATAATAATAATAATTTTTATAAGTAGTTTGAATAACCCATTTCACATGACAGCCTCCCTATGGGTACGAAAAAGACAGCACCGACGAGTTGGAAAGCAATGACCGCTACGAGGGGTTCACTGTCGATCTGATCCAAAAGCTATCTGAGAAACTGGGCTTCAACTACGAGTTCCACGTTCAGCAGACGGGGAAGAAACAAAAGAACGGGGAATGGACTGGAATGATCAGAAGCCTTATGGATGAGGTGAGTTTCATGATCATTCAGTCACGCGTGAGATTTTTATTATTTACAGTTGGTAAGCCTTTGGCATAATCTCACCTGATGGTAAGTGGCGATGATGCCGTGATGAAAGCGGGTTTACCAAGATTCCCAAACAACGCATTGGGGAACTGGCTATCTTATCTTATCTGTTAACATTAATGTTTGGCGGCAAGACTTAGATAAGATGGTGGTAGCTAGCCAGGCGGGCGTAGAGAATTAAAAAGTAAGAAACCCGAACCTGAGACCTCCTGGTGTGAAACTAATGGACTTAAACATTACGCCATGGAGGTGCTTACGTATGGAGATTCGAAATTTCGGCGCGTCTTCTTCTAGCGAGTCGACTCTTTTTATGGCTTTTTTATTCTATATAATTATGTAAACTATTAATCAACAGGTGCTCCCGTTCTGGCAATTTTTGGCCATTTCAAAGTTTTAATTGATTTTACTAGGAACGAACAACTTTAACACTTTACAGTTTATGGTAAGTATACAATAGAAAATTATGAAAAACTGATGACGCTATCAGTTGTCATGTGTCAGTTCACATTCAGTTGAGATGAGCTACATTGTGATAAGTTACATGTAACGGCCTTTGTCCAGCAGTGGACGATTTGTGGCTGATATGATGATGACATGTAACAAAGTTATTTGTTAATTTTAACAATTAAGCTGGAGGGTTTGTAATCTTTCAAAGAATAATACGACTAAGACTTTTGAATTTATTGTACATAATTAATGTTTTATTAACCAATGTACCAATGAGTTTTTCGAAACTTACGTACATATACTCACCGATTGCTTTAACGGTGAAGGAAAACATCGTGAGGAAACCTGCACACACCTGCGAAGAAACTCGTAGGTTGTGTGTGAGTCGACCAACCCGCACTGGGCCCGCGTGGTCGAATAAGGCCCGATCGCCCTAATTCCGGGTAGGCTCGAGTCCCTCGGTGGGGACGTATATCAGCTGATATGATGAATGTTTTATTTATGTTTTATGTCGACTAAGGCTCGATCGCTCTTGGTTTGAGCCCCTCGGTGGGGACACTTATATAAGTTGATATGATGATGATGATGAATGTTTTATTTGTAAACTTTAATGAGCCAAAACTGGCATGTGCGTGTGGCCACAATTGGGTAAAAAGTGACGAAAAGTAGCTCCTGGGCTCCTTACCGGCATTTTTTAACAATCTAATGTTAGAATCTTAACACCAAGGGTTTCTTCGTTTTTAAATAAGCACTGCTTACATAGGAAACTTCATAGTTACCTGTATACACAAAATGACGGATGCCTGAATAGCCAAACCGTCTTGAAATGGCCACAACCGGAGCATCTACTAACTCCTGTATTGTTTTAGGCATGTCATAACAGTTGTTTGTTATGAAAGGCAGCAAATTTAATATTTGGTGCAAGTTTATAACCACCTCAGTGTCGTAATGGTTAAGTCCATTAGCTACACATCAGGAGGTTGTGGGTTCAATTCTCGGCGGAGTGTAACTTTGTAAGACTCGGTTTGGTTGGTGGAATGGCATTGTCTAAGCCCGCCTGGCTACCTACCACCATTTTATCTAAGTCTTGCCGTCAAACATCAATGCTAACAACATTGATGTGTTCCGACTTGAAGATAAGATAGCCAGTTCCCCATTGCGTTGTGGGGAATCTTGGTAAGCCCGCTTCCATCTTCGTCATCATCGTCACTTACCATCAGGTGAAATGATGCCAAGGGCTTACCAATTATAATAAAAAAAGTAACCTCTATTTACGAGACGCAAAACAACTTCGACACACAATTTTTCACCTCACTTACCCCACTGCACCAAAGAATTTATTTAGGTGCAAGAAAACCAGCTTTATAGTTATTGGCTTCTAATTTTAAAATCTCTTTCCGCGCTAGTGGATTAAACGCAATTTTGCGCGCTTAAACGGAATGACAAACAAAACCTTTCCGAGGGTGTGCGAGAGGTGAAAAGTATATTAACTTACTCTAGCGCGGCGTTGTCTGCAGTCCCATTGTGATAAAGATAACATTGTTTTGAATAAGAAAAACTGATAACAAATATACCTTCACTCTATTCAAACTGCTTTGGCATGTGATGAATAGATGATAACTATCATCACATCAGCCAAAATACGTCCACTTCTGAACATAGGCCTCCCTCAAGTGGGGGGGGCGGTAGGGGGTTTGCCGTAATCGCCACGCTTGCCATGCGGGTTGGCATTATATCATCACATCAGCTTATATACGGGCCCACCGAGGGGCTCGAGCCTACCCTGAATTAGGGCATTCGGTCCTTAGTCGACTACAAGGGCCCAGTGCGGGTATAAAAGTATATACTTAATACATTTTTTTATCCACAATTGATAAGACCGTCGCATCATCTTACCTGAAGGTAAGTGGCGATGATGCCAAGATGAAAACGGGATTACCTAGATTCCCCAACGCAATAGGATCTGGCTATCTTATCTTCAAGCCAGAAAATATCAATGCTGTTAACACTGATGTTTTGCGGCAAGACTTAGATGGTGGAAGCTAGCCAGGCGGGCTTCGAAAATGCCATACCACCAACCAAACCGAGTCTTACAAAGTTGACCCCGCCGGGAATGGAACCCGCGACCTCCTGGTGTTTAGTAACGCAATGACACAGTACGCGAAAAGGATGCTGGCTGCCCATCCACGGTTTTTAATCCGTCTTACGACACCCTCGAGAAGAGATGGGGTGGTGCTATTCTAGGGCCGCACCACAAGACATCAAGATACCTGTATAATTTTTCATATTACTAGTTTTTCATATCTATGTTTTTTTATATAGATACCAGCATACAAATAATAGGTATTCTTGTATCCATATAATAAAAATATATGAATTCTATTACGAGTCCGTTTGGTAGTTCCATCCAACTGATTATATTTCTTTTTATATGAAAGGTATTGATGCACAGATTTGTCATCAAGCACTGGGAATCACCTAACTTTCACCCTTCTCAAGTTATACTTAAGCGCCATTTTCATAGCTTTCTTTTTCTATATCTCCGGTTCTAATTAAATTCAGCGGTTTGTTTTAGTCTAAGAATACTCGCTGGAAAGAGCTGTTTCATTTGGGCTTTTACCTAGGTTACTTAAATTAAGTTGGAACGAAACGAGGTGTGAACATTTAACTTCACCTTCATGAAGAAGGTTTGGGCACAGTATTACTATATAGCGGCTTACAGTAATGCAACGAATGTACTTATGCAGAGCAACGGAAGGGTACTTGCGGGGAGCGGGCGGCTATCATCTGTGCTACAGGCTAGTACCTACGCCTTGGCGGCATCGTGCGACATCAAAGGCGTTGCGCTACTGTAAGCCATATCGTAATACTGTGATTTAAGTGGTTAATTCCCCTCTAGTATGAAATGAACTACAACTATCTACCTATACTTAATACTTATTTAAATGAACTTTTTCCCATAATTTTCTTTAACTTTTCAGAGTGCTGATTTCGCAATTTGCGATCTGACAATAACGTCGGAGAGACAATCGGTGATTGATTTCTCCACCCCTTTCATGTCCTTGGGGATCAGCATCATCTACAAGGAGCCCAGCAAACAGCCGCCGGAGATGTTCTCCTTCATGGCTGTCTTCTCAACAGAGGTAGGTAATGCTAACTGGTTTAAAAGGAAGTAAAGGACCGAAGATAGGTATGTTCAGTTTGATTATTCGACTGTCCGTGTAAACTGGCCTACTCTTTATTATTATTAATGACATTCAATGATTTTAATGTATAACTTCTCGTGTCATTTTGTTTTTATGTTCTAATGACATAATTTGTATTATATCAATAGTTGTATTTTGACGTTAATAACTAATGATTGTTTATTTTTTAATTTTCACAAATTATATGTATAATTATGTAAATACTATTTTATGACTATCAGAAAGAGTGTGATTTGCATCTATTTTAAATAAACATCTTGAAATCTTGAAAATCTTGACTACAGAAAAGCCAACAGAAAGGGTTATGTATGATTCTTGCAAGCACTGTATGTATGTACGTTTATATGCTTGGTTTCAACCACAGAAATCGCGGAAATTGTGGATTAAACAAATGAAGTATTCTATATCTAAGTTCGTAAAGATAATACCTCTGTGATACCTAGGCTACATTAATTAATACAATTGGTTTAATGTGAAACAATTAATGAGGCTAGCTTGTTTCGAGAAACAAGGTTGTTATACAATTGGCCGGTTCTACCGGAAACAGATCTGAGTCTCTGTCGTTATATCCGTTGCATTTCAGTTTTCTGACCTGATGGTACCCCGTATGTGATTTTAAAAACGTTGCACGTCAAAAATAACTGTTCCATACGAAAAAGCTGTTTCGTTTCTTTAGATGAATATTATGGAAACATGAAAGAGACAAATTTACCATTGTTTTTTTTTGGGCCTTCTATTATGATAGGTAGGGCATAATAGTTCCGCCAATGTCAATGTAAAAAAAAACACACTGATAGTGATAAAAATCAGAAAATAATGAGAAAATTTTAATACTAATACTTTTTGTGATTTTTTTTGTTATTTTTATATCATACACCAGTTAAGTAGGTACCTCCACTCCAAAATCCATCAAGCCGTTTAGGCAACAGGCTCAACCAAAGAAATGAACATACATGCGTACCCTTGAAAAACATTATCTTCCTCAATTGGGCAGTCGGGTAAAATATAGGTGGTCTGCATATTTGCTCCCACTCTAATAATGACGTCCGCATAATTAGAAAAAGTTAAAGTTAAGTAATAGGATAGTATTAAACAATAAGGTTTCATTTCGCTGTAACCTCCATTTAATAGCACACCAGCTGTTCGCCAAATACCTTCACTGCCTGCCGTGCCCACAACTACCGTACAAAATTTTATTGTAATCGGATGAACGGCAGCCATGCTAAAAAATATGTTAAAAATGTTATATAAAAATATACTTTCCATATAAAGGAGGCAAATCAGATGATCAATTTGTATGAAAAGTGCAAAAGATTTATTTTACGATTTTACTCAAATATTAGAACAAAAGTGGTTTAGTTTCATGAGTAGCATACCTAAAAACATGATCTATCTTACCAACCAACACCATGTACTTAAAGTTTCAAGCCATGACTTCATAGGCAGACGAATTTAAGTTATTTAGTTATAAGTAACTATGTACGAGTATGTCCACGAGTTTATTAACTTTCATAATGGTTGGCATGCATCGAATAAAAAATATGTCCAAGTGCGAGTCAGACACGTAGGGTTCCGTACCATCGTACAAACAATTCACGTTTCTTGTATGGAGTGTATTTTTATTATTTGTTATTCTATCGGCAATAGAAATATACACCCTAGTGAAAATTTCAATTGTCTGTCAAGTACAGCCCGCTGACAGACAGGCAAACGGGAGGACGGACGAACAGCGCCAGCTTAGTAGGTAATAGGGGTTCCGTTGGCACCCTTTGGGTAATAACCCTACAAATTGGGGAACACATCACCAACGTTATTAAATCTGTGCGGCAATAGCATGTACTTACCATTTTACGAGCAAGTGTCATCATCATCATCATCATATCAGCCAAAATCGTTCACTGCTGGACAAAGGCCTCCCCAAGGATTTCCTCAACGATCGGTCCTGCGCTGCCCGCATCCATCGGCTTCCCGCGATCTTCACGCGGTCGTCGGTCCACCGCGTGGTTATCCTGCCTGTACTGTAACTACAACTGTACTGTCATCTAACCTTATCGTATTTTTCAGGTGTGGCTCTACATGATGTTCGTCCAAATGGGTATCGGCGTGATCATGATATTCGTGGGTCGCATCTCGCACAAGGAGTGGCAGAACCCGGTCCCGTGTGTCGAGCAGCCCGAGGAGCTGTCCAATCAGTTCAGCTTCGCCAATTCTCTATGGTTGATCATTGGATCCGTCATGCAGCAGGGTTCAGAAATTGCGCCAATGTATGTATCGGTTTCTAGTTTTTTTTAATTTTTATTCACAATTAGTAAGCCTTTAGCATCATCTCACCTGATGGTAAGTGACGATGATGCCGAAGATGGAAACAGGCTTACCAAGATTCCCCAACGCGATGGAGAACTTGCTATCTTATCTTCAAGCCCGAACAGATCAATTTTGTTAACACTGATGTTTGGCGGCAAGACTTAGATAAGATGGTGGTAGGTGGCCAAGCGGGCTTAGAAAATGCCCTACCACCAACCAAACCGAGTCTTACAAGTTGACCCCCCAGGGAATCGAACCCGCGACCTCCTGTTGCGAAACGAATGGACTAACCATTACACCACGGAGGCGGTTAAAATGTTGTCTGTCTCGCCAACAAAAGGGTTGAAAGCGACTTGAAAAGGAAGACGCGACATTTTGCCGATGAATGATTCGTTTACTAAATGTTAAGTTTTTGATTTTGTTAGAGTTGCATATGTCTTCACCCCCTACCAGCTAAATTGCTATTTCAGAAAATCTGACAAGTATTAGAAATAGTGAGGCATGTTATCAATCGAGCGTCGGTGGTGTAATGGCTAGGGCCGCTGCTTCCAGTCCGGGAGGTCGTGGTTCGAATCCTACCACGTACTAATGTGTTTTCGAATTTCGATTTCATATGTACGTTCATCCGACGCTCTTAGGGTGAAGGAAAACGTCATGAGGAAACCTGCACACATCTGCGAAGAAACTCGGAGGTTGTGTGGGCCCGCGTAGTACACTAAGGCCCGATCGCCCTAATTCAGGGTAGGCTCGAGTCCCTCGGAGGGGACGTATATGAGCCGATATGAATGAATTATCAATTTATAAGGAAAATTATAGTCTTAATAAGTATAAGATGTGCAACTGAATTTGTAAAAAGTTCATAATTTTCCATACAAAATTTTCTATATCAAGTGCATATACAACTTTGTTTTTAGGTCCCGTACAAAAAAAAAACGGAACCTTAAAGGATCACTCGTGCGTCTGTCTGTCTGTCCGTCCGTCTGTCCAAGCCACTTTGCTCCGAATCTACTGGACCAAATCAGGTGAAATTTGGTAGGATGGTGTAATCCTATGACCCAAACAAAGATGTACAAAGTAATTTTTTTTTTTTAAATAAGGGAAATTTTCGGGGGACAAATTAGAATTTTTAAAAAAAAGTTTTGTAAACCTTATTGTGTCATATATCAAATGAAAGGGCTCGTTATCAGGATCTCAAATATATTTTTGTTTATATTGTAAAATAAACAGTTTTGATTTTATTCATGAAAGAAGACGAAAATTGACCATTCCCCCCCTGTTCTCCAAAAATACTGAGCATAAAATTTTGAAAAAAATACAAAATATAGGTAGTTCATTGATTGAAGATTAAAGGAAAACCTATAAGAATTCTATCAATTGAAAAAAAAGTGGTAAACTCAAATGTAATACGTTCACCTACGGAAAATAGTTCTAGTCATAATAGAAAATAGTCTATCGGTGTTCTACAGGATTCATTTCGGAAAGTGTGTCCTGGAGCTTCACGACCTCATTCCCCCTCTTCATTTTACCATCGAACGACCAGGTGCGGAGGGCGATTCCAGCCCTTTGTCTTTGATGTTCCACCTTCACGTACGAAGCGTTTTGCTTCTTCGTTCATTATGCGAAGGGGCAACGAGTGGAATTCCCTGCCGGCGTCTGTATTCCACGACTTGAATAATTTAGGAATCTACAAGACGAGAGTGAATACGCACTTTTTGAGCTTGCGTGTTACATCCCCGGCTGCATAGGCACTTACCATAAGATGAGGTGCAGCCAAACGCACTAAAATATTTATTTTAAAAAAAGTTCACTAAAACACTACTAGATTGCGCTAGTAGTAGTTAACTGTATGGAGTACTGCTCTCACTTGTGGGACGGATCAGCTCGTTACCAGCTATATGCCTTGGATTCTATCGACCGACGCGCTAGGAGACTCATTTGCGACGAGGAACTTGTATCAAACAGGCTCCAAAGTTTGAAACATCTCCACAAAATCGCCTGTCTATCGATGTTGTACATGATTCATTTCGGAGACTGTGTCCTGGAGCTTCACTACCTCATTCCCCCTCTCTATTTCAACATCGGTCGACCAGGTGCGGAGGGCGGTTCCACACCTTTGTCGTCAATTTTTCAACTTTACACACGAAGCGTTTTGCTTCTTCGTTCATCATGCGAACGGCCAAGGGGTGGAATTCCCTTCCGGCGTCTGTATTCCCCGATTCGTAAAATTTAGGAATTTTCAAGACAGTGAATAGGCACTTTTTGAGCTTGCGTGTTACATCCTCAGCTGCATCGGCACCCACCATCAGGTGAGGTGCAACCAAACACACTTAAATTTTTAATATTAAAAAAATTAACTCGCATCTTACTGTGAGGATTTCAAATGTGATATTTTGTATTTGACTTTGGCATTGTACGGAACCCTATCCACGCGAGTTCAACTCGCACTTGGCTGGTTTTATTTGTATACATTTATTTATTGAAAAGACTACGAAATCTTACTATACTCGAGGTCCGACACGCAAATGGCCACTTTTTGTATTAAAAAGGAACTATACGTTTGTATGGAAATTCAAGCCTCCGGCGACCTCTTTAACCACCTCCGTAGTGCAATGGTTAGGTCCATTAGCTTCACATCAGAGGTCGCGCGTTCGATTCCCGGCGGAGTCTAACTTTGTGAGGTTCGCTTTGTTGGTGGAGGGACATTTTCTAAGCCCGCCTGGCTAGCTACCACCGCCAAGCATCAATGCTCACAACATTCACAGCTCTCCATTGCATTGGGGATTCTTGGTAAGCCCGCTTCCATCTTTGGTATAATCGTCACTTACCATCAGGTGAGATGATGCCAAGGGCTTATCAATAGTGAATAATAATAAGAACTTGAAGTGAAAGTTTCAGCGATACAGAAGACATTACGAGTAGGTACTGTATTGATCTATTGCCTTTTTAAGAAATGCTGAAAAAATATTATTTATATTTGAGAACCAAGAAAAGGACGTAGCTCAGATTCTTCCTCCTGGATACAAACTTTATATTAATAAAAGTTTCATTACTATCCGTTCAGTACAGTTTGAGAAAATTATGGACAAAGATACTTAAGGATCGAAAGAATTTTGCGATTTTGACCTCATAAATGTTAACCGTTTTTTAACCAATTTTTGATAGGTTGTCAGTCAGCAAAAGATAGATTATTTTTTGAATAAAGTTAAAAAGCGCAATTTTATTGTCGTTCACGTGCTATCATACAAAACTAATTTTGGCAATTTTGTATTTTTATTTTTAAACAATAATTTAAAAAAGAAATCTTTAAATCTAGCTTTTGTTTGACTGACAAATTATCAAAAATTGGTCATAATCGGTTAAATTTTAAAAGGTGAAAGTCGCTTTCGCCGTTTGTATGAAAAGTTTATTTTTCGCCGTGGGTTCACACTCCTCTTAATTCTGTTTTTTTTTTTTTTTCAGAGCACTGGCTCCCCGACTGATCACCAGTGTGTGGTGGTTTTTCACGATGGTAATGGTTGCATTATACGTCAGTACTTTGGTGGCGTTTCTCACGGTGGAGAATGACGTGCGGCCCTTCCACAGCGCCAAGGAGCTGTCGCAAATGACGAACTCTCGAATTACATACGGGGCCAAGAAAGATGGGGCCACGCTGCAGTTCTTTGAGGTTTGCTCACCGTCTCACCCAATCTTACTAAACTAGTGGCTCTGTGAGGTTTGCTCACCGTCTCACCCAATCTTACTAAACTAGTGGCTCTGTGAGGTTTGCTCACCGTCTCACCCAATCTTACTAAACTAGTGGCTCTTTGAGGTTTGCTCACCGTCTCACCCAATCTTACTAAACTAGTGGCTCTTTGAGGTTTGCACACCGTCTCACCCAATCTTACTAAACTAGTGGCTCTTTGAGGTTTGCTCACCGTCTCACCCAATCTTACTAAACTAGTGGCTCTTTGAGGTTTGCTCACCGTCTCACCCAATCTTACTAAACTAGTGGCTCTGTGAGGTTTGCTCACCGTCTCACCCAATCTTACTAAACTAGTGGCTCTGTGAGGTTTGCTCACCGTCTCACCCAATCTTACTAAACTAGTGGCTCTTTGAGGTTTGCTCACCGTCTCACCCAATCTTACTAAACTAGTGGCTCTTTGAGGTTTGCTCACCGTCTCACCCAATCTTACTAAACTAGTGGCTCTTTGAGGTTTGCACACCGTCTCACCCAATCTTACTAAACTAGTGGTTCTTTGACCGTCTTATCCAATTTTACTAAACTAGTGTCTCTGTGAGCTAAAGACCTCGCGAGTATTTCCGAATGGCTGAAGTATGATATTTTTACGTTTTCAACCCCATGGCTCCGCCATTTCGAAAAATGACCAAAAACTGAATCGAAAAAAAAATCCACATAACTGTCGAACCACCATATCAGCTCGTCTCCACCGAGGGGCTTGAGCCTGCCCAGAATTATCGGCCTTAGATCGGGCCTTAGTCGACCAGGCGGGCCCAGCGCGGGTTGGTCGACTTTACATACAACCGTCGAGTTTCTTCGCAGGCGTGAGCAGGTTTCCTCACGATGTTTTCCGTCACCGTAAGAGCGTCCGATAAACGTACATATGAAATCGAAATTTGAAAACACATTGTTACGAAGCAGGATTAGAACTACGACCTCCCGGACAGGAGGTTGCACTGACGAGAACTATAACTATCGAATCTAATCACAAAATTTTACGAGAATCGGCTGAAAAATGCGTCCTGTAGAGGAGAATAGCCGGACGTCCGCTGGACACAGAAAAACATTTTTACGCTTCGCACTCGCTCGGTTTAACAAATGGAGTCCCACGGATGTACAAGTACACAAAAGTGATTTTCTAATATTTTAAGTCCAATTTTTATGTTATTTTATGTTATAAGTTGGTAATAGAGGAATAAAAAAATGAGGCCAGAATTTAAATTTTTGGGGATTGTCCAGGAAAGGTGTTTTTCATTCAAAATTTAAAGATCAAATGGAAAAATGTCGAAAACTTTTCAATCTTTTGCAAAACATACATGGAGGGTTGATTTGGATACTCCATGAGGTGCTCAATGGCCCACCGCTGGACAATGTGTGTGGACTGTGGACCGTCAAGTCAACTAAACCATTGAACTAGTGAGAAAAAACAAAAACGTACAGTCGAACTGAACATAATAGCTTAACCTGCATTATTATCTAACAAATTACTTTTGCTTGGGTCACTTCACACGGTGGTATCCCCAATACCCATTACATGCCAATACCCAGCGTACCACTAGGGATATGGCCAGGGGTACCGGTGGGTCGTAAGTATGTCGACTGACAGCTGCGGTCTCGACCAATAGCGTTCCTGTCACTTGGAGTTTGAACGCAGCAATTTTTTCAAGAAATAAATTAGTCGCGTTTTGTGTTTCAATAATGCAACAAAAAAACCTTTAAAAAAGTATATATTTAAAAAAAGAAAATCATTTTTGCAGTTGGTATGTACCTTTTTAAAGAAAATCTATGATTTTTTTACAAATTCAAATGCGCATCTTAAGTTTGTCGACTATAACTCCTAAACTAAGAAAGTCTACTTAGCCGTAATAGATTTCTTTTTAAATTGATAATTTAAATGTCCTGAAATAGCGGTTTATGGTAGGGGGGGGGGGGGCACTTTAAAGCCTAATAATTCGCAAACGGATCACTGAATTGAAAAATAATCATAACATACCCTCTATTTTTTTAAAGATCTATCTAACGATACCCCTCGCCATGGGATAGACAAAAAAAATCACGCCCACTTTTAAGGCGAGGTACCCTTTTTTTCTTAATACTATTTTATCACTTTGTCGGCGTGATAAATATATGTATACCCATGCCAAATTGCAGCTTTCCGAGTCTCTGAATTAAGCCGCTAAAAGACAGACAGTTAGAGTGACACACGAACGGACGTGGCGAAACTATAAAGGTTCCTTGTTGACTACGGAATCTTAAAAAGGGTTAGGCGGTAAATGCGCAATTGCGCACGACTGTCGTACGTTTCCGTAGAACAGCTGTAAATTTAAAAGCAACGTAAGTAAGATGAAGACTCGATGAAACTATGTACGTATCGATGAACTTCATCACAACGTTAACGTAGTTCGGGCTCTATTGGTTCGGTCTTGATGAGTTATATGATTGCATTGCATTGCTTGTGCATTTGTCTCTTTGAGCGAGCGAGCTCGAAGCGCGAGCGATATGTCTCCGTTGTAGCTTGGCAAAAATGTTTTTGTATGAATGTCCGGCGTATGTCCGGTTACTCTCGTCTACAGGTCGAATGTTCAACCGATTCCCGTGAAATTTTGTAAGCAGGTTTGATTATTATATGTATTCTTTTGCCATTTCAGTTTTCCAAAATAGCAGGGCTTTGGGAGTTGAAAACTTAACCCGCCTTCACTATATTTTGCTTGTAAAATAGACATATTTTTACTTGTCATTTTAAGGGTTCCGTACCTCAAAAGGTTCGTCTGTCTGTCTGTCTGCCAAAACCCTTTTTTCTGAGAAACGCGTTGATGAACTAAGGTGAAATTAATATCAAATTTTTAAGCCTATGATCCCTTGAAGCTGTAAATAAATGAAGCTTCTAAGTCAAAGTCATGTTTTTTTTGAATATTTTGGAAAACTTCAAGTATTGAAATAAAATAAAAAATGCTTTATAATGTTACAACTGTACATAAAGCCCTTTCATAGTCACATGACGTGACGGAGCTTCTATAACAGTTCCAAATTTTCCATATAGGATTTGAGTTTCCAACGAGAATCCGTGGGTCCATGTACGTGTTGAAATAAACATATTTTTTTTTAAGTGAAAACGTCTAATAAATCGATGGACGCTGGCTGCACGCACGAAAAAGAATGACTCATTGTCCCGTTACGCTCATTGTCCCGTTACGTTATGGCCTTTTGACGTTAAACTATCGTCCGTAAACCGACTTTACAGACAACTAATTTTTTTAAAAGACTGCATAACGTTAGTTTGCGCGCGCGTGGTCGACACGCATTTGTTTACTTCATTTTATAATTTGTTTCAGAATAACACAGTCTCCGAATATCGAACACTTTATGAAGTGATGAAAAGGACGCCAGGAGTGCTCGTTGAAAGTAATGACGCTGGAATTCTCAAGTGAGTTCAAGAGTAAAACACGTGATTTAATTAATATAGTTTAAAAAAAATAAAAAAACAGAGACTGTCCGTAGCCATTCAGCGCGGAAATGCAGCTAGTGTTATGGGCACCTTTGCACCGGGGATGACAAGAGACGGGTTAATTTAGGTACTTTAAGAGTTTTATTTTAGGTGTTAGGCGCTTTGTGCTGTATTTTTCGTATATCGAGCAACCCACGCTTTTTTCACAATAATACTAATATTTTTCGTTCATTATTGTTTTCAGCTTATATTAAGAATTATTTTTCACTTTTTGGTTTGATGTGCTTAAAAGCGTGTTTTTTTAAACTATATTTATTTTTCAGTTTTTAGTTCAGGATAATGAAATAAACTTACGAAATTATTGTATTTTCACTGATTCTTGATAAATGTACAAAGTTTAATTAAATCTGTCCGTTTAAAGTGGGTCAAAATCGAGTGCAAAGGAGTCGGTTATAAACATACGTACAGGTCAAGCTTATATTAAGCGTGTTAAAAATAAAAACACTTACAAAAAATATTTTTTTAACACCTAAAATAAAACTCTTAAAGTACCTAAATTAACCCGTCTCTTGTCATCCCCGGTGCAAAGGTGCCCATAACACTAGCTGCATTTCCGCGCTGAATGGCTACGGACAGCCTCTGCACCAGGAACGATCCGCAGTGGGAGTTAAAACTACGAAAATAAATTCAACTCAAGTATTTCACGACATGCATTACATATATAATGTTGAGCGTGTCTTGCCCATGGTCCACCTGTTGGGTTCACCTGAGTGGACCACGGGAATAATATACTGTGATATTGATTTGGGTAATAATGTGCCTTTTATTTAATACTAGCCTTATCCACTCCCCTGGCAAATGCCTAGTTCTGGTACGCGGCGAGGACGAATCAGCTGGCGCTGCCAGCGGCGCCATCTTGCTTCAACTGGCGGGGCTCTTTGTGGGTGTTCGCCATTATTGTCAAGGGTTACAAAAACAATTATTTCTCAATATCTTTGTATGGACACTATATATAAAACTTATAACGGTGAAATCGTCATAAACTGACTATCTGACTAAAATATTTGTGTATTAAACTTTGTGAAATATAATTCAACAGTCTCGGCCAAAGATAGGGTAAGTAAGTATTAGTAGGTATTGCACTTGAACGTAAAAAAACGTGAACTGTGAATGCTACAATAACAATAGATAATATAATAACATTGTATTGCTTACCCAGTTTATTGGGAATTTCAACAACACCGAGTTTTTCTATGCAAAACAACAAAACAATCACTAAACAATCACTTTAAAAACAGGTACGCGCACCGCCCGGGCGCACTTTAAAACACTGACTGATTCGAAGGAGATTTCTATCGAAAATCATTCACCGTTGGCTTTGCACTCATTCCTAACTCTATCCTTGTCTTATCAAGGAGCTTTAGCAAACGATAGAACAACGCAGCGATAGTTTTCGCTCCATAATCAGGTATGAAGTGAGCCGCTTCCCGCGTAAAGGGATCTGACCAGATTTAGGCGTTTCACATAAGCGTCAAATTCCCGCCGCGCCTACTATTGGCCAAACACAGATCCGCATAATCTGCCAAAATGGCGCGCCAGGGGATGTGGCCCGCAGGAACTTTTATTATTGTTTGCTTCGTAGCTTTTGAACGCGTGGAGGGGGAAGTGCGCTGTTGGCATCAATCGGTAGCTTGGTTCTTGAAATTTTGTTCGCCATGAGTCAGTTCACGGGTGAGCAGGATGCTTTCGCTGTGCATTAACCTTACGAAAACAACAATTCGTGCGTAATAGCTCCCGAACCGAACGTTACAATGTGTGATCACCTTGCATTTGGTAAATTACAACCAGCGATCGGTTGTAATTTTCCGGCCCAACGCAAGGTGATTACACATTTCTATGTTTAATATCCATTTTGAAAACATATTTTCAAATAAATAGATAAACTTTAAGATAAATTCAAGATAAATTTCATTCTTATATAAGTAACAGAAGCAATGTCTAGCAAAATCAACTCTGTTCCCACTCTTTTTGCCCCACTTTAAAACAACAGAACACACTGACTTTTTAAAAATTTTTGGCGTGCATTCAATATTATCATTTTGAGCAGAAGCAGTGTAAAGTTAGTGACAGCGAGTGACGGACCCTCTTAATATGTCACTCAGAGGCTCAGAGCAATAACTAAAGCATAGAGGGAGCGTCACAAGGAGGAACAAGCGTCGGTGGCTCAACCGGTAACGACTCGGTCCATCTAACCAGAGGTACCGGGTTCAAATCTGGACGGCCAATGTACCAATGAGTTTTTCAAAAACTTACGTACATATCATTACCGATTGCTTTAACGGTGAAGGAAAACATCGTGAGGAAACCTGCACACGCCTGCGAAGAAACTCGAAGGTTGTGTGTGAAGTCGACCAACCCGCACTGGGCCCGCGTGGTCGACTAAGGCCTAATCGCCCTGATTCAGGGTAGGCTCGAGCCCCTCGGTGGGGACGTATATGAGCTGTAATGATGATGAGGGAGCGTCAAAATTACAATATCTCTTCACTACTATTTCTCATTATCGAACATTGTACGGTAAAAAAAGAAAAATATATAATATAAGTATAAGCTTATAGTTACATCGAAACTCCATAATTGTCAAATGGTCACACTTGGTCTCTTTTTATATGACCAATTTGAAAATCCACACAGTTATTGAGTAATTATGTCAACCTTTAGGTGGTAATGTAATGTAGTCGTATATTCCGTCGTGAGTGATGTACATATTTCACATCGATATTTCATATCGATATTTCGAATCTTAATTTCAAGAACGTATCGTGTTCTGTTTTAGCATGCCTTCAATCGTTGCTGTTTGCATCCGTGATTTGTATGGAAATGTTTTGGATTTCAATTTTTTTTAATTTTATTATTATAAAATATTCCAGCTACCTATTATTACTTTCAACTTTACATTACTACTACATAACATTACTTTCAGGTTAAGAAAATTGTTTTAGGACCGTTAACCGAGGATTCTACTCATCATATTTAACAACTTTCCCCGAAGAAAGTTGTTCAGTATGGTGAGTAGAAGCCCCATTTAACGGAACCTGCACCAATTTTGTTTCAGCTTGTATAGTACAAGTATAGTGTCTATCTGAGCTTTGTTTATTTGCAAATAATCAACATATCTGAATTAAACCGCGAACGGACAGACGGACTTGCGAAACTATAAGATTTCCTTGTTATAAAGGAACCCAAAAAAGCAGATAAACAAAAAAATCTAATTGTAACTAAAAATTATTTAAAATACTACTTTAAAATTTGATTTTAATTTTATCAATCCTTTCATTCGATCTCATCCATGGAAAATAATACACAGCAAAAAAAATATCAATATATCTGGTAATTTTGGCACTTTACTAGCATTGCTAAAAAAGTGGACAGCCTTGCATAAAACTAATATAATGAATATCTATCCTGCTTTATCACACTAATTGGGTAATAAGTGTGAATAGTGTAACAAGAATGAATTTTGACGCTCTCTCTATGCTATTGCTCTGAGATAATTATGTCAATACGATCTTTATGATACTTCGGTATTTGACAGTAAGTATCTAAAAAAAATTATAAAATGTTATTCAATAAGAAGCATTTCTCTCCTACATAAGCAATTAAACATATTCCTTTGACATTTCAATCCATTCTCAATTTTATATTTTTTGAAATCACTAAATTAGTTAGTCAAAGACAATGACATCACAAGCAAGTAACCTAACACGAACAATTTCACAGCAAAATGTCGTTTTGCTGTGAAATTGTTCGTGTTAGGTTACTTAAAATTAACTCAAATGACTAGCAGTCAAATACCTGATTATCTATCTTTACGTGAGTCCTCAGGGCAATAACTGCTTTAGTTATTGCTCTGAGCGTGAGTCTAAAATAATTCAAGTCAATACGATAAGTTAGATACGTTATATTGTATTTTCTTTTCTAATTTGGTTGCCGAATATAATTCATTTATCTGTTTCTTTCTTCCTTTATAAAAAAAATGCGCTAATCTGTGTAACAAAAATCAAAAGAATGATTCTAAGTAGGTAGGTTCCATGCCGCCTACAAATATAGCGATTTTTTTTCAATCTTTTATTTAGTTTCATCTGTCCCGGTGTCTGTACTGAAATCTTGCAAGTCAAATTTTGCCGACTTCCCGGTTTTCTACTAAGCTAAAATTTTTCATGCATATGTATATAGCGTGACAATGCAATATTAAAAGTTTGTACCAAAATTTTTTTTAGGTTTTTCTAAAGTTATTATAGCTTGAGGCAAACAAAAAGGAACACCATATCAATATGTGCACGAGTATACTATGATAGCTTAAGGCTTAACAAATAGATACACCCAATATTTGCACGAGTATACTATGATAGCTTAAGGCTTAACAAATAGATACACCAATATGTGCACGAGTATACTATGATAGCTTAAGGCTTAACAAATAGATACACCCAATATGTGCACGAGTATACTATGATAGCTTAAGGCTTAACAAATTGGTACACCATATCAATATGTGCACGAGTATACTATGATAGCGCGAGGCTTAACAAATTGGTACACCATATCAATATGTGCACGAGTATACTATGATAGCGTGAGGCTTAATCTGTTAAGTTATTTCTTCACACATTTCGCCAAATTCTTAATTATCCGTTTTTTTCAGGGCTGAAAACGAGGATTACGCTTTTTTTAGTGAATCTACTTCTATAGAGTATTACAGAGAGAGACATTGCGATTTGTTACAAATTGGTGGATTGCTTGACTCAAAAAGTTATGGTATTGGTATGAAAAAAAGTGAGTAAATAACTTTAGAAATTCCTTAATCAAAAAAACCCGACTGCGTTAAAACTTAACTCCTCATTTTGGCCAGTCGGGCAAAAAATTATCCTATGTCACTCACGGGATCAAGACGAACCTAACGATATCTCATACGTTAAAATTCTTCAAGCCGTTCAGGCTGTAGCAGGGAACATAGAAATCTACATAAATACATACAGTCGAAAAGCATAACCCTCCTTCTGAGGCCGTCGGGTAAATACTTATTTTACAGTAGAAAGAGGATGAAAATACACGGTATAAAAATGGTGTAGGACCCTTCAGTCATCATATTGAAAAAAATTTCCCACGGAACCCACAGTTAATTCTAAAAATTTGAAGAGTTCATTTTTTTGCAATTTCATCAGTTAAAGAAAAAAATTGCTCGCTAATTCTAAAAATTTGAAGAGTTCATTTTTTTGCAATTTCATCAGTTAAAGAAAAAAATTGCTCGCTAATTCTAAAAATTTGAAGAGTTCATTTTTTTGCAATTTCATCAGTTAAAGAAAAAAATTGCTCGCTAATTCTAAAAATTTGAAGAGTTCATTTTTTTGCAATTTCATCAGTTAAAGAAAAAAATTGCTCGCTAATTCTAAAAATTTGAAGAGTTCATTTTTTTGCAATTTCATCAGTTAAAGAAAAAAATTGCTCGCTAATTCAAAAAATTTGAAGAGTTCATTTTTTTTGCAATTTCATCAGTTAAAGAAAAAATTGCTCGCTAAGTCTAAAAATTTGAAGAGTTCATTTTTTTGCAATTTCATCAGTTAAAGAAAAAAATTGCTCGCTAATTCTAAAAATTTGAAGAGTTCATTTTTTTGCAATTTCGTCAGTTAAAGAAAAAAATTGCTCGCTAATTCTAAAAATTTGAAGAGTTCATTTTTTTGCAATTTCATCAGTTAAAGAAAAAAATTGCTCGCTAATTCTAAAAATTTGAAGAGTTCATTTTTTTGCAATTTCATCAGTTAAAGAAAAAAATTGCTCGCTAATTCAAAAAATTTGAAGAGTTCATTTTTTTGCAATTTCATCAGTTAAAGAAAAAAATTGCTCGCTAACAAAACCTATCTAATTTCCATAGTGCATCCTATTTTAGGGCCAGATGAACTAAAAGTTTATCGCCATTTTGTTATGATTAATCATTAGGTATAAGGTTTTTAATTGTAATGATGAACTGGGCAACTCTTTTGTTTTAGATTCTCCGTATAAGAAGTACATTGACAACGCATTACTCGAACTCAAGGACCACGGTGAGATCCAGAAACTGAAAAATCTCTGGTGGAAGGAGAAAAGGGGAGGAGGCAAATGTAAAGTGAGTTGCAGCTGTGATTCTTACTAGCTTATCATGGATTCATGAATTCGCCCACGTGGCGACAGTTTTTAGGGTTTCGAATTCAATTAAATTAAATTCAATATATTTATTCAAAATAGGTGCAAATTACACTCTTTCTGATAGTCATAAAATAATAATAGCAATGTCATTTGTGAAGAATCAATAAATAAACAATAATTACTTAATAACATCAAAATAAAATCCTTGATATAGACCAGATTATGTCATTAGAACATGAAAACAATATGACACGAAAAGTTATATACATAAAAATCATTGAAAGCATTTAACAAGAGTAGGCCAGTTCCCACGGACAGCACCCGGTCACGAGTATAACGCGAGAGTCAGCCATCGCTCCCATCAACCATATTTGAGGGAAAGGAACGACCCGGCTCCCGAAGTCAACAAGGAACCCTTATAATTTCGCCATGTCTGTCTGTCCGTGGCTTACAATACATACAATTATGTCGTCGTGTCAAGAAATTAGTTCCTAAATTCGCTAAGAGATGGCTCTGTTTTTAAAATCAGCGTACGTCAAACTGTCAAATTTCGTTCCGTAATTAGAGGACAGATGGCAACACTGAGTTGAGAAGCCCTATTGGTTGGCTGTCAGTTCGGGGCAGGCACTTTTGGACGGAGCATCGAGCAGAACTGATGTGTCACGCCATCGCTGAGATCACCATGTTTGGACGCCCACGACAGAAATAGTTTAGGACTTGAAGCATAAATCATCTATATCCTTGGGGGTGCCTACTATGGTTTTTCTACATATGTAAATATGATTTATATAGTAATTAGTTGTAGTAAATTAAAACAGTTGTATTTTGTTTTTATTTTATTAACTTAGCGGTCACAGTGACACACTGCGCCTTATAACTTCCCCGAAAAACAGTCAATTCAAAAAAAAAATTGACCTTCCATTTAAAAATGCTCCAAGTTGGTCGACCAGCTGACCCATTTCTATGAAGACTAAACAATTTTTTTGCTATTAAACAAAGTCATAGAACAAAAGTTCAGTAGATAAAGTTCAGTAGTTAAGTAGAAGTCCCAGTTAATGGGATCTACACCAATTTTGTTAAACCTGTATTCACGTAAAGTGTTTCGTTCACCTTGTAATCAACGCTTAAATGGCCCCACAGAAAAAGGGCAACGAAGAACCGAAACAGCTGGGCATGAAGAACATGATTGGCGCTTTCGTGGTGCTAGGCGCCGGCTGCCTCATCGGGTTTGTCATCACCGTTCTTGACATGCTGTGGGCGGTCTTCAAGCGCTCCGTCAAGTACAAGGTCAGAGTAACACACTGCGTCATAATCGACTCTGCATATCTATTCTTGTATAGTTCGTTCGCTCATTTAAATGCATCTTTGATGAATGCCGCGAGCCGGCAGCGGCGACAGTCAAACACTCCGACAAAGGTGCCGCGCTGACTTCAATCGCGATGCCGACAGTGTCTGCGGCGGCGCGGCGCACGGGGCGATTGAACTCAAGGAGTGCTCTTTGAAAGAGTGTTTGTCACTTGCAAGTTATATGAGCCAACGAACTTTACGGTGTGGGGAATAGTTTAAATACCTACTTCATGACCAACAACTTGTTGTCAGGACCACACCTTGTTAAAAGAGAAAACGATGCTTAATCCAAGTCTTACATCTCCTTTCTTAAAGTTATGGAGAGCTATAATCGCTCCGGCAAATCGGTACAAGTTAAGGTTCACTCTATGATAAGAAATATAGGAGTAGTTTAGTTAGTACCACTCTCGTCCAACCCGCCGTCTCCGTCGTACTGAGGGACGTTTTCAAGTCTATGCCGAGGTCAGAATGATTAGTTTGAACATTGAAAATGTTCTTTCGCTCGCTCCGGTAGGGGTACCTTTTTCGGCGAAAGTGTAACTTGGCGATTACATACGATTACAATAAAATTATAATTACGATTTATATATTTTATTTTTTATAAAATAAGAGTGTAAGATATTTGAGGAAAAAAAACGAGTGTGCTTTAGACCACACGACTGAAGTAAAACTTAATCACCGTTCGCGTAACGCATTAACCAGCTTACTCCCCAAGTCAAGCTTGCGTAAAGAAGTTGTACTTCACAATTAAATGCCCGAGTTCTTTTAAGTTTCAACCAATTTCTAAAAAGGAGATTCTCAATTCGACTGTATGTTTTTTTTTATGTGTGTTACCTCAGAACTTCTTATTACTTGTCAATATAATGTTAGAAATGTTGTGGAGAATCTTGAGGCACTCAGTGAAGTACACCTTCATTTTGTTATTATTTAGTAATCTTTCTATTAGTTAACCGTGCTATCCAAGGGATAGACGGCGCGGCGGTTGCTTGGTGTTGCTCTTAGCATCACTCGCGGTCACGTGTAGGGTATTTAGATTTACACCTACGGACGTGTGCAACTCGACTTTCATACACATCTGGAATCAAATGTGCAGGTTTCCTCACGATGTTTTTATTCATCGTTAAAGCAATCTGCAAGTATATGTACGCAAGTTTCAAAAAACTTATTGGTACATTGGCCGTCCGGGTTCGAATTATTTAGAAATGAAACTTTTATATGTAAGTAGTAACCGATTTTTTTATTTGTTTTTATTCGTTTCCGTACCTCAAAAGGAAAAAAAAACAGAACCCTTATAGGATCACTTTGTTGTCCGTCTGTCTGTCAAGACCCTTTATCTCAGGAACGCGTGGAGGTATCGAGTTGAAATTAAAACCATATTACCCCTTGAAACTGTGAAAAAATCAAACTGCTAAGTTGACGTTAAAAAAAGATACGGCCGTTTATGCCGCAAATAACATATATTTCGACACCCTCAAGGGAATCAAAACTGTTAAGGTATTTTCCGTTGACCTAGAACTATGAAATTTGGCGAGTAATACCGTCTTATACTACAATTATAGGGAAAAAACTGTTGTAATTAAAAATAAAGTCTTTATTTAAAGTACGTAATCAAATAAGCAAGGAACTGTGGTTCAAAGTTTGAATTGATATAACCATGTCATGTAGGGTATCATAATATGTATTGGCACAAATTTAAGCAGATTTTTAATTATTTTTATGATGTATATAGTTTTCGATTTATAATTTTTAGGGTTCCTTGCCAAAGATGTGGCGGTACGGAACCCTCGGTGAACGAGTCCGACTCGAACTTGCCGGTTTTTTGTGTTGATTTAAAACTATACATTTGTAATGTAAGCAAATTTAATTATAGTCTTTATTTAAAGTAAATAATCAGTTATGCAAGGATCAGCCAAGAATCCTAGACTGTGGAACGGGGCGGACCAAATTATGAATTGAGTTAACCGTGCCATGTGGGTATCGTATGAAAGGGCTTCATTGGCACAAGCTTGAACAGATTTTTAATGATGTATAGTTTCCGATTTATTTATTTAAGGTTCCTTATCCAGAGATACGGTGGTAGGGAACCCTCGGTGAGCGAGTCCACTGGTACTTGGCTGGTTTTTCTCATTTGTTATTGATGGTCCAGTGACTAAATAAAAGACAAACAACCGTTTCTCTTCACAGACGGCCTTCAAGTACGAGTTAGTTGAAGAGTTAAAGTTCGCGATCAAGTTCAGCGGTGACATTAAGCCAGTGAAACGACCGCCTTCGTCTGAGGGTAGCTCTGAAGCTCTAGCCGCGGCTGCGGAACCCGAGGCGCGGGACGAACTTGGATCCCTTCGGTCGGCTCCAACTGTTCGCTCGGGGCGTTCCACTTCAACCAGCAAGAGCACTCACTCCCACCGGTCTCGACACTCGTCCAGGAGTTTGAGTGTCGCTTTTGCTAGAAGAAGACAGTATGAGTAGAGATTATGTACTTATTCAATTTTATAGATATACTAGCGTTTGGCTGCAGCTTCGCCCGCGTTAGACTCATTGTTTTGTTTGTTTGTAAACTCTTTGTTGCATTTAAAAACTAAAAAGTGAATAAAAGAAAAACAGTATACCAAAGGCGGACCTATCCCTTTCGCGATCTCTTCCAGTCAACCTTGGAATGCTGAGAGGATGGTTTTCTGAGTTTCTTAGAGCTTGTGTGGTGCGTGGGAATCAGTATTTGTTTAAGGCTGTAATATTACAGATTTTCGTTATTTTTAATGTCAATTACTTCTAAACGATATAAAACCCAAGGTTGACAAAAAATACACTTATTGTTGATGATGTTCCTTAAAGTAAAAAGCTATTAGAAACACGAAAATCCCTAAGCTAGATCTATACCGTTACTTTCAACTCTAGTTATGACATTTTGCAGTATAAATTTAAAAAAAATATACAACAATATTTGTTACGATAATACAAAGTGAGTAATGTTATTATTTTTTTAAATTTCATTGTACTTTTTGATTGAAACAAAAAACCATTGAAAAAGTGAAAAAATGTGGTTATTTTCTTTACTCTTTACACATACAGAAAAAGACAGTGACATCTGTTTCAATAAATATCTCGCCCAGGAATTTTTCTTGGACAAAAACCGCCCTACATATATCTAGCTACATTTGATTTCGTTAT
Organism: Coleophora flavipennella; assembly: GCA_947284805.1. Lineage (NCBI taxonomy): Eukaryota > Metazoa > Arthropoda > Insecta > Lepidoptera > Coleophoridae > Coleophora > Coleophora flavipennella. Next base: position 1,111,305 of record OX369273.1, read on the forward strand.
TGTATGTTAATTTTGTGTATTATTATAATTATAAAATATTATTTCATAATTTTGAATGAATTTATTTTTGAAGACTTTTTTAGTTTATTAAACTTTAATTTTTCATTTGTTGTTTTAAAATAATCAGTAATCAATCACACCAAGTATGAAGCTTGTATACTGGTAGGTGTTGTCGTTATTACTAGGGTTTTCAAATACCCGACAATTTTGGATACCCGGGTCTCGGGTACATTTTTTAAAAATACCCGGGTATACCCGGGTACCCGGGTATTCTTGTATTTTTGTGAAACTGGAAAAAAACTACAAAGATATCAAAAATCTACTTTTATTACGATAATTACCAAAAAATATGTAAAAGAAGACAAAGGGCAATTCTCGCCCTATGTCTTCCTTTACATATTTTTGGAGTAAACTGTTACTCAGGGGGCTCTTTCTAAATAATCTCACTATTTTTCAAGCATCTTGTAATGCCTGTTTAAAATCGATTTGGATAATTATTTCTGAAGCTTCATTATAAATAAATAATAATAAATAAATATTCTGGGACAACTCACACATGGTCATCTGGCCCCAAAGTAGGATTCCCTGTGTTATGGGTACCAGAGACTGATATACATACTTATATACGTTTAAATACATACATATATAGATATAATTTAACACCCAGACACAGAGCAAACAAATCTGCTCATCACACAAGTGCTTGCCCTGGGTGGGGATCGAACCCACGACTCTCGGATCAGTAGTCAAGGGCACTAACCACTGAGCCACAGAGTCAGTCGTTTTCTTCGCTGTCGCTAGATAAATCATCATTTTCTCCTCCATCATGTTGAATTTCTGAATCAGAATCGATAGGACCTTCATCGTCTGCCTCATTTTGCTTTGTATATATTACATCTATTACAGCCAAGGGTATTGCATAATTCAAACGTAGCACCATTTTCGTTGGACATTCTCTCCCAAATTTTTGCATAACAGCAGCGCCATCTGTACTACTAGCCAATACGTGACGTTGCATGCTTAAACCAAATTCGTGTAAATGTTTCATGACTATACTTTTTACTTCCTCTGCGCCACATTTGCCAGGTATGAAAACAAGACCTAGATTGTATTTTCGCCCATCGTTTACATGTACGTTGAGGTTAAAGTATCGACGGTTTTTGAGACTTGTCCACTCGTCTAGGCTCAAACTAAATCGTTGACCAGATTTTAACAAAATCTGTAGCTCTTCAACCACACTTGACTTTTCTTCTTCGTATTGCTCGTAAACTAGTTCCATCACTTTTGCCTCACTTTTTGAAAGATGCAGCTGTTTTTGACTAAAAGCTTCACGTATAAATTAACTCCGAGTAACGGCGCGTATAGTAATGCATTTTGCTGCAGGCGTTTTGTCTACCAACGCGCATATATCAAAATTACCCGAGACCCGGGTACGTCCGTTGTTTGTACCCGGGTACCCGAAGTATCAAATACCCGGGTATACCCGGGTCCGGGTACCCGGGTAAAAACCCTAGTTATTACGATAGAACAAAAACCAAAAAAAAAAACGTTGAAATAATAATCCCTTCTGGGTATATTTACCTTTAATTTTTTGCCATGTTTTATTAGTATTTTGTCAGGTGAGTATAAAAATTTCAATTTTTTTATCATTTTAGCGAAGTTGTTTAAGAATTGTTCATGTTTTCTTAAGTAGATGATCTATGTAATTTAGTAAAATTTAAGTAACTTTATCTTTCTTTTGTTGAGAAATAAAGTGTTTTTATTCATTTATGAAAGTTGGTACCTTATTTGCTTTTAACTGTACAAATATGTACAGGGTGTAAAAAAATGTAGTACGACCCATTAACTGGGGTTCTACTCATCATACTGAACAACTTTCCTTAAGGAACCCATTAAATATTCGTAAAAAAATTAGAGCCTCTATACAAAAATGCACAAAATTGGTCGATCATTTGATCGATTTGTATGAAAAGCCATCTAGAACAAAATTTGTTCAGTATGATGAGTAGAAGCACCGAATAACGGAATTTTATATATACTCTGTATATTAAAAGTCGATGTGTCTAAGTATATTTGTATGTATCCCTATGGACTCCAAAACAGCTAGAGCGATTTTAATAAAATTTTCAGGGAATCTTCAGATTAGCCCTTCACTAAACCTTATAACCTTACGTAGATACGAAACTGATAAAACTAAAAATAAGTAGGTACAAATAATGTATGGTGCACAGAATTTAATAATGAGTACGTGACACCGAGGGATGTACACACTCGCAACCACCGCCACCTGGACAGGCTCCTGCCGGTGCGGCGTAGACTCGCTTAGTCCGGTAAGACGACTCATGTGTTGGGGCCATCAGTCTACAACAAGCTGCCGACTCACATCACTGGAGCTCCCACACAGGCAAGCTTTAAAGCAAAGTTAAAGCGTTGGCTTCTCGAGCACACGTTTTACAGTTTGAATGAATTCTTAAATTTAAAATAACATTATCATTTGATAAGTATTTTTTTTTGATATGACATATTATTATTATTTTGTATTGATTGAATGTTTTCACTATCCAGTATTTAAATTTAATGTTGAAATTTAGTATTTTAATATTTTTATTTTGTATTTTAATGTAATGTTTAAATCGAAATTGACGTGTAAATATTGTTTATCAATAAATGATTATGATTAAGATTAACTTCAATAGATCACTTTAACATCATGATAACACCAAAACTTTTAGTAGATTCCTAAGTATATATATATATACGTAAACATACGGGTAGCACATTTGGTGTGCGACACTCTGTCTTGTGCAACATACTAACTGTCTTATGTTTGTTAGCCGCTTACATGAACCTCATAGTTTTGATATAAGAAGCCACTAGCTATTTCCCGCGTCTTAACCCGCGTGGACAACGTTTCTATGACTTTTCAAGGGTGCGCAGTGCGCAAGCCGCAAGCGGCTCGCGAGCGTGGAAAAAGTAGCCTATGTTTTAATCCAGGTCCTAATCTGTCTACCTACCAAATTTCAGCCAGATCGGTTCTGTAGTTTCTGCTTGAAAGAGTAACAAACATACTTCCATACATTCTTACAAACTTTCGCGTTTATAATATCAGTAGGATTAGACCAGAGCGTCCTCCCGAGTGTGTCGGCCTACAGGTACTTACCATCTTTCGCGATACCCAATTAGCTTACTAAATTATACTCATTACTTACGTCGACCATCCAGCATCTCGTGAAAATGGCGGAAAAAACAATAAAGAAATACTTAAACAATTCAAATTGGTATCATTCTGTTTACCATTTGTTTTACACCTTATGCACTTTGATTTGGCAGATTGATTGATGGATAAATTGAACTAACATTGTCCGGTAAAAATCAACTTTAAGACTAATGTTTAAGTCCAATAGCTTAATATCAGGAGGTTGCGGGTTGGATTCCCGGCGGAGTCAAATTTGATAACTCTGTTTGGTTGGTGGAAGGGCCGAGTTCTAAGCCCGCCTGGCTAGCTAAGTAAAAACTATTGTAATATTTTAATAGATCAACCTACTATCTTATCGAAGTCTCGCCACCAGACATCAATGCTAACAACATTCCGGCTTAAAGATAAGATAGCCAGTTCCCCATTGCGTTAGGGAATCTTCGTAAGCCCGCTTCCATCTTCAAGGGCTTACCAATTGTGAATTTTTAAAAAACCCATCTATGTAACTATAAATTTACAAATTATTTACATGAGAGTTTGGTCGACCTTAATATTTAAGAATCTCTGTACTTACCTCTTACTGTGAAAGGTAGGTATTGGTTGAAATAAGGTTTAAATGCTGTAAAAAGCATATTTACTGCATAAATATTTTTTTTAAATTAATAAATTTTAGTACTTTCCTTTTTAATAACACACCTTACATAATTAATTTTTAAATCGTTATCTTCATCACTAAAAAACACACGTTTGCCCTTCAGTCTTCAACTAGGAGTCGGTACATAGTTTAAAAAGTGAATCGGCAATTTTATACTTAAACCCCCGTTTTATTTCAGTTTCTCTCGTTTTCGTTCCTTAGTAAAAAAAAAAATATGAAAAAATTGACGTCAAGGGCTTAGCAATAATTGTGGATAAAAAAACGAAATAGTAAAGTATACAATTTTTATTGACACATCTATTAAAGTCGCTGAGTATTTTATTTAAAAGACTGTTTTTTTTATAACATAACATAATTTTTCATACAAATCGATCAGCTGATTGGCCGGTTTTGTATGAAAAATCCAAAAAAGATCACGATATCAGCAAAGTTGTAGAACAAAATTTGTTCTGTTTGACGAATCCTTAAAGTATCACTGCACCTTTATGTTACACCCTATATATAAAAAGGTGAATTAGTGAGTCAGTTCCTAGAGAACTCTTGATAATGTGATGAATCATTTAGTGCAGTGGCCAAGACATCCTGCCGTCTCGTATTTATCGACAACGTCCCCATTTCTAGGCGAGTGGAATAATTAGCTATGACCTCAAGTGCCCCTGTAGTGCTTAATCAAATGACTTCATTACTGAACCCTCTTCAACTTGGACACTTCATATCAGCGTCTCTGGCTAGTTCCGTCCGTATACGAGTAACGAGCTCACATTTTTCAAAAAACCCTCTTGACAGCCCTAATTAACGCTGACATATTATCGCACGGGAGACAAGAAATGACCTGCAATTTGGTTTTCTTCCAGAGTTATTATTATCTATTAATTACCTTTGGGTTTCCATTAGATGGCGCAGTGTTAGACCACTCGCTTTTCATCGGGAGGTTGCGGGTTCGATTTATAAGATTGGTTGTTGTTACGGCATTTACTGATAACCAGTTCTCCATTGCGTTAGGGAATTTTTATAAGCCCGCTTCCATATTCGGCACTAGCTTTTGCCCGCGGCTTCGCCCACGAGGACATAGCTTTTATGACTCCTTTTGAGGGTGAGTGGTGCGCGAGCCGCAATCAGCTCGCAAGCGTGGACATGAGTTTTCACCAGGTACCTCAGGAACTGTATCGGGCTTTTCGGATTAGCAGTCTTTGTCACTTCCCACCCCCTCAACAAATTCTATACAAAAAATCACTTTAATCCGTTGCTCCGTTGCGACGCCACCGACGTGCGCGAGCGTAGTAAACAGTTGTCCCCAGATCCCTCGGGAACTATGTCAGGATATACTTATTAGTAAATTATATCATTTTCCACCTTATATCTGTGCGAAAAATCACACTAATCCATTTTTTCGTTACGATTTTAAATAAAACGAACAAAGAGTATTGTTTTAGTTTCCTCAGGAACTGCATCGGACTATGATAATTTCCACAGATAAAAGGTTGACTATTTTATTCCCAGTGATACAGGCTACCTGCATGCCAAATTTCATTAAGATTGATAGAGGTGTTGAAGTGTGAATAGGTAACAAACAAACAAACACATTTTCACATTTATAATATAAAGTAAGGATTTCTAAATCTTAAATAAAATTATAGAGCGTCGGTGGCAAAACGGTTAGGGCCACTACCTCCTGTCCGGAAGGCCGTGGTTCGAATCCTGCCACTTACCAATATCTATACGAATATCGATTTCATACTGGTATGTACGTTTATCCGACGCTCTTACGGTGAGAGAAACATCGTGAGGAAACCTGCACACGCCTGCGAAGAAATTCGAAGCTTATGTGTGAAGTCAATCAACCCGCAATGGGCCCGCGTGATCGTCTAAGGCCAGATCGCCCTAACTCAGGGCAGATCGAGCCCCTTGGTGGGGACGTATATAAACTGATATGATGAAATATTATCAAAAAACTAATTCAAATCATTATAGGTATCAATCTAGTAATAAAATTTCCTAACAATATTAATATGGGTCAAATCCTCGAGTCGTATCAGCTCCAAAAGAGCCCAAGACGCACTTCTCGTTACCGCGCTGGGTGGCAATAGACAACCTTAGCAGCAGGTAGGACCTCACGTCACATCTCCTCTCTCGAAGGCGAAGGCCAATCTTCTTTATGAAGGCAAAGGCCTCTGAGGGTTCAGCAGCCGGTTGTCTCACAGACCAGCGGCACAAAGCAGTAATTTGCCTCCAAGACCGAGTACTTATTATGCTTCTTTCTCACCGCAAATTGAGCAGCAGTACCGTACGGGTGAGGAGTGAGGCAGAAAAAGTGGCTTCCCAAAGCAGACACGTTCCTCTCTGCCATAGCACCTGTTTAAACCCTCCGGCCTTTTGCCATCAGATCGACTAAAGCCCGGCCGGCGGCTGCATCAAAGATGGAATATTCCATCTGGCCGAGACCAGTGCCCTCCGAGTGAGGTCATTAAGGAATTGGTGACGTGGTAATCTTCACAAACACGACTGCAACTCAGTGAGTGATGGCCAATTGCCTCCACCGAGGACCCGCAAATACATTGATGAGGTTCACAGATATTGATATTGCAGGCGGAGAGCAACTGCCACACGCAAATAGTCGCCGTCAGAAGAGTTCCCATATCTGTGCCTCCTGTTAAAATATGTTAAACTCGATTTATGTGTTTTTATTTTTTTACACGATTGGAATCTGTAAAAAAATACCTCTCTGTTCGTCTATGAAACACATCGCTACGTACCATAGTTCCAGAGTTTAAAGTAGCGTATTCTGAAAAATACATAAAAGAAATCCACTCAAAAGTATGAAATAATATTTTAATGTTTTAATACAACTTAAGCGCGTTTTATTATCCCTGCAGTGCCATCTATTGACATTCTGCTACTATGATTATAATGTTTGGTATGTGTAGCTAATATATAGAAAAAAGTACTCTTTTGTTATTATTGTATGTATCGATAGATAAATTACCCACGGGACCTCTTTAGTTTTCTGGGATAAAGAATACCCGACTATACAATGATGGTCAAAACACCCCATCCCTATGTAAAGGTTTCATATTGTTACGTTGAGTCATTCTAAAGTTACAATTTTTTGCATTCCTGTAGGAACCCTATTTTTTTTGGGATTCACAATGTCCCAGTTTTAGTTCGCGATAAGGGTAACAACATGTAAAATTTGATTGTAATAGGTCAAGCCACATTTGCGTGGTGAGCCACTCTATAAATGAATACTTTTGATTTTCCTACGGGAACTCTTGAATTTTCTGGGATAAAAAGTATCCTATATGTTAACCCGGGCTATAAGAAACCACCATACAAAATTTCATCAAAATCGGCCTGGTAGTTTGTGCGTGATGCGCGAACATACAGACAGACAGACAGACAGACAGACAGACAAAAATTCCAAAAGTTGTTGTTTTGGCCTCTGTATCGTTAGTAATGTCCACCACAGTTATTATTTTCCAAAAATATTTCATGTACAGACACGGCCCCGTTACAGTTTTATTATATTATAGATTATCGTAGTGAGATGATGAATCAGAAACGAGGAGATCCGTAAGAGAACCAAAGTAACCGACATAGCTCTCAGAATTGCTAAACTTAAGTGGCAGTGGGCGGGGCACATAGCTCGTAGAACAGATGGCTGTTGAGGTAGTAAAGTTCTCGAGTGGCGACCGGAGGCAGGCCTCCCACTCGGTGGACCGATGACCTGGTGAAAGTCGCGGGAAGCCGCTGGGTTCGGGCAGCGCAGAACCGGTCGTCATGGAAATCCTTGGGAGAGGCCTATTTCCCAGCAGTGGACGTCCTTCGGCTGATAATAATATGATGATCAAGGGATTTAGTAATTATGGATTAAATACATTTAGAATCACTTATGATTTAACTGGTAATAAAAAAAACAGCTGACTTTGTGAACTTGAACTCTTTTAATAGCCATTGCAGTTCTATCTTCAACAAAGAATCGCCATATCGTAAATAAATAATTCTTAATTTCAAATACCTTAAAAACCTAAAAGTCTTTCAATACCTACACGGGTAAACAGGAATTACCCCTACGCCCACCAGTGGGTGAAGTCAGTGGGTGCACGGGTCGCGAGCGACTAGTTCTTCTAATCTTCATAGCCTGGCACTGGCCGCACTGAATTTCCTCATCCTAGCCATCTGAACAGCATTGCTCTGCCGGCGGCTATGCATCGTGTGACGAGAGTGCGTCGATTTCTCAGACCGAGGCGTTGGTGACGGGTCTTCGGGAACATTGTGTTCTACATCTTCATCCAATTTATTTTCTTCCCCCTTTTTGGAGCCCTCTGAACCACTGCTTGAAGGTTCCCGATGGCGAACCGGTTTGACATCGCCACTGAAGCTGAACACGAACTTCAGTTCTGCTTTTAATTCTTCTTTAAACGATACCTGCAATATTTAATATTTATTTTATTTTTAACCGCCTCCGTAGCTCAGAGGAAAATATCGTAGTCAGCTCAGCCGATTTTTGCTGGGCATTTTCGTGCGATTTGTAGAGTGACCATGAGTTAGACAAAAGAAAATGTAAAGCATAGCTTACCTTAAGAGTGGTACTGTTCAAATATCGCAGAGAAGCGAATCATCTGTTGGTAGGGAAAGGGGTCACACTCGGTCATGCAACTCTGGTGGAAGAAAATATCATTCTCATTACTAAACTTATAAACTAACAAGCTTTTGCCCACGGCTTCGCCCGCGTGGACATAGTTTTTATGACTGTCTTTGAGGGCGAGTGGTTCGCAAGCCGCAAGCGGTTCGCGAACGTGAACATGAGCTTTCTCCAGATCCTTCGAGAACTATATCAAGCTATTCTGATTAGCAGTCTATGTCACTTCCCACCCCCTCAACCAATTCTATACAAAAACTACTTTAATCAGTTGCTCCGTTGCGACGCCGACGTACGCGAGCGTGGAAATGATTTTTCCTTAGATCCATCGGGATGTATGTCAGGATATGCTAGCTAGTAAGTTGTGTAATTTTTCACCTTCTCAACCATCTCTGTACAAAAAATACATTTTTTCGTTGCAATGTTAAAGAAATTAACCAAAATAGAGTATTTTTTCAGTTCCCTCAGGACCTGCATCGGACTTTGCTATTTTCACGGGAGAAAAAGCAGCCACAGGTTACCTACTTGCCAAATTTCATAAAGATTGGTCGAGGTGTTGAAGTGTGAAAAGGTAACAAACAAACACATTTTCACATTTATAATATTAGTAAGGATATCAGAAGCAGTTTGATTAAAGAATTTATAAATTCTACCTCTAGCTAAACTTATTTCACTGCCCATGTCAACTGCTCTAAAGGGAAAATAATACATAGGAACGAAAGCTATTTGCGACCAAGGAATACATTACACCGGATATGAATTTGTTCATAGGTGATACTTGTTGATTTATTTACAATGTTTGGATCAGTGTGGCATATATTGAAGTGGAAAATTAATAAAACTAGTGAACAGCTTGTCATCTTGTATGGATTTAAGTGTTGGGCAACTACAGAGGAGACGACTATATGCAGCGGAAACGAGAGTGCTAATGTGGGTGTATGGAGTAAGAAGGATGGAAAAGTTCCAGAATGACTAATACTTATGAGGAAGTTTAAAAATAGCATCAATAACAGAGATTGTCTTGGTTTGTACATGTAATAAGGAAGGTTAAAAGGCATGTGACAAAAAGGGTAAAAAGTATGATTGGATTGGTATGAAGGGAGAGGTCTTTCTCTCAACATTTACTTTAGAAGACCAAAGAAAAGATGGATTGACTATATGTAGGATGATATGAGTAAGAAAAAGGTAAATGTTGAGATGACCGTAAATAGGGTCTTAAATAGAAAAGAAAAAAATATTGTGCTGACCGTAAATAATAATAAGGAACGGCTATCTATCGGCATTTCACTTGGAAAAACTAAAATGCAATCGGCGCACAGTTTTAATACAATACCTTCTCTTTTCTGGATATGTTCCAGACATCAATGAGCATTTCTGCGAATGCGCAAATGACGGCCATACTAGACCCGCCAATCAGCACGATGAAGACTCCACCGACGTTGGCAAGAACTAGTGGTTGGGCTTCACCACCACCCGCATCGTCATCCTATTAAAAACATTATCTCTACTGCATTTAAACGTAAAAAGGTTCTGTTTTTTCACCTTATCACTATGAAATGGAGTCCAAAAGTGAATATGCAGAACGTTTGGTATTAGTAAAGTTATAAAGGGAAGCAAGAACGTGACATGACTTAAATTAGATGATTTTCAAACTTTGTTTGTATTAACGCTCTTCGGAAAATACCGATATTGAAATTCACTGAAAGACTATTGTAACAAAAATAATGGTAAGGGTTTATAATACTCAGTTACGGGTTTGTTACACGATACGTAAGATTTAGTTAGAGGATCGGGCCTAAACGGAGTTTTAAGAAAAAAATATTTTTTTGGGGTAAATTGGAATATATGTATTTAATAATTTTTCTAAAAAAAGGAACAATATGCTAGAAAAAAGATGTACTTTGGATGACCGTGCTGTTATAAAACAATAACATAATTCATATCTGGATAATCTAAATTGACAATTATATTTGATTAAAAATGGCTATTCTAATAGAATGCCGGTAGGCAATGATCGTCGCCCTCCCCTTGGTATTTAAATAAGTAACCAAGCACTAAAATAACAAAAGAATTAAATATCACTTGGGTCTGAATTACCCCACCGTTCTAAAATACACTTACTAGGTACAAAACAAATTTAAAATTTAAAACTAATAGCTAAATTGTTAAAAACCGTAGGTAGGAAATCTTCTAGGACGGCCAATGGCCAGAAAGTCGCTCGGGATCAAGGATTAATTCAGAATTTACTTCCCTTTAGGCAAGCAGCTGGGCGGGTAGTGTGGCGAAAAGACTGGCTGGTGGTTAGCGCAGCTTTATCTCAGGATCATTCTTGGATCGGAGGAATTTTTGGGGACGTCAAACTCGCAGGGGGAGTGAAAGACCCACTGAATAAAATAATGGGCCTCAACGAAAAATAAATATAAATCCGAATTTAAACACCCATAACAATCAACATATCACGGTCATCTTTTCTTTTTTCCTCATGTTAAAAGGTAACAATCATTTTCAAATTAAATTTTCATAGACGAACAAAACCAAAAGAGAATTTAATTATGAAACGCAAAGCAAGAAGAATGACTTCGAATCGAACATTTTTTGCGTTTCACTATGTTACATAGAATCTCCAGCTAATTGTAAGCCCTAGTGATAATTTTTGAAGTGAAAACTTCTTTAGCGGCGTTGTGCACTTTTTTGTAATGGGTAAAAAATGTTAAACTCGCTTCAGGACACGTGACCTGATCGAAAATTCGTAAGACGGATGGTTCAAGTTTTCACTTCTGCCGGTACTCCCGGAGTGCAACCCGGTTTTTTTTTATCCTTACCGCACAGGCACCGCCACCTCTCTTCTCTGTCCACCACTTTTCTTTCATTCTCGTGAGTTTCCCTTCCTCCTGTAGCTGCAAGATTGATTCACTCATTGGCTGGCGGTAAGGAGAATCTAAAAAATAAAGGACCAGTCATAGTACCTAATCAAAAAAGAGTGACAGAGTACATAAATCCATAATACGTCTCTTTTAATTATTACCAATAGCTCTTAGCAAAATTAGATTTAAAAAATCTTAAAAAATAGTTAATACAACTTATTTTTCTTCATAGCTATTCCAATGAGATAAAAACAATAAAAAACAGTTCATACAACTTACTTTTCTTCATAGCTATCCCATAACCCTTACTGTCAAGTAGGCCACCAACTTGTGCTACATCACAGTTTCTTTCAACCATGTATTCGATGGATGTGGATTCCATCAAGAAAGCATAGTTTTGGTTTTTGACTCTAGAAAAAAACATTATGAATATCAATAAATAGATTTTCTAAATCTATGAGCTAGTTTTTTGATCAATTACAATTTACCTTTCAAGTCCTTCATCATTCGAAGAAGTTTGTTCTTCAGGATGATTATCCATGTATTCACACATTTTTTGATAAAGCAAATTATCGGATTCCTAAAAAAGCAAAAAAATAAAAAAAGATGTTTGAAAATATATTCTCTAATCGTGTTAGCCATTTTTTACCTTGAAGAAGCTGTACGTAGCACCATTTTTTTTCGCACCATAAGTAATGTCATACGGATTGTTTGCTAAATCAGTAACACTTTTGATGGCGTAAAACTTAGATTCTACAGTCAAAAATGCAGCGAGGTTAGCAGTATAGGAAGAAACCATGATCAGAGCAAAAAACCACCAAATACTGCCTGCTGTTCGGGTTGACACTGCTCTGAAACAGAATAACAAAATTGCTTAAATACCACTGAAATGACTAATACATATAACAAAATAGTTGCTGAAAGATTTTTAATTTATACTAACATAGGTGCAATTTCAGAACCTTGAGTAAGAATACTGCCAAGTGTAAACCAGAATGCATTGGGCAATGTGAACTGGTTATCTAATGTTTCAGGTTCTTCTATACAAGGATATGGATTTTGCCATTCCTCGGGTGCTACTCTTCCAAGGAGAAATATAAGAAGCGACACGCCGATATAGGCTCCTGCTACCCAACCCCAGACCTGCAATAAAACTTTATTTCCATTACATACCTAGCTATTTTTCAAATAGGCATGACACAATTCTAGGTAATGAGAGATCCACGTACCTCTAAAGAAAATGGAGATATAAATGAAAATAGATTTGGTGGCTGCTTAGTAGGCTTCTTGTAAAGAATTGTTATTCCCAAGTTCAGGAAAGGGCTCGTGAAATCCACTGCCTTTTGCCGGGCTGACGTTATTGTTAGGTCTGTAATTGCGAAATCTACTCTCTGAAAATAAGATCGTTAATCACCAGCCGGAAGTCCGTCACTGTTGTAGATAGGCTTACATCAATCAAACTCGTACCTACTCATAAATATTTTTTGGTTTCCCTACTAGGTAACGGGACCCTATTACTAAGCTTGCGCTGTCAGTCCGTCTGACTTTTAAAATCATGATAGGTAGCTGGCTTAAATATTCACATAGTATGTCATTTGACTATAGATTTATGGAAAAGTTTTACAGATTTATAAATAATAAATACTTTACACACTCAATTAGTAAATTATTATAGAAGATTTAATAGCATATATTAAAAACAAGAATGGGGTAGAAGCAGAGATTTGTTACCATAGATGGGTTATGCACTAACCAACAACATTTGAAAATCGAAGCCATTTACACACACAATGTTAAAGGTAGTTCCCTTCCGTTGCACCGAATGTTACTAAGAAAAGAGATGCCAATTGGCATCTTTTTTTTGCTACACTTTTTAGACGCATGTAACCTATCTACCTCCCCTTATAAATAGCATATCTCTGGGTAGAAGATATCAGTTTTTTTTTGCTCTTTCGTAAAAATGTTTATAATATATACAAACATGAAACTGATTGTAATTATAGTACTAACCCTAAAGTAAACGAACAAATCCTTACTTAATATTATAAATGTGAAAATGTGTTTGTTTGTTTGTTACCTTTTCACGCTTCAACGCCTTGACCAATCTTTATGAAATTTGGCATGCAGGTAGCCTGTGTCACGGGGAAGGACAAAAGCTACTTTTTATCTCGGAAAAATAGCATAATCTGATGCAGTTCCTGAGGGAACTAAAAAAATACTCGATTGTTGTGATTTTTTGCACAGAGATGGTTGAGTAGGTGGGAAACGACATAATTTACTAATCACCCTTAAAGACATACATAAAAACGATGTCCACAAAAGCTAGTAATAAATAATAACCAGTCAAGTGTGAGTCGTACTCACGCTAAGTAATCCAAACTGATTGAGAAAAAATATCGATGTCTTTTGTTTGGAATTAATAGGTACTAGTCCAGCTCATACAGTTTTAAATCCACATTGCAAAATATGCACTTTTATCAAAGTAATCAGATAATAATATATACAAGCGGTCTACCAGAAGATAGATTCCAAAGAATATGCACAAAGTCATCCAAATTAATGTAAGTGATAGTTACACCATCCATGACTTTTTCCATCATGCCATTCCATTTGCCAGTATCCTTATTCAGGGTGCCGTAGACGCCATCAGCTTGTATCTCGAAGGTAAAGTTGAATTCATTCATTTTTGCTAATTCTTCTATAAGCTCTATACCGAAACCTTCGTACCGATCGTTGCCTTCTAACTTGACTGAAGACTCTTTGAGCATTCCATATGGAGCACTCTGTAATGTTATGGGATTTATAGGCACAAAGTATCATTTCTAAAGAAATAAAGTCAAAGTAATCATTACGATGTGTTCGTACCAATGCAGTCAGAACAATGAAATGTTTTCCTTTCATTGAATCAGAACCTTCTTGTTCAGCCGGAGGAATAATAGTTCTTCTTTGTACTAAACCATCTTCGGCGTTCCATGTTGCTACCTAAATAAAATCTTAATTGTAAATATGTAAAAAAATGCCTTCATCTTTCCTTCATTATAGAGAATCGGTCTTTTTGACTAACTCGATCTTCAAGGCGAGAGTGAATAGACATCATTTAAGATTGCGTGTACTATCCTCGACTACATCATCACTGCCATCACTAGAGATATAGTCAAACGCACTCAAATTTGTAATAAAAAATAAATAAATTAGTAATTAAAATAAACTTTATTTGTGCTTAAACTAATTACCTTTTCAAAACCATGACCCATGACCTCAAGAACATCTAATTCAAATTCAGATCGGAAACCATCTTCGTTAAATTTTACTATACCAGTAAGACCTTCAATTTCCATCTAAAATTACAATAATTTGTATTATATTATTCATCATACATAACTATGCCTTACATTAATCAAAATGATATTTAACTTGATACTTACTGCTCTAACTATATTTACAATAGTTGATCCATAACTCCAGTTGTTACCAGTATCACAACCTACTTTGGCACCTTCTTCAAGCCCCATAGCATTTAAAGCTGAAGTGTAGAGTGCCACAGCATCATAAAGCAAAGCTAAATTAAAATAAAGGCCATTTTCTTCAATAGCATTCTCGATTTGGCCTTCAGATAGTTCTGTAACTTTCTCGTTTAGAGACTTTACGAAATTTTGAATGGATTCTAAATTAGGATCAAAGAATCTAACTCCTGGAAGAAAGGAAAATACAACCCGTTTTATTAAACAAATAAAAAATTAAAGATATAAAAAATTGCGTAGGTAGAAATGTACCAGTGATATTAGAACCACCATGTTTATACGGCTCTATGTCGATAGTTTGTAAGTCAGGGTCCATAATGACATAGCTGTGGTCATCGGACATGATGCCGACTTGCTGGGCCTGTGTCAGTAATTGCACCAAATGCTCACGACTACAGTCGACAAGGTAATTAACCGAACCTGACGCTTTGATAGTTTTCAGCTCCGCCCTGGAAACATGATTGATTGGGTTAATTAAGTTACCCGTGATTAGGTACTTCTTGGGTTCAGATTTGTTTTTTTTATAAGTGTAAACCTTTAAGATATAAGAGGATAAAAGCTGCTTTAAAAACCACTTGCATTACATTAGTCATATCAGCTCTTGTAGGTCCCCACCGAGGGGCTCGAGTCTACCCTGAATTAGGACGATTGGTCCATAGTCGACCACGAGGGCCCAGTGCGGGTTTGTCGACTTCCCACACAACCTGCGAGTTTCTTCGCAGGCGTGTGCAGGTTTCCACACGATGATTTTCCTTCACCGTAAGAGCATCGGATAAACGTACATATGAAATCGAAATTCGAAGTCACATTGGTACGTGGCGGGATTTGAACCACGACCTCCCGGACAGGAGGCGGCGGCCCTAGTCGTTACGCCACCGACGCTTATTACATTAAATATTTTATACTTAAATTTAAACCATAAACAAACGCACCAATTTTTCTTGACAATTTTTTTTTAATACGAAAATTAAATAAATTATTTGTGATAATTTTGATAAATTGATGTAGCATGACCAATTAGATGACACTTATTCGCAACCAAATATTGCTTATTCAAAACATAACACTTTTTTTAAGCAACTTAAAACCGTTGTACATTCTCTGTTATTGGGAGAAGTCTAAAATAAATATTCCTATTTGTAGTTCCGTAGCTATGATTGAGGAACCACTATAGAACTTCTACTCTACTCTCATTTAGATCGCTGTAATTTTTGTATATCTAACTTGGCCCTATTTCACATTTATGTTTTGTTGGGATATCATTAATGTTTGTAAAGTATTTATACTAATTTCCTATCTTTTTCAAGTAATAGACATACATATAAGATGTTTTTGGTGGTACCGAACCCTCGGTGCGTAAGCAAATAGCCAGTTTTTTGAATTTTGGCTCAATACGCCCGATCACCCTATTTCGATTCCAAGCCTCAAATTAAAAAATCATCTGAAAGTGATCTTATAATTTTATTATTCCAATGTGTATGGTGGTACGGAAGGTACGAATTCCTTTTTTTTCCTTTGTATACGCCAATTAACTTACTTAAATGCTAAACCAGTTTCTAATTCACCTGGATATAGTCTATAATTTTGATAGATAGTAGTGGTAAGGAACCCAAATTTTGCAAGTCCGACTCTCACTTGGCCATTTTTTCCTTTTTTTGTATACGTCCAATAACCTACCATGATGCCAAATTTCAAGTTTTTAAGTTACCTGGAAGTGGTTTACATATTTTACTGAGTAGTGGTGATACGGAGCCCTTAGTGCGCGAATACGACTCACACTTGGCCGTTTTTTTATTTTTTTTTATTTTTAGAATAACCTACCTCGATGCCAATTCTCTAGTTTATAATTTACCTCGAAGTGTTCTATATATTTTGAAGTGTATTGTTGATACGGAACCCTTGATGCGCGAGTACGACTGACACTTGGCCACCTACCTCAGTGCCAAATTTCAAGTTTCTAAGTTACCTGGAAGTGGTCTATAATTTTAATAAGTCACTCAGTGAGTAAATGGGGTCGAGGAAGTAAAATCGACCGAGTGCGTAGCGTGACCAGTGACCACGCACACATAGTGTAGAGTTCCGGAGTCATTTGTTAAAAACTGTTGGTCTCAGACAGTACACCCTGAATCGTTTCTCTAAGGCCAATAGTTTAAAAACACAAAGGACATTTTTTCATCGAATTTGACGAGCTTTATGTTTGTAACGGCACGGCACATCGAAATATATTTTGGTAGGAAGCGTTATTTCATTTAAAAATACCAAATTATTAATACCCCGCATGACACTTTTACTTGTATGGGAGGCACCCCTAAAAATGTACAACAAAAAGACTATATTTTTCATAAGGATTGCATTTTAATTTAAAATGCAGTTACAAAGTTTATAATTGTACATCTCCTAAATGAGGAGGTGCAGTTAAAAACAACTTGATTTTTTTCATTACTAAAATAATTTTCGTTTGCTCAATTCTGTAACGTGTAGTAACTACCTGTATTTTTTATGAATTTTAAGTGCCATAGTAAAAAAAATAAAGGGCAAATGTGTGGAGAAAAATGACACTTTGAAGCTCAATATTTTGTAAATAAGTACTAAAAAATGCTAGAAAGTATTCATAGAAACGTTTCATTCATTTTATGAGACCCTATTCATCAAAACCCTACTCAAGGGGGTACACTAAAAAAGAATATTTCATTCCCCCTCCTACATCGAGTGGCTACCCTTATATATTTTATGATAATTATATTAACTTCATTTTCCATTTTGGATCTTCTACATCAGGGTACTAAATGTCATCACTGTAGGCCTATAGATGCAAAGAATATTGACTGTGACAAACGGACAGGCAGACAGACGGTCGGATATGATAAAGTGATTTTTTTGCCATTTAGAATTTAGGTATAGAAGGTAAAGATGTTTAATTTACCTGAAATCTTCTCCATCCGGAAGCTGAACGACGCTTATTAAAATGTGTTCTCCGCCAATTATATCCTCAATGTTAAGAATATTATCTAGAAACGGTAGAAGTTCAGAACCTTCGTAGATTATAGTGAATTCCGTCCAACCTTTCATTCGGATAATGTCTGTAAAAACCTAAAAGATAACAAACGACAAGATAACGTTGCTTCTAATGGTGGTATTCAAAAAGGTGATATTTTTAAATGAAAGTATACCTGTGAATAAGATAAATGATGCGGGTAAAGGTTTATCGTAGACCAATTACGACTTTGCATTTCCATTGGTACGTTTATAATCTGTGGCACTTCCAAGAAATCCGAAATTGAATTAACATGTTGAACAGATCCTTTGCTAGTAGGTCCAAATATACCAAATACTTCGTTCTGAAAGATTCATGTGGTTAATAGATGATTTATTCATTTCAGTTTTACATGTATCGTTTATAAATTTTGTAGACGAAAGTCACCTACTCCAAGCAGACTGCACATCGCATTTTGTGCTTCTAATATATCTCCTGGTGACGTCCGTATCACATTAGCTACAAATGGATTCTCTTGGTCCACTGACGCAGCAGCGACAGCGACGTTAAAAGCTGCCTCCAGTAGAAACCCACCGTCGTCAAATATAGCACCTATGTACATAAAAATAACGTTTATCATACATGTTTGTAACGCTTAGATTTATTGAGCTGTCAAATCAATAAGTTTCTGTATATCTCCAGGGAAGCAATGTCTTTTTCACGGCTCGACACGGGAATGGAGTCTTTTTGTTTGTTTGTTTGTTTGTAAACTCTTTATTGATCTTTTGTTAAAAAACTTAAAAAATATATAATATAAAAAGGCGGACTTATCCCTTACGGGATCTCTTCCAGTCAACCTACATTGCCACCATCAACATTAATTTCGTTACATGTAACGGATTCTAAGAAGTAACTGAAAAAAACAATTGGTACAAGAATTACACTACATTTTGCCTCACTCTTGCCTCACTATAGCAACCTACGAGGAAGAGTATGCCGTTAAGTACGTGACATAGAATCTCTCTCTGCAAATGTAAAAAATTTCATTGTGCCAAATCATTCAAAAACCAAGGTCTTATTTTGTTTATTTACAATTGGTACGCCCTTGGCATCATCTCACCTGATGGTAAGTGACGATGATACCGAAGATGGAAGCGGGCTTACCAAGATTCCCCAACGTTATGGAGAACTGGCTATCTTATCTTCAAGCCGGAACACATCAATGTTGTTAACACTAATGTTTGGCAGCAAGACTTGGATAAGATGGTGGTAGCTAGCCCGACGGGCTTAGAAAATGCCCTGCCACCAACCAAACCGAGTCTTACAAGTTAACCCCACCTGGAATCGAACCCGCAACCTCCAGGTGTGAAGCGAATGGACTAACCATTACGTTACGTCATATTCCATTTAAAACGTTAAGGGGCTACTCCCAGCTAAATTGCGCAGCCATCAGTTATTAAATTAATTAATCGCTGAGTACATAATTAACAGCAATTTTCAACGATGAAAATGAAGAACAGATAGGTACTGTTGTCTGTTTAGAAATTATAAACAGTTTAAAATGTAGTTCACTGTAGTTACAGATAGTGTAAGTGCCTAAAGTAGCCACTTTTAGCACTTCATCCTCATTATTACATCAGCCGAAAGACGTCCACTGCTGGACATAGACCTCCTTCAAGATTTTCACGACGACCGGTCCTGCACCGTCAGGTCTTTGAGCACTTAAGCTATCTGTAACTACACCGAACTATATTTCACAGAGAGAAGTATCCAAATAAACTAGAGTACCTCTTATTTAATCGTTGATAATTTTCGGTAAAGTATGTACTCAGCGAGTGATTATTTTTTAACTGATAGCGGCGCTAGTTACGAAGGGGGTTCCCTTTAATTAGATAATAATCAGTTTTTGTCCTTAATAATTTTAACAATACATCTTACGTGCAATGGATTGGACTTACTTATTTCAATAATTAGAAACGTTTAACACGTTAAAAACCGACTTCAAAGGTAACAAAATGTAAATGCTACATTCTGTGTTTTCGTAAATTTTCCTATAAAAGGACTGAACCCATTTCAATAAAATTGAAGAGAGATCAACCTCCAGACATAACCTTTGTAATATTGGTTAACATTCGGTAAAAATATTGAGAAACACACACACAAAAAACACAGTCGAATTAAACCTCTTTTTTATCCACAATTGATAAGCCCTTATTTCGTAAGTCAAATCCGCTCGTCGACGGTATAATCAATTAAACCTTACCGAAAATATTATCGCTCGCTAAGCTCGCTCAACTCTAGTCCAGTTGAAAAGGATATATCGTCCCCTTAGAGGGAAAATTCACTAACCAACGAAAACCAAATTTTACAGTACAGCCGTTCAAAGATTCAAATTAAAAAAACTTGTCTAATTTGTGAATGTTAGTTTGTATGTTTTTAGAAAAATATGTTAAAATTGTAAAAAAATTAGCTTTTGCGGATGCTTTAACTATCAGAACTCTAGCTTTCATGGAACAAATGTTATAATGCCATAATTACTTTTACCGAAAACGAAATCGTTAAAAAACACAAGTTAGTGAATTTTACAACACACTTAATGAATTTTATTACGAACCTATTACTTTAAAGAGATAGCCATTTTAATTAACTACATACATTATATTAAACTTTTCTATGAAATTGAGAAAAATAACGTCCAGTGTTTAAGAATTGAAATAAAAAGTATACATTCATAAAAATCAACTTTATCCTTATTAATATTACAAACGCGAAAGTTCGTATGTATGGATGTTTGTTACTCTTTCACGCAAAAACTACAGAACGTATCTGGATGAAATTTAATATGTAGATAGATTAGGACCTGGATTCACATATAGGCTACTTTTTTCCACGCTCGCGAGCCCCTTGAGGCTCGCGCACTGCGCACCCTCGGAAACAGTCATAAAAACTATGTTCACGCGAGCGAAGTTAGTTGTTTCATAAAAATTGCACTTTCAGTAATCTGTTGTTGAGTACAATGCTTATTTAGTATCATAATTAACTTATTCTTGTTGTTGTGTAATGTGCAACACAAAAATAAAGTTATATTATCTCATTTGAAAATTATTAGGAAAGAGGTTACAAACACACTTATGTACAATTTTATAACAGTTGTGTAATCATAATCCATATTATAATATAATCAGTATTAGAATATCCAAAAAATAAATCATTGAAAAACAAACTTAAGTACTTAAGTACCTAATAAATCAGTAACATCTTACAATAACCGATTAATTTTGATCATCGTCTTCTCCCTCCTCCTCAATATCAGGTTCAGGCAAGCCTTTTGCCATATCACCACTAGGAAGATCTTGGTACCAACCATGCAATGCACAGCTCCATGAGATACGTAGGTAGAGCACTCAAATAGGCATGTTCCAGGATGATTTCTTGGGTAATTCTGTTGTCATCCGATGTGCTAGCCCCATCATTTTGTGGAGACTAGTTTGCGGCTTTTTCCTTTTTGATTTGTTTGGTTTACGCTGATCCACATGAAGGGCCCTTCGTGGTCGCATCGAAATTTGGTGATACCTGTATTTGCCTTTTTGAATCGGAAGTTTTTAATTTTAAACCAATTTACTTTATTCCCGTTGTTGTCCATGGATTTATTTTTGATATTTGCTCTTTTCTTTGTATCAATCATTTCATGGAACTTCCTTGATCACATACGTTGGTGCATCTTTTCTATGACGTTACAACCGTGCTTTTACCAAAATGTTTCTCCAATCAATGATGCTGTATACTGGGGAGTACTTTTTTCTTGTTCAATAGCACTGTGGTGCATACTATCAACTTCCTTCGTTGAATGACCAGACTCAAGATATTTAGCTCAATGATGTCTAGATGATCAGTCTCCACCATATACAATAAGAAAACTGCTATGTACTGGTTCCTATTCTAACCAGCACATGTGTCAGAATATAAAACAACTTGCTTGATGTGTTTTGGTTACTAATCAAATCACCATTTGAGTGCTGTGTCAATTTCGACGCTTCCTATTTTGCCATTAACTTTAGTCCACCCACACTACGTAATATGCATTTTTTTGGAGGATTGGACTCATATGTTGTGAAATTTTGGACAGTTAACTTTTAGAATAATAAAACAGGTCAACATCATTCGACTGTATCTATAATATGCTTTGCATGTCATCTGTCGCACAAACAAATGATTTATCTATAGTTGATCTTTCTGTATCATTTTCTTATGCTTCTTTTATTGACTTTTTTTGTATATATTTTTTATATTCTTCTTTTAAGGTTTCATCTTTATTTTGTAGATACTTAGTACTGGTCATAAATTGGTCTTTACGTGGCTTGAAAAATGAATAATTATATTCCGTGCAAAATATTTTTCTGTAAGCTGAGAGGCCAACAGTACATTATTGCCTGTTTTTTTGACTCTCCTTATATATTCATTTTACTTACATTTCATACATTTTGGTTATACTAAAATTGCTGTCTAGGTATAGACGAGACGATTTATTTCGGCAGTAATGCGATTCCATCACCGGAAAAAAATGTATGTGGTTTTTTACTTGTCTTTTTTTGCTTTTTAGTAACTTTATTTTTTGGAGAACCTTAACCTCTTTTATATGCGCCATTTTAATGTCCTTGGTCGCTTACATGCTTCGATGCTTCATTTATTGGTTCAATAGAAAAAGACAATGTTTTTGTAAAAACATTCAGGTATAATCAAATTTTCTCCTTACCTTTCACCTTACAAGAAATGTTTTGGGAAAAGTCATTAAAGTGTACTTACAGAAACTAAAATTTATTTCAGATCTGAAATTGTGTTTCGGCAAAAGCCACTTAGTCAACAAAGTGAGTTTAACATAATTATTTTCGAGTTTGACGCAGTATGACAAATAGTCACTAAACACTTATCGTGACTATTTGGTAATAAAAAAAATAAAAAGTCACTATGTTAATATTAACTAATGATATTTGATGATTTATTGGGATTAAAATGAAACTGAAAATTATTACGAAAATTCATTAAGATTTATTAGTGAGCTGGAAGCAAAACTAAAGTTCGTTAGTAAATTTTGCCGAACGATAATGTTGGAAGTTTACAATTAGTGAGAATTCCTCATTTTATTTCTCAAGAACTATGTACCTTAGGAATACCAGAGTAAGATAGAAATGTAGAGAATGATTTGCCTAGTACGCTGGTGCAAAAAAGTGATTTTGGCCAAAAGTGCTATTTAGTGACTTTTCCCTCTAAGGGGACGATATTATTTAATGTGCAATCAGTATATTTAATATGACTGTCATACATATATGATGAAAATAAATTGATAGGTGATTAGTTGTTTGATGAGCAATTAAAATATTTCAATCAAAACAATTAAATACATTTTTTTAGATTTTTGTTGTTTTTCTTTATTTCCTAGAAAATTACAAAACCCATTTTGATAAAATTTCTATGGTACTAATCTAAAACAACATCCTTTCAAATAAAAAAAAATACCAAATCAGTTTAAAATGACGCAGTTTTGAGGTTAATCATAAAAAAACAACCGAATTGAGAACCTTCACCTTTTTCGAAGTTGGTTGAAAATAACGAAAAACAAAAGAATAAAAAATTGAATAGAGCTTCAATAAACCGTAAAATGCTTGAAATAAAGCTATCATAGTTGAGAGCCTCGCTCGTCAAACGCAAAAGCAAATGGCTTGGAAGTTAAGTGGTCTACCACTGCAGCAGACTAATGAAAACAAAACTTTTAAGTCGCAAAGAACTCGAGGCTAGTAATATCCTTTGCATAAGATGGTAAAACGTGAAAACCGATCAGGTTTTTTATTATTATTTGTAATTGGTAAGCCCTTGGCATCATCTCAAGTATCTTATCTTCAAGCCGGAACACAACAGTGTTGTTAACAATGTTTGGCGGCAAGACTTAGATAAGATATTGGTAGCTAGCCAGGCGAGCCCTACCACCGACCGTACCGAGTCTTACAAGTTGACCCCACCGGGAATCGAACCCACGACCTCCTGGTGTGAAGCAAATGGACCAACCATTACGCCACTGAGGCGGTTAAGTGAGAGTCAGGCTCGCGCACAGAGGGTTCCCCACATCACTCATTTCTACACAGTAGTTATAACAATAATAACTATTCATTTTGAACAAGAGACATTGCCACGAGCGACAGTAAAATGAAGTTTTTAGGATTCCATAGTCAACAAGGAACCCTAGATTCGCCATGTTCGTCTGACCGTCTGTCTGCCCTCGGTTTAGCTATATACTATATCAGTACTGGAAAGCTGTAATTTGGCATGGGTATACATACATATTAATCACGCCGACAAATTGGTACGATAAAATTTCGACAAACAATTTTCAGGATTCCTCTCCTTTTTAGAAATACTAACTTAAGATGTGCAATTTCATAGATTTTCCAAACAAAATGTTCTATTACTAACTAAAAATATATTTTTGTTTTTTAAACTATAAATTTATTTTTTGAAAATACTACGGAACCCTACTTTACGCGAGTCGGACTCGTACTTGGCCTGTTTTTTTATTGTTTCGAACTCCTTAGCACTAGTAAGACTTACACTTGGCCGATTTTATTATTTGTTGTTTTACTTTAAAATTACTTCTATAAATCACACCAACTTTAACGCTTGTATGTATGTATCACCGATTTTACGCTAGAGCAAAACAAAAAAGAGTATTTTTTATTGTTTGTTCGGAAAACTCCTATAAACTCCTTTGATTCATATTCTTTGAAAATTTCAGTCGCCTACCTATCACAGTTCAAAAAACCGGCTTTTAAAAGCGGAAAGACAGACGGATGAACAAATAGATATACACATGGACAGCGTAAACTAAGTAATACAGTCCCACTTGCACTTGGTACAGAACACTTAAAACCACTTACCGATGTTTCTATCTCCATTCGCGTTTAAACAAATCTGCGACACAATTAATAACTGCAACAACACTTTTGACTTTGCGATTTCCATTTTTAAAATATTTTATAGCACCATTATGTCACTAGATTTTCATAAAAAATATGCGTATTATTCTTATGATTTCAAATCGAATATGTATGTGGCTATCTGTGGTCGGCGAAGCTGTTCGAGTTAGAAATAGCCCTCGTCCCCAATAGCACGAGATGCGCTCACCTGCTTCTACTGCGGCCATTATGAAATTATAATTAGACCAGCAATCGATATAGTACTCGCACATTACAGCAGCAAAGGTTGGAAAGTAAGCGATTGCTGGATGAGCAGAGAATAATATAATTTTCAGTAAAATACAATCGATATTTAAAACCGTGACCAAAGTTTAAACAGGATGACTGGTTAGTAGTGCAAATCCTTTTAAGTGGCTATAGATCATTTCATTTGCAACAAATTAAACCATATAACACCTGATGCAAAAGTGACCCATTTTTGAAATATTGCAGTTTTAAGATTTTTTTATAAAAAATCCCAAGTGTAATATCTAAATATTAATAAAACGAAAAAATAATTACCATTCGTATTTTTTATTTGTTTTAACTTCGTTAAACGGTAATTATTTTTTTAATAAACATTCATTGCATTCGGGTGAATTAGCTTTTAAAACATTAAAAAACATATCTTGCAGGAGGTCGAAAAATAACCGCCGAAATTATTCGAAGTCCTTGTCTGCAGTGTTGAATTTTTGCCCAATAAGCATTTTTTTACCGTGGGAAATAAAAAAAAATCGCATGGAGTTAAATCTGGGCTGTACGGAGGATGGGGTAACATTTGTACCCCCGAAGATGTCAAATAGTCCATGGTTCTAACAGCTGTGTGCGCGGGCGCGTTATCATGTTGAAAAAGAATGCCACGGACGCCGCTTCTTGGGCGCTCACTATTCAACTTCCCGAAAGCTTGAGGCAAACTTCGCAGTACCATTCACTAGTAACGGTTCTACGGTCTTCTAGCGGAATTATTGCTACCGGTCCACTGTATCGAAAAAAAACGGCATCATTTTTTTATTAACGCTCCGACCGCGAACAACTTTTGTAGGCAACTGGTCCTCTTCAAACACCCATTGAATGGATTGCTGCTTCGTGAAAGGTTCGTAGATGTAGATCCAAGATTCGTCAGTTGTAAGGATGTAGGATACGTTTTGCGAAGTCCTTCCTTTGAACTTGTCCAGCATAAATATGCACCAATCAACATGACGAGATTTTTGCTCTTTGGTGAGAGAATGAGATATCCATCGCGAAGCAAGCTTCCTAACTTTAAGTTGTTCATTCAGGATGGCGGAAACTGCCTGTGATCCAATTTTTAGTTCAGCCTCAATCACCCCATGTG
The DNA here is from genome assembly GCA_947284805.1 of Coleophora flavipennella. NCBI lineage: Eukaryota > Metazoa > Arthropoda > Insecta > Lepidoptera > Coleophoridae > Coleophora > Coleophora flavipennella. The sequence continues at coordinate 1,137,491 of OX369273.1, forward strand.
CCATGTGTCCATTCTCCCGCAATAGCCACTTTACCCTGATGACATTTTCATGAGTTACTGCAGTTGGTGGTCAGCTGGTTCTGGGGTCATCGTTTAGGTTTTCTCGACCACGTTTAAATTCTGCAAACGCAGGAGCAGACTCCCCAAAAACACCTTGTAAATTTTAGTGAGATTCCTTGAAGGTTAACCCTCGTTTACAATTATAGAAAATCATAGTACAAAAAGCTTTCCGCGAGACGTCCATTGTTGCAAACAAAGAAAGAGTGACAGATATTCTTTAAAAATATTAGAAAAAAGAACTACAAATAGGTGGCCAATTATTTTCACAAAGAAGATTTGTATTGAAATTAGCTGTCAATTCAAAATAGTTTCAGGAAAAAAGTGATTGTATTCATTCTGTGGCTTACAATTTTCGGAACAACCTAGGTATTTAAATGACACAGTTAAAAACTATGGGGTGTCAATTAAATGGTTAGCATAGTATTGTTATTTCTGTGAGCAGAAAAATATAATCGGTGAGCAGAAATAGCTAATTGGTCAGCAACTCATGGTCAGCAAACATTTCAAAATCAATCAGCAATTTATGTCATTCTGGATGGCTGTAATTATTTTAAACATCCCCGTACTACACTCTTCCTACAGTGTTGAGTGGTCGACGGAGCCCCTTCGGGGCTCCTACTTCTGTGTTCTCATGTTAAACCTAACACTACGACTGTGCGGGGAGGCGAGCTTAGCTCGCCTCCCCGCACAGTCTCCGAACCTAACGGATCCGAGTCGGGGTGCTCCGCAAGTCCGAGCTCGCTTCGCTCGCTCCCGCTTCCATTGAGAACTCCCCGTACCACACTCTTCCTACAGTGTTGAGTTGTCGACGAAGTCGGACCCGCGTGCTTTCCCCGCCCTGATACTCCCACATCCCCCTGGGATCCTGCTTATAGACATGTTTTTCTACCGCTCAATCATGAAATCTTGCCGCTCAAGTAGTTATTTTGCGGACTGAATGTTTATTATGCATTTCAAATATATATGTATTAAAACTATGTACGTAGGCAGAGATATGCTATATGTACGTAGGTACTTAATCTATCTATAATCTATCTATCTATAATATAATAAAACTGTAACGGGGCCGTGTCTGTACATGAAATATTTTTGGAAAATAATAACTGTGGTGGACATTACTAACGATACAGAGGCCAAAACAACAACTTTTGGAATTTTTGTCTGTCTGTCTGTCTGTCTGTCTGTCTGTATGTTCGCGCATCACGCAAAAACTACCAGGCCGATTTTGACGAAATTTTGTATGGTGGTTCCTTATAGCCCGGGTTAACATATAGGATGCTTTTTATCCCAGAAAATTCAAGAGTTCCCGTGGGAAAATCAAAAGTATTCATTTATACAGTGGCTCACCACGCAAATGTGGCTTGACCTATTACAATCAAATTTTACATGTTGATACCCTTATCGCGTACTAAAACTGGGACATTGTGAATCCCAAAAAAAATAGGGTTCCTTCCTACAGGAATGCAAAAAATTGTATCTTTAGAATGACTCAACGTAAGAATATGAAACCTTTACATTGGGATGGGGTGTTTTGACCATCATTGTATAGTCGGGTATTCTTTATCCCGGAAAACTAAACAGGTCCCGTGGGAAATTATCTATCGATACATACAATAATAACAATAGAGTACTTTTTTCTATATATTAGCTACACATACCAAACATTATAATCATAGTAGCAGAATGTCAATAGGTGGCACTGCAGGAATAATAAAACGCGCTTAAGTTGTATTAAAACATTAAAATATTATTTCATACTTTTGAGTGGATTTCTTTTGTATTTTTCAGCATCCGCTACTTTAAACTCTGGAACTATGGTACGTAGCGATGTGTTTCATAGACGAACAGAGAGGTATTTTTTTACAGATTCCAATCGTGTAAAAAAATAAAAACACATAAATCGAGTTTAACATCTTTTAACCAAGAGGCATAGATATGGGAACTCTTCTGACGGCGACTATTTGCGTGTGGCAGTTGCTCTCCGCCTGCAATATCAATATCTGTGAACCTCATCAATGTATTTGCGGGTCCTCGGTGGAGGCAATTGGCCATCACTCACTGAGTTGCAGTCGTGTTTGTGAAGATTCCCACGTTACCATTTCCTTAATTACCTCACTCGGAGGGCACTGGTCTCGGCCAGATGGAATATTCCATCTTTGATGCAGCCACCGGGCTTTAGTCCATCTGATGGCAAAAGGCCGGAGGGTTTAAACAGGTGCCATGGCAGAGAGGAACTTGCCTGCTATGTGACGCCACTTTTTCTACCTCACACCTCACCCGTACCGGTACTGCTGCTCAATTTCCGACGAGGAAGAAGAATAATAAATACTCGGTCTTGGAGGCAAATTACTGCTTTGTGCCGCTGGTCTATGAGACAACCGGCTGCTGAACCCTCAGAGGCCTTAGCCTTCATAAAGGAGATTGGCCGTCGCCTTCGAGAGAGGAGATGTGACGCCCGCTCCGGGTCCTACCTGCTGCTAAGGTTGTCTATTGCCATCCAGCGCGGCAACGAGAAGTGCGTCATGGGCTCCTTTGGAGCTGATACATTTTTTGATAATATAGGTATATGTGTTATTTCATCATATCAGTTCATATACGTCCCCACCAAGGGGCTCGATCTGCCTTGAGTTAGGGCGATCAGGCCTTAGACGATCACGCGGGTTTCTTCGCAGGCGTGTGCAGGTTTCCTCACGATGTTTTTCTCACTTTAAGAGCGTCGGATAAAAGTACATACCAGTATGAAATCGATATTCCTTAGATATTGGTAAGTAGCAGGATTCGAACCACGGCCTTCCGGACAGGAGGTAGTGGCCCTAACCGTTCTGCCACCGACGCTCTATATGTTATTTAAGATTTAGAAATCCTTACTTCATATTATAAATGTAAAAATGTGTTTGTTTGTTTGTTACATATTCACACTTCAACACCTATACCAATCTTAATGAAATTTGGCACGCAGGTAGCCTGTATCACTGGGAATAAAATAGTCTTCTTTTTATATATGGAAATAATCATAGCCTGATGAAGTTTCCTCAGAAACTAAAACAATACTCTTTGTTCTTTAAGTTATTTAAAATCGTACCGAAAAAAATATTTTTAGCACAGAGATAAGGTGGAAAATGATATTATTTACTATTAAGTATACCCTGACATAGTTCCCAAAGGGATCTGGGGACAACTGTTTTCTACGCTCACGCACGTCGGTGGCGTCGCAACGGAGCAACGGATTAAAGTGATTTTTTGTATATAATTTTGTTGAGGGGGTGGGAAGTAACAAAGACTGCTAATCCGAATAGCCCGATACAGTTCCTGAGGTACCTGGAGAAAACTCATATCCACGCTTGCGAGCTGATTGCGGCTTGCGCACCACTCACCCTCAAAAAGAGTCATAAAAGCTATGTCCACGCGGGCGAAGCCGCGGGCAAAAGCTAGTTAGAAATAAGTGAACCGATAACCTGGTAAAGGCCATTTTACTCGACTACCCAAAAAGGAGGGTTATCTTTTTTCGGGTGAATGTATGAATGTCTGTTTCTTTGCCCGAGCCTGTAGACTAAACGGCTTGATGGATTTGGAGTGCGAGTTGTCGTTAGATTCGTCTTGATCCCCGACTAACATAGGATATTTCTACCCGATGGCCCAAAAAAAAGGGGTTAATGTTTTTATGCCGTCGGGTTTTTATTTTTTTAGGTTATTTCAGCAGTGGATATCGTCTTTCGTTTGGTGATGATGATGATGATAAATTGGTACCTATACCTACCTAACCCTAGAATCCACTTTCGCCATCATCTTCCTCAGGTACGCCACCGCTAAGGCCGAAGATATTGTTTTAGCGGCCTTTTCTCTCATTAATTGTATCGTGACTCTTACGCAATGCAATAAACAAACGATACCGCGATATTTAACCGCCTCCGTGGCGTAATGGTTAGTCCATTCGCTTCACACCAGGATCTCGTGGGTTCGATTCCCGGTGGGGTCATCTTGTTAGACTCGGTTTGGTTGGTGGTAAGGCATTTTCTAAGCCCGCCTGGCTAGCTAACACCATCTCATCTAAGTCTTGCCGCCAAACATGTGTGTAAACAACATTGATGTGTTCCGGCTTGAAGATAAGTTAGCCAGTTCTCCATTGCGTTGGGGAATCTTGATAAGCCCGCTTCCATCTTCGGCATTATCGTCACTTACCATCAGGTGAGATGATGCCAAGGGCTTACCAATTGTGAATAAAAAAAAAGCTACCTAAGATCTTCTTTTAACTAGATACTCGCACGAGTTCTTTAAAAGTCTTCAAGTACGACATCTTCCACGTTCCTGTCGTCATGCTGTCCACGTCCTCGTTTTTAGGTTATCCTATTACTAAGCCTCCGCCGTCTGTCCGTCTGTCTGTCTGTCTGTCACCGGGCTGTATTTCATGAACCGTAATCGGTAGACAGTTGTAAATTTCACAGAATATGTATTACTGTTTCTGCTATAACAACAAATATACAAAAAAAATTGAAAGAGTGAAAAAATAAGGGGGTCTCCATACAAAAGACGTGTTTTTTTAAAGGACTTTAGAAGTATGCATGAATGTATAAATTCTTTATTGCACACAAGGAATAATCACAAAATGGTTTTATCAGACTTAAGTGTACAAAGGCTTATCGCTTAAAGCAATCTCTTCCAGACAACCCTTGGCAGATGAGATACATTCAAATATATTATGTAAAACAACGATAGCGTAAGAATCTGATAGCAAGGTGCCTATTTTCCAAAAGGCAAAGAAATAATAATCCACGATAAATATATATGTTTTAAATATAAATATGGGTAGATAGATAATAATAATTGTATTATATATATACTAATATATAACAAGTATAAATATACATATATACGCACAAAACTACTGGATCAGGAAAATTTCCCGAAGACGCAGCTTGAACGCTGCCAGTGTCTCAGCGTGGCGAACATCGGAAGGTAAAGAGTTCCATAGACGAGCGGACATAATAGAGAAGGACTGAGTGTAGTAGTGCGTGCGAAAGTGTAAAAGTTTCAGCAGGTTATCCTCTTTAGACCTAAGCGGTCGATCGTGATAAGATCCAAGTATTTTTGATTTGGCTCTATCGTACAAACGGTAATACATACAAGCGTGAAACTTGGTGTGATTATATTACTAATGCTAAAGTAATAAAAATTGGCCAAGTAAGAGTCGTATTCGGAATGACAAAAAAAGCAAATTTTGTCGCTCGCGTTGATGTTTTTTGTTTTTAATGTGATTAGGTAGCATTGTCATTATACTATGTAGTGGTGTGGAAAGGTTTGGAGGTACGGAACCCTCGGAGTGCTAGTCCGACTCGCACTTGGCCGGCTTTATCCTCTAGCGGCCGGTATTTCGGATTTAATCAGTATGTAACGTCGATATTCACTCCTCCATAGTGACGTGACAGCAGCCTTTATATTTCGTAAACCCCGAAAAACACTATCACACCAAAAAAATGTAGGTCATTTTTGAGATGGGAAAACTATTGAACTCGCGACACTGTAACGTAACCGATACCGTACCAGGAACACTTGCAGGGTCAAAACTTTGTCAACCTAGTCGTTCGCCAGGAACACTCCGAGGGTCAAAACTTATAAAACTGTAAAAAGTTTTTACTTCTGTCAGCACTCCCGGAGTGGTTGTTTTTCATTCACAATTGGTAAGCCCTTGGCATCGTCTCACCTGATGGTAAGTGACGACGATGCCGAAGATAGAAGCGGGCTTACCAAGATTTCCAACGCAATAGATAGATAACACGTTTATTTGTCACTTCAATCACACACATAATAATATTATTACACTTATACATAATATAAAACAAATAAACAATAGGAAACTGGCTATCTTATCTTCAAGCCGAAAACGGCAAGACTTAGATAAGATGGTAGTCACTAGCCAGGCGGGCTTAGAAAATACCCTTCCACCAATCAAACCGGGTCTTATAAAGTTAGACTCTGCCGGGAATCGAACCCGCGACCTCCTGATGTGAAGTTAATAGCCATTACACCACAGAGGTGGCCAAAGTCATAGCTACGCGATTTTTAATTTAAATTTGTTATAGACTTCTCCAAAATGATATAGAATGCACTACTAAAATAAAATAAATAAAATAAAATACTTTATAACCTAACCTATCTTCTAACTGAATTCTAAATGAATTCTATCTTAATGATTAATGACGTATTCCGATTTTGTATTGATGTGGCCCACTATTTTGATGAGTGGTAGTGGCAGGGAACCCTTACTTCGCGAGTCCGACTCATACATGCCCAGTTTTTTTACATTTTCCTTTACGAACTTAGCTGATACTCGTATATTGCTGTGTGTCTAGACACTTGCAGGAAATTTATTATATTTATAACGTGTTACAACGTGTAAAATGCGATCTCTTTCTTTTCATGCAATCCGACAGAGACAGTTGACAACTCTGTTACATGCAGAGAAAGAAAGTCTTGCGTTCCGGCGTTCTTATCGCTACCTTACCGTTTAGTGTGCGGCAACGCTTTTTTGTGGTACGGGAACTTTATTTCGTAATGGAAGCGACCTCTTTTGTTCCATTCCGGAACTTTTAGAACTGTATAGCGTGCAGAAGTTGCACCAAAAGGTTTCAAACTTCTGCGGCCAGATGCTAGAGAGGGTGATAAAATGGACTGAAACATTTTCTGCGTTTGTCACCAGGTGGCAGTAATAAACCTTATCTCTGGCTGAAAGTGTGCTGTAAGTCTGTAGTCTTATCTCCGTACCTTTTATTTTGGTTCCTCACACCCAACGGGTGACCAACGGGTCCCTATTACTGTCTGTCCGTCCGTCATGACGCGTCAGCGAGCTGTATTTCATGAACCGTAATATGTAGATAGTTGAAACTTTCACAGAATGCGTATTTCTATTGCTTGTATAATAATAAATAAAAAAAATAGAAAAAAAGTAAAAAAAAAGAGATGGGTCTCCATACAAAAATCTTGTTTTTTTTAAAGGTCTTTAAAACTATTTTTGATTTAGCTCTATCGTGAAATACGTGAAAGCGTGAAACTTGGTGTGATTACGTACTAATAATGAAGTAAACCAACAAATAATAAACCTGTCTCGAGCTATGCTTATTAGTAGCTTATGTCATTTTTCATCCCATCAAACATCTCTGTGGAAAAAATCACATCATTGCTTCGTTGCGATGTCAGAGAAATCAACAAAAAAGAGTTTTTTTTTTCAGTTCCTTCAGGAACTGTATCTGACTTTGCTGCGCTATTTTCACGGAATAGAAAGTAGTCACGTCCTTCCCCGTGACACAGGCTATCTCTATACTAAATTTTGTCAAGATTGTTGAAGCATAAAAAGGTAAAAAACAATACAAGCAAATAAACACATTTTCACATTCGTAATATAAAGTTAGGATCATCATCATCATCATATCAGCCACAAATCGTCCACTGCTGGACAAAGGCCTCCCCCAAAGATTTCCACGACGACCGGTCCTGCGCTGCCCGCATCCATCGGCTTCTCACGATCTTCACCAGGACATCGGTCCACCGCGTGGGAGGCATGCCTACGCTACGTTTTCCGGTGCGCGGTCGCCACTCGAAAACTTTGCTGCCCCATCGGCCATTTGTTCTACGAACTATGTGCCCTGCCCACTGCCACTTCAGTTTAGCGATTCTGAGAGCTATGTCGGTTACTTTAGTTCTCCTGCGGATCTCCTCGTTTCTGATTCGATCACGGATACTTACTACTTAGGATACTTACTTTAAACCACATTTTAGGTATATTCACGAATCCGCTGGATAAAATCTACTTATTGCATCACAGAGTTGCTGAATTGATCGAATCAATACACTTACTTACTTACTTAGATGATTTTGTCTTCCTTCATCAAGGACTTGGATCCGTACAAACGAAGTTCATAATTAGATATTGTCGAACAGCTCCGTTATTTGTATTTGAATATAAAGCGACAATCAACACCAAGTCATAACAAGTTTCCTTACTTTGGTTTGAAAATAGTATTTGCCCTTTGACAGTCCCTGCCGCTCTCTAGATCCCGACCTTACCCCCTCGTCACCCAGATTGATAAAGATTGGTTACAGTTTGGTTGTCGAACCATTTTGTTTGTTCCGTCATTCCTTTTTTGAAATGTCATTTCCGGCCCGTTGTATGAAGTGTCCAGGGTGTGCCATTATGTTAGGGGCACAATAGGGGCGTGGGACAGGTATCTCTCTCGGACGAGGGGAGTGGGTTTTATTATTTATAACTGCCCATGTGTAAGCGCCCAAATATGAAATATGTAGTAAGTAACTGCCATGAGTTGCTCTCTCGCCCATTCATTAATTCTACTGCCCAAATATTCATGTTTAGTGAACTGCTGATATTAGTTTAATATCTTACCGCCAACTCCCTGTTCCCTAAACCACAGAATGCAAATACCCAATTAGCTTTTCTCCTGCAAAATAGTTTTGTAAAACTCTCGAACTTGCGGATTTGTATAGGTGTGCTAGAAAGTAAGTTATCTAACTAATTCGGCTGGTGTTTTTGGAGTTTGTTAAAAAAAATTAGAATAAAATTAAATCTTCATTTTTGACGAGAATTCGATGAACATTATACTACGATTATTTCAGAAAAAAATGCGATGTAAAAAACATGTAGGTATTTCGAGTGCTTCGTACGGCTAAACAGAACCAGCTATCATCTATCTTTTATGACTGTAGCCAGCGTTGGTGGTTTTTCTAGATATAAGTTATTGTAACAATACGGAGCTTAGGTTATGGTTATTACCCGCCACTGCATGTGATATTTGACAGGTTTAATGTTCAATCGTCAGCCTAAACCAAACAGTTGAAGATCCTAACTTCGAAACTGACGGACTTTCATACAAACTTAATTCTCTATTTTACCCCTTTATGGATGAAATTTTCAAAATTCCTTGCTTAGTGGTTGCCTACACTGTGTAAGGTATGTATATATATATATATATATATATATATATATATATATATATATATATATATATATATATATATATATATATACAGGATGTAAAACAATTGGTGTAGGACTCGTTAACTGGGGGTTCTACTCATCATAGTGAATAACTTTCCCCAAAGAACCCTAGTCGATTCACCAAAAAAAAAAAATTTGGTTCCTCCATACAAAAAATTAGCTGATTGTTTTGAATGAAGAGTTATTTTTTTGCGATTTCTGCAAAGTCATAGAACAAAAGTTGTTCAGTATGATGAGTAGAAGCCTCAGTCAACGGGTCCTACACCAATTTTGGTACAGCCCTGTTTAAATAGATAGAAGAAGATTTCATATCAATCTGAAGAAAATACAAAAATTCATTTTTTGGGCCGGCCTATCTTTGGTCAAGGATTTCTTTTTGCAACGTAAACTTCATTACTACGTCTTTAAAATCAGAAACTATTACGTCAAAACTCTAATACATACACTTACGCAAAACAATTTTAATTCTTCTGTGGCAATACTAGTATTAATCCAACTTTTTTAATGACGTAGAAAAAACATGCAATTTAGTATGAAAACAAAACCTCACACTAGACCCGTGCTCGACCCATTTATTTGGTCGACTGAAGATAAGCGATTTCGATTAAACAAACATTGGCATTCCGGGTTCAAAGATTTCAACCTAATCAAAGCTCAGTGAACCGATCATTAAGATTTTAATGATGAACCTACCATGAGGAGCGTGCTATGCTCGGATTTTCCCTGCGTGATTGAATCAGAAACGAGGAAAGAACCAAAGTAACCGACATAGCTCTTCGCTAAACATAAGCGGCAGTGGGCGGGGAACATAGCTCGTAGAACAAATGGCCATTAGGGCAGTTAAATTTTCGAGTAGTGACCGAACTAAGAGTATTGGCAGGCCTCCTACCCGGTGCGCCGATGACCTGGTAAAGGTCGCGGGAAGCCACTGGATGCGGGCAGCGCAGGACCAGTCTTTGTGGATATCTTAGGGGAATTAGCCTTTGCCCAGCAGTGGACGTCCTTCGGGTGGTATGATGATAATGGTAATGAAGCTACACCTACTTTATGACGCTAAGCCTACAGCTTAAGGTATAAAAATATATTAAGGAATAGTCAAATGATATAGATATGCCTAAACCTTTCCTAAAGGTCCTTTGACACTTCACTGGCATAACATCAAGCGTTAATTAGAGAGACGTGTACCGTACCATCGCTTTGGCGTGAGTCCTCGTGATCCAACCGAAACATTAATAATTTCACGCTCCTAGTTTCAGAGTGTTTCAGTTAGCCGGACCACTAGGGATGCGGACCGGGTACGAATCAACACAGTCGCTTGAAGTCCATAGGTAGGGGCAACAACTGCTATAACCCGCCACCAAGGAATTTCTAATTATTAGATATATAGAAAATCATTGTCCGGCACAGAGAATGGTTCGTCCTACGCCTCAACAGATGGCACCGACGTCGCGTCAACATAAATAGTATGTAAAGGAAAAACTGTCGTCAACTAAAGTAAACTTTAATACAACCGACGAGAGCACAAACTGTGGAATCACATCTAGAACACGCTATGAACATTTATTCGCTACAATGCATACATACAAGTGCTAAACAGCGACGGCTGGACCCCAGGCATCCACCACCTCGCAAGCACATTGGTGGCCCCAATAAAACAAAGATATCGTTGCTTAAAGTGCAATTTTTAAAGCAGTTATACATAATTACAAGTAGGTTTCAAATATTAAACAACACTATTTTTCTTCCTTTTGCTGTGCCTCAAACAGATTCTCCCACTTTTTTCAACACCGTCACTTTTTAAAAGTTTTAGTACTTAACTAGATATTCGTTTAGTTTAATAACTTAACCAATTTAATTAAAAATTAAAAAACCCCACTGCATGAAAGTATTACGCCGCCAATGCGATAAAAGTATTAGGTTTTTGAGCAGTCGGGTAAAAATGTACCCTATGTCACCCTATGTCACTTTTGGGATCAAGACCAATCTTAAGACTTTTCGAACTTCAAAATGTACCCTATGTCACTTTCGGGATCAAGACGAATCTAACGACACTTCGCACTTCAAAATCCATGAAGCCGTTTTGTATACATGCATGCATACATACAAACACTCGAAAAAATTACCCTCCTTTATAAAACTTGTAAATTTTTACATTTTTTTTATTTGCTATTTTAAATAGCAAAGCGACGACTGGGACTGCGAAGTTGCGAACCATTTGCTTATGGGCCCAGTTACTGACTGGCACACTTTAGTTTCCGGTCCCTAATTGAATAGCCCCCATTTCACCCAGTTATGTCAGCTGCAAATCGTTTCGGGCTGGTTTCACGATTTCAAGCCCAATCATTGCTTTGATTTCATGTATGAGTCGGATACATCAGCACATCCGTAAACAAAACAGATTTTTTGGAGCGAAAACTTCTTAAGGGCCGCCAGGAAGCTCGAGTTTCCATACAAACGTAGTTCCGCTTTAATACAAAAACTACATGCCGGATTGAATCCAAACTTTGCAAATATATTGAGGAGACACATATCGATGTTTGTAATTAGTTTTCGATGTACTAATATAAAACGGAAAAAAATAAGAGCAGTTTCAAACTTTCAGTACAAAACTAATTTAAGCCTTCGTTTAGTTACGTTAATATTTACTACGATAAAAACTAATTACAAACTTCGATATTTGTCTACTCAATATATTAACAAAGTTTGGATTTAATCCGGCATGTAGTTGTTGTTTTAAAGCGAAACTACGTTTGTATGGAAATTAGAGCCTTCTGGAGACTCTTAATGGGCATTTTTGAGATGGGAAAAAAACATTGAACTCGCGACACTGTAACCGACCCCGTACCAGAAACAATCGTAGAGTCAAAACTTTGTCAACCTTGTCGCTCGCCAGGAACACTCGGAGGGTCAAAACTTATATAACTGTAAAAAGTTTTCACTGTCGGCACTCCCGGAGTGGTTAGGTTTTTTATTCACAATTGGTAAGCCCTTGGCATCATCTCACTTGATGGTATGTGACGATGATTCCGAAGATGTAAGCGAGCTCACCAAGATTCCCTAAGTACTACTAAGATAGGAATCCGACTATCTTATCTTCAAGCCGGAACACATCACGATGTTAACAGTTATATTTGGCGGCAAGACTTAGATAAGATGGTGATAGCTAGCCAGGCGGGCTGAGAAAATGCCCTACCACCAACCAAACTGAGTCTTACAAAGTTGATCACGCCGGAAATCGAACCCGCGACCTCCTGGTGTGAATCAAATGGACTAACTATTACGCCACGGAGGCGGTTGAATGTGGTGACTAGGTAAAATTTATGCCCATAATGTCGGTTAAGACGCCGTCCATACAAATCATGGCCTACTGATAATTTGAAAACAAGAAGTTGTTTTATTAAAAAAATCGTTTAATTATGATTTGATAAAGGAAATCCCTGTCTTTTTCAAAAAACATATATTTTCTGAGATACAATACAGGGATATAGCGACATAGATTTATCTTAGGATCGTAAATAAAAGGATTTATTAAAAAACAACAAGAGCGTCGATGGCGTAACGGCTAGGGCCGCCGCCTCCTGTCCGGGAGGTCGTGGTTCGAATCCCGCCACGTACCAATGTGTCTTCGAATTTAGACTTCATATTATGTACGTTTATCCGACGCTCTTACGGTGAAGGAAAACATCGTGAGGAAACCTGCACACGCCTTCGAAGAAACTCGCAGGTTGTGTGTGAAGTCGACCAACCCGCACTGGGCCCGTGTGGTCGATTAAAGCCTGATCGCCCTAATTCAGGGTAGACTCGAGCCCCTCGGTGGGGACGTATATGAGCTGATATAATGATGATTAAAAAACAAAATCAAATTATCAGTAGACTCGGATTTGTACGGACGGCAGGCCGGGACGGCGTATAACGTGCTACTTTATTATTACCCGATGCGATGTTTAAGGCTTACACCGCCAACGACCACCACCACCACCACCACCACCACCACCACCACCACCACCACCACTTTTTACTTCAATTAAGGATTGTTTAACAAAAGAAAAAAAATCTCATGTAATTGACAGGATATGGGAAGTATTTAATTTAGTAGTTTTTTAATCCTTTTTTCCATCTTCCTTTTCCTTTCCTTACCATAGATAGATAAAACATTTAATTTATTTATGTTTTTGTTTGTTTATGTATATATTTATTATTTTATATATTATTGTTATAATATTTAAGTATTTTATTGATTTAAGTTAATTATAATAACTGTTTATTTGCAATTTTTTTTGTTTTTAATTATTGCACCGCCCCTTAACTTATTTTATCGCTGTTTCCCTACCCAAAATTTGCCTGGAAGAAATTGCTACCTAGCAATAAGGCCACCTATTATATAGACTTTCTTCTATATTGTCAACTTCTTTTTTTTATGTTGTGATGCATTAAAGGATATTGTATTGTATTGTAATTTTGATTTCCTCGATGTCTACCCCGTCGTCGTTTCCTCGCTTCGACTAAACGGATTTTTATTTACGTGTGTGTATTTATTAGTTATATAAGCAGGCCAACACAACTATATGTATGTAATTCACCTCAAAAAGTAAGTTAAATTAAAACTAGCCAACCAAATTGCTTTGTATGAAAGTAGAAACTTGTTTTATATTATAAAAAAATATTATTTTAACTTAATGTGGCCCTTTTGCATTGCTCTTGTAGGTTCACTTTGCTTTGTATAATTTAATTACTTTAGCTTCCCCCACTACGGTGGAGCCATCTAAGCCGCCCTGCATGGCGGTGCCACTCTCTCTTGCTATTCTCGGCCACAAGAAGTAGCTCTGTACAACATTTTAATATTTCTTTTTAATTTAATAATTATTGCTTGATTGCTGTATATGGGTACAGTATTTTTATTTACCTTTTTTTCCATCGTGAACACTCGAACTCTATTTCAATACACAGAACTAAAGAAAAAAATATGCCTTTTTTTCTAGTTTTAAGCATAGAAATGACACTTATTGGTATATATCTACACTGATTCCACATAAAATAAATAAAACTGCGTTTTTAATTTGTCAGCGACCGGTTTCGAACACCATCTTCAAAATGTACCCACACATTGTGTAAATAAATAGTCTGCCTGAAGATGGTGTTCGAAACTGGTCGCTGACAAATTAAAAACGCAGTTTTATTTATTTTACGTGGAATTAGTGTAGATAATCCAATATGTGTGATATAAAGTTCCACTACGAACCTACATTCAAAAGTATCAACTAGCATAGAAATGCTACAATTTTCTTATTATTTTATTTATAACTAGCTGTCCCGGCGAAATTCGTCCTACCTTACACTACACATACCTTACCCAACCCTACCCTACCCTACCCTACTCTACCCTACCCTACACTACCCTACACTACCCTACACTACACTACACTACACTACACTACTCTACCCTACCCTACCCTACACTACCCTACATAAGAACCTTCTCCTGACAATAACGATCTCGACAAAAAAAGAGTTATCGAAATCGGTCCAACCATTCACGCGTAATGCCGTGACCAAGGGAAATAGGGATTCATTTTTATATATATAGACCTTCCCTTATATATAGCATATCTCTGTATATAGATGAATTAAAAACCACAATTTTCGCATGTGTCGTTCGCAGCGATTGACGTAACAGCCACGTTGCAGTACGAGCTGACAAGAACTTTATGTCCAAGCCATTTCGTTTGATGTTTGAAACATCGTGAATCGAGTTGCTAACTTTAGGGACAGCAGAGCCTTAATACGCGTAAACCTATATATATTAGTACTATGCCTCTATTAATCTTGTGATCCTAATAACTTTCTCCAAGAAATCTGATCTCTATCAAATCGATCAGCTGATGGGCCTGCCTAAAGTTGTTAACGTTCATGAACAGAAGCCTTGTATAAAAAATTTGATACCTACTAACAAAGTGCCACTTTATGACAATTATCTGACGAACAATTAAACTTTACTAACATGTAGTGCTTATGTACTTACCTACATCCTTTAAAAAAAACCGGCCAAGTGCGAGTCGGACTAGCACTCCAAGGGTTCCGCACCACCACACATCTCCACACAACTACATAGTAAAATGACAATGATACCTATTCACATTACAAACAAAATAAATCAACGCAATCTACAAAAATGTGCTTTTTTGTCATTTATTTCGGAGTCAATACCGCGACTACAACTTACACTTTGCCAATTTTTATTATTTGTTATTTTATATCAATATTAGTGCTATAACCGCACTAAGTATCGCGCTTATATATATTACCATTTCTACGATAGAGCTAAATCAAAAATACTTCAAAAGTTCTATAAAAAATACTTTTATTGTATGGAGACCCCCCTAATTTCTTCACTTTTTCTAATTTTTAGTATTTGTTATTATAGCGGCAACAGAAATACATATTCTGTGAAACAGTTTTAACTGTCTACATATTACGGTTTATGAGATACAGCCCGCTGACAGACGGACAAACGGACGGACAGCGGAGGCTTTGTAATAGGGTCACGTTGGTCACCCGTTGGGTGTAGGGAACCCTAAAAATTACAAGGGTTTTTATCCAAAAAAGCTAGTAGGCGTGATAAAAATTAAATCGGAAATTGTATACTTTTCTTGGAAGAAGCTTATTAAAATTTAAGGACCTATTTCAAATTCTAAGTAAGTCATTAGACTTATTAAAATAAACGAGTCGTGAGACGTGAAAATTTACAAGAAGGAATAACAAGTAATAATAAAAGAGTGTCGGTGGCGCAATGGTTAGGGCCGCTACCTTCCTGCCGCGTACCAATGTGTTTTCGAATTTCGATTTCATATGTACGTTTATCCGACGCTCTTGCGGTGAAGGAAAACATTGTGAGGAAACCTGCTCACGCCTGCGAAGAAAATCAAAGGCTGTGTGTGAAGTCGAGCAACCGGCACTGGGCCCACGTGGTCGACTAAGGCCCGTTCGTCCTAATTCAGGGTTGGTTCGAGCCCCTCGGTGGGGACGTATATGAGCTGATATGATGAAGAAAACCGACCCCTGCCTAGTAAATAACAAGCGCGGTATCTTTTTTAGGGTTCCGAAGTCAAAAAGGAACCCTTATAGTTTCACCATGTGTCTGTCTGTCCGTTTTTCGTCTGTTCGTGACTTGGCTTAGATACTATTAATACTAGAAAGCTGTACTTTAGCACGCTTACACATACGAGTATTAATCACGCCGAAAAAGTTGTACAAACTTGATTTTTTTTATGGTACAACCCCTACATGTAAAGAGGGTTAAATTTTTTTAGCTAACGTACCCTATCGTGTGGGGTATCGTTTAAAATATCATGTAAATAGTAGGACATATAAGCAATTTAAAAGGAAAACTATCACATCTAAGTAGGATTTCTTAGTTTAGGAACTTAAGGAGTAATAGGCGACCAACATAAGATTTGCAGTTGGACTTGTCAAAAGTTCATAGATTTTCCATACAAAATTTTCTATTACCAACTGTTAGTATAATTTTGTTTTTTGAAATAAACATTTATTTTTTGAACAAACTTTGGAACCCTTACTTTGCGCGAGTCCGACTCGCACTTGGCCGCTTTTTTCTATAAAGAGAAGTGTTGGATCAGCACGACTCGTCAATAAATAGGAAAGGCCTTACTTATAATAAACTTTATGTAAGAATAGTGCCCTTAGTAAGCAAGAGGCAAGGAAGGACCACCGAACCACCACATGTGGTCTTGTTTTGCATATAAATGTTTTCGGGCAAACCGTTTCAGGCAAAATACATATCTCATATACCTACTGAGTAGTTGTTGTACCATAAATTGTTATGAGAAAAATAATAGGTATTTTATAGAATCTAAAATAGGATCCAAATAATATGTTTTAAGCTATTGCATAGCTTTTATCGCGGGCTTTGAGCGCGGCTACCGAATCAAGAAATTCCGTAACGAAATTAAAACCTAACACCCCCCCACTCCGCCTACCATGTAGCTCGGCCGAGCGTAACGTAACGTTACCGCGTTCTATAAACTTACAGTGCCATCTATTACCGATTTGCGGTACTAAAAGGACTTAGTCAATTTTACTGGTGTAACTTTCTTAGCGTTAATTGATTACATAAACATCCCGCGCCCCAAGGACTGTAATGGTACTGGTAAATACTGCATAAATAAAAAATAAATAAATGATTACAATTGCATAAGTTGATAACAAATGCTATGCAATAGCTTTACCGCGGCAGTCCCCGAGTGCCACACGTTTTTTATTTAAAAACCTAGCTATTTTTTGTAAAGAAAAAAATCTGTCTTATTCTTTTACCTCTTCTTAAAATATAACCTGAACTTTCCATGGAGCACATACACGTACCTTTTCGAAAAAGCGTCTAACAATATTAAATTTGTATGGGGGGGGGGTAACTTTTTAAAGAGTTTTCCTAGACAAAAATTGTCGTTGACAATTTGAAAAACATCCTAAGCGCCATTATTCACAACACAAACAGTACGTGGAAAGGACGCTGCTACCCATCCTCCAGTTGCGACCCTAAGTCATCTCTTACGACACCCGTTGAAAGAGTTGGGATGGCCCTACTCCAAGCCGGGAACCAAACGCGTACTGTGCCACCTCACGGCACACTGCGATCGCCGACCTGCCCAAAGAGAATATAATAAACTACGTTTTTAGACCTGCCTGCCAAACGTGACGATTACGGCAAAACCCCCCCAACTCAGGGGGGGGGGGGCTATGTCCAGCAGCATTGGTTGATTTCATATTGTCATCATCGTCATATGCGAAAGCAGGCTGATTACCGCGCACACACATACACACACAGACGCACAGGCACACAACCTATACAATTTTTGTGTCTATAGGTAAGTGATATAGAGTGGATTTTGTCATAAACTAGTAATCGGTTGTTTGGACGATCACATAACCTTCCATTTTGCTCCTTCGTCACGCGACGGTCGTCATGACAGAATAAACTGTGCCTACACTACACCCCGCGAACAACATGCCTACTCCTAGTCGCAGGAGCATCTGGATATAGTCAACTTGTGTGGGAGGTACCATTTTTAGGGTTCTCTTAGACACACCATAGGGTTCTCACAGACACATTATAGACGCTAGTAAGATTTCTCTATTGCTTACAAGTATTATTTTGAAGAAAAAAATGTATATTTGTATATATTTTGTGTAATTTTCCTATACGTAACTATACCAAATATGGCATATTTAAGGAGTTAATAAGTGATGTTGAAATTTAGAAATCAAGCGCCATTTTTGAGAATAAAACCTTTTTCGGTATCCTCGAGTTTCTCTGAAAATCGAGGATACCGATATAATCCATATACGGATACATCCATACATACCACACACATACCAGACACACACACCACACACACACACACACACACACACACACACACACACACACGCACACACAGAAAGAGAGAGAGAGATTTCAGACGATTACATTCAAATTAAATCAACACAAAAATATGAACACAAAAATATCAACAGGTATCTGTTTGAGAGAATCATGAAATTTGATATTCATCACTTTATTATTCAGCTCCTTTCACAGGTTCGTTGCAAATCCCGATAAACAGAAAGCAGCCAGATTTTGTTTGTTTTTGTTTCCATTGATGGTTTTATTTAACAAGAGTATTTAATAACACCCAAAGAACAATGGAGCGAGCTATGCTCGGATTTTCCCTGCGCGATCGAATCAGAAATAAAGAGATCTCGAAGAACAGATGGCCTGGTACAGTTAAGTTCTCGAGTGGCGACCGCGCACCGAAAAACGTAGCGTAGACAGGTCTACCACACGTTGGACTGACGACCTGGTGGAGATTGTGGGAAGCCGCTGGATGCGGGCAGCGCAGGACCGGTCGTCGTGGAAATCCTTGGGGGAGGCCTTTGTTCAGCAGTGAACGTCTTTCGGCTGAGACTGATAGTTGTACTCTTTCAGGTTAGTCAGGTGAGCTGATGGATGATGGAAGGTTTGTCTCCTTAACTTTATATATATATATATATATATATATATATATATATATATATATATATATATATATATATATATATATATATATATATATTCTTTATTGCACACAAATATTTACATGAAAAACAATAAGAAAGGACATATACAAAGGTGGACTTTCATATTGCTGAGATGATAATGGAATAATAAATGAATATAAATTTAATAAATTTAAAAAAGCGTCGGTGGCTCAACCGGTAACGACTCGTTCCATCTAACCAGAGGTACCGGGTTCAAATCTGGACGGCCAATGTACCAATGAGTTTTTCAAAAAAAAACTTACGTACATACTTACCGATTGCTTTAACGGTGAAGGAAAACATTGTGAGGAAACCTGCACACGCCAGCGAAGAAACTCGAAGGTTGTGTGTGAAGTCGACCAACCCGCACTGGGCCCGCGTGGTTGACTAAGGCCTAGTCGCCCTGATTCAGGGTAGGCTCGAGCCCCTCGGTGGGGACGACGTATATGAGCTGTAATGATGATGATAAATTTAATAAAAGCAGTCCAGAAGACCAAGAAAGGCATAACAGGTGGGATGAAATAGGGCTCTTTATATGTTTTTACCCTTAGCAATCTACCTGGCTAATCT
The DNA here is from genome assembly GCA_947284805.1 of Coleophora flavipennella. Classification (NCBI taxonomy): domain Eukaryota; kingdom Metazoa; phylum Arthropoda; class Insecta; order Lepidoptera; family Coleophoridae; genus Coleophora; species Coleophora flavipennella. Next base: position 1,157,196 of record OX369273.1, read on the forward strand.
GCAGCTGATCAATATATCCATCCACAGACGTTGCAGGCTCACCAGTCACCATTGAATGGCATGCATTGTGTAGCTGGGATGGGGGCTTACCGCTGACCAATGCGTAATCTATGCTGATTACACGCCACCGAGTGATAAGCCTATTTTATATGACATTTATTATGGTACTAACTGGCTACTATACGATCGTAAAGAGGACAAAACAGAGCTAGCAACAGCTCGTAACATACTGATTCAATGTGGTGTTGCAAAATGACACAGAGCGGGAGTAGCACTACCAACAAAGTACATTTTAAACTAAAATGAACTGTCTTATTAATAGGGATGTTGATTGTATAAAAAATAAATTATGAAATATGCACTATTTTCTAAATTGCCCTGCTCCTGAAATTTAAAAAAAAAACCTTATTTGTTTTGTTGACCATCAATTCTTTAATTTTGTATATAAAATTTACAAAATGAGTACGTCCATGACGCTGAAAAACTGTTACATCACACGTTCCTTTTTGATACATTTTTGGAACAACTTACTCCTCATATTAAAACACCTCGCGCACCATTCACCCTTGACAACAGTCATAATTACTAGGCCACTCGAGCGAAACCGCGGGCAAAAGCTAGTTATATAATATACAGCTCAGCTCAGATCCCGGTGAAAATTTTTCTATACCTATTCTCAGACCTAGCGAATATACACAGAAAATTTCATGGAAATCCGTCCAGACGTTTCGGAGGAGTATGGCAACTAACACTGTGACACGAGAATTGTATTTTTTTATATGTAGATAGACATAAATAATATAATATTTGTGGTTTAGAGGGGCGTGCCAGTCTGTATTAAAACGTATCTACAATTTTCATACACGCAAAAGTCTTGTTACTGAATCACGCTGAATGATTACATTTGCATAATAAAATTGTAAGTAGATAATAGACTTGATGGCAGAACAATGATGAGGATGACGGAATAACCACAGGCTAAAGAATCCATAGAGTCGTCCAACGGAGATTTGACAGAGCAATCGTGGGGGCACAGGGGCGAGACGGGGGAAGTTGAGCCCCAGATTCCCTAGTAACCGTTGTTCAGAAACTTGGGATGTATAAACACTGTGCGATGGTACTTGTGCAGCTCCAGCTGATGATCAGTTGCTAGTAATTTCGCCTTTGATGCAAATACCAAGGGCATTGGCCCCCTCATGGCCTCATCATATCAGCTCGTATACGTCCTCACCGAGGGGATCGAGCCTACCCTTAATTAGGGCGATCGGGCCTTAGTCGACCACGCGGGCCCAGAGCGGGTTGGTCGACTTCGCACACAACCTGCGAGTTTATTTGCAGGCGTGTGCAGGTTTCCTCACGATGTTTTCCATTACCGTAAGAGCGTCGGATAAACGTACATATGAAATCGAAATTCGAAATCACATTGGTACGTGGCAGGATTCGAACCACGACCTCCCGGACAGGAGGCGGCGGCCCTTAGCCGTTACGCCACCGGCACTCATGGCCTACTATATGGATTTTTAAATGACTTAAAAAAGCAGGAGGTTCTCAATTCGACTGTATATTTCTAGAAAAATAGCAAAAACGAAAAATGTATTAAAATTGTACTTGCTTGTTGCGTTTGAAGTCGGTTTTGTAACGTTTTCAGTGTTTCCAATTGTTACAGTGTGGAAAAACTATGCAGTGATGACATATGGAACTGAGACATGGTCGCTTACTATGGGCCTCATAAGAACGCTCCAGGTAACCCAAAGGACAATGGAGCCAGCTATGCTCGGAATTTCCCTACGCGATCCAATCATAAATGAGGAGCAGGGCAGGGCACATGGCCGTTGGGACAGTAAAGTTCTCGATTGGCGACCGAGAACCGGAAAACGTAACTTAGGCAGGCCTCCCACACGGTGCACCGGCGATCTGGTGATGGTCGCGGGAGGCCGCTGTAGAAATCCTTTACAATACAGTACTAATACCCAAATATAAGTTTTGAATTTTGAATTTGTTGGAAAAATGTTTGTTTTATGGCGGAAAAAGTATACAACGCTTTACCTGACGAAATAAGAATGTTGTCTAGCGGAATACTTAAAAAAACCTGCATAAATGGTTAATACATAAATGTTTTTGCTCAATGAAATAATTTATAACTTGACATAAAATATATGAATAATAATGTAATTAAGACAATTCCCTTTAGATATTTGCACGCTTAAATTATGAGCAGGTTTTGAAATGAACTTTTTAATTTATTGTTAACACCAAATTTTGTACTCAAAACTAAGCAAATAAATTATATTTCATTTCATTTATTTCATTTCATTTCATTTGGAGAGGCTTTTGTTCAGCAATGGACGTCTTTCAGCTGATATGATGAAAAACTATGCTTACAAGTATGATGCCCAAAGAAGTTTGACGTAGAAGGGGCGTATCCTTCAACGAATAGCCGAAAGAGTGAGAAACTATTAATTCTTAAAATTATAAAAAATATATATAACTAATAGAGACTCTCACAAAAGTCCTTTTATTTGATTTGTCACACGATACAGTTTGCAAAATAATCTAATCTACCCCCCAAAATTGGCCCCAATTGATAAATTCATCATTTTCGTTATACTTCCGCCTTAGGGTCACCGATTTACATGTATGTACCAAATTTTAACTCAATCGGTCCAGTAGTTTCGGAGCAAATTGACTGTGACAGACGGAAGGAACGTTTTTACTTTTTGAGGTACTGAGGTACTGTCGTGGAGGAGCCGGGAAGTATTTTATTATATTTTTTTGACGATCCTGATATTACGTGTCTCTTGCGTCTTTTTACTTTCGCGGTCCCGTAGTACGGTACGTACTAAAAAAGTTTTTTTTTCCAATTTTCGTGAAAATGTGTTCTTTATTATTAACACTTACCGAAATATTGAGCATGTCAAGTCAATTCCTTCCGTCCGTGCGTGTTGCGTGCGTCCGTGCGTCCGTCTGTCCGTCACCCTTGGCCCTGGAGGCTAAATGTTTAATCCGATAGGAACCAAATTTGAAGCTTAAGAGTTTTGAATTATTTAATCGAGGGATTATCAAAAATAATCGATAAGAGTAGCTGTCATACAAAAAAATATGTTTTTTTTAATTCTCAAAAACGGCTTCAACTATTTTGATAAAACTTTTCACGTCCTAGTTGCTTGTGCTTATCTATTACATAGTTATACCCATTGGTCTGGGAAAAATCGTGTTTGTATGGTTCTTCTACAAATGAAATTGGAACTTGTGATTTACTTACAAATGGTTCGAGCTAGTGGTTGGAAAATTGTCTTGTATTACGAATAAGTATTTTTTGAGTTACGAATTTATATTTGATCGTGCAATATGATTTTATCAAAATAATGACAGTTTTTTTTTTTTATAATAAATAAAAAAAATTGCAAGAACAGTTTATGCTGTACAGTTTATTTCGAATGTAGTGCGACTATTTTTTACGTGTTTCATTAAATATATTGTATTCAACAGATAAAAAGTTGTTAGTATCACATCAGCTCATGTATACGTCCCCACCGAGGGGCTCGAGCCTACCCTGAATTAGGGCGATCGGGCCTTACTTGACCACGCGGGCCCAGTGCGGGTTGGTCAAATTCACACACAACTTTCGAGTTTCTTCGCAGATGTGTGCAGGCTTCCTCACGATGTTTTTCCTTCACCGTAAGAGCGTCGGATAAACGTACATAATATGAGATGGAAATTCAAAAACACATTGGTACGTGGCAGGACTGGAACCACGACCTCCCGTAGGAGGTAGCGGCCCTTGCCGTTGCGCCACCGACGCTCTACAGCCACAGTACAATATGTTTCACGTGAAATATGAAGCGCTAAGTGGAGCTCCGTGTTCGCTACGACGCCCTGGACGATCATTTTCTGCGAATCGTGCGTAATGCAGTGTTTCAGATTTCAGAGTTTTTTGATCTGAACACATTTTGTGAATAATAAAAACTTTTGCGTTGTGTTGAGGAGCCCTCTCTGAATCACAAGTACCTAACCACAGATACGATATTGCTATTATGAAGCAAGCAAAACACAAGATATAATAGTTTTCAATCGACTTTCAAAAAGGAGGTGGTTCTCAATTCGACTGTATGTTGTATTTTGTATGTTTGTTACGCTATATCTTTGCAGATTTATTTATTTATATACTTTTTTTTCATTCACAGTAATTGGTAAGCCCTTGGCATCATCTCACCTGATGGTAAGTGACGATGATGCCGAAGATTGAAACGAGATTACGAAGATTCCCCAACGCAATGGAGAACTGGCTATGTTATATTCAAGCCGGAACATATCAATGTTGTTAACACTGATGTTTGGCGGCAAGACTTAGATAAGATGGTGGTAGCTAGCCAGGTGGGCTTAGAAAATGCCCTATACCATCAACCAAACCGAGTCTTACAAGTTGACCCCGCCGGGAATCGAACCCGCGACCTCCTGGTGTGAAGCAAATGGACTAACCATTACGCCACGGAGGCGGTTAAACTGAATAGTTATTGAGGAGTACCAAGGCACGTATTAAGGTCGAGTCTGGCGCCGCGGGCTGACTTCGTTTAGATTGTGAACCGATTTTCATAATTCTTTTTTTGAAGTGAAAACTTCTATAATTGAGATGGGAAAAAAATATAACTCGCAACACTGTAACGTAACCGACACCTTACCAGGAACACTCGCAGGGTCAAAACTTTGTCAACCTAGTCGTTCGCCAGGAACACTCGGAGAGTCATAACTTATACAATTTTAAATAGTTTTATTATATAAGATATGCTGAAAAAAAAAATCTGCCAGCAGATTGGTCTCATATTTTTTTTTTCAAAATCAGTCTACCACTTTTTTTAGAAAATCAACAAAAACCAAAAAAAATAATGCAATACTGTAATAAGTTGTTGCGATGGAATTCAAATTTTAACGTGTTCATCGGTTCCAATTATTACCAAAAAACATTTCAGCTCTCGATGAAATTCATGGGTTACACACACCTACAGTTTAAGCCACAAAAACACTAGCTTGAATAAAGTTATGTTCAAATGCTCCTAAAGATTTGAAAATTTTACTGGAAAGTAGATAGAAACTTAGAAACCAAAGACGTAGCCAATGTCTCCGCTAGATAACTCACGGATGCGAGTAAACCCTCCCATTTCGAGGGATTTATCACGAGTTGCGCAGGTAACCCAGAGGGTGCACAATCTCAGACCAAAGACAGGAAAGACTGGGCCATAGGGATGTTCACTGCTAGTCAGTTCCTTTTTATCATCTGTCAAAAACAAAATTTTGTTTCGAAAATGTATAAAATGGGAACGTGTGAATTCATAGTTTTTCAGCGTCATTTACGTACTCATTTCGTTAGTTAAAATTGAAGAATTTATGGAAACAAAACGAGCAGGGTTTTATGAAATATCAGGAGCAAGGCAATTTAGCATATAATATTTCATAATTTATTTTTGATTGTGTCATCTACACTATTTATGTTAAAAACCGCCCAAGTGAGAGTCAGAACCGCACACATAGGGTTCTGTACCATCATACTAGATGGCGCTAGTTTCTTCACGTTTAAAAATCACGTTTTTTCTATGGAAACTCCCCTTATGTTTTCGCTTTTTCTAATATTCAATATTTTTTGTTATAGCGGCAACAGAAATATATCATCTGTGAAAATTTCATTTGTCTAGCTATCACGGTTCATGAAATACAGCCTGGTTTTTTATTGTGGTGTATACTTCCTCGCGAAGCCTTCACCGTTTGGAGTGGTCGAGAATACATAAACCAGTAACTAACACGTTTACTTAGTAGCAAAGAATAAAGATCAGACTTAAAGGTAATATTATTAGTAAGGGTAACTTAAGGCTCCTTCGTCCCTAAAATTATTAAATCGTTTTACAATGTTTCAAACATCGAACGAAATAGCTTGGAAATAAAGTTCTTGTCAGCTCGTACTGCAACGTGGCTGTTACGTCAATCGCTGCGGACTAATTGTTCGAAAATTGTGGTTTTTAATTGATTATAAATAAAATAAGAAGAATTTTCAAAAATTAAGAAAACTGAATCATTTTATATTGTTTTTTTAAGAAGATCATAAATGATCATAATGTTTCGATTAAAGTTGCAGCAGTTATATGGTTACAACTAGAAAGAAAATGGTGGATTAGGATATTTTTTCTACAGTTCTGTGTATTGGAATAGAATTCCAGGAAATCAAAATCACTCTTCTTATTCTGTAAATTACAAATCAATTTTTTGAATGAAAAAAGTAAAAATTAAAAATAAGTAAAAAGTGATCACAAAGTTGGTCATTGGCGGCGATATAAGCTTTTTAATTATATTTTTATTGAAAAAATAAGCTACCTCGTGTAGGAGTCCTAGTTATTAAATCTTTAAAGCCATTTTAGAGAGAAAGTAATAAACAGCCTGGGTTTGTACAGGAGGCAGCCTATTCTGATTTTTCTTCAAATAACCAACTACCGCGTTTATATAAGGTTCATATAAAGTTATAGTAACGTACTGAGTTTCATCAATTTTTTTAAAAGGGTAGCAACCATAAGAAATCAAATTAGGAAAAATTTTAAGAAAACGGCATAATACTGCCCTTACCTAAATTGTATCACAATCCGTTCAATAGTTTAGGCACTACCCTCGTAAGTACCTGAGGGCCCAACACAAGGTGCAAATTGCAGTTATCAATAAGACCAAAGGCCAATTTTTACTTACTGTTTTTAAACTTTTTTTTTTTGGTAAAAAATCTGTATTTTCCGATTCGTATAATTTAGGAAACTTCAAGACAAAAGATAATAGGCACCATTCAAGCTTGTGTGTTACATTCTCAGCTGCATCGGAACTTACCATCAGGTTAGGTGCAGCCAAACGCACTCAATTTTTTTAAAAAAAATCCGCTATTATCTAAGTCCCGTAAAGAGAATCTTTGATGTTAATGCGTGAAAAGTCAAAGATCTTCTTCAGTCTTACGATAGAAGGACACTCAAATACACACACGCTACGCACACTTTTTTCATTAAATAGGTTTTTGACTCCATTAGTCTAATAGAATCACTCCCCATAAAAATTTCAAGATCGTTATTTTGGCCATAACAATACCCCTCAAAATCAAGTTTTTCTTTAAAAAAAAAAAACAATGTGGATGGGTAATACTTATTTCCAACTTATTTTAAGTTGGAAAGAAAAAGAATGATTCAAAACCAGCTCTTCGAAACTCTGGCCAAAGCTACGGACATAATCTAAAGCATGCAAATTTAAAATAAACTTGCTATTTTGTGTGCGAGGTTCTATTGACAAAAAATTGTACATTTTTTTGCATTCATCGCCCCGTCTCTAATTTTTTTTTGATCTCGTGCACAAATTAAATTTTCCACACAATACAATAGGGGTGACGACAGCATCAGAAATAAATTATGAACCCTTGATCACTAAATTGTCCTCCTACTTAAACTTCGGAAAACCTCACTCGTTTTGTTTCCCATCAAGTTTTCGATTTTTACTCGTAATTCACCAAAATCACATAATGAGTACGTAAATGACGCAGCAAAACTATGATGTCACGCCTAGGTATTTCAAAAATTTTTAGAGAACAAAATGGCGTTTTTGACAGATGATAAAAAGTAAAACAGGTGACTAGCAGTCGTCATCCCTATTTAGCGCATGCATGGATCCCGCGCGCGCGGCCCGCGGGTAGCAGATGCTTCGTGGGGTGGTTCATTCATGCGACTGCACCAGGACAAGGAGATGTGTGCGTTGTACGTGACTCAGCCAAATGCTCGGTTTCTGGACTCGGTGCATTGAAATTAATGCTTTGGCGGGTCTCTCGCGTTTGTCAATGTTATGTTGTTCTTAGAGTAGGTAGGTACATTACCATACGAGAGGGAGATCTACCAGATACGCTAAACTATCAGGTTTATGATATATCGCCCTCACTCACCGACAGCTAGGTCATAAAGTGAGGGCCTCTATTCCTGCCAGCATCATAAGGCGAAGACAAGAACTAGTTGCGGTAGGTCTTGCCACCAAGACGCTTGTCTATCTGGTAGGTAGGTACATTGGGCCGCACGTCAGTGGTAACAATACTCAATAATCGACTACAACTATTTATTGACTAAATGAAATTAACATTTGGACCTTGAGCTGGTTTTGCTTTGTAGTATGAAGTTTTTAAGGGTGGCGTAGTTCATCTGTTATCAATTGAGTGAGGCTGACTGTACGTATAGAGTTTATAACATGTTTATACAGTCGTTGTTTTACATAATATATTTGAATATATCTCATCTGCCAAAAAAAGTCTGTTGGTCTGGAAAAGATCGCTTTTAGCGATAAGAACGCCTTTGTACACTTAAGTCTGTTCAAACCATATTGTGATTATTCCTTGTGTGTAATAAAGAATTTATACATACATATACGTGCTATTCAATTCAAATATTTTCTTTCACGAAATAAATTCCGCGTGTGTTCGTAATTCTTCTACTCCTTAACGGCTTGACTGATTCTTTTTTTAGACTTATGTAGTCATCTGGATGGTTATCAGCTGTAGTTTGACCCGGTAGGTGGCGCTTTTGTTGAGATCCATTTTTTTAAGCGGGTAGAAGGTAGTACCAATCTATATATTAAAAGAATTGATGAAATTTATTGTGAGTCCGTCAGGCCGTTGTATCCAAACGATTTGCTTATTTTTTTATATCAAAGGTATTGAAGCACGGATTTGTCAAAAAGCATTGGAAATCAACCTCGTGAGCGGCTTGCGGCTCGCGCACCGTGCACCCTCTATGATGTAATAAAGTCCGTCCGGCAGTTCAATCCAACCGATTTGCTTAACTTTTTTAACGAATGATGTTTGACGCACAGATTTGTCATGAAGCATTGAAAATAATCAAACCTTTGCCTTTTTCGAATACATTTAGATAATAGAAAATCAAGTCCGTCGGACTATTTGCTTTTTAGGGTTCCGTAGCCGAAGGTTAAAAAGACTAAGATTGCTAAGACTTCGCTGTCCGTCTGTCGCCAGGCATGAACAGTGATAGCTAGACAGTAACATTTTCACAGATGATGTATTTCTGTTGCTGCTATAAAAACAAATACTAAAAATTTGAAAAAGTAAAATAAATAAGGTGGGTCTCCATACAAAAAACGTGTTTTTATAAACATGAAGAAACTAGCGCCGTCTAGTATGATGGTACGGAACCCTTAGTGCGCGGTTCTGACTCGCACTTGGTTGGTTTTTTATTTAAATAAAGATATTGATGGACAACTTTGTCATTAAGCATTGGAAATCACTTAACTTTCGCCCTTCTACCCTTTCGGACCTGATGGTATGCATATGTCCCATACACCTCAAGACTGATGGGACATTATGTCCCATACAAATTCAACACAGGACTGAAGCTTAGTTTTTACCTTTTATATGGGACTATCAGTACTAAACAGTTTGGAATTTATCGTTTCATAGTTTGACGTTGGTAGTTTTAGTGTGGCAACATTAGTTTATAATCTGTGGTCATATAAACAAGAACTAGTGTGAGACGTTATTTGAATTTTGGTAAAAAAAGTGTTTTTGTGTTGTTTTTAGGTGTTTTTTTATGTATTACTTTATTTTTCCCAAATTCTTTCTAATTGTATGAATACAATAACAAAACATTGCATTTTGGCATGGAAAAATTAACATTGGGACATTATGTCCCATCAGTCTTTTACTCACCTCTCAATATAGTATGAGAACCCATGTTCATATCGGTTTTATGTACAAGCAAAAAATAATGTGGTGGCCTAGGAGCGGAGCACGAGCAAAATGTGGACTCGCACAGCTCGTGGGAGGCTTGCACGATGCGCTTTCACCAGATCTGGACGTTCCCTAAACAGTGGTTCAACGCAGCATGTGGAACCCTAAGGGTACGTCCAGATCTGGCGAAAGCACAGTTAATGAGCTGCACGCGTGCATTTACTGTAATACTCCGCAGTAGCGCGGCACGAGCAAAATATGCACGCGCATTCACGTTGCATTCGCCAAATGTGTACGTAATCTTACATGCTTTGCTTTTTTAGTAAATAATAGAGATATTTTGTTGGAGATTTTACGAAAAATACATAATAATGTTACTCTTTCTAATAAAAAAATACATAAAATTGATTCGATTACTGTCGTTTTATTGATCTCATGAAAAGTCAAGAATATAATAAAAATATATGAAGGTGCTTTGGAAATAGCATTGGTTTCGAGACCGTTGTGACATATTGTCCCATGACAAAAAATCCTGAGTTTAGCCTCAAAAAAGAAATCTAAGCACTATTAAAAATGCCCGATATTAAGTTTAGTCATTTATGCCAGATTATCATATACATAAGTAAATTTTAATTTGCAGTCCTGACACTAAACCCCACCTCAGGTCTGAAAGGGATAATATTGTAAGCACTAAAACCTCCTTGGAAATTTTGACCTATTCTAAGAAGGTTCTGTTTCTTTGGTTATTTTTCTAGAAAAGTTTAGTTCCTCTGTGCACAGTTAACTGGCATAAAAATGTTGTATATAAAAAATGTTTCACTTACACACTTGCGATTTTGTATGTCTGAAATGTTTCACTTACATACTTGCGATTTTGTATGTCTAGTAAGACCCTTGAAGCCGGACATTGAAGGGTATGTAGTCTTTAAATGAACTCTCGTGTTGCTACATTAGTTACGCACAGGTGACGTCACAAAAAAATAAAACTGTTTTTCATGAAAAAAGTAGAAAATGTACTAGTAACTGTAGATTTCAGTGAAATTCACAGAGTGTATGACATATAAGGTAAAAAAAAATGTATTTTGAACGCTCGATCGTGTTGGTCTATTCTGAAAGGGCTAGAATCCTAATTTGTGTAAAAAAGGTTATTGCAAGTATACAAAGCAGAAAATCTAAAAACGGCAGTTGTGTTATCAATAATATGTTAAATAAAGACACAATTGAAAACGCTAAACACGCTAAAAAACCGACTTCCACTGCAACAAACTTAGTACATTTTTGCATTATTATTTTTGGTTTTTGTTAATTTTCTAATAAAGTATTACAACGATTTTGATTAAATTTAAATGGGACCACACGGGAAGCACTAGCTTTCAAATAAAAAATAATCATAAAAATCGGTTCACCCAGTCCAAAGTTATGAGGTAACATACATAAAAAAAAACATACAGACGAATTGAGAACCTCCTCCTTTTTGTAAGTCACTTGATAAAAGATTAATTAGTTAATCTCCTTAATTCTAAATTAGATGACTGTTATATTTTTAGCAAAATTTATATTTTACTCGTAAAAACAAAAAAAATTACACAAAACTGTGGTAAATTAGGTACGAGCTGCAAGCGGCTCGCGATATTTTTTAGTCTATTTCCATCGTAAAATTTCATTCTATTTAGAACATTGGTTGGTAAAAGAATTATTGAAATTGATTAAGTAGTACCTCTTACATGCAAAACCTCTTTATATATTAGTGTAAAATGTAGATCGCAGATCAAATAAAAGCTTTTCTTAACTTATAAATACTCGTATCTGACTCTGAAGTCGTCGTATATCATTACCTCTAAGCACTGTATCATTGCCTCGAGTTAATGTACCACTACCTCGAGGCGTGGGATGGCGTGGATATGTGTGACACATGAGTCGACGTCTCCGCTCCATATTTTTGCTGGAGCTAACGAGAATCGAGCGCCAACACAAAAGTAATTTATATATTCATTAGTGCCGCACCGCACGTTGTTTGCGATATGAAATCTCATATTATGTTGTCTGCCTTCGCGACTCAACAAATTTATGTAGCGGGGAAATTGTCCCGCTTCTGATGTATGGCCTGTTCCCGTGTACATGAATCGTAGTTGCATTGCATAGTCATACACTTCATACAGGGTGTAATAAAGAATTTAGTTTTAATCTCATACATTTGTCAAATAGCTACGTCATCATCATCATATCAGCCGAAAGACGTCCACTGCTGGACCTTTGTCCTGAGGTCTTTACATCCCCAAAGGTTTTTCAAGGCTCATCCAGCGGCGTCCCGCGACCTTCACCGGGTCATCGGTTCACCGTGTGGGAGGCCTTCCTACGCTACGTCTTCCGGTGCGCGATCGCTACTCGAAAACTTTACTGCACAAACGGCCATGTGTTCATAAAGATATGTGCCCCGCCCACTGTCACTAAAGTTTAGTGATTCTGTGAGCTATGTGAGTACCTATTTTTATTTTTTATTTGATCGCGTAGGGAAACTTCGAGCATAACTCGCTTCATTGCCCTTTGGGTGACCTTGAGCCTTCTAGCATCAGGTCAAGATCACCATGTTACTGTAATATAATTTGGGTACCCTTTAACAATAAACTAAACAATAAAATGCCAAATTTTGAATAGATAAGACCTGTGGAGTTTACATTACTTTATCGCCTAGAAAGGAGCTGATTACCTTCAAACAGCTGAACAGATTTTTTTTAATCATAGCTTGATCACTCTTGATCATGTCACCTTTAAATCAAACAAAAAACCTAAATCAAAATCGGTTTATCCGTTTGGGCACTACGATGCCACAGACAGACACACAGATACAAACACACAAAATTTATACCAACCCTCTGTTTGCGTCAGAGATTAAAAGTAAACTTCGGAAGCTTTTTATTTTAAAGTTAGGGTATTCGACTACAAGTCATTTGAATTACTTTTTATTATAAAGTTAGGGTATTCGACTACAAGTCATTTGAGTTACTTTTTATTATAAAGTTAGGGTATTCGACTACAAGTCATTTGAGTTACTTTTTATTATAAAGTTAGGGTATTCGACTACAAGTCATTTGAGTTACTTTTTATTATAAAGTTAGGGTATTCGACTACAAGTCATTTGAGTGACTTTTTATTATAAAATTAGGGTATTCGACTACAACTCATTTGAGTTACTTTTTATTATACAGTTAGCGTATTCGACTACAAGTCATTTGAGTTACTTTTTATTAAAAAGTTAGGGTATTTGACTACAAGTCATTTGAGTTACATTTTATAAACTGTCCAAAACGACATTTAGTTCGTATCACGTTGTAACAAGTTATTGTGACGTCTTGGTCTTTGACGAACTAATTTAGTGATTTTAATAAATATACAGTTGAAAATGGTTTGAAATCAACGCACGCACTGCGCACCCTCGGAGATAGTCATAGAAACGATGTACGCGAGCGGAGGCGCAGGCATCAACTATTATTTTATAATTTATTTTAGATTTTGTCTAAATACCCAAACTGACCTGTTTGTCTAAGAAGTCAAAATGTAATGAATTTCGTGAGACATTTTTCAGTGTAGTACGAGTAGGTATTATACGCAAAGGAACAAATTTTCAAGTTCAGCTCAACCACAAAGTAGATAGGTAACTACTCTGTGGCCCAACCTAACGCGACGTTAGTAGCTACTAATATATTATATACTTTGTATATAATTTGTATACACCCTGTATATGTATAAATTATTGCACACGATGCGTTTGTTTACTCGTCCTCTTGACGGCAACAGGAAATTGGATTGGAGTAAAATTTTATACGAGTATACTTACATTTTCCTTTTACCCGACAGACCATTAGGAGAGTAATATGTTTCGGGTGTATGTATACTTAATCATATCAGCCGAAGGACGTCCACTGCTGGACGTAGGCCTCCCCCAAGGATTTCCACGACGACTGGTTCTGCGCTGTCCGCAACCAGCGGCTTCCCGCGACCTTCACCAGGTCATCGGTCCACCGAGTGGGAGGCCTGCCTACGCTACGCTTCCGGTGCGCGGTCGCCACTCGAGAACTTAACTGTCCCAACCGCCTTACTCTGCCTAGAGCTACCCGGCTAGGTGGAGTTCGCAGCCGGAACTACGGGTCCGGCTGTATGGATCAGGGTACTACGGGGTCGGGGGTAGCCCACCGCTTGCCTGCCGTTGGTCTATCGCCTTCGGCACTCTGGCTTGTCGGTCCCCCGACTGGGTCATGGACTCGTAGTGGTATGTGGTTAGTTGCAGGGGTTGGGCAATGTTTGTTGCCTGGCAAGCACGTTGCATCCAGGCGTCCTTCCCCGCGCGCAACTAGTGTTGTTGTAGCCGGCCACGTGGGCTATGGGCGAAAGCAACGCGGGGCACGTGAGTTGTCCATTAAGCGGAACTGCTGGTTTAACTACTGGCAGGGAAGCATCTCCGGCACTTGCCTGGTCAGCAAGTAGAGCTAAGCTAGTACTGCTCCGGCCGATCCAGCCGTGTAGGAGTAAGTCTGGACAGGTGCGATAAGCGCCGGGAAGTGAGCGTGCCTAAATCTCCGGTACCACACCGGATATGTGGGAGCCAGCTTCTCTGGCGTCCCGAGCGGGGATCGAACCACCAGCATCGAAAGCCGCGGGAGGTGAGCGCGCCTACAGCTCCGGGACCTACCTGGACAGTAGGTAGTGGTTCTCTTCCACGAGGCACTCGCCATGCAGAGTACCAGTACAAGCGTCTTGGCGGCAAGACCTACCGTAACTGTTCCTTGTCTTCACCTTATGGTGTTGGCAGGAATAGCGGCCCCCACTGTTATGCCCTAGGGTAGGTAAGTGGGGACGCTATATCATAAACCTGGTAGTTTAGCGTATCTGGTAGATATACGAGAGGGAATGTCCCAACGGCCATCCGTTCTACGAGCTGTGTGCCCCGCCCACTGCCACTTAAGTTTAGCAATTCTGAGAGCTATGTCGGTTTCTTTGGTTCTCCTACGGATTTCCTCGTTTCTGATTCGATCACGCAAAGAAACTCCGAGCATAGCACGCTCCATTTCCCTTTGGGTGACCTTGAGCCTTCTTATGAGGCCCATAGTAAGCGACCGTGTCTCAGTTCCGTAAGTCATCACTGGCAACACACACTGGTCGAAGACCTTGGTCTTGAGACACTGCGGTATCTGGGACGTGAAGATATTGCGAAGCTTCCCGAACGCTGCCCAGTCGAGTTGGATTCGATTGTATGTATGTATTTATGTATGTTTATTTGGCTGAGCCTGTAGCCGAAACAACTTGATGGATTATGGAGTGCGAGGTGTGTCGTTAGATTCGTCTTGATCCCGTGAGTGATTTCAGAAACATTTTTACCTTAAAACCCGAAAAAAGGGTTCTGGCTTTTAAGGCAATTGGGTTTTAAATTATTAACTAATTAAGTAAGGTTATTTATTACATTCCGTTAAGAGTAAAAGCCCACTTTTTCACTGTTAGCCGGCATACAGTATTGTAGATTATTTTGACGTCTAAATAAGTAGATTGAAATACTTATATGAATAGGTAAATAAAAAATTCAAGCTTCAAGCAGCTCAAAATACCCCAAATTACATTAAAACTTCACTCTAACAAAAAAAACACTTTAAACGGAACCCAGAACCGAAAAGTGGTTTTTAAAAAAATTCGCAATAGTTTTGAAATACCTATGTAACGATAAGCCACATGATAAGGTACGTCAAAAAATTACCTCTACTATACATGTAAGGGAGGTGCCATTATTATATCAGCTCATATACGTCCCCACCGAGGGGCTCGATTAGGCCTTAGTCGACCACGCGGGCCCAGTGCGGGTTGGTCGACTTCACACACAACCTTCGAGTTTCTTCGCAGGCGTGTACAGGTTTCCTCACGATGTTTTCCTTCACCGTTAAAGCAATCGGTAAGTATATGTACGTAAGTTTTTGAAAAACTCATTGGTACGTTGGCCGTCCAGATTTGAACCCGGTACCTCTGGTTAGATGGACCGAGTCGTTACCGGTTGAGCCACCGACGCTTTTTGAGGAAGGAAGGGAGGTGCCATACATTTTTATAAATATTTTAATTTACCACTTTGATGGCGTGATGAATATTATGTTTACGCATGCCAAACTACAGCTTTCTAGTGCCAATAGTCTCTCATCTAAGCCGCGGACAGACGGACAGACAGACATGGCGAAACTATAAGGTTTCCTTTTTGACTACGGAACCCTAAAAATGAGGTTTAAGGTACTTACCTCATTATGATTTTTTTCTCGAATCATAAACCACTCAGTCTCGTAGGTTGTAAGTCCTAGTAAACAACAAAACTTCAACAAATTCGTCAGCCATTTTTGAGAAAAATGAAAGTGGATTTGTATGGGAAGCCCCTGATTTCGATCTTCTCTTTTTAAAGTGAAACTTTTATTACATCGTCTCAAGCTTTTTCGTCAGAGCAGCCATGATCGTTTCGTCCTCTGTACCGTAGCTCCAAGAGGAGAGCAGCCATGATCGTTTCGTCCTCTGTACCGTAGCTCCAAGAGGATAGCAGCCATGATCGTTTCATCCTCTGTACCGTAGCTCCAAGAGGAGAGCAGCCATGTTCGTTTCGTCCTATGTACCGTAGCTCCAAGACGAGAGCAGCCATGATCGTTTCGTGGTCTGTAAATGTCTATAATGCGAAAAAAAGTTTCACTTTTACCATGGTTTCATAAAACAACACACTCTTTTTTGTAGTAATTAACTACATAGTGTAGAAGGCCGTATTATGTTTTGTAGTAACTTATAAAGTTTAACATTTTTTGCGGTTTTGTTCGGTTTTGTTTGCCATCACCTTCTTCACTGCTCCATCACTCGCCACCGCTTGCTCCACAGACGCTCGAAAATAAAAAACCGGCCAAGTGCGAGTTGAACTCGCGGTATGAGGGTTCCGTACCACCGCACCTCTCCACACAACTACGACAATGATACCTATTCACATGACAGACAAAAGACACAAACGCGAGCAACAGACAACTACTACTAGCGCTATCTAGTGGTGTTTAAATGAACTATTTTTAGTAAGTGAACGTATTATATTGAGTTAACCACTTTTTTTTTTCAATTGATAGAATTATTATAGATTTTCCTGTAATCTACAAGCAATGAACTATATTTTTTTATTTTTTACAAAATTTAAGGCTCAGTAGTTTCGGAGATCGGGGGGGAGGGAATGGTCAATTTTCGTCTTTTTTCATAAATAAAATCAAAACGATTAATTTTACAATAATAAAAAAATATATTTGAGATCCTCATAACGAGCCCTTTCATTTGATATATGACACAGTAAGGTAATGACCCTTATTTTAAATAAATATTTATTTACATTGCACATCTGTGTTTGGGTCATAGGATTACACCATCCTACCAAATTTCACCTGATTTGGTCCATTAGACTCGGAGCAAATTGGCTGTGACAGATGGACGGACAGAAAAAATTCGAGCGAGACCTACAGTACTCGCATATGATGTGTAACATGTGACAAAATACTTTATAAAAGGACGGCAAAGATACGGCAGACTAGGCTGTATGGTCATAGATACCTTTGCCTTTTCCGCGCTTTTAAAGCCTGAAAAAACGCGACTCCCTGTTACACATTTCCGTCACATGGGACACTTTTCCGTCCCATTTCACGAAATCACTCCCACAAATTGCAGGAAAGCGAGAGCAAAGATGTTACACATCAAAAACAGACGCATCAGTGATCCTATAAGGGTTCCATTTTTTTTGGTGTACGGAATCCTAAAAAGTGCAAAAGATCTTTAAATTTGAAAAGTTTAATAAAAATTCCTCACCTATTTCATTATAAACTTCCTTTGTAGTCGTAACTTTGTGCAAACAAAGGCTTCCTGCCTTATCAAGTTACTGGAAAAGGAGTGAGGCGAACTTTTCGGCGATATTTCCTTTGGCGGAAAAGTTGTTCGCAGGTCTTGTGGGTCAAGCCATTAATTAGTGAGGGCCGAGTTCCAACCCTCATCATGTCGACCGCGGATGACCTCACCGGAACTTGCAAAAGGTCAACATTGGTCTAAATAAACAGGGTGTAACAAAATTGGTGTAGGTTTTGCTCATCATACTGAACAACTTTTGTTCTACGAGTTTGCTGAAAACGCAAAAAAAAGTTTTTTGTACTCATACAAATCTATGATCTGATTGGCCAATGTTGTGCATTTTAGTATGGAGGGTCAAATTTTTTTTTTGCGAATTGACTATAGGTTCCTTAGGGAAAGTTGTTCAGTATGATGAGTAGAACCCCCACATTTTTTTTCCACCCTGTATAAAAAAAGGTGACTGACTGGTATATCAAGGCACAGTCGAAACCAACCGAACGGATTTCGCTGAAATTTGGAATACAGATAGCAGTTAGGACTTGGGCAGCCACTTAGGAAGGATTTTGGGAAATTTCCACGGGAACGGCAAAAAACGGGATCTGCGCGGGCGAAGCTGCGGGCACTCACTAGTCTATCTATATAGCACACGGCAATAACTTTCGAAAAACCTTAGAACTTTTAGGTACAAGCTTTTAATATTGCATTGTCACGCGATATACATATGCATGCAAAATTTCAGCTCAATCGGAAATTAGGAAGTGGTTCAAAATTAAATTGCAAGATTTCATTACAGACACCGGGACAGGTGAAACTAAAATAATAATAAAAGCTTGTAAAACCTAATTCAGTTGAGACGACTTAGTTTTGGAGGTTTTTTAATAACATTTTTAAGCGACCGAGGATTCTAAATGAAATTAAAAGGAAAAAAGTAACGTTTAGTAATTTTACGTGAACGTTTCTTTTTATTTTTCTTTTTAGCAAAGTACAGAAAAAAATATGTAAATTGGCGGTAAAGAAGAGAAAAAAACGAGCTGACAGTATATATTTATCCTAGTAATTTAATTATATTTTCTCTTGTGAATTTTTATTTTTAGGATTCCGTAGTTAAACTAGGAATCCGTAAAGTTTTACCATGTCCATCTGTCTGTATGTCCGTCGATATGTTACAGCCCTTTTACTACTGCTATAAAGCTGAAATATTGTATGGTTGTACAAGTCTGTGACGCTTATAACCATATATAAATCCTACTTATATTATAAACGCAAAAATTTATAAGAATGTACGGATAAATATTTGTTACTCTTTCACGTTAACTTTACTGAACGGATCTGGCTGAAATTTAGTAGGTAGACAGATTAGAACCTGGATTAACACATAGGCTACACTTTTCCACACTGCGCACCCTCGAAAAATCATAAAAATGTTGTCCACGCGGGTGAAGCCGCGGGAAACAGCTAGTATGGAATAAAATATGAAATAATTGGGAACGCTAAACAGGATAAGATAAACTTGCATCGCATCAACTTAGTACAAATTTGAATTTTATTTTTGATTTTTTTAATTAAAAAAAATACTTTCATAATTTTGATAAAATTTATATTATGGTTGACAATCTGCGAAGATATCGCGTAACAAGCACAAAAAACACATAGTCAAATTCAGAACCTCCTACTTTTGTAAGTTGGTTGAAAACAATTATTTCGGATACCTCCCATGCCATGTAAAGTATAGGGATGGTTTTTTCATTCACGTGCCCCATCAGGTGGTATTTCTTTGAATAGGTTTTTCTAAGTTATTATGGGTTTTTCCTGGTGTTTTTTTTTAATCATTTTTTTTTACGAAATATGAAGATTTTAATCAGGGATTTTTGTTTATCCACACCCCCTACCAACTAAACCGCTGTTTCAAAAAATATTTTTAGTTTTGTAAATACTAAAGCATAATTTACGTATAAAAAACTAGCTGTTTCTTGGGACTTCGTTCTTTTTTTTTATTCACAATTGGTAAGCCCTTGGCATCATCTCACCTGATGGTAAGATGGAAGCAGGATTCCCCAACGCAATGGAGATAAAAGTAGCCTTTATGTTAATCCAGGCCTACCAACCAAATTTTGTCCAAATCAAATTCATTGATTTTTTCATACGAAATCGTCTAAGCCAACTGCTTAAATAACTTTTTCTTTATTTACTTTGCGCGATGTACAACCCGCTCTTGAAAAATTTGTTTGTGTTGCTTTATCTACCTGCCTAAAATCTGCCTACAGAAAAAAGGTAGTTAAGCATAAACCTAGCGACAATTTCATAAATACACTGAAATAGATTGAAATTTCTGGTGATTAAAATATATCCGTAAAATTATTACTAACAAGGGCACCGGTAGAGATGGCATTCTTCCAGTTTTTATCAAGTCGAGTACGGAAGCTACCGTTGAACCTCTGTGCATAATATTTCAACGCTTAATATCTAACGGGGTATTTTCTACCAAATGAAAAGAAGCTTATATCACATCGGTGCACAAAAGTGGCTCCAAACTTCGTGTCGAAAATTATCGCCCGGTCTCTATATTGTCTGCATTTAGTAAATTGTTCGAGTCTATTGTGTTTGATCAGCTCTATCCTATTGCTAATTTGTATATACCATTGTCACAGCACGGATTTATGCGCAGATGCTCCACGATATCAAATCTGGCTGTTTTTACCGACTTTGTTGCGTTTAACATGGGACTACAGGTGGACGTCATGTACACTGATTATTCTAAATGTTTTGTCATAATTAATCACGATTATTACTTTCAAAGCTAATAATGATTGGTGTGCACGGCGACCTCTTCAGATGGTTTGAATCCTACTTACGAAACCGGCATCAGGCAGTGCGTGTTGGCACACACTGTTCCAAATTTTCTGTTATCCCATCGGAGGTTCCACAGGGTTCACTTCTTGGACCTTTACTTTTTAATATATGTATTCATTATATAGTCACGTTTTATGAGAATTCCAATGTTTTTATGTATGCCGACGACAAGAAAATCTGTTTAGCCATTAGGGACGAGACAGATTGTGACAATCTGCCAAAGGATGTTGATAGGCTCTCGCAGTTCTGCACGCTTAATTTTTTAGATCTTCAAGTAAAGAAATGCCAAGTCATGGCTTTCACAAGAAACTGCAATATTTTTAAATTTGATTGTAAGTTGTATAACATAATCATTCCTCGGGTCACCGAGACAAAAGATCTAGGAATCGTTTTGGATGCCAAGCCGATTTACACACGCTGATGAACACCTTAAGACAGTTTATTATGCCCTTAAAGAGTCAAAACTGAGATATAGCATTCAGTTGTGGGGCCAAGCTACAAGTACAAATACACCTCAAATGGATTCTTGTAAAGAACATTTCAAGAAATTGGAGATCCTAGTCCTAGACAGTTCCTAGTCTTTACATAATGGTAGTACTCAGTAAGCTTGCCAAAAACATATGTGAGATTGAAAGTGTACAAGAAAGACAATTAAGGGAACAAACGAGAAGGCAAGACCTACCAAATCAGATACAACCAACACTAGAAGTTGTTAAGCATGGCTCACACTATCAGGCAGTAAGACTGTTTAACAGGTTGCCAGATCACATAAAAAGCTTAATATAGGTAGCCCTTTTCGACCCAAACTGAAGTCATGTTTACTTAAAAAAACTACTATAGTGTAGGCGATTATCTAAATTAGTTGACAATTATTATAAAATAATTTTGTTAGGACTGACATAATATTGCTTTCAGACTTCACTTTCATACAATGTTGGCATATTGTAATAATAATAAATTCTTGACATGTATTTAATTTTGGTGTGTGTTTATCTAACGTAAGGAAAAGATTTGTTTTAATATTTTTATTGTAATTATTGTGATTATGTACGTTATTTTTATTTTATATTTATGTCTACTTCATTTTTATTAAACTTTGAAATGATTTAAGTACCTAATGGATTCTTGATGTGTATCTATTTTTGGTATGTTTTTGTTAACTGACGTAGGGAAATTATTTGTTTTAATTTTTATTTTATTCTAATTCGATGAGGTTATTTTAATTTTACAACTATAAAATTTTTCAACGCAATGTATGTTCCTTAGAAATAAATGAACATGAACTTTATAATAATTCTCTCTACGAATACATTACTCAAAAAGCATATCGAATGCTAAGTTTTATTTTTAGAAATTCCAAGCCTTTTATAAATATTAACACGCTGAAACTTTTATACTTCGCTTATGTGCGGAGTACGATCTACACTTGTATGCCTCGCAGATTTGGTCTCCATCTTATGTCACATACAGAAAACAAATTGAAACTGTTCAACGTAGATTTATCAAAAAGTTGAATGGGGTATCTAGGGCAACGCACTTGGACTATAAAACTAGATAAGATACAACTTACTCTCTATAGAGGACAGACGCATAGTGAATGACTGATATCAGGTTTCTTTACAATTTAAATCATCAGTGCCTTCCTGGACTGTCCGGACCTGTGTAGCCGCGTTGGTTTGCGAGCGTGTACCATCCGCACGCGCCACACTCGCTGCTTGTTTGCTGGCCAGGCTCACACGATCTACACTTGTAACTCAGTTTTGTATAGACTTGTGGAAACCTATGACAAACTGTTTAGTGACGTTGACATATTCTTCTTCCTACGTACGTAACCGTTCGACCTATTCCGCTTATGTCAGCTGCCACTTAGGTCAGAATTTTTTTTGTTCCACTTAGGTCATCTCTGACCTAATTGGTTTACACTGTCAACTGAAAAAACTGACCTACCTACCTGGAAACCAGTATTGACAGCATGCTTACCTAACTGGACTCCAATAATGACAGCAGGCAGACTAGACTGGACTCCAATATTGACAGCAGGCTGACATGGACTGGACTCCCATGAATTACACGACTTGATACAAACACTCTCAACACACACACTACACACATAACGTATAACACTTTGCGCTGCCCGTTTCATACTTAATTTTCTTATTTCTTTTATTATACTTTTTTTGGTTATATAATTTTTGCTTTATTAATGTTATTTTTTATTACATTATTTGTGTTTAAGCGTACTTTGTCCATTTTAAAATTTTAATTAGTCGAATTTCATAATTTTCTTTCTAAAATATAAAACCAATAATCGTAATATTTATGAGTAATAATCTTTTGCGACAAGTAAATAAATAGTCAAAAGCTTAAGTTCCTTCCATAACCATTCACAAACACGAACTTAATACTCATACCTACATATAACAGACAGTGTATTATTTAAAATTGAATCGATAGACATAAGACATTCTATAGCAAATCAATTTTGAATGAGATGAAAGTAAACCGAACCGCAGTCATTACCGTTTGATCCCTGGAGGCCAAACACAGGCGCGGCCCGCCAGCTCTCAAAGAGTTTGTGTTTAAATATGGAGCTACTTGCTAATGGGAGCCGGATCCGGTAGAATTATTGACGATACTAAAAGCTTTTAAGCGCCCAAGTTTTATTGGATCTCTTTGCTAATAGCCATTGGACCGTACCAGTGGTCAGTACCGCCTGGTTTAAATGAATTCTCTAGGCATAGTGTAACCAAAGTATATATATAAGTACTAACTTACAGTATGGACACTACCTGCCGCTCTCTAGATTGCGACCTCACCCCCTCGTCACCCTTATTGATACAGATTGGTTACCTACATTTTAGTTGTCGAAAGTATGGGATTTCGCCGCCATTTTGTTGGTTCCGTCGTTCCTTTTTTGAAATGTCATTTCTGTCACTTTGTATGAAGTGTCCGGGGTGTGGTGTAACTAGAGACTTAATAGACTTCTAGCTTTGTTGAACTTCATGTCAATTCCCACCCAAGAGTGCATATCACTGAAGATTCGTACAGCCTGCGAAGGAACTCGAAGGTTGTGTGAGAAGTCGGCCAATTCAGGGTTGGCTCGAGCCCCTCGGTGGGGACATATATAAGCTGATATGATGACGTACAGATTATAACTCTGTAGTAAAATTTATTTAATTGAATTATGAGACAGTACAGGAAAAAAACATCTGAGCTACAGTTAATCTAAATGATACTCATCTAAACCCTGATCTATTATCCTTCATCATAATCATCATATCAGCCTAAGGACGTCCACTGCTGGACATAGGCTTCCCCCAAGGATTTTTACGACGACCGGTTCTGCGCTGCCCGCATCCAGCGGCTTCCCGCGACCTTCACCAGGTCATCGGTCCACCGAGTGGGAGGCCTGCCTACGCTTCGTTTTACGTAGCCCAATGGCCATTTGTTCTACGAGCTATGTGCCCCGCCTATTGCCACATTTAAGTTTAGCAATTATTCTGAGAGCTACGAGTATGTCGGTTCTTTTTGGATTTCCTCGTTTCTGATTCGATCACGCTGAGAAACTTCGAGCATATAGTACGCTCAGTTGCCCTTTGGGTGACCTTGAGCCTTCTTATGAGGCCCATAGTAAGCGACCATGTCTCAGTTCCGTATGTCATCACTGGCAACACACACTGAACACTATTATCCCTACCTTAAACCTAAAAATCGTGTGGGGCTGTGTCAGGGCACACAGAACGTAAAACATCTAGTTTTAACGTCTTTAACTTTTCACTATTACAGCTCATATACATCCCCACCGAGGGGCTCGAGCCCACTCTGAGTTAGGGCGAACGGGCCTTACTCGTTTACACTGGCCCAGTGCGGGTTGATCGACTTCATTCACCACCTTAGAGTTTCTTCGCAGGCGTGTGTGCAGGTTTCCTTACGATGTTTTCGTTGACCCTCAGAGAGTCGAATAAACGTACATATATAATTAAAATTCGTAAACTCATTATTACGTGGCTGGATTCGAACCACGACCTCCCGGACATGAGGTAGCGGCCCTCACCGACGCGCTCTTCATCCCTCCCTAACTTTAAAAAAAATAATAAAATATTCTCTGGCTTCCCAGGGAGCGCTTCGGGCTTTGCCCTAAGCGGAGCTCGGCTCCGGTCTCGCAGTTTGTTACTTGGTTGCTATGGAGGAAACAGATTATTTCGTCACTTCCGTTACAGTCTTTCGTCACTTTTGTCACGGTCCAGGTTTTTGTACTGGTATACCCTGTATGTGATTTTAAAGACGTTTCACATCCAAAGCAATTTGACGAACAGAAAACAACTGAATTCATGTCATAAACTGGAAAACTACTAAACAAAAACAGTAACACAACAATCATAGTTACCTTCTAAAACAAAATGTGCAACAGCAGAATAGTATCAACACTATCGATCTTAAAACTGTGACTACAGGGTTCTTTTAAATTTCAACCGCCTCTGTGACGTAATGTCTACCATAGCTTCACATCACGAGGTCACGGGTTCGATTCCAGGCGATGTATTACTTTGATTTAGTCTCGAATTTTCAGAGCCCACCTGGTTACCTATCACTATCTTATGTATGTCTTGCCGCCAAACATCACTGTCAACGTTCGTTATAGATAAAGGATAGTCAGTTCCCCATTGTGTCATGCGATTCAGCTTGTAGTGAACCAGGTTTCTATGCTAATACTGAGGAATACTCTCCCATCAGCTCACAAAGCTTTATTGGAGAAGGGGAAGAGAGTTCAAGTATTTTAAGTACTAAGCATGCTTGACAGAAATCATCATCTTTCATCATTAGCTTATTTTAATAACCCTGCTGCTGCAAAAAGACTGTAACCAGTAGGTTACTTTATGCGTCTTAAATTGAATTTTTGATGGTAGTCAATTTGTGTAACAAGGGGACAAAGTAATGTTTTCTTCCGGGGTGTTAGTTTGGATTCTGAGCTAAGCGAAGGATTCTTAAGCGAATCCCGTGCTTAGCGATGAATGCCATATACTCTTACGTCGCCCAAGAATAAAATATTTTGGACCCGAGTGACACACGTAATTTTTCATTACGGTCTGTGATAAATCAAAAGAGACCAATCAAAAGAGAGATAGCTCAAGTTCCAGCTTTAACGAGGACCAACGATAAAAGAGTAACCAAAAGTCCCTAAAGTAGAATTTTGTTCGCACTTTTTATTGAGGAACCAAAAGTAGTTTTTCGAATAGGTATAATGAAAAAATGAGTATATTATCAATACTGACCACCAGTTATTTGCTGTTTATGAGTTTCTTTCAGTATCTTGCGATCAGGTACCTGCGAAGAAACTCGAAGGTTGTGTGTGGTGTGAAGTCGACCAACCCGCACTGGGCCCGCGTGGTCGACTAAGGCCCGATCGCCCAAATTCAGGGTAGGCTTGAGCCCCTCGGTGGGGACGTATATGAGCTGACAAGATGATCTTCAGCGCAGAACCGGGCGTTGTGTAAACCCTTGAGGCCTTTATTCCAGCAGTGTACGTGATATGATGATGATGATATTCTGCTAGCCAAGTCCTAGCTCCGTGTATCTTCCGGGGAAATCCCAAACCGCACAGTGGCACACGTCGTGTACGGAACTTCCGCCGTAGGGCATTTTTTCTTTAATGTAGGCTTGCTGAAATCACTCTACTTTTCTTTCGTATAATCTTTGTTTTCCATTAGGCTTATATCTACAGCATACTTATCTAAAAATAGGGTCCCTGACTAATTAATTATAATTTTTCTAGTGTTCGCATAAGCAAAATCAGGAAAGGAAAAGGAGAATACAATATTTGAGCAAACAAGTTTAAATTACGTCTTATTTTCTAGATTTTACGGTTAATTATTCGTTAATAACATATTCATCATATCAGCTCATATTCGTCCCCACCGAGGGGCTCGATCCTATCCTGAATTAGGACGATCGGGCCTTAGTCGACCACGCAGGCCCAGTGCGGGTTGATCGACTTCACACACAACCTGCGAGTTTCTTCGCAGGCGTGAGCAGGTTTCCTCACGATGTTTTCCTTCACCGTAAGATTGTCAGATAAACGTACATATGAAATCAAAATTTGAAATCACATTGGTACGTGGCATGTTCGAACCACGACCTCCTGGACAGGAGGCGGCGGCCCTAGCCATTACGCCAACGACGCTCTACCTACAGCATACTTATCTGAAAACAAAGTCCCTGACTCATCATTACAGCTCATATACGTCCCCACCGAGGGGCTCGAGCCTACCCTGAATCAGGGCGATTAGGCCTTAGTCGACCACGCGGGCCCAGTGCGGGTTGGTCGACTTCACACACAACCTTCGAGTTTCTTCGCAGGCGTGTGCAGGTTTCCTCACGATGTTTTCCTTCACCGTTAAAGCAATCGGTAAGTATGTACGTAAGTTTTTGAAAAACTCATTGGTACATTGGCCGTCCAGATTTGAACCCGGTACCTCTGGTTAGATGGACCGAGTCGTTACCGGTTGAGCCACCGACGCTATGTCTAAAGTCCCTGACTAATTAATTATAATTTTTCTAGTGTTCGCATAAGCAAAATCAGGAAAGAAAAAGGAGAATACAATATATAATCAAACAAGTTTAAATTACGTTTTATTTTCTAGGTTTTATGTTAATTATTCGTTAATAACCTATTCATCATATCAGCTCATATTCGTCCCCACTGAGGGGCTCGAGCCTACCCTGAATTAGAGCGATCGGCGCGGGCCCAGTGCGGGTTGGTCGACTTCACACACAACCTGCGAGTTTCTTCGCAGGCGTGTGCAGGTTTCCTCACGATGTTAACCCATTAACTTTCACAAACCTGAGGAGGTCAGGCCATACTCCAGGCATAGAGTCCTAGTCCGGGTTGGAGGAGGTTGTAGCGCTAGTGGTGAGCCCCACTGTCAGAAGATTTTCAAACCGTCTGCAAGTCATCTGACACGGCTTAACGGCTTCTTATGTTATGATAGCAGCCGGCAACAGCGGCTTGACGAGCCTACCGAAGCGAGGAAACGATCGAGAATAATTGAAAACGCTAAACACGTTAAAAAACCGACTTCCATCGCAACAACTTAGTACGTTTTTGCATTATTATTTTTGGTTTTTATTAATTTTCTAATAAAGTACTACATCGATTTTGATAAAATTTATATGGAACCACACGGGAAGCACTAGCTTTCAAATAGAAAAAGAATCATAAAAATCGGTTCACCCAGTCCAAAGTTATGAGGTAACATACATAAAAAAAACATACAGACGAATTGAGAACCTCCTCCTTTTTGGAAGTCGCTTGAAAATACTACTAATAGTCATAAAGTTAAATTAAAGTATCGCCCTAATTCAGGGTAGGCTCTAGCCCTTCAGTAGGGACGTATATGCGCTGATATCATGTTTAATATAGTCATAAAGTTTGTTTGCTGAATTAGCTGCACCTTTGACGGCTCGAGTCAGACACTCCGTATACGGGGCCGCCCTGAGTTCAGTCGCGCCGCCCGCCGCTCCCCCGACGTTGTCGGCGCCGAGATGGAACTCAGGACGTGCCTTTTAGACCTACAGTTTTTCTTAGGTCGGTCGGTGCCAGCAAAGCAATCGAATCTAAAACATTTGATAGGTAAGTAACTGTGTGCTGGTATAGCGATCTTAAAAAAATGTACACGATAATGTAATTTGATATGTTACACGATGTAGTTTGCAAAACTTTTATAAATTTTCTAATTTTACTCCAAGAGTGGCCCCCTTGTTCAAATTTCCACTCGGTTCAGTAGTTTCGGAGAAAATTGGCTGTAACAGACGGACAGCCAGCTAGGCGATCCTATAATGATTCCGTTTTCTTCCGTTTGAGGTATGGAACCCTAAAAACGGCTAGAGATATTAAAATAATATCGCCCTAACCCAAATTACCAGCAGTTTGGGAACTACACCACCGGACGGACGCACAGACACATACAGACACACATGAAAATTATAGTTTTGGGTTTTTTAGACTTTATTAGTGAAAGACAATCGATCCCATCAAAATCTGAACTTCGATTTTAGGGTTCTATACCCAATGGATAAAAACGGGATCCTATTATTAAGATTTCGCTGTCCGTCCGTGTGTCCCTCTGTGTTATAGCTAGACAGTTGAAATTTGTATTTCTGTTAACGCTATAACAACAAATTCTAAAAATTAGAAAAAGTGGAAGTCTCCATACTTAAAACGTGTTATTTAAAAAATATGAAGTAACTAGCGCCATCTTGTATGATGGTACGAAACCCTATGTGTGCGGTTCTGACTCGCACTTAGCCGGTGTTTTTTTTATTTGCCAGCACAATACCTTCTTCACACCTTCGTCGTCGCTCGAAAGTAAAAAGTGGCTTCGTAGCCGCCATGTAGCACGTAGTAGAGTTCTCTCCCGCGTCGTAGCGAGCTGACCGCTACGTTTCCGTAGTCCAAAAGGGGATCGGACTGCTAGTCATTTGAGTTACTTTTTATGATCTGTCAAAAACGAATATTTGAAATACCCACAAGTGACGTCATAGATTTTAAGCGTCACTGACGAACTTATTTTGTGAATGTGATCAATTAATATTGAAGACGTGATGGAAAACAAAACAAGTAAGTTTTTTGAAACTTCAAGAGGAGAGCACTTCAAGAAATGATATTTCGTATTTTGCTTTTGATGCAGTCCGATCCCCAATTGGGTACCTGACAGCATCAAAATTAAATTATAAAATAAAATTCACTAAATAGCTCTCCTTCTCAAATATTAAAAAACTTACTTGTTTGGTTTTTTACATTATTTTTATTTTTTTATTAATCAAAGACACAAGTACGTCAACGGCAATGAAAAATATGATGTCATAGTTCAATATTTCAAACATTTTTTAGAACGTTTTCGTTTTTGACAGTTCATAAAAAACAAGTCAGATGATTAGTACGAGTAGGCAAGTACCGAATTACACGTTACAATGATGACAATATACATAAACAATATACAGAATCTTGGGTGGGAACAATGCAGGTAAGAAAATGGTACTTTCCAATTTTTTTAAAATATCAAATAAAAAAAATATAGTTTTTTTTTAATATTAGAGATTTTACTTGTTTTTCGTTTTACCAGAAATCCGTACCTCAATTACGCTTATTTAAATTAGTTTAGATTTAAAAAATTGGGAGCTTTTTTAATGAAAAGTTTTAAAAGCATTGTATGGGACTTGACGCACCTTTTTAATAGCCAAATCAATCAATCAAATATGCTTTATTGTGTAATAAATAAAATAAAACATAGGGAATAGTTCAGTAAAAATTTTAATTGCACAAATAAGGCGGCCTTATTTCTTAAACCAATTTCTTCCAGGCAACCCAGAGATTAAATACATCTGAATAAAAATAAGTTCCTTTATAATCTCTGTTAATGCCTCAATGAGAGATGATGCCAAGGGCTTACCAATTGTGAAAAAAAAAATCGTTTCCCTTATGACCCTATATAAATACGAATAGTTAATTTCCCCGGGGGTAGATGGCATAGGGGAGAGGGGCATAGGAAATATGGGCATAAGAGGGTCTGGGGTAGGGGTTAGGGGGTAGAGGTATGGGGACGGGGGGACCACCTATCTCCACAACCAAGGGCTTAAGTAATTTCTAAGATGTATGGTATCTTTGGTAATGTTCATCAGAAAACCTTATGAAATAAAATGATTGTACTGATTTTCAAAACTCATTATACAGTTTACAAACAAACAAACAAACTCTATTGGTATTTTCCTTTTGCTAGGGCTAATAAGCTTCTATTTTGTTAGTTCAGAAATTTAGGGAGGCACATTATTATTTCAAATTAGTAACAGGGAACGAACATGCATCACTATAATACTAGCTGTGTTTATAAACCCTTCGGCGGCGAGCCAGCCCGTGCAGGATGAGTCTCCTTCCTGACCTCTTGCGGCTTACACCTCTGCTAAATGTATATTTGAGATTGAATGATAAACGCTAAAAGCGTCGGTGGCTCAACCGGTAACGACTCGGTCCTTCTAACCAGAGGTACCGGGTTCAAATCTGGACGGCCAATGTACCAATGAGTTTTTCATAAACTTACGTACATATACTTACCGATGGCTTTAACGGAGAAAGAAAACATCGTGATGCAACCTGCACACACCTGCGAAGAAACTAAGGTTGTGTGTGAAGTCGACCAACCCGCACTGGGCCCGCGTGATCGACTAAGGCCTGATCGCCCGGCTCGAGCCCCTCGGTGGGGACGTATATGAGCTGATATGATAATGATAAACGCTGCGGAACGGGGACGAACTTTGATTATTTTACTCCGTGATATAGTGAACCGAGATAATTCACGCACACTGAGATATTTCATTTCATTTCTTTTCATATTTATTGCAGTATCATAATCATTCATGTACATTCATGCAAGTAGGTAAATATAGATCATAACTTATTAATTATGACGACGCCCCGCAAGGGCATAGCAATTTGCAGAGGGTTTATAGAATATTAATTTGTGCATGCATTATAATTTATGTATGTCGAAGAGGGTGGTTAGGTTAGGTTAGGGATGGCCTCGTGGTTCAGTCCTTAACTATTTCGGTCGTGGGCGACGAAATAACAATGCAGCTATATCTCAGGGGTCCTTCTTCAATAGTCTTGATCATTGATCATTGACTTTAATGACAAAGTCCAGGAAGCCGATGTATTTGCTGACGGATGGGCATTATTATTACATAAAATCATATATTTTTTAAATTTATTGTAAATAATTATAAGTATAGACTATTGACATTTTATTTTATATTATTAGAACATAACATTTTGCATGAAATCCTATTCTATTTATATAATGTAAGTTCTCTGACTTGGTTAGCGCTTTGGTGTAAACTGTAAGCTGGCCATGTATTTTTGATAAATAAATAAATAAATAAATAAATAAATTCGGCAATAGAAATTGTACAAGATGCCTTGGATAACAATGGATTCAAACGCGGTGATCACAGCGATGGTGTGACACGTCCGTTCTGCTCACAGATCAGCACCACTTGTGTTCTGTTCGAGGCTCCGTCAAAAAGTGTCTGCCCCGAGACTGACGTCCAGCTAATATGACTTCTCCACAGATCTAATAAATTCTCAACTCAGCGCTGCCACCTTAAACACAAACAGCCTACCGTTAATAGGTCATCTTTGCTACCACAAACGATCGTCTCACGAGTACAAGCGATCGTCACGCCACCACCGGTTTCACCCAGGTACTAATACCTGACGTTTGATCCAAATAAAGTTCAACGATCTATGTAAACTTATCTCAAACTGGTATTGGTCGTGTTTTCAATGACGCTCCGACATGTATATATTGTATGACGATGATAAATTGTATGACTGGAAGTGGTCTATATATTTTGACGAGTAGTTGTGATACGGAACCCTTGGTGCGCGAGTACGGCTCTCAATTGGCCGTTTTTTTTATATTATTTCCTTTGTATTAGTCCAATAACCTACCTCGATGCTAAATTTGAAGTTTGTAAGTCACCTGTAAGTGGTCTATAATTTTGATGAGTGAGTGAGTAAGCGAGTCGTAAAAATATAAATTTTCGGACGTCAATATATCAGACAGTAAAAGATACATATATTTATGGAAATTGGGATTCTAGGTGATCAAGGGGGTCTTACTAGACACACAAAATCGCAAGTGTGCAAGTCAAACAGATTTTAAGTTACGGGTAGGTCGAAAGGGGCCCGAAATGGTTCGTGTAATATAACCCATGGCCGGTGTCGCCTTTTTATTTTTGAACTTGGCTGATACACTGCCGTGTGTCTAGATATTTCAATATGGCACATAATATAGACGAACAAACAATCTCATTTGGTATAAAGTCCTAAAACGTCACATTACGGAGATATATGGACATGAAATTGCAGAATGACTGTGATTTTTATTTTATTTCTGTAAGTTCAATTACTTCCGTTACGTGATGTTGTGGGACATAATGGTAAATGACACTCTATTTCAATAAACAGGTTTAGTTATGTCTCCATATAAAACTTTTAAACCCGTTCGCCGAGCACATCGTTGACAAGGATAACCTATTGTTGATCTGCTGGAAGGATAAATATTATAGAAAATCAGGGGATAGCCGGGCTTACCAAGATTCCCCAACGTACATCATAACTGATTAATAAACGTAATAATTTATAATCAGAAATCTCATTTTTTCTCGCGTTAAAAAAAAGTTTTTCGAATGTGACGTACAACATTCTGAACTTTTTATCAAACCCCGAAAAAAGAAGTATTCACTTCAAAAAAGCTACTCAACACTAGAAATGGCGCTACGAAATATTATTTTTGACATTAAGTGTAAAACAGCCGCCCTTTCAAGCGGGTTGAGTACCTTTAGGCATTCATAGCGGCCAATGCTCACGCGGGTTTGATGCCTCAAAGGCACTCGAAAAAGTGTGACGTAATGTATGATGTAATAAGTGTACTTATACTGTTCTGATCTCTGTCAAACTATACTATATTACTGTGAAGGGACTGATACATCAATATTTATCGTTTATTTGCGTAATTCCATAGATTTTTTTCCAAAATAAAGGTTTCTTAACTTTTTAGTGTCAGATTTCATACAAACGTCAAAACCTGACACCGTTGTTTGCAAAAAAAATATGAAATCTTGTTTAAATTGTTATACATAAAAAAGAAGATTTGATTAGCTAATTAGAAAAGCAATTAATTTTTATAGATTTTTCACAAAAATACTGAGAAAATTTTGGATATCTGCAACGCGCCAAAAGGACACCCGGTGCGGCCATATTACCTAACAGACTTAAGCCTGAGTTGGGCTTGAGTTTTATAAACAGACTTGAAGGGGTAATTTTATGTTTATTTTGTATTAAAGTGCGTCTGTTTTGCAACAATTTTTAATTTGATTAAGCAAAGGCTATAAATTACCTTAAATTAGAAAAAACCTCGGTGGCTCAACCGCTAACGACTCGGTTCTTCTAACCAGAGGTACCGGGTTCAAATCTGAACGGCCAATGTACCAATGAGTTTTTCAAAACTTAAGTACATACTTACCGATTGCTTTAACGGTGAAGGAAAACATCGTGAGGAAACCTGCACACGCCTGCGGAGAAACTCGCAGGTTGTGTGTGAAGTCGACCAACCCGCACTGGGCCCGCGTGGTCGACTAAGGCCCGATCGTCCTAATTCAGGGTAGGCTCGAGCCCCCCGGTGGGGACGTATATGAGCTGATATGATGATGATGATAAATTACCTTGCCAGCTGATCAGATCAGATACGGCTATCTAGGCCCAAACGAAGATTCCCTGCCTTAGGGTACGTATAATATAAATATATACTTATTTGATATAAGAAGCAACAACAAAGAAAAGTTTTACAGAGGGTAGGTTTTTTGGAAAGACAAGGAAAACGGAGATCAAAAGTTAATATTCACTGGCTATGATGTGTGACTTGCAATTGTTGAATTTGTAAGGGTTTTCGTAACTCTATTTTATTACATTTTTCTGCTTGAAAGGAGAGGGAAATATACAAAATTTTTGTTCGCGAAAATGGAGAGAAGTTTCCTGTTTAGAATTTTGTGAACGACACCAATTCTCGAGAGAGACTGGAATATTCATCGCAAAATCGTGTAATTGAATTTGAGGAAGCAAGACAAGTCAGCCTAATGGTTCATTCCAGTTTGCGACCCCAATAACAATTTGGAACGCCGCTAGCGACGGTTGTAGTGGATAGCGATCGGTAAGGGTCCCCAGGAGGCTCGAGTTTCCATACAAACGTAGTTCCGCTTTGACATAAAAACTACGTGCCGGATTTAATACAAACTTTGCAAATATATTGAGTAGACACATATCGATGTTTCTAATTAGTTTTCATCGTGGTAAATTGAAACATAACTAAACAAAGGCCTAAATTAGTTTTGTACTGAAAGTTTGAAACTGCTTTTATTTTTTTCAATTTTATATTAGTACATCGAAAACCAATTACAAACATCGATATGTGTGTACTCAATATATTTGCAAAGTTTGGATTCAATCCGGCATGTAGTTTTTGTACTAAAGAGGAAATACGTTTGCATGGAAACTCGAGCTTCCTGGGGACCCTTAAAGGACCGTATTTTTTTTGTTCAATATCTATGTTTTACTGTATCAAAGTGACTTATCCTGTGGTATTAGTTAACACTCTCCGCACACGGGGGTCAAGTCTGGTTGGGGGGGTGTATGGGTAGTAGTGAACCTCGTTGTAAGAAGTTCTTCAAGCCGCCTATATAAGGCATTTGACACGGCTTAAAGACTGTCATCTAGTGATAGCAACGGCTTAGCATTGCTTGCGAATGTTCAAGGAATAATTAATTTAAAAAAAACGCAACTGCGGTACAAAAAATAACTGAAAAGCAAAAACAAACAAAAAATACTGAAATCTGATTAGGAGGCATATAGGTTGGAAATATTTCTGTCACAAATATAAACATTTCGTTTAGATTTAAATCTCGGTGATCCAAACTATAGCTTGTTTCAACAATGCTCTGATGAACTAATTCATGTGTCAAACTCAGAGGCTAACTTTTGCTTGGTTTGACACTTGAACCAGTCCATGCAATAGTTGAACTCAGGAGCTATTTTCCAAATTAGTTTCTACAAGTTGTTTCTAAATTGTTATGTTTGTGAACTTTATAGTAATTATTATTGCCAGGCATCCGCCGTCGTCTATCCCTTGGATAGCACGGTTAATTGTGCCACACGATAAGAGAGAGAGAGATAGTAATTATTGTTTTATTTTATTTTCCGCTATCACGGCTTACCCTTGTTAACTATACTGATTTTACATTTTCGTGAGCTATCAGAGTATGCTTTTGGCGAGATCGGAGGCTTTTTGCTTCGTATTGATGGTTGTCGAGGACTTTTTCAATTTGGTATGGTTTAAGATACCTTAGACCTAATTTGTTGCCAGACCATTGGGCATCAAAACTCAAAAAATTCAAAAAAAAATTATTTCAAATAGATGTTTACACACACTTTTAAATAGTCAAAACAAAAATAAAATATTGTATATTACAAATAATATCATGATTCAGATTACAGTCACAGGTAATGGTATTTGTTATAGAATCAACATATATATATCTTTGTCATTTACTTTTTCAACATATATATCTATTATTTTATAATCTATTATTTATAATAATCTATTATTTTATAATATCTTCTAGAGCACAAAACTTTTTTGACATGAGTTTATTCTCTGAAAAACTAGTTACATTTTCTGGAATTTTATTGTAGAATCTTAAACACTGCTCCACAAATGACTTTTTAACCTTACTCAGTCTCGAAAAGGCTATATCTATTTTATTTACATTTCTTAAATTCAAATTATGCCTGTCACTGTTTTACGAACGTACATGATGTTTTCACGAATAAATTGACTAGCAACAGTTAAAATATTGATACACAGTACAACGTCTCCCACCTGGAATGATATAACTTTAGCGCATTTTTAATTAAAACTTTATTTGATATTGATAGACTGCTCGGTCATTCTAATAGCTGCTTTTGCACGTATTTTATCTCCGTTAATATTACTATCCAGTGGGAAAACGGTGGAGATGGCGGTGGATATGAGCTCGAAGTATTTGACTAAGGCTTGAAGTTTATTCACCATGCCATAGGCATTAAGAGGAGTGGGACTGTTCCTTCAAATAACAGTTATTAACTAGAACCTAGCAGAATGGAAGTAGCTGCTGTGTTTATAATTTGACTAGAAATTTTTGAATTTCCACAAAATCCCTTAAAATGTACTAATTCAATATAATTTAATGGTCCCATAATTGGATTTTAGAAGAGGGAACATGTGGCGCCTGTTTCTAATCATCATCATCATCCAGCATCCAGCGGCTTCCCACGACCTTCACCAGGCCATCTGTCCACCGAGTGGAAGACCTGCTACGTTACGTTTTCCAGTGCGCGGTCGCCACTCCAGAAATTTACTACCCCAACGGCTATCTGTTCTAAGAGCTATGTGCACCGCCCACTGCCACTTAAGTTTAGCGATTCTGAAAGCTATGTCGGTTACTTTGGTTCTCCTACGGATCTCCTCGTTTCTGATTCGATCACGCAGAGAAACTACGAGCATAGCACGCTCCATAGCCCTTTGGGTGACCTTGAGCCTTCTTATGAGGCCCATAGTAAGCGACCATGTCTCAGTTCCGTATGTCGTCACTGGCAGCAAAAACTGGACAAAGACCTTGGTCTTAAGACACTGCGGTATCTGGGACGTAAAAATATTGCGAAGCTTCCCGAACGCTGCCCAGCCGCGTTGGATTCAACGATTGATCTGTTTTTCGAACTGGACTGTTAATACCAGGTACACATATTTGGTAACAACTTCGATTGTAGAGCCTCCAATCTTCAGAGGAATAGGTATGACACGGACATAATTTTGGTCTTGTCCATGTTCATTCTAAGACCTACATGTTGAGAGACTCTACTGAGGTCATCGAGCATTGTGCCTAAGTCTTCCATAGTCTCAGCCATGACCACGATATAGTCAGTGAATCGGAGGTGGGTTATGTACTCGCCGTTGATATTGATGCCGTGTCTACCCCAGTCCAAAAGCTTAAAAACATCTTCCAGGGCGGCGGTGAACAGTTTCGGAGATATAACGTCTCCCCGTCTCGCCCCTCGCTGCAGCTGGATAGGTTCCGAGTTTTGATCCTGGCGGCGGCGAAGGTGGTATAATATGGTAGCGTTTTCATACAAACACTTCAGCACCTCGATATATCGCTAGTCAATTTGGTAACGCTCGAGAGACTGTAACACTGCCCAAGTTTCGACCAAATCAAAGGTTTTCTCATAGTCCATGAACACCAAGCATAGTGGCTGATTCTGTTCTTCGGTCTTCTGTATAATCTGTCGCAGCGTATGTATGTGGTCTATGGTACTAAAGCCTTTCGGAAACCGGCTTGTTCAGGGGGCTGGAAGTCGTCAAACCTGCGTGCGAGACGAATCATAATGACTCTCGAAAACAGCTTGTAGATATAGCTCAGAAGTGAGATGGGTCTGTAGTTCTTCAGCAGGGTACTGTCGCCTTTTTTGAAGAAAAGAACGACCACACTTCTGTGCCATATCTTAGTCGTATGTCCCTCAAGTATAACGGAATTAAATAACCTTGTAAGAGCTTTAAGTACCGGTGTTCCACCTGCTTTCAGAAGTTCAGCCGTAATTCCATCATAACCCAGTGCCTTATTGTTTTTAAACTGTTTAAGAGCCAGTCTAATCTCGTACAGGCTGACGTCCGGGATATCTTCGGTATAGTGTCGGGTTAGTCTGGCTCTTGGGTCTTTAGTCAGATCGCTGACAGGCAGACGTGTGGTCGTGTACCATTGTCCGTAGATCTTCTCAACTTCTTCTAGCAACTTAGTCTTAGGCAATATGATCCTGCAATCCGCAGTCTTTAGCTTGATCAGTTGGCTTTGTCCAACAGACAGATCTTTAACGAACACTTTTGAGCCTTTGTTGTCATTAATCGCCTCTTTGATACAATTTTTAATATACTGGTTTAAATCGTGAGTTAGAGACTTAGAGATCTGCCTGTTTAATTGCCGATACTGAGTAGCCTTTTCAGAGGACTGCAAAACCAATCTGCGTCTATCTTCAATGAGGTTGCTGGTTAAGTCCATGTTTTTTTTTGGTTCTGTTTGAATTTTTAATTTATCAAAATCTTAATACGATTATTTAAATTATGCTGAGAAACAATGACGTCAAAGAATTTTCAATCAAAACTTTGCTTTTGATAAAAAAAAAGTAATTCAGGTGACTAGTAGTCATGATCCCTACTTTTTTCATTTTTTTAATTACATTTAGTAAGCCCTTGGCATTATCTCGTCATCATTCAGTAAAAAAAAAAGATTGTCATCATCATTATATCAGCCGAAGGATGTCCACTGCTGGACATAGGCCTCCCCCAAGGATCTCCACGACGACAGGTTCTGCGCTACCCGCATTCAGCGGCTTCCCGCGACCTTCATGAGGGGGTGTTGCCGTAATCGCCACTTTACTACTTGTTGTACTTTCAGTAAAATTGTAAAACAACCGTTGTTCATATTCTTGAGTTGGTTAATCAGCAACAAAAAAATATATGTAGTTATTGGTTATGCAATAAGGTTGAAATCTGAACAAGGGAAGGACTCTAGGATTCTAAGATAGAATCCTGAGCGTAGCGAGGGTTTCAAAGGTACTCGTACGAGACGCAAAATAACTTTGCTGCCGAGCGAAACTCTGCAAAACACATAATTTTTGACCCCACTACGGCGTGGAAAATTATTAAGTGCAAGAAAAACATCTTAAATGATATAGTAAATTACTGTTTATTTGTTTAACAATTAAAAAAAGTTATTAATTATAAGCATGGAATGCTCTGGGCTTCACCTTACGCGGGGCTTGGCCTACGGCCTCTCATTTCTCATTAGGCGGAATGCTTATATTTCCTTAGCCTTAGTGACTTAAAAAACGTAAAATGACACTAAAAGTTAGTATCACTTTCGGTAACGCGTAACCGATCAACATTCGATTTCACTCCTCATGTATTTTTCATATCGGTCTCTATACTGGTGATAAAAAATGTCTGGCAATATTTTACCTGTGGCTTTCGAATTTCCCCAAAAAACCCATAATCAATTCGCAAAAAAAAATTGGACTTCTCATACAAATCGATCAGCTAATTAGTCAAGTTTGCATAGGATGTGCAACAATTTTTTTTGTGAATGTATGATTTCTTCTTGGAGAAAGTTGTTTGGTTAGTGAGTAGAAGCCACATTGCCAGATTTTTTTTATCACCCGTTATATGAATTAGTTCTAAAGGAGTAAACTCTAGAAACTCTTTCTACGCTACCTGATAAAAAGCAATTTCGCGAGCTAAAATGGAATGACAAACAAAATATTTCTGAACGAGAGTGTGAAATGGAAAAACATAATTTTTCCTTCGTGCCTAAGAGGATTCCGATTTTTTATAA
Organism: Coleophora flavipennella; assembly: GCA_947284805.1. Lineage (NCBI taxonomy): Eukaryota > Metazoa > Arthropoda > Insecta > Lepidoptera > Coleophoridae > Coleophora > Coleophora flavipennella. The sequence goes on from OX369273.1 coordinate 1,196,689, forward strand.
GTAAACTGTGAAATTACCTACCATTTGCTGCATTATACAAGGTGTTTTTAGGGTTTCGTAAGAGTAAAAACGGGACCCTATTACTGAGACTTCGCTGTCCGTCCGTCTGTCTGTTTGTCCGTCCGTCTGTCTGTTTGTCCGTCCGTCTGTCATCAGGCTGTATTTCATGAACCGTGATAGCTAGACAGTTGAAATTTTCAAAACTGACGTATTTTCGTTGCCGCTATAACAACAAATACTAAAAATATAGAATAAAATTAATGTTTAAGGGGGGCTTCCATACAACAAACGTGATTTTTATAGATAATGGTACGGAAAACTTCGTGCTCGAGTCCAACTCGCACTTGGCCGTTTTTTTTAAATCCATAGTTGACAAAACTTTTGCATTATCTCACCTGATGGTAAGTGACTATGATGCCGAGGATGGAAGTGGGCTTACCAAGATTCCCCATCGCAATGGGAAACTGGTCATCATAACTTCATGCTGGATCACATCAATACTGTTAACATTAATGTTTGGCGGTAAGTATTAGATAAGATTGGAAGCTGCGACCGCCTGGTGTGAGACGAATCAAGTAACCATAACGCCACAGAGACGGTTGTAAATATCCACGTTTCCATCCATTTGGAATAAATGTGAATACTTCTATTTTGCCACTTTTTACTTTCAGACAAGCTAGGAATAAATAAAATGTTACGTGATCGTCCGAACATTCTACTTTGAGATATTGATGAAAATATAGTTTACGTATTTTCATCAATATCTCCTAATAGACATCAAAACCAAAGTACGTAATATATTAGTAGTATCGTACATACATCCAGAAGAACACTTACCAACGTGTTTTCGAATTTAAATTTCATAATGTACATATATCCGACACTCTTACGGTGAAGGAAAACATTGTGAGGAAACGTGCACACGCCCTGAGAAAAAATCGAAGGCTGTGTGTGAAGTCGACCAAACCGTGCTGGGCCCGCGTGGTCGCGGAACACTCGGCGGGTCAAAACTTATGAAACTGTAAAAAGTGTTCGCTTCTGTCGGCACTGCCGAAGTGGTAAGGGTTTTATTACAAGCTTTAAGATTATATTAGCTTGCCAAACAAACAAACAGTTTGTCTGTTAGTTTGGGACAAATCTATAACGACTTTCTGGTTTCCGATTGAGCTGAAATTTTGAATGCTCGTTAAGTTTGAAGACCATTGCATGGTTAGCTAAGTGATGTAACTCAATATCCAATATAGTGAACTCCAAAAAATGGCGGATCAGTTATTTATTAAATTGCATGTTTAGCTAAGTGACGTCACTCTAAGTCCAATATAATGGACTCCCAAAATGAAGGATCAGTTATTTATTTAATTGCATGGTTAGCTAAGTGACGTCACTCTAAGTCCAATATAGCGGACTCCGAAAAATGGAGGATCTATTTATTTAATTGCATGGTTAGCTAAGTGACGTCACTCTAAGTCCAATATAGTGGACTCCCAAAATGAAGGATCAGTTATTTATTTAATTGCATGGTTAGCTAATTGACGTCACTCTAAGTCCAATATAGCGGACTCCGAAAAATGGAGGATCAGTTATTTATTTAATTGCATGGTTAGCTAAGTGACGTCACTCTAAGTCCAATATAGTGGACTCCCAAAATGAAGGATCAGTTATTTATTTAATTGCATGGTTAGCTAAGTGACGTCACTCTAAGTCCAATATAGCGGACTCCGAAAAATGGAGGATCAGTTATTTATTTAATTGCATGGTTAGCTAAGTGACGTCACTCTAAGTCCAATATAGCGGACTCCGAAAAATGGAGGATCAGTTATTTATTTAATTGCATGGTTAGCTAAGTGACGTCACTCTAAGTCCAATATAGTGGACTCCCAAAATGAAGGATCAGTTATTTATTTAATTGCATGGTTAGCTAAGTGACGTCACTCTAAGTCCAATATAGTGGACTCCCAAAATGAAGGATCAGTTATTTATTTAATTGCATGGTTAGCTAAGTGACGTCACTCTAAGTCCAATATAGTGGACTCCCAAAATGAAGGATCAGTTATTTATTTAATTGCATGGTTAGCTAAGTGACGTCACTCTAAGTCCAATATAGCGGACTCCGAAAAATGGAGGATCAGTTATTTATTTAATTGCATGGTTAGCTAAGTGACGTCACTCTAAGTCCAATATAGTGGACTCCCAAAATGAAGGATCAGTTATTTATTTAATTGCATGGTTAGCTAAGTGACGTCACTCTAAGTCCAATATAGCGGACTCCGAAAAATGGAGGATCAGTTATTTATTTAATTGCATGGTTAGCTAAGTGACGTCACTCTAAGTCCAATATAGCGGACTCCGAAAAATGGAGGATCAGTTATTTATTTAATTGCATGGTTAGCTAAGTGACGTCACTCTAAGTCCAATATAGTGGACTCCCAAAATGAAGGATCAGTTATTTATTTAATTGCATGGTTAGCTAAGTGACGTCACTCTAAGTCCAATATAGCGGACTCCGAAAAATGGAGGATCAGTTATTTATTTAATTGCATGGTTAGCTAAGTGACGTCACTCTAAGTCCAATATAGCGGACTCCGAAAAATGGAGGATCAGTTATTTATTTAATTGCATGGTTAGCTAAGTGACGTCACTCTAAGTCCAATATAGTGGACTCCCAAAATGAAGGATCAGTTATTTATTTAATTGCATGGTTAGCTAAGTGACGTACTCTAAATCCAATATAGTGGACTCCCAAAAATGGAGGATCAGTTATTTATTTAATTGCATGGTTAGCTAAGTGACGTCACTCTAAGTCCAATATAGCGGACTCCGAAAAATGGAGGATCAGTTATTTATTTAATTGCATGGTTAGCTAAGTGACGTCACTCTAAGTCCAATATAGCGGACTCCGAAAAATGGAGGATCAGTTATTTATTTAATTGCATGGTTAGCTAAGTGACGTCACTCTAAGTCCAATATAGTGGACTCCCAAAATGAAGGATCAGTTATTTATTTAATTGCATGGTTAGCTAAGTGACGTACTCTAAATCCAATATAGTGGACTCCCAAAAATGGAGGATCAGTTATTTATTTAATTGCATGGTTAGCTAAGTGACGTCACTCTAAGTCCAATATAGCGGACTCCGAAAAATGGAGGATCAGTTATTTATTTAATTGCATGGTTAGCTAAGTGACGTCACTCTAAGTCCAATATAGCGGACTCCGAAAAATGGAGGATCAGTTATTTATTTAATTGCATGGTTAGCTAAGTGACGTCACTCTAAGTCCAATATAGCGGACTCCGAAAAATGGAGGATCAGTTATTTATTTAATTGCATGGTTAGCTAAGTGACGTCACTCTAAGTCCAATATAGTGGACTCCCAAAATGAAGGATCAGTTATTTATTTAATTGCATGGTTAGCTAAGTGACGTACTCTAAATCCAATATAGTGGACTCCCAAAAATGGAGGATCAGTTATTTAATTATGCACCTCCATGAAATGGGTATTAAATGAAAGGGTTTGCTGTGGAGAATGCTAAATAATAAAGTGTAAGCTTGATCCTCAAAGTTTTTAAGTTTTTCTAAAATTATTATCTCTTGTATTTGTTATTCAGATATTCTTATTTCTTACCGGAAGAAAAAATTCGTACATCCCTCACACAGGATCCTACCTAGCTTAAACCACATCTACCAAGTGGCATCGCATTGTGCCCCAGTGCAGGCTCTGCGGCTCTAGCTATAGCTCTAGCCATAGCTCTAGCCATAGCTCGGAGGCGGCGGGGCACTAAACCGCCCGACAACTTGAGCACCCGTCCCTGGCCCAGCTCCAACAGATAAAAGTCAAGCCACAGCCGATACCTACATCAAATACAGATTTATGCCAATTTCCTCTGCAAGTTACCAACAAGGCTATAGATATTGAGATGGCGATTTATTGATGTGGAATTCATAAAACTATTATAGAAGTAATTGTAGCTAGGAATTAGTTAAATTAACTGAACACACACACATAAACACACACGCACACGCACACACACACACACACACAAACACATCATATCAGCCGAAGGACGTCCACTGGACATAGGCCTCCCCCAAGGATCTCCACGACGACCGGATCTGCGCTGCCCGCATCCAGCGGCTTCCCGCGACCTTTACCAGGTCATCGGTCCACCGAGTGGCAGGCCTGCCTACACTACGCTTTCCGGTGCGTGGTCGCCACTCGAGAACTTTACTTCCCCAACGGCCATCTGTTCTACGAGCAATGTGTCCCGCCCCCTGCCACTTAAGTTTAGCAATTCTGAAAGCTATGTCGGTTACTTTGGTTTTCCTTGTTTCTGATTCTATCAAGCAGAGAAACTCCGAGCATAGCACGCTCCATTGCCCTTTGGGCGACCTTGAGCCTTCTTATGAGGCCCATAGTAAGCGACCATGTCTCAGTTCCGTATGTCATCACACACAACACACACTGGTCTTAAGACCGAGACACAAACATACATTGCTCGATAATCCTAAAAACATACAGGATACTTATGAATAATTAACTCTAAATATTAACTGTTGACATCTCGCACCATCTATTTTCTGTAAACTTCGTGCTGAATTGGATACCTACAGGACAGGCATTGCCTAGTGTAGGAACCAAGCTACCCCACTTGTGCAAACAACTTTAAGAGTCACTCTCTCACATTACACTGACAGCAACACACACTACTTTTCTACCTCACCATGTTATTTGTTCTTCTCCTCGTAAGATTTATCTGTATACTTATTTAGGTTGTAGTACCATATGTAGAAATGTTATACAGATAGTTAGCAATACCGTAACTATTGTGAAAGAGATCAAATAAACTATTTATTATTTATTTACCTACTCAAATACATATTTTTGCCAATTTCCTCTGCTAAATATAAGTTACAGCAGTATTATTGGTGACGGTGACTTACGTATTGCGGAATTCATGAAATAATCACACAGAACTGTTGTAGCTGAGAAATAGTTAAATTAACTGACTCGTGCAACAATAACAGATTTACTTGTGCCGATATTAAATTTACAGTTGAAATTGCAGTACAACTATAGTTCGTTCGCTGAATTGGCTGCAGTAAATTTTCAGCGAACGAACTTTAAGATATCTATCACAGAACTAATTGTTGTTTCGAAGTAGTTGAATAGCGGATACCGACATTAAGAGGACCCCCAACCTCACTAGCTCCAACATCAATTATAAAATAATTACCTGCTGAGTACATCATCATATCAGCTCATATACGTCCCCACCGAGGGGCTCGAGCCTACCCTGAATTAGGGCGATCAGGCCTTAGTCGACCACGCGGGCCCAGTGCGGGTTGGTCAACTTCACACACAACCTTCGAATTTCATCGCAGGCGTGTGCAGGTTTCCTCACGATGTTTTCCTTTACATAATAATAAGTACATAATGAGTACATAATTTAACTAAATTTATAAACGACTAGCTGTTGCCCGCGTCTTCGCCCCCGTAGATATCGAGAGAAAGCGGGTTTTGTTTAGCCTGCGTACATCCTGAAATTCCATTCTAACTATTGGTGAAAGATTTCTTAAATCGGATGAGTAGTTTCGAAGATTACCTCCTACATACAATCAAAAAAAAATTTATCTTTTTATAATATTAGTATAGATAAAAATGGAACCGCCACAAAAAACTGAAAAGCAAAAAAGAATAAACCTTTTTTTATTTAACCTTAATAACTAAGTTCTTAAACTAATGTAAGTATACCCAAGTGTATATTCTTGTAATTATTTTGAGTTTCTAATTAACCTTATTATCTAAGGTCTTAAACTAATGTAAGTATACCCAAGTGTATATTCTTGTAATTATTTTGAGTTTTTAATTAACCTTATTATCTAAGGTCTTAAACTAATGTAAGTATACCCAAGTGTATATTCTTGTAATTATTTTGAGTTTCTAATTAACCTTATTATCTAAGGTCTTAAACTAATGTAAGTATACCCAAGTGTATATTCTTGTAATTATTTTGAGTTTCTAATTAACCTTATTATCTAAGGTCTTAAACTAATGTAAGTATACCCAAGTGTATATTCTTGTAATTATTTTGAGTTTCTAATTAACCTTATTATCTAAGGTCTTAAACTAATGTAAGTATACCCAAGTGTATATTCTTGTAATTATTTTGAGTTTCTAATTAACCTTATTATCTAAGGTCTTAAACTAATGTAAGTATACCCAAGTGTATATTCTTGTAATTATTTTGAGTTTCTAATTAACCTTATTATCTAAGGTCTTAAACTAATGTAAGTATACCCAAGTGTATATTCTTGTAATTATTTTGAGTTTCTAATTAACCTTATTATCGAGAATTCACATCGCATTGCATTGTTAATTTGATTTATAGTTATTTCTGTATATATAAAGTAATTTACTGACCTTTGTTCATCGGTTGTTTGGCGCCGACACAATAGTTTACCTTAAGAGCGTCGGATACATATGAAATCTGAATTCGAAAACTATTGTGTCGGCGCCAAACAACCGATGAACAAAGGTCAGTAAATTACTTTGTATATACAGAAATAACTATAAATCAAATTAACAATGCAATGCGATGTGAATTCTCGATAATAAGGTTAATTAAAAACTCAAAATAATTACAAAAATATACACTTGGGTATACTTACATTAGTTTAAGACCTTAGATAATAAGGTTAATTAATAACTCAAAATAATTTCAAGAATATGTATTTAGGTATACTTACATTAGTTTAAGAACTTAGATAATAAGGTTATTTAAAAACTCAAAATAATTACAAGAATATGTACTTAGGTACTGAGTTTTTTTGAAGATGTGCGGTTGGGTTTGTGAAAAGTTCATAGATTTTCCATACAAAATGTTAAAAATACAATTTTGGTTTTATAAAACAAACATTTATTTTTTGATAAGACTACGGAACCCTACTTCGCGCGAGTGCGACTCGCACTTGGCCGGTTTTTTTGTTTATTTTAACATGGCGCGGTGTCTGTCTGTCTGTCCGTAATCACACAAACCACTTTAAAACCGATTGAGCTGAAATTTATTAACAGTGACTATTGTCTTATACAGGATGTAACAAAATTGGTGTAGGTTCCGTTCACTGGGGGTTCTACTCGTCATACTGAACAACTTTCTCCAAGGAACCCATAGTCAATTCTCAAAAAAAATTTGGACCCTCCATACTAAAAATGCACGAAATCGGTCGATCAGCTGGTCGATTTGTATGAAGAGTAAAAAAATTTTTTTACGTTTTCAGCAAAGTCGTAGAACAAAAGTTGTTCAGTATGATGAGTAGAAGCCCCATTAAAGGGACCTACACCAATTTTGTTACACACTGTATAGTGGTCTATTGATCCTTTTTGTATTTTGAAGTTGATCTGATGATGAACTTTGGAGGTTGAATCAGGATCTCAGGATCGTATATTATTTTCAGTAGGGATTTATTTTTTTGGATTCCGAAACATGCATGGCGAGACTCAATGAGAGAATCAGAAAAGAGGAGATCCGCAGGAGAACCAAAGTAACCGACATAGCTCACAGAATCGCTAAACTGAAGTGGCAGTGGGCAGGGCACATAGCTCGTAGAACAGATGGCCGACGGGGTAGCATAGTTCTCGAGTGGCGACCGCGCACCGGAAAATGTAGCGTAGTCGGGCCTCCCACGCGGTGGACCGACGAACTGGTGAAGATCGCGGAAAGCCGATGGATGCGGGCAGCGCAGGACCGGTCGTCTTGAAAATCCTTGGGGAGGCCTTTGTCCAGCAGTGGACTGATAAGATGATGAAAAAAAATTATAGAGCGTGATTTTTGGAGTAAATAGGTGATGTAAGCGTGACTGTAAGCCATCGTAGTTTAGTGTGACTGACTCGGTTGGGTCGATCACGTAGGTTAAGTGACCTGAAGCATAGTTAATACCAGGATGGGCTTGACTGTTATTAACGTGTTTTGCGAGGCAAGTTAAACCGTTGGTGCCATTTTCTATCACTAGATTGCAGTCGGTAAGCCGTATCAGAAAAAAGGCTTGAAAACTTGTGACAGTAGAGTTCGGCACTAGCCCTACCTCCTCAGACCTGCAACCTGCACCAACCCGGACTTGACCCTTGTGTGTGGAGTATGGCATTGGAACAATTATGTTAGTACTAATATATACAGGGTGTAACAAAATTGGTATAGGTCCCGTTAACTGGGGCTTCTACTCATCATACTGAACAACTTTTGTTCTACGACTTTGCTGAAATCGCAAAAAAAAATTTTTACTCTTCATACAAATTGATCAGCTGATCGACCAATTTTGTGCATTTTAGTATGGAGGTTCAAATATTTTTTTTGAGAATTAACTATAGGTTCCTTGGGGAAAGTTGTTCAGTATAATGAGTAGAAGCCCCAGTTAACGGGTCCTACACCAATTATTTTACATCCTGTATACAGTGTACACCGTGTATAACGTCACTCGATATAACGATTCACTCTTTGAAACGTCCAATTTTCTGGCTCCAGTTGGTTTACTTTAACGCTAATTTCTGTCTGTATAACGAAAACTCTCAATAACGTCACAAAATGCCCGGTCCCTTGAGTGTACCTATATAGAGTTTACACTGTACTTTGGTTTGGGGTTGTTAACGATGTGAGCTAAACGTAATTATTGTATCTAAGCTTTGTCTAAGCTACTCAGCAACACAATAGAAAACATTATTCTACGAAATATCACAAAAGAATTACCTATCTCTAAGTTTGTTTTCAAAAAGGGTCGTGAAAGCAAGTAGCAACAATGTAGTCGAATGCTTTTTGTTTCATGCTACCCGCTACGAGAGGGTATCTACAAGCATGCACTAGCTACGGGTAGCTTCAAAAGCAAGAATGGGGTCTCGTTTCTTCTATGCTAACGAGCGAGTAGCATTTTCAAAGGAGCTGCACGAATACCAAAAATGTAGCATAAAGTTGTACCTGTTAATGAAAAGGATGACGCCTTAACTAACATTCGTATTATTTCGCAGCGAAATGTTGAGTGTACTATGTGCTACACGCTACCTTATCGAGACCTACTCACAAATTTACAAACATATGTGACAATGAATACGGTTTGCAGTGTACGTAATAGATATGTGGTACTCATATTGTGGTCGCTTACAATGGGCCTCATAAGAAAGCTCAAGGTCACCCAAAGGGCAATGGAGAGAGCAATGCTCGGAGTTTCTCTACGTGATCGAATCAGAAACGAGGAGATCCGTAGGAGAACCAAAGTAACCGACATAGCTCTCAGAATTGCTAAACTTCAGTGGCAGTGGGTGAGGCACATTGCTCGTAGAACAGATGGCCGCTGGAGCAGCAAAGTTCTCGAGTGGCGACCACGCATCGGAAAGCGTACTGTAGGCAGGCCTCTCACTCGGTGGACCGATGACCTGGTGAAGGTCGCGGGAAGCCGCTGGATGCGGGCAGCGCAGAACCGGTCGTCGTGGAGATCCTTGAGGGAGGCCTATGTCCAGCAGTGGGCGTCCTTCGGCTGATATGATGATGATGACTCATTTTACAAATGGTCAGGCAAATTGTATATAAACGGTCAGCCAAATTGTAAAACGCTGTACGCAGATTGTGAAATGACCAAGCGAATATATGAATAATCATTATACAAATGGTCAGGGAAATTGTATAAAACCGGTCCGTATATAAACGGTCGGGCAAATTGTAAAATGCTGAACGCAGATTGTAAAATGCCTAGCCAGACATATTGTTTAATGCCGTATGCAGGTAGTAAATGAGCGAGTGATGCGAGCGATGTTAGGTTCGGTCAGGTTGGATTATACAGTCAAGTTCCCCCCCTGGGTAGCAGAAATCTGCGTATTATATTTTATAATTTACGGGACCATTTTTAAAATGACGAATAACACTTTATGCCTGCGACATGTACATTATTACAAGTTCCAAAGTAACTGATACTATTGACTGAAAAAGAGGAGACCGCGATGGGGGGGTAGGATTAATTTAAGGTCTACTGAGCTATAGTCCTGACTGGCATTACTTTTTTTATCCGAAATTTACAAGCCCTTGGTATCATCTCACCTGATGGTAAGTGACGATGATGCCGAAGATGGATCTGGCTATCTTATCTTCAAAACGGAATCAAATCGATGCAGTTGTTTGGCGGCAAGACTACGAAAAGACGATGGTAGCTTGCCAAGTGGGCAGCGGGCTCTGAAAATGTCCTTCCACCAACCAAACCGAGTCTTACAAAGATAGACTCCACAGGGAATAGAACTCGAGACCTACTTATGTGAAGCTACTGGAGTTAACCATGACGATGATGGTAGCTATCCAGGCGGGCCGGGCTTCGAAAACTCCCTTCCATCAACCAAACGAGTCCTACAAAGTTGGACTCCGCCGGGAATCGAACTCGAGACCTACTTATGTGAAGCTACTGGAGTTAACCATGACGATGATGGTAGCTATCCAGGCGGGCCGGGCTTCGAAAACTCCCTTCCATCAACCAAACGAGTCCTACAAAGTTGGACTCCGCCGGGAATCGAACTCGAGACCTACTTATGTGAAGCTACTGGAGTTAACCATGACGATGATGGTAGCTATCCAGGCGGGCCGGGCTTCGAAAACTCCCTTCCATCAACCAAACGAGTCCTACAAAGTTGGACTCCGCCGGGAATCGAACTCGAGACCTACTTATGTGAAGCTACTGGAGTTAACCATGACGATGATGGTAGCTATCCAGGCGGGCCGGGCTTCGAAAACTCCCTTCCATCAACCAAACGAGTCCTACAAAGTTGGACTCCGCCGGGAATCGAACTCGAGACCTACTTATGTGAAGCTACTGGAGTTAACCATGACGATGATGGTAGCTATCCAGGCGGGCCGGGCTTCGAAAACTCCCTTCCATCAACCAAACGAGTCCTACAAAGTTGGACTCCGCCGGGAATCGAACTCGAGACCTACTTATGTGAAGCTACTGGAGTTAACCATGACGATGATGGTAGCTATCCAGGCGGGCCGGGCTTCGAAAACTCCCTTCCATCAACCAAACGAGTCCTACAAAGTTGGACTCCGCCGGGAATCGAACTCGAGACCTACTTATGTGAAGCTACTGGAGTTAACCATGACGATGATGGTAGCTATCCAGGCGGGCCGGGCTTCGAAAACTCCCTTCCATCAACCAAACGAGTCCTACAAAGTTGGACTCCGCCGGGAATCGAACTCGAGACCTACTTATGTGAAGCTACTGGAGTTAACCATGACGATGATGGTAGCTATCCAGGCGGGCCGGGCTTCGAAAACTCCCTTCCATCAACCAAACGAGTCCTACAAAGTTGGACTCCGCCGGGAATCGAACTCGAGACCTACATATGTGAAGCTACTGGAGTTAACCATGACGATGATGGTAGCTATCCAGGCGGGCCGGGCTTCGAAAACTCCCTTCCATCAACCAAACGAGTCCTACAAAGTTGGACTCCGCCGGGAATCGAACTCGAGACCTACTTATGTGAAGCTACTGGAGTTAACCATGACGATGATGGTAGCTATCCAGGCGGGCCGGGCTTCGAAAACTCCCTTCCATCAACCAAACGAGTCCTACAAAGTTGGACGCCGCCGGGAATCGAACTCGAGACCTACTTCTGTGAAGCTACTGGAGTTAACCATGACGATGATGGTAGCTATCCAGGCGGGCCGGGCTTCGAAAACTCCCTTCCATCAACCAAACGAGTCCTACAAAGTTGGACTCCGCCGGGAATCGAACTCGAGACCTAACCATGACGATGATGGTAGCCTAGCCAAGTGAGCAGCGGGCTTTGAAAATGCCCTTCCACCAACGAAACCGAGTACCATATAAATAAATACCATTACCTGAGGCTGTAAACTGAATCATAACATTATTTGTAATATACAGTAAGTTATTTTTGAATATTTAAAAGTGTGTGTAAACACCGATTTAAAATAAATTATTTTGATTTTGATTTTGAGTCTTAGTAAGTTAGACTCCGCCGGGAACCGAACTCGAGACCTATGTACTTTGTTTGTTGTTTGTTGTCGCCTACTTTGTTAGAGAAGCGACCGTGTAATATGAAACGCGACAACTTTCTTCAAGGAACTTCTCAAACAAAAATGTACGAGTATTACTTCATCAGCTCCAGGACTTAGTCACCATCGGAATGCAGGTTTTGATATTCTAAAATTAGCAAGACGCGTTACAGCCATTGGTGCTGGTAACTTATCGCTAGATGGCTGTCGTTAAGCCGCTATAGAGGCCTCTTTAGTGGTTTGGAACTGCTTACAATGGGGTTCACAACTAGCCCTACAACCTGCATTGCTTTTTTTATCCGAAATTTACAAGCCCTTGGCATCATCTCACTTGCTGGTAAGTGACGTTGATGCCGAAGAAGGAAGCGGGCTTATCAAGATTTCCCCAACGCAATGGAGAACTGGTTATCTTATCTTCAAGCCGGAACACATCAATGTTGTTAAGATCGTGGTAGCTAGCCAGGCGGGCTTATAAAATGCCCTACCACCAACCAAACCGAGTCATACAAGTTGACCCCACCGGGAATTGAAACCGCAACCTTTTGGTGTGAAGTGAATGGACTGACCATTACGCCACGGAGGCGGTTAATGGATGGATGACAATGCATGGTAAGCTAAATGACGTTATTCTAAATTCAATATGGCGGACTCCTAAAGATGGCGGACTAGTTATATTTTATGCACCCTCATGATATAACGGATATAACAGACCACTTATTGTATGGCAGGATTCTGTAGAAAAAAATGAACTTGTTTCACAAAAAGAAATAATACATCTCTCTTTATTCCATTTCGTGTGGGGTCGGCTATCCTCGTCAGCTTTCGCCGGAGGGTTGTATAAAAGGAAATAATAAATCCTGCAATATGAATAAAACCCGGTCAAGAGCGAGTCAGGCTAGGGCAGAAGAAGGTTCCGTACCAATATTCCACAACATCTTATCAAGATCTCTCAGTGCACATAGATGTGTGGAGATACACTGGACTATGTTTTTAGTCTATTTTTTAAAAACTTTGATATTTAGCCCACTTATACGCTTGATTTTTTTTTATAATTGCATATGCTTTGTTATTTATCTCCAGACTTGAAAAAATATGAAAAAAAATATTAAAAAACGGCAAAGTGCGTGTCAGAACCGCACATATAGGGTTCCGTACCATCATACAAGATGGCGATAGTTTCATCATGTTTAAAAAAAACACCCCCCTTATTTTTTTTTTATTGTTGTTATAGCGGCAACAGAAATACATCATCTGTGAAAATTTCTACTGTCTAGCTATCACGGTTCACGAAATACAGCCTGGTGACTGACGGACAGACGGACGGACGGACAGCAAAGTCTTAGTAATGAGGTCCCGTTTTTACTTTTAAAATTAAGGTGTTATAGCGCCTGGTAGGCGAATCTGGGGTATAAACGACAAGTGAAACTATTGTAATTGTGTTATTTTGAAAATTTGGGGTTCAGAAGTTTTGAGTGCGTAGTGGGGGAGTGGGGGAGACAGACGTCCACTACTGGACAAAGGCCTCTCCCAAGGATTTCCACGACGATCGTTTCTGCGCTGCTCGCATCCAGCGGTTTCCCAACCAGGTCATCGGTCCACCGAGTGGGAGGCTTGCTCAAGAACTTTAATAATAGTTTAAGCTTAGTATAGTAATAAATATAATATCTCCAAAATTAATTTAATTTAAATTTTATAAATACGTAAAAAACCGACTTCCATCGCAACTACTTAGTACATTTTTGCATTATTATTTTTGGTTTTTGTTAATTTTATAATAAAGTCCTACACCGATTTTGATAAAATTTATATAGAACTACACAGGAAGCACTAGCTTTAAAATAAAAAAAAATCATAAAAATCGGTTCACCCAGTCAAAAGTTCTGAGGTAACACACATAAAAAAAAACACAGACCATTTTGGAAGTCGTTTGATAAAAAATAATTAATTCTCGACACGACACATCACATGCTAGATTTTTTTTCTGTGGTAGCAAGCTCCACCTTTATTTATGTTTTCTTTTTCTATAATTAAATATTCTAATTTCAGCTTACTAAAATGTATAACAGTCTCTGATAAAAACAGTGGGGATAGATAGACGGACACGTGGCTTATAAGGGTTGCGTAAGGGCAACAATTTATTCTTGTGACGTACGGATTCCTAAAATAGAGATGGTTTTGTTATTTCTAGTACTCCTACATATGATAAATTCTGTGAATACTCAACTGGTTCTATTCATTAATTTAAGACTGGGTATTTAGAATGCAGTAGGTTTTTTTTTTTAATTCACAATTGGTAAGCCCTCATCTCACCTGATGGTAAGTGATGATGATGCCGAAGATTAAAGCGGGCTTACCAAGATTCCCCAACGCAATGGAGAACTAGCTATCTTATCTTCAAGCCGGAACACATCAATGTTGTTAACACTGATGTTTGGCGGCAAGACTTAGATAAGATGGTGGTAGCTAGCCAGGCGGGCTTAGAAAATGCCCTACCACCAACCAAACCGATTCTTACAAGATGACCCCACCAGGAATCGAACCCGCAGCCTCCTGGTGTGAAGCGAATGGACTAACCATTACGCCACGGAGGCGGTTGATTAGGTTAGTAAAGTAAATAATAGCAAAAATTCTAGCCAACATTTACTTCACGACACAGTAATGTATGATCCGTATAAAATATCGAGTACTGTCGGCGCACCGCGCACCATTCATAACAAGACTGACAGACTACGTTAGTTTCACAGGGGCTTTAAAAGACTGAAGAGGGATTATGTATTTACATTACTAGTCTCCACGTTGTAATGAGTAATTAATATTTATTTATTTATTTGTAAATATTTTTATGCTCCAAAAGCCAAATACTCAAAAGAATATAAAACATACGGTTCCAAATTCAAAAAAGGTGAGCACAGTATTGTATTTTCTACGATTCTATTAAAAATGAAATACGAATTTAATAATATAATTAATCAAAAAATAATTGGTTTTAGGGTAGGGTAGGGTAGTGCAGTGTAGTGTAGGTGTAGTGTAGTTAGGGTAGGGTAGTGTAGTGTAGGGTAGGGTAGTGTAGGGTAGGGTAGTGTAGTGTAGGGTAGTGTAGTGTAGTGTTAGGTGGAACGAAGTTCGCCGGGACAGCTAGTTGTGAATAAAAATAATTTAAAAGATGACGTACAGGAATAAAGTGTGAACATCAAGAAAGCAGACTCCTCTTCTAGACAGTAAAAATGCTTTAAAAAACCGGTAACATGCAAGTCAGAACCGCGCACAAAGAGTTCCGTACCATCATACTAGATAGCGCTAGTTTCTTCACGTTTAAAAAAAAATAAAGTTTTGTGTATGGATACTTTCACTTTTTCCAATTTTTAGTATTTTTTGTTATAGCAGCAACAGAAATACATCATCTGTCAAAATTTCAACTGTCTAGCTATCACGGTTCCTGAAATACAGCCTAATGATGATGACAGACGGACGGACGGACAGCGGAGTCTTATTAATAGGGTCCCGTTTTACTCTTTGGTTTGGAACCCTAAAAAACCAACCGAGTGCAAGTCGGACTTGTACACCGAAGGTTCCGTATCACCACGCCTTTAGGAACGAAACACTTAAACATTAACAAGTACGACAATGATATTCATTTCAATATAAAAGGGTTAAAACAAAAACCCTAAAAAACCTATTTTTAGGGTTCTGTAAGAACTTCTAAAGTTTTGCAATGTCCGTCCTGCCTGTCCGCGGCTTAGCTCAGAGGCTCTACACTAGAAGGCTGTAATTTGGCATGGGTAAGTATA
Source organism: Coleophora flavipennella (assembly GCA_947284805.1). Lineage (NCBI taxonomy): Eukaryota > Metazoa > Arthropoda > Insecta > Lepidoptera > Coleophoridae > Coleophora > Coleophora flavipennella. The sequence goes on from OX369273.1 coordinate 1,212,514, forward strand.
TAAATCCTTACTAATATTATAAATGTGAAAATGTGTTTGTTTTTTTTTTGTTTGTAACCTTTTCACGCTTCAACACCTTAACCAATCTTGAAAATATTTTGGCATGCAGTTAGCCTGTGTCACTAGGACGGACAAAGGCTATTTTTCATCCCGTGAAAATAGCATAGTCCGATGCAGTTCCTGGGGGAATTAAAGAAACACTCCTTTATTGGTTAATTTCAATTTAACATCGCAACGGAAAAATGGATTTTTTGCACAGAGATGGTTGAGGGAGTGGAAAATGAAATGATTTACGAATGAGCATATCCTGACATAGTTCCCGAGGGATCTAGGGAAAACTCATTATCGCGCTCGCGCACGTCAGCGTCACAACGAAGCTACGGATTGAAGTGTTTATTTGTATAGAATTGATTGAGGGGTTGGGAAGTGATTCGACATAGACTTCTAATCAGAATAGCCCGATATCGTTCCTGAGGGATCTGAGGAAAGCTCGTGTTCACTCCTAAAGTATAAGTAGATAAAATGTTAAAAAGAAATCTTGAATAAAAAGTTGAGTACCTCGTCTACACATAAAGTGATTTTTTTCCCATGTTGTGGGTAGTTGTTGGATAATATTTTGTATGTGAAAACATTTCTTGATACAGAGATCCGTTTGCAAAATATTAAGCTTTAAAATGTTAATCTTTTAGAAGCCAGCTAAATCGCTATTCAGAAAATCTGAACAAAAAATATACAGTAGAACAAATAATCAATTTGCAAGGAAAACTATCACGACCAAGTAGGCTTTTTTAATTTTGGAGATATAGTCGACCAACTTAAGATGCACAGTTGGATAAAAAAAAAACATAGATTTGTCCTTACAAAATGTTCAATACCAACTGAAAAATAAGTTGTTTTAATTTAAAAAGGAAAATAATAGTACTTTATAAAAAATTACAATTTTAAAATGTGCTTGTTGCATATTGCAGCTTTTAATACTAAGTTAGCAACAACTTTTGGTTTTAATAAATCTAAGTAAACCACCGAATGAAACACTAAACTTCAGAAATACTAGGTAAATACTAAGAAAATACTGGGTAAATACTAGGTAGATACTAGGTAAATACTAGGTAGATACTAGGTAAATACTAGGTAGATACTAGGTAAATACTAGGTAGATACTAGGTAAATACTAGGTAGATACTAGGTAAATACTAGGTAGATACTAGGTAGATACTAGGTAAATACTGACTTACCAAAAAAGAATGTTCTGCTTTTGAAAAATTCAGTGGGTACCAAGGTCAAGTTAAGTAGGATGGTTAAGTAGATAGGAACGAATCAAAAAAGGTTTGACAATACACCCGGGTGGCAGATCTGAGTTGGCGAGCGAATCGAGCTTTAACAGGTTTGATGAAGATACTGTCGAAGAGCCTTGCGAAGCCGCTGGGTGGCGGATCTGACTGATCAGATCACCCACAGCGCAGCAAAAACATGTCTTGACGTTTTGGGAACTTTCAATATTTTATTTCGTACCCTTACCAACAATAACTGGTTTTGCCTCTGCTTACTTGAACGAAAATTGAGGACACATCTTCTAGTAAAATAACTTAAACCAATTTCATTGTTTTTTGCAGAAGATTTAATACTCTATTCGCTCGTAAATATTACTGGTAAAAGAAATTATATAGTTATAGTTTACTTTTTCAGTAGCTTTTGCCACTAGCTTTAATGGATTTCATCAGCTAAATTAAAATATCTTCGCGTACTTTTTTCTGTACGTAGGCTACGCGAGGGAGATTCAATGAATTAGCTTGGGCTAAAACCGACTATCCATGTGATAGCTATCTCTTTCGTACGCAACTTGTATCTAGACGCAAATAGCTTTCAGGTAAGCGTGCTTTTTTCTCGCGGTGAATGTAGAGGTCCACTCTCTCTGTTTTATCTTCTGTGTTTCTTAGTTCTGGCCTTGACTCGAAGCCTAGCATAGGGTGACGACTTCGTTCACAGTCATTTATGTCGCACTGGCTATTTGGGCATTTATGAGTGTTTTTCCTAGGGCGTAGGCATCTATAGCGTAGGTTATTTTTTTTGGCTAAAGCCCATCTTTTGTCGTTGTCCGCGTTAGTGACCCTTCCGTTCGCAAATAGCGCATATGTACTTGTGGCCTTCCCTATCTACTGTGACATGGGTGCGTTGTGGATGTCTCTGTATTTGTGGTGCCCAGTCTTCTGCTATCTGTCCGGGTGGCGCGAACCCGCTGCTTCTGCCGGCTTCTTGTTCCATAAAGCAGCTGATCTGTAGTAAGTCGGAGTCAGTCTTCATTTCTTCCGCCGCGTAGTCATACCAGCGATAGCGAAGCGTTTTAGCTTCTCTATGATGCTCTTCATGGTCTTGGGGCTTGCTAGGTAGTGAGCCTTGTTGAGGTACTGCAATGTAGCTACGCAGTTCTTGACCTTATTTGCGAACAGGCAGATGTTCCGCGGCGAATCTGTAATACTTGGTAGGCTGCGTAGCTTCTCAAGCTCGAAGAGAGCGATGGAGTCTGGGCGTCCAAAGCTAGCTTCTAGGGTCTTCATTATGTCTTCAGGTTTCGAATTGACTCTGAGAAGGCATTTGACGGCTTCTTTGGCTCTTCCCATTTATGATTGACGTAGTCTTGTTGTGTTTTCAACTGCAGTGTAGTGACTTGAGTACTATAATTATGCGGATTTAAAGGCGAGCCACTTGTTGTGAGATCCGTTGAACTCCGGTAGTTTCCCGTAGAATTTATACCTCGTAGCTGTACGCGCGGCGATGGTGATAACTTGTGCAAGCTCTAGCAGCTCTGTTTTTCTGTCTTCTTGTCCCTTGGTAGCAGTTTGACTTGTAATTGGCACGTTCCCCTCGTTCTCTTGGGTTTGTTCTGGAGAGCCTGGCGCGTCTTCAGCTTGCTTTTCATGTGTGTTCACCCTTGTGGCGGTACTCTTTAGTGTCATATTTCTTGATGACGTGATGCTGTTGCTGTCTTCGTCTTCGCTTATCTCAGGTTGGCTAAGGTATATTTCTGTGCTATGGCAAGTTCTAGCTTCAGTCTTGCGATTTCTTTGTTCATCTTGGCGCTCCGATATTGCTTGTTGCTTTTTTATGATTTTGTGCTGCGCCTCTCTAACTGTGTTTCACGCAGACTGGGGTCGCTGAGAGGTGGGTCTGTAGATGACACTGGTGGGTGTTCATGGCGCAACGGAGCTATGCCTGTGTTGGCATCTAAGAGCGCCTCATCTTCTTGATTCGTTGTCTGCTCCCGAGCGCATGGTCCTGTGGCGTCAGGAGCTGCGGTTTGCGAGCGTGTAGTCGACAAGGACCAGATGTACGGGACGACCGGGCCTCTCATAAAATACTTGGCTGACGGTCAACTGTAGTCTTCACGCTCGCTTGGGGTAGTTTTCTTGCCGCAGTCGGTAGATACGGGAACGGTCAGAGGTTTCGATCAGTAAGACCGCCCTTTTCTGTATACTGTGCAGCTTTTTTTTCAGTTAGGAGCTTCTGTAGGGCGAGAACTGTTGCTGGCTTGCTGATCGGCAACTGACTGAACGACTGAACGACGAACTGAACCGAACTGCACACTGAGTACGGTTATGGCGCTTTTTATATACATCATCATCATATCAGCCGAAAAACGTCCACTGCTGGACAAAGGCCTCCCCCAAGGATTTCCACGACGACTGGTCCTACGCTGCCCGCAGCCAGTGGCTTCCCGTGATCTTTACCAGGTCGTTAATACAATTTTGGCCAATTCCTGGGGTAAGGCAGCGCGGGGGCAGGACCTCGCGATTAGAGTGGGAGGGCTGCATAAAACAGACGGCAATATATCTGATAGCAAGACCTACTGAGTTAGTCGCCTTTTGCTATTGTTTAGCTTTTAACGAAATGAAAACAAGACTGTTATATTTATTTATTAACTATCTAACTATTTACAATTGACTATTAACGTTTGCTGTAAATTTAAAAATCGAACTTAAAATTTACACATAAAATACAAAAAATTTGAAAAAGTGAAAAATAAAGGGGGGTCTCCATACAAAAAACGTCTTTTTTTGAAACATGAAAAAACTAGCGCCATCTAGTATGATGGTACGGAACCCTATGAGCGCGGTTCTGACTCGCACTTCGCCGGTTTTTTAATGTACCTGCTACGTACCTTATTGAATAATAAAATTCTTAGAATGTTGTTTTCATTAAAAATTTATAGAAAATTAAATAGTACTTAATATTAAAATTGGTGTTTTTAAAGGGGCAAACTTGCAGATAACTAGTAAATATTTTATTAAATAGTTTTCATATTCAGCAAAAACAAACTAAAAATATTTATTTTATGTCTGTACTGGTTAAAGTTGAATGAATCTGTCCCTATTTTCGTAAATACTAATATTTAAAAAAAATACAATTGAAATTCAGTCAGTAGAGCGGGCAGATGGGTCCGTCATTTAATTTCGATAAATGTTCTACATTCAGGAAAAACTAACTAAATGCACATCTTACCAGCTGATTCTCCCTTTTGTGGAAAATCTATAAAGATTTTTCCTATTCATATTCAAAAAATCTATACTTTAATATTTTCTTGTACATTAAAACATACTAGAAGTAAATATTTACTTAAATATAAGGTACTTATGATTCTTCAAACTTTTAACTGCTTATATCTCAAAACTATTATACTGAAATATTGATGCAGATAGTTGGTTCTTGCAATAAGGGTACGATTTGTTAGTTTCCCTATTATTAGCACAAACGTGTATAGTCAAAAGTTAAAGGGCGTTCCTATGAACAGCCCTTAATCTTTGACTCTTCATTTTATTATTATTCGTTAGAAAGTCTTTTAGAAGGAAACGCGGTCTGAGAGACTTTGAAGATTATGTATTTGAATAAAATGTTGCTGTCTCGCTGCACGCTCTCGCTCTCAGTATACAGCAAGAAAGGGATAACTGCAGCTCAGTCCGATAAGAGGTACATAAAACTGACCCAAACAGTATTTCGCAGTCTTCTACTTCCTCCTCCAAAAATCAGTGATTTTTTGGTGAGTGTCTGAAAATGACGTTGCAATTGGCCTTTTTTATTTTAAGAAGGCTTCCTACTTCCCATTATAATTTTCTAATTAAAAAAAATAGGAGCAAATTATTCATATTTATTGGAAGATGTTTATAGTTTTTATGGAGCTCAGTTTTTGCTACCTATTATTGGTTCAAATGATACAGTCCTTTAAAGTTGAGACGAACGGACGGCGCAGGCTTAGCAATAGGGACACGTTGTGGCACCCATTGGGTACGCAACAGACTTCAGAGACCCGAAATTTCTCATTTCTGCCAACTGTTTCCCCTTCTGTCGTTCTGCTTTATCTAAAGGCGAGGCACCGGTGGAGAAGCGGAGAAACCTTTGAGTATAAATGTAGGTAATGAATACTCTAAGGGAGAAACCCTTTTGCTAGATAAATTTTTTTTCGGTAATTACTACTAAATATCGGTCTTGCAAAAAATATTGGACATAGTTAATGAAGTGTCATTGTCTGAGGAATGTGCTAATATGTTAAACGATAGTGTGTACTTTACTCGATCATAAAAAATCCCAAAAACAGGTCTGAAACTTCTAAAAAAAAGTATAAAACGAATTTTTTATTAATAAAATTTCTAAATTTGCACATAGTTTTTATAGGGAGATATTTCTTTTTAGTACTATAGAGAATCTGCTAAATTTTAGTTTTTAAATTGAAGTGTGGTTATTTTCTTGACTCTTTACACGTAAAGGAAAAAAAAAACAACTGTTTTACAAATGCCTCTCCTTAATGGTATGTTGTATTTTCGACAAATAACACTTTGCATCATAGCTAAATAAACATAAAGTCTACGTTATATCTAACTTTAAAATATATGTATCTTTGGGAATTTCGTAATCCTATCGAAGTTGGCCAGCGTCCAACGCAAGGATGACAGTAGCACAACTTGTGGTGGCCGCATTTTCTTGTGAAACCTCTTTATGCTATGAAGTGTCTATTTGTGTTTCGTCTAATGCATGAAGACATTGGGCATTCTTTATATGCAATTCTATTTACAAAAATCTGGAACAAACCCAAATAAACGACCCGAGTATCGACAACTCGGGCAGAATGTCCTGTAGCAACAGAACTAACAGAGCAGACGTTAAACAAAATGAGAATATAAATAGTTAAGGCACAGATTACTAAATAGTTACTTCGTAAGTTAAGGTTCAGCAAAAGAGCAAAGTCCATTATTGCTGCGAGTGGCGCGTTTGAATCAAAGGTTTGTACCTTTCATTGAAACGCGTCACACGCAGCAATAATGGACTTTGCTCTCTTGCTGAACCATAACTACTTATATTCTCACTTTGTTTAACGTCTGCTCTCTTAGTTCTGTTGCGATTGGACATTCTGCCCGAGTTGTCGAAACTCCGACCGTTTATTTGGGTTCTTTCCAGATTTTTGTAAATGGAGTCAAAAATTTTACTCCCGTGTGATAAATACAACTTTACCCTCTATATTACTATACCCTCACTAGCGAGATAATAAAAGATGAAAAAAAACACTAGTCATTAAATTGAACAATATAAACATACGTACAATATATACATATAATTTTGTAACGATCGATATTCATAATATAAAAAGATGCCCTAACACAAACTTAACCCCAATCCTTCCAGTAGTTTGGGAACTACAACACCGGACAGACGCACAAACTCTCTCTCTCTCGCATACACACATACATTCTTTTTTTTGCAATTAGTGTAAGATTGATCTCGATCAAAATCTCAACTTCCATATTTCTTTGCCATTGCAATACCTTTTTAAAAGCTTTTATTTAAATTACTATGTTTGTATATATGTATATTTATTTAGTTCAAATCTTGCGATCGATTATAAAGCGACTTCCAGGGGTCAGATTAAGTTGAAATTTGGAATGAAGCCGTATTCCCGGTGACAGTAGATCCTTTTGGGATTTTGAAGTTGATCTGATGATGAACTTTGGAGGTGGAATAGGTCCCAGAATCGTCTTTTATTTTTCAATCCAAACAACTAGACTTTATTGTGCTCACCTTATTTGAATGTGGAACCGTGTTTTTTTTAATATTCATAACATGCAGTTGGCTTTTTGAGCATAAAAACTATTCAAATAAAAGCTTTTATCTAAAATCTTTTAGGTTTTTCGAAAATTCTTCTCTCCCTCGTTGCTCTAACTTAAAATACCGGTAAAAAAGAGTGTAACAATGAAACCAACCTATTAATTTCAATCAAAAGGCATTGACGTGATCGACAGAAAATGTTTTTTTTAAATTCAGTTCGGGATTCTTAGCGCTAGTAATACTCACACTTGGCACATTTTTATATATCACTAGCTTTTCCCAGCGGCTTAGCTCGCGTGAACATAGTTTCTATGATTGTCTTCGAGGGTGCATTGTGCTTATATGTAAATCCAATCCATGTCTACCTACCAAATTTCATCCAGAACCGTTCAGCTGTTGTGGCGTGATTGATTAACAAATATATCCAAACTTGCACATCTATAATGTCAGTAGGATTTGTAGTTTTTTCAAGATTAGACGTTTGTATCTTTTACCGTTTCTAGGAATAACAAAGAAAAACAGGTTTCTTATATAAACTAAAATTTAAAATTTCTAGAAATTGAATGGGCCATTGGATAGGATAATCAAGACACAAAACTGTATAGATTTATTTAACTACTTTATGAAAATACTTTAAAAAAAAAAAGATTTGCGAATTTTTAGTTTCAGTACTATGATAACTTTAAAATCACTATAACTTAGTGAGAACACTATTTATCTAAAAACAACGGACAAGTGCGAGTGGAACTGGCGTGGAGAGAGTTCCGTACGTTGATTGATTTTTTTTTTATGTTTCTTTAAATAACATAGACCTCATAAACTATAAAGGTTTATTCTTTATATATAAGTACAGAACTATTTTCTTTATTTTTTTAAATATTTTAGGCTCGGTGTTTCGCCCATTTTCTTAAATAACTTCAAATTTATTTATCGTAATTTTTTTATAAAAGTATATTTGAGATTCTCACAACAAGCCATTTTATTTGATATACAGTATACGAAATAGTTTCCAAACCTTTTTTTAAAATTTCATAATTTACCCCCCAAAAAAGTCCCCATTGTTCAAAATTAACGTCCGTCTTTTAGTCATCGATTCATTGTACCAAATTTCAACTTAATCGGTCTAGTAATGTCGGAGAAAATTGGCTACGACAGTCACAATTGGCAGACACGCGAGTGATCCTATTATGGTTCCGTTTTTTTTCCTTTTGAGGTACGGAACCCTCAAAAATACTCAATACACCCTGTACAATGTTGTAACCTGCTTATTGTGTTTAATTAAACTTTTATTAAAAATCCGATCCCATCCGATTTCAAGAAATTGCAACATTTAAACTATAAACAGTTTCGGAACGGCCTCTTAATAATTAATTACTAACATCAGTTCTAACTCGCACTTAGATAAACACATTTAGGCTAAACGTAGCAGTGTTTTGTTTCACATTATAGGTAAAGCAGTGTTTGGTTTCAAATAATAACAAAGGAGTTACTTACATTTCATAAAGGTTTCCTGGAACAGAATTAGTTACAAAATGCTTTGACACTTTCACTCACTGGAAAACCACAAAAGATCTTTTTGAAATTATTAAAACACTCCTTTCGTTGTGGCAATCCTTGGGGAAGGCTTTTGTCCAGCTTTAGACGGCTTTTGGCTGATATGATCATAATACAAATACAGCTCAAAAATCTTTAGAATTTTTGAAACTGCTTTAGATATTTTTAAATGTTTTTTTGCACTAATGCATTCCTTAAAATTATGTATTTTGTGTATTTCGTCTAATATACTAACTCCTAATTTCAAGTTCTTTGAGTTAGTTATTAAAAGCAGAATCGATTACATCGCAAGTGGAAGAATTGCAGTGTCATCCACACTAAGATAAAAAAGATAATTTTCAAAAACCTTAAAGCTTACAAGCTTTTATTCAAAAAGAATATTTATGCTCAAAAGCCGAATGCTCAAATGAGAATACACGGTTCCAAATTTAAAAAAGGCTGCATTTTCCTACGATTCTATTAAAATTAATTCCACCTCCAAATTTCATCATCAGATCAACTTCAAAATAGTTACCAAAAGGATCTATTGTCACCGGGAGTAGGGCTTCATTACAAAGGAGTTGCTTGACCACTACCCCAAGCATGAATGAAATATTATGAATTATCATGTGATACGATTACGGCCGAAGCGGTATAGAAACTTCTCACATAACACATAGTATTCAAATATTCATTGATTAATTAATATGTACTTATTAATCTCATAGAACAGGAGTTCTACTATTTATTTTTCAGAATTATGAAATAATGAAAAGTTCGTGAAAGTTTTTTCATGCGGACTACTGATATTTAGCTATTTAGCGTCACATAATATCTTAGTAGGTACCTACAGTGTTTATACATTGCTGGGGCAGTCGCCCGTACTTCATCAAGCCATGTCATTTCACATCAATCGAACTAGAAGTCGGTCTAAAATCTATCAAAAGATTTTGAACTAAACAAACATACATACAATCATTGCAAGTTAATAAGCTTTTTATAAAGATTTTTGTATATATAAAATGTATACTCACAATATTGTTAGTAAGAAATAAAACCTATTTTAGTACATATAAAATAATTTAAATTCAATAGTAACATATTATAAAGACAACACGGTATTTTACTACTAGTCATTTGAGTAACTTTTTATCAACTGACAAAAACTAAAGTTTGTTCTGCAATAGGGGATCGGACTGCATTAAAAATAAATTCTGTAATATGATTTCCTAAATTGCTCTCCTCTTGAAGTTTCAAAAACCCTTACATGTTTTGTTTTTCCATCACGTCTTCAATTTTTAATTGATCAAATTCACAAAAAAAGTTAGTCAATGACGCTAAAAACCTATGACGTCACTTGTGGGTATTTCAAACCTTTTTAGAACAAAATTTCGTTTTTGACGGATGATAAAAAGTTACTCAAATGACTAGCATTCCGATCCCCTATTATTCGCGTCACTGACATAGTGATGTCATAAGTGCCATAGTCTGTAACGAACTAATTTGATTGATTGATTGAAAACACTTTATTGCACAACATAAGACAAAAAAAAGATACAATGATTGAGGAAGTTGTACATATAGGCGGTCTTATCGCTTATTTGCTGTTTTTAATAAACATAATTTTTGAAAAACCTAAAAACATTTAGGTACAAGCTTTTAATATTGCATTGTCACAAGATATACATATGCATGCAAAATTTCAGCTCAATCGGAAACCGGGAAGTGGGTCAAATTTAACTTGCCAGATTTCACCCGAACAAACATACATACATTGCAAGTTAAATAAAATTAAAACTTGTTTATTATGAATCAAATGAGCAAGTGTTTTTGCTATACAACAAGAAATGCTATTTATTGAATAGTATTTTTTATTTTATTATTAAACGCTAAAATAGCCTATTTGCGTTGTCGGTGGAAACACTGGTCAAGTTCAATGAACGGAATGTTTAAAGCCATTGACATACACATCGCTTTTAGACCTTTCATCGTGACACTGACTTTCTGATACATTCAAGCAAGATATTATGGGAGTAGACGTATAAGACTCTCAAGGAATAGACTCTTACCAAAATTCGTTTGGGTTTACCAGGATTAAAGAAAGGAATTATGAATTACGTCTATGTAGGTAGATAAATTCTGGGTGTTATTCACGCATGCGTGGTGTGCCAGCCCCTTGCTCCAGTCCCGCGGCAGCCTGCGTTCGTCCCGCGCGCGGACCGCCCGCTCCTCGCCACCCCAGGCGAATCCCCACATGACTTGAACACAATCAAATCGAACACAGATCGATACGCGACCTATCAATCAAACTCCTCACGTGGATACCCCCCCGCTTGTTATCCAGACTGAAAGAGAAATAATTAACAACCGCGCTACAATCCGACCGGGATCAAGCCGCCGACATGACTACGAGAAGCCTAAGAACTAACCGTACTTATTTTCAGTGAATGGTGGTAGTGATACGTGTGAAATGGATGAGTAAAACTGTGCTATCGTGCATGTTGTTGGAAATTTGAAGGTTGCAACAGAGAAACAGGTAAATTTAAGTTTTTATTTATTGGTGCAGGAACAAGCATACAAATATACAGGCAGGGGAAGGCCTAAGAAGCGATGGTTGTAGGGGGTTAAAATGGGTATGTATATGACACAAGAACCGACCAGAATTAGGCCTAAATGGAGGCGAAAAACATACAAAGCTGAACTGAAGTAAATTGGGAATAATAAGGCTAGGAGTCATTTCCGCGTAGGTACACTGACACTGCGATCGCCAACCCAACCCGCCTTCTAAGTGTGGCGATTACTGCATAACCCTCCACTTGGGGGAGGTCTACTAAATCCAGTAGTGGACATCTTTTGGCTGATGTGCTAATGATAATCATATTGAAGCTACCCCAGTCTCGCCACGCTACGCTTTCATGTCACTTAAAATCGAAAATAAATTACTACATAAATCTTTCAAATAATGTTAAATTTAGAGGTAAAACCTGAATAATTCAATATTATAATTAATGTTTTAGTTACTAACAAAATATCGCGCATACAACGCACAACATAAATAATAATGTTATTAATTACCAATTAGCGATGTTACTAAAACGACTGGTACTAAAGATGATAAACAACAGTTTTAATTAACAATTAGCAAGTTGTATAGTATAGCGACTAGGTCTGTAAAGCTAGCATTGACATCGTCTAGCATTGTAATTCGTTGCTCAGAAATTACTTGGTACCAAAATTCTCATCAGGGCAACTAATTAGCAATAAATTTATCTCTACAATTAAATTTTGTTGCTTGAATAACAATCTACCAACAAATTACAGTGCTAGAGGTGTTAACGTCGAAGCAAGCATTGATACCGTCTAGAATTGTAATTTGTTGCTCATAAATTATATGAGTAACAAAATTCTCATAATTTATCACTACAAATAAATTTTGTTGCTTGAATAACAACCGAGCATCAATTACAAATGCTAGACGGTGTCAATGCTAGCTTTACAGACCTGTAGCGACTGACTGATTCCAAGGCCCTATCTAACTGCCCCCGTGGCGTAATGATTAACTCCATTAGCTTCACATTAGGAGGTCGCGGGTTCGATTCCCAGCGGAGTCTATCTTTGTATGACTCGGTTTGGTTGGTGGAAGGGTATTTTCCAAGCCAGCCTGGCTAGATTGTAGATTCAAGATATTTATTCAAAATAGGTGCAAATTACACTATTTCTAATAGTTATTAAATAATAATTACATAATTTCATTTGTAAAAAATAAAATAAAAAACAATCATTAGTTAATAACGTCAACCCATTATATAAAACAAATTATTTCATTAGAACATGAAAACAATACTTTGGGTGACTTTTAATTAGTTCTTGATAGCAAAGGATATGAATGTACTCGTGATTAGGTACAAAACAACTTTCCCAAAACGGCTTGAATGAATTTGATGATCACTTTTTTTTATTTACAATTGGTAAACCCTTGACAACATCTCACCTGGTGGTAAGTGACGATGTTGCCGAAGATGGAAGCGGGCTTACCAAGATTCCCCAACGCAATGGGGAACTGGCTATCTTATCTTCTTGCCGGAACACACCAATGATATCAACATTGATATTTGGCGGCAAGACTTAGATAAGATGGTGGTAGCTAGCCAGGCGGGCTTAGAAAATGCCCTACCACCAACCAAACCGAGTCTTACAATTGACCCCGCTGGGAATCGAACCCGCGACCTCCTGTGTAAAGCCAGTGAACTTTGCCTCTGAGCTACGGAGGCGGTTAAAATAAATGAATTTAATTTTGTATATATGGGGTGACTTGGATAGTTCATGGCTGTAGATGGGTCCGGTAGGTGACACTGTTAATTTTTGTCATGATATCGACAATATGATGGGCCCGGTAGGTGACACTGTTAATTTTTGTCATAATATCGACAATACCGGGTCCAACTATAACTGAAAATTATCCAAGTGACCCGATAAGTACAAAAAAAGTGTGCGTGTCAGCTCGGACGCGCAATCGGAGTTTACTCATCAAATAGAATGAATTGCTTTATTTTTTTCTTCATATTTTAAAAGCGTGTTTTTTAGTTTTTTTAAAGTCTATTTATTTTTTAGTTCAAACTTATGAAATTATTATATTGTCGCTGATTCTTGATAAGTCTACAAAGTTTGAATTAAATCTGTCCGTTTAAAGTGGGTCAAAATCGAGTCCAAAGGAGTCGGTTACATACAAACTTACATACAAAGATACAGGTGAAGCTAATAAAAGCGTGATAAAAGCGTGATAAACACTTGATTTCACTCGTTTTCAGGAGTAAACTCCAAATTTTTTTTTAAATAGATCAAGTGGTTTAGGAGTATTCGGTTTCGCCGTTTAGGAGAATAATTCTTCGTAATTGCAAACACAACATGCACACTGGAATTGGATAAAGAAGATAACGCAAGTTAAACAGGTGTAACAAAATTGGTGTAGGTCCCTTTAACTGGGGGTTCTACTCATCATACTGAACAACTTTGGACCCTTCATACTAAGATGCACAAATTCGGTCAATCAGCTGATCGCTTTGTATGAAAGGTAAAATTTTTTTTTTACGTTTTCAGCAAAGTCGTACCTAGAACAAAAGTTGTTCAGTATGATGAGTAGAAGCCCCAGTTAACGGGACCTACACCAATTTTGTTACACCCTGTATAGTAGGTACCTACGAGTGTTAAAAGTTTATTAGGAGTGTAAACTAACACTAGTTACATATTATGGTATCTCTTCTACAACTCCTGACTTAGTCACGCCTTTATTTGATGGGTTTTTCTACCGATTACCAAATAGGAGGAGGTTCTCGATTCAACTGTATTTTTTTTGTGTCACGAGATATCTTCGCAAATTTTGAACCAATTTTCATGATTATTTTATGTAGTATTCTCCTGTGTTGGTGTCATAGGATTTTTTATTAAAATCGTTTTAGTACTTTTTTGGAACAAAAACCAAAAATAATAATGCTTCATAATAATCCGAAGATATCCCGGACGTCAGCCTGTACGAGATTAGAATGGCTCTTAAACAGCTTAAAAACAATAAGGCACCGGGTGATGATGGAATTACGGCTGAACTTCTGAAAGCAGGTGGAACAACGTTACTTAAAGATCTTCAGAAATTATTAATTTCTGTTATACTTGAGGGACCCGAACAAGCCGGTTTCCGAAAAGGATTTAGTACCTACCATAGATCACATACATACGCCGCGGCAGATTATATAGAAGACCGAAGAGTACAATCAGCCACTATGCTTGGCATTCGTGGACTATGAAAAAGCCTTCGATTCGGTCGAAACTTGGGCTGTGTTACGAGAGACTGTAACACAGCCCAAGTTTCGAGTAGGTGCCAAATTGACTATCGATATATCGAAGTGCTGAAGTGTTTGTATGAAAACGCCACCATGTCGGTTCGCCTCCAGGATCAAAACTCGGAACCTGTCGGCTGCAGCGAGGAGTGAGAGAGGGAGACGTTATATCTCCGAAACTCTTCACCGCCGCCCTGGAGGATGTTTTTAAGCTTTTGGACTGGGGTAGACTCGGCATCAATATCAACGGCGAGTACATCACCCACCTTCGATTCGCTGACGATATCGTGGTCATGGCTGAGACTATGGACGACTTAGGCACAATGCTCGATGGCCTCAGTAGAGCCTCTCAACAAGTGGGTCTTAGAATGAACATGGACAAGATGAAAATTATGTCAACCGTCCGTGTCATACCTACTCCTCTGAAGGTTGGAGGCTCTACGCTCGAAGTTGTTACCGAATGTGTATACCTGGGACAAACAGTTCAGTTAGGTAGGTCCAACTTCGAGAAAGAGATCAAACGTCGAATCTAACTCGGCGGGGCAGCATTCGGGAAGCTTCGCAATATATTTACGTCCCAGATACCGCAGAGTCTTAAGACCAAGGTTTTCGACCAGTGCGTGTTGCCAGTGATGACATACGGAAGTGAGAAATGGTCGCTTACTATGGGCCTCATAAGAAGGCTCAAGGTCACCCAAAGGTGAAGGTAAAGGCTATGCTCGGAGTTTCTATGCGTGATCGAATCAGAAACGAGGAGATCCG
The DNA here is from genome assembly GCA_947284805.1 of Coleophora flavipennella. Classification (NCBI taxonomy): domain Eukaryota; kingdom Metazoa; phylum Arthropoda; class Insecta; order Lepidoptera; family Coleophoridae; genus Coleophora; species Coleophora flavipennella. Next base: position 1,227,729 of record OX369273.1, read on the forward strand.
TAGGAGAACCAAAGTAACCGAAATAGCTCTCAGAATTGCTAAACTTAAGTGGAAGTGGGCGGGGCACATTGCTCGTAGAACAGATGGCCGTTGTGGCAGTAAAGTTCTCGAGTGGCGACCACGCACCGGAATGCGTAGTTGTAGGCAGGCCTCCCACTCGGTGGACCGATGACCTGGTGAAGGTCGCGGGAAGCCGCTGGATGCGGGCAGCGCAGAACCGGTCGTCGTGGTGATCCTTGGCGGAGGACTATGTCCAGCAGTGGACGTCCTTCGGCTGATATGATGAACTTTGTAACTGATGTGATTGTAAAAGTTGGGCCGAAATTTAAAATTATGGCTTTTTGTGCCATTTCCATTAAACCGTTACAAAAAATACTAAAAATTAAAAAAAGAAATGAAAGAAATACTCGCAAAAAAGTGGCAGTTGACGCCGGAAAAAATGGATAGCTTATTTTTATTATCTATAGCCGTATATGCATTTTTTCTGTAGAGCAAGAGTTTTTCATGATTAAATGTTGCAGTGTTAATTTACGAACTCTAAAATAAAATTATGATTCAATCATCATTATCATATCAGCTCATATACGTCGCCCACCGAGGGGCTCGAGCCTACCCTGAATGAGGGCGATCGTGCGGGTTGGTCGACTTCACACACAACCTTCGAGTTTCTTCGCAGGCGTGTGCAGGTTTCCTCACGATGTTTTTCCTTCACCGTTAAAGCAAACGGTGAGTATATGTACGTAAGTTTCGAAAAACTCATTGGTACATTGGCCGTCCGGATTTTAAGGTTAAAAGGACTGAGTCGTTACCGGTTGAGCTACCGACGCTTCAATAATAAATGATTAAATAATAAACTACATTCAACCGTAACTGGTGTCGGTTTTAATTAATTAAGGGTTTACCATCGTGTTCAATGTAACCCTAATATGGATGTATGCCGTACTGAGTTTTGTATGATATCAAATCAGCTGTGTGAATCACAAAATATTGATCTAATAGACATGATAAGAAGATAATGACTATTACATATCTGTAATTTTTACAAGCTTGCCGTATTAGTTAGTTAGTCTGTCTGTCTGCCTGTCTATTAGTTTGGGACAAATTTTGAAAGTTAAATTGAATCTCTTCTCGGTTTTCAATTGAGCTGAAATTTTGCATACATTTAGTTTGGAGAACAATTCATAGTTAGCTAAATGAAGTCTTTCTAAATCCAGCGGATTCCCAAAGATGGCAGATCAGTTATTTTTCATGCACCCCCGTGATATGGGTATCAAATGAAAGAGTTTGCTGGAAAAACAAACTAAATAATTAAATTTATTTTCAAATAAAGGCCTGTACCTATAAGTTTTTCAGCTTTTCAAAAAAATTTGTTTTTGCAAAAGGTTTTATTGTTCAAAATCGAAGATCAAAGTCTTATGTCACACAATATTATACTTAATGGTGGCAAGGTACCCCCTGTACTACGAAATGATTAAAACTCTTTTCAAACTAAACCTTTTTGTGTTTTTCAAAAATTATTGTAGTCCATAGTTTCAAAAAAGTAATTTTACAGTGAAAATTATTACCTAAGACTGCAATAACAAAACGCCATTTTCGGAAATGAATTGTGTTAGTTCTTTTCATATTTTTTTTATTGTGAACACTACGGAATTTGGCACACTCGTAATATTTTAGTTGTACGTATGGTTGAGGCCCAATAATATATTCTCATGTTAAATCTAATAAGCACAAGCAAATTTAAATAAGAATAAATAGTAACAAAAGTTTAAGCCCTAATAATAATAAATTTACCAATTTTACTTTAAATTGAAGGCGCTTGAATTCAATATCTTAAACATCGCATATTATTATATTTCACGAGAAATTTAATTCGCAACTGTTTGTGCATACGAACATGAACAACGCCACACTTTGGACAAAATTAATGCTCAACTCCACCATTATTTGAGTCAAGTGTCAAATGCTTCATTGCCATTAAACTCGTATTAATGCTCTACAATACAACTTAGCACTGAAATAGAAATAACACGAACCCTCCAATCGCTTTGGTCTAAATAGTTGACTTATTTTGCTAACCGCTTAGAAATAATATTGATCAAGTGAATCATTTAAAATCATATTCTTTCAATTATGCAGCGAACTTAAGTTCCAGAAGCGCTCCAGGAGCTCCAGTGCAGCTTTCACATGTAATTATGCTATACACACACTTTACAGGCCCTCTAGAAACTAGAACAGGAGGCTGCACAAAATTTGGCGCGCCCCTGGTAAGCAGGGTATAAAGGTTCAATAGCAAGCCAAGGAACTAACAGGTTACAGCCATGAGACGTAATCGGATACGCTATGAAGCTTATATATAGCCATTTGTGTTAGTTGGGTTGTACCTTAAAGTTTATAGGTTTATCAAAAACAAATTTTTACTACTTACGTGTTATTAGCCTGAAACTAATTGCTACTAGGCAAATAAAAGCCTTATATTTTTAACTCCCCTTATTTATTTTTTTTAGTTTTTATTGTTTGTACAATAAACTTCAAAGAGTCATATCAATGATGTGATTGTTCAAATACGTGTTTAGCGCTTTTCGAGGAATTTCACAAATCCTGGCTACATAGTTGGTATAGTTTTTTTAATATACTCATTTAATATTTTTATATTAAGTATGTCCTTTGCAAAGCTGAAAATTTTAATCAATATTGTTTCTTTTTATTCTTATATACCTTACAGAAGAGCAGAAGGCTCCACATAATTTGCCTTTGCAATATATCAAGGAAGTTTTTTTTGACGCAATAAAGGCATTATACTTATACAGCTTTCCGTACTTTTGGTAGATTTATAAAAAATAATGATTCTTTAATGAAAAAATAATAATTTTATTTACAGTTTAAAGCATTTTGGGACATCTACAAATTGATAAATATTAAATTAGTCGCCCTAATTCAGTGTAGGCTCGAGCCCCTCGGTGGGGACATATATATGAGCTTATGTGAAAATGAGTACCTAAGTTAAAAGAAAACTATACGAGGCCCACTGTCTACAAACTTTTTTAATTAACTTGCAGTGTTAGTTAGCTTGGGTCAAATCTTGGAAGCTAAATTAGGACAACTTTCGCGTTTCCGATTTAGACGTTTGTATTGGATGACAATGCATGGTAAACTAAGTGATGTCGTTCGGAATCCAATATGGTGGACTCCAAAAGATGGCGGACCAGTTATTTTTTATTCCTCATGATATGGGTATCAAATGAAAGGGTTTGCTGAGAAAAAAAAAACGAAATAATTAAAATTATTTTCAAATGAAAGCCTGTACCGATAAGTTTTTAGGTTTTTCGAAAATGAGTTTTTGTAAAAGGTTTAATTCGTCAAAATCGAAGATCAAAGTGTTATATCACATGATATAATACTTAATGAGCGCAAAGTATGTACCTCCTGTCATATAAAATGACAGTTTCTTTTGATAAACACCGTAATCACAATCAAAGTTAGTTTATGACATAAAATTATCATCATATCCACCGAAAGACGTCCACTGCTAGACAAAGGCCTCCCCCAAAGATTTTCACAACGACCCATCTACCCGATTTTGATAAAATTTATATAGGTACCTGAAGGTATAATCTATCTAATATAAAACAATTATCGAAATCGAACTACTCAGGCTAATATATTATAAGTATGTCCACACAAAACTTTACAAAGTAGTCCGATTTCAAAAATTGTTTTAATTGGATAGAATATACCTTCAAGTACCCATCTAAATTTTATCAAAATCTGGTAGATGGGTCGTTGCGTAAATCTTTAGAAGAGGCCTTTGTCCAGCAGTGGACGTGTTTCGTCTAATATGGGTTATATATTATACAGGTTGACTTGAGAACCTCCTCCTTTTTTGAAATTGGTTGAAAATAAGATATATTTGTTCCAGGATGGGTGGGCCCAAGGCTGTCTACCTTGTCCTGTTCTTCGGTCATCTTTCGGCACTCCCCGACACGATACGGATAGGTGAGGCAACGCTACTTGCAAATCTAATAACGTTACTACTTGAATATTATTTATAAGGGGACGTGAGAGTATCAGCTTACAGTTATAAGGTTCTTAGTTCTGCGCGAATTTTGATGGATCTAAAGTTACAAACACAAAATGCTTGCTAAGAGGGAAGAATAGCACGCACTCAAGAGGTGAAAAAGGTTTTCTCTTTTTGTATGGAGGGATTCAGACGTGCCAATAAGCAAATTAATAGTTTCTTTAACTCGATTTTCATTAAGTTGAATATAAATAAGATAAATTAAAAAAAATCAAAAACAATATATAGAATCTGAAATTTGTGGAAAAAAATGGAGCGTATTAAGCTTGGCGTGATTGAATCACAAACGAGGAGATCCGTACGAGAACCAAAGTAACCGACATAGCTCTCAGAATTGCTAAATTTAAGTGGCAGTGGGCGGGGCACATAGCTCGTGGAACGGATGGCCATTAGGGCAGTAAAGTTCTCTAGTGGCAACCGCGCACCGGAAAATGTAAGGTAGGCAGGCCTCCCACTCGGTGGACCGTAGACATGATGAAGGTCGCGGAAAGCCGCTAGATACGAGTAGCGCAGAACCCCTGTGGTCGTAGAAATCCTTGGGGGAGGCCTATGTCCAGCAGAGGACGTCCTTCAGCTGATATGATGATGAAATTTGTGATACGACTGTAAATTTCTACAAAAATTAGACAGAACAAAGAAATAAAATAAGACTCTAGGTCGACTCCAAAGGGTTCAATCTTCCTTTGAATATGCGGTCGAAATTAGGTCTTATCCATATAATAATATCTACCAAATTTCCAAATAACTAAACTAGGGTTCTTCTAGGTGGTCTCTTCCACCCCGAAGACGACAAGCAAGAGGTGGCCTTCCGGTACGCAGTGGAGCGAGTCAACGCCGACCGAGCTATCTTGCCGCGGGCGAAACTACTCGCACAAGTCGAGACGATCTCGCCTCAGGACAGCTTCCATGCTTCGAAACGAGGTACACTATTTTTTGTTTTCTGATCTTCAAACAGATATCATGTGGCAGTACAAAAGAGGAGACGCTCTGGTCTCCTAGATACAAAAATGGACGTACCTACAGAATAACAGGTAACGATTTTTTATTTTATAAGCATCGGACCTTAGTCTTTAAAACACTGCGGTATTTGTAACGTGAAGATATTGCAAAGCTGCCCGAATGCTGACCAGAACCGGAACGTAGCGTAGGAAGGCCTCCCACGCGGTGTACCGACGATCTGGAAAGATCGCGGGAAGCCGATGGATGCGAGCAGCGCAGGACCGTTGTCGTGGAAATCCTTGGGGGACGCCTTTGTCCACCAGTGGACGATTTTCGGCTGACATGATGAAGCATCAGAGATCTAAATAGCTTCTACAAAGTTAAGTGTCTGATCTTAAAGGGTTTCCAAAAATTAGATAATTTGGCAAAACTTAACATTTTTGGTATCCCACGATGAGCAAAGCAATCGCCTTTTAAAAACCGCCTCCGTGGGGTAATGGTTAGTCCATTCGCTTCACACCAGGAGGTCGCGGGATCGATTCCCGGTGGGGTCAACTTGTAAGACTCGGTTTGGTTGGTGGTAGGGCATTTTCATAGCCCGCCTGGCTACCTACCACCATCCCATCTAAGTCTTCTCGCCAAATATCAGTGTTTACAACATTGATGTGTTCCGGCTTGAAAATAAGATACCCAGTTCTCCATTGCGTTGGGGAATCTTGGTTAGCTCACTTCCATCTTCGGCATCATCGTCACTTACCATTAGGTGAGATGGTGCCAAGAGCTTACCAATTGCGAATTTAAAGAAAAGCAATCCTGAGGGATGAAGATTAGCTGCACAAATCAAGACTACCTTCGAACGTAAGTATCTTTTCTTTAGGCATTATACTGCGGGCGAAATTAAAAGGTTAGGTCTTATCCATGTCACAGCATCAAAAGTGATAACAAAGATGTAATGAGCTATCATTTGACATACTCGTACCTACAACCCACACAAAAGAAAACAAATTTTACAGGCACGCTGCGAATACTTTCTTGTGAAGCCTTCTCAGCCTAGCTTAATGGGGCGTACACAGATCACCAATTAAACATTGCGCTTACATAGAAGCAAATAATAAAGGTGTATTATACTTCATGATAAATTTACAAATAATGTGGGTTTGTACAAAGGTACTTATACAAATCGTTTATGGAATAATAAACTACCTAGAGAATTAATCCTTATTAAATCCTAGTTATTCAAAAAGTTTCATTGAAATAGTTGACTATTGATAAGAACAGTAACAAAAAAACCTGGGTTTAGATTTATAGATAGGTACTTTATTAAGATGTTTTATGGAATTAACAAACCTCAGAGTGTAATAGAACATAAAACTTATAAAAATGTGCCCACAGTCTTTTGATTTTGTGAGAAAAAGTGTTTTTTTAAAGTGACAATCCTAAAAACCAATGTTAGGGAAATTAAAAAAACGGCTGGATACAAAGTAATACAGACCTCAACAAAATTTCCTCTAAATCTATTCAGTAGTTTAAGTGCTAGATCACCTCCAGTCGGACACACACACACACACTTTATTTATTTTCATGCTTTATTAGTTTAATCATTCTCAACTTCAATTATTTTGGCCATCACAAACCCTGTTCACTACTTCGTCGCTCGCTACCGCTCACTCCTTAGTCGCTTGAAAATAAAAATACGATATCTTGAGAAACACTATCTTAGCTTTACAAAAATACGAGTGTGCTTTAGACCACACGACTGAAGTAAAACTTCTTTAGCTCCATCTATATGTATGAAAAAAGTAAATACTTAGTCTTCAGAAAATAATCAAATCTTTTTTGTCATATGGAGGTATAGATAGTTTATAAAAAGAGTTTTATTATCCTTTAAAAATGATCAAATCTTTTTACCCGACTGCGCCAGAAGGAGGGTTATGTTTTTCGAGAGTATGTATGTATGTATGTATGTATAATTGTTTGGCACGCTCTGCAGCCTGAACGGCTGGATGGATTTTGGCTTGAAGGGTGTCGTTAGATTCGTATTTACTTTGAGAGTGACACTGGGTATATCAAAATAAAAAAAACAAAATGGCTGATTTTTGGCGCCAAATTCAAATGTTTGTCACGCTCTGCAGCCTGAACGGCTCGATAAATTATAGCTTGAGGGTTGTCGTTAGATACGTTTTTACTGTGAGAATGACACTGGGTATATGAAAATAAAAAAAACAAAATGGCGGATTTTTGGCGCCAAATTCCAATGTTAGGCACGCACTGCAGCCTGAACGGCTCGATAGATTTTAGTTTGTGGGGTGTCGTTAGATACGTATTTAATGTGAGAGTGAAACTGGGTATATCAAAAATAGCAGATAGCAGATTACAGCAAGCGGTATTTGTCGACGATCGCACAATAAAAAATTATCAACCAGGAGTTCGTATACGGATTGAACCATGTACGATTGATTTTGACGCACTTCGAGGACAAGGAAAAATTGAATGCAGGATGTTGCCCTTAATCCTAAGTTGGGCTATAACTGTCCACAAACTTCAGGGTGCTACACTCGATTTGACACTTGTGGACCTCGGCTCACATATATTTGCTAAAAGTCAAGCATATGTAGCTCTTAGTCGAGTTAAAACGTTAGCTGGACTGGTCATCTGTACACTTGATCCTAAAAAACTTTTGAATCGGTCACACGATCAGAATTCTTGTATAGAGCTTCAACGTTTACGAGAATATTATTCTATCAACTGATAAGTTAATAATCTGCGTAATCCTAATGTGTGTCATGTGTATATAGGTTACTACACAAACTCATTCAATAATAAAACTAAAAAATGGATAAAATAAAATACGGTAATTTAAAAAAATAAAAAACCCGACTGCGTTTCTGTGTGATTTGGAAATGAAAAACCCTTAAACAAGAAAGTCGTCATACCCGATTGCACTTAACTTAAGAAAAATTGTAGCAGTCGGGACCCATTCTAGAAAGTCAGCCGTCTAGTCAGTAGATATATTGGAGTAATCTGCAATGTAATATAGGTATGTGCTCACTATTATCTATGCCTCAATTTCTAGAATGGGTCCCGACTGCTACAATTTTTCTTAAGTTAAGTGCAATCGTTAAGTTTCATTATTGAATTAGTTTGTATAGTAACCTATATACACAATGACACACATTAAATTTACGCAGATTATTAACTTATCAGTTGATAGAAAATCCATCGAGCCGTTCTGGCTGCAGACCGTGCCCAAAATTTTACTTTGGCGCCAAAAATCCGCCATTTTGTTTTTTTTTATTTTGATATACGCAGTGTCACTCACACAGTAAATAGGTATCTAACGACACCCCTTAAACTAAAACTTTAATACTCTAATATACTGACTAGACGGCTGACTTTCTAGAATGGGTCCCGACTGCTACATTTTTTCTTAAGTTAAGTGCAATCGGGTATGACGACTTTCTTGTTTTAGGGTTTTTCATTTCCAAACTACACAGAAACGCAGTCGGGTTTTTTAGTTTTTTAAATTACCGTTTTTTATTTAACTTCACTAATTTATATATCCCTCTCAACTTCCGTTCGCCTCGCCCGAACACACTTCCGTAACGCCCTCCTCACGCATCCACCAGCTTACTCCCCAAATCAAGCGTGCGTAAAGAAGTTTTACTTCAAAAATATCTTCAGCCATTGTCACTTATCTACAAACAGTTGTCGGATCCATATTCGTTCAGTCATTTACAAGCAAAGGAATCTTACTAGAAGATAAAGTTACTGAGTGCTGTAGGTACTCGATCATAGATAGCGTTGGTTTCTGGTATAATCCGAGACAATTTTGCTCCAACATAACTTGCGTCTAGTAGATATTACTTTGTACTGACACAGTCTTGGCAAACTATTGGCGGGTAGACGATATCGCTTTAGACACGATCACGCTTCTAGGCATATGTCGACGGTTAAGAGTCAAATACTGCTGTCTGACATTTTGGCGATTTTGAGATTTTGATGGGACCGGATTTAGCAGATTTTACTGCATAGGTTGGCAAAGACTGACTTTTGATTTGATGAATATTCAGAGAGATATTAAATGATATTAAAAACTGCTTAATGTATGACCATAAAAAAACAAGGAAATATTCTGCTATGATCTGCTATCTTACTAATGGCAAAAAGTTACTATCTTCTTTTACTTGAATTTTTCTGCGTTAATCTGCTATCTTACTAATAACAAAAACAACCACCTTCTTTTACTTAATTTTTTCTGTTATAATCTGCTATCTTACTAATAACAAAATCAACCCTCTTCTTATACTAATTTTTTTCTTCTATTATCTGCTATCTTACTAATAACAAAAATGACCATCTTCTTTTATTTGAAATTTTCTGCTATAATCTGCTATCTTACTAATGACAAAAACAACCATCGTCTTTTACGTGATTTTTTCTGCTGTAATGTGCTATCTACACAAAGACACGTCTGTATCCTCCCGTGTCTCGATCCAGTCTAACTAAATAGAACGAACGGATACGAAACGAGTGAATCGCTGCTCCTGTAGCCCGAAAGGTGGCGTCGGTGGCGGCATTCCCGGCGACCGGTGAGTGAGTGAGTGCATTGTAATGGGTCAAATTATTATCGTTGAGGCAAGATTGCGCATGCAAAATAAAGCGAAAACTACAAAAAAATACTTCTTTTTACTGTGAAATGTCGAATTACAAGTTGTGAAAACTGGTACTCAAGGTAAGTAAACTTTGTTCCATTTGCTAAATAAGTTGAAATCTCCAGTAACGTTAAACTGTGCTGAACCAAATTTATTTGGTCGTTAGCAGCTTGATAACTAAAGTAAAATGTTTCTCGTACATTTCTACGGACAATGAATATTTTTCACTCAATATTGATTATGCAAAGGTTGTTACTGCATTGTTTCTAGCCAAAAACCTGTATTGTATATGAAGCTATGTAGATATCAGCTTTTGATATTTCTATAGTAACTTAAAATTGTGTTAAGCCGCGGTTTTACTTCGTTGTTTTGTTAGCAGCTTGGAATGAAACTAAAGTGATTCTCGCACTTTTTTTCTGCCAATAATTGTATATCAGTCAATTAGTGATTATGTAAAGGTTGTTCTAAAATGTGTTTAAGGCAAAAAAGTTTACTGTACCTAAGTTGTGTATATGGCAGCTTTTGATATTTCTTTCCTCACACACAATTCATGTAGATAGCAACTTTTGAAATTAACAAAAATACTAAAATTAGTAAAAACATCTTGCTAACAAACACTTTGTTAAGCATTTTAGGCTTCTACTATACTCCGATCCCTGTTTTGTTTCATGAAAACCATCAATAAGTATGAATAACAATCAAGGAATCCGTTCCAAAAGAATTTCAGCTATCATGCTCAATTTACAACCCGAAAAGAAACAAAATAAAGCACCTGACAAGACTACAGATAAACGTAAGATTTTTATTTTATACATACCTACAATGGAACCTTTGTTTACGCTTAATTGCTAAATATTTATGTCATGTCATGTTTATTACTTTAATCTGTAGGTAAAAAAGAAATGAGCGACTACGCTGAACTGGGCAGTAAGGTTCAAATCAAGAAAAAATCAAGTTTAAACAATGATAAACATCTGCAACAATCTGACTCTGGTAGGTATTTTGAGATTAAACTTAAATTCCTGTTATAATTATGTTAAGCATTTTAGCCTTCTGCTGTACTTCAATCCCTGTTTTGTTTCAGGAAATCCGTCAAGAAGAGTGAACAACCATCAAGGAGTCCGTTACAAAAGAATTGCAGCTATTATGCTCAATTCACAACCCGAACGGAAAATAAATAAAGCACCTGAAAAGACTACACGTAAACGTAATATTATTATTTTATTCATACATTGGAAACTTTGTTTTCGCTGAAACGCTTAAATATTAATATGTCACGTTTATTATTGTATTTGCAGGTAAAAAAGAAATGAGCGACGCTGAACTGGGCAGTAAGGTTCAAATCAAGAAAAAATCAAAGTTAAGCAGTGATAGACATCAACAATCTGACCCTTGTAGGTATTGTAAGATTAAAGATTTACATTCCTCCTATATTCTAGTAATGTACACAAAATAATGTACATCTTCATAGCACTATGCCTCACTTGATTGTGTGGCTCAATTATAAATTTAGTTAAACATTTTTCAGCTGTGCCACAATATACGTTTACTGCTGCCGATGTTGGAGGCAAAAAGTCGCGCCAGAAGAGCATGGAGACAGAATTCGAGCCAGAATCTGAAGAAAAAGAAATGATAGGCTTAATCGGTAACTACATAATATACAAATGTATTTTTACAACAGGTACGATAAGTTTAATTACATGTCATTAATATCAATTTTTCATTTCAGATATTCTGGATATTAATCAAATTATCGGCACCAAGGAATTCAACGAACCGCAAAATAATACATCTGATTCACGTCTTACGAAGAAGAAAACTGTGGAGATTGGAGAAGTTTCAAAACCGGATTTGTTTCCTAGTAAAAAATACAGTGAATCTGTACTAACTCGTTCACTTTCTCTACACGATTTAAAAGAAGACACGCAAAAGATTAGCAATTTGAAGAAATGGCCGTCTTATCCAGTAATAAATAACCAAGAAACTACTTTCACTTCATTTGCTGATTTTAGAGACAAAAGCCCGCGTCAAAAGAGCATGGAGTCAGAAGTCGATTTAGAATCTGAAGATAAAGAAGTGACGGACTTAATCGGTAATTAATACAAATATACATTTTTTACATAAGGTATGATAAATTAAATCTCATAGCTTGATTATTCATTTCTTATTTCAGATATTACGGATGTTAATCAAAATGTTGGAACCAAGGAATTTAACGAATCGCAAAACAATACATCTGACCCATGCCTTACAAGGAAGAAAACTGTGGAAATTGGAGAAGCATCAAAACTGAATTTTTATCCTATTAAAAAATACTGTGAATCTGTAGCTCGTTCACTTTCTCTAAATGATTTAACAGAAGACTCGCAAAATATTTTCAATTTAAAGAAATGGCTCTCTTATCCACTAATAAATAACAAAGAAATTACTTTTATTTCATCTGCTGCTGATGGTGGAGGCAGAAGCTCGCTCCAAACGACCATGGAGACAGTAGTCGAACTAGAATCTGATGATAACAAAATGATGAGTTCAATCGGTAACAAAATAAAAATATATATTTTTTGCAATAGGTATGATAAGTTCAATTAAATAGCTTGATTAATATTAATTGTGCATTTCAGATATTCCGGATGTTAATCAAAATATTATAACCAAGGAATTTAATGAGTCGCAAAATAATACACCTGATCCTCCATTACTTACGGGGATGAAAACTGCTGAGATCGGAGAAGCATCAAAACTGGATTTGTTTCCTGGTAAAAAATACAGTGAATCTGTATTACCTCGTTCACTTTCTCTAAATGATTTAACAGAGGACTCGCAAAAGATTTGCAATTTAAAGAAATTGCCATCTTATCCACTAATTAATACCGAAGAAATTAATTTACCCTCATCTACTCCGTTGCCATGGTTTATGTATGTGGGAAATTCTAACTATGAATGTGACCCCGAATATCATAACCTCTTGGAAGCTGACTATATATCTCCACCAGAAGAAAATGAGTATGGAGACCTCAATGAAGGTAGAAAACGCCGCAGGATAGCTGATCCAAAACAGTGGAAAAGAAATATTAGTAAGAAGCAACGTATGTTAGGTGAAGCTTACTTGGGTATTGTGAAAACTACAGATGGTAAATTTCAGCAAAATACAATTAGACCTCCGCGAGAACTGGGAGCAAGCTGTGATTCAGATTTCTGTAAGAAAAGTAAGCTACGTGGTTGTCAAAGATTCACTGAGCTGTCTCGAAACAGAATAAGTAGCAGTTTTTGGAAAGACCTCAATTGGGATCAGCGTAAAATATTTGTGGCAGGTCATGTTACTAGAAGCACTTCCCAACGAAAAACTAAAGCAGCCGGAGAACATTCAAGACGAGCAGATACATTTGCTTATTACTTGCCACTAGAGAACCCTGATGGTCAAGAAAAAGTGCAGGTTTGCCGTGAAATGTTCCTTAATACTCTATCGTTGGGTAGATCCACGGTACAACAGTGGGTAAAGAAAAGTGAATTGGGGATGGTGCCCAGCAAACAAAAAGTAAATGAAGGAACATTCAGAGTCACACCCCACAAAGAGTTAAGAAAGAATGTTACCCTTAATAGCTTTCTCGACAATATACCAAAACTTCCTTCACATTATGCGAGAAAAGAGACAACGAAATTGTTCCTAGAACCAGTTTATCAAACTGTAACAGAACTGTATAATGCCTATCTAAATTATTGCCGTGAAAACGAGGAGCCAACAGTCTCCCGATTTACCTTCGATCGACAATTCAAAGAAAAAAACTTATCCTTATATACTTTAAAGAAAGATATGTGTGATACGTGCTCCAGCCACAAGGCTGGTAACCTAACCGAAGAGGAATACCAAATTCACTTAATCAAAAAGAATAGGGCCAGACGGGAGAAGGAAGAGGATAAAGAAAAGGCAGAAAAAGGAGAATTCATCCTTCTTACGATGGATTTAGAAGCTGTGAAAGTCTGTCCGTACCTTACAGCTAGTGCCTTATATTTCAAGACTAAGCTCACCTGCCACAACTTCACGGTATATGATTTGATTACTCATCACTGTAGCTGCTATTGGTTCGACGAAACTGCTGCCGATTTAACGGCGAGTACATTTACTACATTTGTCATTGACTATTTGGAAAAGCACTGCTTGCTAAGAGGATTACCTATTGTGATTTATTCAGATGGGTGTACTTACCAAAACAGAAACACGGTGTTAGCCAACGCACTTTTGAATTTCAGCACTAAATACAATGTGTTAATTACACAAAAATTCTTAGAGCCTGGTCACACTCAAATGGAATGTGACTCGGTTCACAGTGCTATTGAACGGAAAACAAAAAACAAGGAAATTTACCTACCCAGCGACTACGTCAAGCTAACCAGAGAAGCACGTAAAAAGAACCCATATGAAACCATTTGCGTAAATTTTGACTTTATAAAAGACTACGCAGACACTGAAACGCATGTGTACAAAAGTGTCCGCCCTGGTAAAAAGGCAGGGGACCCTCAGGTTGTGGATATAAGACAGATAATGTACGAACCTGAAAATATTATCAAAGTCAAACTAAATCACGATGATGATTGGATAAACTTACCACAAAGGCCAAAAGCTTCAAAAAAGCAATCTTTATCAAGGCAATCTTCATCACAAGCTTATAGACCACTTCACCAAAACAAACTACCTATAAAAAATACAAAATATAACCACCTTCAACAGCTAAAGTCAGTATTGCCTCAAGATTGTCACGGTTTCTACGATTTTTTACCCTACATTGATTAAAAACTTACATTTAAATAATTATAAAACCTCTTTGATTATATTGTAAATTTATTTTTCTTGTACAGCTCAACAGAACTGTGGGGAACTTAATTTTGGTTAATAAAAACAAGAGTACAGGTGGACAAAAACTGTTTGTGTTCTAAAATAGGTGATTTTGACAGATTTGAATTCCAAATTATTTTTGTGGCTTTTCTCCTGTTTATTGAAAAAGAAAAATTGATGGATACACCGTATCCACAATACAATATAGATAAATGACCTGAGTACAAATTTAGTTTTAGCGGTTTGTGCCCAGAATTGACTCAATAAAGACAGATTTTTCTTTCTTTTTCATGTTTGCTGATTATTTGACTGCAATTTGTGTTCCCTTTTCTTATTTTAAGATATGTTTGAGTATCCTTTCATTTGTGTGTCATCTTTATTAATAAAAGATTACTTTTGATTGAAAAAGTTTTATTAGAAAACCTGGCATCTGCAACAAAATTGTACATAATTCACTAAAGTCCAAGAAATAAAGGTGCTATCTACCATCAAAAACCTGCTATCTGCATCAAAATGGTACAGATTTCACTAAACCTGAAATCAAAATGTGCTATCTCCCAAAAACCCAACTAACCTTTACATTAAATAAAAATGCTTATCAACATTGAAAACATAGTTAATTTTTATGTATAATGCCATAATTGGATTTTAAGATTTAATAAAAATAAAAAAAACAAACGTTTTTTTCGTGTCCTGTAAAATTGACTTTTTGAAAATAACACTATTTGATTCTTAACCGTCGATGTGTAGTCCGTGGTGTCTCTGAAGCCTTATTTAAGTGGTCAAGTGGGTTGGAGTGCACTTAAAAGGGCTGTCATACTAAAAAAAATCCAAACCTCAAAAAAAATGGTTGATGTTCAGTTATAACGGCACTAGCAATTTTTTTCCAAGTGTCAAGGTACTTTTAACGTTAAAGGGGCTGCGGCTGTCAGTGGCACCAGGAGCCCCAGGAGTGGGTACAGCGAAAAGTGTTCCATACAAACGTTGTTCCCTATGACCCCCTGTATCCAATCGCACCATGAAATAGGGGGGAGGGTCATCATGACATCGAGAGTAATCGAAAATTTTCTAAATCTATTGAGTTCTAAAAAAAATTTGCTATAGCCCTTAAAATTGCACCCAACAACGCGGAAAACTTTTATTGTTTTGCTCAGAGACTTTTTAGTATGGCAGCCTTTTTAAGTCTCTTCAAACCGTCAAGTGTTTTAGCGACGTAGAAAGTACAGTTGTGCGGATAGTGGCGCATCGGGAGCCGGGTCGTTCCTCTCCCTCTAATATGGTTGAGAGTAGCGATGGCTGACTCTCGCGTTATACTCGTGACCGGGTGCTGTCCGTGTGAACTGACCTACACTTGTCAAAGGCGTTCATGACATTCAATAATTTTAATTTATAACTTCTCGTGTCATATTGTTTTCATGTTCTAATGACATTTCAGCCCCGTTTTCAATTTGTCATTATGAATAATCGTGAAAGTTTACAGTGAAATTATGTAATCACTTTACTTTACAATATTTATGACTATCAGAAATTTACCTATTTTGAATCTATTATGCGACTCACTACTGTCCGATCAGGACTCGCTACTATCCGATCGGTTTACACCACTGCACTGAATAATGTTACTGTACAGTGCTACTTGTCTACTTCGCTAAACACTTGACCAGTGTAAATGAGGCTTAATGCGACAAAGATACACTACACGATGGATCAACTCCCAAAATAGCACTCGAGATTGTCTAATCAAATTCGTGACGTTGATAAAGTGGAGAATGATTTGAATTATATTTAAGGGCCCCTTAAGGGGAAACTAAAGCTAGACAGGACAGGGCGGAAACTTCAGTAGCACACAAGACAGCTACCAGAAGCGTTATATAGCGAAATAAACGTACTTAATAGACTGATCCTTACTTTTGAAGTATTTATTTTCACAGATTTTGGAAAAAATATACAGTCAGCAAGAAAATGGGCAATTTACACAAAAACTTTTTATGACGTCAATCGATCCAGTTTCTTATTGGGATTAATAGTCTGTGTGAGACCAACTTGGGTTAGAGTACTAGATATGTCAGAAATCGCAAAAATCTATTGCCGTACATTTTATATGAAAAAAAAAACCAATGTCTTTGTCTAATAATGCTCTGTCCTGTTCATGATGAAATAAAAGTGTTCTTGCAATGGTCGTATGTAAGTATACAGGATGTAAAAAAAATGGTGTAGGTCCCGTTAATTGGGGCTTCTACCCATGATACTAAAAAACTCTTGTTCTATTTCTTTGTTGGAAGCGCAAAAAAAAAACTCTTCATATAAATCGAACAACTGATCTACCAATTTTGTGATCGAAATTTTTTTTTGAGAATTGACTATGAGTTCCTTGGGAAAAGTTGTTCAGCATGATGAGTAGAAACCCCAACTGAACTGAAACAACTACACCAATTTTGTTACAATCTAAGTTGTGCGCTTCAAAATTTACAAATTTAATTTGACCTACGTCCCGGTTTCCCATTGAGCTGAAATTTTGTATACACGTTTAGTTTGGATAACAATGCAAGTGACGTCATTCTACATCCAATATGGCGGACTCCCAAAAATGGCGGACCAGTTATTTTTATGCATACTATCATATTATGGGTATTTAATGAAAGGGTTTGCTGAGAATAGTTCGAAATAAATAAAATTATTTTCAGATAAAAGCTTTTACCTGAATATTTTTATCTTTTTCAAAATGAGCTTAAATAGTTTGCAAGTAATCTCGCTGGCCATATCGCCCCACCCGCGTCACGCTGGAATACAGCATGTTGCTTAAGCGATCTCACAATAATGATATCCTATAGATTACATAATTCATATAACTCAGCGGTAAAATCTTATTTACACAGAAATTATTGTACACAGAAATAGGGACAAATAAACATTAAACTACACAAGAACATACAAAAGGTACATCTTCTTCGCGGCTCGACGGAGAAGTGGATTTAACTAACAGATTCAGGGATGTAACTGAGAAAAATAAACTGTATGAAAATCACACTATATTTGCCTCCCTCTCACTACAGCAACCTAGTATGAGGAGTCTGCTGTATGACATACTAAAACTTGGGGCCATTTACGTGATATTTTTTCTCCGGACAAATTATAGAAACTCTGTGCTATAGATATCCTGTCCTATATAAATTTACTCTGTCACGAAAAGGTTAGGTCACATAATAAATGAACCACGCTACACTGGATAAGTAGGATCCCATATCTGGGACTTAAATTCATTACACTGAACAACATTCCCCGGGAGACCCATATCCACTTCGCCGAAAAAAACTGTCCTAAAATTCATTAGCTGATCTACTAATTTTGCGCATATTTGTACTGAGTTCAAATATTCATCTTGCAGTAAAGAGCTATCCGCGCAATCTATCACATGCGAACACGTGGAGTCACTGTTTTTTAACTGTTGTTATTCAATTCATATATGAAAACATCACGTACGTCCGTAAGAATTTTCATTTATTTCCTAAAAACAGCGACAGGCATAATTTGAATTCAAGAAGTGTAAATAAAATAGATATGGCCTATTCGAAACTAAGTAAGGATAAAAAGTCCAAGTCTAGATTCTTCAATAAAATCCCAATAAATTCAAGACTCATGTCAAAAAACGCCAAACACGGTAAAAAACCGACTTCCAAAGCAATAACGTAGTATAATTTTTTTAATTTATTACTTTTGGTTTTTGTTAATTTTCTAATAAAGTACTGCACCGATTTAGATAAAATTTATATGGGACTACACGCAAAGCACTTGTTTTCAAAGAAAAAAAAGAATCATCAAAATCGGTTCACCCAGTCAAAAGTTCTGAGGTTCTGAGGTAAAAAAACATACAGTCGAGTTGAGAACCTCCTCCTTTTTGGAAGTCGGTTGAAAAATGCTTGTGCTCTAGAGGATATTACAAAATAATAGATTATGTAAATGACAAAGATATATATGTTGATTCTTTAACAAATTACCATTACCCGAGACTGTAATCTGAATCATTTCTTTATTTGTAACTAGCTGTCCCGGCGAACTACGTACCTCCTTACATTACATTACACTGCCCTACCCTCCCCTTCCCTACACTACCCTACCCTACCCTACACTACCCTACCCTAGACTACCCTACCCTACCCTACATACACTACACTACACTACCCTACCCTACCCTTCACTACTCTACACTACACTACACTACTCTACACTACCCTACACTACACTACCTTACCCTACCCTACACTACCCTACCCTACCCTACATACACTTCACTACACTAGCCTACACTACCCTACACTACACTACCCTACCCTACCCTACACTACCCTACCCTACCCTACACTACCCTACACTACCCTAAACTACACTACACTACCCTACCCTACCCTACCCTACATAAGAACCTTCTCCTGACAATAACGAACTCGACAAAAAAAGAATAAGCCAAATCGGTCCAGCCATTCTCGAGTTATGCGCTTACCAACACATTTTGTGATTCATTTTTATATTATGGATAGACAATATATATATAGGTATATATTTAGGTAGCCTATTGAAAACATTTTACTCAATTTCATCTAAGATTATCGTAACGTTATATTAATGATATTTTTTCACGTTTTTAAACGTACGTACGGTACGCCGATCGCACGCATTCTATTGTTTGAAGATCATCCCGAGCACATCTGAAACTGAAAGCCCTTTCATTTATGTGAAAACTAAAAAAAACGGTCAAGTGTGAGTCGGACTCGCGCTCCAAGGGTTCCGCAATACTACACACTTCCCCAAAACAACTATGACAATGATACGTATTCACATAACAAGCAAAAGAGATAAGATAAATATCCTTTATTGCACACCAAATTTACAGGACAGACAGCGGAGGCTTAGTAATAGGGTCCCATCGGTCACCCTTTGGGCGTACGGAACTATAAAAACGTGTCTCTTTTTTTTATTCACAATTGGTTAGCCCTCCTTGGCATCATCTCACCTGATGGTAAGTGACGATGTTGCCGAAGATGGAAGCGGGCTTACCAAGATTCCCCAACACAATGGAGAACTGGCTATCTTATCTTCAAGCCGGAACACATCAATGTTGTTAACACTTATGTTTGGCGGCAAGACTTAAATAAGATGGTGGTAGCTAGCCAGGCGGGCTAATGCCACCAACCAAACCGAGTCTTACAAGTGAACCCACCGGAAATCGAACCCGCGACCTCCTGTTGTAAAGCGAATGGACTAACCATTACGCCACGGAGGCAAACATTAATTTAAAAAAATCGGCCAAGTGCGTGTCGGGCCACGCGCAATGCAGGGTTCCGTAGTTGCCATTATCGCGTCCATATCTAATTTTCAAATTTTTAAATACAGCGGTTTAGTTGTGAGGGGGTGGGGACACTCGACTCCAACAAAATTTAGCACTTTCAAGCCTATTTTTTCGAAAATGGTACCCTAAATTATAAAATGGTCTTAGAAGACTCACAGTTATTTTTTAAGCTCTAACCAACGATACCCCACACGACTGGGTCATACCTCCTAACTATTTGGTGTAAGCCAATTTTTCAAACGACTTCTAAAAAGGAGGAGGTTTACATCTCCCCTATATTTTTGTGTGTTTATGTTTGTGTGAGTGTGTGTATTACGCGATATCTTCGCAGATTGTGAACCGATTTTCATGATTATTTTTTATTCGATAGGTTATGCTTCCGAATTAGTTCCATATCAATTTTATCAACATCGGTGTAGTACTTTGTTAGAAAATTAACACCAAAACCAAAAATAATAATCCATAATTGTACGGAGTGGTTGCGATGAAAGTTGGTTTTTTAATGTCTTTAGCGTTTTTCCAAATTATTCCTATCCATGGTCTCAAACAATGAAATCTTCACCCGGAATAAAACTTTTATTATTGTTAAATGTCTCAATGCGTATGGTAGGTTTGTTTTATTTCTTTGTGTAGTGGGAAATTATTTACCATTGAAGGGAATTGTGATAACGACTCGATACATATGTATGCGTTTACCTATTATTTCCAAGTGTGTACCTACCGGGAAATCAGCATCAGTTCTGTAAGGCTTTTTTCTAGCCATAAAACCGCCATCCTTACTCAAAATACATGGTTGGTGTTGCTGATTACTCTATAGGTGTGGGGGTATTAATAATAATGGAGTTAGTTTATGGTAATAAAGGAGCTCAATACATATTAACCCTTATCCAGTATGCCACCTCCTCCGGAGCGGAGTGGCGGCCATCTTCGGGCCACAGTCAGCGCCGGCGGCCGCCCACGTCCAGAGTATCTGCGACACAATGGAGCTGCCACACCTGGAGACCAGATGGGACTACCGAACGAGAAGGGAGTCGTGTTTGGTCAACTTGTACCCACATCCCGCAGCGCTCAGTCGGGTAAGACTCAATTTAGCACTATCCTATCCACGGATCAGATAAATAAGGTTGGATTGGAAATGTGCGCTGGGCAGGTGCGCCACAAGTATGATTATACAAACATACTTAACCGAAGCGCGCGTTCATACTTTTTATTTGCGTGTGGTTGTGTGTAACGTACAGACTCTCGAAATGGTGTGAGACACAATTGCAGCCCTGTGTTCTAAGAGTGTTTTTTTGTTTATTAGTGTGCACAATTCGTGTATGTATTATTATTGCTTGTGTAGTGGAGTTGATGGGTGGGAGACGGGCGGCGACGCTGGTTTTCAAACAAAAGTGTGACTATTGCCAAACCAACCTTATTTATCTTATCCGTGATCCTATCTGTCGCGCTATAAACGCTTTGATGCGTAAATTTTTTTGGAGATTTCCGCTTTTACGCCATAGTCGCGACCATAGAGCACACAACACTTTATTTTTGGGAAAAAACACTTCGTAAAAATAAAAATCTCTCGAAACGAGTAGCACGTAGGACGTACACTCCGCGATATCTAGTTGCGTCTGTGAGTTGCGTACTGATGACAGCGCCCCAAGTTTTCAGTAGACTAAAACTAAAATCTATGACGTCAGGACTCAGTTGGTGGCTTCTGTGCTCAGTTGCTTAAGGCACCTCTTCTATTGGTTCTGCTCTGTGGTCGCGACGCATCTGTGCGGTTACAAACTCATGGCATTCATTAACCCTAACGTGTCGGTGGCCGAACTTAAGAATCCGGTATTGCGGTAATCCGGTATACCGAGTTGACCGAGACCTACATACTACGGTTAAACCAGACATGCTGAACTTGCCCTGCACCACGATGACTTGCCTGGGCGTTTCATGATCTGCTGGATACTTACGCGGACGCTGACTTACTCATTAGACTGTTGACGCGTATCCTAAATATAAAAGGTAAATATCGCTAAACAAAAGTTCGACGACGTCACTCAACATTTTCATTATGCGTGACAGTTTTTGTCTAGTCTTCATGATTTTAAGATTTATATTAACATTTCTAAGTTCCGTGTCTGCCTTTCTGCCGGCGTATTAAATTTGGTGGGAAAGCTTCTTTATATATAAAATTCCGATGTGCGTGATTTTGTAAGTCTTCTCCTCCTAAACTAACGTAAATAAATAATTTTAAACATCGGGGCCACTTTCAGGGTGTACATTAAAAACTATATCCTATGAGACATATCAAATGGAATGGCTTATTTTTGAAAATGTCAAATAGTCGTACATATTTTTTATAATTTTAAGATTTTAAGAGTTTTGAAGTTATTTAAGAAAACAGGCGCCAATTGACTATTTCCTACTGGGCCTAAAATCTTGAAAAAATCACAGTATGTGAGATTGAATGCATAGATTACAGGAAAACCTATGAGAAAATCTAAACTTCTTGTATACAACTACAGGAAAAATAAAATTTTCAATTCCAAAATAAGTAGACCCCTATTTACATAGCTATTTACTTAAGCTAGAGCAAAGTATGTACTGAGAGGTTTTGTTCTATTGGTTAAAGTTTTGGAGCGGAACCCTGTTTGCGTGACCCCAGTCGCACTTTGGTATACCTACTTATGGTGACACTTTGGATGGTTCTTTGTTGGACCTGGTAGGTAACGCTTTTATCGAGTTCCAGAAGCCACTGGATCCAATTATAGCTAAGACCCCCCCGCCCCCCTATAAGTCCAAAAAACTATCTGTCAAGCCATTTAGGAAGAGAAGAATAAAGAACACCGGAATTATATATAAAAATATAGGCAGGTTAATACATCAAGTTAATAAAAATCATACCATGACATTGGTACTATCCGCAAAACACATTCGGTACTTTTACACCTAACTAACCTAGCCAAACTATTTCAGGCCTACGTGGACCTTGTGCGGGCCTGGGGCTGGAAGTCGTTCACCATCATATACGAGAACAGCGATGGCCTGGTCCGCCTCCAGGAGTTATTAAAAGCGCATGGACCTTCAGAACTGCCGGTATCCGTGAGACAGCTCCCTGACTCGCATGACTACAGGTACGGATTCAAAATTAAAAATGGTATGTAAAAAAAAAGTATAAGGGATAGCTGGGATTGTGAAGAGAACTCGGCTTTCCATCTAATACAGACTTTTTTCGGAAGACGCGTAAGTATTATTCTGATAGCGGATAATATTGTTATTGCCTTCTAAATGACTAAGTACCTCTTTTGATTCGAAGCTTAAGTAAAAATTGATCATCAAATCAATATACCTAAAATTCAGGTCAAAGGCCTGGTAAAGGTCGCGGGAAGCCACTGGATGCGGGCAGCGCAGGACTGGCTGTCGTGGAAATCCTTGGGGGAGGCTTTTGTTTAGCAGTGGATGTCTTTCGGCTGATATTACGAGGATAAACGTTGCTGCAGTTTAATAAAGTACCAGATTAAGATTTATCTTCGGAGTACAAAGGGAAAATCTGTGCAATAAGATTAATAGATAAACATTGAAATAAATAACAAGCACATGTTTAAAAAAAACCAATGATACTGTTGTTGTTCTGGTAACACATGCTACCTTGATCGCATACCCGCTTGGATTATCCGTATTAAGGTCACCCGCATCGCAGACCCTAACCAATTGTCGCTCCCACCACAGGCCACTTCTGAAACAAATAAAGAACTCTGCGGAGTCCCACATCGTCCTGGATTGCGCTACGGAGCGGATCAGGGACGTTTTGCAGCAGGCCCAGCAAATTGGCATGATGTCTGATTATCATAGCTACCTGATTACCTCTTTGGTAAGATCCTCAACTTTTTAATCCTTTGTTCCAACAAAATAGGGAAAACGTTTTAGGGTTGACAGTGACCGCCTGTGACAGTAACAGTGAGTAAGTTAAGGTAATGTTTAGTCCATTCGCTTCACACCAGGAGGTCGCGGGTTCGATTTCCAGCGGGGTCAACTTTGAAAAACTCGCTTTGCTTGGTGGTAGGGCATTTTCAGAGCCCGCCTGGCTAGCTACCACCATCTTAGCTGCTTAACATTAGTGTTAACAGCATTTGATGTATTCCGGCTTGAAGATAAGATCCAGATCCCCATGATGTCAAAGGCTTATATCAAATGTGAATAAAAAAGTGATCAAATCAACATCGTAATATTTACTTTTCGGTGGAACATTTTCGTATTTATTCCGTGTTGTGCCAACTCCTTCAGCTTCTGATAATTCACCAATGATATTTAACAATTTTACTTTCACAGTTTTCTTATTTCATTAATTCATATAAATTTACAGCATTACATTATTAACTAAAGCGCTGTGAATGGAATGCTATAAATATTATTCAGTTATAAATGTAAAATTTTAAATAAATTATTGATTTCTAGGTATCAGTATCAGCATTGATCAAAAATTTAAAAATATTGTAAACGTTTTTCACTTTGCTAATAAAGTGAAAAACAATATAACAAACTAGCTTTTGCCAGCGGCTTCGCTCGCGTGAACATAGTTTCTATGACTGTCTTTGAGGGTGCGCAGTGCGCTAGTCGCAATTGGCCCGCGAGCGTGGAAAAAAGATGCCTACTCGTATATTTAATGCAGGTCCTAATCTATCTACCTACCAAATTTAATTTAAATACTCGTAAGTTTATCTGTTGTGGAGTGAAAGAGTAACAAATATCCATACGTACATTTGCGTTTATATATATTAAGTAAGGATTATAACATAAAAAAGTGGTTAGGTAGTATTGCTACCTACACTACCGTATTTTTATTGCGTGAAAACGTCTTTCGTGGACCACTAGGTATAATTTAAAAAGAAAATAATGAATTTTAGAATGTTTTGTAAATTGCCATTCCGCACACTTTTCACTCCACAACTTTATTTTTATCTTAGCTTACCTATTTAGTTCTGGTGGGATAGAAGGAAGTATTTTTAAAATAGTGTTCATGTTAAAAGATAATCGTTTAATTACTAGAAATACGCTTGCAGCTCTCTATATTCAGTCAAATACTATATAGCTTCCGAAGAGCAGTGCAGGGTGGTCTTGCCGGTCAACACAGTTACCTTACTAACCACCACATTGTAGAAGATATAATACTATGTATTGTTACTCTGTATGGACACTCCTCACCCCCCACCTATTTAATTACCTGTCCCCTTAATAATAGGGGAAGGGCTGCCAATGACGACGGTGGCGCGGCACGCATGCTGCAGAGCAGTACGAAACTCTCTTAACAGGTCTTTATTGTAATCGATACTCATCACAATATTACGTTCTCATTTATAAACATTACTTTTACATTCTCTATGATTATAATACATACTTTTTCTGACTATATTAATAATTCAGGGTCAATTATAATGGTAGGTTAGAGTTAGATAGTTATTAAACTCCTTCATTCTTATGTGATTACTACACCTTATGTGAAACTAATTACACTAGTTGACACTGTCTAAGGATATTCTAAGAATATTCGTACAAACCATGGTAAGATGGACAAGTGTTGTTTTTAACCTCTCAGTTATTTTAAAGGTATTCCATTTTATGTAGTTTTTGTACAAACGCGTAGACGATGAAAATTATGTTTTTCTGTTTTTATAGAAGAGTAGTACAAATGTATGAAATCAGTAGAACCCAATTTTCATTTTTCAAGCGTTTATACAAAAACCACTTAAAACAAAATTAATTTATAAGACCTGAGAGGTTAAATACAACAACATTGAAAGTAATTACCCTACACATGTCCTAGAATTTTTTCATGTTTTCTAAAAAACATATTTAGTATGAAAAATCTTAAAATAAGCCTAGACAATGTGGAGCAGTGTATCTCTGTGGGTGGTATCAAGATGTTTTGCTATCGCCAACCCTACAAAATCCACGAGAACGAGAGTAAGCTCACACGAACATTCACTTAGCTCGGAGAGCTTCGCAATCCATCTCAGTATCTCGTCCGATGTAATCCTAACAACTTGATAGTGTCCCGGACTCCGAGCAGTTACAGCGCTTTGCTTTAACAGGACCTGCACAGCGTGGGCTTGGAGGAGTTCAAATACGGAGGAACTAATATCACAGCGCTGAGATTGCTAGATCCAGAAAGAGCAGATGTGCAAAAGGTGGTGCGGGATTGGGTTTACGATGAAGCGAGAAAGGGACGCAAGCTACAATTGGGGCATACACCTTCCAAGGTACAACTTATTTAAAATTAATGCGGAATCTTTTTACCATTGTATCCTTCGATCACACATAAATAGAACTAGATATCCGTTTTCATACAAAATTTATTTAAAAAAACATCCGGAATATATTGTTCGGTATATACCTAAGACGTCGGTGGCACAACGGCAAGGGCCGCTACGCCCTATCCGGGAAGTCGTGGTTCGAGTCCTGCCGCGTACCAATGTGTTTTCAAATTTAGATCTCATATGTACGTTTATCTGACGCTCTTACGGTGAAGGAAAACATCGTGAGGAAACCTGCACACATCTGCGAAGAAACTCGAAGGTTGTGTGTGAAGTTGACCACTGGGACCACCGGGCCCCAACAGCCATCTATTCTACGAGCTATATGCCCCACCCACTGCCATTGAGTTTAGCGGTCCTAGTTCTCCTAGGAATCTCCTCATTTTTAATTCCGTCACGAAGTATATATCGCCTAACGCTCTTTGAGTAACTTTTCCTTTCGGACACTTTTAACCGCAAGACCGTGGATCTAGTTCTTTTAAGTGTGGTCAAGCTTTCAGTGTACGAACTATGTTATTGAAATAAAATTTTCGTTCGCAGGAAAATATGACTTTTATCAAGGTAAGACAAAACTTTTATTTTTATATTCTTATTTGAAAACGCTTTTTCTTATCTCTTCTATTACTACACTAGTATTCCCGGCGAACCTTACACTACACTACACTACACTACCCTACCCTACCCTACCCTTCCCTACCCTACCCTACCCTACACTATACTACCCTGCACTACACTACACTACACTACCCTACCCTTCCCTACCCTACCCTACCCTACCCTACACTAAACTACACTACCCTACCCTACCCTACACTACGCTACCCTACCTTACACTACACTACACTTCCCTACCCTACCCTACCCTACACTACACTACACTAAACTACACTACGCCACCCTACCCTACCCTACATAAGAACCTTCTCCTGACAATAACGAACTCTACAAAAAAAGAATTAGCGAAATCGGTCCAGCCGTTCACGCGTGATGCCGTGACCAAGGGAAATAGGAATTAATCTTATTATAAACATGCAGGTGTGTGTAGACTAGCTATTACTCGCCGATCTGCCTTCGTGGATATTGTTTTTTTTTCATATCCCTATTTGACATTTTACAAAGAGGAGGCGGGTCGTTCCTTTTCCTCTAATATGGTTCATGGGAGCGATGGCTGACTCTCGCATTACACTCGTGACCGGGTGCTATCCGTGTGAACTGGCCTACTCTGGTTAAATGCATTCAATGATTTTTATGTATAACTTTTCGTGTCATATTGTTTTCATAATCTAATGACATAATCTGGTTTATATCAAGGATTGAATTTTGACGTTAATAACTAATTATTGTTTCTTTCTTGATTCTTCACAAGTGACATTGTTATTATTATTTTATGACTATCAGAAAGAGTGTAATTTGCACCTATTTTGAATAAATAAATTGAATTGAAGAAGAAATCTAAATAGATCGCTGTTTGTTCAGTGTCCAATCTCAGTTTTTCCCCTCAATATTTTTCCAATATTTAAGCAATTTATCCAAATATTTGTTGTTATTTCACTGAACCCTAAAGTTGTCACTTCCACTCGCGGTTTCCCTTTGTTGATTAATTTAGACAGCGGCCGTGCGTTCAGTGGAATAAACCTTTTTCTATTTGGGGTATTAGCACCAATAAAAACTTCTAAAATAATTTTGTCGAGTAAATCAAAAACATATTGTCCTTTAATACTTTAGGCGAGTGACCCATGGCCTAGCCGAGGGAAACATTGTTGAACAAAAAAGTGGGCAACAGCGTTTCATACCACGTGCAAAAAAGGATTCCGTAGTCGCTTGATATGTACATTTTAAAAAAACAAAGTTATTTTTTCGTTTGTATGGGAAATGAACGTATGACCTTTTTACAAATTTAATTGCGCATCTAATGTTGGTCGACTATTACTCCTACACCAAGAACGATTTTTTAGCCGTGATGATTTTTATTGTAAAATATTATGAACCCCATTATTTCCAGTACTTTCAGATTTCCAGAAATAGCGGTTTATCTGGTAGGGATGGGGAAATGTAACAAATATCGCCACTTAAAACTTAATTCTTCATAAAAAATGTTCTTCGCAAAACCTCAATTGTTTTTAAAGACCTATTCAACGATACCCCACACAATGGGGTATGTCAATTGTTTTTAAAGACCTATTCAACGATACCCCACACAATGGGGTATGTCAATAAAAAATCGCCCCTGCTTTATATGCACGGGATGTGACCTGAAATTTTTTCAACAAATTTTACTCACATAGGCGTTATGAACTTGTTGAACCATACCAAATTTTAGCTTTTTATATGTAATAGTCTTTGTGAAAGACGGCTGTGTGTGTGTGTGACATACCGAACGACAGACGGACATGGCGAAACTATACAGGATGTAGCAAAATTGGTGTAGGTCCCGTTAACCAGGGCTTCTTCTCATCATACTGAAAACCTTTTATTCTAGGACTTTGTTGGAAACTTAAAAACAATGTTTACTCTTCATACGAATCGATCAGCTGATTCACCAATTTTGTGCATTTTGTATGGAGTGTCCAGATTTTTTTTTTGAAAATTGACTATGGGACGAAGTAACTAGTATCTCATGTGCACTATGGGTTCCTTGGGGAAAGTTGTTCGGTATGATGAGTAGAATCCCCGGTTAACGGGACCTACACCAATTTTTTACACCCTGTATAGTTTCGCCATGTCCGTCTGTCAATCGGTATGTCACACACAGCCGTTTTCCTCAAAGACTATTATATAAAAAGATATAAAGTTAAAATATAAAAAGATATAAAGTTAAAATTTGGTATGGTTCAAAAAGTTCGTTAACGTTCGTTCTAAAAACTATTGAGGCTTCGCGAATAACATGATTAGTAGAATCCCCAGTTAACGGGTCCTACGCATTTTTTTTTAACCGTACGTGACATTGTTCCTAGTTTGGCCATGCAACCCTAAATCACGATTTTTAGGGGTTACCTTTGTTTTTGACAGACAGAGACAGCGCTTATGTACGACGCAGTGCATCTATTCGCGAAGGCCCTCCACGATCTGGACACATCGCAGCAAATAGACGTGAGGCCCCTCTCGTGCGAGGCAGAGGACACGTGGCCCCATGGGTACAGCCTCATCAATTACATGAAAATTGTACGTATACTCAAGCAAAAGTACTTCTCTATTGACTGATTGAACTTTACGAACGTTACGTTACGTTACTAAGAACATTTATTATGTCAATAAAAAAATCATTTTTCATTATTTAAACAAACAGGTGGAAATGAAGGGATTGACCGGAGTAATAAAGTTTGACCATCAAGGGTTCAGAAGTGACTTCACGCTAGATATAATTGAATTGACGAGAGATGGACTTCAGAAAGCGGGCACGTGGAACTCATCGGAGGGTGTCAATTACACACGCTCGTACGGAGAGAATCAGAAGCAAATAGTAGAGATCCTACAAAATAAAACTCTCATAGTCACTACCATATTGGTAAGTAAACAAATTTATTATACTTACTACACTAATTTGCTAGAAACATGTTAATACAGTCAAGAGTATCATAAAGATAAAATTAACGTGCCCATGTGTGTTCACATTGAGCCGGAGATACAAGATTTACGAGTATGTGCAGCGTCTTACGGTAAATATATTCCCAGAGGGAGAGCTCATGACTCATATCCTTATTCATGACGTGACACTAAAGCTTTGCCGCTAAGAGAAAAGGTATATAAACTCCAGAAACAAATTTTCCAATGTTTTTTTCCTTTTATTCACGCTTGTTTAACTTTCTTTGAATAAGACTATAGAATACAAAAGGGCTCTTTTGAAATATTTATTTAAATCACAATGGCGATTCCCCAGAGTGCCCCGTATTGTATGAGGAAAGAGGCCAGCGAGAAACTGACGGGGAATGCACAGTTCGAGGGCTACGCCATCGATCTCATTCACGAGATATCTAAAGTTCTGGGCTTCAATTACACATTCAAGCTAGCGCCGGACGGTCGGTACGGCTCGTTTAGCCGCGAGACCAAGGAATGGGACGGCATGATAAGGGAACTCCTGGAACAACGGGCTGACGTGGCGATAGCGGACCTCACCATCACCTACGACAGGTTAGTTAGAACAGATCTCAATAATAATAAATAAATATTCTGGGACAAATTACACATGGTCATCTGGCCCCAAAGTAGGTTTTCCTGTGTTATGGGAAACACAGACTGATATACATACTTATACACGTTTAAAAACATACATACATGTATATATATTTAACACCCAGACACAGAGCAAACAAATCTGCTCATCACACAAATACCTGCCCTGGGTGGGGATCGAACCCCCAACCCTCGGATCAGTAGTCAAGACCACTAACCACTGAGCCACCAAGTCAGTCAAAATACTTTGTATATAGAATCCTTACTAATATTATAAATGTGAAAATGTGTTTGTTAGTTAGTTAGTTTGTTTGTTTGTTACCTTTTCACGCTTCAACGCCTTGACCAATCTTAATGAAATTTGGCATGCAGGTAGCCTGTGTCACAAGGAAGGACATAGGCTACTTTTTTATCCCGTGAAATTAGCATAGGCCGATGCAATTCCCGAGGGAACTGAAAATATACTCTTTTTTGGTTAATTAACATCGCAAGGGAACAATGGATTGTGTGATTTTTTGCACCGAGATGGTTGAGTGGGTGGGAAATGACCACTTACTAATAAGCATATCCTGACATAGATCCCGAGGGATATGGAGAAAATTCATGTCCACGCTCGCGAGCCACTTGCGGCTCGCGCACCGCGCACCCTCTAAGTCAGTCACAAAAACGATGTCCACGCGGGCGAAGCCGCGGGCAAAAGCTAGTAAAGAATAAAATATTTCAGCGCAAACTGAAACAAGACTTGACTAATGATTTCTGAGAAAACACAAAAACAAAATCAAAACAGTTGTACAATTACTAATATTATTATCACCTAAATGTGTTCATACTCGTACTTTTGCCAGTTCCATATTATTGATTTCGCTAGCCTTCTTGGAGTTCGTTTCATCAATTCGACTTGCAAATACCTTAAATTCAATTCTGGCATTCGTGGTCAGAATATAAATGGTATCTGTAGATGAATTATTGAGGATTGTCTTTGATAATGCATTTTTAGGGAGCAAGTTGTGGACTTCACAATGCCGTTCATGAACCTCGGGATCTCAGTGCTGTACCGCAAGCCCATTAAGCAACCGCCAAATTTATTCTCCTTCCTCTCTCCCCTGTCGTTGGACGTGTGGATTTATATGGCCACCGCATATTTGGGTGTCTCCGTGCTCCTATTCATACTTGCCAGGTATGTAAATTTACTTTGTGTGTGGTATAATAGAGCAGTACATTAATATCTTTATTGATTGTGTTTCATAAATTTTATGAAAATGTTTGTCCTTGTTTAATCCTCCTTTATGATCAAAAAAACAATTACTATTAGTTTTAATTTACAACTTCTCTTTGTTATATGCATCAATTCATAGGTTTACTCCATACGAATGGCATCAGACCCACTCAGCTGATGGCGAGAAAATGGAAAACATATTCTCTCTCGCCAACTGTTTGTGGTTTGCTATCGGATCGCTCATGCAGCAGAGTTGCGACTTTTTGCCCAAGTAAGAAATTTCAACTCAAGTTTAACGAAAACACACTTGATCTAGTTCAAGTGTGGTTTCATTGTCTAGTGACCTCAGCGAAGTCCACAAGTATCTGGCCGGATAAGTTTAAGGGGTTTTCTGTGCTGCTCGCCTACGTATCTAATAGCGAAACTCTGTGTTCATTAACAGTCGTCTATCCTACTTATAAGGCAGATCGAATATCAAGTACCTATCTGTGCTTTCATTACTCACCAGGAATTAGGACTTTGTCACTATCTCTAACTTAAAAATTCAAATGTGATGTGTCTGTGGCAGGCAAATTGTATGATTAGTCATTTTACATACGGTCAGGCAAATTATATAATTTGTCCGTATGTAAACGGTCAGGCAAAATGTAAAATACTATACGCCGATTCAGGCAATTTGTAATAATTCGTCCGTATGTAAATGGTCAGGCAAAATGTATAAATTCTGTACGCAGATTGTAAAATTCCGAGCTAGGCAAATTATAATAATTCGTCCGTATATAAACGGTTAATGCCGAGTCACGCAAATTGTCAAAATGCTTTACGGCAGATTGTAAATGCGATGTTAGGTTCGGTCAGGTTTGATTGATTTTACTGTGAAAGAGCCTCGCCATGCAGAGCTCTCCACCCTCGTCTTTATATAATTTGATTGATTTTACTGTGAAAGAGCCTCGCCATGCAGAGCTCTCCACCCTCGTCTTTATATAATTTGATTGATTTTACTGTGAAAGAGCTTCGCCATGCAGAGCTCTCCACCCTCGTCTTTATATAATTTGATTGATTTTACTGTGAAAGAGCCTCGCCATGCAGAGCTCTCCACCCTCGTCTTTATATAATTTGATTGATTTTACTGTGAAAGAGCCTCGCCATGCAGAGCTCTCCACCCTCGTCTTTATATAATTTGATTGATTTTACTGTGAAAGAGCTTCGCCATGCAGAGCTCTCCACCCTCGTCTTTATATAATTTGATTGATTTTACTGTGAAAGAGCCTCGCCATGCAGAGCTCTCCACCCTCGTCTTTATATAATTTGATTGATTTTACTGTGAAAGAGCCTCGCCATGCAGAGCTCTCCACCCTCGTCTTTATATAATTTGATTGATTTTACTGTGAAAGAGCTTCGCCATGCAGAGCTCTCCACCCTCGTCTTTATATAATTTGATTGATTTTACTGTGAAAGAGCCTCGCCATGCAGAGCTCTCCACCCTCGTCTTTATATAATTTGATTGATTTTACTGTGAAAGAGCCTCGCCATGCAGAGCTCTCCACCCTCGTCTTTATATAATTTGATTGATTTTACTGTGAAAGAGCTTCGCCATGCAGAGCTCTCCACCCTCGTCTTTATATAATTTGATTGATTTTACTGTGAAAGAGCCTCGCCATGCAGAGCTCTCCACCCTCGTCTTTATATAATTTGATTGATTTTACTGTGAAAGAGCTTCGCCATGCAGAGCTCTCCACACTCGTCTTTATATAATTTGATTGATTTTACTGTGAAAGAGCCTCGCCATGCAGAGCTCTCCACCCTCGTCTTTATATAATTTGATTGATTTTACTGTGAAAGAGCCTCGCCATGCCGAGCTCTCCACCCTCGTCTTTATATAATTTGATTGATTTTACTGTGAAAGAGCCTCGCCATGCAGAGCTCTCCACCCTCGTCTTTATATAATTTGATTGATTTTACTGTGAAAGAGCCTCGCCATGCAGAGCTCTCCACCCTCGTCTTTATATAATTTGATTGATTTTACTGTGAAAGAGCCTCGCCATGCAGAGCTCTCCACCCTCGTCTTTATATAATTTGATTGATTTTACTGTGAAAGAGCTTCGCCATGCAGAGCTCTCCACCCTCGTCTTTATATAATTTGATTGATTTTACTGTGAAAGAGCCTCGCCATGCAGAGCTCTCCACCCTCGTCTTTATATAATTTGATTGATTTTACTGTGAAAGAGCCTCGCCATGCAAAGCTCTCCACCCTCGTCTTTATATAATTTGATTGATTTTACTGTGAAAGAGCCTCGCCATGCAAAGCTCTCCACCCTCGTCTTTATATAATTTGATTGATTTTACTGTGAAAGAGCCTCGCCATGCAGAGCTCTCCACCCTCGTCTTTATATAATTTGATTGATTTTACTGTGAAAGAGCCTCGCCATGCAAAGCTCTCCACCCTCGTCTTTATATAATTTGATTGATTTTACTGTGAAAGAGCCTCGCCATGCAGAGCTCTCCACCCTCGTCTTTATATAATTTGATTGATTTTACTGTGAAAGAGCCTCGCCATGCAGAGCTCTCCACCCTCGTCTTTATATAATTTGATTGATTTTACTGTGAAAGAGCCTCGCCATGCAAAGCTCTCCACCCTCGTCTTTATATAATTTGATTGATTTTACTGTGAAAGAGCCTCGCCATGCAGAGCTCTCCACCCTCGTCTTTATATAATTTGATTGATTTTACTGTGAAAGAGCCTCGCCATGCAGAGCTCTCCACCCTCGTCTTTATATAATTTGATTGATTTTACTGTGAAAGAGCCTCGCCATGCAGAGCTCTCCACCCTCGTCTTTATATAATTTGATTGATTTTACTGTGAAAGAGCCTCGCCATGCAGAGCTCTCCACCCTCGTCTTTATATAATTTGATTGATTTTACTGTGAAAGAGCCTCGCCATGCAAAGCTCTCCACCCTCGTCTTTATATAATTTGATTGATTTTACTGTGAAAGAGCCTCGCCATGCAAAGCTCTCCACCCTCGTCTTTATATAATTTGATTGATTTTACTGTGAAAGAGCCTCGCCATGCAGAGCTCTCCACCCTCGTCTTTATATAATTTGATTGATTTTACTGTGAAAGAGCCTCGCCATGCAGAGCTCTCCACCCTCGTCTTTATATAATTTGATTGATTTTACTGTGAAAGAGCCTCGCCATGCAAAGCTCTCCACCCTCGTCTTTATATAATTTGATTGATTTTACTGTGAAAGAGCCTCGCCATGCAAAGCTCTCCACCCTCGTCTTTATATAATTTGATTGATTTTACTGTGAAAGAGCCTCGCCATGCAGAGCTCTCCACCCTCGTCTTTATATAATTTGATTGATTTTACTGTGAAAGAGCCTCGCCATGCAAAGCTCTCCACCCTCGTCTTTATATAATTTGATTGATTTTACTGTGAAAGAGCCTCGCCATGCAAAGCTCTCCACCCTCGTCTTTATATAATTTGATTGATTTTACTGTGAAAGAGCCTCGCCATGCAGAGCTCTCCACCCTCGTCTTTATATAATTTGATTGATTTTACTGTGAAAGAGCCTCGCCATGCAGAGCTCTCCACCCTCGTCTTTATATAATTTGATTGATTTTACTGTGAAAGAGCCTCGCCATGCAGAGCTCTCCACCCTCGTCTTTATATAATTTGATTGATTTTACTGTGAAAGAGCCTCGCCATGCAGAGCTCTCCACCCTCGTCTTTATATAATTTGATTGATTTTACTGTGAAAGAGCCTCGCCATGCAGAGCTCTCCACCCTCGTCTTTATATAATTTGATTGATTTTACTGTGAAAGAGCCTCGCCATGCAGAGCTCTCCACCCTCGTCTTTATATAATTTGATTGATTTTACTGTGAAAGAGCCTCGCCATGCAGAGCTCTCCACCCTCGTCTTTATATAATTTGATTGATTTTACTGTGAAAGAGCCTCGCCATGCAGAGCTCTCCACCCTCGTCTTTATATAATTTGATTGATTTTACTGTGAAAGAGCCTCGCCATGCAGAGCTCTCCACCCTCGTCTTTATATAATTTGATTGATTTTACTGTGAAAGAGCTTCGCCATGCAGAGCTCTCCACCCTCGTCTTTATATAATTTGATTGATTTTACTGTGAAAGAGCCTCGCCATGCAGAGCTCTCCACCCTCGTCTTTATATAATTTGATTGATTTTACTGTGAAAGAGCCTCGCCATGCAAAGCTCTCCACCCTCGTCTTTATATAATTTGATTGATTTTACTGTGAAAGAGCCTCGCCATGCAAAGCTCTCCACCCTCGTCTTTATATAATTTGATTGATTTTACTGTGAAAGAGCCTCGCCATGCAAAGCTCTCCACCCTCGTCTTTATATAATTTGATTGATTTTACTGTGAAAGAGCCTCGCCATGCAGAGCTCTCCACCCTCGTCTTTATATAATTTGATTGATTTTACTGTGAAAGAGCCTCGCCATGCAAAGCTCTCCACCCTCGTCTTTATATAATTTGATTGATTTTACTGTGAAAGAGCCTCGCCATGCAGAGCTCTCCACCCTCGTCTTTATATAATTTGATTGATTTTACTGTGAAAGAGCCTCGCCATGCAGAGCTCTCCACCCTCGTCTTTATATAATTTGATTGATTTTACTGTGAAAGAGCCTCGCCATGCAGAGCTCTCCACCCTCGTCTTTATATAATTTGATTGATTTTACTGTGAAAGAGCCTCGCCATGCAGAGCTCTCCACCCTCGTCTTTATATAATTTGATTGATTTTACTGTGAAAGAGCCTCGCCATGCAGAGCTCTCCACCCTCGTCTTTATATAATTTGATTGATTTTACTGTGAAAGAGCCTCGCCATGCAGAGCTCTCCACCCTCGTCTTTATATAATTTGATTGATTTTACTGTGAAAGAGCCTCGCCATGCAGAGCTCTCCACCCTCGTCTTTATATAATTTGATTGATTTTACTGTGAAAGAGCCTCGCCATGCAAAGCTCTCCACCCTCGTCTTTATATAATTTGCCTGACATTTACCTGACCGTATGTATAATGACGAATTATAAAGTATGCCTGCGACATGTCTATGATTTCCTAGATTCCACGTTTCATGTGAAGGTACTTGCAAAATATTTTTCAAAACTGACAAAGTTAATTTACTAATTGCCGCATATTTTTGAAGGTTGTCGGTTCGTTGTTAGAATATGTGGGCGAGTATCGTCGTGAGTAAATGACGAGTGAATGACGGGCTGTGTTTGGGCGCAGGTTCAGCCCGTACGAGTGGGACAGCCCCCAGAACTGTCTAGACGGGCCGCCGGTGCTGGAGAACCAGTTCACCCTGTTGAACTCGCTGTGGTTCACTATCGGATCCTTGATGCAGCAAGGTTCGGATATCGCGCCGAAGTAAGTCCCGCTCGCGAACTAATTTACGTTACGGCACCGACTGATGTTTGAATTTCTACAAAACTCAACTACGTACTTATCTCAATTCGGAAACTTCGCCAACCTTGAGGACTTAATCCTGGCGTCTTTGATAAATAATTAATCCACGCGATCTAGAGGTTTAAATAAACTTATCGGTTACCTAAAGAACTTAACTCTCAGCAACTTCCTGTTAATTAGTTTCTGCCCTTTGTGAATTTCAAGCATCGTTGGTTTCTAGCCGGAGCAGTTTCCACAGACACGATACTGCAGTTTCAGCCAGCTTTAGTTTTACACTGTATTTTAGTTGCTAATTAAATACCTAAGTAGGAAGGTATCTGGTTCTTGCACCTAAGGCATCTTTTGTGCTTGCGTAGTATCCAAAGCTTGCTGCATCAAAGTAGACTTAAGACACAATAGAGTAAAGCAAGATTATGAAGATCTCTACGAGATACTTATCAAAAGACAAGTTTTAAAGCTCTTTAAAATTTGCTTGAGAATTAACTGATTGGTAACCTTCTGTTAATAATCATTTAGTATTTAAATTATTTGTATTCATACAAAATATTCTTTCAACTGCCGTTTTTTGTCGGTTGTTAGCACTAGATGGCAGTCGTCAAACCATGTCAGTGACTTTGAAAACTTCTGGCAGTAGAGTTCGTTACTAACCCTACAATCTCCATTAGTCCGGACTTTTTCGCTATCCGTTGCACTTTAGTTCATTTCTTTATTAGTTTCCAATTCCTCAGAGCGGTCTCGACGCGGATGGTTGCCGGGATGTGGTGGTTCTTTACCCTGATCATGATATCCTCGTACACGGCGAACCTGGCTGCCTTCCTTACTGTGGAGCGAATGGATTCGCCCATCGAGAGTGCCGAAGACCTCGCCAAGCAAACTAAGATCAAATATGGAGCTTTAAAAGGTGGATCCACTGCAGCATTCTTTAGGGTAAGTTGCTGAGACAAAAAAAAACCTGGGGCTGTGTCGAGGCACACGGCCATTCATTTAATGTCAAACGCTTCTAGTATTAAAGATTGAAATAATCGAAATAACGATATGTCTACGATGAACGGTTACAGAAATATACTTAAGCATCCAAATATTTGACCCTTAAGCGCCTAGATTTGGTTGAGACAATTCATATGAGTCCAAACACGAGAGGTCTGTGGCGGATAATTTCAGAGATGTTGACATGCAAAGTTTTGACGTGAGTTACCTTGTTGGAAGGACGCAGAGCTCGGCCTCTGGCTGGGATTTTTTTAACACGCTTATATTAGCTTCACCTGTATGTATGTTTGTAAGTTTGTAACCGACTCCTTTGCACTCGATTTTGAACCACTTGAAACGGACATATTTTATTCAAACTTTGTTCATCAAGTATCAGTGACAATATTCATAAGTTTATCTCATTATCCTGAAGTAAATATTGAAAAATAAGTAGATATGGTTTAAAAAATTAAAAACACGGTTTTAAAGCACATCAAACTAAAAAGTGAAAAAGAATACAAGCTGAAAACAATAATGAACGAAAAATACTAGAGTGATTGTAAAAAAAAGGGTGGGGCGCTTTGTGCCATATTTTTCGTATACCGAGCAACTCACGCTTTTTTCACAATAATTCTAGTATTTTTCGTCCATTATTGTTTTCAGCTTATATTATATTAAGAATTATTTTTCACTTTTTAGTTCGATGTGCTTTAAAAACGTGTTTTTTAGTTTTTTTAAACTATACTTATTTTTCAATTTTTTTATCATTACTTTTTGTTAATATTGCGATGCAATTATTTTACCTCCCCCGCAGACACCCGGCCCCGATTCTAAATTTAGGTCACAACACCGAGCTGACTATAATACAGGTGTAACAAAATTTTTGTAGGTCCTGTTAACTGGGGCTTCTACTTACCATACTGAACAACTTTTGTTCTTTAACATTGCTGAAATCGCAAAATAATATACTTAACTCTTCATACAAATGGAACAGCTGAACGACCAATTTTTTATAATTTTATATGGAGGGTCCACATTTTTTTTGGAGAATTGACTATGGGTTCCTTGGGGAAAGTTGTTTAGTATAATGAATAAAACCCCCAGTTAACTGGTCCTACACCAATTTATTTACACCCTATTTAAGCTAATTAATGACACCAGATTTAAGTTCTACGACTAATAGTTTTGTAATTATAAAGGTACGCGTATGTATCGGTGTGACTCAGATTAAAAATAATGTAGATATTGAGTTTCATACAACAATCTTTACAAAAAGTGGGGTAACGCTTGTTCTATTATACAGATAAAAATG
The DNA here is from genome assembly GCA_947284805.1 of Coleophora flavipennella. Classification (NCBI taxonomy): domain Eukaryota; kingdom Metazoa; phylum Arthropoda; class Insecta; order Lepidoptera; family Coleophoridae; genus Coleophora; species Coleophora flavipennella. The sequence goes on from OX369273.1 coordinate 1,266,967, forward strand.
TGAAAAAATGGTGCAGGAGCCGTTAACTGGGGTTTCAACTCATCATACTGAACAACTTTCTCTAAGGAACCCGTAGCCAATATGCAAAAAAAACTCGACACTCCATACAAAAATGCAGAAAATTGGTCAATCAGTCGATCGTTTTGTATGAATAGTCCAAATTTTTTTTTTGCGATTTCAGCAAACTTCTAGAACAAAATTTGTTCAGTTTGATGAGAAGTAACACCAGTTAACGAGACCTACACCATTTTTTTTACATCCTGTATATGTATAAAACCTCGAATAATGTTTCGACACGTGATAGGTCCTATCCTTTACTGTAATTTAGATAGGTGCATTTGAGACATGTCACAGCACATTTCGGCATGTTAAAGGTAAGTCTGCCAATGCGTGACTGTAAGCAAAACTCTGCTCCGTCGTGATTGGAGCAGAGTTTTTTATACTCCATTTTCAAAGTGCTAACACTAAATCTAACTTTTATTTTTGATCTGAGCAGTGTGATTTTAAAGACGTTTTCCGTCAAAAAGGCTCAGTTCCAGGAAGCACCTACCTATCGTGTCAGAGTATAAATTTCAACCTCTGAGAATCTCCTGCTTGTGACAAACATTAAATAATGAACAAGCCTTTGTCAAAACTGTTGGAAATTCAACTCAGCAATTTGAGTTCGTTAAGTTTTTGCTGCGTTGTGTCAACTTGATAGGTGCACGTTAAAACTTGGGGAATTCACTTAAATTCATGGTCTGCTCATCTTACGCTTTATGGTTTCGTAGTCCTTGAAAGTTGGTAATATCTGGTCGCAAAAGGTTCTCTCGATGTCGCCCTTGGGTGTACAAATGGCAATTTATCAAAGTCATAGCAACAAAAGCTCCACCGCCTTGTGGACAGTTTTGTCGTCAAATTAAGTCGGTACTCGGTACTAAGCTTGCAAAAATATTTATTGTATTATTTGTAATATTAACTTTCTTATTATGAACAGTAGATACAAAATCAATATATATTATAAAATAAAGTGTACAATGTGCGTGCCACTAAAAGTCAGAAATGAGTCCCGGTACGATCAAAGGAGTTTTAATGTGTAGTGACCCTCCATCTCCTGTCCATGAAGAAGGTTCCCGTTTTCACCTGAAGGGCGTGCTTTGGAAGATATAAGGGCTGGAAGTTCCACTCTCTAAAAAATTCTAGAACAGTCCCGAACATTTGAGAGTATTCGAGAGTGTAGCGACTTGTACTACCTATTTTATTTGCGCTTCGTAAGCAGCTAACCGTAGTCCGTATGGTTCCCGGCTAAGAATAGGACCATCCCATCTCTTCCAATGGGTGTCGTAACAGACAACTAAGGGACAAAAAACCGGAGGATGGGCAGCAGCATCTCTCCGTGCATTGCAACACACCTGCAATCAAACTGCGATCGCCAACCCGCCTGCCAAGCGTGAAGATTACGGCAAAACCCCCCTATGAAATCCACACCCAGAAAACGGCCCCTAGTCCCCGGCGGCCCCGCTATTCCTGGCTCCGATAGCAGTCATGGTAACGGCGGGGTGGGGGGTGCAAAGAATCCCCGGCAGATACCAGGCTACCAAACCCAACGACCTTTGGCCCTGGCAACTTACAACACGCGTACACTGCGGACTGACGAGAAACTTACAGAACTCGAAGAAGTATTGAGCGTGTGGCGGCAACTGCAGTAACCCGCCACTGAACAATTAACACAAGCGACGAGAGAACAAAAGAAATACGACACCTAAGAACGCGCTATTAGAATTTCTTCAGCGCTGAGTATATATACAGATACCGATCATCAACGATTGGTCCACGGCCGGACCCCAGGCATACCACCTCGCCTGGCGGAGATATCTCCCTTTGCTCTCGTCAAGTAGGAACGCACAGTTCCTAAATTGGTGACCCCGACGTGATACTCCATCATCAAGCCTCCAGCCGGTAAAGCAAGCCTCAGCAGCACAGCAGTCACATCGCACTGAAGTTAAATCAGGACCATCGCAACCCGAGACGTCGAGTTTCCTGGCCTGCTACCTTCACCTTCGGGCACCAGCAAGTTGTCGGCAGCCGCACGCTAACTCTGCGCGCATCACCTGCTTCCCTTGCCATGACGCCTGACGCCAGCCTTCATCCCGACTCACCGTGGACATCGACCTGGCACACTGCACATCGACCCTACTCAACGAGGTCGACAGCATCCGCGATCTTAGACTGCCAGCTCTCATTGGATCGACCTCCGGTCTCGGAGGGGAGTGATGTGGCGGCAACTGCAGTAACCCGCCACTGAACAATTAACACAAGCGACGAGAGAACAAAAGAAATACGACACCTAAGAACGCGCTATTAGAATTTCTTCAGCGCTGAGTATATATACAGATACCGATCATCAACGATTGGTCCACGGCCGGACCCCAGGCATACCACCTCGCCTGGCGGAGATTGACTCAACTACCCTTTGCTCTCGTCTAGTAGGAACGCACCGTTCCTAAAAGCGTATTGATAGCGCACTGGAAAACGTAGCGTAGGCAGGCCCCCCACGCGGTGGACCGACGAGCTGGTGAAGATCGCGGATTTTTGGCTGATATGATGATGATGATGAAGCAGCTAACCAATGCACTGAGCTCGGCTCGCCAGTCGTTCCCTACTCGCGCCTCGCTACAGACTCCTCAACGCAATGTAAATTTCTTTTTTTAACTAATCCACATGTTTACGACTCAACTTGGTCTTTAGCGAGAATTCAAATACAGCACAGTACAGCACAACCTATATATACCTAATAATTAGGAATTTAGTTAATTAGGAACTGTAAAATTTAAACAATCTTGACATAAGAAAATCGACACACCTTCGTCAGCAACTACTCAACGACCCTCCAGCCGGTAAAGCAAGCTGTAATGCAACAGAGCCTCAAAAGGTTCGCAATTATCGACGACAAAATGAACTGACGAACCTACAGCTTCACGCTCCAGACAGCAAGTTTTCGGCAGCTCACGCACCGCGCACGCGCCCCGCGTTAACCTGCTTCCCTTGCTCCGTACGCCTGAAGCACCAGCTGCTCGTCTCGACTCACCGTCTATTCGTCTCAACCTAACGTCAGTCATGGACTCGAGTAGAGCACATCGGCCCGGCGTCTTGGTCCGACCCACATGCCGCATCGCACCATTGGACTGCCAATTCACGATGGACCAACCTCCGGCTACGTTACGTGGCGAAACCTGCAGTACGCGCCACGAAGTTCAGCCACGTGTCAACACATGTCAAGTCACATACAAGTACCAACACGCCGCTTAAACTGTCACAAAGCACCGCCTGGTCAGCGGATGCTGAATCAGCAGGTGAAACTGGAGAACGCAGTCACAAGTTGCTGTACGTACCCGTATCAACGCTATCGCTGCATGCCGACGCACTAGAAACGTGCACAGGGAAAATCTACACTAACTAGACTACAGTGTGTGGAAGCCCCAGGAATTTCTCCAATCGTTTCTCGTAAGCTCAGCAACTGTTCGGTCCATTCAGAACCAATACAGTACCACCTCGGTACCAACAATAGTAAGTTTTATACATATAGGTTAACTCGCAATGTTCACGATTGTTAAAAAAACATTCTTTGCGTTACAATATTTTGTACTATTTTTTGTATAATAAATAATTTTGAATCAATGAAACATATTGCATCAACATGTTATTGTATGTATGTATAAAATATTTTATTTACCTACTACTGTTAAATTATAATTGTTGTTTTTACAAACGCTCGCCCCGCTAGATCATCATATTTCACACTTGGCTCTGTTCAACATTAATAGACATTGTTTAAATTGTATAGCTATGTTTTAAATACTCAACGTTTGTTCGATTGTAACATACCTGAAAATTTGGTTTGTATAACTTTTAGTGTACCAAATTTTAGGAGGGGTGTAGAGTAGCGACATGAACTACTTATTTTATTTGCGCTGCGTAAGCACCAATGCACTAGGCTCGGCTCGCCAGTCGTTCCCAACTCGCGCCTCACTATAGACATAACCTAGGATACAACCCTACTTAATGTAAAATTTTTGTTTTATATCGAAATAAATTTGGACTTTTGTGAACTGCAAACTTAGTCACTTTTCATCATCTCCACGCAACCTTCATCTATCGTAAAACCATACATAGGTAACCTCCCATTACAAAAGCATTCCACAACAACATCTCAGATCATTTTAGAACATTCCAGAACACACTCGAATGTTGTGGAATATTCTGGAACATTGTGGACCATCGAAGCCTTTTTTGTATATCAACGCCCTGAGTGAAGCCGGGTACTCTAGCTAGCAGTCTAATAAAAAAACTTTTATACTTTAAATTATGACGATGGGCATACCGAGTCCATTTCAAACACCAAGTCTACATTCCACTTAAGACTGAATGTTAGTTGAGACTGTCAAGTGATATTTTGTTAGAGACCACTTTATGACATGGTGTTTCTTTCTTCATGCTAAAGTTGACCGGTGTGTTAAAAAAATAGACAACAAAATATGTTAATACAACCCTTATTGTTACATTTTAAGTGGAATGTAGCCTTGGTAATTAAAATGAACGAATTCCAAAGTAAATAAGAACAAAGGTACACAAATTTCCGCTACAAATCAAAACTACAACAGTTGTAGTTAAATCATAGCTAAATAACTAACTGTACGAATACACGATCAATAACTGTACGTGTCGTGTTTATGTCATATGTTTTATGTCAAAATGACATTACTTGTTTTATATTAATGATTTTATTGACATTATTAACTGATGATTGTTTATATTTTTTTCACAATCAGACATAATGTAATGTAATCGCTATATCTTATGTATGACCATCAGAAAGAGTGAAACGTACACCTATTGACCTATACACCTTTATTTTATAATTAAGAAGAATTCTTTAATAATTCTATTGAGAACGTACCTGGAAAAGTAGAGTACCTTTAATATACTATTGTATTTTTTATTATTATTAGTATTAAGTTTTGACGTATAACCAGTGTTATAAATAAATATTTCATTTCATTACTTCGAATAAACATTTTGAAATCTTGACAGTAAACCTTTCTTACAGGACTCGAATTTCTCCACGTACCAGCGAATGTGGTCGTTCATGGAGTCAGCCCGGCCCACAGTGTTCACGAGCAGCAACAAGGAAGGGGAGGAGCGGGTGATGAGGGGCAAGGGCTCCTACGCCTATCTAATGGAGTCCACCACCATAGAGTACGTCGTGGAGAGGAACTGCGACCTCACTCAAGTGGGCGGGATGCTCGACTCGAAGGGCTACGGAATAGCGATGCCGCCAAGTGAGGCTCCTATTAATCATCCATAACTTATACTCTTCAACCACCTCCTTGCCTGCGTCAGTGTTTCCCTATTCCTATAATTTGGGGATCTTCAAGGCAAGAGTGAATAGGCATTATTTGAGTTTGCGTGTACCATCCTCGACTGCATCATCACTTACCATCAGGTGAGTTGCAGTCAAACGCTCTCAAATTTTTAATTAAAAGAAAAAACCTCCGTGGCGTGAAGGTTTAGTAGTATTTTTTTTACAACCCGGTCAGCTAATTGGCCGGTTTAGTATGAAAATAAAATAAAAATTCGCGATTTCAGCAAAGTTGTATAGAGCGTCGGTGGCGTAACGGCTAGGGCCGCCGCCTCCTGTCCGGGAGATCGTGGTTCGAATCCTGCCACGTACCAGTGTGATTTCGAAATTAGATTTCATATGTACGTTTATCCGACGCTCTTATGGTGAAGGAAGACATCGTGAGGAAACCTGCACACGCCTGCGGAGAAACTCGCAGGTTGTGTGAAGTCGACCAACCCGCACTGGGCCCGCGTGGTCGACTAAGGCCCGATCGCCCTAATTCAGGGTAGGCTCGAGCCCCTCAGTGGGGACGTATTGATGTGATGTGATGATACGTATTTCACAGAGAAGATAGTTAAATAAATTATAGTACCTATTCTTCAAATTCATCGTTGAAAATTTTCGATAAAGGAGTAATTATTTTTTAACTGGTGGCGGCGCTAGTAAGCCGGGGGTAGCCCTTTAAGGCTCCTCCAGCCCTAAAATTAAAACTAATTATTAAATACTATTAAATTAAAACTCGATTTACGATGTTTCGAACATCGAACGAAATCAAAATCACTCCTCACATCCTGTAAATTTAAAAAAAATGATAAAAAACCTTAATTAAAGTAAAAAATGGTTACAAAGTTGGTCGTTGGCGGCGGTATTTTTTTTTAATTATTTTTTTGTTTTTTCACAATTGGTAAACCCTTGACAACATCTCACCTGGTGGTAAGTGACGATGTTGCCGAAGATAGAAGCGGGCTTACCAAGATTCCCCAACGCAATGGGGAACTGACTATCTTAATCTTCATGCACCAATGATACCAATGATATCAACATTGATATTTGGCGGCAAGACTTAGATAAGATGGTGGTAGCTAGCCAGGAGGGCTTAGAAAAATGTCCTATCACCAACCAAACCGAGCCTTACAATTGACCTCGCCGGGAATCGAACCCGCGACCTCCTGTGTAAGGCCAGTGAACTTTGCCTCTGAGCTACGGAGGCGGTTGAAATAATAATAATAACTAACTAATAATAGAAATGTTCTTGTACATAAACAAGAAAGTGTGTTTGAAAAATCTGTGTATATTATGTTTTAGATTCGCCATATCGCACCGCTATAAGTGGAGCAGTACTGAAACTGCAAGAAGAAGGCAAACTACATATTCTGAAAACTCGATGGTGGAAGGAGAAACGAGGTGGAGGCTCCTGTAGGGTAAGCCGAGCAATACTGTTCCAAATTACATCGCATTAAGAATTCTGGTAGCATTTGTAATTGAGAAAATTGGAGCTAGATTAGGTATTGGATTATATTATCTAGACCAGACCTTCCGATACACAGATGGTGAAATCAAATTAATTTTACTGAGTCTGGAAAATTACTTGAGGGTTAAGAAAGGTCGTCTAAAGGTCGAGTAGTATTTGTTTGCTAAAGTTAAAATCCCATTTCTGTTAGTGAAGGTTGTCTGTCGATTGTCCTTTATCAGTACGCAGGAAGGACCATTGATCGATCCTTTGTCTTCGTAAACGAAGTTGTTGACACCACAGATAAGATAAATAAGGTCGGATTGGCAATAGTCACACTTTTGTTTGAAAACCAGCGTCGCCGCCTGTCTCCCACCCATCAACTCTACTACACAATCAATAATAATACATACACGAATTGCGCAAACTAATAAACAAAACACACTTAGAACACAGGGCTGCAATTATGTCTCACACGATTTCGAGAGTCTGTACGTTACACACAACCACATGCAAATAAAAAGTATGAACGCGTGCTTCGGTTAAGTATGATTATCTAATCATACTTGTGGCGTGCCTGCCCAGCGCACATTTCCAATCCAACCTTATTTATCTGATCTGTGGTTGACACGGTCTCTATTGTGTACGACATGTGATTGCATCAATTTTTTATTCATGATCGGGGTTCCGCAACGTGTTGATCTCGACAAGTGTGTTCTCCATATTTATACAGGGTTTAACAAAATTGGTGTAGGTCCCATTAACTGGGGCTTCTACTCATCATACTGAACAACTTTTGTTCTACGACTTTGCTGAAAACGTAAAAAATATTTTTTACTCTTCATACAAATTGATCAGCTAATCGACCGATTTTGTGCATTTTACTATGGAGGGTCAAATTTTTTTTTTGAGAATATCTTATGGGTTCCTTGGGGAAAGTGGTTCAGTATGACAAGTAGAACCCTCAGTTAACAGGACCTACACCACTTTTGTTACATCCTGTATATGTATGTCTGTTTTTTTGACTGAGTCTGTAGCGTAAACTCATTGACACATTTTAGATTGCGGGGTGTCGTTCGATTCTTCTTGATCCCCTGAGTGACATAAGATACTTGTAATTTAAGCAGTAGGGTTGAACATTTTTAATTGAATTGGTTAGTTTATTTAGATGGTTACTGAACGAGAACTGGCATCGGTGTCGTAACGGTTAGGGCCGCTACCCCCTGTCCAGGAGACCGTGGTTTAAATCTTGTCACGTACAAATGTGTTTTCAAATTTCGATTTCATAGGAGTATGTACGCTCTTACGGTAAAGAAAAAACATCGTGAGGAAACCTACACACACCTGTGAAGAAACTTGGTTGCGTGTGAAATTGACCAACCCGCACTGTGCCGACCTGGTCGTTTAAGGTCCTATTGGCCTAATTCAGGGTAGGCTCGAGCCCTTCAGTCGGGACATTTAATATGAGCTGATATGGTTTAGATGATTGTGTAATACTTAACATAATCAGCTGAAAGACGTCCACTGTGGGACAAATGCCTCCCCCGAGGATATCCACTACGATCGATGCTGCGCTGCCCATAACCATGCGCACGTCAGCGTCGCAACGGAGCTACGGACAAAAGTGTTTTTTGTATAGAATTGGGTGAGAAGTGACATAGACTTCTAATCAGAATATCCCGATATCGTTCCTGCCTGAGGCATCTGAGGAAAACTCATGTTCAACACTCGCCCTAAAAGACAGTCATAAAAACGATGTCCACGCGGGCGAAGCCGCGGGCAAAAGCTAGTAGTTATATACTTTGTATACTCGTACCCACGTAATAACTCCCTTTATTTTTAACCAATTTCAAAAAATGAAAATATTTTTGTTATTATAGTAATGAGTCCACCATTGTCATAAGTTCTACATCCTATTTTGGATATATATTGTGTTTAGTGGATATTATTATTTCATTCATAATTGTGTCGTCACAGGATGAAACATCGAAATCCTCGTCGACGGCCAACGAGCTGGGTCTGGCTAACGTGGGGGGCGTGTTCGTGGTGCTCATGGGGGGCATGGGGGTTGCCTGCGTGATCGCCGTATGCGAGTTCGTATGGAAGTCAAGGAAAGTGGCCGTCGATGAGCGGGTGAGTTACAGTTCCACTTCAGACTCCTGATTCTAAACGCTCTGCGTTCGATTCGTATGACGGAATTAGTGAAAAAGTCGAACAGATTCGACTGTTTTGCCTTTTCAGATGTGTCCAGTTGTTTCTGTATGAAGTCTTACAAAATGTTAACATCATATTGACACTGACAGATCAGATTTATACCGCGCTACAGCTTGTATATATTTACCAGTTGAGAGCATCGTCAGTAGCATAACGTTTAGGCATGCTACCTCCTGACAGGAAGGTCGTGGTTCGAATCCTGCCCCGTACCAATTTATTATCGAATTTTGATTTCATACGAGTATGTACGTTTAACCGACGCTCTTACGGTGAAGGAAAGCATCGTGAGGAAACTTGCACTCGCCTGTGATTAAACTCTAAGGTTGTGTGTGAAGTCGACCACCCCGCACTGGGCCCGCGTGGTCGGCTTAGGCCCAATCACCCTAACTCAAGGTAGACTAGAGCCCGTCGGTGGGTACCTACCTACATGAGATATTATGTTGAAATAACCAATAAAATGAATTCAAAATATTTCATTGTGAAATACATGCAGAATTTTCATTGTGGTTGTGGAATCCGTTCGTCGATTTTGCCTATCTGGTCGGTGGGACTAATCGTGTAAAAACCTTTTGTAAAGTCCAGAAGAAGTGGTAATCAACATATTATTCAGGGAAAATTTACACATTAACATCTGGCCTCAAACTAGGTTTCTCTGAAGGTACTACCGAATGGGAACCAGATACTGATAAAAATACTTACATTAGTTTAAATACATCCTAATACGTAGACATTAAATACACAGATAGAGAGCAAACAAGCCTGTTTGTCACACGAATGTTAACTATGGTTGGAAATCGAACCTACGAGCCTTGGCCAAACAAGCAGAAACTGACCACTGGACCAGCGGGTTAATCAACAAGTCAGAAGAAATGATGATGATAAAGGTTAAGATGATATTGGTTGGTAGTAGGGCATTTTCTAAGCCCGCCTGGCTAGCTACCACCATCTTATCTAAGTCTTGCCGACAAACATCAATGTTAACAACATTGATGTGTTCCGGCTTGAATATAAGATAGCCAGTTCTCCATTGAGTTGAGGAATCTTGGTAAGCCCGCTTCCATCATCGGCATCATCGCCACTTACCATCAGGTGAGATTATGCTAAGGGCTTACCAATAGCTACGTAACAGGTAGGTGACTGTACAGCTCGCAGAGTTCAAAAAATCGCTCAGGAAATCCAATGTCTTTGATACATACATATATTGCAGCAAACGGCATAAACTATCGCGATAGGCGAATGAGATCTAGGAATAGTCGGGAATGTCTATTACTTAACTCAAAAGCTTCGTCGACTGTTATTCGACCGTTAATCGCCTTTTACTTAATTATTCTTCCGTAAAGCGACTGAACGGAAGTAATCAAGTGATATATTTATTTGAGGAAAGCTTTATCGAAGTTTCTGTACAACGAAATGTTCGGACATTTTCAAATTGAAATATCCGTGTACAAACAAATGACTGTCTTGATATTTCACGTGAACACACCTCATTAAATTTATCCACAGCGACACACATGTCATTATGTCGTTTATTATATATACAAGTACGTATGTATTTACTCAGAAAAAAAAAAACATTTAAAAGAACACCGGCACAGCATGATTTGTGATTTCATTTTCTTGTTGCGAACACAGTCGAAAATATCGAAGTGATGACATAATAATTTCATCCTAGTTCGCAAAACCTGCAAAACGCTTGCGTCGGTCACATTTCGCGTATCGTTTACCTAGTAGAGGGGGATTTCATCTAGAACATCGGAACTGCGCCAGCATCAGCCTCCATTTTCATTTTTATTTCTTTCCGGCTTTATTTCACTGAATCCTTTTGCTTTATTTTTGGTTTATTTTTAACATCGATAAAGTTTCTCTTCAGTAAATGTACTTACGAAACTGGTATATACTGTACATGGTTTTATACGTACATTTTGTTTGTTTAGGCAAAGTTGGAAGGAAGTTAAACAGAACGTGATGGACTTCTTCATGTTGTTCTTGGTTATTTTCCCTTCCGTGAACGCTGGTAGATACTATATATGATTATATTTATATTAATACACAAAGGTTGGAAGAAAGTTAAACTAAATTTTAAAAAAATCTTCATTTTGTTCTAGGTTTATTTGTGATCATGATCAATGGTAATATTATTTTCCTTCCCTATACTTCTCGGAGAAGCGCTAATCTGTATACTGCACACAGTTTCGTTTCAGTTTGTTTGGTCCGCTTACAAAGAGGTTAGAAAAACAACAAACTTTGACGAAATCCTACATTTCTTTTTTAAATCTGTAAGATTTTCCTTCCGTGAAAGTGTGTTACAAAAGCTAGTCTTCACTTTACTGTGTATTGTATTTATTAATTCAAGTTAACAAAGTTACATTTAAGCAAGTTATGTTTACCTTCTCCAGATATCTTGTAAAACCGCTATTCCGACTTCAATTTATGTTTACATTTCAATTTACGCACTTACCTACGTTCCGTTTGTGTTTTAAACAAAGTTAGAAACGAAACTAGTCAACATTTGATGGAATTGGCTGTTTTGTTCTGGGTTTAATTTTGAACCTCCTTAAAGTTTCCATCTCTCAATATCTCTAGAACTGCTAGTCTGCACTGTGTGTACATTTTGTGTGATAAGTACACAAAGTTTGTAGCAATAAGTTTTCTCACATTTTAAAACTAAAGTATTGTAGTATACAGGTCTTTATAGCTAGGAGTTATTATTTGTATTACTTACTGATATTTTAACTGAGATGTTTTCTTTTACTGCTACTCATGGCTGCAACAGAAAGAAGAGGTACGTCTCCACTAACAACATTCATCATCATATCAGCCGAAGGACGTCCACTGCTGGACGACCGGTTCTGCGCTGCCCGCATCCAGCAGCTTCCCACGACCTTCACTAGGTCGTCGGTCCACCGACTGGGAGGCCTGCCTACACTACGCTTTCCTTTCGAGAACTTTACTGTCCCAACAGTCATCTGTTCTACGAGCAATGTGCCCCGGACACTGCCACTTAAGTTTAGCAATTCTGAGAGCTATGTCGGTTACTTTGGTTCTCCTACGGATCTCCTCGTTTCTGATTCGATCACGCAGAGAAATTCCGAGCATAGCACACTCCATTGCCCTATGGGTACTAACAACATTATAATCAGCATACTGGCTGAAATTTGAAATGCCACCTACTACATCCTAGTTTAACATTTCTTTGAGCAGGCATCCCTTTGCTCGGAAATGGCATCGGAGCTACGTTCTGCGTTGAAGTGTCCAAGTGGAGCGGGGGGCGGCGGCAACGCCGGCGGACCGCGGGACGGGGCCAGCTCCCCGTACCTCAACTACGGGTTCAACATCAAGAGTCAGCTCCACTAGCGGCCGGAACGCGCCTCCTCGCCCCCCAGCGAGGTCTAGGCGACGCCCACGGAGATGGTTGCCCCAAAGAGACTTTAGTCCTTATGCTATATGATTGTGTGAATCATCCCACGTTAGATATAATGTCTATGGGTGCGTCCTGTCTGGACTTCAAAGTGATGTCTCGGTGAAATGACAACGCTCGTAATCATTGGGTATATGGATGGTGCATAAAATAGACAGACAAAGACTTCCGCGTAGTAAAAAGAGAGTTGGAAAATTTTTATGTAAATAATTCATATCTCGTAGTTTAAGTACAATGTTGTGATTAGTAGATGGGATGTAAAATAAATATTACTAACTGTATCAACAAAATCGTGATTATTTGCCAAAATTGAAATTGTGTGCCAATGTTTTAGTTTTTATGTAAAATTTCAATATTTTCTATGTGTAGAACCGATTTCGCTCATAAACTCCAAGTACTAAAGGTATAATTTTCAAAGAAGAACTTCTTGTAGACGTAAGTACTTATAAAATACGATTGTGTAAAAATACTAGGATAAATTGATGCATTGACTTCCTAAATTTAATAATATAATCTTCTATACTTATTAATGTCAAAGTCTGTACTGCCAAAAATATTATTTTAAGGTTTTTTAAAGACTATACACACATTTATTTTTATTTCCTTAGGGCCTATTGTTATACAAAATTCCACTTTTATTTACCTACCTATGCATTTTATACTAAATATATAAATAAATCATTATAGTACTAAGATACTTCTTACAATAAATAACTAACTTGTTAAATAAAGTAGTAAAGTACTTATTAAATTTTAAATGAAAATACATATGTATTCATATTATTCTTTTAACAGACCACAACTTACGCGTAAAAGTAATATAGCAGTTTTATAAAAAAATATTTTGGGCAATAATTGAGAATGAAAATATGCTCAAATGTGTCAAAAATCTGTCGTTACTTACTATATTTATGTAAGTTAAAAGGTGAATTAATTATACTGATTTCTTTAATAATTTGTTGTTTTATTTTTCATTTCTATGCGTATTGAATACTTTCTGACATAAGTTGAAGAAAACCCTAAAATATTTTAGGTAGGTACAAGCTTTTATTTGAAAAGAGTTTGTGCCCACGGCACGTTGTCAAATTAAAAAAGGGTAAACATAGAATTTCCTACGATTCTATTGAAAATAAATGACGATCCTTGGACCATGATTTCACCTCCAAAGTCCATCATCAGATAAACTTCAAATTACCAAAATTCTGCTATTGTCACTAGGAATACGGCTACATATAAAATTTTAGCTCAATTGGAGCTCTGAAAGTCGCTCTAAAATCTATTGCAAGATTTGACGAAATAAACATAAGTAAAACTCTAAAAAACAGTCTCACTTATTTTAGTTACTTAAGTGAAAATACTTCAATTTCACAGTCGTTTGCAGAATCATAAAAAATATTACGCCTTTGTCTGCATTAAATTTTGCAGCCAAATTTGAGACGTGAGAAAATAAAACTAGTGATAAAATACATATTACTGCCGCAGGTAATGAGTTAAACTTTCGTTCGCGATGTTTTACAACTTTTATACGATCGACGGCTCTGAGTTTGCCGTAATTTTTACGAGTTGCCTCTCGTAAAATCTAATGATACAATATACTGTCGCACATAGGTAGCGGGTGTCTATTAATACTTAAATATGTATCAGTGTTATGTACTCGTAGCTACGCGTAAAAAACTCGGTTTAAAAATGAAATAAGATAGGTAAAAAAAAAACTTTAACGGTTTTATTGTAAAGAAACATAATAACAATGGCGCCAGTGTACTAAAAGCTAAAATATAATTCGGTAGGTATACTACATAGAACAGACTGGATACAGCGAAGGTTTGCATGAAATTACGTTTTATTTACGAATGATGTTCCTTGAACATCCTTTTAACACATAACAGGCGAACGGCCAAGAAAAGTGCTGTAAGTGTAATAGATAATTAAAAATTATGGTTTGTTTGTATGGAGTGTCTAGCTAAAGCCAGCTTTGTGATGCAATGTTAGAAAAAGTACTCGAAATTTGAGAAAAAATCGATGTTTCTAACCGATGCATTGGAAAATTAAAAAAGGGTAAACATAGAATTTCCTACGATTCTATTGAAAATAAAAGATGATCATTGGACCTTAATTTACCTCCAAAGTCCATTATCAGAAAAACTTCAAATTACCAAAATTGTGCTATTGCTCCCCATTGCGTTGGGGAATCTTGGTAAGCCCGCTTACATCTTCGGCAACATCGTCACTTACCACCAGGTGAGATGTTGTCAAGGGTTTACCAATTGTGAATAAAAAAAAATGCATAGCCTCGTTTTTTGCATCGAAAAAAAAATCATCGAGGTATTTCCTAAGTGGACACCCTTCATCCAGTCACCAAACCACTGTCCTCATCAATCTGAGCGCAATGATCAGACTAAAATAATCGCGTCGAATTTATGTTATCTTATCATTATAATTATGCTTCGGGTGGATCTTTTTAATATACAACATAATCAAAATGTTTTTAATAGTAAATCTTTCACTTTCATCGTGCGACATCCGATATAGAATGATTATTTACATATTTACTCGGGCTAAGATGCGGCCCGCGATTTTATTTTAAGTCTCCTCTGTCCCTTAAAGTAGCAACTCAATTCACGATCGAAAAAACATCGAACGAAATAGCTTGGAAATAAAGTTCTTGTCAGCTTGTACTGCAACGTGGCTGTTACGTCAACCGCTGTGGACGAATCGTGCGAAAATTGAGGTTTTTAATTTATTGTTTTTAAATAAGAAGAATTTACAAAGAGTAAGAAAATGTTACGTTTGTTAAGAAGTTTATAAATTACGATGTTTTGTTTAAAATTTCAGAAGTTCTATGGTTATTTATTTTATTTATTTATTGATTTAAAGAACAAACATAAAGATATTAATACAGTACAAAGGAAACCCTATCGGGTTTTTGTATTGCACCGAAGTCGAAGACTATTTAATTTAATGATGAGGGTAGGTGACACCCAAAACATAATAGGTTACAACCAGAATATTTATTTCTTTACATAAGTGTACTAAAATAGAATTTGAGGAAATCAAAATCACTCCTTATATCCTGTAAAATACAAAACAATTTTTTTTCGAGTAGAGAGAATATGCGGGTTCTAACCCAGCGGTATGCGGTAGGCCAATCACAGAGCAGTATTTGTATGACGTCAGAATGGTGTCCAATCACAGTCCTGCATTTGTGTGACGTCACGCGGTGGGCGGCAACATGTTAGCTGTCAAAAGTGATGGATGTCAACGTCAGCTGTCAACACGACAGCTGTCAAAGTCAGCTGTCACAACTGTCAATGACATCTGGTGTTATGTCAGCTATCAATCATCGCAAAGTTAGTGAGTACTTGAATATAGATGGCGTTAGTGAGAAAAAAAACATTCGTTTGGTTAGATTTGAATCCACTGCGGCGGCGGCTCTGAAGTGACGCGAGTGACCACACCCCACGACCACGGTGGCTGTTAACGTTAGCATTGAAATATTGATATACATGGGCGATTATGACGTAGTGTGTGTGGGGAGTAGCACTAGCCGTTGCCTGCGACTGCGCCTGCTTATGGCATGACGCAATTTCCGTTTTATGAGGTAGTAGTAGTACCTATGAGAGAGATACAAATGTATAGGTGAATTTCCATTTCATCTGCAAAACATATACCACTTAACTTTGTCATCATCATCATCATCATATAAATAAATAAATGGAAAATTATATACAAAATATTATACAAACTCCCTAAGTAACATTTTGCTCAAGTACATGATGTGACCTTGGAGTGGTAGCTGAAATGAGTTAGCCGAACATGATGCGACCCCCTGCGCCCCGCGACTGCGCCTGCGCAGATTTTTGCTCCATAATAAAATTTACGTTTTATGAGGTATGAGAGAAGACAGACAGACAGACATATGCTGCGGTCTACCAAACAGTTTTTGCGCGGTTGAAAGCGTGGGTGTTCCCATACTAAATTTATGAGGGGAATTTCTATTTCATCAGCAAAACATGCCACTTAACTTTGTCATCATCATAGATAGGAGACTATGGCCGGGGGTTCAAACGGGTTAGCTGCTGCTGACGATGACGACGGTGGTGATGAGTTATCTAATTAATTATGGTTCTACACTATTTAAAGTATATACTTATCAACAAAATTATATATATATACAAAATATATTTAGGGTTTCACCGCGCACATTCAAAAAATTTCGATGAGAGAAAAAGGTGAAAGGTGTCCTATCTACGACGTGCCGAGGGTAAGGGGGTCTGATCCACCAGGCTCCATGGGTGGAAGCGTTGAGGGGGCCGGGGCTGGGGGAATGGTGCTTCAAGGTTCTAACACTAATAGAAAGGTGGATAAAAGTTAGAGCGAGAATCGAACCCACTACCTCATAATGAGAAGCCAATGGACTTAACCACTACTCCTCCGAGCCATAGACGGACGCAGTCCGCTGATAACGGTATAAAGTTTAATTTTAATGTTATATAGGTGGGTACTTAGCTGAAAAGAAACATCTTTTTAGGGTTTCGTGTATAGATTTTAAAAAATAAAAACCATTTTCATATAGTATGTAAACTTATTTTATTTTATTAACTAATAAGATTACTTATTCATCCATTAAAAAATAACATTAAGTACCTATTACAACTACGCTTTCTTATTTATTCCTAGATGTATTAATCCCCTTTTCTGTTCATTGCTTTTCTTTATATTTTTTTCTCACAGCTGTGTTAGCTTCACACACCACCATCAGGCTGGAACAGAAATAAAATTATTATAGGTATTATAGGTATTAATAATAATATTAATGACCCCACCAGGAATCGAACCCACCACCTCATAATGTGAAGCCAATGGGCTTAACCATTACGCTATGGAGGTGGATAAAATAAAACGTTTAACGCATCCAATCTTCACCATATCCGGTTAGAACTAGATATTTCACAATATTGCATCATCATCTTGAGTCTTATCTCCCAAGTCTTAACCATAACTATACCATTCCCATGGAAAAATAGAATATTCTAGAAAGAATATTGCATCATCATATTCTTATCAGTATACGTCATCAGGTCTAGAGGTCACCATATCTGGTTAGAACTAGATATTTCATAATATTTCATAGGTATTGCATCATCACTCAAGTCTTAACCGCAGCTTCCGTTAGATGGAACATTCTAGAAGGAATATACTCTTATCAGCGTGTGACCTACATCCTATAACCTTCACCACATCCGGTTAGAACTAGATATTTCACAATATTTCATAGGTATTGCATCACCTTGAGTCTTAACCGCAGCTTCTGTTAGACTCTTATCAGCGTACGGCGTCAGGTCTAGAGGTGGTGCGTGGGTGTAGCCACCCTATATAAGCGACGAGTTGGGTGATTTCTCTCATACCTAAAGGTGTGTTCGAAGTGATAAGACCTATCTTACTAAATAAAATAAAAATGTTTAAGTGTGAAGATTGTGGTGGGGAGTTTGTGCAAAAATGGAGCTTAACTCGCCATAAAAAATACTGTCGTAAAATTGGTGAAGGACGTGTGAAGTGTCCCCTATGTGATAAGAGCTTCTCCCGCCCCGACGTCCTCATCCGACACCAGCAAACGTGCAAGGGTGGGAGGAAGCGAAGCGGTGGTGGTGATGGTGGTGAGGAGGAACCGCCCACCAAGAAACGATGTGAGGTGTGTGATGTGGAGGTGGCGAATCTTCACACCCACCTCCGAAACCAAACACACAAAAAAAAAATGCTTACCCCACTTGAGGATGGAGTGGAGATTGTAAAGAGCGCGTATAAAAGCCGCATTATTTCATATAGACTCCATTCCCTCCAAAACCATCTCACCCCAGAAGATTTTATGGAGCATGAGCGCAGGCGGGCTATGGATCTTATTGAGAAGAAAATCAGCGAAGTGGGGAGCGCAGTTAAAATTAATATGGAGCTATTTGGATTATACAAAAAACCGGAGACTCTGGATGGTGAGGAGGAGGCAACGGGTTCAGAGGAGGGGGAGATCAAATCATTTAATACCATGAATAAAGTAATTCACCTCGCTGATAACTTGGATGAGATATATGATTCATTTGTGAATGCAATTAAAACTCAGGCCGATGAGTTTCAAGAACGTGATAGCGGTTGGGCTCTTTGTAAGGTTAATTACTTAGAAATTAATATAAATAAATATTCACCTCTAAGAGGTTCTAGTTATATACCGCTCCCCAAGTGGTTGCAAGATAAACGCTGCTGCATAAATGTGAAAAATGATGATGATTCATGCTTCTTTTGGGCTATAGTAAGCGCACTTTATCCAGTTAGTAAACATTCTGAGCGAATATCCTCCTACCCACACTATGACACTGTTCTCAACACAAGCGGAATAAATGTACCGACAACCTTAAAAGATATAATAAAATTTGAAACTTTAAACGCTATCAGTGTTAATGTCTTCGAAATCAGTGAGAAGACTATAGTTGGACCTGTATATCATACGAAGAAGAGGTGTGAAAAACATATAAATCTTCTTCTCCTCGACGGTGAGGGGGATAAGCGGCATTATTGCTGGGTAAAAAATATTAGTAGGTTAATAGGCTCGCAATTATCATCTCATAAGAGTAAAATTTTTATATGCGATGGTTGTCTCATTACATTTTGGGATGAGAATAAATATGAAGAACATGTAAAGCTCGATTGCTCACATGTTAGAACAATCATACCTACAGAAGGGGAGAATATACTTAAATTTAAAAATTACTACCATCAGATGAAGGCACCTGTAGTAGTCTATGCGGACTTTGAAGCCCTGCTCAAACCGGTGGTTTCATGTGCTCCGAGCGATGAGTCATCTTATACGATGGATCATCATGAGCATGTGCCATATAGTTTTGGCTACTTCATTAAGTGCTCTTATGATGATTCATTAAGTAAATATGTCTCATCGCTTGGGGGTGAAGGGTGCGCCGAGGATTTCCTTCGATCCTTGGAAAAGGAGTTGGTGCCTTTCGCCACCGCTTTGAGGAGGGTGATTCCAATGAACCCTCTCACCGCAGAGGAAGAGCGGGGTTACAGCTCCGCTGTAAACTGTCATATATGCGGAGGTGAGATGGGTGAGGATAGAGTCCGAGATCACTGTCATCTCAACGGTGAGTTTAGAGGCGCTGCTCACTCATCATGTAATTTGAATTATAAGCTTAAACACACCATCCCCATAGTATTTCATAACTTATCCAAATATGATGCACATTTTATTATTAAAGCTCTAAAAGATTACAATGTAGAAGTGTTACCTAAAAATAAGGAGAATTTTATATCTTTTACCATAAAAAGTAATAGTTTAGGTGTAGATTTAAGGTTTATCGATTCTTTGCGGTTCATGCAGGCTGGCTTAGATAAATTAGCATCCAACCTCGAAGATGAGCAGTTAAAATGTGTATTAAAACACTTTCCTAATAATTTTAGTTGGGTCAGGAGGAAAGGTGTGTTCCCCTACGAGTATATTACCTCGATGGGGAGGCTAAGTGAAACGCAGCTACCACCTCAAAAGGCTTTTTACAGCCATCTCAGCGATTCTCACATCTCCGATGATGATTACCAACATGCACAAGCTGTATGGAGAGCATTTAACATAAAAACATTGGGTGAGTACAGCGATCTGTATCTGAAGACAGACGTACTGCTTCTCACCGACGTATTTGAGAATTTCCGAGAGGTTTGCCAAAAGACCTATCAGCTCGACCCCGCCCACTATTATACAGCACCTGGGCTTAGCTGGGACGCTATGTTGAAATATACAGGGGTTGAGTTGGAGCTTTTAACGGACATCTCCATGATTAAATTCATAAGTAGAGGTATACGAGGGGGGTTGAGCCAATGCAATAGAAAATATGCTGAGGCCAATAATATGTTTATGAAATCTTATAATCCTAAACAGGAAAGTATATATATACAATTTGTTGATGTAAATAACCTCTATGGTGATGCCATGAGTAGATACTTACCTATAGATAATTTTTCATGGCTTTCAGAGTCTGAAATTACTTCGTTTGATATTCTCGCACAGCAACCAGACTCTCAAGTAGGCTATATTTTAGAGGTGGATTTAGACTACCCCAAGAGTTTACACGACCTCCACAACGATTACCCCTTTTGCCCCGAGAATAAGATCCCATCAATAGGGGGATCTAAAACTTCAAAATTACTAGCCACATTAGATGATAAAACCCGATATGTTATTCACTATATTAATCTCAAACAGGCTATTGAAAAGGGTCTCATTTGTAAGAAAATTCATAGAGTTCTCTCATTCAATCAGCGTCCATGGCTAAGATCATATATAGACTTGAACACTCAAATGAGAGCTCAAGCGAAAAACAGCTTTGATAAAGATTTCTATAAACTAATGAATAACTCTGTTTTTGGTAAGACGATGGAGAATGTTGATAAAAGAGTGGATGTGCGGTTGGTGAGCAGTTGGGAGAGTCATGGAAAACGGTTGGGGGCACGCGCTTTAATATCTAAATTAAACTTTAAGAGTTGCTTAGTATTAGATGAGGATGTTACTATAATACAAATGGAGAGAAATAAAGTAGTATATAATAAACCTATATATGTAGGTTTCTCTGTATTAGAATTATCTAAAACTTTAATGTATGATTTCCACTATAACTATATGCTCCCCAAGTATGGAGAAAATATTAATATGTTATATACAGACACAGATTCCTTCATATATAGTATAAAAACAAACAATTTCTACGAGGATATCAAACCAGGTCTTGAGACCTGGTTTGATACTTCGGACTATCCTTTAGATAATGTTTATGGACTTCCTCAAGTAAATAAAAAAGTTGTAGGTAAATTTAAAGATGAATGTTGTGAGGGGTTGATAAAACAATTTATAGGTATACGATCAAAGTGTTATTATATTAAGAAGGAGGATGATGATGTTATTAAAAAAATAAAGGGTATAAAAAGATCTGTTGTAGCAAACGATGTATCCGGTGAGGATTACTATAAATGCATAACAGGTTCACCTGCGGCATATAGGAAAATGTATGTGATTCGCAGTAAAAATCATGAGGTTCGCACCCAATCGGTGAACAAAATAGCATTAAAAAATTATGATGACAAAAGATTCCCTATGCCGGATGCATCGTATCAAACTCTAGCATTAGGACATGCTAAAATAGATAAATATTATTTTATATGATATGTTTAACGTAATGGTTAGGTCATTTGCTTCACACCAGGAGGTCGCAGGTTCGATCCCCAGAGGGGTCTAACATATCATATAAAATAATATTTATCTATTTTAACATAAAACTTTTATGCTTCAACTAAATTAGAATTTATTTTATAAAATACTAGATAATAAGGTATTAAGGATTAATTATGTTTTACTAGGATTAGATTTTACATGGAAAATTTGAATTTGTTTTATGAAATACTAGATAAGGTATTATAGGATTATTATGTTATTACTAGGATTAGATTTTACATGTAAAATTAGAATTTATTTTATAAAATACTAGATAATAAGGTATTAAAGGATTTATTATGTTTTTACTAGGATTATATTTTACATGGAAAATTAGAATTTGTTTTATGAAATACTAGATAGGGTATTATAGGATTATTATGTTATTACTAGGATTAGATTTTACATGTAAAATTAGAATTTGTAAACTTATAGACATAGAGAGGGCTATTTTAAATAATAAATAGAATTGGACTTTATTGCATCATTTTCTTATTTTGAAACCTATCTAATGTTTAAATTGGGTTATATACTAACCTTTAAGTTCCTGTCACCAACCCCTTAAGATGTTATTACACCGCTCCACCACCAGAGCTGGAAAAAAAACAAGTTAATTTTTAGTATGAAACTATTAATATACTAATAGCTATGACCTCAAGCACTAGCTGTTTCCCACGGCTTCACCACGTTTCTACGACTTTTCAAGGGTGCGCAGTACGCAAGCCGCAAGCGGCTCACGAGTGTGGTAAAAAGTAGCTTATATCTTAATCATAGCCCTAATCTGTCTACCTACTAAATTTCAACCAAACCTGTTTAGTAGTTTTTGCGGGGAGCGTGGCAGGCAGACAGACAGAGTTACTTTCACATTTATAATATTAGTAGGGATTAGACCAGAGCTATTCCTAAATTATTAGGGATAAGACCACATCCTAATCCTAATGTTATCACTCATCAGATCTTATGCTAACCTGTTGCTATGAGATATGAGGTCAGAGCTGTTCCTAAATTATTAGGGATAAGACCACATCCTAATCCTAATGTTATCAGTCATCAGATCTTATGCTAACCTGTTGCTATGAGATATGAGGTCAAAGATGTTCCTAAATTATTAGGGATAAGACCTAATCTAATAAAATCAGTTCTATCAATAGGTATCTCACTCACCTAGTGTACACCTTCTCTTGTTGTAGTAGACCCCCTCTATAGTAATCGGTATAGTTTTGGTTACTCGCGAGGGTACATTCTGTGCGCATGATTAGAGAGCTGTGATCTTAAGAGCATCGAAAGATCTTTTATCCGCACATAGTGCTGCTTCCCCCATCTTCGTTTTTTTTTTTTAGTACCTTTGAATATCTGCTTGAATCTCGATAAGGTTTCTACTCGTCACCTGAAAAGGGATAATAATAAGATTTAAAGTTATGATAAGTTTTTTGTTTTTATAATCATAAAACAGATAAATATGAGTTAGTCTTACATGTAGGGTTCTGCATACATCAGCTCTCTCATAGTAATCAATGTAGGTAACCCACACAACTTTCTTATAGTAATCCACCACCTGGAAAAGAGATAAGATTCAAATAAGAAAAAGACTTAATCACAAAGTTATGAGTTCTGTATAGAATAAGTTTAACTAAGATATGTATAAGACTCTAAAATCAAAATACTCATTATTAGCATTGAAGAGTGTTTGAGATTGATGAGAAACTTAATTTTTAATGATATATTACTAAATAATGAAAGTAATCCTTTGATATGGAACCCTAAAATTTTTAAAAATTGAATAAAGTTGAAATATCTAACCTTTCTACTAAAAGTAATTAAGCATGAGTTTAACCTTAAAAATTCTTAAACTCTTTTAACCAAAATAAAAAACGTAGATTCTGAAAACTAAAGTGTGAGTTGAACTTATATTAGGAGAGGGTTCAGTAGTTTTAATTAACCCCCTAATATCATCAGAGATAAATTAGTACTTTACTAGAAGTATATTCATAAAACAGTTAAATGTAGGTAAGTCTTACATGTTGGGTTCTGTATATATAGTATATTAGTAAAAAGTAATCATTTGATATGGAACCCTAAAATTTTTAAAAACTCCTTTAAATTGAAATATATAACATCATGTTCAGTTAAACCATAAAGAAATATAAAAAAAATCTATTAGCTAAAACCATTCAAGTGTGAGTTGAACTTATATTGGGGGAGGGCTCTGTATAGAATAAATTTAAATGGAATAGTTGTGGAACCCTGAAATTAAACTCCTTTAAATTGAAATACATAATATCATATTCAGTTAAACCATACTGAAATAAAAAAACGTAGATGATGAAAACCAAAGTGTGAGTTGAACTTATATTAGAGGAGGGTTCTGTATATAATAAGTTTAACTAAGATATGTATAAGACTCTAAAATCAAAATACTCATTATTAACATTGAACAATGTTTGAGATTGACGAGAAACTTAATTTTCAATGATATATTACTAAATAATAAAAGTAATCCGCTAATGGGGAACCCTAAAAGTTTCTAAAATTGAATAAAGTTGAAATATCTAACCTTTCTACTAAAAGTAATTAAGCATGAGTTTAACCCTAAATATTCTTAAACTCTTTTAACCAAAATAAAAAACGTAGCTATGATGAAAACTAAAGTGTGAGTTGAACTTATATTAGGAGAGGGTTCTGTAGTTTTATTTCACCTCCTAATATCATCAGAGATTAATTAGTACTTTACTAGAAGTATATTCATAAAACAGTTAAATGTAAGTAAGTCTTACATGTAGGGTTCTCTATATATGATATATTAGTAAAAAGTAATCATTTGATATGGAACCCTAAAATTAAAAAAAAAACTCCTTTTTAAATTGAAACACATAATATCATATTCAGTTAAACCATAAAAGAAATATAAAAAATCTATTAGCTAAAACCATTCAAGTGTGAGTTGAACTTATATTGGGAGAGGGTTCAGTAGTTTTAATTAACCCCCTAATATCATCATAGATAAATTAGTACTTTACTAGAAGTATATTTATAAAACAGTTAAATGTAAGTAAGTCTTACATGTTGGGCTCTGTATATATAATATATTAGTAAAAAGTAATCCTTTGATATGGAACCCTAAAATTAAACTCCCTTAAATTGAAATAATATATAATATCATATTCAGTTAAACCATAAAAGAAATATAAAAAATCGATTAGCTAAAAACCAGTGTGAGTTGAACTTATATTGGAGGGTTCTGTATATATAATAAGTTTAAATGGAAAAGTTGTGGAACCTTAAAATCAAAAACACTTGCATTAGAAAATGCGTTGTAGCTATATAGGGGTATATAAATCAGTTAGGCTCTATACATACATAGAGATCACTGCAGCAGGGGATGTGATTGAATGAATAAATAATCAAAGTAATACTCACATCCATCTTTCCCAGTTATTTTATAATCTGTTGACTAGGTGGCACTTCACGTAACCGCGGTTACCGCTATTTTTACCTCAGCACTCAACTATGTAAACCTGAGATCGAATTAAAATAAAACATTAATGGAGTATGTTAACAACACCATTTTATATCATACTGTGATATGAGTTTTAGTAATACGACTAAAACACTCTATATCGAATCGAATGGACTAGCTTCGGATACAAAGTTGGATTCAGGATGAAACAGCTTGATGAGTTTAAAAATATGATCTCATTCGCCTTATTTTAGAGATTCTCATAAAGATATCATAATTAAGAATATTTTTTACTCTATAGTATACCGTAGTGATATAGGTCTATTTCCACACCTACAGGGTGGTAAAAGCTTTTCAACTTATCCGAGAAAAGTATGTTGATATTGGTACCTATATCACTACGGTATATTATTATAGAGTAAAAAATATTTCTAATCATGATGTCTAGATGAGAATCTCCAAAATAAGATTAATAAGATCATATTTAAATACTCACCCAGTAGTTACACCCTGTATCCAACTTCATATCTAAAGCTAGTCTACTCAACACGATATTATAGAGTGTTTAGTTCGTATTACTAACAACTTATATCACCGTATGATACAAAATAGTATTGTTAATATATATAGTCCACTATTAAAACTTTTAATTTTAAGTTGATCTCACCCCGTACACGTAATGCTCCAACCGCGATGAACTAAAAATGATGGTGCGCGCTGTGTATAAAATTAACAATCACTGCGCGCTGTGACAGGATGTGTAGGCGAGCTGTGATAGCATCCAGCATCCTTCTGTGCCAGAGTTGATAACAATGTTTTTATACTCTTAAAATATTCAGCAATAATACAAGACTAATAAAAAGACTAGAATATTCCGTTGATGAAGTCATGTGCTAGAAGGGTAGAAAGAAGTGGGTAGAAGCAACACCTTTTGTATGTATATCTATCTGTACCCCCTTAACGAGAGGAAATCTATGCAGGTGTAATCGCAGGCGTTGGCTAGTTATAATACCTAGTGTAGAGTTTATAACACATACTGTTATCTGCGGACTGCGTCCGTCTGTGGCTCGGAGGAGTAGTGGTTAAGTCCATTGGCTTCTCATTATGAGGTAGTGGGTTCGATTCTCGCTCTAACTTTTATCCACCTTTCTATTAGTGTTAGAACCTTGAAGCACCATTCCCCCAGCCCCGGCCCCTCAACGCTTCCACCCATGGAGCCTGGTGGATCAGACCCCCTTACCCTCGGCACGTCGTAGATAGGACACCTTTCACCTTTTTCTCTCATCGAAATTTTTTTGAATGTGCGCGGTGAAACCCTAAATATATTTTGTATATATATATAATTTTGTTGATAAGTATATACTTTAAATAGTGTAGAACCATAATTAATTAGATAACTCATCACCACCGTCGTCATCGTCAGCAGCAGCTAACCCGTTTGAACCCCCGGCCATAGTCTCCTATCTATGATGATGACAAAGTTAAGTGGCATGTTTTGCTGATGAAATAGAAATTCCCCTCATAAATTTAGTATGGGAACACCCACGCTTTCAACCGCGCAAAAACTGTTTGGTAGACCGCAGCATATGTCTGTCTGTCTGTCTTCTCTCATACCTCATAAAACGTAAATTTTATTATGGAGCAAAAATCTGCGCAGGCGCAGTCGCGGGGCGCAGGGGGTCGCATCATGTTCGGCTAACTCATTTCAGCTACCACTCCAAGGTCACATCATGTACTTGAGCAAAATGTTACTTAGGGAGTTTGTATAATATTTTGTATATAATTTTCCATTTATTTATTTATATGATGATGATGATGATGACAAAGTTAAGTGGTATATGTTTTGCAGATGAAATGGAAATTCACCTATACATTTGTATCTCTCTCATAGGTACTACTACTACCTCATAAAACGGAAATTGCGTCATGCCATAAGCAGGCGCAGTCGCAGGCAACGGCTAGTGCTACTCCCCACACACACTACGTCATAATCGCCCATGTATATCAATATTTCAATGCTAACGTTAACAGCCACCGTGGTCGTGGGGTGTGGTCACTCGCGTCACTTCAGAGCCGCCGCCGCAGTGGATTCAAATCTAACCAAACGAATGTTTTTTTTCTCACTAACGCCATCTATATTCAAGTACTCACTAACTTTGCGATGATTGATAGCTGACATAACACCAGATGTCATTGACAGTTGTGACAGCTGACTTTGACAGCTGTCGTGTTGACAGCTGACGTTGACATCCATCACTTTTGACAGCTAACATGTTGCCGCCCACCGCGTGACGTCACACAAATGCAGGACTGTGATTGGACACCATTCTGACGTCATACAAATACTGCTCTGTGATTGGCCTACCGCATACCGCTGGGTTAGAACCCGCATATTCTCTCTACTTTTTCGATAAAAAATCCTTAATTAAAGTAAAAAGTGGTTACTAAGTCGGTCGTTGGTGGCGGTGTAAACCTTGATCTGATCAATGCCCTAGTACGAAATAACTAGTATCTCATCTGTGGCCCTAGACTGACGAGAAGGGTGTGACGAGTGGCAATTTGTACCTCATTATTTATTAGCTATTAGTATAATATCTGCATCATTATTATGTTTCTTTACAACAAAACCGTTTCACTTGAAAAAAATACTTATTCTTTTCAAGTTTTCAGTTTTTTTTTATACTGTACATAGGCCTCCGCCAAGGACTTCCACGAAGACCGACTCTGCGCTGCAACGGCTTCCCGCAACCTTCACCAGGTCATCGGTCCACCGTGTGGGAGGCCTGCCTACGCTACGTTTTCCGGTGCGCGGTCGCCACTCGAGAACTTTACTGCCCCAACGGCCATCTGTTTTACGAGCCATGTGCCCCGCCCACTGCCACTTAAGTTTAGCAATTCTGAAAGCTATGTCGGTTACTTTGGTTCTCCTACGGATTTCCTCGTTTCTTATTCGATCACGCAGAGAAACTCCGAGCATAGCACGCTCCACTGCCCTTTGGGTGACCTTAAGCCTTCTTATGAGGCCCATAGTACGCGACCATTATCATATCAAGTTCCGTATATCACCACTGGCAACACACACTCGTCGAAGACCTTGGTCTTAAGACACTGCAGTATCTGGGACGTAAAAATATTGCGAAGCTTCCCGAATGCTGCCCAGCCGAGTTGGATTCGACGATTGATCTCTTTCTTGAAGTGGGAACTACATAACTGGACTGTTTGTCCCAGGTACACATATTAGTTAACAACTTCGAGTGTAGAGTCTTCAACCTTTGGAGGAGTAGGTATGACACGGACGTTTGACATTTTATACAGTTACTATATTGTTTCTCATTCTATTTAGTTCATTAAGCGCCTTATTACAAGGTTTCTTTACTGTCAGTTTGTTGCAACCTAAAGACTAAAGACTAAAAAAAGTGCACGTCAATCCTTTTCATTTGTTACAACCTTTTTCATTTCATTTAGAGGATTGGAAAAAAAAGGAATCCGCCATATTGGATTTGGATTTTTTCATGATGTACGGTATTCTACTAGTCAAACCCTTTCATTTAAAAGCCATATTGAGGAGGTTGAGAAAAATTTTATCTACTATTTTGCGGTGGCGGCCATCTTAGATTTTCAGTTTTTTAATGGTTTACTGTATTTACTAGTTATCGAAAAGGCTTCTAGTAATTTTGTGGAGGCGGCCATCTTGGATACTGAATATACATAGGTATCTTATTAATTGTATTGTCATCAGAATTAAATGTGTGTAAAGTTCATTTGCTGAATTAGCTGCACCTTTGACGGCTCGCGTGAAACACTCCGTCAAAGGGGCCGCTCTGAATTCAATCGCGCCGCCTGCCGCGCCATTGATGGTTGTCAGCCGACTTTGTCGGCGCCGCGATTGAACTCAGGGCGGCGGTATTTGACGCGAGCCGGCAGCGCCTAGTGGCTTTTATAGCGGTGCAGCTAATTCAGCAAACGAACTATACCAAATTTCAGATCAATCTATCAACAAAAAGAGGGTAAAATTTCATTTACTAGATTTGACCCACACAAGACACAAACAAGGCCAGCGAAAAACAACCGTTACATTATAAAAAGTGGCTAAGTGCGAATCGGGCTCCGGTTTCGTACCACAAGTCAGTTCAATCAAAAGACCTCAACGAGAGGGATAGAAATATGTTTTTTTTTATTCAGTTCGGGATCCTTATCGCAAGTCCGCCTCACATTTGGCCGGTTTTTATTTTTTCTTATTTTACTTGTATCTTTGCATTAATGTATATATACTATCAAAATCTCAAAGTTTTTTTTACTTTTCCTTAAAAGTTTCGATATCCACGGGGGCGGAGACACACGAGCATCAACTAGTAGCAATATTTATTTATTTATTTAATAGGAAGACTTACAGCTAATGTAACATTATAAAAATCAAACAAAAAACAGAAAGCCACTCAAAAGTCCTCACTAATAGAAACATAAGATGATCAAAACAGCAACTTCGAAAGTTCACGGTAATATATAAATATAACATTAGGATAAATGTCTTGTAATTCATTTTTAGGGTTCAGTCCGTCTGTTTGTCTGTAAGTGGGCTGTATTTCATAAATCGTAATAGGTAGACACTTAAAATTTTGACAGATTGTGTATTTGTATTGTTTCTAATAGCAACAAATAACAAAAACTAGGATAAGTGAAAAATTAAGGACTCCACACAAAGGATGTGTTTTTATAAGTATTTTATATTTATTTCTATCACAAAAACTGTAATACATACAAACGTGCAACTTGATGTGAGACTCTAGCGCTAATCCGGAAGTAATCCATTAAATAATTAAGAGTAGGCAAGTGTGAGCCGTACTTGCGCTAAGGAGTCCGAATTGAATGAAAAAAAGAAGTGTTAATGTCTTTTATTGTTTGTAATGTGAATTGGTATCATTGTGATGGTTGTGTGGCAAGGTTTGGTGGTACGGAACCCCCCGAGCGTGAGTACTACTTGAACTTGGCCAGTTTATAATCATGTGTTCAATCAGACCATTCGCACCTATAATACATTGTGGCATTACAATGCGCTAAAAGTTAAAGCTATTTGTATACCTCATAGGATTCTTCATTGTCCGTGTTGAAGAACTTTACCTAAGTCATTGCAGTGCTTCAAAAGTTCGCAATTTGTCAAGGATTTTAAATTACTTATTTTGCACAACAATTCATACGATAATTTTTGTACCTAGCCTCTGGTACTAAAATTAAATCGATAATGTACTCACCCTGGAGCCGGGTCGTTCCTTTCCCTCTAATATGGTTGATGGGAGCGATGGCTGACTCTCGCGTTATACTCGTGACCGGGTGCTGTCCGTGTGAACTGGCCTACTCTTGTTAAATGCATTCAATGATTTATAAGTATAACTTTTCGTGTCATATTGTTTTCATGTTCTAATGACATAATCTGGTTTATATCAAGGATTTAATTTTGACGTTATTAACTAATTATTGTTTATTCCTTGATTCTTCACAAATGATATTGTTATTATTATTTTATGACTATCAGAAAGAGTGTA
This sequence comes from Coleophora flavipennella, assembly GCA_947284805.1. Classification (NCBI taxonomy): domain Eukaryota; kingdom Metazoa; phylum Arthropoda; class Insecta; order Lepidoptera; family Coleophoridae; genus Coleophora; species Coleophora flavipennella. Next base: position 1,297,685 of record OX369273.1, read on the forward strand.
ATTTGCACCTATTTTGAATAAATATGACCCGGCAACAAAATATAATAAAGTTAGGTAAAGCCTCAGTAAAGCTTAGGTACTTTTAGAAGGGTCTCATTGGGTACTAATCATACTATTTACAGTTCATGGCGCACAAGAGGGCCTCGCGCGAGGGCCCTCTAAGTGCGAGGCCTCGGGCGTAGGCCCGCTTCGCCCACGCCTAGCTACGCCACTTGAAACGGATCTTGCCCCATCGACTGTATGAATTTCCTACTTCCGGTGGGATCTAAGAGTCAAACTTTGGTTTGAACCCAGCCAACGAACAGAGCAAACTTTTGGCTTTTGATGTGGACTGAAGGGATTTTTTTAACATATCATGCCGTAGGTATTATAATATTAATTCAGGTAACTTTCAAATTATTGCCTAAATACGGCAAAACTAACAGGAAGGGTCAGTAATCTCATAGGTTACGAGTATGTATGTATGTTGGAAAATGTATTTATATCACACAGGCCAAACATCACATACTGAATTGATTTGAATAGATGCAATGGAGCTAAATCTTAATCAAAATGGCTGCAGGCTACTTTAAATCTAAATCATAATTAAGGTCAATTCAAATTATTAAAAGAATGTGTAAAGCTACCACTGTGAAAAAAAGAAAAAAAATGATAAAGAAATCGACTTCATTAAATACAATTATAGAAATACAAGCTTTTTCCCGCGGCTTCGCCCGCGTGGACATTGTTTTTATGACTGTCTTGATTAGTAAATTATGTCGTTTCCCACCTACTCAACCATCTCTGTGCAAAAAATCACAACAATCGAGTATTTTTAGTTCCCTCAAAAACTGCATCCGATTATGCTATTTTCCCGGGATAAAAAGTAGCCTATGTCCTTCCCCGTGACACAGGCTACCTGCATGCCAAATTTCATAAAGATTGGTCAAGTCGTTGAAGCGTAAAAAGGTAACAAACAAACATAATTTCACATTTATAATATTATATAGTAAGGATTACCACTTTTGATGTAAATAATATAGGCCCTGATTTTCACATTATTCGCAGCATTTCTGTAAATCAAACAGTTTTTGTTGAACGAAACAAACATACAAAAATCGGAGACTTTAACACCTTTCTTTTTAAATAAATACATTTTTTTAAAGTTATTTGAATATGAATAAAAGTAATAACCCGCACTGGGCCCGCGTAGTCAACTAAGCCCTAATCGCCCTGATTCAGGGTAGGCTCGAGCCCCTCGGTGGGGACGTATATGAGCTGATATAATAAAAGTAATAAAAATGTAACAATTGAGAATCGGGCGTTCAGTTAAAACTTTAAATTTAACTTAAAACAAAGAGTGTAACGTTTGATTTTAACCCCCGACGCAAAAAGAGGGATGTTACAAGTTTAAAGTGTGTATCAGTGCGCCTGTCTGTGCCATCGTAGTTCTAAAACGAATGAACCAATTTTGATGCAGTTTTTTTTTGTTCGAAAGCTAACGTGTTCGAGGTGGTTCTAAGCTATAATTCAAGAAGATCTGTTCAGCCGTTTGAAGACTCTTATCTATGTGATAAATGGATGTGAGCAACTTAGAACGGTCTGATCGATTAAGCATTTAGTGCCCTGTAACTTTAACAATATTTTAGAACCACGGTAACCTTGACCTGACGCTGCAGCATCTCCTGGAATCAGCAGGAAACCCAACTCCTCGCCAACTTACAGCAGATTTATCGTGTTTGGGCTCATTGGAATAGTCTCAATAAATAGGTGTTAGATAAAACAAAGTAACTTTAACCTGATGCTGCAGCATCTTCTGGAATCTGCAGGATACCCAACTCCTCAACAAACTTACAGCAGATGAATCGAGGTTGAGCTCATTGGAATAGTCTCAAGGAATAGATTTTAGATAGATCATGGTAACCTTAACCTGATGCTGCAGCATCTACTGGTATCTGCAAGATACCCAACTCCTTACCAACTTACAGCAGAGGTATCGTGTTCAACATACGTAAAGTTTAAAAAGCATGAAATTATACTTAACACTCTCACCGCCATGCGGTCCGCCGGCAGGTCGTAAGATTTCAAGTATTGCAAGCCACCTTAAGTTGCGCTGAGCGGGCTTGTCGGGCCATACGAGTCGCCGGCGCACCGTAACTTTCGCGCCTAAATCAGTCAAAATATTTAAAGATTAAAAACAACCAGTGAGCCCGCCGGCCGCCCGTACGGCCTGCGACACTCGTTACAGATTTTCCACAGTGGCTTGCTAAGATAGCAACCGCGAGGGTCGCTGGCGGCCCGCATGGCTTGCTGTACTGGAAAATTCAATACATAGATGGCGGTGAGAGTGTTAAAATTAAATTTTAAAAACCTCCGACAAAAAAAACCTCTAAAAGTTAGAAAATAATATCTCTTGGCCCTGTTAATTATAAGTAGTTTTGTCACGGATTGACCTGCTCGGTTTGAGTCGTCTTTACGCCTTAATAATTATTCTCAAAAAACAATTAGAAAGTACGGTTTTTTAGCTCGAAGTACGATATAATACAACGTACATGGGTGTTTTTAATAAAAATGGGCGGAAATTGTCATCATTAAAGCAGAACACGCCCTCCCCCCATCCCTCCTCCCATTTCCGTTTTAGTCCCTTTACAAGTGACCCTCGCTGTGGATTTTGTCATTTCACAGAAAAACGGTTACAGCCACAAGGAAAATGTAAAAAAGAGTTTTTAATACATTGTATTTTATGTATATTATCACGCAATGAAAGGTGAAAAAGTCTTCACTAAGATTAGATGTTATAATAAAGTTTTCTAATCGGGGGTTCTACCCGTGATTCTGAACACATTTTACAAGGAGCCTGTGGTGAAATTTATTAATGTTTCCCTACTGACTGTGTTATCGGTTTTGTCACAGAAGAGAAAGAAGTACTTGTATATATAACAGGATGTTATGTAAGGTAAAATACAGCTTATTTTTTTTAAGGGAAGCCTTCTACTCATAAAACTGAACAACTTTTATTCCACAGCTTTGCTGAAATCGTAAAAAAAATTTGGACTTTCCGCACAAAGTTTCAGCTGAACGATTTGTATGAAAACTCCAAATTTTTTTGCAATTTCAGCAAACTGTAGTTAAGAAGTCATTATATGCTTTACTTTATCTAACACCCGGCATGTTACCACATATGAAAAAGGATTACTTACATTACATATAAGTAGTACCACAGATTTGAAAGGAGTACCTACTTATTATTTTATATAGTACTGCAGGTGATAAAGGAGTACATATTTATATTTTTATATAGTACAGCAGGTGAGAAAGAAGTATTTATATTTTAATATAGAACTGCAGGTGAGAAAGGAGTATTTATATTTTTATATAGAACTGCAGATGAGAAAGTAGTATCTATATTTTTATGTAGTACCAGAGGTGAGAAAGGAGTATTAATATTTTTATATAGTACTGCAGGTGAGAAAGGAGTTTTTATATTTTAATATAGAACTGCAGATGAGAAAGTAGTATTTATATTTTTATGTAGTACCAGAGGTGAGAAAGGAGTATTAATATTTTTATATAGTACTGCAGGTGAGAAAGGAGTATTTATATTTTAATATTGAACTGCAGGTGAGAAAGGAGTATTTATATTTTTATATAGAACTGCAGATGAGAAAGTAGTATTTATATTTTATGTAGTACCAGAGGTGAGAAAGGATTATTAATATTTTTATATAGTACTGCAGGTGAGAAAGGAGTATTTATATTTTTATATAGAACTGCAGATGAGAAATTAGTATTTATATTTTTATGTAGTACCAGAGGTGAGAAAGGAGTATTAATATTTTTATATAGTACTACAGGTGAAAAAGGAGTATTTAAACTTTTACATAGAACTGCAGATGAGAAATTAGTATTTATATTTTTATGTAGTACCAGAGGTGAGAAAGGAGTATTAATATTTTTATATAGAACTGCAGATAAGAAAGAAGTATTTATATTTTTATGTAGTACCAGAGGTGAGAAAGGAGTATTAATATTTTTATATAGTACTGCCGGTGAGAAAGGAGTATTTATATTTTAATATAGAACTGCAGATGAGAAAGTAGTATTTATATTTTTATGTAGTTCCAGAGGTGAGAAAGGAGTATTAATATTTTTATATAGTACTGCCGGTGAGAAAGGAGTATTTATATTTTAATATAGAACTGCAGATGAGAAAGTAGTATTTATATTTTTATGTAGTTCCAGAGGTGAGAAAGGAGTATTAATATTTTTATATAGTACTGCAGGTGAGAAAGGAGTATTTTTTATTTTAATATAGAACTGCAGGTGAGAAAGGAGTATTTATATTTTTATATAGAACTGCAGATGAGAAATTAGTATTTATATTTTTATGTAGTACCAGAGGTGAGAAAGGAGTATTAATATTTTTATATAGTACTACAGGTGAAAAAGGAGTATTTAAACTTTTATGTAGTACCAGAGGTGAGAAAGGAGTATTAATATTTTTATATAGTACTGCCGGTGAGAAAGGAGTATTTATATTTTAATATAGAACTGCAGATGAAAAAGTAGTATTTATATTTTTATGTAGTTCCAGAGGTGAGAAAGGAGTATTAATATTTTTATATAGTACTGCAGGTGAGAAAGGAGTATTTTTTATTTTAATATAGAACTGCAGGTGAGAAAGGAGTATTTATATTTTTATATAGAACTGCAGATGAGAAATTAGTATTTATATTTTTATGTAGTACCAGAGGTGAGAAAGGAGTATTAATATTTTTATATAGTACTACAGGTGAAAAAGGAGTATTTAAACTTTTATATAGAACTGCAGATGAGAAATTAGTATTTATATTTTTATGTAGTACCAGAGGTGAGAAAGGAGTATTAATATTTTTATATAGTACTACAGGTGAGAAAGGAGTATTTAAACTTTTATATAGAACTGCAGGTGAGAAAGGAGTACCTACTTATATTATACAGGTTGAATCAAAATTGGTGTTGGAGCCGTTAACTTGGGCTTCTACTTATCATACTTGTAACACGCTTCATAGTTAGTGGGCGTTGGTTTAAAAAGAAGTTCGTGAACAATTTAGTTTATTGGTATTATATAAAATAAGAGTAAAAGACCTGAAAACAACATAAAAATTAGAAAAATAACATACACTGAAATTTAAAACACAATTCACAAAATATAAACTAAAACTTCAAAATGTTTTTTTTATTATAAGATAAATATTTAATTTATTTTATTAAAAAATATGAAGGATGAATGGATCGGAAGAATTTTTGATTTTTTTTAATAATGATTCCAGATGGATGCGTGAAAAAGAAATAGATGGAATGAACAAAGGTTTGAATGAAAGAACAATGAAGAGCAGCGCACCGCGCTACAGTCTTAACAACTTTCTTTAAGGTGCCCGTAGTGACTTCGCAAAAAAATTTAAACCCTCCATACAAAAATACACAAAATTGGTCGTTTAGCTGATTGATTTGTATGAAGATTGAGATTTTTTGTTGCGTTTTAAACAGTCATAGAACAAAAGTCGTTCAGTATGATGAGTAGAAGCCCCAGTTAAAGGGACCTTCACCAATTCGCAGCCGTTATGTAGAATTTGCCGGTTTGCAAAACAGCGCGATGCTTTGCAAAACTCCCAATAATACTGATGACTTTTTCTTCTACGAAGCATTCTGCTAACTTTGGGTAGCAGAACACTTCACGAGGCTCTTTTACTGACTGTATATCCTATAATCAATTAAAGCTGAACGAACCTAATATCGCTCGCTACGCTCGCTCATTTACAAATTTTCACTCAGTAGTTTTTACATAAAAGGGCTGCCTCGTATAATGCTGCGTACTTTGTTCTAGCCGAATTACGCTCCGGCTGAACGTGATTTCGCTGCATAACAAAAAACCGCCGTATTACAATCCGGCGTTATACAGCGCACTGTTTTGCAAAACGGCGGATTCTACAATACGGCTTCCACGTATACATACGTTTAGTGCACAGAATAGAAGAATTCTATAGAACGCTGATACTGATTTTTTAGTACTAACACCGAGCGAGCCATTACACATACAGCACACTACAAACAGGTTGATGCTATTGGGTATTTTTTTTAGTAACCTCCCCCAAAAACAAAAAACAAACCTATAAAATCATTAAATAAAAGTAGACTTAAATCTGTATAACATAAGATTGAGTTTATGAAAATTAACAGAATGACAATAGTAAGGTGATACCAGGATATTAAAACTGCCTAGTTTAATTGATGAGCACTAAAAATTTAAAAAATAATGTGATTATTTAGAACTAAAGAAATAATATGTAATTTGTGCAATTCATTAAAAAACATTAATATTTCGAATTAAATTTCAGATCGTAAGATTAGAAGTAAAGTTATTCAATTGAAACTTACCGTGCAATATTTTTTCCAATGATGGTATCATTTTCATAGTGTTGTGGTTATAGTTAGGCATTTTTTGATATTGATAGATTATATTAAGAATGTGAGGTATGATAGGTTTTTTAATTACTACACCGATTGCTTCGAAAGTGACCACGGATTCGTGGTCAGAGACCTCAAGGACCTTCAGATATCGATTAGGTGTTTATTAAAATTTCATTCTCATAACCTTCATTTTACTATAACATATATTTTAACTACTGTAACATTATAATTATAAATTATATATAAAAAAATGTAAAACAGTATTCATGAGGCAGTGCAGAACATTTTATGAATTTCTTGTGTGGTGTAACCAGAAAGTCATCATCGCTGAAATGCTTTGAGTAAACAGTGCTTGATTTTGTAGGAAACAAATTGTTACGTTCTGTAGTTCTGATTTGCTTTTCCTTCAATTCGGGAAAATAAAAAAAAATCTCCTCGCACTAAATAACAAGTAACCAAAAATAAAAAATCATATTTTTATATAATTATTGATTTTCATTTAGGTTTTTCACTTACACATGGTAAGAAATTCCTTTCATTTATTAAATTTACTTTGCCAGTTGCATTTTTGAACCTGATATTGACCATTTAGGTAATTTTGACACCAAACACACGGAGCTCTGCCTGCCATGAAATTGTGCAATTTCTGCGCAGTACAATCATTTACGAATGAAGAAACATACCTCGTTGTGCATGAACCTAACTCGCTGCCACGCCTCCTTCAGCAATCTATCTGAGCGCGAATTTTTTTTCTATCTGTGGTTTAGTGCCACAGGTGAGAAAGAAGTACTTATATTACATAATATAGGCTATACTTTAAGTTCTTATTTATAGGAGACGTAGAACCTCTTCTTTTGTGCCGCTCTCACACTCGCGTATTTTTTTAAATAATATATACAATAGGAAACCCTTGACAGCATCTCACCTGATGGTAAGTGACGATGATGCCAAAGATGAAAGTATACTTGCCAAGATTCCCGAACGCAATGGGGAACTGACTATAATATTATAGCTTCATGTCGGAAAGCATTAGTTGAAACTAATGGATAGCGGCAAGATTTTGGTTATAATTGAAGTTATGGTAGTAGCTAGGCACGTAGGCTTAGGAAATGCCCTACCACCAATCAAATCGAGTCTTACAAAGTTACACGCCACCGGGAATCAAACCCGTCATCTCCTGATGTGAAGCGAATAGACTAACCATTACGCCATGGAGCGCCACATTTTCCCATATAAGGAAAACAACTTTTTAGATGGCACGGCAGACAATCCAAGGTAGAGCCACATAGATCTCCGGAAGAAACTTTATAAATAACTAATACCCGACAAACAAAGATAGCATCTTTATTTTCTGAGGAAATACTTTCGTGGTATTCATTCTATATTTTGACGTAAATTTGATGAAACGTCTCTTGGCTATGGCGAGGATATTTTACAAAAAGTTGCGTCACGAACATTACAATAATAAGTTGTTCGATAAATAAATTTCATTATTATTATTATTACGTGCTCCGTGGCGTAATGGTTAAATCCATTAGCTTCACATCAGGTGGTCCCGGGTCCCATTTCCGGCGGAGTCCAACTTTGTAGGACACGGTTTGGTTGGTAGAAGGGCATTTTCTAAGCCCAACTTGCTAGCTACCACCATCTTATTTAAGTCTTGCCGCCAAACAAAAATTTTAACAGCATAAATGTGTTCCGGTTTGAGAATAAGATACCTAGTTCCCCATTGCGTTGGGGAAACTTGGTAAGCCCGCTTCCATCTTCGGTATTATCGTCACTTACCATATTATCAGGTGAGATGATGCTAAGGGCTTAACAATTGTGATTATAAAAAATCTTTGAGCGAATTAGATCTCGAAAACTGGAAGAGAAACAGCAAAGTGAAACATATAGCCCTGTAGTTGGTTGTTCCGACTTGTTTATACAGGATACCCAAAAGTCGCTCATAAAATCAATATCATTTTTTTTCTATTTTAAATAGGTGTTTAGACACACTTTTAAACAGTAAAAAAAACTTATTGTCTTATTGCAAATAAGACCGCCTACTGTACACTATATTATAGTATCTCTACGTATTAGCTTTACGAAATTGTTTTTGGTGTACTATAAGTGTAAATAAATAAATGTCATGATTCAGATTACAGTCTCAAGTAATGGTATTTGTTTTAGAATCAACAACATAACCATATATCTTGGTCATTTACATAATCTATTATTTTATAATATCCTCTAGAGTCTATAGCACAAGCATTTCTTGACATGAGTCTTGAATATATTCTATGACAAACTAGTTACATTTTCTGGAATTTTATTGTAGAATCTTATACATTGCTCTACAAATGACTTTTTATCCTTACTTAGTCTCGAATAGGCTATATCTATTTTATTTACATTTCTTGAATTAAAATTATGCTTGTCACTGTTTTGGGAAATAAATGCAAATTCATCAAGACCTTCTTAGGGGGGGATCCTTATAAATATGTAGTTATTTGTGTAACAAGAGGACAAAGTAATGTTTTGTTTCGAGGGCGTTAGTTTTAATTCTGAGCTGAGCGAAGGATTCCATACGCATTCCGTTGTCCGATAATAAAACATTTTGGCCCCGTGTGACACATAATTTTACATCACAACTTATGAGAAAAAGAAATGAAAAGAAAGAAGAATGCACATGACTTTTTCCCCAGTACATTTTCATACAGAGAGGTGGCCCAAACAGCCAGCCACTATATTAAGATTACCTAAGTTTTCCCAGTACATTTTCATACATAGAGGTGGCCAAAACAGCCACTATATTAAGATTACCTAAATTTTCCCAGTACATTTTCATACAGAGAGGTGGTCCAATCAGCCACAATTTTTTTTTTAATCAAGAGAAGTAAGAAAACTACGAAGTGCAGTCATTAGGTACAAGGTGTCGTAGATCACAACATTCTGCAGACCCTCGGGAACTCGGCAGACTGATCAGACGAGAGCACACGGTAAATTGGCTAATTTTCCGTACAAAAAAATCACGCTATTATTTTGAGAAGTCTACTGAGTTCTCGAGGATCAGCAGAATGTTGTCATCTTCGACAAATTTGTAGGCACGAATCTTAACGTAAAGCACACCCTGGACACTTCATACAACGGGCCAGAAATGACATTTCAATAACTCGCAACACCCTGGACACTTCATACAACGGGCCAGAAATGGCATTTCAATAACTCGCCACACCCTGGACACTTCATACAACGGGCCAGAAATGACATTTCAATAACTCGCCACACCCTAAACACTTCATACAACGGGCCAGAAATGGCATTTTAATAACTCGCCACACCCTGGACACTTCACACAACGGGCCAGATGTGACATTTCAAAAAACGAATGACGGAAAAAAACAAAATGGCGGCGAAATCCTATACGTTCGACAACAAAACGGTAACCAATCTGCATCAATCTGGGTGACGAGGGGGTGGGGTCGCAATCTAGAGAGCGGCAGGGAGTGTCCATACTGTATGTTAGTACGAATATATATACTTTGACCAAAGTGAACCAATCTGAATCAATCTAGGAGACGAGGAGGTGAGGTTGGAATTTAGAGAGCGGCAGGGAGTGTCCATACTGTATGTTTGTACTAATATACTTTGCCTAAAGAGTGAACAACGTAGTTTTATTTCTTTTATTTTTTTAATCATGTCTCTTTTTTTTTAATCACCTCTCTGCATTAAAATGTAGTCAGAAAACTTAAATACTTTTATTTATGCTTGGTCAGAAATTAGGTTATTTTAAATACTTCCTATAACTACTTACCACTTATTCTCTTTGTACAAGCAAGAACAAAGAATAATATTTGACGTTGATTGTAGATGCACTAAGCAATCTCTACAAAGGAAGTCTCGGGCGTGTATGCAATTACGTGTTAAGAATAGCGTGACTGCAAAGGAAATCTCGGGCGCATAGGGTGAGGGACACACACGGAGCGCGCTTTGATAGCAGCATACAGTGTTAGCGTCTATGCGGAAAATTCTGGATTTATAATTGAAGCTAGTCAAACATCAGAACGAAGTTAGGTAAATAAATGTATGAGACAGAGTCAGTGAGACTGGTGTGCCTTCATTATATATACAGGGAGAAACTCACTTCGTTTCGTACCCGCTGAGTAACTCTGTTTATGCTAGATAATATTCTATCTAAAATAGAGATCGTTTTAAAATCTTAGCAAAAATAATTTTCAAGTTTACATACATAAGTCCTATATTGTTTTTTGGCGTGCAATAAAGTGTATTTACTTACTTAATTACTAACAAATTCGTAAAAAGCTTTTCTAGTATTTTATGTTAAAGAGACCTTGTGTCGATTCTAAAACGAACTCAATTTTTTGTTTACAGGATTAATTAAAGCCAAGGATGTTTCACCTACGTATCTATTGTTTTTTTTTACATTTAAACACAGACCGCTGAGGTTTCTGAACTGCTAGATTTCACTGTTCCCCGCTTCTTCCGACCTGAGCGTCTCGGTGTCTTCGAGTTCAGTTGCGTTGGCGTCGTAGCGGGTAGTAGTTGCGTCGGCAGAAGCAATCCTGATAAATAATTTTGATCAGAATTCCAATTGCGGTCTGTGTGACCTAACAGCGGACACTACGTAACATTTGCGTTTATTGCATTTAAACTTTTTTTAACGGCAATTTTTATTTACTATTTTAAAGATTTTTCATAAAAGTGATAAAATTTGGATTTTTTTTCATTTGTTAATAATTTGTAACTGAAAATTATTTTTGTATTGATTATTGGTGAAATTTGTAATTCATTAAGATTATTTTTTCAATCTTAAGTGAACTTTACTCAAAGTACGAGTCCAAAAAGTTGATGTAGACTTTTCGTACTATAAAGCTGAAATTTAGCACAGTTATACTTTGTAACGCAGTTGTGAAATTAAATCTATGTAAAAAATAGCATACCTACTTCCCTACAGGTCGAGTGGCGGTGACTTTTTCTATTCGCGTATCTCATGGTAATATTGAGGGTTAGTAAATGTAAATAATTATTTTTTTTACTACAAACAAACTTTTATTTATTGACAATGCATGGTTAGCTAAGTAAGTCTAAATCCAATATGGTGGACTCCCAAAGCTGGCAGACCAATTATTTTTTAAGATATGAGTATCAAATGAAAGGATTTGCTGAGAAGAATGCAAAATTTATACCTAGAAGCTTTTAAGTTTTTCAAAATGAGCTTATTTTAAGTCTCTTAAAAAAAATAGAATACATTTTTGGGGGGCTACACGTGAAACTAAACAACTTTAGGACTTCCTCTCTAAGTTTAATATATTGCGATTTTGTATTTTAATAAAAATTCCATAAGAGAATAAGTTTATTTCAAGAGAAGACGACCATCAGTGAAACACTCATTTGAATTCGTAAGACAACAACTGCGTTATACCATGCTACCTAATGCTACCTAATGCTATCTTGCAAAATTAATTCATTACGTAGGGTGCAGACCGACAATATTTGTATAATTATGATTTCAAGGATATTTCCGGTTATTTCTGACGCATCCACTTTGCTGCCACTATTGATTTTCGCGACTGCGAGTGCTATAAGCATTGTCAAATTTTTAAAGACATAAAATTGTTTTAAATTGGAAATATTTTGATTCTATTCAGTAAAAAGTAATTTAATAATAATTAACAACTAAATTCGTTTCGTAGTTGTCAATGTTTTTACTTTCGAGCAATCGATCGCAGCTAAAGCGCATCTCTAAAGTTTAATATAAGTAGTAATATTTTGATCCAAGCGTCGTCGTCGTGTAGGGGGACCGCTAAGCTGTTAAAATATTAGTCATCATATGAGCCGAGAATCTTCCACTGCTGGAAAAAGGTCTTCCACGACGACCAGTCCTGCGATGCCCGCATCCACCAGGTCGTCGGTCCACCGCGTGGGAGGCCTTCCTACGCTACGTTTTCCGGTGCGGTAAATATTAGTAATTAGTACTTTGTATGTTAAGTAAATCAGTTGTATTCTGTTTTCATTTCATTAACTTAGCAGTCCCGGCGACTCTTTAATCAAAATATTACTTCTTATATTGAACTTAAAGGACCAATACATATTATTCTATTTTTTAAATTTTTAAAGGTTTTAGACGGGGCTTTTTAAAATTTTTATTTTAAGTATTGTTTTATGCTTTTTAACTTTACATATTATTTGTAGACACGCTACAATCGGAAATCTTACTACACATTCACACAAATACGCCCAGAAATAATCGCGCAGTAAAAAAACGGCCAGAATAAAAATATTGATTTACTACAGATAATGCAGATGCCAGTGGATATGTGCTTGGACTATTCAACATTTTTATTCTGGGCGTTATTTTACCGCGTCATTTAAAATACAAATATTAACAGAGATCAAATACTTGCAAACGCAGCTATCAGAATGACCGAGCAGTCTATTAAAATCAAAAAAAAAATAAAGTGGGAGACTTTGTACCATTCCAAATACTAAAAGTACTCGACAACCACACATTCGAATCATTAAGCCTCCTTCCTCGCCAAAATAATACTCTGATAGCTCACGCAAATATAAAATCGGTATAGTTAACAAGTGTACGCCGTGATAGCGCAAAATAAAACAAAACAATAATGATTTTAAAATATGTGAACGGAACAATCATTGAGAAACCACTTGTCGAAAAATATCTCGAAAATAGCCCCTGAGTTCAACTATTGCTTTGGACCGGTTGCAAGTGTCAAAACCTTGTTTTTATCTTTTGGTTGAAATGTAAACAAAACATGAACCGGATAAGGCAGATTTTCCGAAATTGTAAAAAAGTTAAAACATTAGGGGGGGGTACCTATTCAAGAAACTTGTTGGTTTTTAGGTATTTGTTTTTGCTCTATCGAAAAATTGTTCACTAATACATATTATTTATGCGTTAAACTGAATCTGGTTGTGGTGAAAACTATAAAGTAAAGCAATCTTCTATTATTATATATATATTATCAGCTCATATACGTCCCCACCGAGGGGCTCGAGCCTACCCTGAATTAGGGTGATCGGGCCTTAGTCGACCACGCGGGCCCAGTGCGGGTTGGTCGACTTCACACACAACCTGCGAGTTTCTTTGCAGGCGTGTGCAGGTTTCCTCACGATGTTTTTCTTCACCGTAAGAGCGTCGGACAAACGTACATATGAAATCGAAATTGGAAAACACATTGGTACGTGGCAGGACTCGAACCACGGCCTCCCGGACAGGAGGTAGCGGCCGTAACCGTTGCGCCACCGACGCTCTAAAGCAATCTTCTATCTATCTAATATATAAAAATGAATCGCAAAATGTGTTGGTAAGCGCATAACTCGAGAACGGCTGGACCGATTTCGCTAATTCTTTTTTTGTCGAGTTCGTTATTGTCAGGAGTAGGTTTTTATGTAGGGTAGGGTAGGGTAGGGTAATGTAGTGTAGTTTAGGGTAGGGTAGTGTAGGGTAGGGTAGTGTAGGGTAGGGTAGGGTAGTGTAGGGTAGGGTAGGGTAGAGAAGTGTAGGGTAGGGTAGTGTAGTGTAGGGTAGGGTAGGGTAGTGTAGGGTAGGGTAGTGTAGTGTAGGGTAGGGTAGTGTAGGGTAGGGTAGTGTAGTGTAGTGTAGGGTAGGGTAGGGCAGTGTAATGTATCGCAAAATGTGTTGGTAAGCGCATAACTCGAGAACGGCTGGACCGATTTCGCTAATTCTTTTTTTGTCGAGTTCGTTATTGTCAGGAGTAGGTTTTTATGTAGGGTAGGGTAGGGTAGGGTAATGTAGTGTAGTTTAGGGTAGGGTAGTGTAGGGTAGAGTAGGGTAGTGTAGTGCAGGGTAGGGTAGGGTAGTGTAGGGTAGGGTAGGGTAGTGTAGTGTAGGGTAGGGTAGAGAAGTGTAGGGTAGGGTAGTGTAGTGTAGGGTAGGGTAGTGTAGAGTAGGGTAGTGTAGTGTAGTGTAGGGTAGGGTAGGGCAGTGTAATGTAATGTAAGGCGGTACGTAGTTCGCCGGGACAGCTAGTATACAATATAGTTATAGTCAAGCTCAAATTGACCTGAACGAAACAAAAACATTTTATTTTTTAATAGTAGCGCCCAATTATTTGCCTGAACCTATGATAAAAAAATAAAAGTCGGTTATTCTTAATTTGAAATAGATCAGTATCAAATCAGTTTCATACTCGTGTAGGTATGTTCTAAGGGTTCTTTATCCCAAGTTGTGGTGGCACCGGACCCTCTGTGCGATACCACCTGACCGGATTTTGGCCACAGTTTTGTAGCTATCCTTACTAATATTATAAATTAATTCTCTTTCCTAGGTCTGCTGGAAGAAATTTCTAATAGAAATAAGCTGTACCTTTTGTATGTTCTTATCTAGTTTAATGTTTGTTTGTCCCTATTTCTGTGTGCAATAAATTGTGAAATAAATAAATGTGAAAATGTGTTTGTTTGTTTGTTACCTTTTGGCGCTTCAACGCCTTGACCAATCTTAATGAAATTTGGCATGCAGGTAGCCTGTGTCACAAGGAAGGACATAGGCTACTTTTTATTCCGTGAAAATAGCATAGCCCGATGCAATTCCCGAGGGAACTGAAAAATACTCGATTGTTTTTTGGTTAATTAACATCCCAACGGAACAATGGATTGTGTGATTTTTTGCACAGAGATGGTTGAGGGGGTGGGAAATGACACGATTTACTAATAGGCATATCCTGACATAGTTCCCGAGGAATCTGGAGAAAATACATGTCCACCCTCTAAGTCAGTCACAAAAAAGATGTCCACGTGGGCGAAAGCTAGTTCCGAATCAGAATATATTTACAAATAAATCTCATGAATAAACAATAAGTCCAATTGGAAGTTGTAAAGTTACGTACCAGTAGGTATTACAAAGTTACTCAAGCCACCGGACCCGCACCGATGTTCTGTAACTTCCCCCCCCCCCCCCCCACTCGATCTGACCACCAGCCAACAACATACGTATACACGTGCCAAATTAGCTGCGGTTTGTTTACGTGTATGCGTTGTTTGATGTTGTGTGCGTTTCAAAAGCCTACGAGTAAATGGGCTCATTTACACGAGGCTGTTTTGTTGCGAGTTGCGAGTAACACACACACACACACCGACACTCACCTGGGCAGTGTGAATATATCAAAAGGAAGCACTTGCATTGCAAGTCTTGCAACGAACGATTTTTTATTTTTTAACATTTCGGCCACATGGCGCGCAGACGCGATGAAAATTAGGAAAAAATACGGTAATTTAAAAAACTAAAAAACCCGACTGCGTTTCTGTGTAATATGTAAATGAAAAACCCTAAAACAAGAAAGTCGTCATACCCGATTGCACTTAACTTAAGATAAATTGTAGCAGTCGGGACCCATTCTAGAAATGGAGGCTTAGTGAATTGAGAGCACATACCTATATTACATTGCAGATTACTCCAATATACTGACTACACGGCTGACTTTCTTTAATGGGTCCCGACTGCTACAATTTTTCTTAAGTTAAGTGCAATCGGGTATGACGACTTTCTTGTTTTAGGGTTTTTCATTTACATATTACACAGAAACGCAGTCGGGTTTTTTAGTTTTTTAAATTACCGTATTTTATTTTATTCATTTTTTAGTTTTATTATTGAATGAGTTTGTGTAGTAACCTATATACACATGACACATATTAAGATTACGCAGATTATTAACTTATCAGTTGATATAATAATATTATTATATTCTGCAGCCGTTCTGGCTGCAGAGCGTGTCAAACATTTGAATTTGGCGCGAAAAACCCGCCATTTTTTATTTTTTTTTATTTTGATATACCCAGTGTCACTCTCACAGTAAATACGAATCTAACGACACCTCTCAAGCCAAAATCCATCCAGCCGTTCAGGCTGCAGAGCGTGCCAAACAATTATACATACATACAAACATACATACATACATACTCTCGAAAAACATAACCCTCCTTCTGGCGCAGTCGGGTAAAAACTGAGTGTATTTGGGAACACAACCGTCTCCGTGGTATATTGTTTGTTGCATTAGCTTCACGTATGGAGGAGGCGGACTTGGTTCTCGGTGGAGTCTAACTTTTTAAGACACTGTCTGCTTGGGCATTTTCTAAGATTGCTGGCTATCTACCGCCATCTTACCTAAGTTTTGCTGTGTTAACAGCATTTGGTGTGTTCCGGTTTGAAAATAAGATAGCCAGTTCCCATTGCGTTGGAGAATCTTGGTAAGCCCGCTTCCATCTTCGTCATCATTGTAACTTACAATCAGGTGAGGTGATGCCAAGGGCTTCATCATTACAGCTCATATACGTCCCCACCGAGGGGCTCGAGCCTACCCTGAATCAGGGCGATTAGGCTAAGGGCCAAGGGCTTACCTATTATGAAAAAAAAAACAAAAGGAAAATGAAAACGAGGTTGTTCACCAACAAATGGACTTGTCAACTGAAGAACTCATCGTCCTACAAATTTAATACGATCGTAAAATCTATAAGCTGGTGGGTGCAGAGCATCCACTCCAGAAGTAAACCGGTAGCTGACTACGACCTTAGGTATGAGGGAGCGACAAGAGAGAGACAGGTCGCAATGACACAGCAGCGCCAGTTCGCATTTCGTTGCAACTTTGAACTGCCTCTCCTTCAGCCAAAGGTTGTAAAGTTCGTTGTTTGCGTCACCAATATCTGCTAGCCCTAGATTCTCTGCGTGAATGTTCGTAGTTGATGAAAATCGCCCCGTGTGAATGGTAACTACACGTGAAGCGTTTGTTATCACTGATAGGTATAGGTATACATAGTACAAATGCAAATGGAGGCAAGCTCTGACGCGTACACACCGCATTGCAAACATTTGTTGAGTTTTATGAGTTTATCGATGCTTCACGCACCATTTGACGTTGTTCAGTCATGCAGACTTAAAAAGTGGTCTTAGGCTGTTAGATGACCATGCCTGCATCATCATCAATCGGTATTCGATGGCAAAATCAGAACTCATGATTTCAGAACTGAGTAATGGGAACTTATTGCTAAGCCTACGCTGTCCACGTGTCTTTCTGTCTAACAGTCCATATGTCCGACTTTTAAAAAGCTGTAACTTTTAAACAGTTATAGGTAGCCGGTTGAAATTTTCACAGAATATGTGTTATTATAAGCGCAAGTGGAAATCGTTGAGGGAAGCTTTTGTCCAGCAGTGGACGTCTTTTGACTGATATAATCATGATGATGATGATGGTGATGATGATGATGATGATGATGATGTGTTATTATTTAGAATTTACAAACGAATTATGTAAGTGAAAAACAAGCATACAGGAATCGTGTTTTTTATAAGTTTTTTGTTATTCCTATATCATACAAACGGTAGTGCATACAAAAGTGAAACTTAGTGTGATTCAAGTACCCCTAAAGTAAAATAACAAATAATAAAAAACCAGCCAAGCGTGAGTTGTAATATCGCTAAGGAGTCCAGCCTGAATGAAAAAAAAAACCGCATTTTTTTATTGCTCGCTTTGATATTGATCTTTTGTTTGAAATAAATAGGTATCATTGTTGTACTCGTGTGGAGAGGTTTGTTTGTACGGAACCCTCGGTGCGTGAGTCCAACTCGCACTTGGCCAGTTTTTTTTATTATTATTATTAAAAATTTGAGTGCGTTTGGCTGCACCTCGCCTGATGGTAAGTGCCGATGCGCCCGGGGATGTAACACGCAAGCTCAAATAGTGCCTATTCATTCTTGACTTGAAGATTCCTAAATTATACGAATCGAGGAATACAGATGTCGGCAGGGAATTCCACTCTTTGGCCGTTCGCATAATGAACAAAGAAGCAAAACGCTTCTTGCGTAAAGGTGCAACATTAACGACAAAGGGGTGGAATCGCCCTCCGCGCCTAGTCGTCCGATGATGAAATAGAGAGGAGGGATTGAGGTCGTGAAGCTGCAGGTACACTCTTCGAAATGAATCCTGTAGAACACAGATAGAGAGGCAGATCTTTTGCAGCCTCCTCAGTCTTCAGAATGTATGCACATAACTGGACTCTGTGAAAGCATCTGCCCTGTCTACGTTTCATTAGAGGTCTTTAAAGAGTTTAATTATATCAAGATTAACTTTATACTTTTAATCCGCCTCCAAGGCGTAATGTTTAGTCCATTCGCTTCACACCAGGGGGTCGCGGATTCGATTCCCGGCGGGGTCAACTTGTAAGACTTGTTTGGTTGGTGGTCGGGCCCGCCTGGCTAGCTACCATCATCTTGTCTAAGTCTTTTCGCCAAAAATCAGTGTCAACAACATTGATATGGGCCGGCTTGAAGATAAAATAGCCAGTTCTCCATTGCGTTTGGGGAATCTTGGTAAGCCCGCTTCCATCTTCGACATCATCGTCACTAATATGAGATGATGCCAAGGGCTTACCAAATGTGAATAAAAAAAACACTTGATTAGATACTTACCTATTACATAGAAGAACCGACATTTCGGTTGTACCTGTCAAACAAAGTGTACAGAGGCCAGCACATCAAGCTATACACTCGTAGTGCGATTCAGATCCATACCCATTCGGCATAAGGACGGTACAAAGTCCAAAGTGTGTAGCTTGATGCGCGGTCCTGTGTACAATGAACTCGAAAAGCTCGCTCGATGCAACATTCTCAACTTTTACAGCCTTATTACTTAACGTCGCTTTGCAACCCCCAGCTTTAGGGGGATATAAAAGTCTCGTTCGAGGTTCGCTAGTGAAATATTACTTTGCGTAAGTATTTGTCATACTTTCGAAGGTCGCAACGCTTTGAGTTATACCAATCGCTTCAAAGTTGGTCGGTGCGAACCGATCCATCAAAACGCCGGCGTGGAATAGGCATATCATAATATGTATCATGAACGGCAGTTCTTGCCAACACCGTGATAGGGGTAGTACATACCAAACTTTCCCCAAATATTTATAACATGAGTTGCTAGGAAATTTATAGGATAATTTGTAGGACAATTTGTAGGATAATTTGTAGGACAATTTGTAGGACAATTTGTAGGATAATTTGTAGGACAATATGTAGGACAATTTGTAGGGTAATTTGTAGGTCAATTTGTAGGGTAATTTGTAGGAAAAGCTGTAGGATGATAAGCAGGATTATTTGTCGTCACTGACTCCTAGGCAACCAAAAAATCTGATCTAGATTAGTAAAGAATAATAAAAAAGTGACCAAGTGCGAGTCGGACTCGCCACTGAGGGTTCCGTACCAAAAACATTTGAATACGAATCCCTACAATTAACAATCTTATTGAAGAACAAACTTAACTTTATATTTAATAAATATTTTTCTCATACATTGATATACGTCACAGTCGATTCTCTAACTGCCAATGTAAGTTTGTTATCACAAAAAATACATATGGTGCTGATTTTGTGACATAACTACAAATTTAGAAATTTCGGATTTTTCCTTTATTTGTGCTGTGAGACATTGCTTCTTGCCAAATTTCATGATTATTGGTAAACGGAAGTGCCCTATAGGTTGTGATACTTGCTAGTACCAAATATGTAACATAAATGGCCGTAAAATATCAGTTTTTTTTATTAATTTCGCATAAAAGTTTTTTTTTTACAGTTTCCAGGGACCGTGTAGACCTAGTGACATTAATTTCAACTTGATATCTCCACGCGGTCTTAGACAAACGGTTTTGACAGACACACAGACTGCCAGGCAGACAAATGGACAATAAAGTAAGGGTTCCTATTATCCTTTTAAAGTACGAAACCCTAATAATCAATACGTCATTATTGATTATTAGGGTTTCGTACTATTTCCTTTTTTGTCGAGTTCGTTATTGTCAGGAGAAGGTTCTTATGTAGAGTAGGGTAGTGTAGTGTAGTGTAGTGTAGGGTAGGGTAGTGTAGTGTAGTGTAGGGTAGGGTAGGGTAGTGTAGGGTAGGGTAGTGTAGGGTAGTGTAGTGTAGGGTAGTGTAGTGTAGGGTAGTGTAGTGTAGGGTAGTGTAGGGTAGTGTAGTGTATTGTATGTAGGGTTGGGTAGGGTAGAGTATGGTAGGGTAGTGTAAGGTAGGGTAGTGTAGTGTAGGGTAGTGTAGAGTAGTGTAGGGTAGGGTAGGGTAGTGTAGGGTAGGGTAGTGTAGGGTAGGGTAGTGTAGGGTAGGGTAGTGTAGTGTAGGGTAGAGTAGTGTAGTTTGGGGTAGGAAAGTATAGGGTAGGGTAGTGTAGGGTAGGGTAGTGTAGGGTAGGGTTGGGTAATGTAGTGTAGGGTAGTGTAGTGTAGTGTAGTGTATGTAGGGTAGGGTAGGGTAATGTAGGGTAGTGTAGAGTAGGGTAGTGTAGAGTAGGGTAGTGTAGTGTAGGGTAGAGTAGTGTAGGGTAGGGTAGTGTAGGGTAGGGTAGTGTAGTGTAGGGTAGGGCAGTGTAATGTAATGTAAGGCGGAACGTAGTTCGCCGGGACAGCTAGTGCCTACTATTTTTATGCTTAGTTCAATATTTTTCAGAGTAAACATGGTATTATTTAGTAACTTTAGAAGTCTAGTATTACCATGAGGTAATCTAGCTAAGCTGAGAGTTTCCCTACGTGATATAATCAGAAATGAGGAGATCCGTAGGAGAATAAAAATAACCGAAATAGCTTACAGAATCGCTAAACTTAACTTAACAGTGGGTGGGGCACATAGCTCGTAGAACAGATGGCTCATGGGACAATAAATTTCTCGAGGAGCGACCGCGTAACGCCGGAAGACGTAGCGGAGGCAGGCCTCGCACTCTATGGATTGAAGACCTGGTGAAGGTCGCGGGAAACTGCTGGATTTGGGCATCGCAGGACTGGTCGTCGTGGCAATCCTTGGTGATGATTACTACACGGTAGGCACTAAAGCACTGAAATAACCTAAAAAACATCCTCATTTGGCAATCAAAAGCGCCATGTTTACCAATTTATCAAAGCTTCGAAGGTTGACGCGGTCTCTTAGTCCCATATACCTGACATGTTGGTTCATAACCCTTTGCTTTTTGTTTACTACCAATGATGACGTATGGATCCTAATCCATATATCATAAATTTCATTATTTACGTAATAGTCTCTAATTAGTAATGATAATATAAGACTTTCATGAAATGAAATGAAATATTTATTTATAACACTGGTTATACGTCAAAAATCAAGAGTAATAATAATAAAAATTACAATAGTGTATTAAAAATACCCTTCTTTTCCAAGTACGTTCCCGATAGAATTATTAAAGAAATCTTCGTAATTATAAAATAATTGCTCCTGGAGCCACTTTCTTAATTTATATTTAAAGGCAGATGTAGACGCTGCACTCTTAATAGATTCCGGCAAACGATTGTAGACGACGGGGCCGATCACGTGCGCCGATCTCTCTGATTTGGTAAAGCCTATGTGCTTCTACTTTAAGGGTTCCGTACATCTAAAGGACCACCTATCACTAAGCGTCCGCTGTCCGTCCATCTTTCATGAACCTTAATAAAAATAAATAAAAATTGAGTGTGTTTTTACATGCATTGTAACCTTTTTTTTCAAATATCAACAATCTATTTCTTTTTCTCAAAAGACTTGTATCCAGGCTGGTGAATAAACATTTTTTTTAAAGAAATAATTTCTGCTCTGCGAGTGAGTTTATACTGTTTGAATTCTTGCGAGCCAGCCACCGGTGTTAGCGTGCTAGGAGCGCCTTCTCATTCCTCTTGGAATTAAGGCCTTCGTCCAGTTTTTTTTCCAGATCTTCCAGAAGTATTAGGGAAATAGCGATGAGTTGGCCTTGCCCTGGTTTCGAAGTAGATCTACAGGTTTTCTTAAATTACAGGCTTCTTTTGAAATAGTAAAACGGCTGGAGCTCACACCTTCGAATTTCAAAGCCGACGTTAGTGCTGGAAGCCCTGCGAGATTGAAATTTTTCTAAAAAATCTTGGCGTTTTCTCCCACTGCTGAGTCTTTACCAGTGAAAATTTACCAAATAACCTAAAATTTATGTTTTTCTGATAAGTTGAGGTTATTAAGCAAACAACGTAGCCTTTGATTTGGCTTATTCTCCTCGTGTTTCCAGGCAAAATTCCACAGTCCAGCAGACTGTGGCGGAGGCCTTAATTAACATTTACACCTGAGAGCTCTTCGAGACTTGGGGGAGGGAGGTCGACGATATTGTTGAGTACCTTCAAAATGATTACAATTAGAAATACAATCTTCTAAGTCGCAGAAACGTACCTAGAAAGAAAGAAAGAAAGAAACAAATAAGTTTATTGGTTTCAGTAACACCACACCAAAATATATAATACGTACCTAATGTTTATAACGAAGCCTTCCTTTTGATCCTTCCTCTTTAATTTCTACAACGACCGATCCGCGCTGCCTGCATCCGGTGGCTTAATGCAAACTTCACTAGGTCATCGGTTGCACCGCGTGCTAGGCCTGGCTATGTTACTCTTCAGGTGCGTGGTCTCCACTTGAGAACTTTATACATAAGTAAGTCACGAAGTACTTGTTTTTGGATAGATTATATTTTCGAAATACTTTTAAAAAAGATAATCGAATTTTAAGATTACTATGAAAACGTTAAATCACTTTTATTTAGTGACATCACTATTTTTACTTTCGAGCGACGAAGGAGTGAAAAAAAAATTGAAGTTGAAGATGAACTTGATTGTCTTACACTAATAAAGTCTAAAAAAACAAAAAAATCCCTATATTGACTTTTAAGGGTAGCCACCATTGTAAAATATCACTTATACCTATCATGTTTTTTACTCAAAAATGACTAAAGATCAAGATAAAACTCGGTATTTTACTATAAATGTATATGGCCTACTGTACGCGGTAGTTCGTTCGTTGTTCCAAAAATCTAAATAAAGTACCTACCTATTTGTTAATTACTTTTTCTCAAAAATAGCTCTAACGTTTTTAATGAAACTTTGTAAATAACTAGGACTTAATGAGGCCTACTGTAATGGGCACTTTATTATTCCAGAAAAAATCTGAGCAAAGTAAGTACCTGCCACACAAACCCAAATTTTTTGTAATTTTTTCATTAAGTCTGACATTCCTAACTTTATTCTATGTTACTTTTTTTTTATTTTTTATTTATACAATTGATAAAAAGAATGTTACAAAAAATAATAATACTAATACATCAAAAACCTTTACAGGTTTATCCGTGTACTAGTTACTATCGTTGCTGACAAAATACACTTAAACTGAATTTTCTACCCTATGTTATTAAAAATCAAACAGATAAAAGAAATAAAGGAAAAGGAAACTAAGTGAGTGTGTTTATTTTTTACTACTAAGACGGTGAAGGCTACAATTGGTAGATTTTTATTATTTATTGTTTTACTTGAATAGTAGTACTATATCACACCAAGTTTTACGCTTGTATGTATTACTGCTTTTACGATAGAGCTAAATCAAATATACATGTAAAGACTTATAAAAAATGTGGGGTGTGGCTGTGTTATGGACACGGCCTTTTGTTGTACGTGAATACGAATAATTCTGGCACCATCGTTGATCCACTCGACCGCATTCAATAAAACATTGCCTACACTGCTTGACTCGGTCATATGGTGTTTCATTGGTACTATTGTTCGATTGCCTTTGAGATGCCCTTTCCAACTGTATACGATGTCTGTATATGGATTTGGCTTTTCTACGCGTATAGGCTGACATTATATATTTTTTTATATTTTAATTTGATTTTAACACCTTATTATATTCACAGTCACAATTTTACACTTATGTTTTTTTATATAACCTATAGATTTTGACGAGAGCTGACGATTGAAACTTGAACGAACGTCGTAGCTTCACCAAGTCGAAAGTTATACTAAATGGAAATCTCGACACGCAGCAGAATGGTGGCACGCGATGTGTTACAGTCCTTACTAACGTAATAAATTATTTGATTCTTTAGTTACCCAGTGGTGTAATTGAAATTTGGATGGAGATGGTAGATATGTAGCTGCAACGCCAAAATATATCCCCGATTTTGTTATCATTCCTTTTTTGGAATTGCGTCCCTAGGGAAGCAATTTTTAAAACGTATTCACGCCTAAACACGTTTTTGTACGCAGACCCCCCCAACTAATTAACTTTTTAACAATTTTTGTATTTGTTGTTATAGCAGCAGTAGAAATACACATTATGTGAAAAATTCAACTGTCTACCTTGTACGGTTCATTAAATACAGCCCGCTGACAGACGGACGGAAGGACGGACAGACGGATAGACAGCGGAGGCTTAGTAAATGGGGTCCCGTTGGTGACCCGTTGGGTGAATGGAACCCTAAAAAGCTTACATAGGTACGGGCAATTCTTTAACCCAAGTGAGCTTTTGGTGAAGTATACGCAACGAGCCTACAAGCGTGCAAAAGTAAAGCGCCATTAAGATGCTATTGAAACAGCCACGTTTTTGTAGTGCATCTGGTAAGCCCGCTTCCATCTTCGGCAACATCGTCACTTACCATCAGATGAAATCATGCCAAGGGCTAACCAATAAAAAAAAACAAAAAAAAATGTTCACGGAAGCACCTACAGATGATTTTAATACCATACTGCGAATCAAATACAGACTTCGGCAGTGGCGTCCTGAAGATGATCTCTGACCGAATGGATTGTACCATCCATAAATTCTTTAGCTTTATAAATTAATTAAACAAGTTAAAAGTTTTGTAACTCCGACCCATTTTTTTTTACTTTTAACTTGTTTTATTAATTTATGTAGCCAAGGATACCTGGAAGATTACCTTTCCTTAAAATAATTTAAGGATGCCTCATTTGTTAAAATTAATTTAAAGTTTTAAGCTGCTCGAGGTAATAAACCGAACATACACACATACAACCCTATAAGACTTTGTCGTATTCGGGTAATTAGAGCATAATATTAAGAGGGACATCTACTAATGAGACTGAACAAGTAACTTAAAGCTAAAAATAAAAGTTTAAAAAACTAAAAACCGACTTCAAAATTAAATTCACTCAAAAGTATGAAATAATATTATTATACTTACTTTATACCAGCACACAGTTACTTACGTATCTAATGTTTTAGTTTCGATGGTTTGCTGATACCGACCTCAAAAAAAAATTAAGCCCCTAATTTAATTCGTAGCCACCTTTGATTTTGTTATTGTTGGTAAATTTTGTTTCATCATCATCATATCAAATGTGAAAATCATTTAATGTTGTGTATTTAAGTATTAATAATATTATTTCATACTTTTGAGTGAATTTCATTTTGAAGGAGGTTTTTTGTTTTGTTAAACTTTTATTTTTATTTTCTTTATTTTTGTGATAATTTTATCTATCTAACAACGTTAAACCTAATCATCTACTCACCAATAGGAATTATCAAATCATAATACATGTGTTTCAGTAACACATACACAAAGTCCTGTGGCTTCCACCATCAGCTTATCTGAATAACCTGAAATAATACAACCTATCTATCTATGCATACCAACATATATATCTATGTATAATATTGAAAGAATTTTCCTCCAACTCCTAACCGTTAAGGAGTTGTACCCTACTTCATCAGCGTAACGGTGCTCTTTTTTGACATGACAAAGGCTTTTGACCTTGTAAACCATGAAATTCTCCTGCATAAACTGGAAAAATATAGAGCTCGAGGACCGGCCTTATCATGGTTCACATCATATCTACTTGACAGACAACAATGTGTTGTTTTAAGTAAAATTAACCAAAAAGATAATCTTGTTGACTACTATCCCGATTGCATTATTAATAACTCCGGTGTGCCGCAAGGGAGCGTTCTAGGCCCTCAATTATTCCTGCTCTACATAAATGACTTGCCAGATGTTACAACTAATGAAATAAAAAACAATAATAAAGATTTTTTGAATTTTTTGAACTTATCAACATGAGATGATGACTAATAGATGCAAGTATATTAATAGCTTTAGAAAACATCTGAATCACGTAATAAGTGCCTACGTAATGAGCAATTTGAGGGTTGCTCTCGATTTCCCTGGGATCCCATCATCAGATCCTGACTTGGTGAGAATGGGACCCCCTCGGGAATATACTCTTTCGAATAAATTTTTTTTTTGAAAATCAGTCCACAATTGACGGAAAAATTGGTGAACATACATTAAAAAGAAATATACAGTTGAACATAGAACCTCCTCCTTTTTTGAAGTCGTTTAAAAACCGTAAATAATTTTTAACAAAAAAAAAACGACTTTAATTGGAAACTAAGGTTTCCCTTGATTTTTCTGGGATGCCATCATCAGATCCTTATTTTCCTTATCATGGTACCATTCTTGGGATATATCCTTTCTAACAAAAAAAGAATCATCAAAATCACACAAAAACAAATACATAAAAAAAATACATACGGTCGAATTGAGAAACCTCTTATTTTTTTTTGAAGTCAGTTAAAAATGGACTTCCCATAAAAAGGTATGGCTAATCAGCTAATCAATTAGTATGATGGGTCCTATTTTTGGCGATTCTGAAAAAAATTTCAGTTTCTTGAGAAGAGAATCTATGAGTAGAACTCTCTATAACTTAAAAATCGCAACATACCAAGAGCCTTTTACGAAATGCTCGTCTTGTAGTGAATAACGTAGTACTATTTATCTTCATAACAAATCCCAGACACCCCAGCCGCCAGCCGCCAACCGCCAGCCGCCAGCCGCCGGCCGCCAGCCCCAAGTGCTGGGTTGTGCTTCCTAATTTCAAAGCGCATTCATCTACGTGAATCAACACTAGCTCTTTATTTTCATAGACCCTCCACGGTCTATTTCATGGAGGAGGAAATATTTTTTTACCCAAAAATGGAAGGTACCTAATATTTTTCGGGTGTATAAATGTATACTATACGTATGTTGATGTGTTGAAGATAAGATAGCCAGTTCTCCATTGCATTGAGGAATCTTGGTAAGCCCGCTTCCATCTTCGGCATCATTGTCACTTACTATTAGATGAGATGATGCCAAAGGCTTACCAATTGTGAATAAATAAATAAAATGTATATGTGTATGTTGTATGTCTGTTTATTTGGCTAAGCCTGTAGCCTAAACGGCTTGATGAATTTTGAATTGCGAGGCGTCGTTAGATTCATCTTAATCCTGTAACTGACACAGAATACATTTTTATCCAGCTGCCTTAAAAATGGGGTAATGTTTTTATGCAGCCGGGTTTTTTTTTTATTTGACCGTGCTAACGCGAAGCGCGATCTAAGCGTCTCCGTTTCAGCTTGGACAAAAGTGCTTTCGTATGTCCGGTGAATGTCTGGATGTCCGGCTGTTCTACACTACAGGTAACATTTCTCAACAGATTCTCGTGAAATTTTGTTAGCGGGTTTGAATGTAAAGATTTTTTTGTCGATTCAGTTTTAGGATTTTTTTTAATGGTGTAGCTTTGGGAGTTGACAATGTAAAAAATACCACATTTCAGTTATTTCGAAAAACTCACGAGGTCTACAGTTCACAGAGCCACTAGTTTAATAAAAACTCACGAGGTCTACAGTTCACAGAGCCACTAGTTTAATAAAAACTCACGAGGTCTACAGTTCACAGAGCCACTAGTTTAATAAAAACTCACGAGGTCTACAGTTCACAGAGCCACTAGTTTAATAAAAACTCACGAGGTCTACAGTTCACAGAGCCACTAGTTTAATAAATAGGTAAGCAATTAGTTATGCTCATTTTGTAGTCTATATAAACTATTAAAATGATAATAGTTAACAATTGTGTCATTGATAAATGAAATATATATTTTTTAAAGGCATAATAAACATTCGGTCCGCAAAATAACTACTTGAGCGGCAAGATTTCATGATTGAGCGGCAGAAAAACATGTCTATAAGCAGCAACTCAACACTGTAGGAAGAGTGTGGTACGGGGAGTTCTAAATGGAAGCGGGAGCGAGCGAAGCGAGCTCGAACTTGCGGAGCACCCCGACTCGGATCCGTTAGGTTAGGTATGAGAACACAGAAGTAGGAGCCCCGAAGGGGCTCCGTCGACCACTCAACACTGCAGGAAGAGTGTAGTACGGGGATGTTTAAAATAATTACAGCCATCCAGAATGACATAAATTGCTGATTGATTTTGAAATGTTTGCTGACCATGAGTTGCTGACCAATTAGCTATTTCTGCTGACCGATTAGCTATTTCTGCTGACCGATTATATTTTTCTGCTCACAGAAATAACAATACTATGCTAACCATTTAATTGACACCCTTGATAAATTATGTTCATATTCTTCTAGTATATGCTTATACACCACGGACACTGCATACAACGGTCTTGAAATGACATTTCTAAAAAAAAATACGGAGCAAACAAATACAGCGGCGAAATCTTATACGTTCGAGAACCAAACTGTAACCAATCTGTATCAATCTGGGTGACGAGAGGGTGAGGTCGGAATTTAGAGAGCGGCAGGAAGTATCCATACTGTATGTTTGTACTAATATATATTCTTTGACTTAACCCTTCACATAATCCAAAGTATATATACTCGTATTAATACTAACATCTTTAGGGGTCGCCAGGAGGCTCGCGTTTTCATACAAAACGTAGTTCAATTTCATTATAAGAAGATCCTCTCAAAAATATGCTAGATTTTACTTCATATTCTGTATGTGCGCAAAGATAATGTTAACATATTTAATAATAAAAGACATACATGATATTTTGTGTTAGGACATCCTTTTAAGTTAATAAAAACACTTGTGACCAGAGATTTGTTGTATTTACTCGTAACATATATCTGCTTGTGACAGGATGCCCAGTTCTTTCGTACCTTAAAGTACACAATATACGAAACAAACAAAATAAACAGAAGTATATGTACAGGGTGTAACAAAATTGGTGTAGGTCCCGTTAACTGGGGGTTCTACTCGTCATACTGAACAACTTTCTCCAAGGAACCCATAGTCAATTCTCAAAAAAATTTGGACCCTCCATACCATCTGCGAAGAAACTCCGCTAAGGTTGTGTGTGAAGTTGACCAACCTGCACTGGGCCAGCGTAGCCGATCGCCCTAATTCAGGGTTTTTTCAGTTGCCTCAGGGTAGGCTCGAGCCCCTCGGTGGGGACGTATATATGAGCTGATGTGATGATACTAAAATGCACAAATTTGTATGAAGAGCAAATAAAACGAGCGAGACCTACAGTACTCGCATATGAAGTGTAACATGTGACAAAATACTTCACACTAGGCGGCATGGCTATGACAACCTTAGTTTTCGAGAATTAGAAAACGTTCGCATTTCCTGTTACACATTTCCGTCCCATTTCACGAAATCACTCCCACAGTGCGCGAGTCCGACTTGCACTTGGTCGGTTCGCGACTTCCTGTTACACATTTCCGTCCCATGTTACACATTTCCGTCCCATTTCATGAAATCACTCCCACAAATTGCAGGAAAGCGAGAGCAAAGATGTTACACATAAAAAGTTTTTTACGTTTTCAGCAAAGTCTTAGAACAAAAGTTGTTCAGTATGATTCAGGGGTTTCTACTTGAAGCCCCAGTTAACGGGACCTACACCAATTTGGTTACAACCTGTATATGTACTTCTGTTTATTTTGATAAATAGAGTTTTTTTTTTTGCTTTTGCGCTGTTGTTTCTAAACTGAACTTGTTTCGTAAACTAACATTTCGGCTTCGTGAACCCTTGTTACCCGTTTTTGTGTTCGTAACGAACTGTATGGTTTAGTGTCATACTGTACCTTCTGTTGTAGAGGCCAGCTCGTGCCCTATCACGTTCCCATCTGGCAGTAACGATGATGATTCTGACGACAGTGCCCTGTTTATCTCACCGTGTCACTCGCATTGTGTACAGTTCACGGGACATTACGACACAACACAGACAGACACATTTTTTATGGCGGCAACTGTAAATCACACTTCATAAAACAATGGTTACGATTTAAACTCAGTGTGTGTTTTTCTAAAATTACCTAGCTGTTGAAATCCTTACTAATATTATAAATGTGAAACTGTGTTTGTTTATTTGTTTGTTTATTACCTTTTCACGCTTAAACGCCTTGACCAATCTTTATGAAATTTGGCTACCTGGCCTGCCTCATGGGGAAGGACATAGGCTACTTTTTATCCCGGGAAAATAGCATAATCTGATGCAGTTCCTGAGGAAATTACAAAAATACTCGATTGTTGTGATTTTTTGCACAGAGATGGTTGAGTAGGAGTGAAACGACATAATTTTCTAATCACTCATAAAGACAGTCATAAAAACGATGTCCACGCGGGCGAAGCCGCGGGAAAAATATAATACTGAATATTATCCTTACTAATATTGTAAATGTGAAAATGTTTTTGTTTATATGTTTGTTTGTTAACTTTTTACGCTTGTACATCTCGACCCATCTTGACGAAATTTTGCATGCAGGTAGCCTGTGTCACGAGGAAGAATATAGGCTACTTTTTATCCCGTAAAAATATTGTAATCTGATGCAGTTCTTGAGGGAACTGAAAAAACTACTCTTTTTTGTTTCATTTCTTTAACATCGCAACGAAACAATAGATTGTTGTGATTTTTTGCACATAGATGGTTGAGGGCATGGTAAATGACATAATTAACTAATAAGCATATATTGACACAGTTCCTGAGAGATCTGGGAAAAAGTATATTCCACGCTCGCGCACATCGGCGTCTCAACAGAGTAACGGATTAAAGTGATTTTTTGTATAGAATTAGTTGAGGGGGTGGGAAGTGACACAGACTGCTAATCAAAATAGCCCGATATAGTTACTGAGCTTTAGTTTCTGTTATCTGTGTTACTGAGGAATCTGAAGAAAAGCCATGTCCACGCTCGCGAGCCGCTTCCGGCTCGCGCAACAATCAAAAGCAGTCATAAAACGATGTCCACGCGGGCGAAGCCCCTAGCAACAGCTAAAGTTTCAATCACCTTAATTTACTGATCCTTGGTTTAAGTCATATTTTTACAAAATATGGAAAGTGTATAGTATCGCAACTTATTTTATTCTATCTCTGTTCTCCAATACCCAAAGGTTGTCTAAAAGAAATTTCTACCTAGCAAAAAGGCCGCGTATTGTATAATGTTTCTTCTACATTATTTTCTTTATTTCTTATCTTTGTCATCATCATATCAGCAAAAGGCGGTCACTGCTGGATAAAGACCTCCTCCAAAGTTTTTCAAAACGACCGGTTCTGCGCTGCCCCCTTCCAGCGGCTTCCCGCGACTTTCACAAGGTCGTCGGTCCGCTGAGTGGGTGGCCTGCCGATGCTGTGTCTTCCGGTGCCTAGTGTCCGCTCGAGAACTTTACTGTCGAAACGGACATCTGTTCTACTTGCCTTCTTTATTTTTGATGTTGTTCCTAATGCAATAAACAAACAATAATAAATAATATTGAATTTGCAGTCTGACATAAGTGTTAATCTTAGGTATTCCCCCCGCATTGCTATTAAAAAGAAAAAAAGAAAGTAAGTAAAAGCTTATAAAGTAACAGCTATACTTAACTTTATTTATAGTTCGTTATCATTACTTATTACAAACACATTTTACTGATTCACAACTCTGTAGATAAGTGGCAGTGCGCGGGGAACATAGCTCGTAGAACACATGGCCGTTGGGGTAGTAAAGTTCTCGAGGGGTTGTCGTGCACCACAAGAAGTAGCGTAGGCAGGCCTCCCATCCGGTGGAACGACGACATGGTGAAGGAATCCGCTGGATGCGGAAAGCGCAGAAGCGGGTTTGTTGGAGGCCCTTGTCCAGCAGTGGACGTCTTTCGGTTAATAATGATGATTACACCGTAAGCATGGTAATCATGACGACACGTCAAAAAGTTTTTAAGTGGATACTTCTTAGTTCGGGGTGTGGTAAAGGCACCCAGTTCAGAATTTGGTACGTCACATCCGGAAAACCTAACCACTCCGGGACTGCTGACAGAAGTGAAAACTTTTTACATTTTTATAAATTTTGACCCTGCGAATGTTCCTGACAAGGTGGCGGTTACACGGTCACAGTGCCGCGAGTTCAATCAAACATCTCATAAAAACCCATCTCAAAAATTGCCTATAAGTTTTCACCATGCGAGTGTTCCTGGTACTGTGTCGGTTACAGTGTCGCGAGTCCAATGGTTTTTTCCCATCTTAAAAAATGCCCAACGCGCTTAAAGAAGTTTTTACTTCAAAAACTTTTTTAACGAAAAAAAAAAAGATTTGTGATTATAGATTACCAGCTGTCCCGGCGGACTTCGTACCACCTTACACTACACTACACTATACTACGCTACACTACACTACACTATACTACACTACCACTAACACTACCACTACCACTACCACTACACTACTTTTTGTAGATATTTCAGAAATTTTTAGGTTATTTTTACACTTAGGTTACATTATTGGAGTTTAAGTAAGGATCCCTAATTTTAAAAAAAATATTATATATACCCTATAGCAACCGCGGATAGTGTAGCTTCCCAACGGTGAAAGAATTTTTCAAATCGGTCCAGTAGTTTCGGAGCCTATTCAAAACAAACAATAAAACAATCTAATCTTTCCTCTTTATAATATAAGTATTGATATAACATAGATTACGTTTTTTTAATCAATCGTGATTTGCCATTTGTTATTCATGTTATGCTAATGTTCAGCTGATCGATATAATAAAGCTTTTGAAAACCTCGTAATTAAATGCGCTGCCATGAATTCCTTCGTGTGAATTGATTTACGATTAGTATACTAGCTTTTGCCAGCGGCTCCGCCCACGTGGACATCGTTTTTATGACTGTCTTTAAGTGTGAGTGGACATGTGTTTTCCCCAGATCCCTCACAAACTATATAGCCAAATTTCAAGTTTATAAGTTACCTGGAAGTCGTCTACATATTTTGCTGAATAGTGGTGATACGGAACCCTTGGTGCACGAGTAGGACTCACACTTGGCTGTTTTTCGATTCTTTGTATACGTCCAATAAGCAACCTCGATGACAAATTCCAAGTTTATAAGTTACCTGGAAGTCGTCTACATATTTTGCTGAATAGTGGTGATACGGAACCCTTGGTGCACGAGTAGGACTCACACTTGGCTGTTTTTCGATTCTTTGTATACGTCCAATAAGCAACCTCGATGACAAATTCCAAGTTTATAAGTTACCTGGAAGTAGTCTACATATTTTGCTGAATAGTGGCGATACGGAACCCTTGGTGCGCGAGTACAACTCACACTTGGCCGTTTTTTTGGAAATTTTCCTTTATATACGTCCAATATCAATATTGATGCCAAATTTCAAGTTTATAAGTTACCTGGAAGTGGTCAATATATTTTTCTGAGTAAATGTGATACGGAGCCCACAGTGCGCGAGTACGACTCACACTTAACCATTTTTCGAATTTTCCTTTAATATGCGTCTAGTAGTAAATTTCAAGTTTCTAAGTCATCTGGAAGTGGCCTACATAATATTACTTAGATACACGACATTAACCAACAATGACGAGATAAAAGGTGGGTACGAATTAAATTAGGGGCTAAATTTTTTTTTGAGCTCGGTGTCAGCAATGCCATAAGTAAAATGTGAGTAGCTGTGTGCTGGTACCGACCTCAAAAATAAATTTAGGCCCCTTATTTAATTCGTACCCACCTTTGATTTCGTTATTGTTGGTTAATGTCATGTATATAAGTATAATAATATTATTTCGTACTTTTGAGTGGATTTCATTTTGAAGTCTGTTTTTAAACTTTTATTTTTTGATGAGTAGTGGTGATACGGAACCCTTGGTGTGCGAGTAAGACTTACACTTGGCCGTTTTTTGAATTTTTCTTTGTATATGTGCAATTACCTTCATCGGTGCCAAATTTTAAATTTCTAAGTCACCTGGAAGTGATCTTTAATTTTGATGAGTCAGTGAGTGAGTCATAAAAATAGTAATTTTCGGACGTCAATATCTCAGAAATGGTAAAAGAAATATTTATAAAAAATAAGGATTCTAGATGATCGAGGGGGTCTTACTAGACACACAAAATCGCAAGTGTGTAGGTCAAATAGATTTTAAGTTACAGGTAGGTCGAAAGTGGCTCGAAATGGTTCGTATCTATATAATATAATAAAACTGTAACGGGGCCGTGTCTGTACATGAAATATTTTTGGAAAATAATAACTGTGGTGGACATTACTAACGATACAGAGGCCAAAACAACAACTTTTGGATTTTTTGTCTGTCTGTCTGTCTGTCTGTATGTTCGCGCATCACGCAAAAACTACCAGGCCGATTTTGATGAAATTTTGTATGGTGGTTCCTTATAGCCCGGGTTAACATATAGGATACTTTTTATCCCAGAAAATTCAAGAGTTCCCGTGGGAAAATCAAAAGTATTCATTTATAGAATGGCTCACCACGCAAATGTGGCTTGACCTATTACAATCAAATTTTACACGTTGATACCCTTATCGCGAACTAAAACTGGGACATTGTGAATCCCAAAAAAATTAGGGTTCCTACAGGAATGCAAAAAATTGTATCTTTAAAATGACTCAACGTAACAATATGAAACCTTTACATTGGGATGGGGTGTTTTGACCATCATTGTATAGTCGGGTATTCTTTATCCCGCAAAACTAAAGAGGTCCCGTGGGAAATTATCTATCGATACTTACAATAATAACAATAGAGTACTTTTTCTATATATTAGCTACACATACCAAACATTATAATCATAGCAGCAGAATGTCAATAGATGGCACTGCAGGGATAATAAAACGCGCTTAAGTTGTATTAAAACATTAAAATATTATTTCATACTTTTGAGTGGATTTCTTTTATGTATTTTTCAGCATACGCTACTTTAAACTCTGGAACTATGGTACGTAGCGATGTGTTTCATAGACGAACAGAGAGGTATATTTTTACAGATTCCAATCGTGTAAAAAAATAAAAACACATAAATCGAGTTTAGCATCTTTTAACAGGAGGCACAGATACGGGAACTCTTCTGACGGCGACTATTTGCGTGTGGCAGTTGCTCTCCGCCTGCAATATCAATATCTGTGAACCTCATCAATGTATTTGTGGGTCCACGGTGGAGGCAATTGGCCATCACTCACTTAGTTGCAGTCGTGTTTGTGAAGATTCCCACGTCACCAATTCCTTAATGACCTCACTCGGAGGGCACTGGTCTCGGCCTGATGGAATATTCCATCTTTGATGCATCCGCCGGCCGGGCTTTAGTCGATCTGATGGCAAAAGGCTGGAGGGTTTAAACAGGTGCTATGGCAGAGACGAACGTGTCTGCTTTGGGAAGCCACTTTTTCTGCCTCACTGTACGGTACTGCTGCTCAATTTTCGGCGAGAAAGAAGCATAATAAGTACTCGGTCTAGGAGGCAAATTACTGCTTTGTGCCGCTGGTCTGTGAGACAACCGGCTGCTGAACCCTCAGAGGCCTTTGCCTTCACAAAGGAGGTTGGCCTTCGCCTTCGAGAGAGGAGATGTGACGTGAGGTCCTACCTGCTGCTAAGGTTGTCTATTGCCATCCAGCGCGGCAACGAGAAGTGCGTCTTGGGCTCCTTTGGAGCTGATACGACTCGAGTATTTGACCCATATTAATATTGTTAGGAAATTTTATTACTAGATTGATACCTATAATGATTTGAATTAGTTTTTTTAATAATGTAGGTACCTATATATGTTATTTCATCATATCAGTTTATATACGTCCCCACCAAGGGGCTCAACCTGCCCTGAGTTAGGGCTATCTGGCCTTAGACGATCACGCAGGCCCATTGCGGATTGATTGACTTCACACATAAGCTTCGAATTTCTTCGAAGGCGTGTGCAGGTTTCCTCACGATGTTTTTCTCACCGTAAGAGCGTCGGATAAACGTACATACCAGTATGAAATCGATATTCGTATAGATATTGATAAGTGGCAGGATTCGAACCACGGCCTTCCGGACAGGAGGTAGTGGCCTTAACCGTTTTGCCACTGACGCTCTATATTTTATTAAAGATTTACAAATCCTTACTTAATATTAAAAATGTGAAAATGTGTTTGTTTGTTTGTTACCTATTCACACTTCAACACCTCTATCAATCTTGATGAAATGTGGCATGCAGGCAGCCTGTATCACTGGGAATGAAATAGTCAACCTTTTATCTGTGGAAATAGGCTATTTGACTACTACTGGTTAATAGTCTTTTATTATTTGTTATTGCATAAAATGCAAACCATTTTAATATTTCCTGGAGATCTGTCGTATATACGGAGTAAATCAATGTTAAAGTTTGAATTAAAAAATTACGCGCCAAAACGCAATTTTCGCTATGGCGCCTGTTGCTCTGACAGATGACGTCACACATAAGTAAACAACAAACTGCTGTAATAGTGAAAGCACGCACTGAAACTAATGTTTACTTCTGTGTGACGTCATCAGAGTTGTAACCAACCGCAGAGCGTTTTCAAACACGTGATCAAACCACAAAAAAATTAAATTTCATTTATGTTTTTTATACAGAAAATGAATTTATTTTCTTCAGAACATTAATAAAATTTGCTGTTTACATTACATTTTATTAGGATGACAACAAATTGTTACATATTTTAAACATAGTCAAAATGCCTATTATCATAGCCCGATACAGTTCCTGAGGAAACTAAAACAATACTCTTTGTTCGTTTTATATAAAATCGTAACGAAAAGATAGATTGGTGTGATTTTTAGCACAGAGATGAGGTGGAAAATGATATAATTTACTAATAAGTATATCCTGACATAGTTCCCGAGGGATCTGGGGAGCAACGGATTAAAGTGATTTTTTATATAGAATTTGTGGAGGGGGTGGGAAGAGACAAAGACTGCTAATCTTAATAGCCCGATACAGTTCCTGAGGTACCTGGAGAAAACTCATGTCCACGCTTGCGAGCTGATTGCGGCTCGCGCACTACTCACCCTCAAAAAGAGTCATAAAAGCTATGTCCACGTGGGCGAAGCCGCGGGCAAAAGCTAGTAATATAATATAACCTTTTTTTTTTAAGTGCGTCTCTAATTAAGTACCTAGTATAATTATAGGGGCTTTTCTGTTTCATATAAACATTCGCACTGCTAAATACAGAAATGTGAAAAAACATTTATAAAATACTCTTGCAGAGAATTAAATATAACAATTCAAAGAAGACAGATTAAAGTTTATTTTTGTTGGACCAACCTTTTTTTTAATCTACATTTTATGATAGGATGTGTTTAAAACGTTTTGAATAGGTAGGTACGTTCAGATGGTGGGCACTGATGGTATAAAGCACTTATAAAGAATTCATTTCCTGGAATTGCGTATAAACACAGTTAAAATGTAAAGTTAATTTTCCAGTTCATGTTTCAATTCGTCTGGCAATTTCACATTTTTTGTAGCAACACGGCCGTTTCAGGTTTCAGCTGTTATTCGGGTGAATGGTCCCGCTGGGGCTGGCTGGGGCTGGCTGGTGCGACGCACAACGCACGGAGTTGTATAAAGGCTGTATAACATTGATAGGTATATGTATGTCAGTCTCCAGTTAGGTTAGATGTAGATTATGGTAGGTACGCAAACCCTGACGCAAAAAGAGGAGGGTTATAAGTTCTAAGCCATAAAGTCTGTCAGTATGTGTGTATATGTATACATATCATTGTATTACCGATTTCAATGCGGTTTTTTTACTTGAAAGCTGAATACCGAGATGGTTCTTAGCCATGTTTAATAGAAATCCCTTAGAAATCCATTCAGCACGTTCATAGAAATGGTTAACCTGGCCTCTTAAATGGTCAGAGACAAAGGAGTGGTACTTAAGCTTAAATAATGTACATCCTGGGCATATTTTAGGTACAATTAAAAAATCAAAATGGCGGAAAAAAAAAGGCCGCCCAAAGTGAAGTTGCTACTTTTTCACTGAAATTGGGTCAGGGGTTTTTATTATCCAAAAAACTTGATTATAAGAACTATAATGTAGTATGACGGTATTGAGTTACATATCGATGTTTGTAATTAGTTTCCGATTTACTAATATAAAACGGAAAAAATAAGAGCAGTTTCAGCCTTTGTTTAGTTATGTTTCTATTTACTACGATGAAAACTAATTACAAACATCAATATGTGTCTACTGAATATGTTTGCAAAGTTTGGATTCAACCTAGCATGTAGTTTTTATATTGAAGCGGAACTACGTTTGTATGGAAACTCGAGACTCCTGGGGACCCTTAAGCTTTAAGGGTGAGAATGTCTTTATGGCTTCTTTATGCTACAGTCACTGCTTTTCTTTGTCCGTTGATCCTTCTAGGGACTGGTCTCGTATTACGAACATTCAAACGTTCACATTGAAAGCATGCAGGATAGGATTGTTCGGCAGTATTGGCTCGTCCCGAGCAAAGACCCGATTGTCGTTTGACAAGGGGATTCCCCTGAGCTTAGCAGTATTGTGTGGTGTGCGTGAAATGAAAGATTGGACCAAGACGGGCACAAAAGTAAAACAGCATATCGTATCCGAATGACAACCGTTATATATAGGGTGACTTTTAATTAGTTCTTGATAGCAAAGGATATGAATGTACTCGTGATTACAAACAACTTTCCCAAAGAAACTATATGTCAAATATGAAAAAAAAATTTTGGTGCTTGATACATTTTTGCCGATTTGATAACTTATTATGTATCGAGGGCGAAATTTTTTTTTCATATTTCACATATACCCAAGCAGCAAAATAGTCGAATAAGAATTTGTTTACTCAGCCTTTAATCGTATAAGAGCCGAGTAACTGTTCTTAAAACACCCATTTATCGTATAATAGCGGTTATCTCGACTATTTGGCAATATTGCTAAAGTGTGCTTTAAGGACGTCGAATAAACGTTTACAGCACTATGTTTTAGCACTTTTACTCCACCTTTTAGCAGATGCTGAATTAAAGTGGCTAAAATACTCGTTATTCGATCTTTTGATCTATAACAGTCGTATAATAGCTGTAGAATAGCTGATTCGCTGAATTGGGTGCTTTTATACAGCCGTTACTCAGCTCTCTTTTATGTTTCTATAAAAGCTCTATAAACGCAATCGAATTGCTTATGGCAACATTGCTGCTGTTACTGCACGCTTATAGACTAACTCGTATAATAGAATTAAAAACGTTTGTATAGGAGCTGTAGTGTAATTAAGAGCTTTTATACGATATTTACTCAGTTTAAAGTAGTATTGTAGAGTTCTGGGAAACAGTAACAGCACAAGTCCGTCCATTTTGTTGATCGATACTTTGAAGACGTTTTCGCGAGTATTTTTCTATCAAAATGGATAAAAACAAATGGAAGAAATTGAAAAAAGCGGCCATTTTCGTATAAAAGTTAAAAAAACGTTGGAGCAGATGAAATGCTCTGCAAAACTGATTCAGCAAAACTTAATTTCTGCAAGTAACGCTAGTGAATTTCCAAGCGCGAGTCCGAGTATTTTAAGTGGTTCCGTAGACTCAAGTAACACAATAATTAACTCTGTTAGCTATAAAAATTACACTCACATCACAATATTCAAAATAAACAAAACTAATTTCGCAACCCACGTCATGATGGCTCACTTCACAACTGAAATGAATAAAACTGGCTTGTAGATAACTACTTGTGAAGACATAGTATTAACAAAATGTCATTACTAAAAGAGCTGTATTTTTTCAATTCCAGCCTTACTGTAAACTATTACGGTTTACTATTCTCTGCATTACTAAGCAAAATTAACCGACCACTTATTTTTTACGATTCCTCAAAGAAACAACTTTATAGTCATACAATTTAAGTTCAAAATTGTTTTTCTTATTTCGAGGTTTGGGACTTCCCCGTCGACAATTTGAGCATACGAGCGAGAAGGGCAACTGCAGATAAGTTTTAGGGACTTTCCCGAGTATAAAAGTGCTCCCAGACGAGGTATAATCTATTAACACATCTCGTAGTGTTGTAGTTGTGTCTATCTATCTAAATAAAATAGAACCCCTATAAAAAGAACCCGACTGCTATAGCCAAAAAGAAAGTCCAGTTTCCAGCGTAACTTGACCTCTACTCAAAGCCCGAATTCCTCTTCGAAAACAGCATGACATGAGCCGAGCTGGCCACCATGATCACGCGTGACATTGCGAACGCCCTGAGTAAAGTTCATACTACACTCACCTTAGGGTTGTAAAAATATTTAGTTACAATAATAACACTCATCATTCGTAAAATGATCATAAACAGCAAAGTAAGCACAACCTCGACACCAAAAGAAACCGGTATTTAGTAAATGTTTTATTTTAATGTCAGGTAAAACAAAGTGAAACCTTCTTCGGTTTGAGTTATCGTTTGTCCTAAGGCCACATCCGTTACATTTATCTGATAATATAAAATGCGTTTCCTTCCAAGGCCACCTGAATTGGTCAAGTTGTTTTAAATCATCTTTGTTAAGAAAGGTATCAACATCCAAGAAGTCTGGCATTGTTTTATGAAATAAGATGTTCCTTTAAAGAAAAATAATCATAATT
The DNA here is from genome assembly GCA_947284805.1 of Coleophora flavipennella. Lineage (NCBI taxonomy): Eukaryota > Metazoa > Arthropoda > Insecta > Lepidoptera > Coleophoridae > Coleophora > Coleophora flavipennella. The sequence continues at coordinate 1,338,588 of OX369273.1, forward strand.
AATTAAATTGGTTTTTTGGTCTCGTACCAAGCGAACCCTAAATCCTATTATCATGGCGACACCTTGTGCTATAAATGTGGTGACCAGCACTTTTACTCGACTTTTAATGGAATAAGTTAGCTGTAACTGCAACTAAATTATCAATATGGACATAGCATTAAAGATAATTATTTAAAATATATTTAATTTTATAACTTAGTCGTCAAATTTAAGAAAATAGGCAGCGCATGAATGTTTATGTAAAAATGCCTTTGGGTTTATCAATAAAGCTTGTTGCGCATGATGTTTTGGAGTAGCTACACGAACAGTAAAAATAAACACATTGATTGCTCAAAAACTTGATAATTACTTAATATTATTAATAATATGGTAATATTGCCTTTGAAATATAGTTTACTTGTTTTACAAATAATTAGCACACAAGCACTTAGCACTCGTTGAGTTGAATATTTTCATTAACTTAGTGGTATAAAAGCCTCCCTAAGATCGTTTACAGCACTTATTAGTCGAGTAAAAGCATTCTATTCGCTGTTATAGAACTAAAAAGGCGAATAAAAGCAATTCGGCTGCTATTATAGCACACTTTATCTGTATAATAGCAAATCAATTGCGTTTATTGAACTAAATATCCTATATACGCATTTTGGTTGCTCTTAAAACACTCTTAGTGTTTTCTACCACTTTTACTCAAATCTTACAGCATCTTTTTGCTGCTTACTCAGCGCTTATTCCACTTTAATAGGACTTTAGTCTGAATAATTTGCGCCTTTTTCGCGTCGAGTAAACGTTTACAGCACTTTTACTCGACTGTTTTAAGAACTTTTATAGAACTTAAAGCGAAAACAAGAACGTGCTCTCGACCATTATAGCACGTCCATTTGCTGCTTGGGTAGTTTCCTTGGGAAAGTTGTTTGTAATCACGAGTACATTCATATCCTTTGCTATCAAGAACTAATTTGAGGTCACCCTGTATTTAAGTGGATACCTACTTAGCTATGTAATATAAGAAAGTCGTGTTAGTTACACCATTTATAACTCAAGAACGGCTAGACCAATTTTTATGATTACTTTGTTTTTGTCTTCGTCGGGAATAGGATAATAAGTATTAAAATTATGATATTCATCAATCAAAAAAATATCAGTCAAAAAATAATTGGTTTAAGGGTAGGGTAGGGTAGTGTAGTGTAGTGTAGGTGTAGTGTAGGTGTTGTGTAGTTAGGGTAGGGTAGGGTAGGGTAGGGTAGTGTAGGGTAGGGTATGGTATGGTAGGATAGGGTAGTGTAGTGTAGGGTAGGGTAGGGGGTAGTGTAGGGTAGGGTGTAGTGTAGGGTAGTGTAGGGTTAGGTAGTGTAGGGTAGTGTAGGGTAGGGTAGTATAGGGTAGTGTAGTGTAGGGTAGTGTAGGGTGTGGTAGTGTATGGTAAGGTAGGGTAGGGTAGGGTAGGGTAGTGTAGGGTAGTGTAGGGTAGTGTAGGGTAGTGTAGGGTAGTGTAGGGTAGTGTAGGGTAGTGTAGGGTAGGGTAGTGTAGTGTAAGGTGGAACAAAGTTCGGCGGGACAGCTAGTCTAAATATATATAACTCAAAGGTGACTGACTGACTGACTGACTGACTGACTGACTGACTGACATAGTGATCTATCAACGCACAGCCCACACCACTGGACGGATCGGTCTGAAATTGGGCATGCAGGTAGATGTTATGACGTAGGCATCCGCTAAGAAAGGATTTTGGGAAATTCCCACGGGAACCACAAAAATCGGGATCTGCGCGGGTGAAGCTGCGGGCATCCACTAATAATCTATATATGTATATAAAAGTGAAATATCACTCACAGATTAATCACGAAATCTCAAAAACTAAAACACCTACCAACTTGAAGTTTGGCAGGTAACGCATTTCACGAAACTCCACCCCTAAGGGGGTAAAACGGGGGTTGGAAGTTTGTATGAAAGTCCTATGTTTTTGAAGTAAGAGACTTGAAATTTAAAATGTATGCTCTATAGATGGTGTGGAGGTGTATTAATAATGTATTATTAGAAATCATCCCCCTTTTGGGGTTAAAACAGGGGATGGTAGTTTGTATGAAAGTCCAATGTTATTAAAGTTGAAGTAATTATGGCACAAGGATTTTAAATGGTATTTAAGTATAATCCCTACGTATAATATTATAAGTAAATGTAAAAATGTGTTTGTTTGTTTATTTGTCTGTTTGTTAACTTTTCACGCTTCAACACCTTGACCAATCCTGATGAAATTTGGCATGCAGGTATCCTGTGTCACGGGGAAGGACATAGGCTACTTTTTATCCCGGGAAAATAACATGGTCCGATGCAGTTCTTGGAGGAACTAAAAAAATACTCTTTTTTGGTTAATTTCTTTAACATAGCAACGGCATAATGGATTGTAGTATTTTTTTTTCACATATATGGTTGAAGGGGTAATTTACTATTAAGCATATCCTGAAATTGTTCTCGTGCGATTTGCGAAAAATTCATTTCCACGCTCGCGCACGTCGGCGTCGCAATGGAGCAACGGATTGAAGTGATTTTTTGTACAGAATTTGTTGAGGGGGTGGGAAGTGACATCGAAGTGACGGAACTTCAAATAGAAATTTTTATTATAGACTTCTCCAAATAATATAAAATGTACAACGGTTTTTAGTTGTTTTTATGTTTTTATGTTCTGTGCTACTACACGGCGTAACTTGGCAAGTTTACAGTATCTAATTTTATTCTCTATTGATATTTACTTTTAAAAAGTAAGGTTTGCTTGTTTGGCGCCTTGACTATTTAAACTTGCCAAGTTACACAATTTAATAGCACAGAACATATCATTTTTTAAACAACTGAAAACCGTTGTATTTTTTTTATTATTTGGACAAGTCTGAAATAAATATTTGTATTTAAAATACCGTAGCTATGATTAAGGAACCAACTTGGTAGGTACCTACACATTTAGATCGCTGTAAATTTTTATATCGAACTTGACCCCATTTCACGTTTATGTTTTGTTGGGATTATAATTCTCCGTAAGCAGCATGCCCTTCATTCTTTGCCATGAATTATAATAAATTAAATTTAACAGTCACGCTGTTCTTACATTCTCGAAAAACTTTACGAGAAATATTACTAAAGGTCAGGCGACATAAATCAACAATAAACATTATGTTTAAGGCCCGTATACACTTTGATTAGTGCGAGTGCAGATGTAAAGTGAAAGTAGAAGTACATTGCTTGGTTGCTTTGTGGTGTAGTTCACCACTGCACTGAAGCAAGCAATGTACTTCTACTTAACACCTGCACTCGCACTAATCAAAGTGTATACCGGCCTTTACGCTAAGTAGCAAAGAAGAAAGTATATCAGACTAGATGAAAAATTACAAATAATCTTGGTTTGTATGGGAGGTACCACCTTATTTACATTTTTCCTGGAATAATGAACGACCCAGTGACGTATACCTTTTAAAGTTTATATCCGCAAAGTTTCATTAATATAGCTATTTTTGACAAAAAATAAAAAATAATCTGGATTTGTAAGGGAGGTACCTTATTCCTTTGTTTTATGGAAAATCGAACTATCTTGTGTACTAGATCATATTAATTCAAGTAAGCAAAAAAATTTAGGAAAAAGCAAAGGATTTTAAGTATTTTTTTCCCGTACCGTAAACCCAAATTAATGAATGTTATATCCTTACTAATATTATAAATGCGAAAGTTTGTATGGATGTTAGTTACTCTTTCACGCCACAACAGATAAACGAATTTGGATGAAATTTTGTAGGTAGACAGATTAGGACCTGGATTGACATATAAGCTACTTTTTGCTGCAAGCGGCTCGCGCACTGCGCACCTTCGAAGACAGTCATAGAGACGTATGTTCACGCTAGCCAAGCCGCTGACATAAGCTAATAAAATGTAATTGAAATAAAAAAAAACAAGTCCGTCCAGTAGTTTAGGAATTCGAGGACCGCAAGTACGCATACAGACGCACATATTATTTTATAGTTTTTTTTTCGACTGATATGATGATGATGATGATAGTTTTTTTATCTATTAGTGTAAGAAAATCAATAGTCATTAAAAATCTCAAGTTTGATTTTTCTTACCATAACAATCCGTCATACTCCGTCGTCCTTCGTAGTGTAGTGTAGTGTAGTGTGGTGTGGTGTGGTGTGGCGTGGCGTGGAGTGAGTGTAGTACAGAGTAGAGTTTGTGAGACAGTACGAAGTTTGCTGGGTCAGCTGGTATACTTATTCAATTTATATAAATAAAAATTATTTGATGTTTAATACAGGTTTTCCACTCGTCAATCTGAACAAATTTCCCGGAGGAAGGTCAAATCGCAAAGTAAAATCAAATGATAGCGGGCAAAAGTGGTCCAAGCGTCGCCACATACGAGTGGTATATCAAAAGTGGTCCAAGAGCCGCCACATACAAGTGGTATATCAAAAGTGGTCCAAGAGCCGCCAAGACGAGTTGTATATCAAAAGTGGTATAAGAGCCGCCACAGACGAGTGGTATATCAAAAGTGGTCCAAGAGCCGCCACAGACAAGTGGTATATCAAAAGTGGTCCAAGAGCCGCAACAGACTAGTTGTAATATCAAAAGTGGTTTAAGAGCAGCCACACACGAGTGGTATATCAAAAGTGGTCAAAGAGCCGCCACAGACGAGTGGTATATCAAAAGTGGTCCAAAAGCCGCCACACAGTTGTGATCCCATCAAAATCTGACTCGGGAGACTTGAGATAACTGCTGTCAAACATAACTGTTCGTTGCTAAATACTCCATTGGTAAAAAAGCCTTTTTATCGGTTTATCAAGTTACAGCCTTTTGGAGTCATCATCACCATATCAGCCGAAAGACGTCCCTTGCTTGAAGGAAGTGACGAAGTGCCGTGAAGGATTTTCACGACAACCGATTCTGCGCTGCCCGCATCCAGCAACTCCCGCCTTCACCATGTCATCGTCCGGTGCACGGTCTCCACTCGAGAACTATACTGACCCTACGGCCATCTGTTCTACGAGCTACGTGTCCCGCCCAATGCCACTTAAATTTAGCGATTCTGTGAGCTATGACGATTACCTTAGTTCTCCACTGCATCTCCTCATTTCTGATTTGATCGCGTAGAAAAACTCCGATAGATATTTGTGAGTTATGCCACAGATGATAATAATAGTACAAGGTATGCGTCAAATGAAATAATTATTATTGTGACGGACCACCTCCAGCCTGTAGCCACTGAAGTGCCCTTATTTTTAATACACTACACATAATTATATGGCAGCTCTTGGACCAGGCCCCCTAATATTATCCCATCATCGTTTTTGGTCCTTTAAACTAATCTACCTGCTGATCAACTGGTCACCCAACTTAGTATGTGAAGTCCACATTTTTTTGAGATTTCTTCATAGGCTCTTATAAGTTGATCAGAATCACGAGCAAAAAGATATAAATGGTTAGTCCATTCGCTTCACACCAGGAGGTCGCGGATTCGATTCCCGGTGGGGTCAACTTGTAAGACTCGGTTTGGTTGGTGGTAGGGCATTTTCTAATCCCCGCTTGGCTAGCTACACCATCTTATCTAAGTCTTGCCGCGAAACATCAGTGTTAACAACATTGATGTGTTCCGGCTTGAAGATAAGATAGCCAGTTCTCCAATGCGTTGGGGAATCTTGGTAAGCTCGCCTCTATCTTCGGCATCATTTGTGCTTACCACTTTTGAATAAAATAATTTCCGAAAGACTTAAAAACTTTTAGGTACAAGCTTTTAATATTGTATTGTCACACGATATACATATGCACGCAAAATTTCAGCTCCAGCAACCGGGAAGTGGGTCAAATTTAACTTGCAAGATTCCACCCGAACAAACATACATACATTGCAATTTAAATAAAAGTTTGTAAAAAAAAGGCTGGTAATAAAATCAAAAATACCTATCATATAATAAAATAGCACCTTATATTTTTGATATACGAGTAGGATAAAACAAAAACCCTTAAAACTGTTTCAAATGTCCGCTATATAAAACAATAAATTAACAAAATGGCAATAAAAGTCGTAAATTCCGGCATGTCAGGCCGGCCAGTGCAGAGGTTAATCTTCTGGCGGTGTCGAGCCCTGGGCATAAATCTTTTCACCACCATTAGTTTCACGCACATGAGCGTACGAACGAGCACACTGGACTCGGGAGCCGAGCCACGACCACGACCACGAGTGAGTGAGACAGCGTTGTGGAGTGGCCGCCAGTTCTCGCGTTTGACATCTTAATCCACAGGAAACTTGATACTCCCAACAAGTAGCAAAATACTCCTTTATTAATTGACTTAAAAGACTAAAAATCCTTACTAATACAGTGTAAACTCTGTATAACGTCACTGGATATAACGATTCACTCTTTGAAACGTCAAAATATTCTGGCTCCAGTTAGCTTACTTTGACGCTAATTTCTCTCTGTTTAACGAAATCTCTCAATAACGTCACAAAATGCCCGATCCCTTGAGTGTCGCTATATAGAGTTTATACTGTTCTATAAATATGAAAACGTGTTTGTTTATTTGTTTGTTTTTCACGCTTCAACGTGTGAACTGGCCTACTCTTGTCAAAGGCATAAATGTCATATTGTTTTCATGTTTAATGACATAATCTGGTTTATTTCAATGATTGAATTTTGACGTTATTATCTAATGATTGATCATTTCTTGATTTTTCACAAATGACATTATGTTATTATTATTTTATGACTATCAGAAAAACTGTAATTTGCACCTATTTTGAATAAATACCTTGAATCTTGAACACCTCTACCAATCATGATGAAATTTGCCATGCAGGTAGCCTGTTTCACTGGGAATTATAGACATAGGCTACTTTTTATCCCGTAAAAATAGCATAGTCCAATGCAGTTACAGAGAAAACTGAAAAAATACAGTTTTTTTGCTTAATTTTATTCACATCGCAACGAAACTTTTTGCACAGAGATGGTTGAGGAGGTGGAAAATAATATAATTTATAAATTAACATATACTTCCCCAAGGGATCTGGGAAAAACTTATTTACACGCTCGCGCACGTCGGCGTCCCGACAGAGCAACGGATTGAAGTGATTTTTTGTATAGAATTGGTTAAGGGGGTGGAAAGTGACACAGACTGCTAAACAGAATAGCCCGATATAGTTCCTGTGGGATCTGGAGAAAACTCATGTTTTTTTTTAAATTCACAATTGGTAAGCCCTTGGCATCATCTCACCTAATGGAAAGTGACGATGATGCCGAAGATGGAAGCGGGCTTACCAAGATTCCCCCAACGCAATGGAGAACTGGCTATCTTATCTTCATGCCGGAACACATCAATATTGTTAACACTGATGATTGGCGGCAAGACTTAGATAAGATGGTGGTAGCTAGCCAGGTGGGCTATGAAAATGCCCTACCACCAACCAAACCGAGTCTTACAAAGTTGACCCCGCTGGGAATTGAACCCATGACCTCCTGGTGTGAAGCGAATGGACTAACCATTACGCCACGGAGGCGGTTACGCTGGACTCTTATGTCCACTCTGGTAGTCAACTACCCCTCGAAAATTCACTTGTTTCACCAGCGAGTATCGATCCTTTCATACGGCAAACAACAGTGGTAAATATTTCAATATCTAATAACAACTTTTAATTAGTTCATTTTAACGCTTCTTAAATTTTATCTTCTTCATATAAATCTATTTTTACAAACCTTTATTTAACTTAAAGTATTCGTAAGTTGTCCGCTTCAAATTTGAAAGTAAAATTTATAATTTCCCGGTGTTCAATTGAGCTGAAATTTGGCATGAAGCCGTATTCCATTTTGGTATTTTTAAGTTGATCTAACGATAAAATTTGGAGGTGGAATCAAGGTTGCAGGATCTTCTACTGTTTTAATTGATTCCTAATCCCTACTAATATTATAAATGTGAAAGTAACTCTGTCTGTCTGTTACGCTTTCCCGCAAAAACTACTGAACGGATTTGGCTGAAATTTGGTAGGTAGACAGATTAGGACCTGGATTCAGACATAGGCTACTTTTTACCACGCTCGCGAGCCGCTTGCGGCTCGCGCACTGCGCACCCTCGAAAGGTCATAGAAACGTTGTCCACGCGGGTGAAACAGCGGGAAACAGCTAGTATTTTTATAAATTTACTACGCTCGTCTTTTTTGAATTTGGAAACATGCATTATGGGGTACCAATAATGCCCTACCTGATAATGCACGACCTATAAATGTACAGCCCGATAACTCGTGTCATGAACTTGAACATGCATTATGGGGTAACAATAATGCGCAACGCGATAATCCACGACCTATGCATGTACAGCCTGTTAACCGTATCATGGACTCTTAATGGAGATTAAAAGCCTGTAGTGTACAGTTCGCGAGGCCTAAGCTCAGCTTTGCATTTGTGTGAGTGATCGCCAAAATTAGTAGGGAGGTGAAGCGTGAGGGACGGGCGGCGCCTCAGGCCGGTATCCCACTCTACACTGTCCGTGTGAACTCACACAAATTCAAAGCTGAGCTTAGGCCTCGCGAACTGTACCTAAAAGTATTTAGGTTTTTTGAAAATAATTATTAGGTTCAAATTCTACTTAAACCAAACAGTTTCCGTATAAGTTTGTCCCATTCTACGTTAGTACATAACATTTGTCAAGAAGCGTTAGTAGCTTAGTGCAACTTGCGTAGTTGGGTCGATCACTCAGATTAACTGGCCTGAACTATGGTCATTACCCGGATGGGTTTGACTGTTAGCGGCATTTTTCTTGACCGTTCTTCGCAAGGCACCTTTAGCCGATGATGCCGGTTGCTATCTCTAATATGGCAGTCGTTAAGGCGTATCAGATGCCTTACAGGTGGCTTGAAAAACTTCGGACGGTGGGGTTCGCCAGTAGTACTCCAACCTCCTCCACCAACCCGGACTGGGCCCCCGCTCCGTGTGTGGAGTATGGCCTGACCTTCCCGACCCCAGCAGTGGCGACGTTTATGGATTGCTTACAATAGTACAATGTCATAATGTTTTAACCGCCTCCGTAGCTCAAAGGCAAAGTTCACTGGCTTTACACAGGAGGTCGCGGGTTTGATTCCCGGCGGGGTCAATTGTAAGACTCGGTTTGGTTGGTGGTAGGGCATTTTCTAAGCCCGCCTGGCTAGCTACCACCATCCTTACTAAGTATTGCCGTCAAGCATCAATGTTACCCCATTGCGTTGGGGAATCTTGGTAAGCCCGCTTCCATCTTCGGCAACATCGTCACTTACCACCAGGTGTGATGTTGTCAAGGGTTTTTATTATATCAGCTTATATACGTCCCCACCGAGGGGCTCGAGCCTACCCTGAATCAGGGCGATTAGGCCTTAGTCGACCACGCGGGCCCAGTGCGGGTTGGTCGACTTCACACACAACCTTCGAGTTTCTTCGCAGGCGTGTGCAGGTTTCCTCACGATGTTTTCCTTCACCGTTAAGCAATCGGTAAGTATGTACGTAAGTTTTTGAAAAACTCATTGGTACATTGGCCGTCCAGATTTGAACCCGGTACCTCTGGTTAGATGAACCGAGTCGTTACCGGTTGAGCCACCGACGCTTACGAAAAACGGGTTTTACGAAGGGTTTACCAATTGTGAATAAAAAAAATAAAAAAAATGTCACCAGATGATAGCATACCCTCCGTAAAGTTTCTTTTGATGACTTAATAAATTATACGAGATGATGTCAAGGGCTTACCAAATGTGGATTAAAAAAATGAAATATGTAGTTAACTTACAACAAAAATTTGTTACAAGTGAAAAATGTGGAGAAGATAAATTGTTTGTGAGTGTGTATGTTTGTTACTTCTTCACGTAAAAACTACTGAACGGATCTGGCTGAAATTTGGTAGGTAGACGGATTAGGACCTGGATAACTACACTGTGCACCCTCGAAAAGTCATAGAAACGTTAACCACGCAGTTGAAGCCGCGGGAAACAGCTAGTATTACGTAAATAAGAACGAAAAAATCAATGACTTATTTCTTAATCCTTCTAATATTAATTGATAATGTATGGATGTATGTTTGTTGCTCTTTCACGCAAAAACTACTTAACGGATCTGGCTGAAATTTGGTAGGTAGACAGATTAGAACCTGGATTAACACATAGGTTACTTTTTGTCCACGCTTCCTTGAAAAGTCATAGAAACGTTGTCCACGCGGGAAACAGCTAGTAAATATACACAAAATAAAATAAAAGTCTATACGCCTAAAACATTACCCCCGGGCAGAGCAAGTGATAATTCTAAAAGCTTTAGTACTTATTATACAAAGAAGAAAAGGTACAAAAGGGATTTCTCAAGGGACTGAAATACCGTTAAATCAATATCAACGATCTGAAGAAGGTTCTATTGAATGCCTTAAGAAGTGTGGAGCTGACATATATGACTATACCTAACACCGGTACATTTCACCTTTCGTCCCTAGGGTTATAGATTGAATGTCAGGCCGGTCTCAGTTCGTCGTATTTAGAACCTAGTAGCATTTCGCACCAATAAAAAAAAAGGAAATCACGTACGTACACAAATTACTCAGGTTCACCCATTAATATATTTTTGGATTCATACCTCTAATGCATTTTCAAAGGGAGGGATATTTTGGGGAAGGTTTCTACTAATGTGACTGAACTTTTTGCAGCTTTGCTGAAATAGTAAAAAAAACGACTTCTTATACAAATCCACACAAAAAATGTGTAAGATCATTCTGTGGCGCGGGTTTTTTGGACTCCTGCAGGCAACTTTTTATTAAATACAAATTACTTACGCTCTTTAGCCTATATATAAAACAACTGTGTCTGTTTGTGAGGGAGCATCCTGAATACTACCCTGCCCCACCCATACCTTTAATACAATTGCGATCTAGGAAAGCCAATACAGTACTAATAACCAAATATAAGTTGACAATGGCACAGAAAAATTATTGTTTTATGGCAGCAAAAGTATACAACGTTTTACGTGACGAAATAACAATGATGTCTAGAGAATTATTTAAAAAAAACCTGCATTAATGTTTTTATTCAATTAAAGAATTTATACCTTGACATTAATACAGTTCACATTAAATATTTGCACGCTTAAACCATGAGAAGGTTTTGAAAGGAACTTTTTAATTAATTGTATATTAACACCAAATGTTGTAACCAAAACTAAGCAAATAAATTATATTTAATTTAATTTCAAAAGCTGATTAACCAAATTTTGTCCAAAAATTTTTGGCTATTTTAGCAAACTTGCAAGAAAAAGAGTTATTATTATTTTACCTAACAACTTGTATTAATAACAGTTTTTGTTTTGCCAACAATGCCTCACGTTGACGTACCTACTCTACACAAGATCACCAAGGTAAGGACATAAAACTAGAATATATAAATACAAAAAAAACACATATAAAGACAAAATAACTAAAATACAAATGATACCTACCTACAAGACGTAATATTGCAGACAAAGACAAAATGCCACTCGGTACCAAAGGTGGGTGGCCGACCTCGAGAAGAGCTGATGTTTTACACATCACTTTGTCGGTTCGGGATTTATTTAGTATGGATCGAGGATTTACAGCTCACAACTGCAGAAAAAGAGTATTGAAGTGAGTAGGCGAAGGTGACATTTTCACATAAACATATTTTTCTTTGTCTTAAAGGTCATGAGTATGTACCTACTTTTTCTAACAGAGTATATAAGTATGTACAGGGTATGACTGCTTATTGATAGAACAAAACGGCCACCGTTTAGCCGGGTTTTGATGCTTTCGTAGTCAACAAGAAACCCTTTTCGTCTCGCTATGTTTATCAGTCTGTCTCTCTCTCTGTCTGTCTGTCTGTCTTTCCGCGGCTTACCCTAGATACTATTAGTACAAGAAATGTGGTAATTTGGCATGGGTATATAACAATAACCACTACATGTAACGAGGAGGGGATTTTTTTATCATTGACGCACCCTGTCGTGTGCCGTGTGCGGTATCGTTAAAAAGGTCTTTCAAAACCCTCAGAGGGTTGCTAAAACTATTTTTCAATTCAGGGATCGTTTTGGGAAATATTAAGCTTAAAAGTCCAATTTTAAGAAAGAAATCGCTTTGAGCTATAAGACCGCCCAAATTGTACCGCTTATAAGATTTTGTTTTAAGTTGTGTTTTTGTTTAAATTTTTAAGTTATAGTTTCTAAGTTTTACATTGTGTTTTTTTTTTTATATATATTTTTTGGGTACAATAAAAAGTATTTATCTTTATCTTATCTTTATCTTTTTTTTAGTCCCCACCTTCTCGTTCCACCAGCTAAACCGCTATTTCAGTACATCTGAAAAAACATGTATACGTATAGTGGACATTTAATCACGGCTAAGTAGGCTTTTGTAGTTAAGGAATAATATTCGACTAACTAAAGATGCTCAGTTGGATTTGTAAAGTTCGTAGATTTTCCATTTAAAATGTTTTATTACCAACTGCAAATATAATTTTGTTTTTCTAAATATTACATTTATTTTTTGAAAAGACTACGAAACCCATTTGAGGAGTCGTTCTTTCAGTTGGCCAGTTTTTTAGTAACTTATACCTTATTATTAATTAACTTATAGCCTTTTTTTACATCCTACTAATATTATAAACGCAAAAGTTTGTATGTATGGATGTATGGATGTTTGTTACTCTTTCACGCAAAAACTACTGAACGTATCTGGATGAAATTTGGAAGGTAGACAGATTAGGACCTAGATTAAAATATACGCTTCTTTTTTCCACGATTTCGAGCCGCTTGCGGCTATCGCACTGCGCACCCTCGAAGGCAGTCATAGAAACTATGTTCACTCAAGCGGAGCCGCTGCAAAAATCTAGTTATGAAATATAAGAGAAAACTCAGTTTAAAAAATAATATAACTAAAAACAAAGCGATGACATGAAAAGGCAGCCTTGTCGCTTCGATAAAATGAAACTAAATAATATAGCGGGTGTCTGTATTTGCAGTTCATAAAAGCTGAAAGTAGATTTATTTATTTATATAACAGTGTATTATGTACAAATACAAAATATAACAAGCATAAAAGAAAGTGGTACCGTAGTGTTGTGGCGTGAAAGAGTAACAGACATCCATATACATCCATACTTTCGCCTTTATAATTATAGTAAAGATTCTAAAAATATATCCCTCATAACATTTCAGCCACTTGTTTTAAATTTAAATAAAAAACAATTTTCAACCATCCACACAAAAATGCAATTTAAAGAATGAAATAATTTAAAAAAAAACGAGACCTACAGTACTCGCATATGATGTGTAACAAATCAATGTTACACATTTCCGTCCCATTTCACGAAATCACTCCCACAAATTGCAGGAAAGCGAGAGCAAAGCTCATTCGTCAGATCGAATAGCGCGCGCTTTCGCGACTTCCTGTTACACATTTCCGTCCCATTTCACGAAATCACTCCCACAAATTGCAGGAAAGCGAGAGCAAAGATGTTACACATCGAAAAATACGAAATGTAAATATTTTCAAAATTGGTTTCATGCAGTTAAATATGAGAATATTGCGTATCATTTAGGTACACTTTACCAAAAATAATTCAATTCAAGTATCTGGAGGAGTACAAGCTTGGTATGTTTTGAATTTATTTAAATTACGTATTATATTTTCAAGAAATAGAAAGGACGAAAAGTTTTATTGGCACAGTATGAAAACGACAAGATATGACAATTTTCATATTAAATAACAATGTTTGTTTATTTACAATTGATAACCACCATCTTATCTTACCTGATGATAAGTGATGATGATGACGAGAATACTGTGTCATAAAATGACTGTGACATACGGAGGAACAATCGAACGGACGAACGGACAGACGGATCATCATATCAGCTCCTAAACGGCCCACTGAGGAGCTCAGCTTACCCTCAATTAGGGCGATCAGGCCTTAGTGGACCAAACAGACCCAGTGCGGGTTGATAGACTTCACACATACAACGTTCGACTTTCTTCGCAGGCGTGTGCAGGTTTCCTCATAATTTTTTCCTTCACTGTAAGAGCGTCGGATATTACCGTACATATGAATTCGAAAACACATTGGTACGTGACAGAATTTGAACTAAGACCTCCCGGACAGCAGGTAGCGGCCCTAGGCGTTACGCTACCGACGCTCTAATACAAACGATAACTACTTAGTGAACATAGTTAGTTTAACCGCCTCCGTTGCGTAATGGTTAGTCCATTCGACACCAGGAGGTAGCGAGTTCGATTCCCTGTGGGGTCAATTTGTAGCACTCGGTTTGGTTGTTGGTTGGGCATTTTCTAAGCCCGCCTGGCTAACTACTACATCTTATCTAAGTCTTGCCGCTAAACAACAGTGTTAACAACATTGATGTGTTCCGGCTTGAAGATAAGATAGCCAGTTCTCCGTTGCGTTGGGCAATCTCGGTAATCCGCATCCATCTTCGGTATCATCGTCACTTACCATGAGGTGATATGATGCCAAGTGCTTACCACTTGTAAATAAAATTAATTTAAATAACCTGGTAATAAAAAATGGCTTATCAATTATGAATAAAAAAAACGGCAAAAGTTAAGGTTCCTTTCTATACTCGTACCTAATGAGGACGAAGCTATTTCCGCTAATGAATATAGTTTCCTCACGTAACTGTATTTGGTAATCACCTTTCCCAACCCCAGAGACCCCTCTAAACTGAACTATAATTAAATTAAACCACAAACACGTGTAAATTAAAGAAGTTTCCACGACCGACCTTCGTTTGTCTGAAAGGGGTACGAACCTCTTTGGCATAACTGTACATTACTGCAGATGTATTTTTTCCATTTTTTTATATAACTTGCAATGTTTTTGCCTATTCAAGTATTTATGTTGTCCGCTTCAAAATTTGTGACCTACTTTTCGGTTTCCGATTGAGCTGAAATAATCATGCATGGTTAATTATGTGACGTCATTCTAAATCCAATATGACGGACTCCCAAAAATGGCGGACTCCCAAAGATGGCGGACCAGTTACTTACATACATACATATTAGCCGAAAAACGTCCACTGCTGGACAAAGGCCTTCCCAAGGATTTAATGAGCAGTTCTGCGCTGCCAGCACGCAGTGACTTCCTACGATCTTTACCAGGTCGATGGTCCGACGTGAGAAGCCTGCCTACGCTACTTGTTCCGGTGCGCGGTCACCACTC
Source organism: Coleophora flavipennella (assembly GCA_947284805.1). NCBI lineage: Eukaryota > Metazoa > Arthropoda > Insecta > Lepidoptera > Coleophoridae > Coleophora > Coleophora flavipennella. Next base: position 1,353,797 of record OX369273.1, read on the forward strand.
TAGAACTTTACTACCCCAACGACCATCTGTTCTACGAGCTATGTGCCCTGCCCACTGCCATTTAAGTTTAGCGATTCTGTGAGCTATGTCGGTTACTTTGGTTCTCCTACGGATCTCCTCTTCATTTAGGTCTTTGAGCAGTGTGTGTTGCCAGTGATGACATACGGAACTGAGACATGGTCGCATACTATGGGCCTCATAAGAAGGCTCAAGGTCACCCAAAGGACAATGGAGCGTGCTATGCTCGGAATTCCCCTCACGATCGAAACCAGTTACTTATTAGATTAGATTAGATTTATTTATTTCATATTATCAATGTCAAGTTTACAGTATTTTAAAAACGTCAAAGGATAATATGTCGTCAAAATAAAGAAATGTATATTATGCTATGGGTTGACCTACTTTTCGGTTTGAGCTGAAATTGTCATGCACGGTTAGTAGAGCGACGTCATTCTTAATCCAATATGACAGGCTCCCAAAGATGGCGGACCAGGTACTTAGCTATGGGTGTCAAATAAAAGAGTTCGCTAAAAAAATACGAAATTATTAAATAAAGTAAAAGCTTGTACGTTATATAGTTTTTAGGTTTTTCAAAATGAGCCTATATTTGTTTTTATTTTTATTATTTACAATTGGTAAGCCCTTGGCATCATCTCACCTGATGGTAAGTGATGATGATGCCGAAGATGGAAGCGGGCTTACCAAGATTCCCCAACGCAATGGAGAACTGGCTATCTTATCTTCAAGCCGGAACACATCAATGTTGTTAACAGTGATGTTTGGCGGCAAGACTTAGATAAGATTTGTTTGGACTGTATTAGGCTACCCACACACCTACAATAATATTGCGCAATATGATTGATGAGCTCCCGGTACAATTAAATCTTCAATACTGCCCCTATATGTTCAATAATATTGTGCAATCATCAACATTGCGCAATATTATTGTAGGTGTGTGGGTAGCCTTAGTATATAATGCGGCCGCCGCCGTCGAGAGACTGCTGATTTGACACTTCAAGCCTGCGAAAGAATGTGACATTCTATTAATCTTCGAAATTGTAAACAAATCAATCTTTATTTTCTAAGCTAAAAAACAAGAATAAAACATTTTTTTACTAAATAATAGTAATAGAACACATATTTAGATTTATGTTTATGAACGTGTATTTTGTAATTATATGACACGTTAGTGAAACGGTTACGTTTTATGGTCATTTCTTCTTAATAATAGTGATGTTACCATATTTTACCACTGATAACGTATTTGTAACGTATAGATTAGTTAAAAATATTATGAATTAATTACCACACAAACAGTTATTTCATGTGGTCAAATTAACCAACCTTTAAAGTTTTAGGCATAAGTGCGTATACACGTAGAAAGCTGGCTACCGGCGCCGATCTACCAGCGCTTATCGCAGTCGGTTCGCGCAGGTAGTCGGCGCACGCTCTAAAAGTGATATGTTTTATTAATAACAATCGTAAATTGTGCAACAATAGATCATAAAACAAGCCATTTTACCCGAAACGTTCATTTAGCTAGACAGTCACGTCGACACACTCTGCTTTCCACTTCGATTGCAAGGAAATAATAAATATTCAACCGGAATACAACAACTTTGGCAAATTTTGACGAATCATTAGTTGCCCGCCACACAATTTCTCTTATTTTCCACCCTCATCACCCATTACCACCCTTAAAATCGACGTTCTACAAAGTACACTTTAGCCTCGGGTTTGGCAACACTATTTTGGCAATGGCTATTATCTTTCGTTATATGTTACACTAGCTGTTTCCCGCGGCTTCACCCGAGTGGACAACGTTTCTATGACTTATCGATGGTGCGCAGTGCGCGGGCCGCAAGCACAAAGTACCCTATGTGTTAATCCAGGTCCTAGTCTCTTTACCTACCAAATTTCAACCAGATTCGTTCAGTAGTATTTGCGTGAAGGAGTAACAAACATACATCCATACATTCTTACAAACTTTCAGGTTTATAATATTATTAGGTAGGATCTACATGATAGGTACATAGTATTTACTATGGATGTCTATGGGCACATCACTAGTTACGTAAAACTAGCATATGTCAAATCAGCATTCTCCCGAGGGCCGCACTATAATACAATACAATATTATTATTATTATTTTTTTATTATTATTATTTTATCAATTATGTAATCGATCCTCATTTAAATCTCAACTAAGACGTAGTGGTTACATCTCTTTGCACTTATCATCATCATCACCATCATCATCATCATCATAGAATCTCGTTAAGTATGTTGTAGTTTAGATATCAGCACGGTCTATTCACGTCTCTTAGTGAAAGGTATAACAACTCCTTACATCACATAATAAATAAAGAAACTTCCTAATCAGGAAAACTTAGATCTTCGTTCTTTTGTCATGGATATTCTTCTTTCTATTGTTCGAAATCTTTTGCAAGCGATTGTATAACTTTATATTATATCGACAGAGATGCAATGCGAACCGAAAACATATTGAACTTTATAGCCTAAAGCTTTACGTTGCCGAAATATTTGGAGATAGGGCAATAGGGATAACGAATGCTAGTCATCTGAGTTACTTTTTATCATCTGTCAAAAACGACATTTTGTTCTAAACCGGTTTGAATTGCCTAGGCGTGACGTCATAGTTTTGCACCGTCATTTTTGTACTCATTTTGTGATTTTGGTGAATTAAAAATCGAAGACTTGATAGAAAACAAAACGAGTAAGGTTTTCCGAAGTTTAGGTAGGAGGGCAATTTAGTGATCAAGAGTTCATAATTTATTTCTGATGCTGTCGTCACCCCAGTCAGTATTTTTGAAAACATTTAATGTCTCATTAACGTGACGTTTATGTCCCAATACATTTTCGGTTTGTACTTGTAACCCTATCCAAATGTACAGTCGTGCGCGAAAGATTTAAAAATAAATTGTGTAGCAGTACCGCTACTTACTTTCTCACGAAAGAAATTATCAAGTCAAAATCAAAACTATTAAAAATAAAAGTAATTTTTTTTTCAAAGGTTTAGGTGAGCAATATTAATAAAAAGCATTACATATTAAAAAGGATTAATTATTAAAAAAGAATTAATTCATAAATAATTGTTTTACATTAATTTCCGTATATTATAGTGCTTTTTGTGTGCGAATTTGATGTCACACTATTTCGCTACTACTTGCAAAGTTTCATTAAAGTCGTTAGAACCATTTTTGAGAAAAAATTACAAAGACCCTGAATTTGTTTGGGATGTACCTTATTCCGGTTTTTTCTACATATACAAACATCATAGTATAGCAGGTCGTGTAAAGTTGTAGTTAGATACCAAGTTTCATCCAAAATTTTAGCCATTTAAAAAAAAGTTATTTTCTAATATGGTGGTAGGTAACCCTAAAAAAATGGAGATATGACAAATTAGAAAAAAAAACTGGTGGTCTGTAAAGTCGGCTTACTGATGATAATTTTTTGATTTAATTTTACGATTCCCCGTCTGCGTCCCCGTCCAAGTGTCTGTCCAAATGACCGTCCAAGTCCCCTTTTGTGTTTCCTCACAAACAATCGACCACATTGGAACACCTCTCGTAAGCTCCTGGAAGCCTAGTACTTTAAATCTATTGACACACTTGTTTGGCGGTTCGTCCGTCCGTGAATTGTAAGAACTATAAATAAAATTAAAATACAACTACAACATATCTCACAGTTGTGTATTTTTAATCCATTGACACTCTGATGTTAGGTATAACAAACGCCTCTTTTTAATATGACGGTTTTCCTCACAGAGATTCGACCGCATTGGAACACCTCTCGTAAGCTCCTGGAAGCCTAGTACTTTTAATCTATTGACACACTTGTTTGGCGGTTCTTCCGTCCGTGAATTGTAAGAACTATAAATAAAATTAAAGTACAACTACAACATATCTCACAGTTGTGTATTTTTAATCCATTGACACTCTGATGTTAGGTATAACAAACGCCTCTTTTTAATATGACGGTTTTCCTCACAGAGATTCGACCGCATTGGAACACCTCTCGTAAGCTCCTGGAAGCCTAGTACTTTTAATCTATTGACACACTTGTTTGGCGGTTCTTCCGTCCGTGAATTGTAAGAACTATAAATAAAATTAAAGTACAACTACAACATATCTCACAGTTGTGTATTTTTAATCCATTGACACTCTGATGTTAGGTATAACAAACGCCTCTTTTTAATATGACGGTTTTCCTCACAGAGATTCGACCGCATTGGAACACCTCTCGTAAGCTCCTGGAAGCCTAGTACTTTTAATCTATTGACACACTTGTTTGGCGGTTCGTCCGTCCGTGAATTGTAAGAACTATAAATAAAATTAAAGTACAACTACAACATATCTCACAGTTGTGTATTTTTAATCCATTGACACTCTGATGTTAGGTATAACAAACGCCTCTTTTTAATATGACGGTTTTCCTCACAGAGATTCGACCGCATTGGAACACCTCTCGTAAGCTCCTGGAAGCCTAGTACTTTTAATCTATTGACACACTTGTTTGGCGGTTCGTCCGTCCGTGAATTGTAAGAACTATAAATAAAATTAAAGTACAACTACAACATATCTCACAGTTGTGTATTTTTAATCCATTGACACTCTGATGATAGGTATAAGAAACGCCTCTTTTTAATATGACGGTTTTCCTCACAGAGAAACGACCGCATTGGAACACCTCTTGTAAGCTGCTGGAAGCCTAGTACTTTTAATCCATTGACACATTTGTTTGACTGTTCGTCCGTCCGTTCGTACAAGTCCAAGTCCAAGTATAAGTACTAGTACAAGTACAATTACTAGCACAAATACTAGAACATATACAAGTACAAGTACAACTCTCGCTTGCACGCATGGCTCAGGCGTAACGTGACAATGAAGTCACACTGGCGCAACGTGACAATGATGTCACAAAATTTTTCGTGTATGTAGCCCGCATCATTAATTTGTAAGACGTTATCACTTCAGAACAGCTGGTAGTATAAAAATAATCCTATTAAAAAAAATTAATGTAAAATTCGCTAAGTCTCGTAACTTTCCCGTGCTTTTTTAAAATCTATATTCAGCAATTTGCAACGTTGTTTTTTTTAAACATACTGAGTAAACGATACGGTTCCAACTTATGATTAACATATTTTATGCATCTTTATTTCCTCGAACTTTTTCATCTTGTTTATAAAGATATATTTCTGACATGGCAATCACGTATTTGGGACAATCTATGGTGTCTAACGGCTACGAGATTTATCTTATGATACCTTTGAGCATAGCAGAATTTAAATGCTGGCACATACTTTGTTAGTTTTTGACAAAATTTCGGCTTTTCCAAATTCGAAATATCTTGTTTAACACACAGACTACACAGGTAACCATTGCAAGGTAGTTAAATAGAATCAACTTACATTTCCATATTAGAAGCATAAATGAACTTACAGCTTCTGTCGTGACGAGCGTCATGCACGTCACGAAGCATGTAAATGAACCAGAAGTTGAGAATCTTTTGAGGCTCTCGGGAGTGTCGCGACGTGTGTGTTCGCATATAAAGTATAAAGGTATAAAGTACGTGTATAAAGCGCATATGGTAACACTGCTTAAGCAACGTAATTGTTTATGGTCAGAATATTATCTGTGGAAATAAAAAGTATATTGATTTGGCTATGGTAAGAAAAATGACCGCTTCTTTCTGCAAGTGTCATTAGACTCAAGACTGTGAATTTGTGTGCACATCGAAGTTGGAGGTGCACGAGATAATGGCGTGGCCTGACACCACGTGTCTGCGGGAATTTGCGTCTCATTGGATCATCAGAACGAAAGCTAAGTACTTACCTTGAGTAGGTGCTTGGAGATTTTAACGTGTTCCATGTCTGAGGACGGTTCTTGTACAAATAACTTATTTCTACATACCTGCTATTAAAGTGACCTGCCCTATTGTGGGTGTTGCATTTATAACAACATAAAACCTAAATGTTCCATGCCTAAATGTCTACTCATGTTTGAAAGCCTTTACTTGCAAATGATTCGTGAACTCACAATACATTGTTGAATGATTGTATGTTGTATGGTGTGACGATGGCCAATTAAAGGATCTTCGTGATCCATGAAAAGTCCATATGAATAGACAGCTGTGTGGCCAATATGAAGCCTGTATGGCGTGATGAAGTGGCCAATTAAAGGATCATCGTGATCCATGAACTGTGTGGCCAGTTTGAAGCCTGTATGGCGTGATGATGGACCATTAAAGGCCTATAAAGGATCCATGAAAAGTCCGTATCAATGGACATCTGTGTGGCCAGTTTGAAGCCTGTATGGCGTGATGATGGCCCATTAAAGGCCTATAAAGGATCCATGAAAAGTCCATATAAACGGACAACTGTGTGGCCAGTGTAAAGCCTGTATGGCAAGGGTCTTTTGTGATCCATGAACAAGTGTATATAAATGGACAACTGCGCAGTCAGTGTGAAGGCCAATGTGAAGCCTGTATGGCATGATGATGGCCTATTAAAGGGTCTTCTGTGATCCATGAACAAGTGTATATATAAATGGACAACTGTGTGTCCAGTGTTAATGGAAACCTATTGTGGTATATAAAGAAGCCTGTATGGCAAACTATGTGGCCAGCTAGTGGTGGCCAATTATGAGAGACTGACTTATGATTAATGATTGTCCTTTACTAAATGTTACGGTTATCAAGATAAAAGATCATTGTTTCTACGCTCCGTACTTATATATGAAACAAGTAAAATCAGTGTTATATTTTATATTAACAGACGGAGATACCTGGTCTGATTGAGCGGACTTACACAGGCGTCCTTATGAACACCACACAAGTATACATCTGGTGAGTCAATTCCATTCTAAAAGACATATTAAATCAGTTTTGTCTGGTGACTGGAGAGAGATAGTGTATTAAGAGTTACATCCCTAATAAACTAATTTACCTATCTCTCAAAGGTCCCGACAAATGGTGGAGATTGCTGATGGATATATTGAACAGAACTTTCAGCAGAGTGGAATTGACAAGCCTTTTTTTTTCATTTAATTTTATAGTCCTACATATACTTGTATTTGTGTTTTGTTTTGTTATAAAATTAAAAGGAGGCATATTGAATATAAAGATCAAAAGATGTAATTGTGACATAAAGACAGCGCGATGAAACTTATACCTATTCGAAAATGTCCATAATCAAAGAGTAAAAAATATTACTGTTTCTACATGATGTGAGTGAAAATTTATAATATTTTTATCATTCGCTACAGAGGTTGAGCGTGCCCTCTAGCGGAGATTAAATTAAAAAATATTAGTTTGAGATGGTTACGGGCTTGGCAAATACTAGAAATCAGTATTGTGCCTACGGACAGATGGCACCACATATTCCTCAAATGGAGTTTTTCCAAAAATATTAGGTAATCTTGTTAATGTTTCGAAAGAAATGTATTAATAAATTAATTAGAAAGAAATGGATATAAATGATATTAAAACCGTATTATATTTAAATGGTTTCGAGTATTACTAATTTTTGTTAACATATTGTGTTTTATGAAGAAACAGCACAATTTTTTTTGCGAGAATTAATTACAATAAAACGAACAGACCGACATTTGCAATACGCCTGCTTATCGACATTTGTGTCTGTTTTATCGGCAGAACCTCACATATTTGATTTGACAGATAGTATGTTTTTGTTTGACCCGGTCTGGACCAGCATTTATAAAAAACCTTTTTTTTTGTGAATATAATTTCTATTTATGCACCAACAAGGAGCTAAAAGGCTTTGAGCTCTCATATTTTGTGTGCAGTTTGATGATTAATTGCTAATGGATATCCGAATGTTTAAGGCAAGACATGTTTGTTTGTTGAGTACTAGGCCATTGTACCTACACAATGCTGCCTTCTAAAAAATCGTATATTTGGAATCCTATTACAATAACAATGTTTTATGTAGGATCAGACTTATCAAAGGAAGGCACCGCGTTTACCTAATGTGTCACAGGGATCATATCCATAACAGAAACTGTCATAACTATTAAAAGTTCTCTTTACTTACTGGAAAAGGAATATCGTATTGAAGTTCACAATCTAAAGGTTGTTTTATACCTATGGCAAAGTGAACTTGTAAGTAAGAAATGTAAGCTAAAACTAAGGATCCAAGTTTTGAGAACTTTATTCTCAATCTATTACACAGGTGTGGTTTCTGCGCGGCTTCAGTTCTAACTTAATACTTTCTCTTCACATTAGAGATGGATTCTCCTCAAGCCTGTCAGCCTTTTTTTATAATCTTGTGGTGAGATGGCAGGTGATCAGGAGGAGCAACGTCATGCCACATCATGCAATATCTAAATATATGACATGTGTGTTCGTACTCATGACTTGTTATAATAAAATTACAGTGAAATAAGTTAATATAATCTAAACAAGATCATATACAAAATAAGCGATGAGGTAGGTGCGCTAAAGATATTCCAGCGGTACAGTGTCATTTTATTTTGTGAATTTTCGTTACCTACTGCATAAAACTCTCTAGCTAGGCTAATGTGAAAGACAGTTACCTACGATAAGATGGTACAGACACATATGAGTATATTTGTCAATAGATCTACTCATCTAAAAATAAACAGTACATTCTCTAGACTTAATATGAGAAAGTAGGAGAGGTGTACTTGTGAAGTTTGCATATCAGTGGCGTACATACCTATTTATTCTTGTTGTACAAGTGCAGTACAATTTTGAATTTTAATCAATGTAATAAATGAATGATAGATAAAGAACAGATACGTCCTGTATAAAATTACTGCACAAACAAATGACAGTAAAATAGAATTTATTTTTTAACAGTAATCAAATCACAAAATAATATGTTAAAACTAAGTATAAAAGAAAAAAATATATTTAATACTTTTCAGTGAAGGTACAGAAAGATAAGAAAATTTGAATGGAAGCAAATTGAAAGTAAAATCTCACAACACTTACGTTCCCCTGAATTCAAACTTTTAGTAAAAACAATAGAATTTATATGGAGACATGGTAAATGTATGTAATTAAATAAATAGATCAGCCTTTGGTGGTACCAAAGGTGGTGTGTAGGGGGGCACTAGGGAAGTGAACTCCCACATGAAGTTGTGTTATCCAATAATTATGATTCCACTTTACAATGGGTATTTCAAAAGGGATAACACAAAGAACAGTACATACTAGGTATATATATTTAATCAAACCAATAAATTGGTAAGTATGTATGTACGAGTGGATCTCTTCATCGTTGTCGGAAACGAGTGTGAGTAGCACTAGAAGTATTGCTCTTATGAATAAAATGTCCCATACAAAATTTGTATGTAAGAACGATTGAAAGTTACCTATGCATATGTGCATAACAAGGGACATCTGTGATTAACCTTGGGATCTTAGGCACTGCACAGTGAACTTACCAGCGCTGTGAACGTTTGCTACAGCTAGAAGGTTTATAGTTTTTTATTGTGCATGAGCATGTAGCGCTCAACTTTAACGCTTGAAGCGCTGCACCTTCCCATGCAATTCTGAAGAAACTGAAATGAATAGTTTGTTTGACAACATACTGATAGAGTCATAGTGAAGTGAAAATACAAAAACTGTTTAAGTTTAAATAATTTTTTGTGCTATTATATTATAATATAGGTCTAATATTCAATTCATAATACATGAGTGTAAGTCAAATGAGTGGTGACAAGTACAGAATGGAGCTTGACATTAAGGTCACCAACGGCCATTTATTACTATTGAATTTAGTTGGAAATATTTGCTAGTGGTGTCTTTGACCAATGTAATAGCTATGGACCGGCCAACGTGAACAGCGGTCTCGATGCCTACAGAATGAGCGCATTCGCTCATTTCGCCTTAGTCGATCCGTGTTCCCCAAATGGGTTAAAAGCCGAAATGAATTATCTCGTTCGTGTTATATTCCGAATATGTCTCCCTAGGTCTATCATTGTTCATATTTGAACGAAACTCGGTGTAGTTGTATTTGACTAATTTTTTATAAGATTATTGTGTGGACAGGAACAGTCCATTATATTTGGTCAAAGAGTGTCCTGATATAATTTGTTGCACAAATTTATTGATGATGATAGATTAAAAGAAATATTTGCAATAGAATAAAGGAATGCAGTTTATTCATTTGAGTTAGTGGAAAGACTTTCTACTACCTAATTATTATTTTTGACAAGTAAATTAAAATAAAAGTAGGTACCCTTAACAACCAAATCTTTTCAAGTGAATGTATCAATGAATATTATTGAGTTTCTTTCTTTAGGCAATACCTATTGTCAAAGTTTAAGAATTATGAAATGAAAACTTATTTAGTGCTTTGGGCATTTTTTTTGAGATGGGAAAGAACAATTAAACTCGAGATACCGTAACGTTACTGAAACCTTAACAGGAACACTCGCAGGGTCAAAACTTATAAAACTGTATTAGGTTTTCATTTATGTTGGCACCCCGGAGTGTATTTTGTGTATCTGTTTAGGTGACAAGATACCTTATATATGCCTACTAAAATTATGTCCACCGAGACATGTATTTGAAATTTCATGAATTTAAATCAAAGAAGTTATGACATTGTTTCAAAGAAATTCATTATTTTCAAATATGAGTAAAATAATGTTGGCTGGTGTTATAAATAAAATAAATAGTTGTGACTATTTGAGTTGAAGTTATAAATTGAAATTTTTGCACATTAATGAAGTATAGTGATACAAATCAGTTTCACCTGCATTAATAAGTTAAAAATCATATTATAAAACCTGATGAATGAAGTTAGAGACGGCGTTCGGTCTTATCCAATTATGCAGAATTTTGAAGCTAATTGTACCAATTTGGAAAGTATTTTAAATAAACTAATATAAAGCATACTTCTGTTAAATTAATACTCCAAATTTGAATGAAATCTCACAGATTTCGTCGAAACAGTTATTAGCACATGAATACCTATATCTGCGAAGCAAAACTTGTAAAGGAAAGACAGGACATCAGTCCTAGTTATCTCTACACTTAAAACAGGAAGAGATTTCTAAGAATCTTAATTTCTAGGTACATGATGAAACGGAATCAGAGGAAATCAGTGGTCGTGCATAATTCAAAAACTGGCTAAAGTGCTTAATATAGATAAAATTAAAAGAGCAAAATGAACCTATGATTTTCGTTTTGGTTCGCTGGCATCACAACAATTGGACAGTGCTTAGGTAAAAGGAAGTTTATGCCCATGGAGGCTAATATTATTCCAATGACCACATAAGGATGGTTTGCCACACCTAAATCTTGGTATTGATTAGAATTAGTGAAGTAAAGTAGATGGTGAACACTACAGCATAAAATGGACATGTTGATGTAAATAAGTGTAAATCATTTTTCATAATGGATGGCTACAGAGAAAGTAAAATGAAGGAAAACTTATAGGTATGTAGTTTTCTTGATTTGAAATGGCTAGTGTTTCCAGCATCTTTTCTATTTTAAAATTATGCTACTATAGATAAAACCATCAAAGATGACCTAAATTTAGTAAGTTTATAGTAAGAGACGGACTAGTTTAAAGTCTGTACTAAGATCTTTGCCACTATATTTATCTACTAATTTCATGTGTTTAAAAGTAGCCCAAATAAGAAAATAAATTAAAAAAATAAGATCTTTATTGGTTCAATTGGTTTATTGGTTAATTACAAAAGCGGATGAAGACTTGTTGCCCTTGGCATTTGAAACTGTGTTACTAGTATGCAACAATAGTGTCTTCCCCCAATAAACACATAACAAAATTGCCAGAATACCATTATCTTGAACAGATAAATATTTTTATATTTATTTAATCATTTTATAAATTAAAATTATAGGTAGAGATTGAGATGTTTTCTCTCTCTTAGCCTATCCAATATCTACTAAATGCAAGCATTTTTATATCGTTGGTTAGACATAAGTAGGACACCCAAGATGCATGAAATTTCGGCATTCTTTCGGTTTAGAATTTAGACTCCTGGCTAACTTAAAGAAGTAATCAGATTTTGAATCAATAACTGCTTACAATCAGTCATTTGAAGGACAAGAAGAATATAGTATTATTCAAACTATACAGAGTTTAAAAGAAAGTTTATCTGGACATCCGGTTCACTACCTCCCACATCATGGAGTTAAAATGATAAACATATAGGAATAATGTATGATACTTCAAGATCTGATGATCACAAAAGTTTAAATAAATGCTTGTATCGTGGGTGGACCATTGATGTTAGAAATTTAACAGAATTCATTATCAAGTTTTGTTGACATCCCATTAGCTTGGGCAACGAATAATTTGTGGATGGAAAAGTCGAAAGCAGAAAGTTTGACTTAGAAACTTTGTTTGGACCAGTTAGGAGATAAACATACTAAAAGTCCTGACACCTCCGAGTGGAGCCCGAGGGGGGAGGGGGGCACAAAGGTCCCTTTTTTTGGTTTTTTGCTTACATCTCGAAAACGGTGCGTTGTACGAAATTTTGTTGTACTACATAATAAAAGCTGATAAAATTTTCTATAACTTTGGCTTTCACAATTTTTATCTATCTCCAATATTTGCCTAGCTATGAGCTTCAAAAGATGGTCGATTTTCATAAATGTGTTAAATACTCTATAGCACATTGTTACAATACGAGTTTGCCAAAATCATTTCTTATTGCTCACCCACTCTATAAAAAAACACTCACGCGCTATTAAAAATAGTCAAGTGCTAGTCGAGCCTCATGTTAAACCTGGTAAGGAACACATAAAATTACATAAGCTGGGAGTACCTCCACGCGGTGAAGGCGAAAACAGTTTACTTTTAAACTGGCTAAAACTCCCAATAATATCTATCAATATGCCTTCGGGCTTATGTTTTTATTACGTTCGTGACCTATAGAGTATTGTGACTGTGCACCCGGTAACGCAGGGAAGCAGTCACAAAATATTTTGCACATACGTACGTTTTCAAGATGACAGATAAGTGTTTTGTTTGTGATGAAGTGCTGGAAGAAGGTGGAGAAAATGTTTCGAAGGTCGGCGAAAAAGGCATAAATGCTCTGATTTCTTCCAGTAACCTCAGAAATGATCAAAAGAGCTCACAACTTAAAGATTTAAGTCGCTGTGGGTTCACACATCTTGTCGAAAAGAATACACGAGACCCAACAGCATTAAAGCTGATCTGAGGAAACGTGTTCCGTCCGCTGGGCCCTCCGCAACTCATACTTTGAGGTCATCAAAACCGAAATTTGACTTCAAAACTCGATGCCTTTTTTGTTCATGCGCATTTGAAGATGAAAATAAAAAACCTGTTGAAAAGCGACAGACAGTATACTCTGTCAGAAACGTAGCCTTCAAAGACTCATGCATTGAGGCTGGGCATGCAAGACGAGATGATTGGGGCGAAGAAGTAGTGGGTCGTTTAGCGTCAATAGTTGATCTGGTTGCAGTGGAAGCCTTATACCACGACGACGGTGAAGATGATGTAGCTGAAGTAGTAGCCTGCGTTCCATCATCTGATAACGATTCAACAGATGAGGAGAAAGAAGAGGCAAACGTTGAGGAACCACAACCAGGCCCGTCACGCCCAAAGCGGCGGCGAGTGATAAAGTGATTCTTAATTATATGAATTGAAATATGAATAAATAATAAAAGTTAAAAAACTAAGAAAAGTTAAAAAAAATATCAAAAATGGCTACAAAAATAAATAAAAAAGTAATAAAAGTTAAAAAAAAGTTTAAATAATAAATAAAAAAAAAGTTTAAAATAGTTTAAAAAAAAAGTTAAAAAAAATTAAAAAAGTTTGAAAAGTTAAAAAAGTATGCTGAGAAAAGTTATGAAGCAATGTATAACAGAAAACGTAATAGAGTGGAACACATTTTTTAAAATCGACTAAAAAACTAAGAAAAGTTAAAAAGTTAAAAAAGTACTTAAAAAAGTTTTAAAAAAAGTTAAAAAATAAATAAAAAAAGTTGAAAAAGTTAAGTAAGCTGAGAGAAGTTATGAAGCAACTATAACAGAAAACGTAAGAGTGTAGAGTAGAACAGATTTTTGAATATCGACTAAAAATCTAAGAAAAGTTAAAAAAGTACTTACAAAAAGGTAAAAAATAAATAAAAAAAATTATGAAAGTTGAAAAAGTTAAGTAAGCTGAGAAAAGTTATGAATCAATGCAATTATAAAAAGTTAAAAAATAAAGTTAAAAAAAAATTAAAAAAAAATTAAAAAATAAATAAAAAAAGTTAAAAAAGTTAAGAAAGCTGCGAAAAGTTATGAATCAATGTATGACAAGTGACAGAAAACGTAAGAGTGTAAAGTAGAACAGATTTTTGAAAATCGACCATTTTTCAAAGCTCATAGCTAGGCAAATATTGGAGATAGATACAAAGTGTGAAAGCCAAAGTTATAGAGAATTTTATCAGCTTTTATTATGTAGTACAACAAAATTTCGTACAACGCACCGTTTTCGAGATGTAAGCAAAAAACCAAAAAACGGGACCTTTGTGCCCCCCTCCCCCCTCGGGCTCCACTCGGAGGGGTCAGGACTTTTAGTATGTTTATCTCCTAACTAGTCCAAACAAAGTTCCTTAGTTAAACTTTCTGCTTTCCACTTTTCCATCCACATCCCCCTTGTGAGCACTCATTGACCAGTCTACATGGGGATAAGTACAGATGTTGAGATGATTTCTTTAGATTGACTTGTAATATGGATACCTTATTGAATGTTACAAATTTTATTTGGCTTAGAATTTCATTCAGCACCTGCGCTTTTACAGTGTTCTCTGCGGAATGATTTCTAGTCTATTCTTTTCTATGCAACGATAGAGTTTCGCTTGAAAAATACAAATAAAAAAATAATTAGAAACATGATAAATGATAACAGGTATCATGATGATGTTATCACAGAAATAAATACAGATTTAGAAGCTATTAAATTGTATTAAGAAGCTAAAGATACCTTTATGGAAATATCTATAAATTAGGTATGCATGATCGGATTTCTGATTCAGATAAATTTGTGAAACAAATACTAGATCATTCTGAAGAAAGAAATTGCTAAGGTAAAGTTAGACTGGAATACAGAGTAAGATATACAACGCTTAATATTTAAAGCTTCTGATGTAATTCCGAAAGTAAAAACAAATGTTCTTAAGATTGTTACATCAGTTTGTGACCCCTGTGGTTTTGTAGTTCTTTACTCTTAGCAGCAAAGGAACTTACAGAAATTATGGACGAATAAATTAAATTGGGACTTAGCATTACCAAAAGAACACAGATGAGGTATAAGCCTTAATATAAGCGAGGTACAAATATTACGCTTCCCAGTCGTTACTTCGGTAATAGTCAAAATGAATATCAGCCACATTGCCTTGCTGATGATACAATTAGTTTTTATGTTACAGAAAACAAGTTTCGTCATAAAACAATCCAAACTAGTGGGTACTTGCCAAAGATAAAGATAAATTTTCGATTTCAAATTTAGAATTGTTAAGTATACTTATTGGAAAACGACTGATGATGTTTATATATAATTCTGGGCCTTAAAGATTATGAAACAGATGTAATAATCTGATAGTCAAGTAGCGAGTGATTGGTTAATTCAAGTGAGGTATTACCTCCATTTATTGCCAGAAGTGTAGGTAGTATAAAAGGATGATGAATGTAACTTGACGATAAGGCCGGAATTGCGATTAAAAGACAAAAGCTTGCGAGTAAAGAAAGATAAATCTCGTTAATAGGACCTCAGTTTTTGTCAAAGATACAGACTCCTGGTCATTTGCTTCAACTGTGTCAGCAAGCAACTTTTTGAGTCGGGAAGGTCATCCGAATTACGAAGTATACTTATCTAGAAAGATATTTATTGGAAAGCATTCGGATGAAAATAAAGAAAGTTCATAGTTCATAGTTATTTACTCATAATAAGTCAATATATTACATGTCAAATAACCTACTACACCAAGTAAAGAGGAGCTGTAAGATAATACTTTAGGAAATATTAATGACCGTCAATGCGAATAAATGGTAAATAGTGTGGAAAAGAGAATTATGTAAAGAGTTTGCAGATTAAGCATTTCCCACAAAAGTTTGATGGTAAACACAGCAATTTAATCCAAAATTTAGCTTTCTTTAAAGATGTAAATGATTTGTCTTTTCACTTGGTACACTTTAAAGCAATAAATTACTTAAATGTAGAAAAATGATCGTTGGCTTTGAGGAGCAGTTCTGATCCTCATCACTTCGGATAATGTACACTTTAAATTATTTTATTTTTGAAATTTTGACAGATCAATACTGTATTCATAAAACAAAAATTTGGAGGTTTATCTCTCAACGAGTTTTTGATTTTGGGTACTATTATGAACGTTTGATTAAAACAAAGACTTCTAAAAGAAATACTTTCATACAAGGATCGATGATAAAGTTCGACTTGATAAAGCATGGAGAGGCTCTGGAAGAATTTAAAATTTTTGTTCTTTTATCGTTATTTATGAAGTCTTTTGGAAGAATATTGGTATTAACTTTAAAAACCACGTGTAACTTCTAAGGACTCCCTTTGAAGGACAAATTAAATTAAATTTGTAAAAGAGATTTAAAAGAGAACACTAAGAAAATTGGAAAGGAAAGATATTATATCACTACCAGGAGGATCTGACAATTCATGCAGAATAGTAAAAGTTAAAATTGGTAATAAGGAATTCTTTAGATCCAATGTGTATGAGAAAGAATCAAAAGAGGAGGAAGTAATAAAAGATCATACGGAAATTGTGAATAAAATGAGAGCGATACGAGCTGCATCCACGAGAGCCGTGGAAAAATTAAGCCAGTAGACTCAAAATTTATTGACACTCTTTTAAGCCCTCGGGAGTGTCGTGACGAGCGTCATGCACGTCACGAAGCATGTAAATGAACCAGAAGTTGAGAATCTTTTGAGGCTCTCGGGAGTGTCGCGACGAGTGAACACACACGTCGCGAGGTACGTGTATAAAGCGCATATGGTAACACTGCTTAAGCAACGTAATTGTTTATGGTCAGAATATTATCTGTGGAAATAAAAAGTATATTGATTTGGCTATGGTAAGAAAAATGACCGCTTCTTTCTGCAAGTGTCATTAGACTCAAGACTGTGAATTTGTGTGCACATCGAAGTTGGAGGTGCACGAGATAATGGCGTGGCCTGACACCACGTGTCTGCGGGAATTTGCGTCTCATTGGATCATCAGAACGAAAGCTAAGTACTTACCTTGAGTAGGTGCTTGGAGATTTTAACGTGTTCCATGTCTGAGGACGGTTCTTGTACAAATAACTTATTTCTACATACCTGCTATTAAAGTGACCTGCCCTATTGTGGGTGTTGCATTTATAACAACATAAAACCTAAATGTTTCATGCCTAAATGTCTACTCATGTTTGAAAGCCTTTACTTGCAAATGATTCGTGAACTCACAATACATTGTTGAATGATTGTATGTTGTATGGTGTGACGATGGCCAATTAAAGGATCTTCGTGATCCATGAAAAGTCCATATGAATAGACAGCTGTGTGGCCAATATGAAGCCTGTATGGCGTGATGAAGTGGCCAATTAAAGGATCATCGTGATCCATGAACTGTGTGGCCAGTTTGAAGCCTGTATGGCGTGATGATGGACCATTAAAGGCCTATAAAGGATCCATGAAAAGTCCGTATCAATGGACATCTGTGTGGCCAGTTTGAAGCCTGTATGGCGTGATGATGGCCCATTAAAGGCCTATAAAGGATCCATGAAAAGTCCATATAAACGGACAACTGTGTGGCCAGTGTAAAGCCTGTATGGCAAGGGTCTTTTGTGATCCATGAACAAGTGTATATAAATGGACAACTGCGCAGTCAGTGTGAAGGCCAATGTGAAGCCTGTATGGCATGATGATGGCCTATTAAAGGGTCTTCTGTGATCCATGAACAAGTGTATATATAAATGGACAACTGTGTGTCCAGTGTTAATGGAAACCTATTGTGGTATATAAAGAAGCCTGTATGGCAAACTATGTGGCCAGCTAGTGGTGGCCAATTATGAGAGACTGACTTATGATTAATGATTGTCCTTTACTAAATGTTACGGTTATCAAGATAAAAGATCATTGTTTCTACGCTCCGTACTTAGATATGAAACAAGTAAAATCAGTGTTATATTTTATATTAACAGACGGAGATACCTGGTCTGATTGAGCGGACTTACACAGGCGTCCTTATGAACACCACACAAGTATACATCTGGTGAGTCAATTCCATTCTAAAACATATTAAATCAGTTTTGTCTGGTGACTGGAGAGAGATAGTGTATTAAGAGTTACATCCCTAATAAACTAATTTACCTATCTCTCAAAGGTCCCGACAGCTTCATGTCTCTTGCTTTGATAATGAAAAACTTCTGCACAAGCTGTCCGCCCCTATTTCACCACCTCAGGAGATAATAATAGGTCTTTACGTATGATTCAGTTTTTGAAGTTTAATGCCAATATTTATTTAAAAAAAGGGTATTGTTTTTTTATTATTGACCTCATGGTGACACTACTTATGGTCTTTCATTAGTAACTAATGGCATGTCTTTCATGTTCCAATTCCCTGAGCTATGTACCATTGAATGGAACAAAGGCGTTTTCTTAGTGGTCAGATGGGGCATTTTTTAGACTAGTAAATTTTTTTATGCGGAGTATGCCCGAATATGACATTAGTAACGAATGAACTGCTGCGAAAACTCTCAAGCTTTAAAATTAATAATGTTTTTTTTTTCCTTAATAAAGGCGATTTTTTCAGGTGAAAAAACCCGACTTCATGGGGTTAAAGCCACCGTGCTCTCAAAATATCTAAACAATAGGCATATGTTTACCACCATTTAATTTCTAGTAGTCTAATGCTATTTTTCTAAAGATATTAAATTTTGTTTTAATAACTATTGTTCTTAACATTAATTTTCATCTTTAATGTTTTTTATACAATCGGCAATTTCATAGGTAAAGACCTAATATTTGCTGTTTTAAGACTTTTTTGTTTCTCTTTATAAACTTCCAATTGCCTATCTTCTTGCCAAATTTCAACTTTCTAAGCCACCTGAAAGTGGTCTATATTTTTGATGATGAGTGAGTGAGTCAGTCAGTCAGTGAGTGGCATATTCGAAACTTCGATAAAATATATTTTAAATACCGTTAAAAGTAGAAATTGGAATATACTCAGTTTCATCACAACAGCTCATATATACGTCCCCACCGAGGGGCTCGAGCCTACCCTAAATTAGGGCGATCGGGCCTGAGTCGACCGCGCGGACCCAGTGCGGGTTTGTCAACTTCACACACAACCTTCGAGTTTCTTCGCAGATGTGTGCAGGTTTCCTCACGATGTTCTCCTTCACCGTAAGAGCATCGGATTAACGTACGTATACTCAGTTTACATTACGTAAACAATGCAATATAAAATTCAAGCAGTTTCTTCAGTCCCTAACAAAGATATTAAGAGCTCAAAAATGCGTGGAGTTGCTACGAGAAATGGAATGCGTTCGTGCTTGTCTGGTAGACTCAGCGGGGATTTTGCTAACCCTAATTTCATACAAATTCGTTTTGTAGTTTAATAGTTGGAGTCTGGACAAACATACAAACACTTTTTTTTTGTTTCTTGGACTCTTTTAGTGTAAGACAATCGATCCCCATCAAATCAAATCTCAACTTCGTTTTTTTGGCACCTTCGCTTGAAAGTAAAACCCATTGTCTTCGTTTTTTTGGCAACACAATACCTTCGCTTGAAAATAAAACCCATTGTACGATTGTATGTAAACCTGTTATTTCTTTTATTTGAACACAATAAACTATTAAATGAATTAATGAATTTAAATGGACTTTTCATATACTTAAACTGATCGTTTTCTAAGAAAATTCATTTTTTTTATTTAAGCAAAGTTGTATTACAAGTGGTTCTGTTTCATGAGTAGAATTACCAGTTGACCAGACATAACCATACAAATAAACTGAACTCTCCACGGAGAACATACTTTTTTGCTGGAGTGTCTAACATTACTTAACTTGTATAAAAGGTACCTTTTTTAAGATTTTTTTTTTATTCACAATTGGTAAACCCTTGACAACATCTCACCTGGTGGTAAGTGACGATGTTGCCGAAGATGGAAGCGGGCTTACCAAGATGTAAATTTTGTAAATGTAGATTTTCCTATACATACCACTGAAAACTTATTTAAGACGCTAGTAGGATTTTTCGATTGCGTTTTGATAGGAGAAAAATCTTAGCGCCATTTTAGAGAAAAAAATATTTTACAACTTATTTTTGTATGGCAGTTTTCCGCCTCCGTGGCGGAGGCTTCACATCAAGAGGTCGCGGGTTCGATTCCCGATGAAGTCTTACTTTAAGACTCGAATTGCTTGACCACTGTTTTGGTGTCTATTAATATTATGATATGAGGTGCATTTTTATCAAAATCTCGTAGTCGGTTTTCTGTACTATCACATAACCTTCTATTTGCTTCTTCGTCACTCCAAGGTAAAATGTTAACCCCTTTCTCTTATTTAGATAGCTGATATTGAAGGAAAGGATTTGATAAGCACTACTAAAATTATGGTTTCATCCAATATGAAGAAAAATCTAGAGGTAGATACGTGTACAACATAATACATTGAAAAGCCCGAGCGATGCAATTTCCAGCTTTAATTTTCCGGAAAAATAACAGCCCAACGATGTAAAAACAGATTTAAAGCAAACCCAACTAAAAACGTAACATTAAAACATTGTCTTTGCAAACCACAAAGGCTCAATAACAATAACGGAGCCAGCGCGTCCGTCCGAATGTGGGTTGATAACTTGCGTTATGCTCCTAATTAGGGTCAAACCTCACTTGAGGGATATAGAAGCAAAGTGACCTCAGTCCTATGTCACTGAAAATCGAGAATCCATCTTTTTTGTTTAAACATGAATACATTTTGTATTGGAATGAGGCGTGTTTGCTGCTAAAGTCGTTTTAGAAAATAGATTTACTCGAGACTGAAGCGTATTTGCACCTAAAATTTTTTGCTGACCTATAGCCATAGACACAAAGAAAAACTTGACATTCAAAGATTAAAAACCACCAAATATGGACTGAGGTCACTTTGCTTTTAAACCCCTCATTTATGATTTTGTCTTCTTTTGGGGGGTAACGTGACCTATTACTAGTCCTACTAAACTAAAAAGTGTCAGTAGCTCAACCGGTAACGACTAGGTCCTCCTAACCCTAGGTCCCGGGTTCAAATCCGAACGGCCAATGTACCAATGATCTTTCGAAACTATACCTACCGATTGCTTTAACGGTGAAGCAAAACATCGTGAGGAAGCCTGCACATCTGATTCCAGATGTGTATGAAGATCGCGTTGCACACGTCCGTAGTTGAAAATAAAAAGGCCCTACAGGCTGGTGACCTTCGGTGATTCTAAGTGCAACACTAGGCAACCGCCGTCTATCCCTTGGATAGTACGGTTAATTGTGCTACACGTTAAGTAAGAAAGCTAGGCCTACGATGTCCGTCTGTCTGTCTCTCCGACTTTTAAAAGGTAAATTGTAATAGGTGTTGGTGATCAGCCTGCTTTGGCATATGATGATGATGCTGACCATAATTACATCAGCCAAAGCACGTCCATAGCTGGACATAGGCCTCCCCTGAGTTGGGGGGGTTTTACCATAATCACCACGCTTGACAGGCGCGTGGTGGGTTGGCGACCGTAGTGTGCAGTCTGGTTGCACAGTGCGTGGTAAGGACGCTGGTGCCTATCCTTTGTATACAACCCTTAGTCGCCTCTTACGATACAATGGGTATCGTAATGGATGTATGGGCAGAAATGGGGTGGTTCAATTCTAAGCCGGGAACCATACGGCGGTAATAGGTGTACGGCTTAAGTTTTTATATTATTTTTTGTTATTATAGAACTTACTAACAAACAATAAAAATTTAAATAATTGAAAACGCTAAACACGTTAAAAAACCGACTTCCATCGCAACAACTTAGTACATTTTTGCATTATTATTTTTTGTTTTTGTTAATTTTCTAATAAAGTAGGTACCACACCGATTTTGATAAAATTTATATTATTTATAAGCACTAGCTTTTAAAAAAAAAAGATTCGTAAAGATCGGTTGACCCAGTCAAAAGTTCTGAGGTAACACACATAAAAAAAAGCAAACATATAGTTGAATTGAGAACCTCCTCCTTTTTGGAAGTCGGTTGAAAATTAAAACATTAAGGGGGTACAATTTCATGAGTACAAGCTGCAGTTACAAAAAGTGCATGCCTTTGTGAAGAACCTATATATTGATTAGTTTACGCATGGAAAGTTTTAAACTGTCTTTTCACCGATTGTAACAGGTTCTTTGAGAAAAGTGGATGTGTTTGATGAGTGACATCAGAGTTTTGCCACTTTTCAGTATAGCCAATGAAACTTCAACCTGTATAGCCAATGAAACCACAACAGACAAGCTACTGACACGCCACAACGCAAAATTAGCACAATGGAAATTTAGTCAATAACAAAGACCTGTTATTAAAACCAACTTTCTGATCCGTTATAGAAGATCTTTATTAATAATAAAAACGTTTATTAAACTTGCAATGTTTTTATGTACTAGTGTTTGCCAGCGGCTTCGCTCGCGTGGACATCGTTTCTATGACTGTCTTCGAGGGTGTGCAGTGCACGAGCCGCAAGAGGCAAGCGAGAGTGGAAAAAAGTAGCCTACTCGTATATGTTAATGCAGGTCCTAATCTGTCTACCTACCAAATTTCATCCAAACCCATCCAAATCTGTTGAGGCGTGAAAGAGTAAGAAGCAACTATACATACAAACTTTCGCGTTTATAATATTAGTAAGGATGTATGTAAGTTTTTGCTAGATAGGTTTCAGAGCGACTTCCGGGGATCCGATTGAGCTAAATTTTGGTATGCAGCCGTATTCTCGGTGACAATAGATCCTTTTGGTGTTTTAAAGTTGATCTGATGATGAACTCTGGATATGGATTCGAGGTCCTAGGATCGTCTTTTAGTTTTAATAGAATCGTAGGTAATATACTGTGCTAAGTCCTAATCGCCCTAATTCAGGGTAGGCTCGAGCCCCTCGGTGGGGACATATATGAGCTGACATGATTAAGTATATTTACTGTACTCGCCTTTTTAGAATTTGGAAACGTGTTTTTATATTCATTTGAGCATTTGACTTTTTGAGTAAAAAAAACTCTTTTTTAAATAAAAAACTTGTACTTAAAAGTTTTTAAGCGACCATATCTCAGTTCCGTATGTCATCACTGGCAACACACACTGGTCAAAGACCTAAGTCTTGAGACACTGCGGTATTTGGGACGTAAAGATATTGCGAAGCTTCACGAACGCTGCCCCGCTGAGTTAGTCGCTTACCTAGATGGCTCATACCGGGCCTCATAAGAAGGCTCAAGGTCACTCAAATGGCAATGGAGCATGCTATGCTCGGAGTTTCTCTGCGTGATCGAATCAGAAACGAGGAGATCCGCAGGAGAACCAAAGTATCCAACATAGCTCACAGAGTCGCTAAACTGGCCGTTGGGGTAGTAAAGTTCTCGAGTGGCGACCGCGCACCGGAAAACGTAGCGTAGGAAGGCCTCCCACGCGGTGGACCGACGGCCAGGTGAAGATCGCGAGAACCCGATGGATGCGAGCAGCGCAGGACCGGTCGTCGTGGAAATTCTTGGGGAGGCCTTTGTCCAGCAGTAGACGTTTTTCGGCTGATATGTTGATGATGATGAAAAGTTTACAGGGTTTTCGAAAATTATTTTAGATGTCAGCGTCAATAGCCTTAACAATGCAAAAACATTTTCACCTCATCAAATCAGGTCTCCGTAAAGTTTAAAAGATACTTAACAACTTATAAATTAAGAAATTAATGGGGCACGTTAGCGCTATGGCGCGAATATTAAATTGTCTAAGGGTTTTCGTGAACTTCATGTTTAGTTTTTTTTTTATTGAAACTTTTTCACGATAGTCATACTTTGCATTCTACCAATTTGATGTATAACAGGGTGTCACAAAGTTGGTGTAGGATCCGTAAACTGGGAGTTCTACTCGTCATACTGAGCAACTTTCCCCCAGAAACCCATAGTCAATTCTAAAAAAAATATCTAACCACTTCGGGAGTGCTTACAGCAGTAAAAACTTTTTACACTTTTATAACTTTTGACCCTGCGATTGTTCCTGGTAAGATGGCGGCAACGTAACAGTGTCGCGAGTTCAATAGTTTTTTCCCATCTCAAAAATGCCCAACGAGCCTAAAGATGTTTTCACTTCATAATTGGACTCTCTATACAAAAATGCACAAAATTGGTCGATTCGCTGATTGATTTGTATGAAGGGTTTAATTATTTTTTTGGCGATTTTAGCAAAGTCATAGAAAAAAAACCAGTTCAGTATGGTCAGTAGAAGGCCCAGTCAACGAGACCTACACCAAATTGTATATCATAATTCATAAGTCATAATTATTTTTTTCATAATAATAATTACATATCAAAATAAATATTAAAAATATGTCAAAACTCAAATAATTATGTCAAGTTGTACAATATTAATTACTAATTTTAGGTTACGAGTTTATGTAGTCTAGGAATTTAATTTTAAATTAAAAAATTCGTTGATATTATAAAACGCCTGCTCGACGAGCCAACGTTACCAATATCGCGTATAAGTAACTAATTTTGGATATTTTAAGTGATAATTTTAAACATGTTAATATTTTGTAATTATATACGAGCAGCGCGGGATCGGTCGTCGTGGAAATCCTTAAAGGAAGCCTTTTTCCAGCAGTGGACGTCTTTTGGCTGATACCATGGTGACAACTAAGATATTCTACATTTGATAAATTCATTTAAATTGTTGGGAAGTAAAGTAAGATTTTCGCAAATTAAGTGAAACTTTTTAAAGAACTCAACATTGAGTCATCATCATCTCAGCCGAAGGACGTCCGCGCTGCCCGCATCCAACGGCTTCCCGTGATCTTGAGTAATTTAAATTTTACGCCATGACCTTAACAACTCCCTGACGGTATTGCTCGTATATGCCACGAACTATGAATCATTCAGAGTTCAGTATTAAAATGAGAATAGTGGATCCTATCCCTGGCCCAGGTCCAAGTGCCCGAGCCTCAGCTACATTTCGCTACGTGGACCAAAATTTGTAATAACTTTTTTACTCACTCAATTAGCATAACCGCCACCGTGGCGTAATGGTTAGTCCGTTCGCTTCCCACCAGGGTGTCGCGGTTCGATTCCCGGCGGGTTAACTTTTTAAGACTCGGTTTGGTTGGTGGTAGGGCGTTGACTAAGCCTGCCTGTCTAGCAACCATCATCTTATCTAAATCTTGCCGCCAAACATTAATGTTACCAACATTAATGTGTTCCGACTTGGTCACAAGATAGCCAGTTCCCCATTGCGTTGGGAAATCTTAATAATAAGGCTCCTTCCGTCTTCAGCGTCATCGTCACTTTCCATCAGGTGATATGATGCCAAGGGCTTATCAATTGTGGATAAAAAAATACTATGATAAGGGCGAGTCTTCCAAGCCGTTAAGGGCAGGTGTAATTTTATGAATAATCATTTTCGAAGAACCTTAAAAATTTTAGGTACAATTTTAATTATTTTAATTATTTCATATTCTTCTCAGCAAACCCTGTCATTTGATAACCATATCATGGGGAGTGCATAAACTAATTAATGGTGTGCTATCTTTGGGAGTCCGCCATCCTGGATTTAAAATGACGTCACTTAGATGACCATTCATTGTGCTCCAAACTTACCGTGTATTCAAAACTGTAGCTCAAACGGAAACCGGGAAATGGTTTTAATTTAACTTCGAAGATTTGTTCCAAACTGACTAATGAAGCTTGTAAATACCCCCAATATGGGGGGGTGGGGTGATGGAACCCCCAATCCTCTGAATTACGCAAATATTCATATAAGAGTTCCGAAGTCAACAAGAAACCCTTATAGTTTCGCCATATCTGTCTGTGCGCGGCTTAGCTCAGAGATTTTATTATTACTAGAAAGCTGAAATTTGGCATGGGTATACATACTCGTATTATTCACACCGACAAAGTGGTACAATAAAAACATAGAAAAAATTTTTTTTAGGATACCTCCCCTATATTTAAAGAGTCGTGATTATTTTGTTGACGTACTCTATGGTGTGGAATATCGTTGAATAGGTCTTTCAGAACTACTATGCTTAAACCAATTTTCGATTCAGCTATCGGTTTGTGAAATATTAAGCATTAAAGTGCTTTTGTTAACCAGTTAAACCGCTATTAAAGGACATCTGAAAGAAAAATGAAAATAATAGGACATAATATAATCAATTTAAAAGGAAAACTGTCACGGCTAAGTAGAATGTCTTAGTTTAGGAGTATTAGCCGACCAAATTATGGTGGGCAGTTGGATTTTAAAAAGTTCCTACATTTTTCACACAAAATATTTTACACTGCAAATATAATTTTGTTTTGTTAAGTACACATTTATTTCAATACACATTCATTGAAAATACTACGGAACCCTACTTTGCGCGAGTCCGACTCTCACTTGGCCGGTTTTTAACATAGGCATCTGATATTTAGATCAAAATAAATGTGTAATGTTATGTGTATTATTTATTTCGTAGAAAAATAAAAATCTGAAGATAGGTAACGACACTGGCTATTAAATTAATGAATTAAATTTAAGAATTGTGTGATGTAAAAGTATAAACGTTAAATAAACTATTTTTTATTTTTCGACATTTAAAAATAAGGCCAATTAAAGTACCGTTTTTTTACTCATTTAAAGGTACTTAAACTATTGTTACCAAATATATAAAAATGTCAATAATAAAAGTAGTTGTTGTTCAAACTAGACCCGCTTTAAAGATTTACAAACACATTTTCACATTATAATATTAAGTAAGCATTTTTTATGACATGAAAATAAATCTGACCAGTATAATTCATAATGGGTGTTTTGCGTGGTTGGTGTTTTGCGTAGTTGGTGTTTTGCGTAGTTGGTGTTTTGCGTAGTTGGTGTTTTGCGTAGTTGGTGTTTTGCGAAGTTTTTGTTTTGCGTAGTTGGTGTTTTGCGTAGTTTTTGTGTTGGTGTTTTGTGAAGTTTTTGTTTTGCGTAGTTGGTGTTTTGCGTTTGTAGTCTTATGCGTCAAAAACATCACGACGCCTACGTAAAAAATAAAAACTGCCGTAATTCAGAGGGCAGGCCTGGATGACATGGAAGACTCGTCCCTATCACTATGTATATAAGGGATGGCTTACTAACTTAATAACAAAGGTATCGTCTACAACACGTTCAATGCCAAAGTTTCATATCAGAGCCTCGTCAACTGTCTACACTCTAAACAAATAAATAGAAAAGCATCGAACCATAATTTGATGTAGGATTGTGATGAATATCTGCCGACGTAGTTATATAATTTGAGCAATTAAGCTTTGTTGGCCATTCAACATTTTGTAACAAGCACGAGAGGCATTGTCAAAAAAGTGCGAACATTTCATTTTCCTGGCGTTTCTCACGCCATTATTAAAAGCTTAATGTTTCTCGGTGGGCGCTTTATTGCAAAAACTCCGTCTTGAGCTCCGTTCAGTTCCCTTCAACTTCAGTATTAGTTCGTCAAAAGAGCACTTTTATCTAAACTTTATTTGAGAACTCATTAAGAGCAGAAAAGTTCCGAACTCGTCGCGAGGACTGGAATTGAAAGCTTTGACGGCTGAATTTTGACGTGAAAACGTCTGATAAATCGATGAACGCCGACTGCACGCACGAAAAAGGATGACTCATTGTCCCGTTACGCTCTCTGTCCCGTTACGCTCATTGTCCCGTTACGCTCATTGACTCGTCATAAAAGTATGCAATCATTTCATCAATGTTTTGTTATGACGTTTTCACGTTAAACTATCATCCGTAAACCGACTTTACAGGCAACCAATTTTTTTTTTATTCGTTTGTATGTATCTAAGTTTGGATATAACATACAGGTGTGGTGATACTTTAAGGTAGGCTTGTACTCATTAAACTGAACAACTTTTGTTTCATTAGGGTTCCGTGCACCCAACGGGTGACCAACGGGACCCTATTACTAAGCGGGCTGTATTTCATGAACCGTAATAGATAGACACTTGAAATTTTCACTTAGCGTTCACATTTCTGTTGCAGCTATAACAAAAAATACTAAAAATTTGGAAAAGTGAAAAAATTAGGGGGGGTCTTCATACAAAAGAAATATTTATAGGTCTTTAGAAATATATTTGATCGTAAAACCCACGGATAAGATAAACCTTATTTATCTTATTCGTGGTAGAAACAAATTTAAGCGTAAAATTTGAGCTCTATCGTAAAACGGTGAAACTTGGTGTGATTATAGTAATAATATTGAAGTAAAACAACGATTAATAAAAAAAGGCCAAGTGTGAGTCGTACTCGCGCTAAGGAATCCGAACTGAATGATAAATAATTTAAAAAAGTCTAAACACTTTAAAAAACTGACTTCCATCGCAGCGACTCAGTACAATTGTCCATAATACTTTTTTTTTAATTTTCTAATAAAGTAGAACACTGATTTTGATAAAACTTATATGGGACTAACTCGAGAGAATACCCTTTAAAATAAAAAAGAATCATGAAAATCGGTTTCCAATCTGCGAAGATATCGCGTAACAAACATACAAAACAAAACAACAACATACAGTCGAATTGAGAACCTCTTCCTTTTTAAAAGTCGCTTGAAAAAGCATATTTTTATCGCTCGCGTTGTTGCCTTTTGTTTGTTATGTGAATAGGTATCATTCTCATTATACTGTGTAAATGTGTGGAAAGGTGTGGTAGTCTGACTCGCACTTGGCCGGTTTTTTCATACAAATCAGTCAACCGATTGGCCGATTTTGTACATAAAGTAAAAAAATATATAGGTTTCTTGGAAAAAAATGTTTGATTTTACGAGTGGAAGTCCTCTTTTAGTATTACCACACCTTTTTGTTACAGGCTGTGACTCGTTAACTGGGGGTTCTACTCATCACACTGAACAACTTTCCCCAAGGAACCCATAGTCAATTCTCAAAATAAAATTTTGACCCCCCATACAAAAATGCACAAAATTTTTCAATCAGCTCATCGATTTGTATGAATATTAAATGGGTGTATGAAGTTGTATAAAGATTTGTATGAAGTTACTATTCCAATGAGCCCCAAACACGATTCATCTGCTGTAAGTTGGTGAGGAGTTGGGTATAGTGACGTCGTCTACGGGACGCCGCGCCGTGGCGATGTAGCTCTAGCTTATTATTTTTAAATGAAAGATGCGTATACGTATTAAATATCATCGAAGATGAGATTATTTTAATACGTAAGGATACGGAGATAGCTCTGTCGGCTGACTGATTATTATTTCTTCATTGAATCTAACGATATCACTTTCTTGCCATAAGATAGCGTTTTTAGGGATCTCTGCCCTGACGCGCGGATTTCAAATATAATACACTTGAAAGAGGACCTCTGTCCTGGCTCACGGTCCACCATAGAATGAATCTCATGAAAAATTTAAATTAATATTCTTAATTCGACTCGCACTGGCAAGAAAGTAAATAAAGGCTGAAATCTGACGATTTTCGGCTGATATGATGATATTTTGATTTAAGAGTCGTCGCGTAGGGGGACCGCTAAGTAAATAAAATAAAAACTGAGTATAACTGTTTTACTTTACTACAACTAATTACTAATATTTTTTAGAACTTATAGGTCTCCCTATGCGACGACTCTTAGATTAACTACTTATATTAAACCTAAAGGGCCAAAACATTTTCTACTTTTCAGAGGTTTTAAAAAATTTTAATCTAAGTTTTATCATAGAATAATTATGCATTCAAAAGTTTTTTTTATTATTCACGATTGGTATGCCCTTGGCATCATCTCACGTCAGTTGTGAACGTCTAAAATAATTAGTGCATTCAATGTCTTAAACAGACATTTGTTAAGTCATGTCCGTCCGTCGGTCAAATCTAGAGTTGATTGTATCTGCCACTACAGTAGTATACAGTACCTATTAACCGCTTCCATGGCACAGTAGTCCATTCGCTTCTCACCAGGAGATCACAGGTAAGATTCCCGGCTGGATCTAGATTTATAACTCTGTTTAAGGACAGGAATTTAATAATCATCATCATCATATCGGTCGAAGGACGTCCACTGCTGGACAAAGGCCTTCCCCAAGGATTTCTCCAAGGTCCTGCGCTGTCCGAATTCAGCGGATTCCCGCGACCTTCACCAGCTCATCGGTCCACCTAGTGGAAGGCCTGTTTACGCTACGTTTTCCGGTGCACGGTCAATAAATACCATCTTATAAAAGTCTTGCCGCCAAACATCAGTGTTAACAACATTGATGTGTTCCGGCTTGAAGATAAGATAGCCAGTACTCCATTGCGTTGGGAAATCTTGGTAAGCTCGCTTCCATCTTCGGCATCATCGTCACTTACCATAGGTGAGGTGATGTCAGGGCTTACCAATTGTGAATAAAAAAAGTAACCTAACAAATTGAATTAAATTTTTAAAAACCCGAGTGCATAATATATTACCCCTCTTTTTGGGCAGTCAGAACGAAAAGTAAACGTCACTCATATGATCAAAAGGAATATAACGACACCTCGCACTCCAAAATTCATCAAGCCAAAGAAACAGACATACAGACATACACCCGAAAAAAATTCCCCTAATTTTTGGACAGTCGAGTAAAAAAGCATCTGTTCTGAGTTTTCCGGGGCTTAACATCATTCAATAGCCTAAATAGTCGTAAAAGAAAGAAAAACTTTTTATGTCTCTTCCAATTCGGTTTTCTGTCCGTTCTTAGGGATCGAACGATTGAAATTCACATTCAGACCGGCGCGGGCGAGTGAACGGTGGGTGTAGGGAGCTCTCTTTAGATGTACGGATTACAGATGTTATGCTACGGCAAAGTATATATATTAGTACTAACATACATGCCCTCTCGCACAACTACCAGATACGCTAGACTGCCAGGTTTATGATATAGCGTCCCCACTTACCTACCCTAGGGCATAACAGTGGGGGCCGCTATTCCTGCCAACACCATAAGGTGAAGACAAGGACCAGTTACGGTAGGTCTTGCCGCCAAGACGCTTGTCCTGGTACTCTGCAAGGCGAGTGCCTCGTGGAAGAGAACCACTACCTACTTTCCAGGTAGGTCCCGGAGCTGTAGGCGCGCTCACCTCCCGCGGCTTTCGTTGCTGGCGGTTCGATCCCCGCTCGGGACGCCAGAGAAGCTGGCTCCCACATATCCGGTGTGGTACCGGAGCTGTAGGCACGCTCACTTCCCGGCGCTTATCGCACCTGTCCAGACTTACTCCTACGCGGCTGGATCGGCCGGAGCAGTACCAGCTTAGCTCTACTTGCTGACAAGGCAAGTGCCGGAGATGCTTCCCAGCCAGTAGTTAAACCAGCAGTTCCACTTAATGGACAACTCACGTGCCTCGCGTTGTTTTCGCCCATAGCCCACGTGGCCGGCTACGACAACACTAGTTGCGCGCGGGGAAGGACGCCTGGACGCAACGTGCTTGCCAGGCAACAAACATTGCCCAACCCCTGCAACTAACCACATACCACTACGAGTCCATGACCCAGTGGGGGGACCGACAAGCCAGAGTGCCGAAGGCGATAGACCAACGGCAGGCAAGCGGTGGGCTACCCCCGACCCCGTAGTACCCTGATCCAAACAGCCGGACCCGTAGTTCCGGCTGCGAACTCCACCTAGCCGGGTAGCTCTAGGCAGAGATTAGTACTAACATACAGTATGGACCCTCCCTGCCGCTCTCTAGATTGCGACCTCACCCCCTCGTCACCCAGATTGATACAGATTGGTTACAGTTTGGTTTCGCCGCCATTTTATTTGTTCCGTCATTCCTTTTTTGAAATGTCATTTCTGGCCCGTTGTATGCAGTGTCCAGGGTGTGGTTACGGCTAGACTTCGAATTAATCTAATTTTCGAATACGGGACATACATTTTAATGTTTCGAGCACATATCAAAATTCAAAAGTACCACATTTTTAAAATTCACATTTTTACCCGGCAACAGGAAGGGTTATGAATTCTCCAAGTACGTATGTTTTAAATTATAGATTAAACAGCTTAAAATACTAAAGCAAAGTAAAAAAAACGAGGTGACTGGCTATCTTATCTTATTTATAATATTGTGCACTTTTGTTATCAGCCTTTCATTCCGATCCGCATAGGAAACCCTCCCTCAGGTACCTTTTAATGCTGACGGTACGACCAGGCGCAGGCTAGCCGGCCCGAAGGGTGGACCGTCACAAGATGCTGGTAGCTAGTCATTCGTGCTTATAAAATGTCCTACCACTAACCAAACCGAGCAGAAGCCATGCACAAAAGCTAGTGTAAATTTATAATAGCATATTATTGTTTTTTTATATTGTGATAGAAGTACAAATTAAGGATTTTCGGAATTTATCTTTACTTGTACTGTAAGACCTTGCTGCTTTGCAAATTTCATAATTCGAGGTCAACGGGAAATACGTTACAGGTTTTGATTTACTTGCGAGTGCTAAATATGCGGCTTAAGTGACGGTATTTTATTGCATTGATCTACATGCTTGGTTTTTTTACAGCTCCAATATACCGTAGATCTGAGTCAACATATCAGCTCACATACGTCCTCACCGAGGGGCTCGAGCCTACCCTGAATTAGGGCGAACGGGCCTTGGTCGACTACAGTTCGGGTTGCTTGACTTCACACACAACCTTCGAGTTTCCTCACGATGTTTTCCTTCACCGTAAGAGCGTCGGATAAACGTACATATGAAATCTAAATTCCAAAACACATTGGTTCGTGGCAGGACTTGAACCATGACCTCCCGGCCCTTGCAATTAAGCCACCGACGCTCTAAGTATTTGATATTCATTTCAACTTGAGACGAGTAGGTATCTTTACGCTTCTAATAATGACTTTTCCTTTTGAGATACGGAACAATTATCTATCGCTTTTTAAATTAATTCTTAAAATGAATACGTATCATTGTTGTAGATACCCGTTGATGTTTTTACAGTATCTACCTTATCCAGAGGTGTGGTGGTATGGAATCCTCGGTATGTGAGTCCGACTCGCACTTGGCTTTTTTTTTTTAAATAATGGCACACAGATTTTTGATAACAATCCTTTGAAGAGGTTTCCATCATGTTTCGCCACCAAAATTTTACAAATAAATTCTCTTTTTTTTTTGGAACAAATCACACATAGTCATCTGGCCCTAAAGTAAGATTCCCTGTGTTATGGGAACCAGAGACTGATAAAAATAGTTATATACGTTTAAATACATGCATATATAGATATATTTAACACCCAGTCACAGAGCAAACAAATCTGTTCATCACACAAATGCTTGCCCTGGGTGGGGATCGAACCCACAAATCTCGGATCAGTAGTCAAGAGCAAGAAACCACTGAGCCAACGAGTCAGTCTTTGGACAAGCAATCCATAATTGTTTTCGGTAATTTGTTTCGTTTAGTTGAAGCGCTCGCCCATAATATTGTCTGATACAGCGCCGTGGCTGGAATAATGTATGAGGTTTCCATTGGAGTAGGCGCTTTTGGGGAAATAGTAGCGTCATGCGGACGGACGCCGCGGCGTCGACCCAAAATGGCGGTCAATCAGAAACATAATGGACCCTATCGTTTACCGCTCTACCCTGACGTAATGCCTTATAAATTAATGCATTATATGCTTACCTAGTTAGGTATCTATATATATGAAAAATGAATCCCTATTTCCCTTGGTCACGGCATCACGCGTGAACGGCTGGACCGATTTCGCTAATTATATCGATATCTTGGTATACGGCAACCACTCGAACGACAAAATTGAAATCTCCTCCTAAGTAACCCAAACATATTAAAAGTAAAATTACTTTGAAAACTTTTGTATTATACTTAAAAAATGGCCTGAAATCGATCACCTAGGAACTACCTGTTTGTTCCTTTGCGGTGGAAACATCTGGTTACTGGGATTCGCAAGCAAAAATATTTATTCAGGACATGGAGAGGGAGGATCCTACCTGCTTTTTTTTTATTCACAATTGGTAAACCCTTGACAACATCTCACCTGGTGGTAAGTGAAGATGTTGCCGAAGATGGAAGTGGGCTTCCCAAGATTCCCCAACGCAATGGGGAACTGGCTATCTTATCTTCATGCTAGAACACACCAATGATATCAACATTGATATTTGGCGGCAAGACTTAGATAAGATGGTGGTAGCTAGCCAGGCGGGCTTAGAAAATGCCCTACCACCAACCAAAGCGAGTCTTACAATTGACCCCGCCGGGAATCGAACTCGCGACCTCCTGCGTAAAGCCAGTGATTTTTGCCTCTGAGCTACGGAGGCGGTTAAAGGTTGCCCTTGGCCTTTCAAAGCGGCAACACCGCAAGCGTCACGGGTACCTTCGCACTGGTTTCAAAGCGGCAACACCGCAAGCGTCACGGGTACCTTCGCACTGGTTTCGGCGAAGGAGGACTTTATTTTTACAGTGATAAGTGATTTTTTAATGTTTTTTAAGGTTCTGTACATAAAAAAAACGGAACCCTTATAGGATCACTCGTGCGTCTGTCTGTCCGTCTGTCACAGCCAATTTGTTCCGAATTTGCTGGACCAAATCGGGTGAAATTTGGTATTTGGTTAGTGTGATCTTATGACCCAAATACAGATGTGCAAAGTTTTTTTTTAATAAGGATCATTTTAGGGGGAAAATTATGTAATTTAAAAAAAAGTTTTGCAAACCTTACTGTGTCATGTTTCATATGAAAGGGCTTGTTATGAGGATCTCAAATATATTTTTGTTTTTTTTCTAAAATGAATAGTTACAGCACAGAACATTAAAAAAATATTTAATGCAACTTTTTCAGTTGTACATTTTCTGTTATTTGGAGAAATCTGAAATGAATATTTCAATTTAAATCTTGTGACTACGATCCATAGAACGTGATACTCACCCAATGAGATCTACGTAAATTTGATGCGTAACGAACTTGGCTCCCTTTCACATCTACGTTTTGTTGCGATTATTGTCTGTCACTATGCCACAGGAGCTCGTACGCACTTTGTTTTTTTTTTATATACATGGGCAATAGAGCGTGCTACGCTCGGAGAATCTATGCATGATCGAATCAGAAACGAGGAGATCCGCAGGAGAACTAAAGTAACCGACATAGCTCACAGAATCGCTAAACT
Organism: Coleophora flavipennella; assembly: GCA_947284805.1. Classification (NCBI taxonomy): domain Eukaryota; kingdom Metazoa; phylum Arthropoda; class Insecta; order Lepidoptera; family Coleophoridae; genus Coleophora; species Coleophora flavipennella. The sequence continues at coordinate 1,389,118 of OX369273.1, forward strand.
GAAATGGCAGTGGGCAGGGCACATAGCTCGTAGAACAGATGACCGATGGGGTAAAAAAGTTCTCGAGTGGCAACCGCGAATCGGAAAACGTAGCGTAGGCCGACGTACCGATCACCTGGTGAAGATCGCGGTAAGCCAATGGATGCGGGCAGCGCAGGACCGGTCGTCGTGGAAATCCTTTGGGGAGGCCTTTGTCCAGCAGTGGACGATTATCAGCTAATATGATGATGACATTATATTCAACAATCTCCTCTCCGTTTGATCCATTACATTGAATCTATGGTACATGTGTGGTAGGAAAATTGAATGATTTTACAAACAGTCAGGCGAATTGTATAATTCGTCCGTATGTAAACGGTCAGGCAAAATGTAAAATGATGTACGGCGATTCAGGCAATTTGTAATAATTCGTCCGTATGTAAACGGTCAAGCAAAATTCTGTACGCAGATTGTAAAATGCCGAGCCAGAAAAATTGAAATAATTTGTCTGTATATAAACGGTCAATGCCAAGTCAGGCAAATTGTCAAAATGCCGTACAGCAGATTGTAAATGAGCTCGCGAAGAGAGCGATGTTGGGTTCGGTCAGGTTTGATCGATACAACTGTCAAAGAGTCTCGCGAAGCGAGGCTTCCCGCCCTCGCCATTATATAATTTGCCTGACATTTGCCTGACCGTATGTATAATGACGAATTATACAGTATGCCTGCGACATATGCATTGTGTAGAAAAATCAGATCTATCCATGGAGGGTCCGAAGCCCCGACTAAAGCTCGAGCCAAGACTCATTGGCATTATGTCACCTGATGATAAGTGACGGTGATACCGAAAATGAAAGCGGACTCACACTGGCTATCTTATCTTTAAGCCGGAACACATCAATGCTGCTAAGATAAGATAAGTAAGATAAGATGGTGGTAGCTAGAGCCAGGGGGCTTAGAAAATGCCCTTCCACCAACCAAACCGAGTCTCACAAAGTTAGACTCCGCCGGGAATCCTGATGTGTAGCTAATGGACTTAACCAATACGCAATGGAGAGGATTGTTCCTCGCCATTCAAAAAAATAGTTTAAAATTTGTTAGCTTGAAATCGGGAAGTGGTCAAATTTAACTTGCAAGATTTCACCCGAACAAACATACATACATTGCAATTTAAATAAAAGCTTGTAAAGAAGTGTGCGTGTCAGCTCTGACGCGCGACAGGAAACTTTTTTTCAGCCTCTTGCCTCCGCCCTCGCATTGAGTGGCATGGCCGTGTTTCCTTATCCTTCGTGATTGAAAAACGTAATGACACTAAAAGTAACACCTTAGCAATTAACACTCCATTTTGACCCCTCAATAATTTTTTTTTAAATCGGACTCTATATATGGGTCAATTCTAAAGGAGTAAGCTCCAAAAAATACTCACTTTGAGAACGGTCTTGAGTTTATTGCTAACCATGAAACAGAATGAAGACTTCATACGCGTATAACTTATTAGTTTCAGTTCTTCTATAACCGTAATGTTCTCCTAATTTTTACACGACTTCTCTCAAAGGGAGAGTATTGTTTTCAGGTCTAATGTATTTATGTATGTTTCTTTCTTCCACGATATCTTCTAAAGGGCTTTATAGACTTCAGATTTAAGGCATCATTAGATTCTTCTACATCCCGTGAGTGACATAGGATTTACCTGACTTTCCAAAAGGTGAGTTATATTTTTTTATTATCAACATCATATCAGCTCACATATATCCTCACCAAGGGGCTCGGACATACCCTGAATTAGGGCGATCGGGCCTTAGTCTACCATGCGGGCCCAGTGCAGGTTTAAACGATCGTGCGTTCATAATACAAACAATTTTGAATCTTGTAAAATTAAGTGACAGAAAACATCGTAAGGAAACCTGCACACGCCTGCAATGAAACTCACTGCACTGGGCCCGCGTGATCGACTAAGGCCCGATCGCCCTAAGTCATGACAGGCTCGAGCCACTCGGTGGGGACGTATATGAGCTGATATGATGATGATGAAAATTAAGTATTTCATGTTTTCTTGTAACGAAAGGTTGTCTGAAAGAGATTGCTCTTAGCAATAAGACTGCATACTTTACATCATATACACTAACCCTAAGCTTCAAGAAATTGTATTTAAATAAATCATAATAAAGTTATGATCTATACACTCTACAGAAATCTTCCAATTACTTGTATTATATTAAAATTTATTTTTTGATATTTTTTAAAGAAATTTAAAAAATATGTAATTTGTTTTTTCATATAATGTTGTTTATGTTATTTGAATGACTACTGTGATTTAATATATTTTATTCCCTTCAAAGTTAGGCTTAAAAGGATTAAAATCCAAAGATACAAAGATGGCGACGACCGATCGTTCAGGTCGTTCCCGTATGAATTGTTATATAGATGACTCTACTGAATGGATCAGTCGTTGTTATTCGTGTTTACAAAGTTTAAGTGTTGAATAGTTAGGTTTCGCAACATAAACAGTCTGCGGTTTCTACGGGATGTAAATTTAAAGTAAGAGAAAGCCTATGCAAAATAAGGGCCTAATCGATTGCTAGAGCCTTTAAAGTCGAGTCTCTTTGGCTTCAGGGCGCTTTCATACCCACAAAAGTTCTTCGTAATCTATTTTAAAGTTCGTTGCGGCGCCATTGAACTCAGGGCGGTCCCTTTGACGAAGTGTTTGATGCGACCTGTCAAAGGTGCATCTAATTCAGCAAACGAATTGGCACGTAAGCCTAAGAAATATGGGTAAAAAATAGAACAAATGAAAACAGCTCTAGAAATTAAGTACTTACTCGAAGATGGTATAGTGTCACGTGGGCGCAGTAGTAAGAAGTGTATATGTCACCGTCAAATTGTAAAAGCATTCTGCTACCCAGGGGACTGTTAAATCAGTCAAACCTGACCAAATCTAACATCGCTCGCTCATTTGTTTAATGTTATTCACTTCGGTAATGTCACTAGTGAGATTACAATGACATTAGTCAAATTGTAAGCAGTATGTTACGGTTTTCAATCTTTCTACAGTTCACAATCTCGCGAGATAGATCCCGTTCGATTTACAATTTCACTAGTATCATTATTATCTCACTATTGACATTACCGAAGTGAAAAAATAACATTAAATAAATGAGCGAGCGAAGCTAGCGAAGTTAGGTTCGGTCAGGTTTGATTGATTTAAAGCTCCCCTGGATAGCAGAATGCTTCGCAGACGAAGAAATCATCGGTTTTATTCGGAGATAAAGAATGGGTCGTGAAATTGTAAGCGGATTTACAATTTACCGTAATATTGTAATCTCACTGAATTTAGTGTAGTGAGATTGTAATATCGCGGTTTTGACAATATCCCTGCGACATATACACAAGAAATGTATCCGTAAAGCTTACTCAAAACTTTCAGTTTGGGAATTTATAATAGTGAATAAAGAAAAAAAAAAAAAGAAAAAGGTAGATATAATGCAAAAGTGGCTGTGGGCAACGCCCATGAGAACAGGTGGTCATTGGGGTAGTAAAGTTCTCAAGTGGCGACTGCGCATCGGAAGACGTAGCGTAGGAAGACATCCCACTCGGTGGCCCAAGAACCTGGTGAAGGTCACGGGAAGACGCTGAATGCGGACAACGCAGGACCGGCCATTATGGAAACCGTTGTAGGAGGCCTTTGCCCAGCAGTGGACGTCTTTTGGCTGGTACGATAATTATAAGATAGTATTTACCTACCTTACTTTCTTTTACGTAACCTCAACCTCTAATCTGCAGTAAAACTTTTATGTTTTTTTTTATCTCGACCCGTTTTGCGCAACAAATCGAACTTGTGTCGAATAAATGGCGATTTATTACTTCTTTCAAACAAATGGGAGCACTCGAGGCGGGACGCCGGCCTAGCCCAGACCTTTGCCTGACTTCTGTGCGGGTCAGATCGATCGTGAGGCCACCTATAGACTACAAATATATTGCTCTAGTTAGGCTAGGCCACCCTTTTAGGACGCTCTTACCAGTTGGGCTGGAAAATGTGTAAAAAAATAGTTAGAATCGGGGGTAAAATGTTCTCAAATACCTATTTAATAATCTTCCTTGATCATTTAACATTTGGGCTGTAAGTGCTGTAACAAAGAGCAGCAAATAATCCCAACAAATTTGGTTCCGGCGCTTCGCCGGCCACTGTCGCGCCACGCTAGCTTTGCTCGCTCACGCCGCGCGTAATTTTCTTTTTCAATACAGTTACTCATAAAAAAGGCAACTTTACTCGTATATGCCAGTTTTCTGTGAGTAAAATATATTTTACCGCACGTGCGCTTTTTACTTTGTTACTTTTTCAACAAGACATTTCTAGCATATAAAAATATAAGAACCTAAGACACAGAGTCTTCTTTGAGACTTTTGAAAAAGGAATTTCTAAAGTTGTTCCTCCGAGAGGTTAGATAACGCTAGTTGGTTAAATTCTCTTTGGGTTACATATTTTTGAAGAAAGGAGAATAAATACCATGGTTGCCTGTGTCAGTATGAGATAGGTTGATGTCGCATGTAGCGCATAGATTACACTAAGGAATAGGTAATATTTTCCAAGAAGGTTTTAATGCCTAAAATATTATCCCAAGCCTTATTGTAATCTATTTATGATCATAAAAAAACTTAAGGATGAATTGAATATGTGTGCCTAGCTAAAATAAGGCTAAATTTTCGTAAAACTGATTTGAGTGGTTTTAGTTGTCAATTCAAATACAACAATGAAGAGTACGTGTGATAAAAATATACTTATGTGTATATTAATGTTTTGATGAAGAGTTATTTGAGTTATTATGTCGTCCTAACAACTCGTCGCTTCGCTCCTCATCAACTACTAATAGCCAAAAACTCCCACATCGACCCAACTTTGACTCTCACATGTAACCAATAACTAATAACGAATATGGACATTCCACAATATTACTTCCCTCGTGTTTTGCCACTTCAAAATTAAAGAACTGCCCTTAATCTACAATATTACTGTACCGTCAAACCAATTAAAAACTCGCACTCCTTAACGGCCAAGTCACTGCCCAACTATGTGTATGTGCAACTGGGTAGCAAATGACTCGGATATCACATCCGTTGTTTACTCTGGATGAGTTTGAGTTATTATTTTCTTCCAATAGCCAAAAACTCCCACATTGAAACAACTTTGACTCTCACCTGTTCACCCCCACCTAGGGTCGCTCCAACCAATAACTGTCCATATTCCACAATATTACTTCCCTCGTGTTTTGCCACTTCAAAATTAAAGAACCGCCCTTAATCTACAATATTACCGTACCGTCTAACCAATATAAAACCTCGCACTCCTTAACGGCCAAGTTACTGCCCAACTACGAGTATGTGCAACTGGGTAGCAAATGACTCGGATATCACAACCGTTGGTTACTCTGAGTGAAAAATGCAGCCACACTCAAGTGATATGTGCAAAGAACCCATATCCAATCCAAATGGAACCATGGGGAGAAAAATTGCAGCCTATTTTTGGTTCGAAATGGGATCAATAAGAGTTCTAACAATCCCAGTGGGTGGAAATATATGACCAGAAACTCACGTTTTTATAATAACGGTTACAAATCTGTGATTTCACAGTTCCAAAATAATTATATTATTTAATTACATAAGTAACAACTGTTAAAACTTTGTGTGATCGTATTCAAACATTTTTTCAACTGACTTCCAAAAAGGAGGAGGTTCTTAATTCGACTGTATGTTGTTTTTTTGTATGTTTGTTACGCGACATCTTCGCAGATTGTGAACCGATTTTCATGATTCTCTTTTCATTCGATAGGATATGCTCTCGAGTTGGTCCCATATAAATTTAATTAAAATTGGCGGAGTACTATATTAGTAAATTAGCAAAACTAAAAATAATAATGCAAAATTGTAGTAAGTTGTTGCGATGGAAGTCGGTTTTTTAACGTGTTTAGCGTTCTTAATTATTGAGGACTCTATTTTTAATACATGGCGACTTAAGGAGGATCTTATATTTTTAATTTTCACCTATTTACTCTTTATTTGGAGCTCTGAGGTCTTAAGGTGGTTCGATTATCATACAAAAAACAATTGCAATAATCTGGTTCAGGATACAAAATAAAGCGTAAATTATGTGTGCTACAAACTTTTTTCAAGTATTTGTTTGCGCAAGATTAATAAAAAAACATACTAATCACTCATTTACACCCTGCGAGTTGCTGCGAGTGCGTTGGAGTGACATCTCGGTGGAAGCTAGAATTGTAGGTTTCAAAAGGGCTGCAAAATGATCCATTTTAATATTTTGATTTCCCCTGTCAGTACATTTATAATATTATTTATTTTATAAGGGAAGTTTACAGCTTAAGTAAACACTATATGATAACATTACAAAACTAACTATGAGGTAATAAAAAAACTTCCACAAATGGATTTCGATATAAACACAAAAATGTAACCTAAGTAAAAAAAAAAAAAAAATACATTGTGCTTAATATAATGTATCAGAACTTCCAAGAGATACGGACGCAGTTTTTTTGCACCTATGTAGTATCCTACGCTATGCATTAAACTAAAAATTGGATCCGGATTAAATTTTTAGTTTAATGCATAGGGCGAGAATTTTTTTTTGAAGTAAAACCAGAAAAAAATTATATCTTTGTTTTCTAATATAGCGCATTTTTGAGATCTTTGCAGGTGTAATATCAGTACATTTAGAACGCGACGGTTTTCTTACAATATTTTTTTTCAAAAATTTTTTTCTTATAAACTAAACAAGATCGGCGCGTAAAACTTTTACAAGTGCATTTTTGATATGAAACTCTATACAATACTGAAAAAAAAGGTAGACGTCAGATTTTAGGGTTCCATAAAACACTGCGGGGTCGTTGTCCTCTATTCATTAGACTTGGCTTTTTATTTAATCTTATTACTTTCGTGGCCAAGTACGTTTTTACAGAACGTTTTAGTTGGGATTATAGTCAATAATAAAAAATCGGCCAAACGCGAGACAGACTCGCATACACATCGGAGAGTCCCTTAGAAGAAACGTGTTTATGTGTTTTTAACGTTTTTTTTTTTTTTTTTAAACAGTTGTACTTTCAAGCGTCAAACTTGGTGTAAATAACTGATTATGGTTCAAACTTTACAGTAAACCAACAAATAATAATGACCGGTCTAGTGTGAAACTGTCGCAGTAAGAATCCTTAACAGAATGAAACAAAAAACATAATTTTGCTGTCGGTCTCGTTTATGTCTTGATATTGAAACAAATAGGATGCATGGTGGAACGGAACACTCGGTGCACAAGTTCGACTCGCACTTGGTCCGTTTTTTTATCGACCTTCTTTCACGTCGCAAGGTAACAACGGATCGACGTAAAGAAGAAAATCACACGTAACGTACGGGTATCATGTCGCAAAAAATAACAACTTTCCTGATTTGCATCCAAAATCTATGCACAATAAGATGACTAAAAAGACGCTACTACACTACAATAAACTACACTACGCTACACTAAACTACACTACGCTACACTTACACGACACTACGCTACACTACACTACGCTAAACCTACACTAAACTTCACTACATCTACACTACATCTACACTACGCTACACTGTACTACGTTATACTACACTACACTACGCTACACTAAACTACACTACGCTACACCAATACTACACTACGCTACATCTACACTACGCTAAACATACACTACACTATATAAAAACCTTCTCCTGACAATAACAAACTCAACAAAAAAAGAATTATCGGAATCGGTCCATCCATTCACGCGCGATGCTGTGACCAAGGAATTAGCGATTCATTTTTAGGGTCCCGTACGCAAAGGGTAAAAACGGGACCCTTAGACTAAGACTCCGCTGTCCGTGCGTCTGTCTGCCTGTCTGTCTGTCTGTCACCAGGCTGTATTTCTAGAACCGTGATAGCTAGACAGTTGAAATTTTCACAGTTGATGTATTTCTATTGCCGCTATAACAACAAATACAAAAAATTAGAAAAAGTGAAAGTCTCCATAAAAAACTTGTTTTTTAGCGCTATCTAGTATGATGGTACGGAACCCTTTTTGCGCAGTTCTGAATCGCACTTTGCCGGTTCTTTATATCCCTACTTAATATTATAAAGGCGAAAGTAACTCTGTCTGTCTGTTACGCTTTCCCGCAAAAATTACTGCACGGATTTGGCTGAAATTTGGTAGGTAGACAGATTAGGACCTGGATTAAGACATAGGCTACGTTGTACCACGCTCGCGAGCCGCTTGCGGCTCGCGCACTGCGCACCCTCGAAAAGTCATAGAAACTTGGTCCACGCGGGTGAAGCCGCGGGAAACATCTAGTTATTATATAAAGCGGCTTTACGTTTGTATGTATTACTGTTTTAATGATAGACTAAAACAATAAAACCAACATAAAACACGTTGTTTTTGTATGGGGAGTTCTATAATTTTTCTAATATATTTTGGTAAATCCCCATGACACAAATTATGTGAAAATTTTAGCCAGCTACCTATTGCGGTTCTAAAGTTGCATGTTTTTTTAAAATTGGACAGACAGACAGACGCACAGCATAGACTTAGTAATAGGATCCCGTGACCTGATACGGAAGAACTATTGATGGTCAGCAAAGAAATTCCAAACTTCGCAGCCTTAGTGAGTAGTTAGGCCACAGACAAAATACTAGTTGCTTCGTAAGTTAGGCTGCCTTTGCGTGCTTGCTAGATTGTCGTCTTTGCTACGTGCTACAAAAAGATATAAATTTAAGTACTACGACATTCGTCTTCGCTACGCGCTACATAAAGATATAGATCTACGTACTATGACGTTCGTCTTCGCTACGCGCTAAATAAAGCTATAGATCTACGTACTATGACGTTCGTCTTCGCTACGCTGTACACAAAGATATAGATCTACGGACTACGACATTCGTCTTCGCTACGCGCTACATAAAGATATAGATCTAGGTACTACGACATTCGTCTTCGCTACGCGCTACATAAAGATATGGATCAAGGTACTACGACATTCGTCTTCGCTACGCGCTACATAAAGATATATGTAGATCAAGGTACTACGACATTCGTCTTCGCTACGCGCTACATAAAGGTATAGATCTACGTACTACGACATTCGTCTTCGATACGCGCTACATAAAGATATAGATCTACGTACCACGACATTCGTCTTCGCTACGCGCTACATAAAAATATAGATCTACGTACTACGAGAGCGTCGGTGGCGTAATGGCTAGGGCCGCCGCCTCCTGTCCGGAAGCTCGCCGTTCGAACCTGCGACGTACCAATGTGATTTCGAATTTAGATTTCATATGTACGTATATCTGAAGCTCTTACGGTGAAGGCAAACATCGTGAGGAAACCTGCACAGGCCTGCGAAGAAACTCGCAGGTTGTGTTTGAAGTCGACCAACCCGCACTGGGCCCGCGTGGTCGACTAAAGCCCGATCGCCCTAAATCAGGGTAGGCTCCAACCCCTCGGTGGGGACATATATGAGCTGTTATCACGTATGACGCGAGCGTAATCAACAGCTAAATTAACTTTAGTTAACCCTCCACATGCCTGGTGGATGAAAATCACACGGCGTGCCTGGTTGGGCCCATTAGACCCCAATTAGAATGACTGTTTTTAAGTAGAAAAATATAAAAATATTATATATTTTTAATGAGCTACGATTAATTTTATATCTATTTATATAAATTAAGGCTCGGAAGATGATGATGATGATATAAATGAGTCAAAACTTTAATCAAATATTACGAAATTAGCATATTTATTAACCTTAAAAAAACCTTCAAAACTGCAAAATTATTCTTCATCATGTTCTTGACCGACGTTTTGGAGACAATTAGCACACTTTGATCACTTTGATCGCGTCTACCTCGGAAGAAAGCCGGCTAAGGCTGCGGAGAGGGGATTATTAGCACGTACGGTTCATTTACGGAAGCTACCGAGAGTCACAGGTCACTCGATTTTGTATTTGTTATGTTATGATAGATTTTGTATCGAGTGGGGTCCATTGCACTCCACCAGGCATGCGGAGGGTTAATCAGCTTTATTTGGCATGCGATGATGATGACCATAATCACATCACCCAAAAGATGACCACTGTTGGACTTGGGCCTCTCCTGTAAACAAGGGGTCTTGCCGTAATCGCCACGCTTGGCAGGCGAGTTGGCAATCACAGTGTGCAGTGTCGCACAGTGGAAAAGACGCTGCTGCCTATCCTCCGATTTTATAATTATTATTATTTTTATTCACAATTGGTAAGTCCTTGACATCACCTCACCTAATGGTAAGTGACGATGATGCCGAAGATGGAAGCAGGCTTACCAAGATTCCCCAATGCAATGGAGAACTGGCTATCTTATCTTCAAGCTGGAACACATCAATGTAGTTAACACTGATGGTTGGCGGCAAGACTTAGATAAGATGGTGGTAGCTAGCCAGGCGGGCTTACAAAATGCCCTACCACCAACAAAACCGATTCTTACAAGTTGACCCCACCGGGAATCGAACCCGCGATTTCCTGGTGTGAAGAAAATGTTGAAAGTAACCATTGCGCCATGGAGGCGGTCAAATTGCAATTATAAGCGCCCTCTTACGACCCTCGGAAGAGACGGGCTGATGTTATTCTAGGACGACACTAGAGGCCTAAAACTAATTTTAGAACTGGTTTTTATTATCTCGTTTTTAAATAGAGAAAAACGTACTTTACTTATACATTTTTACCCGACTAAAAACTAGGTTTTGAACTTTGAAAAATGCTTAAGTACTTACGCTTTCTTGATATCTCATATTAAGGGCCGCCAGGAGGCTCGAGTTTCCATATAAACGTAGTTCTGCTTCAATACAAAAACTTCATGCCAGATTGAATCCAAACTTTGCTAATATATTGAGGAAACACATATCGATGTTTGTAATTAGTTTTCGAAGTACTAATATGAAACTGAAAATAAAAATAGCAGGTTTAAACTTTCAGTACAAAACTAAATTAAGCCTTCGTTTAGTTACGTTAAAATTTACTACCATAAAAAATAATTACAAACATCGATATGTGTCTACTCAATATATTTACAAAGTTTAGATTCAATCTGGCATGAAGTTTTTGTATTGAAGCAGAACTACGTTTGTATGGAAACTCGAGCCTCCTGGAGACACTTAAGTTTATTTATTTATTTTTTATTAAAAATTAGAGTGCGTTTGGCTGCACCTCATCTGATGGTCAGTTCCAATGCAGCCGAGAATGTAACACGCAAGCTCAAATAGTGCCTATTCACTCTCGACTTGAACATTCCTAAATTATACGAATCGGGGAATACAGATACTTGGCCGTTCGCATAACGAACAAAGAAGCAAAACTCTTCGTGCGTAAAGGTGGAACATTAACAACATAGAGATGGAATCGCCCTCCGCGCCTGGTCGTCCGATTATGAATGGAATCTTACGCTTCTTGTATATTCTGCATTCTGGTCTTCTTCTTACGTGGTCGCAACCATCTGATCCAATTCTGGGCTCGGCGGTAAATAAAACATTGCACCATTGTTCTAAGACGAATCAATGTGTTCTCTTGCATACGCAAGCCGTGTTGCGCGGTGTCTTAAATCAGGTTTAGATCCTGTTGCGGGACTATACAAAGTCCTCCTTACAGTCCACTCACTAACTGGAACTCTTCTCACGTTTAAAATGATTGCTCTGGATGTCAATGTCAGTAAGGTAACGGTTTTCCAAGGGAGGTCATCGCAATAAATGGATCGTCACGCTGCGTTGCGATTCTTTTTCGTACTGATCTGGCTCTCCTACGATGAGCACCGGTCTCTAGCCATCGTCGATAGATCTGTTGTACAGTAAAACGGATTGTGGATAAAGTTCTTTCCACATACACTTAACTCCTAACATCTATGAGCAAAGCGACTACACTTGTATATTTGGCTTCAATGAGATCCATTATAGAGCTAACGTTACACTCCAAAATTCAGTAAATAGCTGCAAAATGTGTTAAAAGCATGTACGATTATCAGTACGATTGATGTTTAGGTCATATGAATCACTTGGATCTTTTGATTAATAATTAATTAATTAATTAATTACGCTAATTGACACAAAGCCACGTTTACTTTCGAAAGACGCTTTGCGGGAGCGTTTTAACTGGTACAAGTCGTAAACAAAACCGCTGAACACTTGAAAACAGGTAAACAGAGCGCGAACGGAAATGAGTTGCCTCTGCTTCGCTCAGAAGTAACACGTTTGAGTGCTGGGAAATTGGGTTATGCCGACATTACGTATGGTAAATACATACTTAGTTATTCAGGGTATATAACTGCAAACCTCTTTAACTGTTGATTCGACTCATGAAACAAGTAATTGGGGCTTCTCATACAATGTTCAGCTGATAACACGAGTTTGTACCAGTGATCTTGAATATCGGATATTTTTGAAAAAGTTTAAAATAATTTAAGGCGCGCTTCAGCTCATGAAACTGAACAACTTTCCTCAGGGAACCTGTACTGAATTACCAAACAAATTGTATCTGCCATGGAAACTTCAATATCAGCTGATCAATATGACAAGACCAAAAACTTTTTTTGCAAATCGAGTGTAAGTTCCTTAGGAGAAGTTGTTCAGTTTCATGTACTGAACACCACCTTTAATTATTTTCTGATATTTAAGATAAGATAAAGCTTTAATTCAGAAGAACTCTATAGATACGAGTATGTATGATTAATGTTTTTTTTATATTAACAATTGGTAAGCGCTTGGCATCATCTTACCTGACGATGATGCCGAAAACGTTAGCGGGCTTGCCAAGATTCCTCAACGAAATAGGAAACTGACTTTCCTATCTTATATTTGGCGGCAAGACTTAAGTAAGATGGTGGTAGCTATTAAATACATTTGTGCGCCGCACTACCATTAATTTATCTTCCTTCTACCTATATCCATCCATACTGCCCTATATAGAATCTATATATTAAAATAATTCACTCCGTTTGGTCGTTCTATCCAACCGATTTGCTTTTTTTTAATATGAAAGATTTTCATTCACTGGTACAACTGTCACAGTGTCTGTGTAAAATTGTACCGTCCATTGAGGATCTAATTTACAGCGTGTAAAGTGATCTTAGTCAAACTTTTAATAAAATCAATTTCGAAAAACTTAAAAGCTTTTAGGTACAAGCTTTTTACGATCAAAGTACTCGTCAATACGAATCAAACGAGCTCAAACTCGATGGGGTTGTGTTGTTTCATTGCCAAGTTCCTATGGCCACCTTCCAGCTCCATCATCAGATCAGCATCATGTCGTCATAATATTGCATTGTCACGCGATTAACACACGTATGCAAAATTTCAACTCATTTGGTAACCGGGAAGTGGATCAAATTTTATTTTCAAGATTTAATGACAAACATTGGGACAGGTGAAACTTTACAGTTAGTTTTAAGCTAAAATTTAGTAAGGTTGTTGGTTGGTTTGGTTTGGTTCGCATCGCTTTCATCCCTTAAATATTTTTACAGTTCTAGGACGTGCAGATTCCTGAACGACTGTGTCACAATGACATTCAAGAGCTGTTTTTTTTTTCATTTCATCAAAATCGGTCTAACAGTTTTTCTACAAATCGAGGATTGACTTAAACAAACATTTTTTCTAAAACACTTTTTTGGTGTCTTTAAGTGATATAGAATGAATTTTCGTCGAAATCTCGTAGATAATTTTTTAGACGATCAGATAATCTTATATTTGATTCTTCGTCCCCCGAAATTAATAATTTTCGAAAAATCTAAAAGCTTTTAGGTACAAGCTTTTTACGATCAAAGTACTCGTCAATACGAATCAAACGAGCCCAAACTCGATGGGGTTGTGTCGTTTCATTGCGGAGTTCCTATGGCCACCTTCCAGCTCCAGTATCACATCAGCTCCATATCATTATGATTTTGCATTATCACGCGATATACATATGCATGCAAAATTTCAGCTTAATCGGAAACCGGAAAGTGGGTCAAATTTAACTTGCAAGATTCCATTACAGACACCGGGACAGATGAAAGTAAATAAAAGCTTGTTTTTACTTTCATCAAAAGACGCTTGAACAACCCGTCGGCTAAGTAAACATAGAGAGAATTACCTTTTTCAACCGAAAATAATACGTTAACAGGTTCTGCAAAGGTTCACATAAACGAGATTTTCATAATACCCTTACGTTATAACAACGTCACTACACTCCTTGAACCTAAGCTACTTCAACAAAATAAATATACAGTAGGTATTGTTATTCAAATAAAAGGAGATCCGATAAAAAGAAAACAGTGTTTGATACGGTGAAGGGAATGGTTTAGAATCAATAATTCAACAGGTATAAGCTTATCTGTGGGCCGTGCGGATAGATTCGATATCGGGTGTCTGGAAGCCAAAGCGGCAAGAAGTAGACCGAAGAAGCCTAAACTAGCCTTTAGAAGCACTAGTTGGCTTCGAGCCAACTCGTGTACATTGCAGCGTACATGGAGACCGAAGACTACTCTCAGACACTGTTCTGGGTAAGGTTATAACAGACGTCAGGATTTGTCCTGGCACGTTTTTTTGGCACCTAACTTCTTAGATATTTTATGTACTTAATTTATAACCTGTTTAATTTAAGAGTTTGTTTTTGCAAAAATTGAGTGCGTTTGACTACCTAATGAAAGGTGACGATGTAATCGACAATGGTACACGCAAACTCAAAACCCGCCAATGGTCCAAAACTCGAAAGGCAGCATCGATATTCATGGCTGAGTTACTTTAGAGAACACGAATGGGACTCTTGATGACTAGTCAACGGTTATGTTTTCGATCGAGTCGACATTCATGCTATACAAGCGCGATGAGAGGTAAAGAGTCTACAGAAGACCAGGAAAGCGCTATAACCAAAGCTTGCATTGAAGAGAAAGTGTCATACGGCAGAGGCTCCCATACACGCGTGGGCTTGAATGTCTTCCGAAAGCCGCACCGAGATAGTGGTGATCGAAAATGGAACTAAAACTGCAGAGAGATACGTAAATGAAATCTCAAATAAGTAAGTATGTTGGCCCATTGTTAGTAAAAATGGACGAGAACGCCATCTTTTTGCAAGAAAACGCTCGTCCCCATACAGCTCGGAGCTCGGATAGTGTTTGACCACCTCGATTTCTTTGCTGTCGAGTGTATTATAAATGTGAAAATTTAAATGGATGTATGGATATTTTTTATTTAATCACGCCAGAACCACTAAACGGATCTGGATGAAATTTGGTGAATAAACGGATAAGGACCTAGATTGACATATTGACTACTGTTTAATTCTCATTTTTTTAATGGTTCTCGTGGGATATCTGAAAATTCTCTCTATTTTTGTCAATCTATCACGTCGCAATGAAGCGAAGGATTAACTATAATTTATAAACATACTTTGTCTATTTGCATTGATATATTTTTATGCTTGCGTACATAAATTATTTGTCTATTTCAACAAAACTGCCGATGTGTACGTCAAGATTAAACAGCTATTAACCAGACAAATATTTTTTCTCATTTATACATTGTTGACACGTTTCCAATAGTTTTACACAAATTATAATACTTAGGTCAGCTTGTAGAAAGTAAATATGAATACAATTTACATTAATTATTGGTAGACGGTTTGTAAAACAGCGAAATTCAAAAATGAATAACCATTATTCTATGCTATAAAAGTTTATTATCTGTTCAGCATAATATTAAACACGTCCCGCCCATCTGATTGTGGAAAATAAAATTATTACAGAAATCCAATAACCACAGATCAATCAATATAATAATATTAGAGAGGTAGAATGGGCTCTATGTACTTATTTATACCTTTTGTAAAAAACCAGAATCTCGAAAATGAATTTTTTTTTAATACCACAGATTTAAAAAAAACTAAAGTCCCCATGCATTACATGACCTTTGTGCAAATTGAAAAGGAACTCAGGCAAAATTTATTTTTTAGGGTTTCGTACTCCAAAAGGTAAAACGGAACCATTACAGGATCACTCCTGTGTTTGTCTATCCGTCAGTCTGTCACAGCCAACTTGCTCCGAATTTACTGGACCCATCAAAGACGGAAGTGTAACGAAAATAAATAAATTTTAAACATGGGGCCACTTTTGGAAAAAAAAATTAAAAAGTTTTGTAAAACGTATATTGTGTGAGATATCAAATGAAAGGACTTGTTGTTAATATTAAAATGTTTTTTTTATTAAAAAATAAAATAAATAGTTTCAAAGTTATTTATGAAAAAAAATCTCCCCTTATCTCCGAAACTACTGGGCCTAAAATAAAAAAAAAATCACAGTATACGAGAGTGAATGCATAGATTACAGAAAAGTTTATAAGAAAATCTAAAGTCCTTACGTTCCCACAGGAAAAATTCAATTTCCAATGTCTAGAATAAGTAGACCCCTATTTACCTAAAGCAAAGTATGTACTGAGAGGTCTTGTTCTGTTGGTATTGCAGTTTTAGTGCGGAACCCTGTTTGTGTGACCCCGAGTCGTACTTGGCCGGTTTTTTCTCAAATGTCATCTAAAAATTTTTTTTTATTTAAAAACCAATTTTAATTTTCTATGTGTATTATATTGAGTTCGTATGCATACTTACGAACTGCTAACCGTCCGCACGTTCGTAGGTCCGTAAAGTCTACATAATATACTATCTAACATTATTTATCAACCAATTTCATTAGGCATTATTCGAGTTTGCGTGTACCATCCTCGACTGCATCATCACTTACCATCAGGTGAGTTGCAGTCAAACGCACTCAAATTTTTAATCAAAAATAAAATATCTTTATTAAATTTAAAATGTAGCATGACATCACACGTCTTGGTTTTATAAATTTTTCATTATACGAATCAGTTTTTAAGCTACGGGCCTTTTCATGAGTAAAGTCAAAAAAAAAATATCACATTTTTCAGATGTTTCGATTTTTCAAAAACACTTTTGACTTTGTTAAAAAATCTACAAGCCCTTGCCAATACCCAAATTGTGACAAAAAAAAAACAATTATGATACCCCCAATACTTTCTAGGTAATCGTCACGTTCGCTGAAAAAGTTACCCCAACAGGAGCAAGGGAAAATACATATTTTTCAATGTTAAAATCCTTTTTATGGTAGGTATGCAATAAAATTAAGTTTAGGTTCATAAATTATTCATAATAGAGAACAAACCTCATTAAGATCCTTTTGTCTCGTTTCTGACATAACAACAAAGAGAACAATAAAAAGGGATAGAGAGAACAAATCGGAAAAGTGTGAGTCGAATTCGCGCACCGACGTTTCTGTCTCACCACACTCCTCCACATGAGTTTTTTTATTTATTTATTCACAATTGGTAAGCCCTTGGCATCATCTCACCTGATGGTAAGTGACGATGATGGTGAAGATGGAAGCGGGTTTACCAAGATTTTCTAATGCAATGGAGAACTGGCTATCTTATCTTCAAGCTCGAACACAACAATGTTGTTAATACTTAGGGTTGGCGGCAGGACTAAGATAAGATGGTGGTAGCTAGCTAGGCGGGCTTAGTAAATGCCCTACCACCAACCAAACCGAATCTTACAAGATGACCCCGCCGGAATCGAACCCGCGACCTTCTGGTGTAAAGCGAATGGAATAACTATTTCGCCACGCAGGCGAGCAATAAGTATAACAATGATACCTAGCTCTTTATTGCAGTCTAAAGACATCAACGAGAACGACTGAAAATGATTTTACTCAAACACGCTGTGTAATATTCACTTTATAGTAACGCCGTGATTTCAGGATTGTCAAAAAAATTAAACAACAAAAATATGATATGTAATTTCAATACTGGAGAGTAGTTTTTTTTTATTGCAACAATTTTATAACACACTGAGATGCAAAGAACAGAAATGTCATACAGTCAATCAACCATAGTCGGATATATAAAAGCTCCTTGGTCTGAGGTTCGCTGGCTGCTTTTTTCAGATTTTGAACGGATCGGTGGGCGGGGGGCGGCGGGCGGCGGCATCGCGGCGATGGCGGCGCGTGTGATTAAAAAAATAAAATCGGCAGAAAAGCAAATGTGTGCGTCACGGCTTAGTACTAATATATATACTTAGTCAGGTCATAAATTCTGTCAAAAACTTTTTATAAAACTAATGATACCCTTTTTTAAATTACATAGAAATTATATATGAAATGAAAGATAATTTAATATACCTAGGCTGTTTGTTAAGTACCCGTTTACTAAATATATTAATATCACTGGCCGAAAATAAATATACCACCTTTTTAAGCCATTTTTCAGAGGCGGGAAAAAGAAAAAGAAAATTGCATTCTTTTGTTTTTTTTCTCAATTGACAGCGATTTAGTGAAAGCGTGAACTTAAAATTGTTAAAATGGAGAAAGAACAATATCGGTCTGTAATTAGATTCTTGTTTTTGGAAGGAAAAACATGTGATGAAATAAAAGTAAGAATGCAAGCGGTTTACCATGAATGTGCTCCTTCTATGCCAACCGTCAGATATTGGTATAACGAGTGTAAGCGGGGGAGAACAACCGTCTTTGATGAGGATCGCCCAGGCCGGCCAATTGAGGTGACTACAGACGATATGGTTAAGAAAATTGAAAATATCGTTTTAGCCGACCTCCGAATTAAACTTCGAGAAATCGTTGATGGTGTAAACGTTTCATTCGAGAGGGTACAACACATATTAGAAGAAAAATTGGGTATGAAGAAAGTATCGGCGAGGTGGGTGCCGCGTTTACTCACGGAGGAGCAAAAACGGAGCCGACTGACTACTTCGGAGCAGTGTTTGGCCGTGTTCAAACGTAACCCGAAGGAGTTTCTGCGTCGTTTCGTAACCGTGGACGAAACGTGGGTTCACCACTACACCCCGAAAATGAAAGAGCAGTCGAAGCAGTGGATTTTACCGGGTGAACCTGCTCCAAAGAAAGCAAAAACCGTCCCATCGGCTGGAAAGGTCATGGCGACTGTTTTTTGGGATTCGCAGGGTATTATACATATTGACTACTTAGAAAAGGGGAAAACGATAACAGGGCAGTGCTATGCTAATTTATTGGATGAATTTGACGCCGTCTTAAAGGACAAACGACCCCATTTATAAAAGAAAAAAATACTGTTTCATCACGACAACGCCCCGGCTCATTCGTCCAGAGTTGTGACGGCTAAATTAGCACAGTTACGCTACGAACTATTGCCTCACCCCACGTATTCTCCAGATTTGGCCCCATGCGATTTCTTTTTGTTTCCCAACCTAAAAAAATGGCTCGGTGGTAAGCGATTTGGACCAAATGACGAAGTCATTGCCGCCACAGAGGCTTATTTTAATGACTTTCCAAAATCATACTTTTTGGATGGTTTATTGAAGCTTGAGTATAGGTGGAACAAGTGTATAGAGTTAAAAGGTGACTACGTAGAAAAATAAATGCTTAAATACAAAAAAAATGTTTTTTTTTTGCCATAAACGGGTACTTATCAAACAGCCCTCGTACAATGCAATTTTATTTACATTATTCAAAATGACCTCCCCTATTTTGAAAACATGCCCTCAATCAACGCGGCCAATCAACAATCGCAGCACGCACCACATTCATATCTATTTCTGCCGCTGCTATAACCTCTGGTGTGTGGCACTCTAATAAAATGAAATTGTCATTGACTGTGAAACCGTTTTTCGGATCCTCCGCAGACACGGGATTTAGAGAGCTGATGTTTAGTATAAACTGGAATTTCTCAGAGAATACTCAGAAACTGGCTTATCTATGGCTAAATTAATAATCTAGAATAAGTTTACAGCAATATTTTAAAACCTGTTTGCACTTATCTATTGCAATTATATCTTTAACTTCGGTATACTTATGGGTGCCTAATATTTCACATTATTACCTGAAATAATTATAAAATAAAACAGTATTTGAGTCTTTTATTACATTAAATAATACTTTATTATATTTATAATCATTTAATATAATCATACAATACAAATCACATGTTACAGTACATATTTTTAAAACTCGAAAATGTCACCGCGACTGCTGTCGTATTTCAATGTCAGATTATTTAATATTTTTATACTATGACCACTCCAGACCATTGGCATCATAGCTGTCCCTTTCTTTCCTGAACATAATATTGTATGCAAAACAAAGAAAGACTTAGAAACGACCAGTATTTTGCGCGAGAAATGAAAGTCTGTTGAGCGGCCAAGAAACGGTTTCTACACAGACAAGGAAAATAAACAATCGTCCGTTTTTCGGATTCTCCACACACCAGAGGTTAGTCAAAGATGCTCGGAGAGATTCCAAATTCTGATGAAGTTTAGCGCAGACTTTCTCCTCCAAATGTTGGCATATCTTGTAATCCAGTGGGTTTAAATCTGGACAAGAAGAGGGCCAGTCTTCATGTCCGATAAAGTCAATTCGTAGAACAGAAGGCCTTTGGGGTAGTAAAGTTCTCGATTGGCGACCGCGCACCGGAAAACTTAGCGTAGGCAGGCCTCCCACGCGGTGGACCGACGACCTCGTGAAGATCGCGGGAAGCTGCTGGATGTGGGCAGCGCACGACCGGTCGTCGTGGATATCCCTGATGGTATTTATTTATTGTTGTTTTATTTTAGGTATTGGTGTTTGTAATATAATCACACCAATTATGTCACTTGCATGTGAATGGGTTATTCGATAAAATTAAAATTAAAAAAAAACCTTTTAAAACTCGTCTCTTGTAAGGGGATTTCCCTTATTTTTAGGGTTCCGTAGTCAGACTAGGAACCCTTATAGTTAAGACATGTTCGTCTGTCTGTCTGTCTGTACGTCGGTATGTCACGGCCGTGTTGCTCAAAGACATGAAGCAGCTATAAAGCTGAAATTTGGTATGCTTATACAAATCTGTGTGACCCCTATAAAGTTACAAAATAAAATCTGTAAAAAAATATGAGTATATGTAAAATGGGGGTGGTTTTTTTTGTGCACTTAACCTATCGTGTGGGTATCGTTGATATTTTATCCGAGATTTTTTTTCGTGTTTTTAATAATTTTTTGAGTAATGTTTTTTGTTAGAATTACCACCTACAAGCTTAACCGATATTTTAACTAATCTGAAAAGTATTGTATAAAGTACGGCATATTGTTAATTATTATATTTAAAAGACAAAATTATCACGGCAAAAGTAAGCTTTCTTAGTTTAAAAGTAATAGACAATCAGATTTGTGTAAAGTTCATAGATTTTCCACTTAAATTGTTCTATACCAACTGCAAAAAATAACCTTGTTTTTTTTAAATGTACGTTTGTTTTTGCAAAGACTACGGAACCCTACTTTGCGCGTGGTCTGACACGCACTTGGCCACTTTTTTATTTTGTACTAGCTTTTGCCCGCGGCTTCGCCCGCATGGACATCGTTTTTATGACTGTCTTAGAGGGTGCGCGGTGCGCGAGCCCCAAGCGGCTCCCGTGCGTGGTCATGGATTTTCTCCAGATCCCTCGGGAAATATGTCAGGATATGCTTATTAGTAAATCATGTCATTTCCCACCCCCTCAACCATCTCTGTGCAAAAAATAACACAATCTATTGTCCGTTGCGATGATAAAGAAATTAACCAAAAACGAGTATATTTTCAGTTCCCTTAGGAACTGCATTGGGCTATGCTATTTTCCTTGCATTTTGTCCTTCCTCGTGACACAGGCTACCTGCATGTAAAATTTCATTAAGATTGGTCAAGGCGTTGAAGCGTGAAAAGGTAACAAACAAACACATTTTCACATTTATATTAGTAAGGATGATTTAGTGAGTAAATGCGCCATAGTAACACATATTCTGTGAAATTTCTGCGGGATTTCAATTGTTCCATGAGGTGTATTGACTGATCCGTTGGTCCAGCCATCCAGCGCCACCGCCCCTGGCTGCTAGACCAAATGTTCGTGTGACGAATAAGTCTGTTTGCTCTGTGTCTGGGTGCTCCATATCTACATATGTATGTATGTATTTAAAACGTATATATGTGTGTGTATCAGTCCCTGGTTCCCATAGTACACGGGATCCCAGTCCGGGGTCAGGTGACCGTGTGGGATTTGTCCCTGAACTGACTATTAGGTTATTATTTGAACACTCGACCATAGCTAGCTACCACTATCTTATCTAAGTCTTGCCCCCAAATATCAATGTTGATATCATTGGTGTGTTCCGGCATGAAGATAAGATAGCCAGTTCCTCATTGCGTTGGGGAATCTTGGTAAGCCCGCTTCCATCTTCGGCAACATCGTCACTTACCACCAGGTGAGATGTTGTCATGGTTTACCAATTGTGAATTTAAAAAAAATTAAAAAAAATGAGCGCGAGATAAGTATCGTATCATATAACAGACATGTCGAAACTATAAGGGTTCCTTGTATACAAGCTTCTATTTAGTTTCACCTGTCCCATCTTGTAAATTCAATTTGACACACTTCCGATTGAGCGGAAATTTTGCATACTTGCGGAAATCAGACGGTAAATTATTATGACATGGAGCTTACCTGATTACACAGTATTACAAAATAGCGCAAGGAATGTACTGACGCAGAGCAACGAAAGGGTACTTGCGGGGCAGCGGGCGGCGGGGCACAGCCTGACAAACTCCGCGATCTTGCCAGGCTAACTACAGGCTCGTATGGCCGGTGGCGCATCGAGCGACATCAAAGGCGTTGCGCTACTGTAAGCCATATCGTAATACTGTGCTGATGATGAAGCCGAAAGGTGACCATCGGAACACTATAGTAAAACGACGCAATCTCATTGAGTACGGGCTCGTTTGATTCGTCTTGACGAGGACTCTGGTGCTGGATGACATAAAACTCTTTTTAAATAAAAGCTTGAACCTTAAATTTTTTAGGTTTTTCATAAGTTATTTCGAAGTGCACCCTGTATTTTTAATTGTTATTTTAAAGTGCACCCTGTATTTTCATAAGGTACTAATTAAAATAGGTAATTGGGTATGAAGAAGCAGGTCAAGAGGTGACGACTGAGTTTATAAGAAGATTTTATTGCAATTGCTGCCTTTTTTTAATTCGAGCCCGTCGTTAGTTCAAAGTTTGCGCAATAACGGAGCTGTGGAAGTCTCACTCGAAGCATCTGGTGCTCGCCTGGGCTTTAAACTTAGCAAGCAAAAACTGATACAGGGTGTATAAAAATGATTTTATTCATGAATTACTCGTAAGGCTTTCTCTGAATACTTAATTATTTGTGCATTTCTGCGATCTAGTACTTACTTCATCATTTTTAAAGCAACTGTCAAGAAAGAGGGTAATGTTCTTCGGATATGTTTGTATGTGTAGCCCGCCTGGCTAGCTACCACCATCTTATCTAAGTCTTGCCGCCAAACATTAGTGTTGATGTGTTCCGGCTTGAAGATAAGATAGCCAGTTTTCCATTGCGTTGGGGAATTTTGGTAAGCCCGCTTTCATCTTCGGCAACATCGTCACTTCGTCTTTCGTCATTGTCAGGTGAGATGATGCCAAGGGCTAACCAAATGTGAATAAAAAAATATATACAGATTGTAACAAAATTGGTGTAGGCGCCGTTAACTGGGGGTTCTACTCATCACACTGATCAACTTTCCCCAAGGAACCCAAAGGCAATTATTATCAATAAGAAAGTTTATCCTCCATACAAAAATCTACAAAATTGGTCGATCAGCTGATCGATTTGTATGAAGAGTTCATAATTTTGCTTGCGATTTCAGTAAAGTACTAGAACTAGAGTGGTTCAGTATGATGAGTAGAAGCCCCAGTTAACGGGACCTACACCAATTTTGTTATACTTGTATAAGCCTGTTTCTTTGTCCTATTTTGGATTAAATACAAAAATTACACCGTTTTTTTTTTATTCACAATTGGTAAACCCTTCACAACATCTCACCTGGTGGTAAGTGACGATGTTGCCGAAGATGGAAGCTGGCTTACCAAGCAATGGGGAACTGGCTATCTTATCTTCACACACCAATGATATCAAAATTGATATTTGGCTGCAAGACTTAGATAAGATGGTGGTAGCTAGCCAGGTGGGCTTAGAAAATGCCCTACCACCAACCAAACCGAGTCTTACAATTGACCCCGCCGGGAATCGAACCCGCGACCTCCTGTGTAAAGACAGTGAACTTTACCTCTGGGCTACGGAGGCGGTTAAAATATCATGTGGTATAATAGACATCTACGAGACCGACAGTTAAAATATTTTTCTTTCAATTTGACCTTAACACTTGACCGTGTTTATTATTTGACCTTTTACCGCTTTTACTGTAAAGTTTGCACTACATTTACACCAAGTTTGTATATAATCCTTATATATATATATATATATATATATATATATATATATATATATATATATATATATATATATATATATATATATATATATATATATATATATATATATGTATATATATATTACTTTATATATATAATATTATAAATGTGAAAGCGTGGATGTTTGTTACGCTTTCACGCAAAAACTACTGAACGGATTTGGCTGAAATTCGGTAGGTCGACAGATTAGGACCTGGATTAACGCATAGGCTACTTTTTACCACGCTCGCGAGCCGCTTGCGCCTCGCGCACTGCGCACCCTCGAAAAGTCATAGAAACGTGGTCCACACGGGTGAAGCCGCGGGAAACAGCTAGTAAAATATAAATATAAAATATAAATGTATTGCCGTTTTAACAACAGAGCAACAACAAAATGACTTTGAAAAAACACGTTTTTCATAGGTTCCTTCCGCTTTCTTTTAAAAAGAGTTAGGGAATCTCTAATAAAACATAGATATATTTTCAAAAAAAAAAAAGTAAAAAAAATGATTTTATAAATAAATAATATGTATGTTTCTAATAACTACCTATTACGTTTTAAAAAATATAGCTCTTTAAAATTCATACAGACGGATGTACGTACAGCGTAGGCTTAGTCATGCTGTGCATATTAAACTAAATTATAAAAAAGTCGCTTGTAAAATCACATAATCATTCTCTTCAAAAAGTATTTTACACATCCTGTGCAGGCGCAGTCTATACCTAGTCTGCGCAGTAGTTCCCAACTGAGCGAACTAACTTTGTCAGTAAGTACTCGATGCTTTAGGCTCTAAATAAAATACGAACTACCCACATAATTCACTTTAGAAATAGGTATGCTGCTTGTTGCCCATTGTTATTTTAACTGTTGCCCGCGGCTTCACCCCAGTTGCGCAAGCGGCTCGCAGGGTTTTTCGTTACATTCAGACCTAGACGTAATCGTCGAACACTTTTTTTTTATTCATAATTGGTAACCTGATGGTAAGTGACGATGATGCCGAAGATGGAAGCGGGCTTACCAAGATTTCCAAACGCAATGGAAAACTGGCTATCTTATGTTCAAGCCGAACACATCAATGTTGTTAACACTGATGTATGGCGGCAAGACTTAGATAAGATGGTGGTAGCTAGCCAGGCGGGCTTAGAAAATATCCTACCACCAACCAAACCGAGTCTTACAAGTTGACCCTACCGGGAATGGAACTGGTGTGAAGCGAATGAACTAACCATTACGCCACGGAGGCGGTTAAACACAACAAAAAAAAATCTATCAAGCCGTTGTCAAATAATGCTCCGTCATACATGTGGTAATTATTGACTTTTATATATCTATCTACATAATAAGTCTGAAAAAAATAACTATTTAGTTACTTACTTACTTACAAGAACAAAAATGCGTTTTTTCAATTAAAAACCGTATTTTTTTTTTCTAGGATTCTATTGACAATATATTTTTCTATTAAAAATTTGAGTGCGTTTGACTGCAACTCACCTGATGGAAAGTGATGATGCATTCGAGGATGGTACACGCAAACTTAAATAATGCCTATTCACTCTTGCCTTTAAGATCTTCAAATTATAGGAATCTGGAAACACTGACGCAGACAAGGAGTTTCCCTCCTTCGCTGTACGCATAAGGCTCTTCGCAGACCTCCTACTTTTTGTAGGACTACTAGTTTGGAAAGTTCACGTCATAGGTACGTATATATCAATTATGCAATTTAAAAAAAATCGATACCTACGACGTGCACTTTCCACTCTAGTCGTCCTACAAAAAGTAGGATGTCTGCGGAGCTCTTAATAAATGAAGAAGCGTAACGCTTCGTGAGAAAAGGTGTGACATCAACAACAAAGAGGTGCAATCCCTCCCTGCGTCTCGTTGACCGACGGTGGAAGGGAGCCGGGGAATGAGGAAAAAAGAGGGGGACGTCTGCGGAGAGCCTAATGCGTACAGCGAAGGAGAGAAACTGCTTGTCTGCGTCAGTGTTTCCAGATTCCTATAACTTGACGATCTTAAAGGCAAGGATGAAGAGGGAAAGTATTTATTTATTTTGATGTACAATAAAGAGTTATTTGAGTTTGAGGTCGTGAAGTTCTTATGCGCAATCTCCGAAATGAATTTTCTAAAATGAAATTTGACTGACTCGGTGGCTCAGTGGTTTGTGCTCATGACTACTGATACGAGGGTTGTGGGTTCGATCCCCACCCAGGGCAAACATTTGTGTGATGAGCAAATTTGTTTGCTCTGTGTCTGGGTGTTAAATATCTATATATGTATGTATTTAAACGTACATAAGTATGTATATCAGTCTCTGGTTCCCATAACACAGGGAATCCTACTTTGGGGGCAGATGACCATGTGTGATTTGTCCCAGAATATTTATTAAAAAAATCGATAGAATACCGATAGACAGGCGACTTTGCGGCGATGCTCCAGGCTTTGGAGCTTGTTATTGACCAGCTCGTCATCACCAATGAGTCTCCGGGCGCGTCGGTCGATGGCGTCCAAGGTATCCAGCTGATAGCGGGCCGATCCATCCTTATGGATGGATGGTGTGAACAGTACTCCATACATGAGCGGGCCTGTGCTTGATATAAAATAATGTACGATCCTGCCTGACACCTGCATTCCACCTTTAAAGTCTGTCACCAAATAAACATATCTTATAATTATAATTACCTTGATATTCCGCTGTAAAGTTTTTGCGTAAGATGGAATTACTAAACCACCCTTCTACTCAGCACGTTGTCGTGTTGAACAGTTTGTAAAATGTACCTTCGGAAACAATACTCGACTTATGTACGTATCTCATCTGTGCTTATGTGCTGAACTCGAGGATGATTTTCGAGCGCTTTTTATCTATAGAGCCTAGTGAAATCATCCTTCAGCTCAACATAAAAATAGTTGAATGTTAAGTTTACCTAAATAAGTACTAAACAGACTTTTACTTAAATTTAAATAATTGAATGTTCCTAAATAAGTACATAAATGTAAATAATTAAATGTACCTAAATAAGTACATAAGAGACTTTTACTTAAATGAAAAATAGTTAAATTTACCTAAATAAATAAAGAGACTTATATTTCAATGTAAATAGTTAAATATTAAGTGTACTGAAAAAGTACTAAAGAGACTTTTGCTTAAATGTTAATAGTTAAATGTACCTATATAAGTATATAAGATACTTTTACTTAAAATATATATGTATAGGTAAATAGTTAAATGGTTAATGTACCTAAATAAGTACTAAAGAGACTTTTGCTTAAATGTTAATAGTTAAATGTACTAAGTATATAAGATACTTTTACTTCAAGGTAAATAGTTAAATGTTAAATGTACCTAAATAAGTACTAAAGAGACTTTTACTTACCAACATTTTGTGTCAGTGAATACCTCCGCCACACAATGCTTCGGGAAACACACCGCAGGACAGAAATACTGAAAACAATAGATTTATTCGGAAATACGGCTTTCTAAGTAGGTATCAAACTTCAGCTCAATCAGACCACTGGAAGTCGCTCGCTAGAAAATCGATCGCAATACTAATTGTAACTCGTCTATAATAAGCTTTTAAAAATCCTATTGATCACAAGCAAAAACTCCGGAATGAAAAAGGTTCTAATACGCAGCCTACGTAGGTGTCAAATTTTGAGTATAAAAATCTTTCTCAGAGGTTCTCAAACTTATTTCGTCTATACCACCCACTTCGATAATTAATTGTTTTTATGCGACTGCCAAAAAAGGAAGGTAATGATTTTTGGATGTATGTATAATAATATGTCAGTTTCCTTGGCTGCGCCTGTAGCTTAAACGTCATAAAGGATTTGGAAGTGCAAGGTAACATTAGATTCGTCTTGATCCCGAAACTGCCATAGGTTACATTTTAATCCGACTTCCCACAAAAGAGGTGATATTTTTTTCATGAACTAGGGTTTACATTCATTTATTTACTAGCTTGTTCCCGCGGCTTTGCCCGGGTGGATTCGTCGTTATGACTGTAGGTATAGCTGGTGACAGCGACTTCGGGTAATGCTTCTGGTTAGCACTTTATGTTTAAATAGTGGATTCCCGCAGCTTTGCCCGCGCAGATCCCGATTTTTGCGGTTCCCGTGGGAATTTCCCAAAATCCTTTCTTAGCGGATGTCTACGTTATAACATCTACCTGCATGCCAAATTTCAGCCCGATCCGTCCAGTGGTTTGGGCTGTGCGTTGATAGATCACTATGTCAGTCAGTCACCTTTGAGTTATATATATTTAGATTACCTGTGGTGTTATCTCGGGAAGTATATACATGTTAGGCATGCTAAAACTGTTTTAAAAAAAACATTAATAGGTTTAGCATGCCCAATATGTATCGACTTCCCAAGACATTCGACACGCCAAATTGAAGGAAAAACAATGGATTATTTCGATTCCTTAGGAAACCTCCAACGGGGTCAAAGTGGATCAAAGTGGATCAAAAGTATGTTTTCGTAACTATAATCAGGTGTTAACATATTGAATACACCTAATCTAACAGCGAAAGTTTTATGTGAATAAATTTAGCCATTCTAAAGATACAATTTTCTTTCTTTCCGGGGCGAACCTTTGACACTTCCCACATCCTCAATTATCTGTTCTCTCCAGATTCCTCGGGAACTAAATGGGGCTATCTTAACCCCCCCCCCCCCCCCCCGCCCAACTATTTCTATACAAAAAAATCACGTCGATTCGTTGTCTCGTTGCGACTCCGACGTACGCGAGTGTAGAAATAAGATCCCTTTAAGTTACTTCCCACCCCCTGAACAGTGTCTGTGCAAAAAACAAGACAGTGCCTTGCTTTGATGAGACGTGCGAATGAGTTTTTCCCAGATCCCTCGGGAACTAAAGTTTAGTAAGATAACGAACGAAATTACTTAAAAGAAGGGCTAATTACCAAAGTTTACTGTAAAAAATTGGATATAGGCATTAACTATTTAAATGAACAAAATACACTAGTCAACTGTGTCTAAGAATCAAACATCAAAATTAACTTTTTTGAATAATCTCTTTGAAAAAACAAACTGGCCACCTAAAATAATCATATACGTCCCCACCGAGGGCCTCGAGCATACTCTGAATTAGGGCGATCGGGCTTTAGTCGGCCACGCGGGCCCAGTGCGGGCTGGTTGACTTCACACACAACCTGCGAGTTTCTTCGCAAGCGTGTGCAGGTTTCCTCACGATGTTTTCCTTCACCATAAGAACGTCAGATAAACGTACATTTGAAATCTAAATTCGAAATCACATTGGTACGTGGCGGGATTCGAACGACGACCACCCCGGAGGCGGCGGCCCTAGCCGTTACGCCACCGACGCTTTATTTAATGAATATTCGTTCTGAATAGAATTCCTTCATTCCTAATTAAATTAGTAAGCCTATTAATTCCACCACATCTTAAACATCATGGCTATCACTACTTTAATTTAATTAAAGCGTGCCACATTATGTTCCCCAATAGATATATATACTGTGCCAATAGTGTGGTTTGCCTGTTTGAGCAATTAACAAAGAGATATTGTATGAAGCCCGAAGTCTTTCATCGTGTTGCTCAGCACCCGCTGAAAAAAGTTTTGATACCGTTGGCTGAGCTATGTTCTTTATCTCTAGGTCTTGAAAATAGGCAATATTTGTGTCTTTCCTGCATTGACTTAGAACATTTTGCTATGCTTATTTCATTCAAATGATCTTGTAGCCTAGAAGGCTTCATCGCTTCATTCGAAAATGTTTTTTGACGGCACAAAGCATCCAAATGGATTTGTGGGATTTTCAAAAAATCTGTATTTTACACAAGTACGTTCGCATCTCTTCTGTTTTACTTCTGATATGGTCATGTTTTACTTCCGATATGATCATGTTTTACCTCCATTAAGGTCATGCTTTACTTCCGATATGGTTATATTTTACTTCGGATATGGTCATGTTTTACTTCCGATACGGTCATGTATTAGTTCCGATATGGTCATGTTTTATTTCCGATATGGTAATGTTTTACTTCCGATATGGTCATGTTTTACTTCCGATATGGTCATGTTTTACTTCCGATATGGTCATGTTTTACCTCCATTAAGGTCATGTTTCACTTCCGATATGGTCATGTTTACCTCCATTAAGGTCATGCTTTACTTCCGATATGGTCATGTTTTACTTCGGATATGGTCATGTTTTACTTCCGATATGGTCATGTTTTACTTCCGATGTGGTCATGTTTTACTTCCGATATGGTCATGTTTTACTTCCGACATGGTCATGTTTTAACAAATACGTGAGTAAAGTATTAAGCTTAAAATACTTGCTAACGATTGCGCGCGAAAACGCTAACGAAAATAAAATAAACATTACAAAACATCAAAGAAAGGACAGTTTTATATAAGCTTCAAAATGGCGGCAGAAATGTGTATTTACTTACCCCAAGGGAACGTAGCTAGTCCTTTGAGGCCAACTTACCTATCTTAGTAATGAATGTAAGCAAACGAGACAGGTGGTCGGATCCCGTTTAATTTATTTTAATGAGGGTTCCGGTGCGGCCGGGCGGCGCGGCGCACGGCGGTGTGAGCGGTCAAGACTCAAGAATCGGGCAGACGTTTTCGTGACGAGGCGGTGGGTACTGCTGAAGCTACCCACAAGTTTATTAATTTATTTCTCACTAACTTTTGCCCACGGCTTTAGCCGCGTGGATATCGTTTTAATCACTGCCTTTGAGAGTGAGTGATGCGTAAGCAAACGTGGACATGAGTTTTCTCCAGATCCCTCAGGAACTATATCGGGCTTTTCTTATTAACTGTCTATGTCGCTTCCCATCCCACCTTCTCAACCAATTATATACAAAAAAAAACACTTTAATCCTTTGTTCCGTTGCGACGCCGACGTGCGCGAGCGTAAAGATGAGTTATCTTCAGATCCCACGGGAACTATGTCAAGATATGCTAATTAATTATGTCATTTCCCACCCCCTCAAACACGTCCTAGCAAAAAATCTCAACAATCCATTGTTCCGTTGCGATGTTAAAGAAATTAACCAAAAAAAAGAGTATTTTTTCAGTTCCCTCAAGAACTTGTCTGATCAAGTTGCTACGGGATAAAAAGTAGCCTATGTCTTTATTCGTGACAAAGGCTACCTGCATGCCAAAATATCTAGGTGTTGAAGCGTGAAAAGGTAGCAAACAAACTAACACGTTTTTACATTTATAATATTAAGTAAGGATTGCTCAAGGCATTAAGTTTTGGGAGGTAGTGAAGTTTCAGTGCGATTTAAGGGAAACTACTCATAAAGTTATAATATTCAGCCATAGTGATAATCATCATTTTATCTGCAACTAGCTGTTGCCCGTGGCTTCGCCCCCGTGGTGCGGTGCGCGAGGCGCAAATACAAACGTTTTAAAAAAAAATCAAATCGATGGAGCCGTTTTTAAGTGATGCTACTATACATGTGGCAAATGGCTGTATTTATATATAATTTTTTTAATAAGGGGGGAATATTGTAGCGACACATTATGTAAGCAACGCTATCTGATGGACGCGTCGCGCCCGCTAATTTTTTTAAATAAGGGGGGAATATTTTAGTGACACATTATGTAAGCAACGCTATCTGATAGACGCCCCGCGCCCGCCAGTCGTCCTGAGACATAGATCACACCGGTCGTGTCGGTCGAAATATAACTATAGCATAGTTTTTTTTTTTTAATAAGGGGGAATATTGTAGTGACACATTATGTAAGCTACGCTATCTGATAGACGCCCCGCACCCGCCAGTCGTCCTGAGACATAGGTCATACCGGTCGTGTCGGTCGAAATATAACTATAGCATAGTTATTTAATTTTTTTAAATAAGGGGGGAATATTTTAGTGACACATTATGTAAGCAATGCTATCTGATAGACGCCCCGCGCCCGCCAGTCGTCCTGAGACATAGGTCATACCGGTCGTGTCGGTCAAAATATAACTATAGCATAGTTATTTAATTTTTGTAAATAAGGGGGGAATATTGTAGTGACACATTATGTAAGCAACGCTATCTGATAGACGCCCCGCGCCCGCCAGTCGTCCTGTGACATAGGTCATACCGGTCGTGTCGGTCGAAATATAACTATAACATAGTTTATTTAATATTTAAAATTACTTTGTGATCTAATAAACTTTAAATAATGTATACCGAGTTACTTACTGCATTGAAGACCTGTTTTATTATGTCACATAGTAAATAAGTGTAGCATAGTTAATTTCGACCAACACGACCGGTATGACCAGACGTACACTACCATATAATCCTTACTATATATTATATTAAATTAAAAATGTGAAAATGTGTTTGTTTGTTTGTTACCTTTTCACTCTTCAACTCCTTGACCAATCTTAATGAAATTGGGCACACAGGTAACCTGTATCACGAGGAAGTACATAGCCCATAGAGAAAATAGCATAGCCCGATGCAGTTCCTAAGGGAATTGAAAATATTATACTCTTAACATCGCAACGAAACAATGGATTGTATGATTTTTTGCACAGAGATGGTCGAGAGGGTGGGAAATGACATGTAGGGATTTACTAATAAGCATATCCTGACATAGTTCCCGAGGGATCTGGAGAAACCACATGACCACCCTCTAAGACAGTCACAAAAACGATGTCCACGGGGGCGAAGCCGCGGGCAAAAGCTAGTACAGATAATAAAAAGAGCTCACTTTGTAGTTTGCTAGTTTTAGAGTCTAATAGGTCTTAAGTATATTATTTTTCAATACAGTTGCTCGAAAAGTGGTTCTATATATGCCAGTAAAGTGTTCGCAAAATTGATTTTACCGCACACGTGCTTTTACTTTACCACTTTTTTTTATTTCTAGGTCGGAGGAACAAGACATTTCTAGCAAATAAAAATATAATAACCAATGATGCAGAATCTTCTTTGAGAATTTTGATAGGACAATTTTAAAAGAGATAGGTTGTTCCTCCGTTAGATTAGTACCAAAGAGGATATAAGTCACTACGTTTTAGATAGTAACGCTAGCTGATTAGATTCTCTTTGGGTTATATCTTTGTGAAGAAAAGAGAATAAATATGAATGAAGCACATAGTTTACACCAAGGAATAGGTCATCTTCTCCAAGGAGGTTTTAATCCCCAGCCCAAAAAAAACTTACGCATGCGTACGTGTGCTAGCTAAAAATATATGGCGTAATTTTGGTAAAACTGAATTGAGATGATTTATTTGTGAAAATGAATAAAATTATAAATAGTTAATATAATATGTGCCATAAAAAATTAAAAATGTGTATGTATAAAAAAAAAGTGAAATTACTTCCCGGTCATTTAAAATGAGCCACAAATTGATTACCGAAACCTTGATTCGTTGATATGTACCTACCCATGTATTTTGTTTTTCTGTCTCGGTCGTTTTTTGTTTTATCGGTTTTCTCACAATTGTATTGAAAAACGTTGTATGATACATAGGTGTAAAAGAAAATAACAAACTCGTGACGATGGTAAACCCTCGACTGCGGCTCGGGCTCACAAATGTCACTCGTTGGTTAATGATCTTTTTACTTGTAACATAAATAATTTATTATCTTCTTGGAACACTCTATGCATTTCAAAAATATTTTTTTAAGGCTTTGTACTTACCTCACACACAAGGACAAAACAGGACCTAACCTAGTCACGTCACGCGATGATCACGCGTCTGTACATTCGTCCGTCCGTCCGTCTGTTACGTCCGTTTTTCTCACAAACTAAATACCTATTTATTCGTGTAAAACCAACTCGCTCTTTAATAATTTTCTATAAGGCTTGTAATAAATCTTTCAACAGTCAGATAAACATATTTAATTTATATAGGAATACTCTTGTTATTTTAAATCTCACTTTCACATAGTTTTTTGACCTTACTTTTTTTATTTACAATTAGTAAGCCCTTGGCATCAGCTCACCCGGTATGGTAAGTTGATGCCGTAGATCCATTCCAAGCGGACTTACATCAATTCCTCATCGCAATGGAGAAAAAAACTTACTGCCTAAAAAGGAGAGTGTGATGTATGTCTGTTTCTTCGGCTGAGTTCATAGCCTTAACGGCTTGATGGAATTTGGAGTACGAGGTGTCGTTAGATTCGTCTTGATCCTGTGAGTGACATAGGATAATTTTTACCAGGCTGCCCAAATGAGTAGTTTTATGTATTCGGGTTTTAACTTTGAATTAAGTTAGTTAGGTATTATCTTTAGCTGTATAAACTCCAGCTAGGCGTGTGCTCATCGAACGAAATTAATAATTTATAAGTAAATATTTCAATTTTATAATTTCCAATAAAGGCATATTGGTTTCGAGGGGCTAATATTGAAAATACAAAGAGAAACTTTGTTCTAATTACATTTGAAAAGTTCTAATTAGAGGTGTAACAATTAGAAAGTGTGGCATCGAGGGTCTGGAGGCGTGCCAACTGGGCCTCTCTGCTGTTGCAGTGCACTCTCACCTGACTCAACAAACAGCTTTCTGACATGTTTTTCTAGGAACACTAAATGCTCCTCTAAATATAATATTGTCTTACTAATCAATCTTTTTTAATGGCCAAAAATATCAATTACTTGCTTGAGAATCCTACGCATATTATAAATGTAAAAGTTTGTATGTATGGATGTATGTATGAATTTATGGATGATTGTTACTCTTTCACGCAAAAACTACTGAACGTATCTGGCTGAAATTTGGTAGGTAGACAGATTAGGACCTGGATTAACATATAGGCTACTTTTTTCCACGCTCACGCACTGCGCACCCTCGAAGACAGTCATAGAAACTATGTTCACGATAGCGAAGTCGCTGGCAAAATCTAGTTATCCCATGTTTTACTTCTGCCTCTCACTCTCTCCAGCCTCCGCCCGCCCTGATAAAATATTGATTGATTGATTGATTGAAAACACTATTTTTCACAACAGTAGGTTCCAGACAACCCTTTGGAGGAGGAAAACGTGAGAATTAATTTGGGGCAGAGGACAATATACAAAATCATAAAACTATAAGTTTATTAAACCTTAACTTCTAAAATTACCTTTTACATGTAAATAAATAAATAGTAAATAGGTACGTAATTATAATAAGTACATACCTACATACATAACCAGATAAACGATGAAAGACTTATTTTAGAGATTATACAGATTTATGAAATTAAACCTAAACACGAGGAAGAGGAAACCTGCAACACGCCTGCGAAGAAACTCGAAGGCTGTGTGTGAAGTCGACCAACCCGCACTGGGCCCGCGTGGTCGACTAAGGCCTAATCGCCCTGATTCAGGGTAGGCTCGAGCCCCTCGTTGGGACGTATATGAGCTGATATAATAATAATAATGAAATTAAAGCACATGAAAGTGCTCTATAACTCTAGATTTAAAAATATTTAGGAGAGGAGAATTACGGATGAAATGAAATGAAAAGAAATTATATATTAGTAACAAATTGTTATAAGTCAAATGAGATTTCATAAAATCATAAAATTTAAATAAAATTGTCATTACTAAAGTATTAATTATAAATAATAAAATACTATATACGTTATATGTAATTTAGGCGATTTTAAAAAATCTTCGTAATTATAAAACAGTTTTTCATGCAGCCGCTCTTTCGAACCGATTGTAAATTTCAGGGCTATAACATGGATGGAATCAGGGAGAGAATTCCACAGGCCTATGAAACGGAGAGTGAAGGAATTAGAGTAGAAATCCGTAGAGTAGAATGAACACATACAAAAAGACGAAGGAAATTTACAGATCGTTAAAGTCGACTATGAGAGGAGGAGAGACATTGGAGCCGGGAGTACGGGGTTCAAAACGACTTGAATAGAGAAATAGCAAGAGAATAGCAAGTCACTTTAGCTCCTTCGATACTCAGATACATGATCATATTTGAGGAGTTTTCAATAATTCGGATGGCTATATTTTGTAATCGTTCTAATTTATTTAGTAGATCAACACTGAGGTCAAGATAGCATGTGTCTGCATAATATAAAATGGGAAGAAGAATAGATTGGGCTTTAGCAATTTTAGTGGCAGTTTCAAGAAAATTGCGCAGTCGATTTAGAGAATGGGTGGAGGCAAAAAACTTCCTACTAACCTCAGCAATCTGGGGGACCCAACACAGGGGTTGGTCAATAAAAACTCAAAATTAAACTCAAATAACTCTTTATTGTACATCAAAATAAATACAAATGCAAAATTTAAATTTAAAAC
Organism: Coleophora flavipennella; assembly: GCA_947284805.1. Lineage (NCBI taxonomy): Eukaryota > Metazoa > Arthropoda > Insecta > Lepidoptera > Coleophoridae > Coleophora > Coleophora flavipennella. The sequence goes on from OX369273.1 coordinate 1,425,700, forward strand.
TAAGAGACGTAGAATTAAGGCGGTCTTATCGCTGAGAGCGATTTCTACCAGACAACCCAGTTCTCGGAGAAAGACCAAGGATACGGGTAATAAGCGAGCAACAACAACAGAAAATTTAAATGAATAATAATTTTAAACTTATACTAAAACATGTAAAGCTATTATCACTTTTAATTTATGTACTACTAACAAATAAAATAGCACAGAATTTTTACTTTTGTTTGGAAAGGCTCAGTTACACCGTTAAAAGTAATGGTTGACAAATTATAAGAATCTATCGTAGAGACAAAATCCCAGCAAGATGCCTTGCATCTTAGTAGGATTGGTATTTAAACCTTAATCACAGTATATATATTAGTACTACCTTAATATTTGCTCCACTCGGATCTAAAAATAAAATTAAAAACCGGCCAAGTGCGAGTCGGACTCGCGCACGAAGGGTTCCGTACCATCTAATATATAAAAATGAATCGCAACATGTGTTGGTAAGCGCATAACTCGAGAGCGGCTGGACCGATTTCGCTAATTCTTTTTTTGTCGAGTTCGTTATTGTCAGGAGAAGGTTTTTATGTAGGGTAGGGTAGGGTAGGGTAGGGTAGGGTAGTGTAGTGTAGGGTAGAGTAGTGTAGGGTAGGGTAGTGTAGGGTATGGTAGTGTAGTGTAAGGTAGGGTAGTGTAGTGTAGTGTAGGGTAGGGTAGGGTAGGGCAGTGTAATGTAATGTAAGGCGGTACGTAGTTCGCCGGGACAGCTAGTTACCTATAAAAATCACCTTTGTTGTATGGAAGACCCCTTCAAATAATAATTTATTTTTAAAGTAAATAATGCAACTACATATTCTGTGAATATTTCATGCGTCTTACTGTTTCCGTTATCAATATCAAGCAAAAACGAGCAAAAAAAAAACGTGTGGCACTCGATGACTGCCGCGGTAAAGCTGTTGCATAGCATTTTTATCTACTTATGCAATTATAATTATTTATTTATTTCTTATTTATGCAGTATTTACCAGTACCATATTATTATAGTCCTTGGGGCGCGGGATGTTTATGTAATAAATTAACACTAAGAAAGTTACACCAGTAAAATTGACTAAGTCCTTTTAGTACCGCAAGTCGCTAATAGATGGCACTGTAAGTTTTTTAGAACTCGGCCGAGCGTGGGGTGTTAGGTTTTATTTTCGTTACGGAATTTCTTGATTCGGTCGCCGCGCTCAAAGCCCGCGATACAAGCTATGCAATAGCTTAAAAATCACGTTTGTTGTATGGGAAACCCCTTAAATATTTGTTTTATTTTAATTTATTTTTTTTAAGTGAATATATAACTAAATATTCTGTGAATACTTCAAGAGTCTACCTGTTGCCGTTATCAATATCGAGCAAAAACGAGCAAAAGAATCACATTTGTTGTATGGGAGCACACTTAAATATTTATTTTATTCCGTTTTTTAGTACTTGTTGTTATAGCGGCAACAGAAATACACCATCTGTGAAAATTTCAACTGTTTATCTATCACCATTAATGACATACAGCCTGGTCACAAACGGACAGACAGACTGACAGACGGAAAGTGAACTCTCAGTGATAGGGTCCCGTTTTTACCCTTTTGGGTATCCCTAATAAGCAATCTTAAAATAAATTAAAAAACCGGCCAAGTCAGAGTCGGACTAGCAATCCGAGGGTTCCGAACCACCACACCTCTTCACACAATTACATAGTATTAAAAACAAAAAACATCAAAGCGAGCAACTAAAATATTCTTTCTTTATCATTCAATTCCGATACTTTAGGGCGTGTACGACACACACTTGGCCATTTTTTATTATTTTTTGTTTTAAGTATAAAGTATAAATACCATAATCACTGACAGACGGACAGACAGCAGAGGCTTAGTAATAACACACCCTCCCTAGACACTTCATACGACGGGCCAGAAATGACATTTCAATAAAGGAGTGACGAAACAAACAAAATGTCGGCGAAATTCTATACGTTCGACAACCAAACTGTAACCATCTGTATCAATCTGGGTGACTAGGGGGTGAGGTCGCAATCTAGAGGGCGGCAGGGAGTGTCCATACTGTATGTTAGTACTAATATATATACTTTGGTAATAGGGTCCCGTAGGTCACCCGTTGGGTGTACGTAACCCTAAAAACATATAAAAGTCAGGTCTACAAATACTCGTATTTTAGTTAATTTGTAGAGAAACGACGATTTGGTTCTGCATAATTTAGCGAGGCCATTAATTACGGATACACAATTAAACATTAACAAGGGTAAACTCACAGTTTGTATGATTAATCGAGTGTCCTATTTAGAACTTTATTTATAGACGATGCGCCCAATTCAGTTGGCTAAACATTGTGATAATGCGCTCGTCAATGCATCGCGCCGTTGCGTGCGTGCGTGCATGCGTGCTTGCGTACGCGTAAACCCTGAATCCTGCCCCATCTGCTTTCCGGGATTCCGGGATCCCATGTGCATCCGCATCCGTGCATCTGATGTGATTTGTGCATGTGTCAATTGACACAGCGGCAGACACGCGTCAAGTATAACAACAGCTGTTTATCTACAGTACAGAATCCCATTTGGTCCAGCCCGCTACTTTTTCACGGGAAATATCGTGGCGAAAATGGTGCAGCGATGGGGTAAGTACTTACTTTTTAGAGTTCCGTACAAACAGCTACTCTCTAGACTGCGACCTCATCCCCTTGTCACCCAGGTTGATACAGATTGGTTACACTTTGGTTGTTGAACGCATAGGATTTCGCCGCCATTTTGTTTGATCCGTCATTCCTTTTTTGAAATGTCATTTCTGGCTCGTTGTATGAAGTGTCCAGGGTTTGCTATTACTAAGACTTCGCTGTCCGTCCGTCCGTCTGTCTGTCTGTCTGTCTGTTTGCCTATTTGTCTGTCCGTCCATCAGTCTGTCAGCAGGCTGTATTTCATGAACTGTATTTCTTATATTCTGTTGCCGCTATAACAAAGAATACTAAAAATTTAAAAAAGGGAAAAAATAAGGGGGTCTCCATACAAAAAACGTGTTTTTTTAAACGTGAAGAAACTAGCGCCATCTAGTATGATGGTACGGAACCCTTTATGTGGGGTTCTGACTCGCACTTGGCCGGTTTCTACTTTTGTTTTACCAGCTGATCGACTGCGCTGGAAATCAGGCAGACGGAGTTTGTGTCTTGTTATTTTTACCAACAAATTTATACAACAAAAATGTTGTCTTTGCTCAACAGGGAAAAAGCACGTGATAATTATTGCAATTTTAATGGCATTTCGGGAAGCTGAAGGAGCATTTCGTAACTTTGAATCTCTAAAAACCACAATTAACATTGGTAAGAAATCAAGAAATCATTCTGATAGTTTTATGGTTAAGATACTAAGTTAATTTAAGGCCTTAGCCCAAGTTAAGAAAGGAATTCCTTATCGCAATTATTTTAACCTACTTTCCAAGAAATAAGTTTGATAAGGTTATTTTTTTATATTTTTCACATAGTACTAGAGTATGAGAAAAATATGAAAAAGTAATCGTAACAAATTCCTTTCTTTGAAAGATAAGAGACAATAGTCTTCATTCCGAGAATCGCTAAGGGCTTGAATTTAGTTTTAAACCTACCGACTTCCAAAAAGGAGGAGGTTCTTATTTCGGCAGTGGTTTTTTGTATATGTTTGACGCGGTATCTTTGCAGATTGTCAACCGATTTTTCATTCGATATGCAGCCAGGTTGATCCTATATGAATTTTATCAAAAACATTGTAGTACTTTTCTTAAAAATTAACAAAAAGTGATGGAAGTTTTTTAGCGTGTTTTACTTGTAGTACCTTTTAACTATTCTTTCATTTTTAAAACATCATCATCTAAGGCGATAGACGCCTACTGCTATGGACAAAGGCCTTCCACAAGGATTCCACGAAGACCGGTCCTGCACTGCCTGCATCTGAGGGCTACCCGCGACCGTCACCAGGTTGTCGGTCCACCGAGTGCTGGAAGGCCTGCCTACGCTAGGTCTTCCGGGTAAATAAATTAATACCGGATACTAACTATATAATAAATGTACCTTTTTTCAGGGGCTGTATTTCCCCCGAACACAGTGGCGGAAGCGGCCTTCGCTTCTGCGCTTGCAAGAGCTTCCATAGAGAGTGAGAAGTATCATTTCTCCATGATAGTCGCGTACGCACCGTACGGTGACAGCTTTGCAGCATCCAAAGCAGGTAATAATTTTGCTTTTCGTGTACTGCTATGCTTAACTTTACCAAGATTAAAGTTATAACATACACTCCTTGCCTGCGTCTGTGTTTACCGACTCCTATAATTTGGGGATCTTCAAGGCGAGAGTGGATAGGCATTATTTGAGTTTGCGTGTACCATCCTCGACTACATTGTCACTTACCATCAGGTGAGATATACTCAAACGCACTCGAATTTTTAATTTTAAAAAAAATTAAAAATAAGATCATTTTGAAAAACATTTTAGGTGTTAGGTGCAAGCTTTTATTTAAAAACAATATTTCGTATTTTTCTCAGCAAACCCTTGATAACCATATCATGAGGGTGCATAAATATAACTGGTCTGCCATCTTTGGGAGTCCGCCATATTAGGTTTAGAATAACATCACTTAGCTTACCATGCGTTGTTATCTAAACTAAACTTGTATGCAAAATTTCAGCTCAATCGAAAACCGGGAAGAGGGACGAATTTAACATGCCAATTTTGAATCGGACGACTTACATACATACACGGATAATTTACATTGAAACATTACACGTTAACTAAAAGCTTGTAATAAAACAAGTCACACAAAGGTTATTTTATGGGCCTACGTTACAAAATTAACATTAAACTGCGTCGAAACTGGTCTGTAAAGCGGAGAGAAACGACAAGTTATTAATTTTAAAACCAAACAGCTTTTGGGTACAAGCCTTTAATTAAAAAAGAGTTTTTATGTTTAAATGAATATAAAACACAGTTCGAAATTCAAAAAAGGCTGTATTTTCTACTAATCTATTGAAAATAAAAGACGATTCTGAGACCATAATTCCACCTCTAAATTTCATCAACAGAAAACATTAAAATGCCAAAACGATCTATGTCACCGGGAGTACGGCTTCATTTCAAATTTCAGATCAATTGGACCCCTGGATTTCGCTCTAAAATCGATCGCAAGATTTGAACTATAAAAACATACATACATATAAATATTGATGGTTAAGAAAAAGCTTTTAAAAAATGTTATACGGTAAAGTATGACCACACAGAAATGCTGCATTATGATAGGAAACTATAATCGAACGAACAAATCGTGTTTTAACACAGAAAGAGCTAAGACAACCTCATTCCCCCCTCTCCATTTCATCATCGGACGACCAGGCGCGGAGGGCGGTTCCACCCCTTTGTCGTCAATGTTCCACCTTTACGCGCGAAACGTTTAGCGTCTTCGTTCATCATGCGAACGGCCAAGGAGTGGAATTCCCTTCCGGCGTCTGAATTCCCCGATTCGTACAATTTAGGAATCTTCAAGACGAGAGTGAATAGGCACTATTTGAGCTTGCGTGTCACATCCTTGGCTGCATCGGCACTTACCATCAGGTGAGGTGCAGCCAAACGCACTCAAATTTTTAATAAAAAAAAATAAGACACATTTTCCAATAGTTTTAATAAACATGGTTTAGTTGCTTCATTATCATTATCATAATAATATCACCTGAAAGACATCCAAACTGAAATAACACTTTGAACTTTCACGATTATTCATAATGAATGACAAATGACATAATGCTCATATGTTATAAAAAATCACGTCAAGTCCCGCTTTCAATTTGTCATACAAACTGATATTTAAAAATTCTACGACAACCGGTCCTGCGCTGCCCGCATCTAGGTCGTGGTCCACCGAGTGGGAGGCCTTCCTGTGGACGGTAGCAACTCGAAAACTTTCTGCTCCAACGGCCATCACATCTGCCACTTAAGCTAATCGATTCTGTAAACCATGTTTAGTTGCTTAGTCGGGTGAAAATATTCCAGAATATTGTTTCTGAGAATTAACTAGCTTTTCTGTGGTTTTGTTTTACGTACGAATAAAATGGATAAAATGTTTGTTTGTAGTCCGTGACCCAGATAAAATTTTCTATAAAACGGAACTAAAAGAAAATTTAGAGCAGACAGATAACGGAAACGGATTCGAAACAAATCCTTAGCGGCTATGAGGCGGCTACGTAAACAACAAAAAGCTTTTAAATGTGGATATTTCAATTAAATGTCTCGTTTTATAAATAAGTCATCATCAACATAATATCAGCCTAAAGACATCCACTGCTGGGTAAAGGCCTGCCCTAAGGATTTCCACAACGACCGGTCCTGCGCTGCCCGCATCCAGCGGCTTCCCACGACTTTCGCAACCTCGACGTTCTACCAAGTGGAAGGCCTGCCTATAATTGAAAATTTCTGAAATTGGCCGTTTTTACACTGCGACGATAACGACAACGACACGATAGTCACATATCGTCAGCTCGGACAACGATACCGTCCGACGATATCGAAACGATATCGGTAAGTGACACGATATAACCAACAGCTTGTTATGCGGGGTTAGTAGCATTGCGTCAGCAAAAGAAACAGCGCGATTCCAACAGTGTAATATAAATTCGAGGCGATGACCAGTTACATTTGCTTTATCCTTTATATTATGTAAAAAAACTTTGTAAAAGAACATTTTGGGTTTATCCTATTCCACAAGTGCGATTACGATAAACTGTGTGCGCGAAGTAAAATGTTTTATATTTTTTTTCGAACAAGCCAGGACATACTTTATATATAGGAGTTTATATTGTCTCGTCTGGTGGAGATTATAAAAAAAACAAGACACTAACTTTCAGTTTTATCCCACAAAGAGGGCTTTGATTCAACTAGTTCTATTAAGGTGTCGATATCGTATTGACATTTTAAATTACGAAAAACAATAACTTCTTGTTGCAACTGTGTCGTCACCCGATATCGGCACGACAATCTGTCGGCGACGATAACGTTGACTACAACGACACAGTGTGAAAGCATTTAGTAGTGATTGTATGAAACTACCAGTCCGACGATATCGTGCAGTTATCGTGTAGTTACAGCTATCGTCCAATGTGAATACGCCCATTCCTCCACCTTCAAAATTTCTAGACCTTTACAGATGGTTTATAAATAGGACATGGGGTAGGTGGCTATACAGTCCTACAATAAAACAGCAAATATGCCCTTCTTTATAAAAACTCTATACATATCAGCTTGGCTACTCGCTACAAAACTTTTTAAAATGTACTATTTTTGTCTTTGGCCTGAAAGTGTAGACTAAATTAAATATTATATACTTATATTTCAGCGTGCGAATTAATATCCGCCGGCGTGATAGCAATATTCGGGCCCCTAGACGCGGCGTCCGCCTCTGCTGTCGAGGCCAGATGTCGCGCCGCCAAAATACCGCATATTCAGGTAAAAGTTATGTTATTATTCTATCCTTATTTATTTTTAGGTTTTCGTTACTCACAAGGACAAAACATAATCCTTATAAGATTTTAGATTACTACCGTGCGTCCCTCGGTCCGTCTGTCACGCCCTTTTTACTCGGAAAATGCCCTAAATCGATTGCGAACTATAGTAGCCCGATCCAAGGAAAACCTTAAAAAATACTTCCTGAACATGCCAACATTTCGTGCCAGTGTGGTGAACCCCAGACTACTTCACATTTCTCAACGTGATCTAAGGACCCATATTGTACAACAGAAGACCTAATGAAGGCAACACCCGAGGCGATCGAGGTGGCACGATTTTGGCAAAAGTATATATTTTAATGTTAAGGAATTGACACTTCCACATGAGAAGAAGAAGACTCGGAAAATGTATAACCGACGGACGTCCACTGCTGGACATAGACCTCCCCCAAAGATTTCCATGACGACCGGCTTTGCGCTGCCTGCACCCAGCGGATTCTCGCAACCTTCACCAGGTCGTCGGGCCACCGAGTGGGAGGCCTTTCCGGTGCGCAGTCGCTACTCGAGAACTTTACTACCTCAACGGCCATCTGTTCTACGATCAATTCTACGTCCCCACACATTTGGCAATAACAAAAATTTTGACAATAATACAGAAAAATTCTTTAATTTTTGACTTTTGGGGTGTCGTTTAAAATGTCTAATACTAAGTAGTATTTTTTTTTTTATTGTATCGCTGATAATTTTGGACTGATGAAAGTACGTGTCAAAAAGCTCATCCGTCTCCCGCTTGCACTCCAAAGTGCTGAAGTGAACATTTTGAAACTGACTAGAATTTAGATTGACCGCGATGATCGTAAATGTCACAGTTTTTCCAAAAATAATGTTAAACCTAAGTCCAGTATAAATAGATCTCAAATTATATGAGACACCATTTTCATTACCTACAATACATGAATACATACATCTGCTGAGTGTTCTTGATATTTTGGTACGGAACCCTGTTTGTGTGAGCTCGACTAGCTCTTGACCAAAAAAGCTTTTTTACTTTTATTTTACTTTCGTCTTCGTTCGTTTACTTTCGTCTCGAAAGTGGCCATACCCATCGATTTTCCTGTCATCAAAATAAAGATCCCTGAAGGACCAAGTTTTGTTGCTCAATTATTTAAAATGTTTTCCCGGCCTCTCGTAAGTAACAAGAACGAGAAACAAACACACACAATAGGGTGGTTCACTGCATCAAAAATTAATGGGTACTAACCTCTGTGGTGTAGTGACCTTTAGCGTCACGTTACCGAAGTATTTCGAGTTAAAAATAGGAACGAAACAAAAGAATGAAGAAAAACCGAGTCGGACTTGCGCAAAGTAGGGTTCCGTAGTGTTTTTAAAATATATATTTTAAAAAACAAAATCATTTTTGCAGTTGGCAATAGAATATTGTTTTTTATTCACAATTGGTAAACCCTTGGCACACCTGAGGGTAAGTGACGATGATGCCGAAGATGGAAGCGGGCTTACCAAGATTCCCCAACGCAATAGAGAAGTGGCTATCTTATCTTCAAGCCGCAACACAACAATGTTGTTAACACTGATGTTTGTCGGCAAGACTTAGATAAGGTGATGGTAGCTAGCCAGGCGGGCTTAGAAATGCCCTACCACCAAACAAACCGAGTCCTACAAGTTGACCTCACCAGAAATCGAACCCGTGACCTTCTGGTGTGAAGCAAATAGACTAACCATTACGCCACGGAGGCGGTTATTTTGTAAGGAAAATCTATTAACTTTTTACAAATCCAACTGCACACCTTAAGGTGGTCGTCTATTACTCCTTAACTAAGAAAGCATACTTAGCCGCGATAGTTTTCCTTTTAAATTGTGATAAATATGTATATCGATGCTAAATTACATAAAAGAAAAATGAAAAAGATATAAAATAAAGAAGATAAATAAAATAAAAATGTTAAAGCTGCCAGGAATGTCAAGGAGGCTGCCCCATGACGAGCTGCTGCATTACATTGGTGTCCAACGTTGGACAATCTCTACCTCATAATATCTCAGCAACGTGTTGCGTTAGGTCAAAATGTCTAACATATTTTCGATATTATGTATTTGTATTCGCATCTCTTATCGAGATATATAGGTTAAATCGTGTGCGGAAAATTTCGAAAAAAATTATGTCTATAATATTACGATGTTGCCAGGCTCCATACATTAATGTTCCAACCCCCACATATACTGAAATTTCATAAAATTTACTTCTTTTGTTTAATATCAAGATTATCGATCGAGCGACCTCCGGGGATCCGATTGAGCTGAAATTTGGAATGAAGCCGAATTCCCGGTGGCATTAGATCCCTTTGGTATTTTGAAATTAATCTTATGATGAACTTTGGAGGTGAGATCAAGGTCCCAGAATCGCCTTTTATTTTTCAATGGAATCGTAGAAAATATTTGCTGTGCTCAGCTTTTTTTTAATTGGAACCTTGTATTTTTTACTATTCATTTGAGCATTTGTATTTTAGAGCATAAAAACTCTTTTTAAAGAAATAAAAAAGTAGGGGGGGGGGGGGGGGGGGGCGCTCCTAAACTTGATGATCAAAACTCTGAGAAGCCAAGCCTTGCCTATTTCAAAAATGCAATATTCTCTGAGGTAAATCTCTGAATATTATTTGAGTTTGCGTGTACCATCCTCGACTGCATCATCCATCACTTACCATCAGGTGAGTTGCAGTCAAACGCGCTAAAATTTTTTAATAAAGAAAAATAATTTAAGACAGATGGAAAACTCATTTAAAATATTATTTCGATTTCTGTGAACTCAAACGACTAACAGTTTACTATGCCTTACTGGATTCTTCATTTTTTCGAATCCACGATTTGTCTGTATGGTTACATTATTATTTTATGTACGTAGATGGTTCTACTGGATTTTATTGTACAGTCAATACAAGTGGTTTTCTAACTATGACGAGGTAAAGAAAAAAAGTTGCGATAATGTCTTGGAAAATTCATTCATTTTAACATCGGCGGATAAAGCGTCGATTGTAACTCCTAAAATCTATGTGAGAATATACGTCAATATCATTTAGGTACCTATGGTCACACCCTGGACACTTCATACAACGGGCCAGAAATGACATTTCTAAAAACGAATGACGGAGCAAACAAAATGGTGGCGAAATCCTATACGTTCGACAACTAAACTGTAACCAATCTGTATCAATCTGTTTGACGAGGGGGTGAGGTCGCAATCTAGAGAGCGGCAGGGAGTGTCCATACTGTATATTAGTACTAATATATATACTTTGCTATGGTATGATTTTTGTTTTAAGCTGTTTGGATGCCACGTCCTGTGAGAGCAGGCCTATTCAGCCATTGCTCTGTCCTCTTGTTCAGCTCACGAAGTTTTTGGCTATTGATTGCCACATAACCTTTTATTGTTCTCACACTGGTCGGAGAAGGCAGCTCCCTGTGCAAAGCCTGAGAAACGGTTTTGTAATATTAATGATGTTTTAATGGTTTCAGAGCGTCGGTGGCGTAACGGCTGGGGCCGCCGCCTACTGACCGGGAGGTCTAGGTTCGAATCCTGCCACGTACCAATGTGATATCGAATTTAGATTTCATATGTACGTTTATCCGACGCTTTTACGGTGAAGAAAAACATCGTGAGGAAATCTGCACACGCTTGCGGATAAACTCTTAGATTGGTGTGAAGTCGACCAATCCGCACTGGGCCCGCGTGGTCGACTAAGGGATAGGCTCGAGCCCCTCGGTGGGGACGTATATGAGCTGATATGATGATAATGGTTTACGAAGTCTCATGTATGTTGTCAGGCAGTTTGGAGGCCGCCCCCAATGCGAGGCCAGCCGAGGCCCAGCCCGCCCGGCATCAACTTGTACCCTGAAGCTGGGGCTCTCTCCAAGGCCATAGCCCTCTTCGTCAAGGACAGCGATTGGAACACGTACACGCTCCTATACGACGACGATCACGGTTTGTATGCGTTCATTATCAATAAATTATTATTTCAATTCAATTCAATATATTTATTCAAAATAGGTGCAAATTACACTCTTTCTGATAATCATAAAATAATAATAACAATGTCATTTGTGAAGAATCAAGAAATAAACAAATATTAGTTAATAACGTCAAAATTAAATACTTGATATAAATCAGATTATTTCATTTGAACATGAAAAAAATTTGACACGACAAGTTATACGTAAATATCATTGAATGCATTTAACAAGAGTAGGCCAGTTCACACGGATAGCACCCGGTCACGAGTATAACGCGAGAGTCAGCCATCGCCCATCAACCATATTAGAGGGAAAGGAACGACCCGGCTCCCGATGCGCCACCATCCGCATTATGAAGAACACCTATCATTTCGAAACGTTAAGTAATAACGTTGTGACGAAGTCAATCTTACTTTTTTTTGATGTGTAACATCTTTGCTCTCGCTTTCCTGCAATTTGTGGGAGTGATTTCGTGAAATGGGACGGAAATGTGTCCCATTGTAATAGGAAGTCGCGTTTTTTCAGGCTTTAAAAGCGCGGAAAAGGCAAAGGTATCTATGACCATACAGCCTAGTCTGCCGTATCTTTGCCGTCCTTTTATAAAGTATTTTGTCACATGTTACACGTCATATGCGAGTACTGTAGGTCTCGCTCGAATTTTTTTTATGTTCAACCTGTTTTTATATCACCTTTTTGTATATTTTTACTTTTTGTTATTTGATTGTTTTTCGAATCTTTTCCGGTTTTTTTTAATCATATCCGTTTTTAGTGGTTTCGCCTATTTTAGAAAAGGACCCTGCCCTTCCCTCCATAAACAACTTCTTAATCTGTTCGTTTACGGCGTAGCTCGTTGCTGGAGGGTACGCCGACGCCGCAACGTCAAATATACTAGGTATTTTCAAAGTGTTTGTATAAGTACCTAACCAAAATGGAATTTAGAATTTTTAAAATAAAATTTTATAAAAATGAATAAATTGTACAGCAGTACCGCACATACTTTCGCACTTTAAAAGGTAACGCGGTCTAAAGAATAGGTATTTGAATAAAATGTTGCTGTCCCCTATTTCCTCCTCCAAAACTTGATCAATAATAATATTATGTTCAAAAATATTTAAAAAAACGTTTCACCTATGCCTCTATGTTTTCATTTTACTAGTAATTTTTGGTAAGCCCTTGGCATCATCCCACCTAATGGTAAGTGACGATGATGCCGAAGATGGAAGCGGGCTTACCAAGATTCCCCAACGCAATGGAGAACTGGCTATCTTATCTTCAAGCCGGAACACATCAATGTTACTAACACTGATGTTTGGCGGCAAGACTTAGATAAGATGGTGGTAGCTAGCCAGGCGGGCTTAGAAAATGCCCTACCACCAACCAAACCGAGTCTTAAATAAATAACAAAATTTTATTGCAGGTCTCATAAGACTACAGGAGATAATGAAACACGCGGATCCAGAGCACACGTGGCTGGTGCGCAGACTGTCCCCAGGAGAGGACAACCGTCCTCTCTTGAAGGCCCTGAAAGCCAACAAGGAGACGCGCGTCATCCTGGACTGTCCACCTGAGAGGGTCCTCGACTACCTGCGCCAGGCGAGCGAAGTTAACTTCTTCGAGGACTACATGGTAACTACCTATATTAAAATCGAAAATAGTTTAGTCACTATCTCTCATAATTTTTAGGGTTCGGTACACCCAACGGGTGACCAACGTGACCCTTACTAAGCCTCCGCTGTCTGTCCGTCTGTCTGTCTGTCCGTCTGTAAGTATATAAGTAAGTAAATTTACTTTATTGCACGCCAAAAAACAATACAGGACTTAATATACATAGAGTGCAAAGGCGGCCTTATCGGTATTTTTTTTTGTCCGTCTGTCAGCGGGCTGTATTTCATGAAGCGTAAGAGGTAGACAGTTGAAATTTTTTACAGACTATGTAATTCTGTTGCCGCTATAACAAAAAATATTAAAAATTAGAATAATTGAAAAAATAAGGGGGTATCCACACAAAAACGTGTTTTTCGTAGGTCTTTCGAAGTACTCTATCGTAAAAACAGTAATACATACATTCATAAAACTTGGTGTGATTATGGTACTAACACCGCGGTAAAACAACAAATACTAAAAATCGGCCAAGTGTGAGTCGCACTCGCGCTAAGGAGTCCGAACTGAATGACAAAAATATAGCATATTTTGTTAGCTCGCGTTAATATATTTTGTTTGTAATGTAAATAGGTATGATTGTCATTATTGCTGTGTAGTTATGAGGAGATGTGTGGAGTTAGGGAACCCTCGGAGTGCCAGATTGGTTCACACTTGGCCGGTTTTTGGGAACGGTATGGGTAAAGTGATATGGTAGAAATCGTTACGCGTCAGAAGCGCGTCAGTCGCGTAACGAACTGTTGGTAACGAACACTTTTTTTGCTCGGAATGCGGAGGAGGGAAGGGGGAAAATTCGTTTCTGCATACCAATACAGCCGGCTGTGCTGGTTATGGGGACTCACAGCCCTGCGCCTATATGCATACATAACCCATTATATACATCAGGTATGTATATATAAATAAATATTATGCATAGGCCCAAGAACATCCCACTAACAACCCCCTGTAGCCTTGGCAGCTAAGCTGGAGCGACAACCCCCCCCCCCTACCCCTATGGAGGGGAGGGGGGGGTGGGAATAGAAACTGCGGTGCGTGCGACTCTAACTAAAGTTCGCTGCAGCGCTGCAATAGTTATGTCGTTTAATCAATTTTAAAACATGCAGCACTGTTAACTCCGATTGGTTTTGGGTGCAATGGGTAAGCAATTAAAGAATTGCGAATAAATTGTAAATACCAATAAAATGCTTTTAGAATAAAATAAAATAAAAGGATGATGCCTATTGGTTTCGATCTGTATCTAGGTAGTGGTTAGGGCGTGGACGCCAGTTCGCCGCTGTTAGGTGGTGGGGCAGCAACATTGCTAGTCGCAACAAGCACTAGATCGCCTACAAATTACCATTTTCAAACTGACAAAAATAAACTAAAAATAATTTTGTTCTTAATTGTTTGTCCAGCTACTTTTCCTGCAAATAAATTAGTTTTTGTGATTTAATAATTTAAAAAAATCATATATATACTATTTTGACAATATTATGATACTAAATATAACAGATAAGACTTTTGTAAACTACAATACAAATCTTATCCTGACTATTACAAACACAACAAAAATCTCAAGTGATGATTTCATTTAATACATGCGGCAATTTATTTTAAGGTTCCGTGCCTCAAAGGTAAAACGGAACCATTATAGGATCACTCGTGAGTCTGTCCGTCCGTCTGCACACCCAATTTCCACGGAAACTACTGGACCGATTGAGTTGAAATTTGGTACACATATGTAAGTCCGTGACACAAAGACGGACGTGTAACGTAAATAAATCCTCTTAGATGCCATCTGCCGGACCAACAGAGACTTGGTTTTAATATCGGATTGGAGCAGGTCGTTTGGTCTTAGAATTAATCCGTCGAAGACTCAAACTATTGTCATAGGAAGTTCCCACTATATTTCACGGATTGATTTTGGGAGCCTCCCGGCCGTCTTTTTTGATGATGTAAGAGTACCGTACAGTGACAAGGTGAGGAACCTCGGCATCTACTTTGACCGAACGCTGTCTTGGGAACCCCAGGTTGCCGAAGTCAGCCGGAAAATATTTGGTTCTGTCAGGTCCTTAAACCGTTTGCGGAACTTCCTTCCTACAGCCACAAAAATTACACTAGCACAAACCCTTCTCCTTCCGCTTCTTGATTATGCTGACGTTTGCTATCCTGATCTCACGGGAGTTCTCTATAGCAAACTTGAACGTCTCCAAAACGTTGCCATTAGGTTTATATTCGGTCTACGTAAATACGACCATGTTTCTGAATACAGAAGTAAACTTAAGTGGCTTCCCGTCCGCCGGCGTAGGGACCTACATATCCTTTCCCTTCTATATTCTATCCTGTTCAATCCTAAAACACCTTGTTACCTCAAAGAGACCTTTCAGTTTCTCTCCTCTACTCATAACCGTACTCTCCGCTCCTCTGACAATCTCTGCCTGTACATTCCTACTCACTCTACTAACTTCTTCGCTCACTCATTCACTATACAAGCTATCCAGCTTTGGAATTCTCTTCCCGTTTCTATCCGACAAGCTCCTTCGCTTAACTCTTTTAAATATCAAGTTAAAAAATACTTCTTATGTCTTCAATCAACGTATTAGCACTATTCCTTGTCTTACTGATCAATATTTATTAGTATATTAGTATATATTTTTATTATATGTAAGTATAGTTTATATTATTATTTTTATTTTGTATAGTATTTTTATTAGGTACATGATGTATTATGATTTAGATTTTATTATTATATTTTTTTTTTATATATTATATAGTAAATTGTTCTATTTTCAATATTGTTGCATATGTTTGCTTTGCACAGCCCATACTTTAATTTAATTGTATCCATTCTCTGGGTTGCCTGGAAGAAATTGCTTTAAGCAATAAGGCCGCCTACATTGTACAATTTAAAATTTTTCTATTTATTCTGTACTTGTATTTTGTATATTTTGTAATTGTACAATAAAGCATATTTGATTGATTGATTGATTGATAAATGAATTTTGAACATTAAATATGAATAAATGATTACTTATTTTATTTTTTATTTTATTCAATTCGGTTAAAACATTCAGCTTTGATAACAATTATATATAACAATGGTATGTATCTAATAAGCCATTTCAAAGTTTTCGCAAAATAGGTTCACACATGTAGTTAAAAATTATAAGACAAATAGAAAAACAAAGAAATCGAAATGTAACAAAATTCAAAACAAAGAATTGAAACAGCTCAACAATATAAGTGTCTATGATAGTGCTGTAGACCATGATACATATATTATACAAATTAGATAGTAGAAGTAAGCACGTAGGTAACTATTAAATAATCTTAGGAATCTTAAAAAAACCGGCTACGAGTGCGCGCCTCAGACTGGCTATGGGTGCTTTAAAAAGATCAATCTCGGTATGTTCATTTACTAGGTAATAATATATTTTTTTGGGATTCAAAGAAAAAGGAGTTACTACGGTAATCGGTACGAGCGTAGGAATTTGATATTTTTTAAGAACTCAACATATATTCTGTGACATATCATATGAAGAGAATTGTAGTGAAAATCTCATTTAAATAAACATATTAAAATAAAAAGTTTAGGAATTATTCAAGAAAATAGGCGATAATTTACCATTCCCCCCTTATCTCCGAAATAACTGGGCCTAAAAACAGTATGTTTGGTCAAATGCATAGATTACAAAAAAATCTATGAGAATAAGTAGACCCCTATTTATTTAGAGCAAAGTACGTACTGAGAGGTCTTGTTCTGTTGGTAATGAAAGTATTGGTGCGCAACCCTGTTTGTGTGACCTCGAGTCGTACTTAACCGGTTTTTATTTATATAGATAGATAAAATTTGATTACAGCATTTATAATAACTTTGTTTTCTAGAGTTACGTTTTAACGTCTTTGGATGCTCACACGTTAGATCTACAAGAACTAAGGAACGGTCTTTCTAATGTGACATGCTTGAGGATATTCGATCATGGAGACTCACGGACGAGATCTTACTTAGCAGACTGGAAAGTGAGAAGTTCTCCTGACGTTAAAATTCCTACAGAATCCCACGAAATCACGGTAAGTTATTTCAAGGGCAATTTTATTTTAAGCATTGTATCACAGAAGTTCAATAAAGATAATGAATTATAGGTACAAGTTGCCTTAGCAAGTGACGCAGCAAGGTTGATAACTGATGCAGTTGAGAGTGCTCCAGAAAGTTTCAAAATAGAAGCTCAACCCATTGAGTGCGGCTCCGATGCAGTGTGGGAAATTGGTGATGACTTCATCAATCACATTTTAACGGTAAACGATTATACGTTATAATCTGTAACAGTATTCACAACGGAGTCTATAATCTAAAGCAAAATTATTCACCTCCAGAATCCAATAGTTGGTGTGACAAACCAGATAGCCGTCGACAATTCTACCGGGGAACGATCGAACTTTAATGTGGAGGTGATGGAACTATCGAACAGTGGATTTAACAAAATAGCCAATTGGAACGCTGAAACGGGCTTCGAATATGTGAGATCAGCGAACGATGTGTCAGACTTGCTGGCTGAAAAGTGGCAAAATAAAACA
Organism: Coleophora flavipennella; assembly: GCA_947284805.1. Taxonomy (NCBI): domain Eukaryota; kingdom Metazoa; phylum Arthropoda; class Insecta; order Lepidoptera; family Coleophoridae; genus Coleophora; species Coleophora flavipennella. The sequence continues at coordinate 1,443,414 of OX369273.1, forward strand.
TTCAAAGTCGTGTCTCGTATCGGAGCTCCGTATCTGGTTGAGCGAACTCCGCCGGAAGGTGAAGAATATACAGGAAACGATCGATACGAGGGGTATTCAAAAGATCTTATTCATGAAATACTAAAAGAAACTTTAAAGCTGAATTACGAAATTGAGATTGTCCCAGGAAACGGGTACGGCTCGTACAATAAGGACACGAAAAAGTGGGATGGTCTTGTTGGACATCTCTTGGAAAGGGTAAGACAACTTTTAAGCACGTTTTTACAAGGAAATTTGCATATTTTCATGATTATTCTTTACGTTTTATTTCAGAAAGCCGACTTGGCAATTTGCGACCTGACAATAACTTACGAGCGGAGATCGGCGGTGGATTTTACGACGCCGTTTATGACTCTTGGTATCAGTATTCTATATTTGAAACCCTCGGAGCCGGAACCAGAACTTTTCTCTTTTCTGAAGCCATTCTCGGTGGACGTTTGGATTTATATGGCAGCAGCATATTTAATGGTTTCCTTGTTACTGCATGTTTTGGCAAGGTAAGCTAGATAGCTTTTATAAGTGCCTATAGCTAGCTTATCTAGATAGATAGGCTAGCTATAGGCACTTCTACTAAATACAAATATATATCTATACTATATCATTATAAGGGGCTAGATTGAATAGGCATTATCATCGTCAGCGTGTATCATTCTCGACTGCATCTTCACTTTCCATTAGTTGAGATGTAGTCAAACACACTCAAATTTTAAATAAGAAAGTAATATTTGTAAAAGATAACATCCGAAACTACTCATGCGATTTCAAAAATTATTTCACTATCAGATATTTAGAATGAACCTTTTGGATCAACATAGGCAGAAAAAAACGCGAGTCATTGATATCCACACACCCTCAAAATCCCAATAGAGTCTCGGAAAAAACATAAAGTATCAGATCGCATTTTTACCTTCGAGGAACGATCAAGGAGTAATTAGAACGTTATGATGCGAACATCTAGAAAACAGACTTCAAGATTTTTACGAAAATGCAATCACTGATATGCTCCGGCTTAAAGATAAGACAGCGTTAGGGAATCTTGGTAAGCCAGCTTCCCTCTTTGGCATTATCGTCACTTACCATCAGGTGAGATGATGTCAAGGGCTTACCAATTGCGGATAAAGAAATTGTTACAGAAAAATGTGTGTATGTTTAAATTATTTAACGACTAATTTGGGTTAACTAAAAACAATCCCTACTAATATTATAAATGCGAAAGTAACTCTGTCTGTCTGTCTGTTACGCTTTCCCGCAAAAACTACTGAACGGATTTGGCTGAAATTTGGTAGGTAGACAGATTAGGACCTGGATTAAGACATAGGCTACTTTTTACCACGCTCGCGAGCCGCTTGCGGCTCGCGCACTGCGCACCCTCGAAAAGTCATAGAAACGTGGTCCACGCGGGTGAATCCGCGGGAAACAGCTAGTAATTTAATAAAACCTGCATACTTACAAAATCATCATATCAGCCGAAGGAAGTCCACTGCTGGACATAGGCCTCCCCCAAGGATCTCCACGACGACCGGTTCTGCGCTGCCCGCATCCAGCGGCTTCCCGCGACCTTCACCAGGTCATCGGTCCACCGAGTGGGAGGCCTGCCTACACTACAAAATAATAACAATAAAATCATTAATACTAGATAACAAAGCTAATAAAATTAGCAAATAGTATTGTGACTTCCTATTGATTTCGTTTTGTAATATCCATTCCTTATTTTTTTAACTCTGGTCAACGTCGTTGGTTACATAATAAGTAACACTTTAGATACGTTGGTACTTTCATATTTTATTATGATTGTAACTGTTTGTTTGATCCTCAATAAAAAAATGGATTGTTTGTGTAAATGGTATATGTAAAAAACTCTTAGAAGGTGCCTCCCATACTAATTACAAAATGTTAAACGATCTCGCGAGAAAGTATGTTCTCCGTAGATATTTCAGGCATAGTAACTGTTACATTAATCTGTGGTTCAGGGTATTTAAACTCGTTTCAGATTGGCACCCAATGACTGGGAGAACCCTCACCCTTGTGACAAGTCACCTGAAGAGCTGGAAAATATATGGCACATCAGGAATTCCTGCTGGCTAACCATGGGCTCAATCATGACACAAGGATCCGACATTCTGCCTAAGTAAGTTGGCCTACAAAACTGTCATGGAGGGAATTTTAGTCATTCACCATTGTCTAAGATTGTTCAGAATTTTAACGCTTAAATTAGCTTCACCTGTATGTATGTATGTATGTTTGTAACCGACTCCTTTGCACTCGATTTTGACCCACTTATTAAGAATCAGTGACAATATAATAATTTTATAAGTTTATCTCATTATCCCGAACTAAAAATGGAAAAATAAATATAGTTTGAAAAAATTAAAAAACATGCTTTTAAAACACATCAAACTAAAAAAAACTTTTACCCACGCTTTTTTCACAATAATACTAGTATTTTTCGTTCATTAATGTTTTCAGCTTATATTAAGAATTATTTTTCACTTTTTAGTTTGATGAGCGTGTTTTTTAGTTTTTTTAAACTAAATTTTATTTCTTGTGGACTAAAACCAGTGCTCCGTCACTCGCCTATACCTACCGCAAAATGTACCTACGCTTAGCGACCCACTTGGACGGGCTCTGGCGAGTCGGGCCGCCACCGCGTGTGTTGTGTAGGTATAGATACCTCGAGATAGGTAGGTAGGTAAACATTATCATTGTGTGGCCGAACCGTGATATGTGGAAGATGGTGGAAGTCTATGTACATGTGCTAGGTATGTAGGGTATAAAAAATATTAAAAAATAGATCTAATAAAACTGGCTAAGTGCGTGTCGGACGTCGGATCATGAACAAAGTAGGGTTCCGTAGTGATATTTTTTTTTAAATTAGAATAAAAAACTAAATTAATTTTGCAGTTGAGATTTAGACATTTTGTAAGGAGTTGAACTTTTTACAAATATAACTGCACGTCTTAAGTAAGTCTACTATCACTCTTAAACTAAGTAAGCGTAATTAGCCGTGATAATTTTTCTTGTTAATCCATTATGTGTCCTACTATTCCAAATCATGTTCAGATTTCCTGAAATAGCGGTTTGTAACTGTAACAAAAATCTTTATATTTCGTAAACTAATCATTTATTGACGGACATGGCGAATTTATAAAGGTTCTTAGTTTGACTACAAAACCTTAAAAATCACCAACGTACCGATAAAACAGCTAAGTTAAGCAAATTTTAACCGCCTCCGTGCCGTAATGCTTAGTCCATTCTCTGCACACCAGGAGCTCGCGGGTTCGATTCCCGGGGGGTCAACTTTGTAACAGTCGATTTGGTTGGTGGTAGGGTATTTTTTTAGCCCGTCTGGCTAGCTACCACCATCTTGTCTAAGTCTTGCCGCCAAACATCAGTGTTAACAACATTGATGTGTTCCGACTTGAAGATAAGATAGCCAGATCCCCATTGCGTTGGGGAATCTTGGTAAACCCGCTTCTATCAGTGGTATCATCGTCACTTACCTTCAGGTGAGATGATCCTAAGTAAGGGCAAGGGTTTATCAATTTTGGATACAAAAAATACAATCGGATCGCAATCAGAACGCGTGAAACAGGATTTACCTAGTAAGTACCGCGCATATTTTTTTAACCAAACAAAATTTAAAGGTAACTTGTAGTTCTTTTTAGGGTGGCGCACATTCTAAGTATGATCAACTAGTACGACTGTTACTTTAACTAATCAAATAAATAAAAACCATCACTTGTAAAACTTTTATTTTCATGAATCAACCCTATCGCTAAAATGACGTACAATCGGGTTTTTCCCCGCTGCCGCGATTCGCGCGCCGCCCGTGTACGCAGTTATGACCGCTAAGTCGAGCGCCTTAATACCCATGTTTCCGTGTATTGCCGGACAGTGGGAACGAGTAGGTGAATAAATGCGTAGGTATTTTCGTTTTATAAGGAAGTGCAGTATCTGTTACGAAGTAACTAGTATCTCATCTGTGCTAAAACTAACTGCAGAGCATCCTGTGTATTTTAGACGACAGACGTCTTTGTCAAAATCTGTTGTTCGTTGATTTCAGAGGTTACTCTACCCGTTGGGTATGCGGAATGTGGTGGTTCTTCGCCCTGATTATGTGTTCCTCCTACACCGCTAACCTCGCCGCCTTTCTCACCAACGCAGCAATGGATGACTCCATCAATAGTGCTGAAGACCTGGCCATGCAGACCAAAATAAAGTACGGAACCCTTTTAGGAGGGTCCACGTATTCATTTTTTAAGGTGCGTGCTTGTAAGAACCAAGAAGTATTTTTAGTGTTCCGTAGCCAAATGGCAAAAAACGGAACCCTTATGGAATCGTCATGTCTGTCTGTCTGTCCCTCCGTATGTCACAGCTATTATTATTGTTATTATTGTTGGGTGGGACGCCTGCGGGGTACAGGCGGGTGTTCAAGTCACTAGGTGGACTCATTACACCCTATTCCCATAGTGGTACAATGGTTACTGTGACCCCGGTGGCGTCCCCCCCTCAAACCTTAAGCTCCTTCTACAATACTCCGCTATGTGACTGATTTCCAGGCTGCATAGTTCCTCTTCCCTGATCCTATCGGCGCCAAAAGTCTCCCACCTTAGCCTGCTGTAGAGTACACACTCAGCTAAATAGTGTTGGCTGGTCTCCGGTTCTCCGCAATTGGGACAGGAGGGGTCCATGGTCCTATCTATTAGGGACATATGTCTGTTTAGCTTACAATGTCCTGTTACTATGCCCATTACCATTGCCAGGCTTTTCCGGCCTAGCGATAGTAATGTTCTGCTCCTCCTGCGATTCCTTCCCTTCAGGAACATTTTCGCTTGTCTGCAACTATTACTTCCTACCCATACTTCCTGGGCTTCGCGCTTCATGAGCTCTGCGATCACTCCCTTTGTGACGCTTGCTGATATTGGAAGTCGAGGCTCCGGTCCTATAAATCTTGAGCTGGCACCCTCTCGTGCTAGCATGTCTGCTCTTTCATTGCCTAAATTTCCTTGATGTCCTGGAACCCATGCTAATGTGACCGCCATTCTCTCTGCCAGTTTATTGAGTGTGTCTTTGCACTCCATAACTAGCCTTGATGAGGTCTCTGCCTTGGCCAGTGCTTTGATTGCTGCCTGGCTGTCTGAATAGATTATAGTGCTGTTGAACTCTTCCCATGAGTCCGCCAGTACTTCTTCTGCACATTCCTTAATTGCAAATACCTCCGCTTGAAAGACACTGGTGTAAGTTCCCAGCGCCAGAGCCTTGTCCCTTCCTGGGTTGCTAGGTATGTGAATCCCTGCTCCTGCTAGCCCAGTGCCTTTCATTCTAGATCCATCTGTGTAGCAGTTAAGCTGGGATTCTGGGGCTTCCAGCTCCCAATTTGTTCTTTCTCCTATATGTATTCTAAACTTTTTGTTGAAGGTCCTTTGTTTCTTGATGAGGTCGTTATTTGTCATTAATAGCGACATATCTCTACCCAGAGCATCTTCTATTGAGGCATGACCTGTGTCCGTAGGGTTTGCCTTCCATTCTTTGCACGCTGTGATCCTGTACCATTGCTCTGCTGCTCTTTTCTTAGCCTCGATCTGGATCGGGTTCAGTCCCAAAGCCACATCTAGTGCCATCGTTGGTGTGGATGCCATGGCACCTGTGGTCATTAGGTTGGCAGCTCTTTGTACTTTCCTTAACTCTCGAACGTTTGACGATATGTTGGCTCTGTGCCACCACACTATCGCGCCATACAGTAGTCTTGGAAGTATGATTGCTTTGTATATCCACTGGCAGATATGAGGTTTTAGCCCCCAGATCTTACCTACTGCCCTCCTGCATTGCATCAGAGTCATAATGGCCTTCTTACTCTGCTCTTTTATGTGCTTATTAAAGCACAGAGTTCTGTCCAGAGTTACGCCTAGATATTTTATTTCTTCAGTGGTTTCTAATATGGTGCCCCTCAACGCTATCGGCGCCAAGTCTATGTTTTTTCTCCTCTTGGTGAAGAGAATCACTTTTGTTTTGTCTGGGTTGAGGCCAAGCCCCTTGTCCTGACACCAGTCTGCGACAATCTTCAGTCCTCTCATTGTTATGTCTCTAACGGTACTTAGCACCTTTCCTGAGACTAGAATTACTCCGTCGTCTGAGTAGGCTTGCATGTATATATGCTGCTTGTTGATGTAACTTACCAGGCCGTTTATGAGGAGGCACCACAGGAGTGGGGATAAACAGCCTCCCTGTGGGAATCCTCTCCTGGCCACTACAGTTTTTGTATCTGTACCTAATGTCATTGTAATAATGCGATTCTTCAGCATAGTTGTAGCCCATCTGGATAGTGCTAGCGGTATATCTTCCCTGTGCAGGGCGCTTTCTACTGCACTAAAGTGTGCTTTATCAAAAGCACCCTCTATGTCGAAGAAGCATCCAATAGCATAAGCCTTGTCTCTACTAATCGCTCTTTCAATTCTTAATGTAAGATTGTGTAGGGCTGTCTCCGTGGACTTACCCTCCATGTAGGCATGTTGGTTGCCGTGTAGAGGTAAGTTGCTTGTCCTTATGCAGGCTCGCATCGTCGCGTCTATTATCTTTTCTAAAGTTTTCAGTACAAACGATGAGAGGCTGATGCATCGGAAAGATTTAACTTCCCGGTAGCACTTTTTACCCGGTTTTGGTATGAAAACTGCCTTTACTTTCCTCCATCTAGGAGGAATGTATCCTATAGCCACGCTGCTTTGTAGGAGATTGCACAGTAAGTGCTTTATGTGGTCCCATGCTTTTTGCAGGAGCATGGGAAAGATTCCATCAGGTCCTGCCGCTTTCATGGGTCCAAAGGTTCGTACCGCCCATTCCACTGTTTCTAAGGTGACTGTTTCCTTGGCTATATTCCATTGCTCTGGTACATTTTCCAGGGAGTCCTCGTTTTCATCAGGTTCCTCACATCCAGGAAAGTGTGACTTCAGCATTGCATCCATCACTTCCTTGGGGTCAGACACGTCCTTGTCGTCAACTTTGACACTGCCTAGCTGACACAGGGTGTCTTTCGCTAGAACTTTCATCATTCTGGCTGCGTCTGCGTAGTTGGTGATGCCTTCGCAGAATCCCTTCCAGCTGCTCCTTTCCTCTTTCTGGCGCAGTCTGTTGAATTCTTTCCTTATTTCCCTATATGCGTTCCAGCTTTGATCGTCCTTGTTTGAAATGGCGATTCTTAGGGCCTTCCTGCATCCCTTCCTAAGCTTCTTTAATTCTTTATTCCACCACGGCTGACCTTTGCCGTCACGAATTTCCGTTAGAGGACATGCCTTGTTGAATGCCGCCATAAGCGTGCTCTCCAGCTCTTCCGCTCCTTTGTCAATTGCTTCTGAGGTCAGAAAATCAAGAGTTGAGGGTTGCCAGTTCCTCAGATCCGAGTCGAACTTCTCCCAGTTGGTTTTCCTCTTATTTCTGATCTTGAGTTTCTCCCATCTGGCGTCTATACAGAAAGTGATCATTCTGTGATCAGAGAAGGTATCATCTGTACTCACTTTCCATTCCCTGACGTGCCTACATAGGTCTCTAGTCGCATATGTTATGTCGAGTACTTCCCTTCTCGTTTTTGTAATGAACGTTGGTTCGCACCCGATGTTCAAAATTTCGAGATCGTGCTTTATTAGAAAATCTAAATAACATTCTCCTTTCTCATTAGTGTCAGTGCTACCCCACACTTCGTTGTGTGAGTTTGCGTCACAACCGATAATAAAGGAAGTTCTCTTACCTGTATATCTTGTGACGAGTTCTTCTAGCTCAGAAGCGGGCGGCCTGTAGTCCGTCTCACTTGGTGTGTAACTGGAAACCAGGGCCACCTTCTTGCTGCTTCCGTCATCTAGTGTGATAGAGAGTTCGACTGCTACCAGATCTCTGGAACATATCACACTCATACTACCATGTGCTTTCATATTATTACTTATATATATACACGCGCGGGGGTACTGCTCACCTGTGCGAAGGTATAACAGCTCCCCACCCAAGCACCCAAGGCCGGTGACCCTGTTGCCGACGGTGTATGGCTCTTGAAACAAGCCAATATCAACTTTGCGTTCTTCAATGGTTTTGCAGATATTCGCCATTGCATCCTTGCAATGGTGCAAGTTGATTTGACAGATCTTTATTGACTTTTGTGTTTGTGTTTTTGTGGTGTGTGTGTGAGGTGTTTGTGTGTGTGTGATCATGTGTATCTGTTAATTGAGTCTTGCAGGCGCGGAGACTAGGTCGGACCTCCGTGGACAATCTCCATCCCGGAGATTCCAAGATCCGTGAGATTATCCCCGGCGGCCCGGTCCACTCCCCGCGTCTGCTCATTTGGGTGTGTGCTTGTTGTGGGGACAGTGGTTTCCGTTACCCGTTCCACCCGCGGTTGGACTGGATCTGCTCCTTTCGAAGCTCCTCCAGATCGCCCGCAGGAAGGACAGGCACCGGCCCCCGACTGCCCCTGTGTGTTCGCGCCTACTTTTCCTCCTAATAGCTTAGCTACCACCTTTGTTAGTTGGAAGTGCAACATCTGAGTTGCACCCCACGCTTCCCCTACTTCCGAGGGGACTCCCATCATAAGGCGCACCCCCGTGGGGAGGGCTTCCTTAGTGATAAGAGTCCACTCGTTTGGCCTCAGTTCGGTCCTACTACTATTTTGCCTTTTAAGCCAAGTGACAATGTCTGCCGGCATTTTCTCCTTCTTGCCAGGGAGCCACACCATTACCCGGGCCCTGTCAAGTCTCCTGGCCACTATGGGGATGCCATCGTACTCCCCGAGGTCACAGGAAAGTAGCCAGTCCCTTGCCTCCTCCGTCTCTGGAGTCACCAGGAAAAATCCCTCGGACACCAGCCCAGAGGTTGCAAAGGCTAGCTTCCTGTCACTCTCGCATCGTTCGATAGCTATCGCCATGTTGGCCAGGATCCTATCCCTTATGATTTCACTCAGAGCTTCATCCACCAAGGCCCCGTCCCCCCGGACGAAGGCCACGGCGAGCTCGCTGCTCCGTTTTGCGGAACTGCGAGCCCCCTCGTCGCCCAGTCCGTGATTCGGGCGCTTCGCCGGAGGCCGCTCCGAGGGTTCTTCGGGATCTGTCTCCTGCCTTTTAAGCTTCCCTGGCACCCTAGGCTCCTTAGCGTCTGAGCTACCAGTGTGCATTTTCTTTGCCAGCTTGCGCCTATCTCTCCTTGCCTTCTTACGTTCGGCTTGGCTCTTATACTTGTAAAAGCCTCCCGTCTCCGAGCCAGTTTGCTCGGGGGCAGGAGACCTTAACAAGTCTTCTTCATCCCTAACAGAGAGGTTGCTAAGCGATGTAACTATGGGAGGTATTCCCTCGGCGTTTTTAGGCGCCTCAGGAACTCCGTCCTTGATGGGTATATTATTTTTGTTTACTAAATTCTTCTCTATTGGAGAAGGGGTTTCCATTTTTAAAACGATTTGAGGGGGGTACAAAACAAATAGCACCCTCAGCGTACCCTACCGAGGGTAGCGGCAGTTTAATACGGGGCGGAGTACCGCCACTCCCCCGCCCCGAGTCGTTCACGACAGCATTTTGAAACTGAACGAGAGCCCGCCCCTCGGAGACAGAGTGATCCTGCATGGCTATTTGCATTGCCATCCCCGTCGTATGTCCTGGTTTCGACCCCACCTCCTTGTGGCGGGGTTTCTCCCAAGTCCACGCAACTAGTCGGACAAAGCCACCATGCAGGGCCACCCATCCCCGGCGGGCGCCCCCCCGTCCAGCCCTCCCCCTGCTGCCTCGGAGGAGCCGGCACACGGGTCCCCGCCCGAAAGCGGTCCCTTGTGTCGGCCCCGCCGCGGGGCCATCAGCACGTTTCCTCCGACCTTAGCCCCAGGGGTGTCGGTACCTTGGCCATTAGCTAGCAATATCTTGCCACCATCCTGAATATTGCTAACCACTGTTACCGGATGCGCCAGGCGTGTAGTTCATGCTTCGGAGGGAACGTATCCCCTCCCAACCATAAACACCTGCACTCTTGGAGGACGACCGACCTTGCATCCATGTCACAGCTAGGGTTGCCAACTTTTTCTAAAAGAAGTAGAGTATTTCTGATTTCAGAGAGTCTAAATAAAGAGTACAGATTAATAAAAAAGAGTATCATTTAAACAAATTTGAAAATGTATTTTTAGTGCTTTTTGCAGTACATAACAACTTGGTTATTTTTTTTAAAAGAATTATGAGACTCCAAACATCCTATTTCTAAGTTTATATAGATCAGGAGCTCATTTTTTATCTATTTCAATGTAGCCCTGTTCCTCTCCTCTCGCCAATTCACATTCATGACCGAAAATACTCTCTCAGTGAACGCTGAGCTGAAGTCATTGACATTACTTTGACGTGACTGATTGTGTCTGCGTTCAGAAACTCACAAGTTTTATGGCTTTGGGTACCAGTATATTAAATTCAGTAAAAAGAAAGTCATTTTATGTATTGAATATCAATTGAACATGTCTGGCATAAAAAAAAATTGTGCCAAAAGTCAGTTTATGTAAAAAAGAGTATTTAAAGTACTCTATTAATGTTATAGATAATAAAGTACACCTACACGAAATAGAGTACAATACTCTATTTTAGAGTACGGTTGGCAACCCTAGTCACAGCCCCTTTTTTACGAAACTATAAAAACTGTAGTGTTGAAACTTGGTAAGTAGATGTATTCTTAGAACTGCATTAATATTTTCACACAAAATTAGAAAAAAAAAATTTTTGGTCCCCATACTTAGAACTGAAACTCAAAATTTTTTTTTTTCATCAAACCCATACGTGTGGGGTATCTATGGATAGGTCTTCAAAAATTATATTGAAGTTTTATATTTTTTCTAAACTGAATAGTTTGCCCGAGAGACACTTCCAAAGTTGTAAAATGTGTCCCCCCCCCTGTAACTTCTAAAATAAGAGAGTGATAAAACTAAAAAAATATATGATGTACATTACCATGCAAACTTCCACCGAATATGGGTTTGAACGAGATCTAGTAAGTAGTTTTTTTTAATACGTCATAAATCGTAAACCGCAATTTACCAAACCCGCTGCTACGGAACCCTTCTTGGCGAGTCCGACTCGCACTTGGCCGCTCTTTTTTTAATTTATTTTTTATTAACAATTGGTAAGCCCTTGGCAATTTATCACCTGATGGTAAGTGACGATGATGCCGAAGATGAAAGCGGGCTTACCAAGATTAAATATAGATATATAATAAATACTTTATTTTACTAAGCCTGGCACAGGGTGAAAAGAGATATATACTTATAAATTACATTACTATCGGAACAGTAATAATTTATATCCGAAGATGATAATTTCGGAATTGAACTAGTTGCCCGGCGGTATAAGCTGATTTCAAACATTTATTTAATATCATTTGCCCATTGACTTTGATATTTTAAATCGTTGAGGATATTGTTTTGTTTTTTCGAACTGTTATAAAGTTTATTATTTAATTTTCAGAAATCGAATGTGTCAACGTATCAAAGAATGTGGGCTGCGATGGAGTCGGCTCGCCCCTCAGTCTTCGTGAGGAACAACGACGAGGGGGTGGAAAGGGTCCTGAAGGGGAAGCGAGGTTACGCCTTCCTCATGGAGTCATCCGCCATAGAGTACCAGCTTGAGCGCCACTGCGATTTGATGCAAGTGGGCGGTTTGCTTGACTCCAAGGGATACGGGATAGCTATGCCATTTTGTAAGTGATTCCTAATTTTTATATATAAGGTCTAACAAAATTAGCTGAAACTATTTTAACTGGTGCTTCTACCCATGAAACTGAACTTTCCCCATGGAACCCATAGTCAAATCTCAAAAAAAAATGGCTCTCCCATACTAACTCGATCAGCTGATCAGTCAACTTAGTATGGGAAGTTCAATTTTTTTTTGAGATTTGACTATGGGTTTCACGGAAAAAGTTGTTCAGTTTCATGGGTAGAAGCACCAGTTAAAATAGTTTCAACTAATTTTGTTAGACCTTAAAGATCTTTAAAATTAAGGGATGGTTATAACTGAACACTGAACTGCTCTTTACAAAATGTATGTAATAGTTTTACAACCTTTTTTCGATTAAACGAGTTAATTTTTAACTTTTTCCAGTACATACAAATTGAACAACACCCGTAAAACTGCTTATAACCAGTTTATTAACTAAGAGTTACACCTCGTTACTGAAAATATAACTGATACTATCTTTTGCCCGCGGCTTTGCCCGCGTGGACATCGTTTTTATGACTCTATTTGAGGGTGAGTGGTGCGCAAGCCACAAGCGGCTCGCGAGCGTGGACGTGAGTTTTCACCAGATCCCTCAGTATCTATGTCGGGTGAATAGCCTATGTCCCTTCCCATCCCCTCAACCAATTCTATACAAAAAATCACTTGAATCCGTTGTTCCGTTGCGACGCCCCGACCGACGTGCGCGAGCGTGGAAATGAGTTTTCCCCAGATCCCCCCCCTCCCCGAAGGGTATATTCTAATTATTACTTTTTTATCATTTCCCACCCCCTCAACCATCTCTGTGCAAAAAATTACAACAATCCATTGTTTCGTTGCGATGTTAAAGAAATTAACTAAAAAAAGAGTATTATTTCAGTTTCTTTAAGAATTGCATCGGACTATGCTATTTTTACGCAATAACAAGTAGCCTATGTCCTTTCCAGTAACACAGGCTACGTGCATGCCAAATTTCTTCAAGATTATTAAGGTGTTGTATAGTGAAAAGGTAACAAACAAACTAACACATTTTCACATTTATAATATTAGTAAGGATTATAAAATCGTTTGTCCGTACTGACTAGGCACAGCTCATTCTACTAGACGGATCGGGCTGAAACTCGGCATACAGATAGCATTTACGACGTTAGCATCCGCTAAGAAAGATTTTGGGAAATTTCCACGCTAGCGGCAAAAAACGGTATCTGCGCGGGCAACGAGCCGGGCATCTGCTAGTACCTGATATAAACTTAATTCTTTTTAGTGTACCTACCCTACAACTATCTTCGTCAGCGTTGAACCAAAATCTTCTGTATCAGATACAGAACTCATCTAGGATTGCACTATCCCATAGCGAAAATCTCTACTTACAACCATCGTCATCAATCAGCCGAAAGACGTGCACTGCTGGACGAAGGATTTCCAGTGCGGTTATATACGGCTGGGCTGGTCCCATCACATAAACCGACCTTTCGCTCTTTTTTAATTTGTGCGGCACAGTTGTTAGACGACCGCTATATCTATTACTTCTAAGGTTAAGTTTTTTATTCGTTGCCCTGGTTTGGAAAAGGGAAATATTTGTATGTGTGACCACATCTACTTGTTGTATTAATATGCAGGGTAGGGTTAAAATATTATAAGACTTGAAATACTCACGAGCAGTTAAGTCATCGGGAATCCCAGCCATGGCACGGATCGCACGCTTTTGCATCACGAACACCCGGTGCCAGTCAGCAGTGTTCGCCCATAGTTCTGTTCCGTAGGATATCAGTGAATGTACTGTGGCGAAGTAACAGAACCTTACTGTTTCGCTTGTCGCTGTCGCTGCGAGGCGACGCAGCGCAAAGCATGCCCGGCTTGCCCGGCCGAGGCGCGCGCACAGCCCCTCGATGTGCGCGTCCCACCCGAGCGCTCTATAAACGAAGTAACTAGTATCTCATCTGTGGCTCTATCCACACAGAATCAAAGTAGTTTACATGGTTTAAAAGTTATGGCCCTGTATTCACATAAGGAGTTCAAACTTTAGTAGTAACAATAATAAAAATCATTAAGGCGCTTTGCACTCGACGGGGCGGGGCAGTCTTTTTGACCGCGAAGCAATAAAGACCGCTTTTGCCCGTCGATGCCCGCGGATCCCCTCGCCGCGTACACAAAACACACGAGGGACGAGGGCGGTCAGTTCAGTATGTTCGTTCTAGTGAAGCGTGGCGCGGACTGAGCTAGCCGCCCGCGCCGCCGTCTGCGTCACTGCATACAAACTGGTTTGTGTGATCTATGGCGGGCAGCCACGGACATGCTAATGTCTTTTTCTCCTCAATGTGCGTTGGTAGTATAGGATTCCCTTTGTGCTATCGTTGGTTGTGAAACTAACCGACCCGCCCCGCCCCGTCGTGTGCAAAGCGTATTTTTTAACGATAAATTTAAGCCTAGTTTCACTTCTTTTCGTTTGTGTACTTTATGACTGGGCACCCTGTATGTCAATGTCGTTAATTTGGCTGTTAATATGGTTGTAAGTAGCGTAGGCAGGCCTCCAATGCGGTGGACCGACTCCGGATGCGGGCAGCACAGGACTGGTCATCGTGGAAATCCTTGAGGGAGGCCTTCGTCCAGCTGTGGACGTCTTATGATATCCAACAAACTTATTACTTATTAGTTACTTTATTTTATACAATAAAGATTTTACAAACAAACTTATAAGAATTAAATGCTGAAATATTTTATAACTCTTAACAACTCAAAGCTTTAAAAAAATCGTGTTTTTATTTATTGTTACTTTTATGCCACGCCCACCTACCCAATTTAGGCTCCCCGCAGACGTCCTACTTTTTGTAGGACGACTAGTGTAGAAAGTGCACGTCTTAGGTATCGATTCTTTTAAAAAGCCTTTGCATAATCGATATATCGATACCTTTGACGTGCACTTCCCACATCGTCCTACAAAAAGTAGGACGTCTGCGGGGAGCATTATCCTTTTTATTTTCAACCGACTACCAAAAAAGAGGAGGTTCTCAATTCAACTGTATGTTGTTTTTTTGTGTGTTTGTTACGCGATATCTTCGCAGGTTGTGAACCGATTTTCATTTTTCCCCAGTTGGTCCCATATAAATTTCATTATAATCGGTGCAGTACTTTATTAGAAAATTAACAAAAACCAAGAATAATAATGCAAAATTGTACTAAGTTGTTGCGATGGAAGTCTGTTTTTTAACATGTTAGCGTTTTTAATCGACTTCAAAAAAATGAGGAGGTTTCCCAATTCGAATTCGAGATTAAAGTTTTCTTGACGTTAAAAATATGCTGTGTTTGCATTTTATCGGCAACCATTCATAACCATTATTACTTTTATGAATGTACATTTAAGATTTTTTTTATGTTTTGTTGTTAGCGTACCTCAATACGTAAAACAAAAAAACGGTCAAGTGCGATTTGGACTCGCGCACTGAGGGATCCGTAAAAACATATTTTGGTACGAACCCTACAAACAAAACCGAGTATACAATCGGAATGAAGGACAAACTGAACCTTGTAGTTCATGTTTTCCCATACACGGTCGGTCGATTCTCCGCCTGCAAGTGTAAGTTTGTAATCTCAAAAAACCTGTTTTATGCGATACAATTACAAAATAGCAATTTTCGGATTTTCATTGCTTCTTGTCAAATTTCATGATTATGCGAAAACGGGAGGTACCCCTATTATAGGTTTTAATTTACGTTTAAGTATTAAAAGTGTGACAAAAATGGCCGTTAATTCTTTTTCTTTTGATTATAAGCTTGATTCTTATCACAGTCCAGCTTTATGAGACCAATAGACCTTAGCATTTGATATTAATTTCAATTTGATACCTCCCTTAATTTGACCCTCCTGAGAAAAAGGGTCTTGATAGACAGACAGACGGTCAACGAAGTGATGCTCTGTTAAAACACGCAACTTACAAGAACCAAAAACTTTTTTTGTCGAACAGTATCGTATAATCGTACAAAATTTAGTGCCCTATAGACACTAATTTATTTTATTTCAAGGGTACAGGGCACTACACAAAAAAGAATATCTAACCTATAAGAAAGAGGTACGGAACCCTAAAAATAGCATTCGCTGTTATTTCTATAAAGCAATGAAATTCCTTTTAATAGTTGAATGATAATTGAAATACTATTAAGTAAGCATTTCGAGAGCTACGTAGGTAAATACTTGTGGTGCTTGTAATATTTTGCTGCAATGAAGCTGGGCATTCTCTCTAAGGTGAGACGGTACTTCACAACTGGACAGCTGCTTACCGTATATCAAGCACAGGTCCGCTCATGTATGTAATACTGTTCACACTTATGGGATGGATCAGCCCGCTATCAGCTGGATACCTTGAACGCCATCGACCGACGCGCACGGGGACTCATTGGTGACGACGAGCTAGTCAATGACAAGCTCCAAAACCTCGACCATCGCCGCAAAGTCGCCTGTCTATTCATTTCGGAGAGTGCGCGCAACAACTTCACGACCTCATTCCCCCGGCTCCATTCCACCGTCGGTCAACGAGACGCAGGGAGGGGTTGCACCCCTTTGTTGTTGATGTTCCACCTTGTCGCACGAATCGTTGCGCTTCTTCATTTAATATGCGTACAGCGCAGGAGTGGAACTCCTTGCCTGCGTCAGTGTTTCCCGATTCCTATAATTTGGGAATGTTCAAGGCAAGAGTGAATAGGTATTATTTGAGTTTGCGTGTACCATCCTCGACTGCATCATCACTTACCATCAGGTGAGTTGCAGTCAAACGCACTCAAATTTTTAATAATAAAAAAAAGATGACTAGCTCGATCCACATTGTTCCAGACTCTTCGTACCGCACTGCGGTGGACAACGCCGTGCTGAAACTAGCCGAAAGTGGGAAACTGGTGGAACTGAAGAATAGGTGGTGGAAAGCGCCTGATGATAGCGAGTTGTGCGCTGTGAGTTGAAGCTACACATTAAATGTTAAATGTCTCTTTCTAACATACAGAGTTTTGAGTAAGCAGAGTAGGCTATCAGCTGATCGATTTGTATGAGAACTCTTTTTACATTCGAGCGACGATCGAAGGAGTGAAGTAGGTATTGTGATGGCAAAAAAAT
Source organism: Coleophora flavipennella (assembly GCA_947284805.1). Classification (NCBI taxonomy): domain Eukaryota; kingdom Metazoa; phylum Arthropoda; class Insecta; order Lepidoptera; family Coleophoridae; genus Coleophora; species Coleophora flavipennella. Next base: position 1,460,258 of record OX369273.1, read on the forward strand.
CGAGGTTGTTATTTTTAAGAAGATAAGATAAGATTTATTCGGAGCGCACACAAGAAAAAAATAAGATAATACAATCCAAGAAAACATGAATACTACTTTTTTAAAAAGCTTAGAACTATCTAAATATATATAACTCAAACGTGACCGACTGACTGACTGACATAGTGATCTATCAACGCACAGCCCAAACCACTGGACGGATCGGGCTGAAATTTGGCATGCAGGTAGATGTTATGACGTAGGCATCCGCTAAGAAACAATTTTGGGAAATTCCCACGGGAACCGCAAAAATCGGGATCTGCGCGGGCGAAGCTGCGGGCATCCACTAGTTAAATATAAGGTGAGCGAAGAAAATGACCAGGCTCAGCTTGAATGCTGCGAAACCTTAAAAGGATTGATTGTCTTACACTAATAGTCTAGAAAACAAGGAAATTTAAAAATATTTATGTGTGTGTGTTTGGTGTGTGGGTGTGTGTGTGGGTGTGTGTGTGGGTGTGTGGGTGTGCGTCCGTCCGGTGATCTCGTTCCCAAACTACTGGGCGGATTTGAGTGAAATGTGAGTTGGGGCAATATTATATTAATATCCGCAGTTTTTTTTATTTCCCCAATTCTTTTTAGGGCTGCCACCATAGTAAAAACATACTTTAATTTTTTTTTCTCAAAAATGGCTCGGCAATTTGGATGAAACTCTGTACGTAACTATAAATTTATATGTATGTAAGACCTACTACAGTATAGAACTAAACTATGTAGTTCGTTCTACTGGTAAACACAGGAATAATGTATCTCTCATACAAATCGAGATTCTTTGTTACTTTTTTCAACAATAGCTATAACGATTTTAATGAAACTTTCTAAATAACAAGGACTTAATAAGGCCTATTAGACTGGGTAATTCGTATTTCTAGAAAAAATCTGAATAAGGTACCTCCCATACAAACCCAAATTATTCGTAAAATCATCAAATCTATGTTTGTTGTTATTTTGTGTATTCCCGACTACGCCAGATGGCGGAGGTTTTTGCAAGAAAGAATGCACAGCAATGCTGTACAATTTATTTTCTTTTTTTTATTTTATGAATTCAGTAAAGTTGTAGAACAAAAGTTTACAAAATTACATCTAGATGTAAGTTTTATTGTCCTGTAGGTATCAATTATTTTTATTTTTTACCTGATTAGTTAATTAAAGTTGGTAATGTTTTCCGAGCGCATATATGTATGTGTAGGTATGTATGTATGTATGTATGTTTCTTAGTCTGAGCCTGTGGCCTAATATGCTTCATGGATTTTGGAATGTGAGGAGTCGTTAGATTCGTCTTAAGCACTTGAGCAACATTGATTACATTTATGGCAGTCAGGATTTTTTAAATTAAATTGGTTATGTTAGGTTATACCTGCTAACCAAGACTCCCCAACCCATTGGGGAACTGACTATCTTATCTTCAAGCTGGAGCACATCAATGTTGTTAGCATTGATGTTTGGCGGCAAGACTTAGATAAGATTAGAGGCTTAGAAAACGTATTTCTACCAACCCAACCGAGTCTTACAAAGATAGATTCCGCCAGGAATCGAACCAGGGACCTCCTGATGTGAAGCTACTGGACTTAACCATTACGCCACGGAGATGGTTAAAATTTTATGGCCGAGGTACACTTATAACATCGGTAATAGTGCCTAGACCCAATAAACGGAATAAAATCACTGGATATTTGGCTAAAGGACAGAGGGCCACAAAGCGCTAAAGCTTTCTGCAAAATTAGAATTTGATCAATCGATGGTCATTTCCCTAATTGAATCCCTCGAGCTAATGAATCAAAGGAGCTCAAAGTAAACCTTTGGACGGTCCTACATTCAATTCAATATATTTATTCAAAATAGGTGCAAATTACATTCTTTCTGATAGTCATAAAATACTCGTAATAATAACAATGTCATTTGTGAAGAATCTAGAAATAAACAATAATTAGTTAGTGACATCAAAATTCAATCCTTAATATAAACCAAATTATGTCATAAGAACATGAAAACAATATGACACGAAAAGTTATGCATATAAATCATTGATTGTCATTAATGCCTTTGACAAGAGTAGGCCAGTTCACACGGACAGCACCCGGTCACGAGTATAACGCGAGAGTCAGCCATCGCTCCCATCAACCATATTAGAGAGAAAGGAACGACCCGGCTCCCGATGCGCCACCATCGGCATTTTCTGAACATACCCGAGAAAAATATTTTTTATGACGATAAGTTTAAAAGATGATTTTAATAATGTATATTTTTTTCAAAGCTGTACATACTACTTAAAAATGGAAGTTCCCTTGGATAATATGGAGAGCATCATCGTAACCTCATTATCACAAGAGTTAAGGGCCGCCAGGAGGCTCGAGTTTCCATACAAACGTAGTTCTGCTTTAATACAAACACTACATGCCAGATTGAATCCAAACTTTGCAAATATATTGAGGAGACACATATCGATGTTTGTAATCAGTTTTCGAAGTACTAATATAAAACGGAAAAAAATAAGAGCAGTTTCAAACTTTCAGTACAAAACTAAATTAAGCCTTCGTTTAGTTACGTTAAAATTTACTACGATGAAAACTAAATTACAAACATCGATATGTGTCTACTCAATATATTTACAAAGTTTGGATTCAATCCAGTATGTAGTTTTTGTATTAAAGCGGAACTACATTTGTATGAAAACTCGAGCCTCCTGGGGACCCTTATACTATCTTTTTTATCCTTTTGAATCGAATATGGATATGTTAGACGCAATAGCCGAAAACGTTAAATGAATTAAAAATAAAATAAGCGAATTGGGTTATTGTGTTAAAATACTGTTTGATTTCGTAGGCTGAGGAAGCGGACGACAGTGGTGCAAGCGCAGCAGAACTGGGCGTCAGCAACGTCGGTGGCGTGTTCGTCGTGCTGGGCATCGGATGCGGCATTGCGGCTGCTATGGGCGGCTTCGAGTTCCTCTGGCACGTCAGGGAGGTGGCTATCGAGCAAAAAGTACGTAGCTGCTCCTGTAATCTGCCTAATAAAAAATACGTGCCCTGCCCGAACCGCTGATCGGTTGCCCTGTCCGGACTGCTGATTGGCTGCCCTGCATGGACCGCTGATCGATTGCACTGCCCAGACCGCTGATCTGTTGCCCTGCCCGAACCAATAATCCGTTGCTCTGCATGAACCGCTGATCGGTTGCCCTGCCCGGATCGTTGATCCGTTGCCCTACCTGAACCGCTGATCGGGTCCTGCCTGAACCGTTAATCAGTAGCCCTGCCCGGACGCTGATCCGTTGCCCTGCCTGAACACCTGATCGGTTGCCCTGGCCGACAATGTTGGTCACACATGATGCGGGCTGAATTGATCCAGAGTGAAAAGTGTTTAAGGGAAAGCAACGTGAGCGAAGTATTAAATTAAGCATCGGATGCGGAATGGCGGGTCCTCTGAGTGGTTTTGAGTTGTTTGGCATGTTAGAGAGGTGGTCAAGGTGGTCAGCCACCGAGTGGGAGGCCTGCCCCCTATGTATTCCAGTGCACGGTCAGCACTCGAGAACTTTACAAACCTAACGGTCATGTGTTTTATGACGTTACGCGTTTTTAACTTTTAACATTAACTTTTACAACAAAATGTCGTTTTTCACAGATGATAAAAAGCAGTCATCATCCCTATTACAAATATTAGAGATATGTTGTGCAGATATCAAACACGTAGAATTGACCATTTCATAAAATGGTTGAACTGATCATGAAATGGTTTTATTTCATGAAATCGTTACTATCCTCTGCCCACATCATGACATAGTCTGGGCAAATCAATGACTGTATCAGCGTTTGATGATATGTCAATCCACGTTTGGCGAGATCATAACATGATCATGAAAATCGGAGTTCAGCGAGCGAAGCGAGCGATAACAGGTTCGTTAGGTGTGATAATGATACTGTTGGAGAGCCTGCTCCAATCCTTGGTGGCAGAAAACAATTTAAAAATTTGAAAATGTACATTTTGAGGTTAGGTTGCATTTTGAGGTTATGTTCGTTTAGTCTGATATGCTCACCCATTTCGTAATCTGGTCAAACGTTGATTGACATATGGTCAATCATTTCATCAAATCGTCAATTTTATCATATCGCTACGACAGATACATCAGAGCTAAATTTGATTGCGCTTGGCCAACGGCCAGCGCTCCTTTTACGTAAACCTAGATCCTTTTGCCATACCTACCGGAGAATTGCACAACGTTTAGTCCATGTTTTCGTCTTCAGAGCACGAAAGTCTAATTTTTTGCGGTTAATTACCAATAAGTTTTAACTCTCTGAAAGGAGGTTAAAGTTTGTTTCATTACAATTGTACAGACAAGTGCAAAGATTACACTGGACTACACAGACTACATGCTCCATAGTACTCGATGTTTGAAGTCAACAATGTCGCCACTTATAGTCCGCCTTCCAGATGTCGCAAATGGAAGCCTTCTGGGCGGAGCTGACATTCGCGCTGAGTTTCTGGATAACAGAGAAACCGGTGGAGCACTCCCGGCCTTCTTCCTCCGCGTCTGGGTCTGAAGGCGGCTCCAGGGCGTCCTCTGTCCTGCGATCAGCGGCGGACTTGTTTCGCCTTGATGTCTTCAAGTAGAACTAAAGTTGTGACGTGAGTTGAGAGTTTATCAATCATAAATAATGTTAACTTATTTATTAAAAGTTTTATTTAAAAAAACCAATACAAATTTTATAATTCTTATTTGATTTTATTGTTATGACGAGGTATTGATTGGAACAGTTGTCTCTGTTTTTTTCTTTACATGTAAAATAGTTTCAATTTTATTATAATACCAAATATTGTTGTCTATTTTTTAAATTTATATACTTCAAAATATTAGTAATAACGATCTTTGGGTTTTTTTTTATATCGAGTCAAAACTGCTCAATTGTGTTTCTAATAGCGTTTGACTTTTAACAACCATCATCAACAATAAGGGTATTTTTATTTAAATCCTGGGTTTTTATCGTTTAGGAGTAATTAATGTCAAAAATAACGAAAATCTGTAATATAACGCCAAATAATCTCCATAATTTCTAATATATAAAACTCCCACAAATTTTATTTTTTAAATAATTTGGATGAATTCAATTTGCATGATCAAATATAATTATTCGTAATACATGACAATTCAATAGCTCTAACAATTTGTGAGTAAATCGTAAGTTTTATATTCATTTATAGGAGAATACAAACACAATTTTTCCCAGACCAATGTGTATTACTAGACAAACATAAGCAACTGCGACGTCCAATGTTCATCAAAATCGTTAGAACCGTTTTTGAGACAAAAAAAACTTTTTTATTGTAAGACAGCTACTCTTTGGTTCTAATCGGACTAAAGATTTAGCCTCCAGAGCCAGCGTGACGGACGGACGCACGGACAGACGGAATTGTGTTCGATTTTTCGGTTTGTGTTAATGATTATTGAACACATTTCCACCAAAAATTGAGACACTTTTTTTTGCGATAACTATACTTCTTTTACCCTACATCGCGTCATCGAGAATATAAAAACTAACCTCAGTGTTAATTTAATTATTTTGAGGCAAAAGAAATGAATTTCATTGTTAATTGATGCTTTTGAACTATTTTTAATTGCCTCTCCGTTTTGCTTTCGTATGTCTGTTCGGCGGATGTCCGGCTGTTCTCGTCTGCAGTTCGCATTTCTCAACCGAATCTCGTGAATTTTTTAAAACAAGTTCGATAATTAAATCGATATTTTTGTCGATTCAGTTTTTGTTTTCTTTGTAGATGGCGAAGCTATAGGGTTGAAAACGTAAAAAATGTGATGTGTCAACCACAGAGCCATAGCTTTTTTACTTTTGTACAGTGTTTCATAAAATCTAAATATATCCAAATTATTTTTAGTTTCGAGAGACGAAGCAGTGAAGATGGTATTATAATGGCATAAAAAAATCGAAATTGAGATTTTGGTGGGGATCGATTGTCTTACACTAACAGTCTAAAATAAAAAAAATGTGTGTGCGTCTGAATGTCCGTCCGGTGCTCTCGTTCTCAAACTACTGGACGGATTTGGGAAATATTTGGGTAAGGGCCATATTATTTTTATATCTCTAAAAATTCTCCTATCTTAATTTTTTAGAGTTGCCCCCATAGTAAAATTACTCTTTTTCTCAAAAATGGCTATAACGATTTGGATGAAACTAGGTACTTCACTACAACTTTATACGGCCTAATGTACTCTGTAGTTAATTGTTCTAGGAAAAATCGGAATAAGGTACCTCTACAAATCTAGGTCGTTTTTTGCTTTTTCTCACAAATGCTTCATTGAATTTAATCAAACTTTACGAATAACAAGGACTTAATAAGGCCTACTGTACTGAGTACTTCATTATTCCAAAAAAAAATTGAATAGACACCTCCCATAAAAATCCATATTATTTGTAAAATTTTCATCAAATCTAATACACCTATTTTTGTTGCTGTAACGTTTATCGCTGTTTTGTGTATTCCCTACTGCGCCAGACGGTGCACGGCGGCTGTACATTTATTTTTTTATATTATCATGCCTTACAAAAAATTTACAATGCCAATTTATGAAAAAAAAAAGTAAGTGTGTGGTTTTATGAAACAACGGTAAAAGTGAAACTTTACAGAGGTCGAAACGATCATGGCTGCTCTCGCTACGGTACAGAGGACGAAACGATCGTACCGTCAGACGAAAGCGACCGTCACGCGACATGCAACACATAGAAGAAAAAAATTGAGACGATGTAATGAAAGTTTCACTTTAAAGTCAGTAAATCTCATCGAAGTTGATAAAGGAAGTGGCAGCCTTCAGAACGGAGACAGCCCTAGAACGCGAGCGCGCCCTCTGCAGCGACGGTGAAGGGGAGGCAGGGGCGGAGCGGGGGGGAGCCACCGGCTTCGACAGCAGCCGGGGGTCCAGCGAGGCCCGCCACTCGCTCAGGATTGCCTCCTTGAAGGTCACCTGGTAAATATTATTTTTATTACTATTTAACCTTTTAACTATTACTACTTAACTTATTTGTTGGTGGTAGGGCATTTTCTAAGCCCGCTTGGCCAGCTACCACCATCTTATCTAAGTCCTGCCACCAAACATCAGTGTTAACAACATTGATGTGTTCCGGCTTGAAGATAAGATAGCCAGTTCTCCATTGCATTGGGGAATCTTGGTAAGCCCGCTACCATCTTCGGCATCATCGTCACTTACCATCAGGCGAGATGATGGCTTACCAATTGTGAAAAAAAAAACCGCTCACTATAATACCGATGTTTTTAGAGTTCCGTACACCCAACGAGTGACCGACGGGACCCTATTACTAAGCCTTCGCTGTCTGTCCGTCTGTCCGTCTGGCAGCGGACTGTATTTCATGAACCATAACAAGTAGACAGTTGAAATTTCCACAGAATATGTATTTCTGCTGCCGCTGTAACAAAAATTACTAAAAATTAGAAAAAAGTGAAAAAATAAACAAAAAATTCGAGCGAGACCTACAGTACTCGCATATGATGTGTAACATGTGACAAAATACTTTATAAAAGGACGGCAAAGATACGGCAGACTAGGCTGTATGGTCATAGATACCTTTGCCTTTTCCGCGCTTTTAAAGCCTGAAAAAACGCGACTTCCTGGGACACATTTCCGTCCCGTGGGACACATTTCCATCCCATTTCACGAAATCACTCCCACAAATTTCAGGAAAGCGAGAGCAAAGATGTTACACATCAAAAACGAAATACAAAAAATGTGTTTTTATTATTTCATTTTTAATTCATTTCGGAATAGTTTCTTGACAGGAATGTTTTAGGTAACAATGTAGAAGCTACTGCCCATCATGTACTTCTACTTAACAAAAGTTCGATCACTTTTTCCGCATTTAAATTACGAAGAGGGGATCGTGTAGAAATATAAAGTATGTGTCAGAGATAAAAGGAAATATTTAATTTCAAAACAAAAAAGAACGCACATGTGATGTCTCCATTATTTTAACAAGTATAGCACTAATTCGTTGGTTCTCTCATGAGAACCGATAATGTCATTAGAAGTGTTTTTAATTTAGCTCTCAAGCTTCAATTTCATCTTTGAAACGGTAATAGATACAAGTGTGAAACTTGGTGTGATTATAGCACTAATATTGAAATAAAACAACAAATAATAAAAATGGGCAAAGTGTAAGAATTCGCGCTAAGGTGTCAGAATTGAATGACAAAAAAAGCATATTTTTGTAGCTCGACTTCATGTATTTTGTTTGTAATGTGAATAGGTATCATTGTAATTTTACTATGTAGTTGTGTGGAGAGGTATGGGGATATGGAACCCTCAGAGTGCTAGTCCAACTCGCACTTGGCTTGTTTTTTTTGTTTGTAATATCCATTTACATAGGTACTTAGTATCAAAAATACCACTTGCAAAATATGCACAACAAAAGCAATCCTACTAAGCATACATGTACTGTGAGTAAAATGACCATCTTTTTTGGAATAAATCACTTAAAGCAATAAGTCCGCCTTTTCACACCATCATTTTGCTTTCTATTATTATTTTTCATGTGTTTATTATTTTATTTCTTAATTAATTCTATCGTACCTAGTACGCAAGCAGTCGACGCACCTATTGGTTCTCATGTGAGAACCAACGAATAAGTGCTATACTTGTTAAAATAATGGAGATATCACATGTGCGTACTTTTTTTGTTGTGCAATTCATTATTTCCTTTACAGTAATCTCTGACACAGACTATATATTTCTACACGATCCCCTCTTCGTAATTTAAATGCGGAAAACGTGATGGAACTTTTGTGAAGTAGAAGTACATGATGGGCAGTAGCTTCTACATTGTTACATAAAACATTCCAGTCAAGAAACTATTCCAAAATAAATAAAAAATAATACCTATGTGAACATTAAATCTGAATGCGACAAAATGTTAAATAAGTACCTGGGCAGAGAAAGAGAAAATTTAGGTGACATTATTTTATTTATTTATTTATTTATTTATTTACACTTATTATTATTATTTATTATTGAGAGTTCCTTCCTTGTAGAAAGAATTTGAATTTCTCAAAGAAGTTGCAATGCGATAATAAACAAAAATATACAGCTTACTGAGTTGTTTTTCCACTTATTTGAGGTACGTATATCTATAGTCAGAAATTCCTTGAGTAAACCTTACCTTTTCCTGAACAGAAATGTCATGGGCGTGCATCAAGAAGTCTATTATTGCCACTATTAGACCCAAAATGCCTCCTAATCCCAGCACCAAAAAGATTCCACTAGTATTTTTCATCTCTAATCCTTTGGCGCTTTGAGTTTGTGTCTGAAAAATTATATTTATATTTTTAATGTAATCCTTAGGGTCTATACAGACGAACTGCATTTGGCTGTATGCTAGCTGCAAATTTATAATTTGAATGCAGTTAGCTTGCAGTGGGTACAAAATACAAGTGCATCGAAACAGCTAACCGAATGTGCGGTCCACTTGTTAGAACTGCACGCCAACTGCACGCTGACCGAGAGCGATCAGTCGGTTGACAATTTTCATGCAGTTGTGCAATTCTGCATCTAAACTACAAATTTTCAGCTGACTTGCAGCTCAAATGGGGTAATTTTATATAGAAGACTCTTCTGCAGGGCCAACTTATATCTTAAAACTATGTATATATACGATTTTTAATTTTTTTTTAATCCTTACGTTACAGTCTTTGGCATTATTGTCTTCCTTTTTCCACCATTTTTCTTGCAAATCAGACATTTTTCCGTTTTCTTGCAATTTCAGCAAAGCTCTATCGATAATGGGTTTTAAAAAAGAGCCTGTAAATAAAGTTACACATAAAGCACGCAGCAAAAAAGTCATAAAACAAAGTGACGTCAAAAAACTTACCTTTAGGCATTGCTATACCATAAGTCTTGGAGTCCAGCTCTGAGCCAACCATTTTCAAACTGCAATTTCTCTCTGTATAATAATTTATTTGCGTAGATTCCATGAAAAATGCGTAGTTCCTTTTACTTTTTAATACGCGATCTTTGCCATCGTTATTGCTTTTTTCGAACACTGATGGTCTCGCCGAATCCATGGCGGTCCATAGTTTCTTATGCAACGAATCATTGGAATCCTGAAAAATAAATTACTTAACCCGCAACACAACAACTAGGAATTTAATCAGAGATAAGAAACTTGAAGACATTTTTTTCTTTAATTAAATTTAAATACAAATAGGTATGGATCATTTTTTCCCCGAAAAGTTTGGGATCGTCCAGGTAGGTATTAGTAGATCCTCATATATCAACGTCAAAAAATATTTTTTTAAACATTAATATACAAAAAAAATATATTTAAAAAAGCGAAAAATAAAAAATAAAACTTATTAGTCTAACTAAGCTCCTACACTAATGTTAATTGGGTATGCTAAAAAAAAATTTATTTTTTTTAATTTTTTTTCTGATGGTTTAGACCATTTTGAAAAACTAATTTGAATATTTCATTTTTTAAGCCTCTAGATATTTTTAAATATTTTTTTAAATTTTGAAACCTTGATGACGTCATCGGTTCACATTACTATGAAACGAACAGCCCTATTTCACTCAAGTCAATCATTCCCAAAGGTTTTTTGGCGGGATTTGTGGTAGACGCATTCGTAGTTTTATTTTGTTGTTTTTTCATTGCACCGGCATTACAAATCCAACAGCTAAGGAAGCCTAAATACGTCAGACCTGGCTGTATGGTCTTAGTAACCTTTGCCTTTTCCGAAACGAAACTATCACAAAGCCAACAACGAAACGTCAAAGTCAAAATTTACTTGTCATCAAACATCATAATCTATGTATGGACAAGGCCTTCAGAGTTTAAATGTTTTTTAGAACCACAATAAAAATTGGACCTCTAATGAATATCTTACCCATTTAAGTATTTAATTTGAATGACGTTCTAATAATATTTGATTGTTTCAAACGTAGTTTTTGGTGGATGATAAATAAATAGTGCCTTTTTCAGTGCTCGACGAAAGCTCGTCCTCAAATGCAAGGTCCGTAATTGATATGACAAGTAAGAGTGCACGTTCCGTTCAGTGGTGAAATAAGGTTTTATTGTAAACTCGTGACGTCATAGGGGTCAAATGAAGGTTATTGTCCTTTTCCGATTTTTTTACGCAATCTTTTACTTTTTCGAGTGGAAAATGAAAAAATATGGCTTTAAATAAAAATATCTCAAAATGGTTTTTTTTATTTTCATGGCTTATAAAAAATTTAGCATACCCAATTCTTAAATAATTTTAAAAAGGACGCGTCGTGTCGCCGCCGCCGCACATTTCGCTGCCATCGTTCTTGGTTATTTGTTTGGTGCCGACTCAAAATATACAGGTACTAGCTTTTGCCCGCGGCTTCGCCCGCGTGGACATCCTTTTTATGAATGTCTTAGAGGGTGCGCGGTGCGCGAGCCGCTATCGGCTCGCGAGTGTCGATATACATTTTCTCCAGATCCCTCGGGAACTATGTCAGGATATGCTTAATAGTAAATCATGTCATTTCCCACCCCCTCAACCATCTCTGTGCAAAAAATCACATAATCCATTGTTCCGTTGCGATGTTAAAGAAATTAACCAAAAAATAGTATATTTATTAGTGGACATCGTTTTAATGACTGTCTTTAAGAGTAATTAATAAATTATGTCGTTTCCCACCTACCCAACCATCTCTGTGCAAAAAATCACAACAATGTAGTATTTTTTTAGTTCCCTCAGGAACTGCATCAGATTATGCTTTTTTCCCTGGATAAAAAGTAGCCTATGTCCTTCCCCGTGACACAGGCTACCTGCATGACAAATTTCATAAAGATTGGTCAAGGCGTTGAAGCGTGAAAAGGTAACAAACAAACAAACAAACACATTTTTACATTTATAATATTAGTAAGGATACATTAGTGTCGGAGCTTAGTTAGATGTAAAAGGTTCTTTTTTATTTTTCGCTTTTAATTCATTTCTTTTTCGGGGTTTAATTTTTTCATATTTTTTATACAAACTAGTAATATTTGTCATTAAGTTTTATCTATTTATTTATTTTTTATTGTTAAAATGTATTGTGCCTTTTTAGTGAAATAAAGTTTTATCTTTCTGTCGTGTTTTATGCATCTAGCCATAGCTAGCAAAAAATTTTTTTTAGAACCATAAGCGTTTGCTATATTTTTTAACGTAACTTAACGTCGAAAACAGTAAGGGCGTTAAATCTTAACAAGCTTAATATATTAACTTACTTTGAAAAAATTGTAAGTGCTTGAGGCGTTGACGGCCCCATAGCTAATAGCGGTCTGGTCAGCGAGATCTGCGACTTCGTTAATTTCATTGCTGCGTCTGTCGGAACTGATGAAGCTGGACATGTTGGCAGTGTAAGAAGCAGTAACGATCATCGCGAAGAACCACCACATCCCTGTGATCCAGCGAGATCCGATACCCCTAAAGAGGAGGTCATTCAATTTTAATGCATAAAATGATTACACAGAAACTTCAATTTCCAAAAACTGAGCTTTCATTACAAGCTTTGATTCTTATTGATTGTATTTTATCATCATCATCATTTAGGTCGATGGACGTCTACTGTTGGACATAGGCCTCCTCGCAAGGATTTCCACGACGACCAGTTCTGCGCTGCCCGCATCCAGCGGCTTCCCGCGACCTTCACCAGGTCATCGGTCCACCGAGTGGGAGGCTTGCTACGGTACGTGGGGTGCGCGGTTAGTGTGTGTAACTTAGTGTTTATTTAATTTTAAAAATAAAAGTAAAATTACTACAGTTGGTAATATAGAAAGTTAAACTACGAGTAATTAGCGGGAATTTCCCGTGGCACTACCAGTGGAACTACTGGTAGTGCCATAGTTAAATTTAATTTACCGTAGCACTACCAATAGCTATTAAGTATACTCCCAATTTCTTCTTCTGCGAAGCATTCTTCTGCCCTTCGGGGGAGCCTCGCTTCGAGAGGCTCTTTGACTGTATAATCAATCAAACCTGACCAAACCTAATACAGCTCGCTTCGCTCGCTCATTTACAGTTTTTTGAGATAAAACTTAGTTAAAAAAATATTCTAAAGTAAAGTAATCTGCTGCTTAGTTTTTTTTTTGTTTGGTCGGATTGGGAGTAACCTATCAAATTAAATCAGTAGTACTACGGTAAATGAAATTTAACTATGGCACTACCAGTAGTTCCACTGGTAGTGCCACGGGAAATGCGCTGTAATTAGAACTTTACTAATTAAATGGCCATCTGTTGTACTGTACCTATTGGTAAGTAATGTTTTATATTTAAGACTTCATGAGTAAGTATAGCGGAGTATAGCTCTTTCTTTATAACTGCAAATATAAAAGTTTTTACTTTCTAGCGACGAAGGAGTGAATAAAGTATTGAGATGGCAAAAAAAATCGAAATTTAGATTTTGATAGGATCGATTGTCCTACAGTAATAGAGTTTAAAAAACAAAAAAAATGTACGAATGTATTATTTAATTTTTCATCAAGTCTGATAAACCTTACTTCATTCTTTGCTAGTAGTGTAAGTGTAACGTATATTTTTGATTAGTGTTTGCCCGACTACGACAGACAGTGAAGGCTTCGCGAGAAAGTATACACAACGTGGCCACTGGCTGTACAATTTATTAATGAAATATTAGAACTTATAATAGAGCCTACCATTGGAATTTTACCTGGGTAAAATATCACATCCCTGAGTCATAATCGTACCCATCGTGAGCCACATACAGTTGTAAAGACTCCATATATTCTGCAAGTTATCTGGGTTCTGGTTACAGGGGTGTGGGTTCACCCAGTCCTGTTGGCTCATCCTTGAAAGCAAATTTTCGATTAATATTAAACAGAAATTTAACATAATACCAAAACTTAGGATTATACAGATAGTTGAGTACATACCGTGCACAAATAAGCAAAACAACAGACACACCGATGTACGTAGTGGCTAAGTAAAGCCACACGTCGAAAGAGAGAGGTCTGATAAATGAGAACATATCAGGGATTTCTGGATCTGCCACCTTGAACAGTAGGGCTATGCCAGTTGACATAAAGGGAACTGAGAAGTCTACTACTTCATTCCGAACGGATGTTATAGTCAGATCACAAATTCCTATATCAGCTTCCTGAAAAAAATTATAGTCATGAGCAGCGCGTATGTGAGTTAAAAGCTTTGAAACTGATCAACCTGTGTTTTTAAACTACGATGACTGTGAAACTGAACATTTTTGTGCGACAACGTTATATGGAGTGGCACAGAAACTGAACAACTTTTTTCTCAAACATTATACATACTATAAAACTGTTCAACTTTTGTCCTACAATTTTTATTGAGTGGCCCAGAAACTGAACAATTTTTGTCCTACAAATTTATATGGAGTGACACAGAAACTGAACAACTTGTTTCTCAAACATTACACGGACTGACTATGAAACTGTTCAACCTATGTTCTATAACTATGCTTCTTAGCATAAAAAAAATCGATCGATCGATTTATCTTTCACATATAAGATAGATTTTTCATACATTCGATTAGCTGATAACACGAGTTTCAGTAAAAATTAAAACAAAAGTTGTTCAGTTTAATGAGTTGAATCAATTACTAGTCAAGAGGTTTGCAATTAAGTAACAGTTACATAAAGAAATCACTTACATAACTCATCACTTTTCCAAGAATTCCATCCCATTTTTTTTTGTCTTCGTTAAATGAACCAATACCATCGTCGCTTGTACTGAACTTGATCTGCTCTATCTTTATCTGCTCTTTTGTTTCATTGTCGTGAGCAATGAAGTTAACTATTTCTTCTATCAAGTCAATCACATAACCTTTTTCTATTTTAGTCCCGTTTTCTGAAGTTATATTATAAAAGTATGGTTGCTGAATTTTTGTTTGAACCTGTAACATTCATAGCCTAGTTTTTAGGTAGCTCATATAAAAAAAAAGGTTCAGGAAGAATGATGTGAACTGTCAAGCTGAAGTCACTTTTTGAAACACGTGTGTTATGTGTGTGTGTGTCTTTGACGACGTCTTATCACATACTATCGAGTATTTTGGAGTGGTTTTGTTTGATGTTTTATGTGTGCGTGTACAGCGTACGTACAGGTTAGGAGTGGCTTTGATTTGATAGATAGATAAATGCTTTTATTCAAAACACAGCAATACATAAGTATGAAAAAATAATAATAAAAAACAATGACAAACTGACAGTTGTTGCTGTGCATTGGAAAGGCTACAGCTTTATTGCTACAAGTACAAACTTGCAATATTCTACCGGAACCTAAAGTGGATGTGCGCATTCCAATGTAGACGTATAAAATTACAAAAGTAACAAAATTATAAAAAACAACAGTTTGATGACTTAAAAGTAAGTTTAGTAGCAAATATTAAAAAAAAATACAATTTTTAACTAACATAACAACATTATCAATTAGGTTATCAGTTGACCACTATACAAAACAAACAAACAAACATAAGCAGTGGAACAGGTATAGAACGGGCATAAAAACGAGCAAAGTACTCGTAAATAGAGGGAAAGGGAGAAAACGGGGAAGGGGAGAGGACAAAGATCATTTTAATGTAAGTTGCTGTTGAAGAAGGTAAGATCGATACAGTGTTTTAAAATTACCTAGCGAATCGGTGCTACAAATAGGTGGAGGAAGGTCGTTCCAGCATTTCGTGGCTAGATATTTGAAACTACCCCGAAACGCTGCAGAAGCATGCCTCGGACAATAAAGTAGATATGCAGATGCTCTGGTTCCATAGCTGTTAATTTGGCTAGACCATATAAGTTTATTTTATAAATACTCAGGCTTTTTATATTTAACTACACCGAAAAGAAGAGTTCCAAAAAACAATTTATGACGTTTATCCATTTTTAAATGATTTGCCTTAATAAAAAAAGGTGTTATATGCGTTCTGGGCAGAATATGGAAACAAAAACGCGCACAGGCATTCTGGACGCGTTGAATCAATCGTCTACCTTTGCCTGTACAGCAAGATCCATACACAGATATACAGCAGTTTAGTTTTGATAGTGCTAGTGATTCACATAAATTTACTCGTAGTGCAACGTTAATTAGATTACGAATTTTGTACAGAGTCTTCAGCCTAAACAAACAGTTTCTAACGAGCTCGACTATATGGTCCTCAAATCGGAGTCCAGAGTCCATTTGGACAAGTTCTCTCAAAATGTGCACCTTAGGATTATAACTGGAGATCTTCTGTCTTTGCTTGGCTGAACCTAAAATTAAATATTTGGATTTTGTAGGGTTTAGAACTAGTGAATTGTTTGTAGACCAGTTTGCAATTCGATTAAGATCCTCGTTCATTTGGTCTACGGAAACCGATGTGTTTGAAACATCTACCGGAATATAAAGTTGAAGATCATCCACATAAAGATGATAATGACAATGGTGGATGCAACTTATTATGTCAGCGCTATAGATGATGAAAAGTAATGGACCGAGAATGGACCCCTGTGGCACACCTCAGGTCAAGGATTTAAGCTTGGATTCTAGTGGCGAACCATCATGTTTACGCAATACTACCTTTTGATAGCGATTAGCAAGATAGGTATCAAACCATTTTACAGTTTGAGCATCAAATCCATAAAATGATAGTTTAGAAAGAAGCAATGGAATATTTATTGAGTCAAAAGCTCTAGAAAAATCGAGAAGAGTTAGGATAGTACCGTTACATTTATCCTTTTCTGTTAAAATATTGTCAACTACGTCTAGAAGTGCAGAGCAAGTACTACGACCTTTTCTGAAACCAGCTTGAAAAGAGGGTAAAATATTATTAACTTCGCAGTAAGATACTACCTGTTTGTAAACTACCTTATCTATTATTTTTGATAAGTAAGGTAGTATACTTATTGGCCGAAGGTCTTTTTCACTAACCGGATTATTATTTTTTTGAATAAGCGTAACCAATGCATTCTTCCAAAGAGATGGGAAGCAAGCTGAGGATATACATTTATTAATTATATTCGTGATAATACCTAGAGTACGAGGCAGCGTCAAAATGATCATGTCCATGTTTATTCCATAAAAACCAAGAGTATTTGATTTAATGCTAAGGATAATTTTTGCAATTTCATTTTCGTGTACAGTCTGTAATTTAAAGTAAGATTCACTGTGACAATGAAACACATAAAAAGAAAGCTGGGAAATACTTGCACCACTTTCTCCAGGAACATGTAGAAAAAAGTAATTTACTACATCAGGATTCACAAAATAGTCCGGCAAGCTGGAAGAATTTTTAAAATTGGGCAAGATATCGCTTTTTCAATGCTTCCAAAGACCTTAGCATCATTGACTTTCGAGTTAATATAATGTTCAAAATAAGCTCTCTTTTCATATTGCATAGAAGTATGTGCAAGATTCTTTAACATTTTGTATTGCGATTTATGGTCTTGACTTTTTGTTTTATTATATTTGTTATGTGCAACGTTACGCAAGCAAATACATGATGTGTTTAACGTTTCCAGTCATCCATGGACACCGTTGATCTTTAATTAAAACTGTTTTAAGCGGCGCACGAATGTCAAAAAGATTTTTAATCCAGAGACTAAAAGTACTAACCATGCTATCTACTGAACCCAACAGTAGAATGCTTTCCCAATCCATAGCCTCCAAGTAAGCATTAAAAGCAGTAAAATTAATATCCTTAATAGGTCTGAAAGTTAAACGTTTTTGAGGAATTTTCTCTTTTTTTAATTTAAACTCAGCAGTTACCATTGCATGACGACCTAATTCAGGAATGTAATTTAGGGAAATGTTTAATACATCTAAATTAGTGTAAATTAAGTCTATAAGAGAAGCGCATGTTGAAGTGAAATGAGTCGGTTTGTCAACTATATTAAACAAGTCTGTAGAGCTAAAAACTGATTTATTTTTAATGTTTTGTTATCGTTTTGATTCAATAAATTTATATTAAAGTCACCTAGTAAAATGATTCGGTCAAATTGAGAAAATGTTAGGCGTCTAGAAAATCATCAGTGTCAAACCACGGCGGTCGGTAAGCAGTACCTATTATGATACGGACTGGTTTAACGGTCAAAGATAGCCACATTTGCTCAGCGCCACTGTCGGATGCGTGGTGTGCATGAGTGCGGGCATATATGCCGCGCTTAATATAGAACCCTACACCGCCGCCTCACTTGTAGCGACCTTGTGGCCGGGGTGTATGACGTAGTGTGTAGCCGGGGACAGAAGGCGCTTTTGCATCGTGCACCTTCTGTAGCCAGGTTTCATTTATCGCCAGAATGTCCAGAGACTCCCGTTCAAGTGCTACACGAAACACTCATGGTTTGTACAAAGAGAGCCTGCGTTTAACAGACCAACTTTCAAATTAAACTTGCCCATTATTCCTGAAATAAACTGACCTATGGTGGCGTTTTAACAAAACAAAATTAGCTTTATATTTTCGCTAGCACTGTGAACAGGCTAGGTACATAATACACAGGAGTACAAGAAACATATTTTTAAGGTGATAAAGCAGCATGAAAATTATTATTAAGTAATAACAAATAGCAATTGATAAAAAGTCATGAAATATTATAAAGTAAAAGCCTAAGTAAAATTCATATGAAATTTCGAGCTCATTAAACAAATTGCGGGACAATGCACACACGGATATCTGGCCCCCAACTATGATCCCCTGCGCTATAAGAACCAGAGAATGGCATTCATACTTATATACATTTAAGTACATACATATTTAAGTACATACATACTATATAAATATCAAACACACAGACACAGAGCAAACAAACAAGTTGGTTGCCTAGAGTGGGGATCGAACCTACGACGCCCGTCGGCCCAGCGGGCAAGAGCGATGACCACTGGACCATCGGGTCGTTAATTAACAAGCATGTTAGGAAATTTAATGTACGGTTATAGCAGCAATGTGATATTATTTGTTTGTTTGTTTTATAAGTTGTATCATTATTATTTAACAAGCAGTGGTCTATTTATACATCGTATGGCCATTAAGCTAGGTATTTATAGCAAAAGTATCTAATATAAATCTTTATTATATTAAATAGTATGCATAAGCGTATAACAGATAAAATAACTGTGTCTTTTAGCAAATATTGTTTTAACCGCAATCCTCTAGTGTAGTAATGAGTATATTCTATGATAGCAAAGCCCACAGCAATATTTACATGATTTGCTATAATTTGCATCCTTGAATGAATACGACGATTGAGTAAGACTTAACTTATCATAACACATTTGTGATATAATAGCAGTAAGCATCACCAAGGTTAAAAAATATAGAAAGATAGAAAAATAGGCCAAAGACATCATATATTTAGTGATCGTGCGTGCTTTCGCCAGCGGAGAAAACCCGCTCCAGGCACAGATTTGAACAGAAGGATCCGCCCGTCTTCATATTTTACTCAGTTTTTTTTTGATACAAGCAAAAAGTAGCGCCA
Source organism: Coleophora flavipennella (assembly GCA_947284805.1). Classification (NCBI taxonomy): domain Eukaryota; kingdom Metazoa; phylum Arthropoda; class Insecta; order Lepidoptera; family Coleophoridae; genus Coleophora; species Coleophora flavipennella. The sequence goes on from OX369273.1 coordinate 1,479,742, forward strand.
TCTAACATAACTCGTACGAACTAGCGTGGGCGAGAGTTGACGTCAGTGCCGCGTTAAAAGAACCTTGGTAGAATTGTCGCTTTAAAATTCGTTTATTTAATTTGTTTACTAGAAAAAAATCAATTTAAGGTTACTTAACGATGATACGACATCCCATGTTTCTTTTTAGCCTTTCTTTCATGATTTTTACAGCCTCTACAACACAAAAAGGAATTTTTATATGGAATATCTTTCGTCCGCACTGTACAATTCCCGCAGACGACTGAGTCGTGAGTGTGCGAAACTTTCGATTTTCGCACCAATTCGCTGGGAGCATTAGTCGCGTGCGTATCGGTCCTTACGCCAGTAATATATAAGTCACTGGCTCCAGGTCTCGTTCGGAACGCAGTAGGTAGAATCTGGATGACTCATCGGAACTACGACGCGCATAGACACGCCCTTCCTTTGTCCAGATGTACCGCCAGTGAAACTCTCTGCCTTTTTCACGTGCCTTACCAAAAAGTTGACGATTCGCACGGGTTAACCGTTCATTTACATAGAATTTTCGTGGTTCATGCTGCGGTATGTCGAGTTCCGAGGTTGTAGCTCCACGTCTGACGCGAGCATTTTTCAAAAACTCGTCTCGCAAAGCTTGACGGGTGAGCCGAACGACTAAAGGGCGAGGGCGCGGAGCAGCAGCTGCACCTGCCACCTCAGACTGCCACGCGATGCATCCACGACATCTCTTTCCTCCAGCGGCATGCCAAACTTTGTAGCAACCGCAAGTACAAGGTGGACTGGAGACTCACTGTCACACTCGGGTATTCCAGATATCTCTAGGTCATTTAGCAAAGCCGCCTGATCTCGTTCATTTAATTCTGCCTGAAGGTGAGCAATAATTTCCTGAGAATCCACATTTTTATAAAGATCCTTGAGGTACCTCAGCTATGGCTACCTTCAGTTTCATGTTTTCTTCCTCGCGGGATTTCAGTTTGCTGCTGACGGTTTGAAATTCACTTTTCAAGTCGCTTATTTCAAAGGCAAGTGTGTTAGTGGTGTTTGTAAAATCTAGCTTTATTTGATTTATCACGCTATTAAATTCAACCTTTATGTCTTGGCTCATACGAAAGAGCTTAGCATCCAAGAGTTCTCCGAACATTCCATATGACATAGTGGAAGGGGGAGTCGAAACTTTACCTATCTGGGCCTCAGGAGTTTTTTTGTGAAAGAAAGCTCGTTTCATTAAGGGTACCGTCTTCGTACGACATGTTGATGTCCAGCTCGGAGTTGCTCGATTGAGCACGAACAGGAGTAACCTGTCTCTTGTTGCGTATTTCAGTATTTACATGTGCGCAAGGCGAGCAGGTCCAAGACTTTTTAAGGTCAAAAGAATGCTCTCTGTAGTGCGCACTCGTCATGTTAAGACACATATAGTAATAGTTTCCTTTACATCTACACGACAAAATGTGTTCAAACGCCACTGGTTCACCACACACCGTACAAATAGATTTATTCAGATTGAATGGCTGTATATAGGTACTCAGCAGTCAGCTGGCCTCCTCACAGCTGATGTAGGTACAACACGGCCGAATGACCTGTTTGTATCAGCCGGCGGCGGCGGCGACCGTGCGAGCAAAAGAAAATCACGGTAACAATCGATATTTGTGGGTAATTTAACTTTAAAACCAATAATCACGTCACTACAAGCACATCTAGGTTTTCAGCGCTACATCAATGTGATAATTTGGAAGTAACACTTTCAATCTTTAAAACAGTGTTAAGTTTAATCGTTAATCATATTTTAATTTAAAAACACTCGTATTTCAATTTTAATTACGAAAAACATATAGGACCGGCACAAAGCGATGTTTACGCTACGCGATGCGCACGCCCACTCCACTCCTTGCTTCACATTGTATTTACGTGAGGTTCTATCTTTTTTTTTGATCTGACATAGTGTAGGTACTACCACAGAAAAATACAAGGAAAACGCAGGGAAGACACAGATAATAGTAATCCGTGGTACTACGCCACAGATCTACTACAAATAGATTAGTAACGAAATTGTTAGAAAAAAGAGGATAGTTACCGATATGGCACGAGTGCGAAAAAGATACTGATATTGTTTTTTGTCCTTATCGGCATGACCACTTTTTTGCTGGCTAAGTGTCAAAATCTGACAGTATCTTAGCCAAACAATGTTTCTTTCAATGTTGCCAAATAAATTTAAATTTTACTTAATAAAAATAATGTATGTTTGTAGGTTTCCTTGTGACCCCTGATTTTGAAGAGGTATATTGAAACATAAAGCTGTACAAATGCTTTTCGAAAGCATTACTTATATTTCATCAGATCTACTACAAAGGCGCTAGGTCGCGCTGATTGCATTGAAATTTACCCTGACTTAATGGAAATAATATTAAGGTGGCAACACAAGCGCTTAAAACGGTTAACGCGAGAGGCACTGTAGTGGCCACGCGATATATAAATCTATTTGTAGTAGATCTGTGTACTACGCACAATTTTTGTAGTGAATAAAGCACCCCATTTACATAACGATAGTCGTACGCACCAAGAGGGACACCGCAATACGTTAGAAAAGGATGTACCATACAATGCAACCATAGACAAATATTTTCTTACATACTTCCTTTAGCCAAATATGACCTGTTTTTGTATCTTTCTCGGTCGTGCTACTATCGGTCGTATAGTGAGTGGGCTTGGATCCATCGCACGTGCCACAACTGATCTTTCGCTTGGTAGACTGATCCGCTAATGTCCTTACGATTACTGTTGCATCGATACGCCTTTTTGCTGATACGATACCGATACCAATAATACTCTTATAAAAATATCGGCGATACCGATACCGTTACAGATGCCAATACTCTCAGCGAATTTTATTTTCTCGATAATTATTTTCAACGCTGAAGCGGTGTCCAAATCACTTGGATGGTACCTCTTCATGTGAATTCAAAAGTTTGATGTGCTATATTTTTTTTAAATTGATGCCACGGAACACATTTGCTTTACAATATATACATATTATTATTTATACCTTGTACTTTTGTGTTTTCAAATTGAAACTATTTTGCTATTTATTCATTTTATTTTATTCAACGGACTAGTTATAAAATACATATACGGAAACGAATTAATTTCGATAATACTTTGTTTTTCATTTACGAGTAGTAGTATGGAAAAATTCAAAACAAAAGTACACAGAGACTACAGTTCGTGCCTTATTTACAAGGACATAGATGAAACAATAGACGCCTTTACATTACTTTTAAAGACCGAGTTAAGTTTTAGTTGTATCGGTACTAAAAATATCGCCGATATATCGGTATCAGTATCGTATGCAACCCTGCTGCTCAGCTGCAACTACATTTTAAGCAATTTGATTTTATTTAACTGATTAGCTTAGATCCATTAGCCATCATTAATCTAAGCTGATTAGGTTAACAAATAGTTTAGTATTATATACCCTTAAGACTGCATTTGGGAGTGTCACTAAAACTTGACCATTATTTTCTTGGTAAATGATATCCTTGGTAGAGTCCCAGTAGCCAGTGCGGACGAATTCTCCTTTAATCATGACAGAATAATGCAGTTTTACGTTAGTTCTTTTGCCATTCTCATCGAATTCGATATTTCCCGTGTAGCCTTCCGGCACTGTAGTCTGAAATATAATGAAATAACTCATTTTATCTTTAGACTTAATTCGTTCAGATGTTATTCGTTGAAATGAAACCATGTGCGCATCAGAGGACGGCGCTACTTGACAATGATTGTGAACCAACCAAACGCCGAATGACCAGAAAATATCTTTAACTTGTCAGGGTTCCGAGACCCTACGACGATGGACAGACACAACGTCATTACTTTAATTTGTTTAACCAAATTGTATAAAACTTTGCAGACATTTTTTATTTTTATTTTGGTATACTCCATTTTGAATATAGGTAAGAATCCTTTCTATTATCCCTACTAATATTATAAATGTGAAAGTAACTCTGTCTGTCTGTTACGCTTTCCCGCAAAAACTACTGAACGGATTTGGCTGAAATTTGGTATGTAGACAGATTAGGACCTGGATTCAGACATAGGCTACTTTCTACCACGCTCGCGAGCCGCTTGCGGCTCGCGCACTGCGCACCCTCGAAAAGTCATAGAAACGTTGTCCACGCGGGTGAAACCGCGGGAAACAGCTAGTAATATAATAAGTGTGAAAATGTGTTTGTTTGTTACCTTTTCACGCTTCAACACGTTGACCAATCTTGATGAAATTTGACATGCAGGTAGCCTGTGTCACTGGGAAGGACATCGGCTACTTTTATTCCATGAAATAGCATAGTCCGATGCGGTCCCTGAGGAAACTGAAAAAATGCTCTTCTTTGGTTAATTTCTTTAACATCGCAGCGAAATAATAGATAATTGTGATTTTTTGCACATAGATGGTTGAGGGGGCGGGCGGGTAATAACATAATTTACTAATTAGTATATCCTGAAATAGTTTCCGAGGGATCTGGGGAAACTCATTTCCACGCTCGCGCACGTCGGCGTCGCAACGGAGCACCGGATTGAAGTATTTTTTTGTATAAAATTTGTAGAGAGGGGAGGGAAGTGACATGGACTGCTTATCAGAATAACCCGATATAGTTCCTGAGGGATCTAGAGAAAAGTCATGTCCTCGCAAAGATAGTATAAAAAACAATGTCTACGCGGGCGAAGCCGCGGGCGAAAGCTAGTATTTTAATATTTTAGCGGTACCTCCCATACATATAAAACGGGGGGAAGGAGTGAAAGCTTTTATAGAGTGCATTCCCTCATCAAAGGATATCGTAGAATAGGAAGTCATTTAGAATTAAGTGGAGTTTCCCTAAAAACATGTTTTAGTGCCTATGTATACCGTTCAAAACATGTTTTTAGTACATATGAGGACCGTTCAAAACATGTTTTTAGTACCTATGTGTACCGTTCAAAACATGTTTTTAGTACATATGTGTACCGTTCAAAACATATTTTTAGTACCTATGTGTACCGTTCAAAACATATTTTTAGTACCTATGTGTACCGTTCAAAACATGTTTTTAGTACATATGTGTACCGTTCAAAACATATTTTTAGTACCTATGTGTACCGTTCAAAACATGTTTTTAGTACATATGTGTACCGTTCAAAAAATTTTAACCGACAAAGTTGTCAGCAAAGTTAGGGATGGGTAACTAGAGTTTCTAACAGGATTTTGTTTAGAAACTTGAAACTACACAAATGATCTTAATATAAAAACTCAATGAAAATCATCATCATATCAGCCTACCCTGAATTAGGGCGATCGGGCCTTAGTCGACCGAGCAACCTTCGAGTTTCTTCGCAGGTTTTCTCACGATGTTTTCCCTCACCGTAAGAACGTCAGATAAACGTACAACTAAATCGAAAACACATTGGTACGAGGCAGGATTCGAACCACGACCTCCTGGACAGGACTTAGACTTAGCAGCCCTAACAGTTACGCCACCGACGACGCTCTTAAAATAAACTTAAAATTGACGCTCAATAAAAATACTAAATATAATGTATTTACCCTTAGTTACACGGTCATCGCTCAGGACAACTTGGGTGGCTGGGTCGATCACGCAGGTTAAGTGATGTAAAGCATGGTCATTACCTGGATAGGTTTGACTGTTAGTGGCTTTTTTCTAGACCGTTTCCGTGCTTCGCAAGGCACTCTAAACCGTTGTGCTGGTTTATATTACGATATGGCCGTAGTTAAGCCGTGTCATATGCCTTATAGGAAGTAAAGTCGTCCGCGCACCGGAAAACGTAGCGTAGGCAGGCCGCCCACCGACGACCTGGTGAAGATCGCGGGAGACCGATGGATGCGGGCAGCGCAGGACCGGTCGTCGTGGAAATCCTTGTGGGAGGTCTTTGTACAGCAGTGAACGATTTTCGGCTGATATTATTATTATTATCTTTATTTGTCAGACAACATGGTCCATTTTTGTTAGTAACACAAACGTCTTATTACACTAATGTTAGTAGAACACAGAATAAAATAATACAGTAACAAAAAGTTAAAAAATATGATGAGGGGTTCGCCTCTAGCGCTACAACTCCACCTACCCGGACTTGGCCCCCGTGTGTGGAGTATGACCTAACCTTCCCCAATATGTGGAGTATGACCTGACCTTCCCCAATATGTGGAGTATGACCTGACCTTCCCCAATTAGTGGAGTATGACCTGACCTTCCCCAATATGTGGAGTATTACCTAACCTTCCCCAATTTGGAATGGGGACGATTGTGGGTCATTAACTTACTTACCCTTAGTAAAGCCTCTCTAAAATCTTTTCCTAGAGGCCACGCTGCGTCGCTGTACTCGGAAACTATGTCAGCAAAACATATCGGCGGAGGGTTTTCAATGTTACGACTGTGTAATCTTCGCATGAATTCCTCGTCGGAGTAGTCCCCTACCACCAAGGCTCTGATGGCTTTCTTCAAATGGTTCAACGCGTCTGCTGTTAACGCAGTCTCCATCTGAAAATATCTCGTCTTAAAATTACTCTCGTCATACTCAAAGTTTCCCTACGTGATCGAATCAGAAATGAGGAGATCCGTGGGAGAACCAAAGTAACCGATATAGTTCACAGAATCGCTAAAATTAAGTGACAGAGGGTGGGCACATAGCTCGTAGAACAGATGGCCGTTAGGGTGGTAAAGTTCTTGAGTGGCGACTGTCCACCAGAATACGCTGCGTAGGCAGGGCTCCCACTTGATATACTGATGTTCTGGTGAAGGTTGCTGGAAGCTGCTGGATGCGGGCAGTGCAGGACCGGTCGTTGTGAAAATTCTGAGGAGAGGCCTTTGTCCAGCAGTGTATTTCAGCTGATATTATGACGTGTAGGATGAGTTTAATGGTCTGCAAGCCCCTAAGGGTAGGCTCTGTTCGTCAAACAGCACTAATTTCCACATCTCCTTCTTCGTCTTCTTCTTCAAAGTTAAGAGCCCAACTCTTGTCTGTGGAGCAATCGCCACTTTAAACAATTCTGTGTCAGGTCCTTGAACACCTAGTACGACACGCCACCAGCCTTCTCAATTATTTGGTCCAACAGGTACGTCAAGGTGTCCTGGTCCTCTCTTTCCTTCGATTTTTTCCAATAGTATTTTGAAGAAGGTGTCTAGTCGCATCAAATGGGCCATCATTCTGCTTTTAATGGTTTTTAACCATAGCAACCAAGCAACAAACCGCGGCCTCATAGCAACCAGGTAACAATCCGTGAGGCGAATCCCGGAGCTCTCCCTGCATGGCCGGATGAAAAATCATAATAATAATTTGAAAACACTCGACGTTTCACGTTGAACCAACGGCAGTGTGCCCCGACACAACCCCACACTATTTTCAAGCGACTTCCAAAAAGGAGGAGGTTCTCAATTCGTCTGTATGTTTTTTTTTTGTATGTTACCTCATAACTTTGGACTGGGTGAACCGATTTTTATGATTCTTTTTTTATTTGAAAGCTAGTGCTTCTCGTGTGGTCCCATATAAATTTTATCAAAATCGGTGTAGTACTTTATTAGAAAATTAATAAGAACCAAAAATAGTAATGCAAAAATGTACTAAGTTGTTGCTATGGAAGTCGGTTTTTTAACGTGTTTAGCGTTTTCAATTATTACTTTCGAGCGACGAAGGACTGTAGAAGGTATTATGATGGCAAAAAAAAACGAAGTTGAGATTTTGATGAGTATCGATTGTCTTACACTGATAGAGTGTAAAAAACAAAAAAATAATAAAAAGTGTGTGTGTGTCTGTACGTCTGTCCAGTGCTCAGTTCGCAAACGACAGGACGAATATCTCCCGAAATCTTTTTTTAATTTTGATTTTTGAGGGCTGCTAACAATTAATAAAAAAATATAAGTCCGGGTTGTTGGTGGTTGTAGGACTAGTGGCGAGCCCCACTGTCAGAAGGACAGATTTATGTAGTTATAATCTTATTAGCGGTTGTTCCTTCCTTGAAGACAGCTGTTCAATTTTGTGAGTCTGTGCCCTTGTGAACTCTATTAGCGGTTGTTCCTTCCTTGAGAAAAGTTGTTCAGTTTTGTAAGTCTGTATCCTTATAAATCTTATTAGCGGTTGTTTCTTCCTTGAAGAAAGGTGTTCAGTTTTGTGAGTCTGTTCCCTTGTGAACTTTATTTGTAGTTGTTCGTTCCTTGATGAAAGTTGTTCAGGTTTGTGAGTCTGTATCTTTGTAGACTTTATTTGCGGTTGTTCCTTCCTTGCGGATAGTTGTTCAGTTTTGTGAGTCTGTGTCCTAGTGAACTTTATTGACAGTTGTTCGTTCCTTGATGAAGGTTGTTCAGTTTTGCGAGTCTGTATCCTTGTGAGTTTTATTTGCGGTTGTTCCTTCCTTGAGGAAAGTTGTTCGGTTTTGTGACTCTGTATCCTTGTGAACTTTTTTTCTGCTATTTTAGAGGGAACCTAGACTTAAATACATCAAATTAAATGAAATATAATCAATTCTCACCTTAATATTAGGCTCTAAGCCGGAATCTAGTAATTTATCATCATTCTTAACAGTCATATGCAGAGTGGAAACATTAGCAATGAAATCTTCGTCTTCGAAACGATAAAGGTGGGAGTCCAGATTCGTTAGTATAAAGTTCTGAAAAAAAATTATTACCGTAGCGATAACAAAATATACAGGTATTAGGCCATTTATACTCTGAACCTGAGTTTATCTGAACGGAATTATCGTTACCAAATTTGTCATGACCTCCTAGTCTATTAAGGTTGTTGCTTTAAGATAACGCCTGCTTTTGGGCAAAATTGATAAACAATTTGCTCACAAAGTATGGACGCTTTGCACACGACGTCTTTTTGACTGCAAAGCAATAAAGACTGCGTCGGCCCGTCGATGCCCGCGCCTCCCCTCGCCGCATACAAAAAGCACACGAGGGACAAAGGCGGTCAGTTTAGTACGTTCGTTCTAGTGAATCGTAACGCGGGCTTAGCTAGCCACCCCGCGCGTCTGCGTTACTTACTGCATACAAACTGGTTTGTGTGATCCATTGCAGGCAACCACGGACATGCCGCCGGGCAAATGCGGTGCGGTCTTTTTGTCCTCCATGTGCATTCTTGGCTTCCCTATGTGCTATCGTTGGCGGCGAAATTGACCGGGACGCCCCGCCCCGCCCCGTCGTGTGCAAAGCGCCTGTTCAGGGACAAATCACAAACGGTCATCGGGTCCCAAACTTGGATTCCCTGTAATATGCGACCCAGAGAGACTGCTACATATACTTATACAGGTTGTAACAAAATTGGTGTAGGTCCCGTTAACTGAGACTTCTACACATCATACTGAACAACTTTTGTTCATGACTTTGTTGAAATCGAAAAACATATTGTAGCTATTCATACGAAACGATTAGCGGATCGACCAATTTTGTGCATTCTTTTATAGAGAGTCCAACATTTTTTTGAGAATTTACTCTAGGTTCCTAGGGTAAAATTGTTTAGTTTGATGAGTAGAACTTCCAGTTGACGGGACCTATACCAATTTTGTTACATCATGTAAACGTATCAGCCTGCTGGTGATCATCACATCAATCGATGCTGTAAGATTTTGTTTTTACATTGTGTTTTTTTTTTTAATTTTATAGTGTCTGTACTGTAACAAAGAGCATTTATCTTTACTTATTTTATCTTGTCTTTTCTTGTCTCTTCTCGTTTCGTCTCGTCTTGTATCGTCTCATCTCGTATCGTCTCGTCTCTTCTTGTCTCTCCTTTTCTTTTCTGGTCTTGTCTTGTCTTGTCTGGTCTCGTCTCGTCTTGTCTTGTCCCGTCTCGTCTTATCTGGTCTTGTCTTATCTTGAAACTTAAAAATAAAAATGGTTTTTGTAAACGTTCTCAGACAGACAGGTTATTCAGGTTATCGTACCTACCTGATATTGCATTGATTTTTCAACAGCGAGGATTTCTTTAACATATTTAGAGATATGATCCACTTCACAGTCCAGAATGTGATTGTTGATCCGCAGTTCTTTTAACACTGTTTTGAAAGTCTCTCTGTTGTCACCGATTGGATCTAGTCGTCTGTAAACGATCGCGTCATTTTCTAAGGGCCACGTGTTTATTACTTCTTGTAAGCGAATAAAGCCTGAAAAGATATTTCTACTCTCATATCATAAAATTCGAATTATTAACTTCAATACGAGTTTATATTGACATACTTTATCGAACACTATATCGATAACTTTTTTTTTAAATCATGCTATAACACTGTGCATATTTATATTAAGTTTCTGTAATATTTTTTCTGGTGTGCAATAAAGGATATTTACTTACATACTTCTTCTCTAACAAAATAATGTTATAAACTTAACCTTAATGTTTTTTTTATATAAGATGGTCGTAGTCACAGATCTACTACAAATAGATTAGTAACGAAATTGTTAGAAAAAGAAGGACAGTTACGATATGGCTCGAGTGCGAAAAAGATACTGATATTACTTTTTGTCTTTATCGGCATGACCACTTTTTTGCTGGCGAATTGTCAAAATCTGACAGTATCTTAGCCAAACAATGCTTCTTTCAATGTTGCTGAACAAATTTAAATTTTACCTAATAAAAATAATATATGTTTGTAGGTTTCTATGTGACCCCTGATTTTGAAGAGGTACTTATATTGAAAAATAAAGCTGTACAAATTCTTTTCGAAATCATTACTTATATTTCATCAGATCTACTGCAAAGGCGTTAGGTCGCGCTGATTACATTGAAATTTGCCCTGACTTAATGGAAATAATATTAAGGTGGCAACACAAACGCTTAAAATGGTTAAAGCGAGAGCCACTGTAGTGGCCACGCGATATAGAAATCTATTTGTAGCAGATCTGTGGTCGTAGTTAAAAAGAGATAGGTTGTTCCTCCGAAGGGTTAAGTGTAAAACGATAGCTGAATAGATTATTTTTAGGTTACATCTTTGTGAAGAAAGAAGAACCAATAAATAATTATGAAGCGCATAGGTTACACCAAGGAGGTCATCTTTTCCAAGGAGGTTTTAATGCTAAAAATAATATTATCCCAAGGCTTATTTAAATCTATTTTATTAATATTAAAAAAAAAAACTTACGCATGTGTACGTGTGCCTACCTAAAATATGGCGCAATTTTAGTAAAACTGAATTAAGTTGTTTTAGTTTTGAATACGAATAAAATAATCAATATATAAAATAATATTTGAAATAAAAATATACTTAAGTGTATGTATAGAAAAAAAATTACTCCCCGGACATTCAAAATGAGCCACACACACAGTCGCGTAAAATGAAATTATTTAATTGCCGAAACCTTGATAGGTATGTATACCCATGGGATTTGTTTTTTTTTCTGTTACGGTTGTCATTTACGTTTTTACGTTACGGTGTCTGTTTATTAGATTTGCTTTTTGGCTAGGTTATTGGCCTAGTTAAAACATTTAATACTTAAGAATTGTATTGTAAGAAACGTGTTTTAAAAAAATAAAAACTTGACTAATTTACCGACTTCTAGTAGTATCCTCTATATACGTATTGTAGTTGATTTACAAGATGTTTTGATACGAAACCCTTAGTGCACGAGTCCGACTCGCACTTGGCTGGTTTTTTAGGTTTCTTGGACACCTGAATGTAATGCTGTATACGTACTGCCTTCATCTTCGTAAAAAAATGTCATTTTGTTCCAATGCGCCTCCTTGAGAAGGGTAGCAAAAGCTATTGATATAACTTCCGGTGGCGGGTGATACGAAAATGTAAACAAGTCCGTAGTGTGGGTTTCCGTTGGCTGCCAGCCTAGTGATAGATGGGAAATCTGAAATGTAGATACGTTAATTTTCAAAGAATTATTTGTTTAAAATACAATTAAAATGAGGAGATCCGAAGGAGAAATAGGGTAACCGACATCGCCCACAGAATAGGGATGACGGCAGCATCAGAAATAAATTATGAACTCTTGATCACTAAATCGCCCTCCCACTTTAACTTCGGAAAACCTTACTCGTTTTGTTTTCCATCAAGTCTTCGATTATTAATTCACCAAAATCACAAAATGAGTACATAAATGACGTTGCAAAACTATGACGTCACGCCTAGGTATTTCAAACATTTTTAGAACAAAATTTCGTTTTAGACAGATGATAAAAAGTAAATCAGATGACTAGCATTCGTCATCCCTATTGCTAAACTTAAGTGGCAGTGGGCGGGACACTTAGCTCGTAGAAGAGATCGCCCTTGGGGCAGTAAAATTTTCGACTGGCAATTGCGCACTGGAAGACGTAGCGTAGACAGGCCTCCCACGACCGGGTAATGGTCGCGGAAAACCTCTGGATGCGGGCAGCGTAGGATCGGTCGTTAAGGAAATCCTTGGGGGCAGGCCTTTGTCCAGCAGTGGACATCTTTCTATATATGACGATGACTTGGCGAGAACAAATACTACATCTAACTATGGTATTTATAGTCATTATCATCATATCAGCTCATATACGCTCGAGTCTACCCTGAATTAGGGCGATCAGGTCTTAGTCGACCAAGAGGGCCCAGTGCGGGTTGGTTGACTTCACACACAACCTGCGAGTTTCTTCGCAGGTGTGTGCAGGTTTCCTCACGATGTTTTCCTTCACTGTTAAAGCAATCGGTTAAGTATACGTACGTAAGTTTTTGAAAAACTCGTTGGTACATTGGCCGTCCAAATTTGAACCCGGTACCTCTGGTTAGAAGGACCGAGTCGTTACCGGTTGAGCCGCCGACGCTTTGTTAAATTATTATTACGAAATTCACGGTATTTTTAGTACGAAAATAAAAAGCCATCAATATAGTCCTTCGTAAAAGATAACGCACTCTAACAATATCAATTAACAAGAAATAACAAACTTTCTCATACACTTCTAAGAGTGATCGATTATAAAGTTTTCTCGAACATGCTTGGAAATTTGAGGGTTATTACGACCAGCTGTAGAGGGTGCGCGATGCGATTATTTTTTCTAGTCTGTTGACCCGACAAAAGTTGTATAAAAATATCTGTCCTGTTTTAACGGCCAAATCCATTGCTATGTAAACTCATATCTGTCGTGTATTTTTTTTATTTACAATTGATAAGCCCTTGGCATCATCTCACCTGATGGTAAGTGACGATTATGCCAAAGATGGAAGCGGGTTTACCAAGATTTCCCAACGAATCTGTCCATTTTATCTTCAAGCCGGAACACATCAATGATGTTAACAATGATGTTAATTTAAAAATGGAACGATCTTTTGCTCCGAAACAAGGCAATCAAGGAGGTAAGTTATCAAAGGTTTTATTTAAATTTCGAACTGGCTGGCTTGCAAACAGAAAGCTGATCATTGAAAAAAAAACAAATGAACACTTTGGCGCGTGAATAGTTGTTTGTTATACAAGAGAGCAAAGTTGCTTTTTAACCGCGTGCTCAATTTTGATGACCGAGCAAGCGAAGGTTTCTTAAATTTAGAATCCTGAGCGTTAGCGAGGGAATCAAAAGAGCACGAGGTGAAAAATCTTTGCACTCGAGTGCAACACGTAACTTTTCATTGCACCTCAGCGATGAAATGACAAAATGCAAAAAAAAAAATAACATTTGCGCATTACAAACAGTTTCAGTCAATTCTGTTGGCGTCAAATAAACTTTCTCGTCGCTATAATCACTCATTTTAGTTTTTTCACTTGTTTTCAAGTTTCTTGTTTTTAACCTTAGGTTTTAACAATATAACGTGAAAAGAAAATTGCGCGAGCAAAGCAAATTTAAAAAAAAAGTACACCAATAAGGTTCCGAGTCTGAGTTTTTAACAAATTAAAAAAAATTGTATGATAAATTCGGCACCATGGAGGTAGAAGTAAATAGGTTTATTAATGTTTTGAATTCACAAACTTAGTGCACACGATGTTCTAAATTCAATTTACTTTTTCCCCTCAAGCGAATAAATACGGCTTTTGCACTCAGATATCGAAGAGCAAAAATACAATTTCCGAGATGGGGGGATGAAAAAATTATTGTTGTTCATTGATTTTGGAAACAACACAACGTAAAGAACGTTCGAAATTCTGCCTTAGATTTAATTTCCGCGCATTTTGAGAAAACTATACAGGCCTTGGTCACAACTAGGCATGGACTTACGTATTGCCTCTTTTGCTGATCGCTGCAGTAATGTATTATATTGGCATAAGAAGACCTGTGTGTAAATGGAAATTTGTTTAATCAAGCAACTTACATTTAATCGATTACACAGTAAGCACGTGTAATCACAAACTCCATTCGTCGGTCGCGCATCGATCAGGGCTGCCACGCTACCCGGCTTCCCATTCGATGTATTTTGACACACTGGAAACAAAATTATCCATCTAAATTAGTATTATAACATACCAGCCAAGTACGAATCGGACTTACACTCTGAGGATTCCGTACCTCCACACAACTACATAGTACATACGAGTAGTATAATGACAATGATACCTATTCATATTACAAAAAAAATATATCAACGCGAGTGACAAAAATTTGCCTTTTTGTCATTCAGTTCGGGCTCCTCAGCACGAGTATGCCTCACATTTAAAACTTGTTTAAAAGCAAATAAATACTTACTTACTTACATAACACTTTAAACATTCACATTATTCATAATAACAAATTAAAAGCGGCACTTGACGTGATTCTGTAAAACATATGAGCAGGTATTAATGTTGTTTTTACCTCAACTTATTAAGTGAAATGTGTGGTGATCCTCACCCTTCACAAAATGAAGTGAGGGTAGATGGAGGTGTCCCTGCCATGCGCCGGCGACGATGACCCCACGGCATCAGTCTACTCGCGACCACGGCTATCGAAACATAGTCGAAACTTTGAGGTAAAAACAACATCAATACCTGCGCATTTGTTATATAAAATCACGTCAAGTCCCGCTTTCAATTTTTCGCATTTGGTAAATTTTTATTATTCGTTGTTTTACTTCAGTATTAGTACTATAATCAAACCAAGTTTCACGTTCATATGTCTTTTACGATAAAGCTAAATCAAAAATACTTCTAAAGACCTTTAAAAAAACACGTTTTTCATATTTTTATATGGATTATTTTTTCAATTTATTGTATATTTTAGAGCGGCAAGAGAAATACACATTCTGTGAAAATTTCAACTATCTATCTATCACGGTTCAAGAAATACGGCCCGCTGACGGACGGACGGACGGACAGACAGTGGAGGCTTAGTAATAGGGTCCCATTGGTCAAACATTGGGTGTACGGAACACTAAACAATGTAAAGTTTGTAACTATGTAAGTTTGGATGTGAGAGGTAATCTCCAAAACTACTAATCAGATTTGATACTTTTGATTGTAGGTTCTTGGTGGAACATTATATCACACATAATGGTATATGTCTACACTAATTAATTCCACATAAAACAAATAAAACTGCATTTATAATTTGTCAGCGACCGGTTTCGAACACCATCTTCAGGCAGGTTTTGAACACCATCCTTAGGCAGGTTTCGAACACCATCTTTAGGCAGGTTTCGAACATCATCTTCAGGCAGGTTTTGAACACCATCCTTAGGCAGGTTCGAAGACCATCTTCAGGCAGGTTTTGAATACCATCCTTAGGCAGGTTTCGAACACCATCTTCAGGCAGGTTTTGAACACCATCTTTAGGCAGGTTTCGAACACCATCTTCAGGCAGGTTTTATTTTTTTTATGTGGAACCAATATGACTGATCAGATTTTTTAAAATTCTTTCACCGATATTTAGAATAAACATTCAGATCAACATGGTAGATCAACAGGCTAGAAAAAAGTCATACCGCGCACCTTCGACAGCGGGTCGTAAGGCAAGGTATGGTAGGCACTATCGAATAGGTGGCTGTTGAATGTTTTTTGATGTCAATTTGATTATAACCATTTTTGTACGTAAGGGGACGGTTAGCAACCCTACGTCACCTGCTTGGTGATAGGGTTGCTTACGATCTCTTGGGGCCTTAGGAGATAGAAGGGACTAAAAATAAGTTAACTAAATACAGGGTGTAAAGAAATTGATGTAGGAGCGGCAGCCGTCGGGGCTTTCCTGACTGAACACTTTCCTCAAGGAACAAAGTCAATTCTGAAAAGAAATTGATGAATTAGCTGATCGATTTTAATGAAAAGTTAAAAGCAGTATTTTCGAATTGACTGGGAAAGTTGTTCAGAATGATGGATGAGTAAAGGCACAGATAAGATACTAGTTACTTGTAAAGGCCTTAAGTAATTAATTATTATTAGGTATTTATTTATTCTTAGGTAACTGAAAACTAAAGTACAGATGATATAGATATTGGTTTAAAATTAAAATTAATTAAAATTAAAAAAATTAACTAACCTTAGACATTTTAACAGTTTACCGGATCCTACACCAATTTTGTACAATATATAGTATGCTGAAGCACAACCCGGCGCACTTTGAGATATTATATGGAAAATGGACCAAAATTTTTAATAACGACTGGCGTGACGTCACATAGGGTTGCTTACCGTCCCCCTACGAACTATATTTTGTTTCTGTAGAGATCTTACGAGTACCTAGATTTTTGCATGTGTCGGGTACGAGCGAAATTCTTATATGAGTCTAAATAAGGAATTAGCTCATTGGCGATTTATTTTTGAAGTGACTATGATGTGTTGTTGCACGAAGCAAACTGAACCAACCTAACCCAACAACTGAACTAATCATTTTGCATTTTGTAAAAATCCAAAAAAAAAATTAGGTTACACGTAGGTTCCGTAAAAACATACATTGTCATTTCGCTCGATGAGTGTAGTTAGTTATTGCGCTTCACACATGTAGGTACCTAGGTACCTCTTTTGGTTATTGAGCTTAGACATGTAGGTACCTAGATACCTCTTTTGGTTATTGAGCTTACACATGTAGGTACCTAGGTACCTCATTTTATTATTGAGCTTTACACAATATGTAGGTACCTAGGTACCTCATTTGGTTTTTGAGCTTCACACATGTAGGTACCTAAGTACCTCATTTAATTATTGAGCATTACACATGTAGGTACCTAGGTACTTCATTTGGTTATTGAGCTTCACACATGTAGGTACCTAAGTAGCTCATTTAATTATTGAGCTTCACACATGTAGGTACCTAAGTACCTCATTTAATTATTGAGCTGTACACATGTAGGAACCTAGGTACCTCATTTGGTTATTGAGCTTCACATATGTAGGTACCTAGGTACCTCATTATGGTAAACTTACTTTTCAATGCGGTGGAATAACTGTCGAGAAAGTTAGTATAAAATATACTGCCGTGATATTCATTGCCATCGCCCTTGCGAGAAATCTTTTCGAAGGCATTTTTGGATGAATGTAAAGTTTCATCGTTGAACAGTCCCCCTGGAAACAAAATCAAAATAGGTTAGATTAATAAGAGTATATAACATAACGTATCCTTCAGAGAGCAAGGATTACCTATCGGAAAACTCGGCGTTACACTTGCTCCTGTTCTCAACGCCTTAAGAACTAAAATAAAACAAATTAACAACGTAGATATTAACGCCATTTAACGTAAATATTGTGAGACGCGCGCACGCGTCGCGGTCACAGCGGTAGACTTCCATCCAGTCTGGTGCAGGATATTTTTGGAAAACAATTTTAGGTCACGACTCACAACGGATTCCCGAGTGTCGCCGCTGACGACGCCCGATGCGGTGTCTTCGTTGTCGATAGCTTATAAATAGATTAAATAAAAATCACCATATTCTATGGCTTTGAAACGTCAAGATCTTTTTGATTTTTTCGCAAAACTTTTCCTTCGCTTAACTTGAAATCTAAATGAAAGAAAATAGTGAAAACGACATGATCGTTAGCTTCTTTTTTCTTCTATAATTCGGCAATTCCGCTGGTATTTTGTTTTTAAATATATACCGCATCCTAAAATTCTTAACTCTTAGAGTGTTAATTTCGGTGGGACGCACTAACTTGCAGTTAAAGTGCGTCGCGACGTTAGTTGGCATAAGTTTGTTAATCAGATTTTTAGAAAGTGAATAATTAGGATGAGAACAACATTGATGTGGTCAATTTTTGTCATTATTATGATAGTGGTCCAAAAATCGACTTCCGAAGTGGAATATGTGTCGAAACAAGAAATCGCTTATGAAATTGGTGAGTGATCTTATGTGTTGCTATTCTAAATACTCCCATTAGACATACCTAGTGACATTAACACTTTTAAAACTGATCTATTGAAGTTCCTTATTGACAAAACGTACTATAATATAAATTATTTCTTGAATGATAAACTTGATAAATAACGACTTTATTATTATTATTTTTATTGACAAAACATACATATTTTCATTTCATTTTAATCCAAATTTTTGAACACTTTTGACCAAATTATGATTAGTACCTTTATACCGTATGTTTCACAAATAAACAATTTTGTATTTATTTGTATTCATACAAGGCCTTTATGCTCATAACCATAGTATGAAAATTATCCTCGTCTGTCCTCAGGTGGCATCTTCGAGAGTGACGCAATCAAGAAGAAAGCCTTTGAGGAGTGCACGCAGCAGGCCACCAAGGAGTCCGTGCGTATGAAGCCCATCATACTCCAGCCCAAAAGGACTGACAGTTACTCCGTGTGGCGAGAGCGTAAGTTATGTATTTACCCGACTGCGCCTTAAGGAGTGTTATGTTTTTCGAGTGTAAATATGTAAAGATTTCTTTGGCACGCTTTGCAGCCTAAACGACCGGCTTGACAGATTTTGGAGTGCGAGGTGTTGTTAAATTTATCTTGATCCCGTAAGTGACATAGGAAACATTTTTACCCGACTGGCAAAAAAGAGGAGTTAAGTTTTTATGCAGTCAGATACTTAATTTTTAATTAATTCAAACGAATTATCAGTGGTTTTGCAAAGAAGATCCTTATTTAGATAGGGAATCAAAATTACACGTCTTAACAAAAAGGAAAACTTAATTATACATTTTGTATTTACAATTTAACCGCCTCTGTGGCGTAATAGTTAGTTCAATAGCTTCGCATCAGGAGGTCGTGGGTTTGATTGCTTGCGGGATCTAACTTAGTAAGACTCGGTTTGATTGGTGGTAGGGAATTTTCTAAGCCCGCCTGGCTAGCTACCACCATCTAATCTAAGTGTTGCCGCCAAACATCAATGTTGACAGCATTGATGTGTCCCGGCATAGAGATAAGATAGACAGTTCCCTATCGCGTTGGGGAATGTTGATAAGCCCGCTTCCATCTTGGGCATTATCGTCACTTACCGTCAGGTGAGATGATGTCAAGGCAATGACTTATATATTACTGGCGTAAGGACCCGGCCAACGCGCGCGACTAATGGGCCCAGCGAATTGGTGCGAAAATCGAAAGTTTCGCACACTTGCGACTCAGTCGTCTGCGGGAAATTGTTCAGTGCGGTGGAAAAATATTCCATATAAAAATGCCTTGTTGTGTTGTTAGAGGCCGTAAATATCATAAAAGAAAGGCTAAAAAGAAACATGGGATGTCGTATCATCATTGTAACCTTACATTGTATTTTTTCTTGTAAACAAATTAAAAAAACGAATTTTTAAAGCGACAATTCTATCAAGGTTCTTTTAACTCGGCACGTCAGTCAACTCTCGCCCACGCTAGTTCGTACGAGTTATGTTAGATGGCGCTACTTTTTGCTTGTATGAAGAAAATCTGACTAAAATATGGAGACGGGCGGATCCTTCTGTCAAGGGCTTATCAATTAATGATTTTTAAAAAACCAGGTGGAGGAATGATGAAACAGAGACAGACCAAAGAAGAAGTTATGAGATGGAGTAAATTGGGATATGAAGGAGTGTGAAGTGATGCAGAACTAACAGGAATAAGACCAGAATAGTGATAACATTTAAAGCCGACCCCAAAAAATAGGAATAAGGCCAAGATGATACGTACTCAGTGATTCAGGGTTTTTTTTTATTATTACTATTGGTGAGCCCTTGGCATCATCTCACCTGATGGTAAGTGACGATGGTGCCGAAGATGGAAGCGGGCTTACCAACGCAATGGAGAACTGGCTATCTTATCTTCAAGCCGGAACACATCAAGGTTGTTAACAATGTTTGGCGGCAAGACTTAGATAAGATGGTGGTAGCTGGCCAAGCGGGCTTAGAAAACGCCCTACCACCAACCAAACCGAGTTTTACAAGTTGACCCCACCGGTAATCGAACCCGCGACCTCCTGGTATGAAGCGAATGGACTACCATTACGCCACGGAGGCGGTTAATAAAATCGACTTTACTCAATGCTTTAAATTGCTCAAAATCAAATCTAAGTAAATTCTAACTGGAAAGTGCCCGAATTTTGGATTTTTCATATAACTATTTCTCCAATAATAACAGTTCATATTATATTCACGTGACTGTATTATTAGAACCCATAGTTATTGCTCATTCAGTTTTGAAGCTGTTTTAAATCGTTTTTGATAATAAAATGCGTGTGATTAGAGGAGCCTGTGAGACTCCACGTCCACAGTACCGTTTTAAAATTATGACGTCCATACTTAAAGGTTAATAACGCCAAAAATCAAAATAACTTGTTTTAAATAGGTGCTTACACACACTTTCAAATAGTCAAAAAAATAATAATATACTTATTGTCTTTTACATAATGTCATGATTCAGATTACAGTCTCAGGTGGTGGTATTTGTTATAGAATCAACATATATATCTTTATCATTTACATAATCTATTATTTTATAATATCCTCTAGAGCACAAGCATTTTTTGACATGAGTCTTGAATTTATTCTCTGACAAACTAGTTACATTTTCTGGAATTTTATTATTGAATCTTATACACTGCCCCACAAGGGACTTTTTTACCTTACTCAGTCTCGAAAAGGCTATATCAATTTTATTTACATTTCTTAAATTCAAATTATGCCTGTCACTGTTTTTAGGAAATAAATGTAAATTCTTACGAACGTACATGATGTTTCCGTTTATAAATTTACTAGCAACAGTTAAAATATTGATTTCTTTGAACTTTTTTTTAACGACTCACGTGATTGCATCTGATAAATTGCGCGGATAGCTCTTTTCTGCAAGATGAAAATAATGAAAATAGTTTCTATATCAGCCGCATGCCCCCACAGTAAGATGCTATAAGACAAAGGTCTTCAACCCGCGGCCCGCGGGCCGCATGCGGCCCGCAGATGAGTCCATGGCGGCCCGGCATCGTCTGAGGGTCGCACCTCTCCCTGCTGCCCGCGCCCGTGTAGGAGTGTGCAGTAGCGGGGCGCGGGAGCAGGCGAGCACCTCATATCTTTGCGAACAAACGTAAAATCGAAGGCAAGGACCAGAATCACCGATGTTCACCTTGAAAATAGTTTGAGAATTGCAACGACTACTATAGGGGCAGATATTGATAAATTAGTTAAAAATAAACAATGTCAAACGTCTCATTGATAAAATTTTAATTAAGTCCTTTCTTGTTTGTAAAATTACGTAATAAATAACTTCGATGATTATATGTATTATTGCTTTTTATTTACTTTTAGTTTAGAATGGAATGTTTTTATTACGTTGCGGCCCACCGAACCAATATTAGAGTATACTTGGCCCTTGACTTCAAAAAGGTTGAAGACCCTTGCTATAAGACATTAAACTATGAAAGTAACTAAAATACACTAGTCTCGAAGTACCCACATCCGTTAACTGTCTTATTTTCTTAACAGCATAAGCAGCTGAACTAAGCCTTCGCGCTAAAGTTTCAATGTGTGGTCCCCATTGAAGTGAAACTTCCAAAGTTATACCAAGGAACACCGTAGTATTTACAAATTCTAATTTATTACTGTCTAATATTACACTTTTACTGAATTTTTTTACATTAGGCAAACAGAGTTTTATACATTTTGTTTTCTTAGCATTTAATAATAACTTGTTCACAGTAAACCAGTTCAGTATCTTTGAAAGAGTTTACTTCGTCAATTTTGTTTTCTTTCCTATTCACTTTAAAAATAAGAGAAGTATTATCCGCAAACAACACAATATTTGACAGATGTTGCACCATAAAAAGCAAATCATTTACGTAAACAAGGAAAAGAGAATTTCCTAATATGGAACTCTGGGACACACCCATTTTCACTCTAGATCCAGATGAGTTCGTGCCATTGTCTTGTACTTTTTGTGTGCTGTTGTCTAAATGCGAATTTAAAAGACTGAAGTACGTCTAAATACAATCATTGATATAAAACAAACTATGTCATTAGAACATGAAAACAATATGACACAAGAATTTATACATTAAAATCATTAAATGTCATTATTACCTTTGACAAAAGTAGGCCAGTTCACACAGCAGCCGGTCACGAGTATAACGCTTGAGTCAGCCATCCCTCCCAACCATATTAGAGGGAAAGGAACGACCCGGCACATAATACATCTATACATATACAGTCATGCTTGCTTTCATTTTATGACCATTATTTTTTTCATTCCAGTATGCTCAAACAAAGAGATGCGCCCGATAGCAATAATGGGTCCACAAAGTGCAATATCCGATGGAGCAGTTCGCGAGCAATGCGTGCTTGCGAACATCCCGCACCTCCAGGCTACACTGAGACCCTACGACCCGGACCTTGAACTCAACCAAGAAGAACCAGGTGATGAGGTTGAGGGCGTCGATACTGACATTGATAGGACGGAAGGTGAAGAAGAGCAGACTGACAATACAAATGAATCGCCAACATTCAAGCCTATCTCGATAAACTTCTATCCAGACTCGCAAGAAATCGCCCTGGCGTATTCAAAGCTGTTGAAGCATTACAAATGGGAGATCTTCGCAATTCTTTATGAAGATCACTACGGTAACATTATTTTTAGTGCATTTGGATCAATCGTATCTTTCATTTTAACGCTAACATCCACTTTACCTTGAAATAATTTTATTTTTTTTATAATTGCATGTTATCTTTTTCCTGATTTCAAAAAAAAAATTTTTTTTTTAAGTTGATCGTTTTTAACGTGCTATAGGGTTAATCTGTTTAAAAAATTACAAGTGATATTTGAAGGAGTTACTTTATATCTACTAGTAGTTAGAATGTAGGTAAAATATCAAAAAATCCATCTATAAAAAGATCACTCTCATACAAAATATAATCGTAATCTATGTCACACCAACTGATAAATACCTGTCATATAGTTGACGAAGTAGGCTTAAAAAAATACTGAAAAAACGTGGCATTTAAAAATTGACAATATAATATTATAGAAGCGAAAGTTAGTATGTATGGATGTTTGTTACTCTTTCACGCGAAAACCACTGAACATATCTGGATGAAATTTGGTAGGTAGATAGATTAGGACCTGGATACCTATATAGGCTCTTTTTTTCCACGCTAGACAGCGCACCCTCGGAGACAGTCATAGAAACTATGTCCACGCGAGCGAGGCCGCTGGCAAAAGCTAGTTTACAATAAACGCTAAAAACGTTAAGAACGACCGATTTCAATCACAGAATTGCTGCGTTAAACCGAAAACGTGTTGTTCCAGTGATTAGTACACACTTAACAGTCCATATCTTGGGAAATACTGAACCGATTTTGATGAAACTTACCTGAAAGGGTTCCCTGCATTGATTGAGAATTAATGTTCTATATAGTAACATAGAAAACAGTTCTGTACATTTTAATATTGATTTTTTTTTGAAGTTTATGGTATTTAATACTTTAAATATAATAAAGGTAATCTATAGGTAAAGAACTGTTTTTTTAGGCCCAGTAGTTTTGGAGGTAAGAGGGAGAATGTTCAATTTTCGTCTATTTAATTAAATAACTTCAAAACTATTTATCTCAAAATTATAAAATATATTTGAGATTCTCACAACATTTGATATGTCACAAGTCAAAACTTTTTAATTTTCTAATTTACCCCCCAAAGTGGCCCCAATATTTAAAATTCATTTATTTATCTTACACTTCCGTCTTTGGGTTACCGATTTACATACGTGTACTAAATTTCAACTCAATCGGTTCAGTAGTTTCGTAGTAAATTAGCTGTGATACACGGGCGGACAGACCGACACTCATTATAGCATTATAATCATTATAGTATAATGGGTTTGGTATTTTCCTTTTGAGGTACGAAACCCGAATACTTTGATTTTTTTAAATTATAATTACGGCCTACTTAACTAGTGTAGCGAAATCTAGTTAGAATAGGAAATAAATTCGACTGCTACATTTTGGCGCCAAAAAGATTTCCACCAGATTTCGATACATTTTTACATAAGTTACTTAATTTAAAAAGAATACTGGCAGACACATACGTACGGGGTTAGCGGAATAATTATAAATTATCTTTTAATACACAAATTTTAGAAAGTCGCATTTGGTCACTTTCCCAGTTTGTCACATTCCTACTTGTACCTCAAATTATTGTTTTATTATAAAACATTTATAGAGCGATGACAATAGTTTTTTACCCTTTGTATTAAATCTGATTATATTTCTTGACCTTTTCTCTCTCTTTCTTTTTTTAAAATCTTCAACCTTTAGGACCTAATACAAAATTCTTTCGTATTTGTAGCAGTTGAGTTTGTTTCCTATTTAAACCAGAATGTGCTACATTTTTGGCGCCCGAGCAAAAAAATAAATTTTTCCCTTTCCGAACTTTTATTGATTTTTCTCTTCCTCTTTCCCGAACCAACCTAATTTTTCTTGTTGTTGGTAGGTGTGTCCGTTACTAACGCCCCTTTGTTTTTATCCTGATTGGTATTTTTTTATTGTATTTTTATACCCACGCTATGTTGGAGCTGACGCTATCGAACCCCCAATTTTAGACACGCCCTCGTTCGCTCAAGTTCCTTATGTTCGGTTGAGAAGTTCATAAGGACTCTTGTGAATCGCGTTTTCAGACTTCCGGTGTTAATACGAAATTCAGAATCATCGCGCATTCATACTTATCGCTTTGGATCATATTTATGCTAGGTTCCCAAGATGTCTTTTACGTTTTAAGTAGTTTTGTAAACATATAGTTATCACGTTATGTATTTAATTTGTAATTTTCAATTTTCTTGGGATCGTTAGTTTACTACGTGTTTTTCCAAGGGTATTTTCACACAAGTCGTTTTTTTCCCCCAGCGTAAAGGTAATATACCCACCTTTTTGCGGTTAATTGTTATCGTGTTGGATAGTACTATCTTAGCCCGTGGATTCTCTTGCGGTTCCTTAAGATTTTTTATATGGAGTGTCAATGGCCACATTTAAGGTTTTTTATTCGACAGAGAGTGATTCTCTCTGTTGGGGGTGTCGTTTGGCGCGGAAATTTCTCGCTCATCTGTTGTTGGATATTATTTAACTCAACCTTTAGAACCTAATACAAAATTCTTACGTATTTGTAGCAGTTGGGTTTATTTCCTATTTTAAACAGAATTTTCTACGCTAGGTATGTAAACGACTTTAAATTTCAGGTCTCATGCGCATACAAAAAATTTTGGCGGAATACACTACCGAATTTCCTGTTATAGTCCGAAAGCTAGAACCGAACGGTAACAACCATATGGTGAGTCAAAAACGCTAAAAAGTTAAAATGACTGAATTCAATCGCAAAAACCTAGTAAAATTTTGCAACGTTTTTGGTTTTTGTTAATTTCTTAAAAAATACTATACCAATTTTGATTAAATTTATATGAGATCAACCTCACAGCATACCTTTTGAACAAAAAAATAATCATGAGTATCGGTTAACACCTGCGAAGATATCTCGTAGCAAACATTTATACATTTATACTTCATAAAAATTTAACCCCTCTTTTTTTGCAAATCGGATAAAATGTATCCTTTGTCACTCATGGGATCAAGTCGAATCTAACGACACCACGAACTTTAGGTTTAGGTTACAAAGCGTGCCAAAGAAATACATACATACATATCGTGGTTCGAAGCCTGCCACGAACCTTGGTGTTTACGAATTTCGACTTTTATCGGACGCTCTTTCAGTGAAAAAACTTGCACACGCGCCTGCGAAGGAACTTGCATGTTGTGTGTGAAGTCTACCAACCCGCACTGGGCCCGCGTGGACGACTAAGGCCCGTCCGCCCTTATTCAGGGTAGACTCCAGCCCTTCGGTGAGGGCATGTACGAGCTGATATAATATATATGTCGCAGGCATACTGTATAATTCGCCATTATACATACGGTCGGGTAAATGTCAGACAAATTATATAATGGCAAAGGCGGGAGAGCCTCGCTCGGCTCTCTGTCAGTTAAATCAATCAAACCTGACCGAACCTAACATCGCTTGCTTCGCGAGCTCATTGACAATTTGCCTTACTCGCCTTTGACCGTTTATATACGGACGAATTATTGCAATCTGCGTACCGCGTACAGAATTTCACATTTTGCCTGACCGTTTACATACCGAAAAATTATTACAAATATCCTGAATCGGCGTACAGCATTTTACATTTTGCCTGACCGTTTACATACAGAAGAATTATTACAAATATCCTGAATCGGCGTACAGCATTTTACATTTTGCCTGACCGTTTACATACAGACGAATTATACAATTTGCCTGACCGTATGTAAAATCACTAAACATACAATTTGCCTGCCACATATATACACACAAACATACATTCTAGCACAGTCGGGCAAAAAAACCTACAGTCGCTCCTTTCACGAACCAAAGTTTATACATACATACATACTGATGTCACAGTGTAATAAACCTTACAGTGGACCGACGCCATTACTCGTACAGTTTGTGTCAAAGCCGTCATCCATCTCCATCACTGGCCACATCATCGTCCTCCTTCGCCTCCTAGAATCATCATCATATCAGCTGAAGGACGTCCATTACTGGACATAGGCCTCCCCCAAAGATTTCCACGACGACCGGTTCTGCGCTGCCCGCATCCAGCGACTTCCCGCGACCTTCACCAGGTCATCGGTCCACCGAGTGGGAGGCCTGCCTACGCTAAGTTTTCCGGCGCGCGGTTGCCACTCGAAAACTTTATTGCCCCAAAGGCCATCTGTTCTACGAGCTATGCGCCCCGCCCACTGGCACTTATGTTTAGCAATAGGGATGACGAATGCTAGTCATCTGATTTACTTTTTATCATCTGTCAAAAACGACATTTTGTTCTAAAAATGTTTGAAATACCTAGGCGTGACGTCACAGTTTTGCAGCGTCATTTATGTACTCGTTTTGTGATTTTGGTGGATTAAAAATCGAAGACTTGATGGAAAACAAAACGAGTAAGGTTTTCCGAAGTTTAAGTAGGAGAGCAATAGGCTATTTGACTACTACTAGAAAATAGTTTTGTATTATTTGTTATTGCATAAAATGCAAACCATTTTAATATTTCCTGGAGATCTGTCGTATATACGTAGAAAATCAATGTTAAAGTTTGAATTTTAAAAATACGCGCCAAAACGCAATGTTCGCTATGGCGCCTGGTTGCTCTGACAGATGACGTCACACATAAGTAAACAACAAACTGCTGTAATAGTGAAAGCACGCACTGAAACTAATGTTTACTTCTGTGTGACGTCATCAGAGTTGCAACCAACCACAGAGCGTTTTCAAACACGTGATCAAACCACAAAAAAAATTAAATTTCATTTATGTTTTTTATACAGAAAATGACCTTATTTTTTTCAGAACATTAATAAAATATGCTTTTTACATTACATTTTATTAGGATGACAACAAATTGTTACATATTTTAAACATAGTCAAAATGCCTATTTAGGGATCAAGAGTTCATAATTTATTTCTGATGCCGTCGTCATCCCTATTCTGAGAGCTACGTCGGTTAACTCGGTTCTCCTACGGATCTCCTCGTTCCTGATTCGATCACGCAGAGAAACTCCGAGCATAGCACGCTCCATTGCCCTTTGGGTGACCTTAAGCCTTCTTATGGGGCCCATAGGCCTCCTAGAATGAGTTGTCCCACACGGCTGAACAACGGCGACTATGGCAGTTTGGACTCGAGCTTCCCATCTGGCTCATCACCCAGTCCTGTCTGGACATATCCAATGGCGAACTGTACGGATTTTGTAGACTGTGCCTTTATTATGTGCCCGTATCTAGTTGTTTCATTATCAAGCGACTTCCTAAAAGGAGGATGTTTTTTTTATGTGTGTTACCTCAGAAATTTTGACTAGGTGAACCGATTTTGATGATTCTTTTTTATTCGAAAGCTAGTGCTTCCCGTGTGGTCCCGTATAAATTTTATCAAAATCGGTGTAGTACTTTATTATAAAATTAACAAAAACCAAAATAATAATGCAAAATTGTTCGAAGTTGTTGCGATGGAAGTCGGTTTTTTAACGTGTTTAGCGTTTTCAATTATCATGTTTCAGGCCTTCAAAGAAATTAAACAGCAGCAAGTGAGTCGCATACTGATCGACTGTCATGCGGATAGGATAAGCCATTACATGGAGATCGCTGGCAATCTAAATATGCTCAATCATTATCAGGTGACTTTCCTTCTTGTTTGAAATAAAATTAAACAGCAGCAAGTGAGTCGCATACTGATCGACTGTCATGCGGATAGGATAAGCCATTACATGGAGATCGCTGGCAATCTAAATATGCTCAATCATTATCAGGTGACTTTCCTTCTTGTTTGAAATAAAATTAAACAGCAGCAAGTGAGTCGCATACTGATCGACTGTCATGCGGATAGGATAAGCCATTACATGGAGATCGCTGGCAATCTAAATATGCTCAATCATTATCAGGTGACTTTCCTTCTTGTTTGAAATAAAATTAAACAGCAGCAAGTGAGTCGCATACTGATCGACTGTCATGCGGATAGGATAAGCCATTACATGGAGATCGCTGGCAATCTAAATATGCTCAATCATTATCAGGTGACTTTCCTTCTTGTTTGAAATAAAATTAAACAGCAGCAAGTGAGTCGCATACTGATCGACTGTCATGCGGATAGGATAAGCCATTACATGGAGATCGCTGGCAATCTAAATATGCTCAATCATTATCAGGTGACTTTCCTTCTTGTTTGAAATAAAATTAAACAGCAGCAAGTGAGTCGCATACTGATCGACTGTCATGCGGATAGGATAAGCCATTACATGGAGATCGCTGGCAATCTAAATATGCTCAATCATTATCAGGTGACTTTCCTTCTTGTTTGAAATAAAATTAAACAGCAGCAAGTGAGTCGCATACTGATCGACTGTCATGCGGATAGGATAAGCCATTACATGGAGATCGCTGGCAATCTAAATATGCTCAATCATTATCAGGTGACTTTCCTTCTTGTTTGAAATAAAATTAAACAGCAGCAAGTGAGTCGCATACTGATCGACTGTCATGCGGATAGGATAAGCCATTACATGGAGATCGCTGGCAATCTAAATATGCTCAATCATTATCAGGTGACTTTCCTTCTTGTTTGAAATAAAATTAAACAGCAGCAAGTGAGTCGCATACTGATCGACTGTCATGCGGATAGGATAAGCCATTACATGGAGATCGCTGGCAATCTAAATATGCTCAATCATTATCAGGTGACTTTCCTTCTTGTTTGAAATAAAATTAAACAGCAGCAAGTGAGTCGCATACTGATCGACTGTCATGCGGATAGGATAAGCCATTACATGGAGATCGCTGGCAATCTAAATATGCTCAATCATTATCAGGTGACTTTCCTTCTTGTTTGAAATAAAATTAAACAGCAGCAAGTGAGTCGCATACTGATCGACTGTCATGCGGATAGGATAAGCCATTACATGGAGATCGCTGGCAATCTAAATATGCTCAATCATTATCAGGTGACTTTCCTTCTTGTTTGAAATAAAATTAAACAGCAGCAAGTGAGTCGCATACTGATCGACTGTCATGCGGATAGGATAAGCCATTACATGGAGATCGCTGGCAATCTAAATATGCTCAATCATTATCAGGTGACTTTCCTTCTTGTTTGAAATAAAATTAAACAGCAGCAAGTGAGTCGCATACTGATCGACTGTCATGCGGATAGGATAAGCCATTACATGGAGATCGCTGGCAATCTAAATATGCTCAATCATTATCAGGTGACTTTCCTTCTTGTTTGAAATAAAATATTGAAGACGTCCAAACAAAGCAAGACTTGGAGTAATAATAAAATCATCGTAAAATTATTATTAATTTCGTTAATTAATCATCTACTTGACTGACTCGGTGGCTCAGTGGTTAGTGCTCTTGACTACTGATCCAAGGGTTGTGGGTTCGATCCCCACCCAGGGCAAACATTTGTGTGATGAGCAGATTTGTTTGCTCTGTGTCTGGGTGTTAAATATCTATATATGTATGTATATGTATACGACTCGGTCCTTCTAACCAGAGGTACTGGGTTCAAATCTTGGACCGCCAATGTACCAATGAGTTTATTTTTTTTTTAAAACTTACGTGCATACTTACCGATTGCTTTAAGGTGAAGGAAAACATCGTGAGGAAACCTGTATACGCCTGCGAAGAAACTCGCAGGTTGTGTGTGAAGTCGACCAACCCGCACTGGGCCCGCGTGGTCGACTGATTCAGGGTAGGCTCGAGCCCCTCGGTGGGGACGTATATGGGCTGATATGACGATGTATTTAAACATATATAAGTAAGTATATCAGTCTCTGGTTCCCATAACATAGGGAATCCTACTTTGGGGCCAGATGACGTGTGATATGTCCCAGAATATTTATTTATTTTATTTATTTATTTACTTGGAGTAGCGAATTTTAACAATATACAAGGCCAGCACGCTTCCATTAAACAGTTTCAGAACAAACAGTAAAATGAGTTCTTAGAAAGTGTTAACGATTTGTGCGTACTAGTCGTGTCATCGTGTGTACTATTTAACCGTTTCCGTGGCGTAATGGTTGGTCCATTCGCTTCACACCAGGAGGTCGCGGGTTCGATTCCCGGTGAGGTCAACTTGTAAAACTCGGTTTGGTTGGTGGTAGGGCATTTTCCAGGCACCAACTTTATTTCCAAACTATTTCGTTCGACGTTTGAAACATCGTGAATCGGGTGGCTAATTTTAGGGACGGCGGAGTCTTAATATGTTTTACGACTTGAAACTGTACGCGAGCAGTCCCAGCCTCTGCGTACCCTTGTATATCATGAAAAGTCGCTATATGTACTAGAACTAGATGTGCTATAACACTGATCCCCTCGCTGGGACACAGATCATTTCCCCAATCTCGGAAAGATCAGTCCATAAATCATTGTTTTAATTCCAGCACTACATCTTCATGTCAATGGACACGTCAATGGTATCCGAGCAGCTGATCAGTCATAACTCTAACTTCACTTGGCTCAGTTTAATGAACTACGATCACCTTGAGGGAAGTCCTTTCTTCAATACACTAGTTGCTAATTGGAAGCCGCACAGGTCCCCGGTATCGGAGTTTAAGGTATGTAATGTTCACTTTCAGGTTTTCGACCAATGGGACCCTAATACTAAGCCTCCGCTGTCTGTCCGTCTGTCCGTCTGTCAGCGGGCTGTATTTCATGAACCGTAGTAGGTAGGCAGTTTAAATTTTCACAGAATATGTATTTGTTTCCGCTATAACGACAAATACAAAAAAATAGAAAAAAAATAAGGGGGGTCTGCATACAAAAAACTTGTTTTTTTATACGTTTATAAGTATTTTTGAGTTAGCTCTATCGTTAAAACGGTAATACACACAATCGTGAAACTTGGTTTGATTATAGCACTAATACTGAAATAAAACATCAAATAATAAAAATTGGCAAAGTGTGAGTCGTACTCGCGCTAAGGAGTCCGAATTGAATGACTAAAAAGCATATTTTTGTAGGTCGCGTTGATGTCTTTTGTTTTAATGTGAATAGGTATCATTTACTATTTAGTTGTGTAAAGAGGTGTATGTGTTGGTACGGAAACCTCGGAGTGCTAGTTCGACTCGCGCTTGGCCGGTTTTTATTTAAGCATAGACATGTGGTAGGTTGGGTTAGGTTGCTTTGGTTGTACCTCAGACTAAGTAAGTTGTACCCTGGTAACGTGTCTTACAGTTACGTAAAGCGCCATCTAGTTCCGCAAGCTTGAACTATTAAGATCTAGCGAGCATCTATAAATAAGTGGGAGGCCGGCCGGCTTCGTGAGGCAAAACTATTAATAAAAACTAATTTTGTAATCTTTTTTGATCCTTAAGTTATTTTTATGTTTACACATAATATCTATTTTTATTATACTCTTGCGATCATTTCGGCATACTCAAACGGTAGATTTATTATATACTAGCTGTTTCCCGCGGTTTCACCCGCGTGGACAACGTTTCTATGACTTTTCGAGGGTGCGCAGTGCGTGGTAAAAAGTAGCCTATGTCTTAATCCAGGTCCTAATCTGTCTACCTACCAAATTTCAGCCAAATCCGTTCAGTAGTTTTTGCGGGAAAGCGTAACAGACAGACAGAGTTACTTTCACATTTATAATATTAGTAGGGATTATGTCAGTGGCTTCGGTTTGAAACTGAAGACCCTGCTGCATTAAGTCGTAACTGTGCAACGTTCCTTAATCGTACCGCTACGACTTAGGTATTAAAGAAAACTGTTTACTAACGACCGGTTCTGCGCTGCCCGCATCCAGCCGCTTCCCGCGACCTTCACCAGGTCGTTGGTCCACCGAGTGGGATGCCTGCCTACGCTACTTATTCCATTGCGTGGTTGCCACTTGAGATCTTTTTTTACTAAAGATGACTTATTCTTTAGTGTTACCTGTGGATTTGATGCCTTAGAAATCTATCTCCTTATACATACCACCGTGGTAATTTAATCTCCTTTCTTCACAATGATCATATCTCTTTTAAAATTCTTCTTTCAAAAGTATGAAAGAAGATTCTAATATCTTCTGTTATTGCTTTTGTTTGCTGGTGTAGAAATTAAAAATTGACAAAGTAAAATTCACTTGTGGGGTAAAATCAATTTTGAGCAAAGTGAACTGGCATATAAGTACCACTTTTCGGGCAACTGTATTAAAAAAAATTATAATATCTTAATTTGTTCTAGTTGGAAGAGCTGCTCATGAATGATATAGCGAACCGTGTGGTCGAGGCGATGGAGGAGGTCGGTAAAAGTGAGGACAATCAGCTGGTGCCGTCACCCCCCAACGTATGTGACGATGAAGCTCTGCCCTGGAAGTACGGTGCTTTGCTCCAGGACAAACTGTTAACGGTAGACAATAAAAAAAATGTTTTACCGAACTTCCCAAAAAAAAGGGAAATGTTTTATAAGTGTATGTATGTATGTCTGTCTAGATGTCTGTTTCTTTGGCGTAGCCTGTATCCGAAACGGCTTGATAGATTTTGAAGTGCGTGGTGTCATTTGAGTGGCGGGTTCGATTCCCGGCGGAGACTAACTTTGTAAGACTCGGTTTGGTTGGTGGAAGGGCATTTTCTAAGCCCGCCTGGCTACCTACCACCATCTTATCTAAGTCTTACCGCCAAACATCAATGTTAATAGCATTGATGTGTTACGGCTTGAAGACAAGATAGCCAGTTCCTCATTGCGTTTGGGAATCTTGGTAAGCCCGCTTCCATCATCGGCACCATCGTCACTTACCATCAGGTGTGATGATGCCAAAGGCTTACCAATTGTGGATTAAAAGAAATCGTAATATTTCTTGAAAATCTAGCGTCAAAACGATTGCGGCAATCATTAACACAGACAGCACGACTCTGTAATGCAACCGCTTGCTATTAGTGATTAAATAGATAAGCTTAGATTCAAAAATATATATTTTATAACCTTAACAATTAGATTAAAATCTTAACAACCCAACGGTGTAAAATCATTGTTCCCTTTTTTGGGCAGTCGAATAAAAATTTATCCTATGTCACTCTCGCGATCAAAACGTATCTAACAACACGTCTCACTCCAAAATACATAAAAGCCGTTTATGCTACAAGCTCAGCCAAAGAAACAGACATACATACGTACACCCAAAAAAACTTTACCCTCCTTTTGGTGCACTCAGGTATAAAACATTAAGGTTTTTTTGACGTTTAAAAGTGTGTGTAAAAACACCAATTTAAAATAAAAATTTGGAATATGAATTGGAAAAAATACCATTTCTTCTAGCTTCAATCGATGGGTATCTCGGGAAACATTGAATTTGACAAAATGGGACGAAGGATCAATTACGTTTTGCATGTCAATGAGATACACCTAAGCAAAAAGAAGACTGAAGGACGATGGGAATCTGCCAATAGTTCAAATATCATTTTCGACTCGACGATATCTGACACGGACTCGCACCTATTGGGTCATAAGTTCACGGTAAGGACTTTAAACTTTTGATCGCCACGCACCCACAGATGCGCGCCGGCTATTCTACGCCACCTTACAACCATTATTGTTACAACTTTTTAACCTTTTCACCGCCACGCACCCAGAGTTGCGCGCCAGCTATTACACGCCACCATACAACCATAATTGTTACAACTTTTTAACCTTTTCACCGCCACGCACCCAGAGATGCGTGCCAGCTATTCCACGCCACCATACAACCATTGTTGTAACGAGTACAACTTAGCAACTCATTTCTCCTTTCATTAATTACATTTTGTTTGTGATGCCGTTAACTGCTAAAATGTTAAAAATACACCGTGTAAAATAATCGGAAGTTTGTTTGTAACGCCGTGATATTCTGACATTGGCGTACACGGCACGTTTAGGTACTAGATGTCGAATATGGTCGACTTCGGCGGTGAAAATGTTAACCAAATAATCTTTTTTTTAAACCCATAATCGGTAAGCCCTTAGCATCATCTCACAGAGTATAGTGTAGAATATAATATGTACAGTTGAGTGACCCCGGTGGTCTAAAGATCAGCACTCCTGCCCTGCCAGCTAGACCGAGGCGAGGGTCGCAAGTTCTATTCTCACCCATGAAAAAGAATTTTGTTTGCTTTGTTTCTGCGTATTTAACATATTATTATATATTTAAAAATATTCTTAATAAAAGGAAAACCATGACTGACTGACTGATCTATCAGCGCACAGCTCAAACCACTGGACGGATCGTGCTGAAATTTGCCATACAGATAACAATTATGACGCAGACATCCGGCATAAACGGATTTCTGATAATTCCACCCAAAGTAATCATGTTAAATTTATGTTTGTTTGTTTGTTACCGCTTCATGCTTCAACAACTCTACCAATCATGACGAAATTTAGCAAACACGTAGCCTGTATCATGGAGAAGAACAGGGGCTACGTTTTATCCCGTAAAAATAGCATAGTCTGATACCATTTCTGAGGGAACTGAAAAAAGGACTCTTTTTGGTTGATTTCTTTAATATTGCAACAGTACAACGGATTTTGTGATTTTTTGCACACAGATGGTTGAGGGAATGTAAAATGACATAGATCACTAATTATCATAACTCGGTATATTATAAATGTAAATGTTTGTATGTATGGGTGTTTGTTACTTTTTCACGCAAAAACTACTGTACGTGTCTGGATGAAATTTGGTAGATAGACAGATTAGGACCTGAATTAATATATAGGCTACTGTTCGTGCACTGCGCCTCATTGAAGACAGTCATAGAAACTATGTTCACGGGAGCGAAGCCGCTGGCAAAATCTAGTAACTCGATATAGTTCCCGATGGATCTGGGAAAACTCCATTCCATGCTCGCGCACTTCGTTGCAGCAGAGCAAGGCATTGTTTTTTTTATTTTATTTTTTAATAACAATTGGTAAGCCCTTGGTGGCGCAGAACCGGTCGTCGTGGAAATCCTTGGGGGAGGCCTATGTCCAACAGTAGACGTCCTACGGCTGATATGATGATGAATTTTAGCATGTCCAACATATATACTTACTTTTCGAGGTAACTTGCCACGGGGCAGTAGAAATAAAGTGATAACCAAGAGAACCATCACCTGGCGTCACTTGCATGGAGTCATACAAAAGATATCCACGCAAAAGCTAGTATTATGTATGTAATGTATTTAAACGTATGTCTTTGCTTTCCATAGTATATGAGAATTCTAGTTTGTAGCCAGATGACCGTCTGTATTTGAAAAGGTAAAGTGAAATAATATAATATTTCAATAACCTACCTTAATTAAATTGGGAAATTTTATTAAAATTCTAAGAATTTCCTAACGCACAGTAAAAACACAACATAACTGCTATTAAAAGGATAGTGTAAGAGTTTCAATAACATAGTTATTAGGTATATCTCCATAATTATATTACTTTAGGTACAGAAAACCTCAAATCTAGCGACTGTACCGTACTATACCGTACTGTACCGTAAACATACCATCATCATCATAACAGCTCATATATGTCCCCACCGAGGGGCTCGAGCCTACCCTGAATTAGGGCGATCGGGTCTTAGTCGACTACGCTGGCCCAGTGCGGGTTGGTCGACTTCACACACAATCTGCGAGTTTCTCCGCAGGCGTGTGCAGGTTTCCTTACGATGGTTTCCTTCACCTTCAGATAAACGTACATTTGAAATCTAAATTCGAATTCATATTGGTACGTGGCAGGATTTGAACCACGACCTCCCGGAGAAGAGGCGGCGGCCCTAGCCGTTACGCCACCGACGCTCCTTGAACGCACTGCACCGTAAATAAATCAACTTTTCTATTAAAGGTTATATCGCGTAAAGAAAATAAGCCTTATTGGTACCAGAATAAAACGTGGAAAGAGGAAGATGGGGAAAGTGGCAAGTACGTAGGGTTCTCCGTCGACCTGATGAGCGCAATAGTCACCTGTTTGATGGAAGAAGCCAGGAAGGAAGGGAGGAAGGAGATCTACAGTTACGAGTTCATTGACGTCGACGATGATAATTACGGAAAATATGACAACGAAACGCATAAGTGGACGGGGTTGATTGGAAATCTCTTGGATAAGGTGTGTTTTCTGTCGCAATGCGACACAAAAAAGGCAAATTTCACTGAAAAACCTGTTACAAATTAATTTGAAGAATTACCTCTTTTCCCTCCAAAACATCTGTAGTTTAAGAGATTTCGTAACGTTTTGTACTGGTCAGATTTAATTATTATTATTTATGAATATAAAACTAGAGCCTCGCTGCTCACTTGGCACGAGGCGAAGTGGCAGGAGCACCCTCAGCGGAAGCACAGTCGGCTGGAGTTCAGTGCGACGGGGAGAGAAAGCGTCGAACTATCCGGGCATTGTCGAGGTTGTCTTTCTGCTTTTTGATGTGTAACATCTTTGCTCTCGCTTTCCTGCAATTTGTGGGAGTGATTTCGTGAAATGGGACGGAAATGTGTAACATGGGACGGAAATGTGTAACAGGACGTCGCGAAAGCGCGGAATTCTACTTTACGAGAGTCCGACTCGCACTTGGTCGGTTTTTTTCGTTACTGTCAGATCCGCCACCCAGGTACAATATCGTCATCAAATCTAACTAACCTAAAGTATTTTGTCACATGTTACACATCATATGCGAGTACTGTAGGTCTCGCTCGAATTTTTTTTATTGTTATTATTATTATTCGTATATTTCGGATAACGATGATCCATAAGTGTTAGTAATAAAGGTCTTACAATCTTAATTCAACTCCACGAAGAGCATTAAAACTAGAAATTTTATTGGGAATTATGCAGTTGTTTTTATGTTATTATGGAATTATGAAGGTCGTAAAGAGACTATAATGTTAAGGATTATGACGGTTGATTATTTATTAAAACCGGTCTTTTGGCTCTGTAATGTGAGACAGTGGACAAAGGCCTCCCCCAAGGATTTCCACAACAATTGGTCCTGCGCTACCCGCATCCAGCGGCTTTCCGCAACCTTCACCAGGTCTTCGGTTCACCGAGTGAGAGGCCTACCAACGCCACGTCTTCTGGTACGCGGTCACCACTTGAGAACTTTACTAACCCAACGGCCATCTGTTCAACGGGCTATGTGCCCTGCCCACTGCCACTTAAATTTAGTAATTCTGAGAACAATGTCGGTTACCTTGCTTCTCCTACGCGGATCTTCTCGTTTCTGATTCGATCACGCAGAGAAACTTCGAGCGCAGTTTTGACGAAAAATATTATCTTATCCTGACCATTATTAATACATTAAAATCCTTTTCTGCGTCAGTGTTTCCCTTTCTTATAATTTGGGGTTACTCAAAGCGAGAGTGAACATGCATTATTTGAGTTTGCGTGTACCATCCAAGACTGAATCTTTATTTTCCATCAAATGAGTTGCAGTCAAACGCACTCAAATTTTGAATAAACAAAAATATACGAGTGTGCAGTTTGATTGTCTTCAGAAAAGTATGAAAGTAAAAATACTTAGTCTTCAGAA
Organism: Coleophora flavipennella; assembly: GCA_947284805.1. Lineage (NCBI taxonomy): Eukaryota > Metazoa > Arthropoda > Insecta > Lepidoptera > Coleophoridae > Coleophora > Coleophora flavipennella. The sequence goes on from OX369273.1 coordinate 1,518,053, forward strand.
AACGATCAAATATTTTTTGTCATATTGAGGTGAAGAAAATTTATGAAAAGAGTTTTATTATCCTCTGAAAATGATCAAATCTTTTTCATCCTTAATGTTTGTTTTGATTGTTTTGACAACCGATATTGTTGGCCAACCAAAAATAAACAGAATCTCTCTTTCTATCTTCACTAATTTATATATCTCTCTCAATTTCCGTTGCCTCCCCGATCATACTTCCGTAACGCTCTCGTCACGCATCCACCAGCTTACTCCCCAAGTCAAGCGTGCTTAAAGAAGTTTTACTTTAAAACATATTTATTTTATCATTCCTCTATGTTTGTAGAAAGCTGATTTGGCCGTGTGCGATTTAACAATAACTGAAGAGCGCAAGAAAGTGGTTGATTTCTCCGTACCCTTCATGTCACTTGGCATCAGTATACTCACCCTCATTGATGAGAAGGAGACTCCAGCGATATTCTCCTTTCTGAACCCGTTCGACTTCGAAGTGTGGATGTACACGGCGACTGCTTACTGCGTGGTCTCCTTGGTCATGTTCGTTTGTGCAAGGTATTTATAACAATTCTCCGTTAAAAAATTAAAAAATGTGAAAATGTGTGTTTGTTTGTTACCTTTTCACGCTTTAACACCTTACCCAATCTGGATTAAATTTGGCATGCGGGTAGTCACGAAAAAGAACATAGGCTACTTTTTATCCCGTGAAAATAGCATAGTCCGATGCAGTTCCTGAGGGAACTGAAAAAAAGTCTTTTTGTGGTTCATTTCTTTAACATCGCAACGGAACAATGGATTGTTGTGATTTTTTACACAGAGATGGTCGAAGGAGTGGGAAATGACATAGACTATTAATCAGAATAGCCCGATTTGTGATAGGGATCTGGAGAAAACTAATGTCCACGCTCGCGAGCCACTTGCGGCTCGCGCACCATTCACCTTAAAAGACAGTCATAAAAACGATGGCAAAAGCTAGTAACTAATAAATATCAATCCAACGTCCAACAGTCCGATCGTGGTTTCACTGACACGTCGCAACTCGCGTCGTGACCTCTTCCGCCACTCGTAACACGATTTTTGCCACTAGGTAAAGTTCATTTGCTGAATTAACTGCAGCTTTGACGGCTCGCGACAAACGCTCTGTCAAAGAGGCAGCATTAAGTTTAATAGCACCGCCTGCCGCGCGGCGATTGAACTTAGCGCGGCCCCTTTGTCGGAGTGTTTGACTCGCCGCTGCCGGTTCGCGAACGAACTATTATTTATAGTGAGCTAGCTTTTTCCCGCGGCTTCGCCCGCGTGGACATCGTTTTTATGGGTGATTAGTAAATTATGTCGTTTTCCACCTCCTCAACCATCTCTGTGCAAAAAATCACAACAATCAATTGTTCCGTTGGGATGTAAAAGAAATTAACCAATAAAGAGTATTTTTTAGGTCCCTCAGGAACTGCATCGGATTATGCTATTTTCCCGGCATAAAAAGTAGCCTATGTCCTTCCCCGTGACACAGGCTACCTGCATGCCAAATTTTGTCGAGATTGGTTGAGGTGTAGAAGTGTGAAAAGGTAACAAACATATTTTCACATTTATAATACTAGCTTTTGCCCGCGGCTTCGCCCGCGTGGACATCGTTCTTGTGACTGACTTAGAGGGTGCGCGGTGCGCGAGCCGCTTGCGTGGACATAAATTTTCTCCACATCCCACCCCCTCAACCATATCGCTACAAAAATTCACACGATCCATTGTACCGTTGCGATATTAATTAACTAAAAAAGCGTATATTCCCTCCCTATGTTCCCTCGGGAATTGCATCGGGCTATGCTATTTTCACGGGATAAAAAGGAGCTTATGTCCTTTCTTGTGACACAGGCTACCTGCATACCAAATTTCATTAAGATTGGTCAAGGCGTTGAAGCGTGAAAAGGTAACAATCAAACACATTTTCACATTTATAATATTATAGTAAAGATTAGTAAGGATGATGGACCGACCATGGGCTTTGTTGCCTAGTTGATACGTTTCTAGTATTTTACTATCTCCGATTTCGGTTGCATTCATATAGTTTCATTGATGGATCTGTACTTTTTTTTTCTTACTGTCGTTTATACAGAGTTTGGTGTTTTTGTTTTCTAGAATATCGCCTGCAGATTGGGAAAACCCACAACCGTGTGACAAAGACCCTGAGGAGTTGGAGAATATATGGAACTTTAAGAACTGTGCATGGCTTACCATGGGATCAATCATGACGCAGGGGTGTGACATATTGCCTAAGTAAGTATCACATACTCGTATCTATCGTACTCAAATTATTTGTTTCTAACACAACAGAGTTGTATTTTTAAGCTATTGCATAGCTTTTATCGCGGGCTTTGAGCGCGGCGACCGAATCAAGAAATTCCGTAACGAAAAAACACCTAACACCCCACGAGTTCTAAAAAAACTTACAGTGCCATCTATTAGCGATCTGCTGTACTAAAAGGACTTAACACCCCACGCTCGGCCGAGTTCTAAAAAACTTACAGTGCCATCTATTAGCGATTTGCTGTACTAAAAGGACTTAACACCCCACGCTCGGCCGAGTTCTAAAAAACTTACAGTGCCATCTATTAGCAATTTTCTGTACTAAAAGGACTTAACACCCCACGCTCGGCCGAGTTCTAAAAAACTTACAGTGCCATCTATTAGCGATTTGCTGTACTAAAAGGACTTAACACCCCACGCTCGGCCGAGTTCTAAAAAACTTACAGTGCCATCTATTAGCAATTTGCTGTACTAAAAGGACTTAACACCCCACGCTGGGCCGAGTGCTAAAAGTTGCGGTACTAAAAGGACTGAGTCAATTTTACTGGTGTAACTTTCTTAGTGTTAATTTATAACATAAACATCCCGCGCCCCAAGGACTGTATGGTACTGGTAAATACTGCATAAATAAAAAATAAATAAATAAATAATTATAATTGCATAAGCTGATAAAACATGCTATGCAATAGCTTTACCGCGGCAGTCCCCGAGTGCCATACGTTTTTTTAACAATATATTACTTTAATCACCTCTCCCTTCCAACTTCAAAAAAACTTATGCTTAATTATTTACATTTAAGTACAATATGTCAAAATGTATTTACCCTCCTGAATGATTTGAAAGTTTTCGTTGTTCATGTCCTAAGCACTGACCGACTGCAGCAGGTGATGGCAGGAGGAGGAATAATGCATTTGCACCAGACCACAACACAAATATTACATTACTGTAGCGGCCAGCAAAAGAGGCATTGATGGACGAACGTGTAAATACCTAAGTCCATCAATGCCTAGTTGCGGCCAAGGCTTGTATAGTACTTTTCTCAAATAATGCGCGGAAATTAAAACTTCAACAATTACTTTTCAAAATCAATGATGAACAACAACACCAATGATTTTTCACTCGCCAAAGTGTTCATTGGTTTTTTTTTTCATTAATAAACAGCTTTGTATTTGCAAGCCAGTTCGAAATTTTAATGAAACCTTTGATAAGTTACTTCCTTGGTTGCCATGTTTCGGAGTACAGCAATTTCGATTTATCTCGAAGAAGGTTGTCAAAGTAATACACAAATTTCCAAGCATGTTTGAGAAAAACCACTTATTATACTGATCTACTCTTCCGAAAAAACTGTAAACTGTAAAAAGTTTTCACTTCTGTCGGCACTCCCTGAGTGGTTAGGTAAGGTTTTTTTTTAACCAGACTATAGCCATGCTGCGGTATTGACACCTTTATTATTATTATTATTATTATATCAGCTCATATACGTCCCCACCGACTTCATCATAATCGTCATCATATCAGCCGTCCACTGCTGGACAAAGGCCTCCCCCAAGGATTTTTACGACGACCGGTTCTTCGCTGCCCGCATCCAGCCGCTTCCCGCGACCTTCACCTAGTCTTCGATCCACCGTGTGGGAGGCCTGCCTACGCTACGTCTTCCGGAGCGCGGTCGCCACTCGAGAACTTTCGTACCCCAACGGCCATCTGTTCTATGAGTCATGTTACTTTGGTTCTCCTATGGATCTCCTCGTTCCTGATTCGATCACGCAGAGAAACTCCGAGCATAGCACGCTAAATTGCCCTTTGGGTGACTTTGGCCCTTCTTATGAGGCCTATAGTGAGCGACCATGTCTCAGTTTCGTATGTCATCACTGGCAACACCCACTGGTCGAAGACCTTGGTCTTGAGACACTGCGGTATTTGGGACGTGAAAATATTGCGAAGCTTCCCGAACGCTGCCCAGCCGAGTTGGATTAGACGATTGATTTCTTTCTTGAAGTTGGACCTACCTAACTGGACTGCTTGTCCCAGGTACACATATATTTGGCAACAACTTCCAGTGTAGAGTCTCCAATCTTCAGATGAGTGGGTGTGACACGGTCATTTAACATTATTTTCATCTGGTCCATGTTCATTTTAAAACCAACTTGTTGAGAGGCTCAACTGAAATCATCGAGCATTGTGCCTAGGTCGTCCATAGTCTCAGCCATGACCACGACATCGTCAGCGAATCGAAGGTGGGTGATGTACTCGCCGTTGATATTAATGCCGAGTCCACCCCAGTCCAAAAGCAAAACACATCTTCCAGGGCAGCGGTGAACAGTTTCGGAGATATTACGTCTCCCTGTCTCATTCCTCGCTGCAGCTGGATAGGTTCCGAGTTTCGCTCCTAGAGGCGAACCGACATGGTGGCGTTTTTATACACACACTTCAGTATCTCGATGTATCAATAGTCAATTTGGCACCTATCCTAGCCTATCTTATCCTATCCTATCCTATTATATCATACCATATCATTATCATATCCTGTCCTACCCTATCCTATTTTATCCTATCCTACCCTTTCCCATCCCATCCCATCGCATCCAATCCCATCCCATCCCGTTCCATCCCGGTAACAGATAACAGGTAACGGTAAGGTGTTGCGAGTTCAATGGTTTTTCCCATCTCAAATACAGTTTTATAAGTTTTGGTAACAGGTTACAGGTAACGGTAAGGGTGTCGCAGGTCAATGGTTTTTTCCCATCTCAAATACAGTTTTATAAGTTTTTTGCCAGGTGCCCAACGCGCATAAGTAGTTAATCTTTAGGCGCGTGAACTCAATCTCATTGAAATTAAAAGAACTTACTTACTTCGGTTCACCCCACCTACGCCTTGTTTATATTTTAATGTGACAGGGGCTTCGGTACGCGTTGGATATGTGGCATCTGGTGGTTCTTCGTGATCATCGTCTGCCAGACATATATCGCCCAACTGTCAGCCTCCATGACATCGGCCATGGAAAACGAGCCGATAAGGAATGTGGAGGATCTCGCCAACCAGGACAAAATATTGTATGGCTGCGTCGACGGGGCGTCCACCCTGTCTTTTTTCAGAGTAAGTAGCTGATAAATGACTGACAGTGACTGACTCGGTGGCTCAGTGGTTAGTGCTCTTGACTGCTGATCCGAGAGTTATGGGTTCGATCCCCACCCAGGGCAAACATTTGTGTGATGAGCAGATTTGTTTGATCTATGTCTGGGTGTTAAATGTCTATATATGTATATATTTAAACGTATATTAGTATTTATATCAGTCTCTGGGTCCCATAACACAGGGAATCCTACTTTGGGGCCAGATGACCATGTGTGATTTGTCCCAAAATATTTATTTAATATTATTATTATTTATTAAACGTGACACGGTGACAGTAATTTTAGATTAAGAATAGGCACACACTTAGTAATAATTATGAAATTAATTTTTATAAAACGACAGCTCAACATTTGGTAGGGATATTTTAGTATTTTAACGTAATAACGTCTTATAATTCGATGAACGCCGGCTGCACTCACGAAAAAGCATAACTCATTGTCACGTCCTCATTTGTCACGTCCCGCCTGAGCCTAGCGTGCAAGAGAGAGTGCGGAACAAGCGATACAGAGGCACAATCGGCCTAAGCGTTCGGCTTGTGACACGTTATCACGTAAATTTAACGTCCGTAAACCGACTTTAGAGACAACCAGTTTTTTTTTTATTATTAATTTTAAAAGCTATTTTTCTTTCATTATTATTAAAATTATTATTATTTATAAGTTTTTTTTATTATTTAAAATAATTTTTATTAAAAGTTTATTATATATTTAACTTCATTTGTATGTATGCCTAGGAATTTTGCAATCAATATTTCACCCACTTTCACTGAAGTCATTGGGCTGAAATTTGACACACACGTTTGTGTTACGTTACAATGCACGGTTATTAAATAGAAAAGCTTTAAAAAAGTTTTTTTTTAAAAAGGATAAGATTTCATTTAACTTTACTTGTACTCGTTTGTATGTCCTGAATCTTAGCAATCAATATTTCACTCTTTTCCACTAAAGCTTTTGGGCTGAAATTTGACGCACACGTTTGTTACTCGTGACAATGCAAAATCCTTACGTTATAGCTTTTACCTAAAAATTTTATTTTTTCGAAAATTATTTTTATCTACTTAACTTTTTTTAAACCTATAAAAATTACTTAGATCATGTGTAGAGTAGAAACTTTCAAGATGGACAAGTGCTATATCCCGCCAGTACCCTCTTAATTCTAAAAAGTTAACTAACTTTTGCCCGCGGCTTCTCCCACGTAGACAATTATTATTAATGACTGTGGCTCGCGAGCGTGGAAATAGACTTTTTCCAGATCCCTCGAGGACTATATCGGGCTTAGATAATTATTGTATATGCTTTGCATGCGTGGGCATCGTTTTTATCACGCTTTTATTAGCTTCACCTGTATGTATGTATGTATGTTTGTAACCGACTCCTTTGCACTCGATTTTGACCCACTTTAAACGTATTTAAATCAAACTTTGTACATTTATCAAGAATCAGTGACAATACTATAATTTCATAAGTTTATCTCATTATAGTGATAAGGATCGCCAGGATTGAACGCACATCAAACTAAAAAATAAAAAATAAATGTAGTTAAAAAAATCTAAAAAACACGCTTTTAAAGCATATCAAACTAAAAAGTGAAAAATAGTTCATAATATAAGCTGAAAACAATAATCCACGAAAAATACTAGTATTATTGTGAATAAAAATCGTGGGGCGCTTTGTGCCATATTTTTCGTTTAACGAGCAACCCACGCTTTTTTCACAATAATACTAGTATTTTTTGTTCATTATTGTTTTCAGCTTACATTAAGAATTATTTTTCACGTTTTAGTTTGATGTGCTTTATAAGCGTGTTCTTTTTAAACTGTATTTATTTTGACTGTCTTGACGGTGAAGTGGCTCGCGGACCTAGATAGAAGTTTATTCCAGACCCCTCGGAACTATATCGGGCTATTCTAATTAGCAGACTATGTCATTTCCTACCCCCTCAACTATTTCTATGCAAAAAACCAGCCAAGTGCGAGTCGGACTCGCACACGAAGGGTTCTGTACCATTATCTGTAAAAATCGCGTTATTTGTATGGGAGCCCCCCTTAAATATTAAGTTTATTTTAATTTAATTATTTATTTTTTAAGTAAATAATACAATTCAATATTCTGTGAATATTTCAAGCATCTACCTGCTGCCGTTATCAATATCGAGCAAAAATGAGCAAAAAATATCACGTTTATTGAATGGAAGCCTGCCTTAAATATTTGTTTTATTTTAATTTAACTATTTATATTTAATGTGAATATATACCTAAATATTCTGTGAATGTGAAAGGCCCCTTAAATTTGTATTTTATTCTATTTTTTAGAATTTGTTGTTATAGCGGCAACAGAAATACATCATCTGTGAAAATTTCAACTGTCTAGCTGTCACGGTTCATGAAATACAGCCTGGTGACAGACGGACAGACAGACAGACGGACGGACAGCGAAGTCTCAGTAATAGGGTCCCGTTTTTACTCTTTGGGTACGGAACCCTAAAAATCACGTCAATCCGTTGCTCCAAATGAGTTTACACGAGATCCTTCAGGAACTGCATCGGGCTATGCTTATTAGAAGTCTATGTCATTTTCTTACCCCCTCAAACATCTCTGTGCAAAAAAATACAACCATCCATAGCTCCGATGCGATGTTAAGGGTATCCAGGAGACTTTCCATACAAACTTAGTTCACCTGTAATACAAACACTACATGCCGGATTGAATCTAAACTTTACAAATATATTGAGTAGACACATATCAATGTTTGTAATTAGTTTTCGATGTTCTACTCGTAATATAAAAAGTAAAAAAATTAGGACAGTTTCAAACTTTCAGTACAGAACTAATTAAGACTTCGTTTAGTTATGTTATTTTTTTTATTTTATTTTTTTATTATAGATTTGAGTGCAATTGGCTGCACCTCACCTGATGGTAAGTTCCGATGCAGCCGAGAATGGAATACGCAAGCTGAAATAGTGACTATTCACTCTCGACTTGAAGATTCCTAAATTATACGAATCGGGGAATACAGACGGCGCAGGGAATTCCACTCCTTGGCCGTTCGCATAATGAACGAAGAAGCAAAATGCTTCGTGCGTAAAGGTGGAACATTAACAACAAACGGGTGAAATCGCCCTCCACGCCTGGGCGTCGATGATGAAATGGAGAGGGGGGAATAAAGTGTGAGGCTCCAGGGCACACTCTCAGAAATAAATCCTGTAGAACACCGATAGACAGGCGACTATGCGGCGGTGCTAGAGGCTTTGGAGCCTGTTTGATACAAGTTCCTCGTCGCCAATGAGTCTCCTGGCGCGTCGGTCGATACTACGATAAAACTAATTACAAACATCGATATGTGTCTACTCAATATATTTGCAAAGTTTGGATTCAATCCGGCATGTAGTTTGTATTAAAGCGGAACTACGTTTGTATGGAAACTCGACCCTTGAAGAAATCAACCAATAAAAGAGGATTGTGCTCAGTTCCTTCAAACATTATACAGGATGATGCTATTGTCACGGTATAAAAAGTAGTCTATTTCCTTTCCCATGGTACAGGCTAACTCTATGCCAAATATCGTCAAGATTGGTTTAGGTTGGAAAGTAAAAGGTTACAAACAAATAAATAAACAAACACATTATCACATCCTACTAATATTATAAATGTGAGAGTTTGTATGTATGGATATATGGATGTTTGTTACTCTTTCACGCTTCAACCATTCGACGGATTGGGATGAAACTTGGCAAACATATAGGTTAGGTCCTTTTTACTCCGGGAAAATGTCTCATACCGCGGGCGGACGGCTAGTTAATTATATTAGTGATATAATATAATATAATACAATATAATATAATATAATATATTATAATATAATATAATATAATATAATATAATATAATATAATATAATATAATATAATATAATATAATATAATATAATATAATATAATATAATATAATATAATATAATATAATAATATAATATAATATAGTATTAGTATGAATTTTGTTTTAAGTGGTTTTTGTACAAAAGCATCGACAATTTATTTTAAATTGAAATTTCTGTTTTCATAAAATAATGTTACAGATTGTTTAAAATTAGTAGAAATTAATTTTCATATTTCATGCGATTGAACAAAAACCATTAAAAACATATTATTTTTATTTGGAAAAAGGGTTAGCAGTTTCTGCCTTACACAATACCATGTCCTTAGTATTTTTTATCGATAAAAAAACCATGAATTGTATAAAAATCTTAAGGCGATGCATTGAAAACTTGGTCGCAGGTATCTAGATTTCTCTCAGCATTAACAAAACATATGGGATTGATATTTTGTAACCTGATGCCTCATTTCAATGACTTCGTTTTGTCAGTTGCACAAACACGATTCGTAAACTTTTATAACAGAACAAATATATGAAGGAAACCACTTTTAAAACAGATATTTTGCATTCTACAGGCAAAGCCACACTAATTTAAACTTCTTAATTTTCTTAGTTGATTAGTCTAAGCACACACTTCATTATGCCAGATGGATATTTTATAATTGAATAGCTGTTGCCCGCGGCTTCGCTCGCGTGGACATCGTTTTATGACACTCTTGGAGGGTGCGCAGTGCGCGAGCCGAAAGCGGCTCGCGAGCGTGGACATGCATTTTCTCCAGATCTCTCGGGAAGTATGTCAGGATATGCTTATTAGTAAATCATTTCATTTCCCACCACCCCCTCAACCATATCTGTTCAAAAAATCACACAATCCATTGTTCCGTTGCGATGTAAAAGAAATTAACCAAAAAAAGAGTATATTTTCAGTTCCCTCAGGAACTGCATCGGATTATGATAATTTCACGGGATAAAAAGTAGCCTATGTCCTCCCTCGTGACACAAGCTACCTGCATGTCAAATTTCATTAAGATTTGTCAAGTGGTCTTGAAGCGTGAAAAGGTAAACAAACAAACAAACACATTTTCACATTTATAATATTAGTTAGGATTGAAACGAAAAACTTTTAATTGAAACGAAAAAATATTGAAAAAGTGCAAAAGTGTGGTTATTTTCTTACTATTTATACGTAAAGAAATAAACGGAGACAAATGTTCCAATCAATGCCTCACCTTAAAATATCCCTACAGTACATTACCTTTCGCTACAAAATTGACTTTTTCTGGCTTTTTACTTTAAGAAAAGTTATAGTGCTTTATACCAGTTACTAGCTGACTATTATTAACCTCGTTTAAAACATGTGCTTTTGACGTGACAACGTCTAATAAATCCATGGACCCCGGCTGCATGCACGAAAAAGGATGACTCATTGTCCCGTTACGCTCATTGTCCCGTTACGCTCATTGTCCCGTTACGACCATTGTAATGTTACGCTCATTGACTCGTCATAAAAGTATGCAATCATTTCATCAATGTTTTGTTTTGACGATGTCACGTTAAACTATCGTCCGTAAACCGAATTTACAGACAACCAATTTTTTTTTTCAGAACTCCGATGATGACTTATACCATACAATATACGAGAACATGATGTCACATCCAGCAGTGCTGGCTGTAAGCAACTTGGACGGCACGAAAAGAGTTTTAAATTCAAAACACAAATATGCGTTCTTCATGGAGTCTACCTCCATCGCATACATAATAAAAAGAAACTGCACGCTGAAGAAAGTTGGTGGGGAGCTCGATTCCAAAGACTATGGCATAGCCATGCCTAGTAGTAAGTGTTCAATAAATTTTATTTATTGCGAGATCATTCAATAGGTCTATGTGTTGTGAGACATCCAAAATTATATATAGGGTCATTGTATATGACCTAAAAATGTAGAGTGTAGACACCAATTATTACCAGTGGAGTAGATATGGTTTTCCACAATTCGACCTAAACTAAAACGACAACACTACACTATACTATACTATGCTATACTATATTATACTGTATAATACTATACTATACTATTTTAAATGCACGGGTTATTTTTTTTTTCCTGAATTTTATCGATGTTTTAGTAGTTGTTTGGCGGGCACAAATCCAACAAATTAAAGATCATGAAAATCACTTCAATTTATTTACTTAAAGCCTTTTAAAAGCACTATACAAGTATATTATAAATTATGTTTTTTTTTTCAGATTCTCCTTTCAGATCGCACATCAACCAAGCGATACTGAAACTGAAGGAAGAATTCAAACTAGATACAATCATAAAAAAATGGTGGGAGATAGAAGATGGAGCCATAGACTGTGTATGTTTTACAATACTAATATATAGCGAGCGTTAAAATCCGGCACCCCTCTTTTCTTAGCAATACTGCAAATTTTAATGTGATTAATGTTTTTTTTAATCAGGTATTGGTTTTTTTAAATTTTTGCTTTTAATTATTTTTTTCAATTAATGTTCAATGAAAGTTTTGTTTATCATTATGTCTATACATTTAAATAAAATAAGTAAATAATGATTAAATTTCTAAAAGTGAGGCCTCCTAAACTGCACTGTCGGATTTAAACGCCCGCGTGTGTAGATACCATATACTGGTATATTCACTTATATGGAAAAGTAAACTAAATAAATTACCAGCGAAATAATAACAAGGATCAATTTAATTAATAACTGATCTTTTTACCAGCAATATCATTAAATATCTCGCAAAATCTGATAGCCAAAAAATTAGAAATTGATTTAATTACTCGAAATTTTCCTACTGAAAAAATAATACAAGTAATTTATAGAATGACTAGCTTTCGTTTTTACAGCTGACATTGTTTTTATTATTATGACTCGTTGAGGGTGAGTGGTGCGCGTAGCGCGAGCGGCTCGCGAGCGTAAACATTAGCTTTTTCAAGATCCCTCGGGAACTATATCGAGCTATTCTGATTAGCATTCTATGTCACTTCCCATCCCCTCAAATCTATGCAAATAAGAAGTCACGTCAATCTGTTACTCCGATGCGACGCCGACGTGGACGAGTGTGGAAATTATTTTTTTCCCGGATCCCTCGGTAACTATGTTATTTAGGGAACTATATCGGGATGTGCTGCGCCGGTGGCGTAACGGATAGGGCCGCCACCTTCTGTCCGGGAAGTTGTGGTTCTAATCCTGCCGCGTATCAATGTGATTTCAAATTTATATTTCATATGTACGTTTATCTGACGCTCTTACGGTGAAGGAAAACATCGTGAGGAAACCTGCAAAAGCCTACGGAGAAACTCGCAGGTTGTGTGTGAAGTCGAGCAACCCGCACTGGGCCCGCGTGGTCGACTGAGGCCATATCACCCTAATTCAGGGTTGGCTCGAGCCCCTCGGTGGGGACGTATATGAGCTGATATGATGATGGGGATGTGCTCATTAGTAGTCTATATCATTTCTCACTCCCTTAATCATCTCTACACAAAAAATCACAACAATCCGTTGCTTCGTTACGATGTTAAAGAAATCCACAGAAAAAGAGTTTATTTTCAGTTCCCACAGGAACTGTATCGGACTATGCTTCTTCACGGGATAAAAAGTACCCTACGTCTTACACAGGCTACGTGCACGCCAAATTTCGCCAATATTGGTTGAGCTGTTAAAGCGTGAAGAGATGAGAGACAAACAAACAAACACATTTTCACATTTATAAATTGTCTTTATTTGATGAACACAAAACCTTCGTTTACCCATTGACGTACCTTACAGCCTACGCTTGACAAGGACGACACCGAAGGAGACCTGGAGATGGAGAACCTCATTGGTTTGTTCGTGGCACTGGTCTTGGGGCTCTTCTTTGGCGTCATCATTACTGCCTTTGAGTTTTTCGATGAGGTTCGCAATATCGTCGTGCGAGAAAAGGTAACAGTTATCTCCTATTATTCCTTTTACCACAGATGAAATACTAGTTACTTGCTTTTACGAGCGACGCTACTATATGGCGAACAAGAGAAAATGAACGTTATTCGAGGTCAATAGAGATTAATATTGACACAGAGCATCACTGGCAAAAATATTTCTAATGCTCCTGTAAGGGTTAAGGCGGAACGATGAGGTTATGGCGCGAATTTTGAATTTGTGAAGGTTTTTCGTTAATTATGTATGACTCTGTATTTAGTTTTTTTACAAGTTTTAACTATTATGCGTACATATTACATTACTTACTACCAATGTTATTGACTTTATCAAATGTGAATTCCTTATTTTGGATCTAATGCTCAATTATTACCACACATCATATTTTTCAGGTTAATCTAGATCCTACTAATATTATAAATGTGAAAGTTTGTACGTATGGATGTTTGTTACTCTTTCCCGCTTCAACCACTGGACGGATCGGTATGAAACTTGGCACACATATAGGTTAGGTCCTTTAATAGGACATAAGTTACTTTTTACCCCGGAAAAACGACTTATTGCCACGGGAAAATTGAAAACAACGCGGGCGTAGCCACGGGCGGACGGCTAGTAATATCATAAATCAGAAGTTTATATCAGGTAAGTTATTTTCAAATTGGTAGAAACTAATGAATAAGTGCGGAAAACTTGTCAAAAAACTTTTAAAAAATTAAAATTCGCGCCACGCCCTTAAGTTTTTATGCATCGTTCTGATATTATATCACGCAAGCGGCTTGCGAGCATGAAAAAAAGTAGCCTTCATGTTAATCCAGGTCCTCATCTGTCTACCTGCCAAGTTTTGGCCAGATAAGTTCAGTAGTTTTTGCGTGAAAGAGTAACAAACATCCATACATACAAACTTACACATTTATTATATTAATAGGATTAACTAATTTTTCTCTTGCCTTAAGAAAGCCTAATCAGAAAATAATATTGTTATTTACTAGAAAATACAGTCCTTGCATTTGTTTAATGTGTCTCGGTAGTCTTTACAAACAATAAGATACATAGTTCTGAATTTAAGACATTATTATACACTAGGTTTTGCCCGCGGATTGGCTCGCGTGCGCATCGTGTTAATGACTGTCTTTGAGGGTGCGTGGTAAGGACCCGACGCGCCCCCAATCGCGTCTGAGCCAGCACAAAAAAAAAACTTGGGGGGTGGGGTCACAGGGTTCGAATTATATAAAATATAATAATGTTTTACCATCAAAAAATAATTATTAATAATATGGCATGAAATGAAATTGGAAAAATTGGGTATTAAGGAGAACGAAGACAATCAGAGTAAAAGCCAAAAATATAGAAAACAATAATAATGACAAATTAAAAAGGAGAAAATACAAAACAAATAAAAAAATAATGACTTTGTCACAGTGGTGAGCGAGCCGAGCGTAGATGTGAGGTAACTCCAGATCCCTCGGAAACTATATCAGGCTATTCCGATTGATTATCTATGTCACTTCCCACCGCCTCAACTATTTCTATGCAGCAAAAATAAAAGTTACAAAAACTAAAAACCGACTTCAAAAAGAATTTCACTCAAAAGTATAAAATAATGTTTTTATACAATATGAATACACTAGCAAGCCATTGAAACTAAAACATTCGATAGTAGCTGCGTGATGGTACCGACCTCAAAAAAATTGTAGGCCTTTGATTTCATTATGGTTGGGTAATTTGGTGTATTTATAAAAAAAAATATTATTTTATACTGTTGAGTGAATTCTTTTTTTGAAGTCAGTTTTTTTTTATTAAAGTCGTTAAAAAAATACGTCAGTTCGTTGCTTCGCTGCGACGTCGCCGCGCCGACGTGCTCGAGCTTGAAAATGAGTTTGTGCCAGATCCCTCGGGCCATGCTAATTACTTAGTAGTTTTTGTCATCTCCCTCCCCCCCTCCCTTTCAACCATCTCTGTGCAAAAAATATCTGTTGCTCCATTGTGATTTTAAAGAAATCAACCAAAAAAAGTATTATTTGTTTTTAAATGTAGTGTTTGTTTGCTTGTTACCTCTTCACACGTCAACACCTCAATCAATCTTGGCAAATTTTGGCATGCAGATAGCCTGAGTCATGGAGAAAGAAAAACGCTATCTTTTATCCCATGAAAATAGCATAGTAGATTTAGTTCCTGAGGGAACTACAAAAAATATTTCTTTTTGGTTTATTTCAAAATTGCAAAGGAGCAACGAATTGTTGTGATTTTTTGCAGAGAGATGGTTTGAGGAGGTGGGAATGACATATAAAACTAATTAGCATAGCCCGAGGGATCTGGGAAAACTAATTTCCACACTCGCGCACGCCGGCGTCCCAAGGGAGCAACGAATTGACGTGATTTTTTTATAGAAATAGTTGAGGGTTTGGGAAGTGACTTAAACTGCTAATCAGGTAGCCTGATAACTATATCAGGGATCTGGGGTAAATCAGCTTGCGGCTCGCGCACCACTCACCCTCAATTACAGTCATAAAAACGATGTCCACGCGGGCGAAGCATACGGGCAAAAGTTACTTTGAAAATGCCTTTATAACCGAGCGAAGAGATATTAAGAAAATAGAAGCATATTAGTTCATCATCATATCAGCCGAAGGACGTCCACAGCTGCACATAGGCCTTCCCCCAAGGAGACGTAGTACCTACGTTTTATTAGATTATATTGAAACTCTATCATTTGCCTTCGCTCTGCAGGTAAGCCACAAAGAAGCCTTTACAAAGGAACTGCGGGCTTCCCTGAACTTCACCCAGCTCCAGAAGCCAGTATTGAGGAATGCGAGCCGCGCTGCCTCCCTCATGCCTTCTGAGACGAGCCTCATCCAGGACCAGAAAGAGAAGCAGGAGAAACGCGCGGTGCTGATAGAAAACTTTATGGAACTTGAGAAACTGCCGTGACTATATTTAATTTAGTGTTTATGTGTAAAATATGCCATTTTATTAAATAAACTGAGTGGAATGGAGTTTATGATTGTGTTAGTGAACAGGCTGAACCATAGGAATTTGATAGTCAAATTATTTCATTCGGAAACGAAAATGAAGTTTAGTCATTTTTTTCAATTCGTGTGTAAGTATGAAAGTTCATTTGTTGAAGGAGGCAGTTTTTATAGTTATGGATGATACGAGGGTGGTAAAAAGGTAAATAACAAACGAGTGACGTTTGTAAGCCCGAGCATCGTCACGAGCTTGTCACTTAACTTTTACACCGATGTATCATACGACGTTTTTCATTAAAGTTGTGAGAAAAAAGGTAAAATCATAAATTGCATTGAAAATCACTTTTTACAAACAAACAAGTGCCACTGACACTGTAAGTGGCGCGAATTTGGTTGCCCCAGCGACAACCATAAATTACTTGCGTACCACTTGTGCGCGTTGCGTGTGAGAAGGATGACTATAGCAACACTATATCGTTCTCTCTCTCGCTCGAAAATACATCTTACTACACTTGTTCAATTTTAACATCGAATTTAATTTAGTTGGGTGCTAAGTGAAATTAACAACCAAAAGGCAAAGATGACCTATTATTACTAACGTACAAGAGGCATTTATGCGAAATTGAACTTGAAATTAAGCAAGTTAGTGAAGTTAGACCTATTGTAAAGACTGAAAATATTGACATCCAGAGATTAGAATGTGTTCTAGATTTTTTTTTGAAAGTGGCATGTGTGCCGTAAAATCAATTTTGCGCACACTTGACTGGCATATAAATGACCACTTTTCGAGCAACTGTAGTGAAAAAAAATATTTAAGTCTTGTGTAAGTATCAATGTAAATATATTGATACTTACACAATATATTAAATAGTCAAAATGGTAACGGTGTAATGGCAAAGTATATATATTAGTGTTATGGTAAGGAAAGAGACTTTCTATCACACACACTAGTATGAATGTTAGGAATTAAGTTTCTTAACCACTATACGTAACTAATTAATAATCTGTGACTATACGAAACTAATTAATAATCTGTGACTATACGAACCACAGAATAGAGAAATTCTATAGAACGCTGATGATGATTTTTCAGTACTAGCACCGGCAAAATTTTTTTCTTATCTGTGATACGAACAGTATATGAAAGATAGGATTTTTTTTCCTCGCCGTCACACCAGTGTGACAGAGCAATGTGAAGGTGAGTGGGGCGCGCGAATATCAAAAAACCGGCCAAGTGCGAGTCAAACTCGCGCACTAAGGGTTCCGTAGCAAAAACTGATTTTTATATACAGCGCCATCTATAGATATAGTTAACTAATTGCCTTTGTCGTATTACTACGTAAATTAACTGTGTAGAAGATACTACTAGATTCCAATAGGTGTCGCTGGTTTCTAAACAATCGGACTTCGAAAATTTCGTTTTTCCTGTAAGAACGGAAAAACTTAGCTTTTCTCATAGATTTTCCTGTAATCTATGATGCATTTAATATTATACACTGTGATTTTAAAAAAAATTAGGCCCAGTAATTTTGGAGATAAGTGATAAGTTCAATTTTCGCGTATTTTCTTGAATAACTTCAAAACTGTTTATCTTAAGATTATTACAAAAATATATTTGAGATTCTCACAATAAGCCCTTTCATTTGATATGTCACACGATATAGTATGCAATTATTATTATTTTTCTAATTAACCTCTCAAAAGTGGTCCCATGTTTTAAACCTAATTTATTTACATTACATGTCCGTCTTTGGGTCACCGACTTACATATTTTTACCAAATTTCAACTCAATCGCTCCAGTAGTTTCTGAACATATCGGTTGTGACAACGGACAGACAGACAAACACACGAGTGATCCTATAAGGATCTATTTTTTTCCTTTTGATATATGGAACCCTAAAAATAAATATCCTCTTATTAATTTTATGCCATAGCTTCAAAGTTAAACCACGAAACAATATTCAACGTTATTTATTTGGTTTTTAAGTAAAATATTGATTATTCATTCTGTTTTATTTTATGCAATGTTAAATCCCGAACTTGACCTAAGATTACGAGACCTACTTACTGATTACTTTGGTGAATCATAAGTCCATCATTGAAGGATGAATTAATGAAATAGATTCAACCAATGCTTGCTAGACGAGATGGCTATTTAGAGCGCTATTATAACAGATTTTCGTTATTTTTGACGTCAATTACTCCTAAACCATAGAAAACCCAATTTAAAAAAAAAATACCTTATTGTTGATGATGTTCCTTAAATTCAAAAGCTATTAGAAACACGATTGAGCAGTTTTGGCTCGATAGAAAAAAATCCCAAAGATAGGTCTACACCGTTACATTCAACTCTACTTATGACTAATATTTTGAAGTATAAAATTTAAAAAATATACAACAATATTTGTTATGATAATACAAAGTGACTTATGTTATTATTTTTTATACTTTAATTGTAGTTTTTGATTGAAACGAAAAACCATTGAAAAAGTGAAAAAGTGTGGTTATTTTCTTTACCCTTTACACGTAAAGAAAAAGACAGAGACAACTGTTCCAATCAATACCTCGCCTTAATCTATATAATAATATACGAGTATACTATATATTAAAGCTTCGTGTCACAGTGTTTGTGTTCTTACTCCTCCGAAACAGCTCCACCGATTTCCATGAAATTTTTTATATGCGTATTTGGTAGCTATGAGAATAGGTCATAAAGTACATTTTATTATGTCAAAACTACGTTTGTCGATATATCAAATTTAATTAAAATCTACGACAAAGGAAGTACAATGATATGTTTTAACCGCCTCCGCAGCTCAGAGGCAAAGTTCACTGGCTTTACACAGGAGGTCGCGGGTTCGATTCCCGTCGGGGTCAATTGTAAGACTCGGTTTGGTTGGTAGTAAGGCATTTTGTAAGCCCGCCTGGCTAGCTACCACCATTTTATCTATTAAGTCTTGCCGCCAAATATCAATGTTGATATCATTGGTGTGTTCCGGCATGAAGATAAGATAGCCAGTTCCCCATTGCGTTGGGGAATCTTGGTAAGCCCGCTTCCATCTTCGGCAACATCGTCACTTACCACCAGGTGAGATGTTGTCAAAGGTTTACCAACGTTGAAAAAAAATAAAAAAAAACATACACAGAGAAACACATTCCTGTTCGTTACATGAATGTTTGCCCTGAGGGGGATCGAATCCACAACCCTCGGGCCAGCAGGCAGGAACGATGCCACTGAACCAACGGGTCATTTACCTATACGTGGTCTCTTAGTTCAAAGTCCAGTGACGTAAAAGTTACATAGGGCAAAACAAACCTACATAAGTATGCAACTCTTAGTAAATATGTAGGTAAAAGTAGTTTTAAGCTATTGCATAGCTTTTATCGCGGGCTTTGAGCGCGGCGACCGAATCAAGAAATTCCGTAACGAAAATAAAACCTAACACCCTACGCTCGGCCGAGTTCTAAAAAAACTTACAGTGCCATCAATGAGCGATTTGCGGTACTAAAATAACTTAGTCAATTTTACTGGTGTAACTTTCTTATTGTTAATTTATTACATAAACATCCCGCGCCCCAAGGACTGTATGGTACTGGTAAATACTGCATAAATAAAAAATAAATAAATAATTATAATTGCTTATGTTGATAAAAAATGCTATGCAATAACTTTACCGTGGCAGTCCCCGAGTGCCACACGTTTTCTTTTTTATCAAAAAAAATAGTAGTGCGTTGCAACTCACCTGATGGGAAGTGACTATGCAGTCGAAGATGATTTACGCAAACTCAAATAATGCTATTCACTCTCGACCTGAAGATCCCCAAACTGTATCAGAAAACATTGACGCGAGTTAAGAGTACTACTCCTCCGATTTCTGCATGATAAATAATAAACTTAAGGGAGCCTAACGCTTCGTGCGGATAGATGGAACCCCTTCCCGGGTCTTTTTGACTGGTGATTGAATAGAGCTGGAGAATGAGGTAGTGAAGTTCTTGTGCAGTGTGTTCAAAATTAATTCGATAGAATATATTAGTAATAGGCTACTTTGCGGCGATGTTAAAGGTTTTAGAGCTTGTTTTGCCTAGCTCCTCGTCGCCAATAAGTCTCCGGACACGTCGGTCAATGGCGTCTAGGGTATCAGTCAAAATTAACTCTAGCCGTCAAAAAGTTTTAACACCAAACTTGAACACAAATAATCATAATTGTTTTCATCATTACAGCTCATATACGTTCCCACCGAGGGGCTCGAGCTAACCCTGACTCAGGGCGATTAGGCCTTAGTCGACCACGCGGGCCCAGTGCGGGTTGGTCGACTTCACACACAACCTTCGAGTTTCTTCGCAGGCGTGTGCAGGTTTCCTCACGATGTTTTCCTTCACCGTTAAAGCAATCGGTAAGTATGTACGTAAGTTTTTTTTGAAAACTCATTGGTACATTGGCCGTCCAGATTTGATGTTTTATTGGTAGAAAATATTTACACGTCATTTCACAGAATGAATCAAAATATGAAGTAAATAAAGTAAATATGAGTAAAAAATATATTACGAAAAGAAATAAAAACTAAAAATAATTACACGTTGTGTAAATGTAAGAAGTCATGTAAACTGTAGAAGGTGTGCTCGATAAGCCAGCGTCTGAGTTTCGTTTAAACTTCGGTGATTACTACCGGGAGTTTGTTATAAATTAACGGTCCCAGCACATGCGTCAGCTTACTTGACTTGGGGAGTCTGAACCGCATAGGCAGGAGTCTGTTCATTTTGCGGTGGTTGCGATTGTGCATATGTTTTGGCGTCACGACTTTTTTTGTTCCCCTTTTCGGAGGGTGAGAGGATTAAAAAATGCATGACGCATACCAGACAACCGATCTACGGTCTGGTTATGTGGGACTCACCTAGTGCATACCCACTAAAAACCTCTCTGGATTACAAGTTTGCTATGACTTATGAACCCTTAATCTGAGCGACTCCCCCCCTAGGGAGGGGGCAAGTGCAAAACAAGCGCTCAGTGACTGTGCGAGGAGCTCCTGATGGGAGCTATCGCCTTTGGTTTACATTTTTAATGTGCTAGTGAGGGGTACTGTGTCACGTTCTTTTCAAGATGGTTTAAACACATAACCAGCTGAAGGATTAGTAAGGACGATAGTGTGAGGATGCCCAGTCTTTTAAATAACGGCTTCGCGGATGTACGACACAATCGCTTGTACAGCTTTCGTCTGCATGCGAAAGGCGCGTTCCCATTCGGCAGTACACCCCCATAGCTTTAGGTATCCCGTATTGCAATAGCAACGGTGCGGTCGCAAAATAGCTGGACCGCACCACCTCTCTTGGCAGAGCGAAGCTGACTCCGCCAAGTTTCCCACACCGATTAGTTATGTGAGATTCCAAGAAAAGTGGTGCTGATCACCTGCTCAACACGTACTCCATTCACGCTCAGCGAAAGATGCCTCTGAAGCTTTCCTCCTAGGTGAAAGTGTAGAAAATGCGTCTTATTTAAATCATGGGCTAATCCATTGCACCGAAACCACTGCAAGAGCTGGGTCATGGTGTCGTTAAGATGTCGGCTAATAGGTCAGCAAAACAACCGCCGATTCCATAGTGGTGCATCTTGGCGACGAGTACAGTGTGATCCGCTACGTCAAACGCTTTAGACAGGTCGCAGCACAACACGGCCACCTGCAGGCGCCGCTCACGCACCTCCAGCACGCGCCGGACCACCCGCCGCGCCAGCGCGCTTGTGGAGCGGCTCGCCCGGTATGCGAACTGCCGCTCCAACAGAACGCCCGTCGCGTCAAGATGTTCAGTTAGACGAGACCATAACCCATTCTCCAGAACTTTTGCTATCGCTGGTATTGTACACACTGGTCTAAGGCAATGTAAGTTTTCCCTATTTCCTTTTCCCTTATGCAGTGGATATCTTATTGACCTTCAGGGGTAATGAAGAAGTTCCCTCTCTAAGACATTGATTGTACAGTGCGGCCAATGCCGGCGATAACGTTGTTGTAACTGAGTTAAGAATCTCCATCGATACATCATAGATGGCTTTTGTAGGCTTTTGTGGTATAAGAGTGATGATGATGCGGGAAACTTTTTGCGCGCTTAATTGCGTCAGGCGCACGGGCGGCGCGCAGTGCAGCACAGGCCAACATATCTATACTCAGTCGAATGGCATGTAATAATAATCTCATGTCATCTGTTACATTAGAGCCATCATCATGTTAGCCAAAGACGTCCACTGCTGAACAAAGGTTCATCCCCCTTCAGGAGCGGCTACAGTGTATGCAATGAGAGTAACGAATTGTACAGCCACGCTGTGCATACTTTCTCGCGTAACCTTAAACACCTGGTATGGTAGGGTTACACAAATCCTTACTTAATATTATAAATGTGAAAATGTGTTTGTTTGTTTTTTGTTACCTTTTCACGCTTCAACACCTTAACCAATCTTGATGAAATTTGGCATGCAGGTAGCTTGTTTCACTGGGAAGGACATAGGCATGAAAATAGCATAGTCCGATGCAGTTCCTGAGGGAATCAAAAATATACTCTTTTTTGGTTAGTTTCTATAACATTGCAACGGAACAATGGATTGCTGTGATTTATTGCACAGAGATGGCTGAGTGGGGTGGGAAATGACATAATTTACTAATTAGCATATCCTGACATGGTTCCCGAGGGATCTGGGGAAAACTCATTTCCGCGCTCGCGCACGTCAGCGTCGCAACGGAGCTACGGACTGAAGTGGTTTTTTGTATAGAATTGGTTGAGGGGGTGGGAAATGACATAGACTTCTTATCAGAATAGCCCGATATCGTTCCTGAGGGTTTTGAGGAAAACTCATGAAAACGCTTGCGGCTCGCGCTACACTCACCCCAAAAGACAGCCATAAAAACTATGTCCACGCGGGCGAAGCCGCAGGCAAACGCTAGTCTTAAATAAATATTAAACATTACACTTACATAGAACAAATAATAGAGCCACCTCTATCTATTTTCTACTAGACTTGATGCTTTGCAAATCATCTAGGTTTTGTATACGTTGGTACCTTATTCAGATTTGTTCGTAGAATAACAGAATGTCCTGTATTATAGACTGTATAAGGATATGGCACGTATAAAGTCTCATCAAAATCGTTCGTGCCATTTTTATCAAAAAATTATACGTGTTTTTGTTTCTATGGTGGCAACCCTAAAGACATAAAGGGCGTATTCACAAAATCTTTTGCCATACAAAATAAAAATTACTACTTCTCGTAAATGGATCGACCGATTCTAATGAAACTTTATACACATAAGCAAGTCACGAAATTATAGATTGTGGGTAGTACTCGTATACATTTTCGAAATTCTTTATTTTTAAAAAGATAAGCTAATTTAAACACAACACAAGAGAGAGGCATTTTTTATCATTAGGGTTCTATTGACTATTGTCAACAAGGAATAGGTATTGCATGTGTGTGAAAACCACCCGAAAAAAAACTGGCCAAGTGCGAGTCGGACTAGCACTCCGAGCGTTCCGTACTACCACACGTCCCACACAACTACATAGTATAATGACAATGACACATATTCAAATTACATCAACGCGAGCGACCAAATTTTGCTTTTTTTTGTCATTCAGTTCGGACTCCTTAGCGCGAGTACGACTCACACTTTACCAATTTGTATTATTTTTTTGTTTTACTTCAGTATTAGTACTATAATCACACCAAGTTTCACGCTTGTGTGTATTACCGTTTTAACGATAGAGCTAAATCAATTGTGGATAAAAGAAAAAAAACTACTAGACCTATTGAAAAACTTGTTTTTTGTATGAATTATATTTTCACTTTTTCTTATTTTTAGTATTTGTTGTTATAGCGACAAAAAAAATACATATTATGTGAAAATTACAA
Source organism: Coleophora flavipennella (assembly GCA_947284805.1). Taxonomy (NCBI): domain Eukaryota; kingdom Metazoa; phylum Arthropoda; class Insecta; order Lepidoptera; family Coleophoridae; genus Coleophora; species Coleophora flavipennella. The sequence goes on from OX369273.1 coordinate 1,542,140, forward strand.
CTGTGTAACTATTACGGTTCATGAAATACAGCCCGCTGACAAACGGACAGACAGCAGAGGCTTAGTCTAATAATTCATACAACGGGCCAATAAATGACATTTCAAAAAAGTAATGACGGAACAAACAAAATGGCGGCGAAACCCTATACGTTCGACAACCAAACTGTAACCAATCTGGTTGACGAAGGGGTGAGGTCGCAATCTAAAGAGCGGCAGGGAGTGTCCATACTGTATGTTAGTACTCATATATATACTTATACTTTGGCCGAGGTGTACCAAAATACCGTCCTAACAGACATAGATACATAGATAAAACATTTATTCAAAGCTACATAAATTACAATTGATACACAAAATAAAATAAAAAAAAACTTCTTATATCTAAGCTTAAATGTATAAAGAGGGTAGATACATAAAATTGTGCCGTAACTTCGAAATGGCTCCGACTCAGCATATGCTGCAGGTAAATATGTACCTACAGCGCTGATATTCTGCCGTAGGAACACATAGTGGAACCTCTTTCTCAAACAATGTTCAAAAACAGACATTGAATATTCCGACAGGACTCTGCACCAGCTCATAGGGCACGAAGCACGCAAAACTGGTTGAACACCCGTGGAATTGACTTTATCGGACATGAAAACTGGCCCTCTTCTAGTCCAGATATAAACCCACTGGATTACAAGATATGGCAACATTTGGAGGAGAAAGTCTGCGCTAAATCTCATCAGAATTTGGAATCTCTCCGAGCATCTTTGGCTACAGCAGCGGCATAAATAGATATGAATGTGGTGCGTGCTGCGATTGATGATTGGCCGCGTTGATTGAGGTCATGTATTCAAAATAGGGGAGCGACTTTTGAATAATGTAAATTAAATTACCTTTCATTTCATATATAATTTTTATATAATTTTAAAAAAGTGTATCATTAATTTTATAAAAAGTTTTTGACAAAACTTATGACCCGACTAAGTATAAAATTTGGTAACAAGGTCGCGTTGGCCAACCATTGGTTGTACGGAACCCTAAAAATATCGAAGTCAAATTGCGTAAATCATGTGAAATTCAAAAAGAAACTGAAATTCTTGACGAGCATATTATATGATATCTTAGATTAAGATAAGTTACCATCGGGGTATCCGTGGTCAGATCGCGTTGTTAGCCACATGCAAGCCGCAACGTTAACGCTTTCCCTCACCGTAGCACAGATTACTAAATAGTTACCGTAGTTCGAAGATCTTCTTTCACCTTTTATAAAAGTACTAGTGGGTGCCCGCGGCTTCGGCCGCGCAGATACCGTTTTTTGCCGTTCCCGTAGGAGTTTCCCAAAATCCTTTCTTAGCGGATGCCCACGTCCTAATTCCTATCTGTATTCCAAATTTCAGCGAATTCTGTTCTGTGGTTTCGGCTGTGCGTTGATATATAAGTCAGTCACCTTTTCCTTATAAATAGGGTGTAACAAAATTGGTGTAGGTCCGTTAACTGGGGCTTCTACTCATCATACTGAACAACTTTTGTTTTATGACTTTGCTGAAAACTTAAAAAAAATGTTTTGCTCTTCATACAAATCGACCGATTTTGTGCATTTTAGTATGGAGGGTCCATTTTTGTTTTAAATTGACTATGGGTTCCTTGGAGAAAGTTGATCAGTATGACGAGTAGAACCCCCAATTAACGGGACCTAAGTACACCAGTTTTGTTACACCTGTATAAACAGAAAAGTACTTAGGTACTGTGTCTGTGTGTATAAAAACAAGTGTAGACTGTAGGTACGTGTGATTTATTTATTCAAAAAAACATCTAACAGGCTAACAGTTGACCCAAATCCCCTGCAAGTTAAAATAACACAAGAAAAACGTCATATCTAATTTTAGATGTTCGTCAAACTCAAATTATTACCAAAATTAAAATCTAAGTAAATTTCGGCAATTTTACACACAGTGCCAAAGCTGTCAGCGAATATGTCGACATCGTAATTCTGAGCGAGCATAGCACCGATCATCGTGAGCGCTCGTGCGGTGGGCGCGTGTCGCGCATACCGGGTGCGCGCGACCGGCCGCCGCTGCAAACGCGGACGCCGGCACGGAGCCACCGCTCCCGCCTCGTCTCTCCCTATTCGAGTAGGTAACTGGAGATCAAGCCTCCCTATTATTGTTGCATCTATTATATTATATGATACGCAAATAGTGGAACAAAAGCAGTAATTTCCGTCTATAAGCTAGCGTTTCTAATTCAACCATTCCCGAAACAAACAATGACGGATACATATATGGGTAATAGCCATATGATCTTTTGTAGATGAAACGCGCAAATTTCCTTTGGATTCTTTCTATCGTGAGGGTATATTTGTTTTCACAAGGATCCCAGACAATAGCACCAAATTCCAATTTGCTGCGGACATATGCATTGAATAAAAGCCTAGCAACCCTAGTATCAAATGGACTAGAGGCTCTCATTATAAATCCTAGAGTTCTATTGGCCTGCTTGCAAACCGTTGTCACATAATTGTGAAAGTCCAATTTACTGTCCAATGTCAGTCCTAAGTCACGGATATTATCGACTCTGTCCAGTAGGACGTCAGCTAGATGGTAATTTGCGAGTTTAGGAGAGCGGATACGAGCAAAGGTTATGGTTTTGCATTTAGATGTATTGAAAGGAAGACGATTTGATTTGCTCCACTCCAAAGTGGCACTGATATCCCGTTGCAGAGCCTCTATATCCGCCTGAGCTTTGATACCAAGATATAGCTTAAAATCATCTGCAAACAATAAACACTCGGCGGCATTGATGACCTTTGGTAGATCATTGATCATAAGTAAGAAAAGAGTGGGCCCTAAGGTACTACCTCGGCTTACTCCGGATCGCGTGTTGTACTCATCGGACTCAAAGCCACAAACTCTTACATACTGCGGCTGGTTGCTGAGATAACTTGCAAAAAACATCAGCAACCTCGGCGTAAAACCCATGAACGCTAGCTTTCTCAGCAAGATGTCGTTGTCCACAAGATCAAACGCCTTCTTTAAATCAAAGTATGCGGCGTCAATCTGCCTACCAGCATCCATTTCCATCATAATATAGTCCACAAGGGTTACATGGTTGGTGTTGGTCGAGCTGGCTTTACGAAATCCATGTCGGCGACAATGCAACATACAATCCACTTGCCTAATAATCCGGCAGTTCAGAATCCCCTCAAAGATCTTGCCAAAAACCGAGAGCACAGCAATTGGTCTGTAAGAAGCTACGTCCTTTCCGGACCCACCCTTTGGAATTGGCGTCACCCTGGAGCATTTCCAATGCTGTGGATACCTGGACTGCCTCAAACAAAGATTGTAGAGGAACAACAACGGGCTTCCAAAGACGGATGCACAATCCTCTGCCAGGATTGCCATCTGGACCATTTGATGAACGCGGTTTAAGGCGCTTTACTGCCATTGACAGATCTACCTCGTCTACTGAGTTGACTGAGACGGATTTCGAGTCAATTATGGAATACGCGGCACGTAATGCCTCCTCCGGATCTAAATGCGGCTCTTCTTGTTGATAAACTGAGCCAAAATACTCCGCAAACGCATCAGTGATATGTCATTTACCTTCGAACGCAAACAGAAAGGATTTATAAGTGTATCTGTGTATCTGTCTGTGGCATCGTCGCTCCGAAACGGATGAACTGGTTTAGATATTTTTAAAGATGACTTGATCGAAAGTGTCATTAGCTAAGGTTCAATAAAAATCTGTACAGCCGTTTGAAGATAGTCAGCTCTTTTCTAGTTGGCGAAGGAATATGGGCAACTTCCACAGGTCTGATGGATTCTGTTACTTCAACGATATTACAAGAACATGGTTACCCTGACCTGATGCAGTAACACCACTTAGAATCTGCAAGATACCCAACTTCTCACCAACTTACAGCAGAAGTACCTATCGTGTTTGAATGGTTTTATAAGTTATAGGTACATAGTAAAAAAAGGTATCGGGAGTTTTCATTTTTTATAATTTATAGTTATTTTCTGAGATAAATAAGTAGGTAGTTTAGTTTCGATAGACTTCAAATAAGTAGGTTGTTAAGTTTCGATACACTTTAAATAGGTAGGATGTTAAGTTTAGTTCGATAGACTTACAATATGTAGGTTTTTAAAATTCGTTAGACTTTAAATAAGTAGGTTGTTAAGTTTCCATAGACTTTAAATAAGTAGGTAGTTAAGTTTCGATAGACTTTAAATAAGTAGGTTGTAGAGTTTTGATGGACTTTAAATAAGTAGATTGTTAAGTTTTGATAGACTTTAAATTATTTCAGTTAATAACGTATGTAAGATACATGAAAGTGTGGATTTTCATAAAGTTGTATAGATATAGGTACAAAATATGGCAGGAAAGTAACACAACAACAAAAGACCCATAATCTGGTCAAGTACGAGTCGGACTCACGCACTACACTACTAATCCACACAAATTTAATAATGATTTCTACCTATTCATTACAAAGAAAAGACGTCAACGCGAGTGACAGAAAAATGATCTTTTTTTAATCAGTTCGGACTCCTTAGCGCAAGAAGTAACTGTATCTCATCTGTGGCGCAAGTACGACTCTCACTTAAAAAAATAATTAAACTGTTTATTTCAATAAAAAAAGGAAACATGATGCCACACAAAAATATACATGGATAGTTTTAATTATATTTGTTGTTTTACTCTGTAGTAAAATTCCTGTGATTATTTCTAATCAGACTAAGTTTCATGCTTGTATACCGTTTTTACGATAGAGCAAAAACTAAAAACCTTTGTCTCTTGTATTAATTTTTAACTTTTTTATTCTCTGTGGGTAAATCCTCCTTAACAACACACATTCTGTGAAAAATTCAGCCAGCTACCTATCAAGGTCCAAAAAATACGGCCTTTTAAAGGTTAGACAGCAGACAGACGGACAGCATATTCTTAGTAAAAGGGTCCCGTTACCTGGCACGGAACCTAAAAAAGTTATAAAAAAAATTGTGTAAGAAAAGTGGAGTATAGGAAGTCTTCTAATCAGGAGGATATAGAGGAGTCAAAGGGATGCACTGAAATGGGATGTGTACAGCTTCAAATATAATGAATAAACTTTTGGTCACTGAAATCCCCCCTCGTACTGAAACTGAAAAACCTTTTCGTTTTTTTTTTCCGTGAAGTTTTCAATTTTTAATTCAACAAAATCACATAATTGAAAACGCTAAACACGCTAAAAAAACCATTTCTATAGCAACAACTTAGTACATTATTATTTTTGGTTATTGTTAATTTTCTAATAAAGTACTACACCGACATGTGAAGCACTGGCTTTCAAATGAAAAAAAATCATAAAAATTGGTTCACCCAGCCAAAAGTTCTGAGGTAATACACATAAAAAAACATACAGACGAGTTGAGAACCTCCTCCTTTTTGGAAGTCGCTTGAGAATTAGTATATATCAATTATGACGCTGAAAAACTATGACGTCACGCGTGTCACACAAATGTTTCTATAAAGTAACTCAAATGACTAACAGTCAACATTCCTTTAAAGCACCCTTTTAAAATATGTCTCTCACTAAAACCATTCTCTTCAGTAGGACACTACATGACACTACCTTACAATTGAACTCAAGTCAACCTCAGTCCCGAGGTCGGCTGACGTGCGTCGTCGCGTCGCTGACATGTAAATCGCACCAAACAAAGGCAGATCTGCTATAACTATAGCCGAACTCAGTGAGTTGATAAGCCGCATCCGGGGCTTGAGCGACGCGCGCGCACGTGGGGAAGCGTGCGTCTACGGTAACAGCCGTATATTTATTTACTCACACACGTTTCTGACAGTTTTTATTTTCTTGTACAGAGGCCAGCACATCAAGCTATACACTCGTAGTGCGATTCTGATCCATACGCATATGATTTTCATATTTTTTTTACAAATTCAATATTTTGCTTTACTTCATTTTTTTACTTCATCCTTAGGGCGATGGAGCGAGCTATGATCGGAGTTTTACTACGTGATCTAATTAGAAATGAAGAGATCCGTTGGAGAACTAAGGTAACCAACATATAGCTCATAGCTACGGCCGTCGGGGCATTCCTTCTCGTATATCTACCAGGTACACTAAACTACCAGGTTTATGATATAGCGTCCTCACTCACCGACAGCTAGGTCATATAGTGAGTACCGCTATTCCTGCCAGCGCCGTGAAGCACTACGGTAGGTCTTTCCGCCAAGACGCTTGTCCTGATACTCTGCAAGGCGAGTGCCTAATGGAAGAGAACCACTAACTACTCTCCAGGTAGGTCCCGGAGCTGTAGGCATGCTCACCTTCCGCAGCTTTCGCTGATGATGATTCAATCCCCTCTCGGGACGCCAGAGAACCTGGCTCCCACAGTGTGGTTTCGGAGATGTGGGCGTGCTTACTTCCCAGCGCTTGTCGCACCTGTCCAGACTTACTCCTACTCGGCTGGATCAGCCGGAGCAGTCTAGTGTAGCACTAATTGCTGTCCAGGTAAGTGCCAGTCATGCTTCCCCGCCAGTAAACAAACCAGCAGTTCCGCTTAACGGACAACTCACATGCCCTGCGTTGTTTTCGCCCAGAGCCAACGTGGCAGGCTACGACAACACTAGTTGCGCGCGGGGGAGGACGCCTGGACGCCACGTGCTTGCCAGCTTGCCAGGTAACAGACATTGCCCAACCCCTGCAACTAACCACATACCACTACGATTCCTTGACCCAGTCGGGGGACCGAGAAGCCTGCCGACGAAGGGGATAGATCCGACAGCAGGCAAGCGGTTGGCTACCCCCGACCTCGTAGTAGCCTGATCCTAACAGCCAGATCCGTAGTTCCGTCTGCGAACTCTACCTAGCCGGGTAGGTCTGAGCAGAGTTGAGAGGTCGTCGGGTATTCCCCCTCTCATATATCTACCAGATACACTAAAACTACCACGTTTATGATATAGCGTCCCCATTTTCGACCATCGGGGCAGTAAAGTGACCGCAACGAAAGACATAGCGTAGGTAGGCCTCTCAATCAATAGACCAACGACCTAGTGAAAGTCGCGTGAATCCACTGGATGCGGGCAGCACAAGACCGGTCATTGTGGAAATCTTTGGAGACGTCTTTATCCAGCAGTGACGTCTTTCGGCTGATACGACGACTTTATCCTATGTCCTATCCAGCACAAAACCAGGATTATTCGCCAGGATGTCTTTTGGCTGATATGATAGTGTGAACTTTATCCTATTCTGCAAAACAGATATACTCATCAGTCATCACACAAGGACACAAGAGAACCGTGCCTAATAGTGGAGAATTGGGGATGCAAAAATTTGTCGTGCGCACAAAACTCAAAGCAAGCACTGGGTCATAATAAAATTGATCCACCGCCTTATAATCCGCTCGGAAATGTGGGAGCTCTACTATCGGAAGCCCGCAGCCGCCGTCATCAAATCAAATTACTGAATTACTCTACTTGATTGCCACCAGCGGCTCTCGTTGGACGCGTTCCATTTGCGCTGTTGCTCAAACACTGATAAGGGTGGCAAGGTGACCGCGTAACGAGCCAGCAGTAGATAGTGAACAGTTCTACTCTGTAGAGTGTTGTAGGTTCCTGCGCGTGGGCAAGACGGTCGTGTCTTCAGTCAGCCAGTGGCGCGGGAGCCACCGACGACGATGGCAGTCTCCCTGTACTCGGTGGTCGCGTTGATAGCGACGGCTCTAGGCGCCTCTATCGCGCGTGAGTTTTTTCATGTTTACATTAATTGATATTATTGAATTTTATGCGACACGTCTTGTCAAGATTACACTCTTATTAAAAATAAAAATAAACTTCGTTTTTAAATCCGATTCCTATAAATTTATGCGTGTAGCAGTGAACATGGGGTCCACAAAATAATGTTGGTTTTCATATATTTTATGTTTCCAAGTTTAACACAATTCATTTAACTTTAAGTAGTGATGCAAGATGCCATAAAATAATATTAAGGCTATTCCTTAGGGTTTTTTATTTCTATTTAGCATAAAATGGACTTATCAATTTTAGGATTTCCGTTTTTTTTGTCCGTTTGTCCGTCACGCACAGATAGTCACAACGTGTTACATAACTTTTATATTTATAAATAGAATTGCATGAAATTTAGCATAATAATATTTTATACTTAGATCACAAAAAGAGGAGTCTTATGAGTATTGTGTGTGTATCTGTGTATATGTCTGTGGTATCGTAACGCCTAAACGGATTAACTGATTTTTATATCGTTTTTTATAAAAGTTTGAAAGGTGACTTAACCGAGAGTGTTCTTACACATGATTCAAGAAAATCTGTTAAGCCTTATAAAGATCATCAGCTCCGTTCTAGCTGTTAAAGGGATAAAGACAACATCCGCAGGTCTGATCGATTTGAATTTTGTATTCTATTACTTCAATGATATTACACGAACATGGTAAGCTTGACCTGCTGCTGCAGCATCATCTGGAATCTGCAGGATACCCTCCACCTTACCAACTTACAGCGGAGATATCGTGTTTAAGCTAATTAGAATGGTCTCAAAGAATAAGTTAAAGAGAGACGGTGAAAAAAAAATGTGTCGGGGGGGCTTTTAAAATTTTAAATTTATCGTTATACTAACTTTTGCCAGCGCTTTCGCTCGCATGGGCGTCGTTTTATAAAACTGATTTTTGAGATGAGAAAAAACCTTTGAACTCGAGGCACTATTACCTAACCGACACCGACACCTTATTTTTATTTTATATATTTTATTTTATTTTTATATTTTTTTTACTTACACATAAAGAACCGTACCGTAGTATAAAGTAATACTTAGGGATATTGTATATCTTGTACAGTAGGTGATCTTATTGTTAAGATCAATCTCTTCCAGATAACCTTTCGCTACAGGAAAACACGAAATAATTACGAACGTTTACCTTACCAGAAACACTCGGAGGGTCAAAACTTATAAAACCAATTTTTGAATTGGGAAAAAAACCATTGAACTCATGACACTGTTAAATAACCGACACCAATATAGACTCCTTACCAGGAACACTCGGAGGGTCAAAACTTATAAAACAGATTTTTGAAATTGGAAAAACCCTTTGAACTCGAGAAACTATTACCTAACCGACACCGATACCGACACCTTACCAGGAACATTCGGAGGGTCTAAACTTTTAAAACAGTAAAAACTTCACTTCTTTCGGCACTCCCGGTTTGATAAGGTTTTTAGATAATTTTTAGATTATTTATATAAAATTTACGTAATTTATTAGTTATATATACCGTTATGAACAATATTTTTAAAAAATATTTAAAAATTTATAAATTAAATCAGCTTAAGATGTAGATTATAATTAAGAATATAATGGATTACAATAAAAATATTTAAATGAAAATTAATGTGTAAAAAATAATTAAAAGAGGATTCAAATGTAATTTTATCTAATTTAATAAAATGATTCATCATCATCATATCAGCCGAAGGACGTCCACTGCTGGACATAGGCCTCCCCCAAGGATCTCCACGACCACCGGTTCTGCGCTGCCCGCATCCAGCGGCTATAATAAAATGATTAAAAATTAAAATATATAGGTACATGTTGCCAGTCGCTTTCATTTGTAAGTTGAAACAAGTCGTGACAAAGTAGAGCTATTAGAAAATGTTTATAGAAATATAAAATTAGAGTTTAAGTATTTCATATACATTGATAAAGAACAGATGGCCGTTGGGGCAGTAAAGTTTTCGAGTGGCTACCGCGCACCGGAAAATGCAGCGCAGGCAGACCTTCTACACGGTGGACCGACGACCTGGTGAAATAAAATATAAATAAATAAAATAAATTAGCGCAAGTGTTACATAATAGGGGATCGGACTGCATCAAAAATAAAATCAAAAATATGATTTCCTAAATTGCTCTCCTCTTGAAGTTTCAAAAAACCTTACTTGTTTTGTTTTTCCATCACGTCTTCAATTTTGAATTAATCAAATTTACAAAATAAGTTCGTCAATGACGCTTAAAATCAATAATAAATCACTTGTGGATATTTTAAACATTTTAGAACTAAATTTCGTTTTTGACAGATCATAAAAAGTAACTCAAATGACTAGCAGTCCGATCCCCTTTTACCTTTTGATAGGGTTCCTGTTTAGTTAGTTTAGTTTTATTTAGTTTTATTTATTTCACGTCACAAATTCATAATTATACATGTCAGGTCATATACAATGTCAATAGTAATTTAATTGTGAGCAATACAAAATAAACTGAATGAACGAACAAAATTTCAAAATAAAAAAACTAAAAAAAAAATGTCAACATAAAAACATGTGAAGAATAAAATGAATTTTGGTAGCTCCAGTTACAAAATTTTAAAATGTCTCAAATAATATTGTTTCAAAAAATCATCAACAGAATAAAATTATGTTTCCAACAAGAAGTCTTGAAATCCGGATCCTAGAATGTCTCGTCATTAGATATTTCCCGCTGAGCGTTTTATGAATGTATGACGCGGATATCTCGTGGCTACTTATTATAGTTTAATAACAAAATAAATATTTTGTACTTAATGATTCATTATACCTAAATCTTAATACCTACTATACCTATTTTAACCGCCTAAGTGGCGTAATGGTTAGCCTATTCGCTTCACACCAGGAGGTCGCGGGTTCGATTCCCGGTGGGGTCAACTTGTAAGACTCGGTTTGGTTGGTGGTAGGGCATTTTCTAAGCTCGCCTGGCTAGCTACCTAACACCATCTTATCTAAGTCTTGCCACCAAACATCAGTGTTAACAACATTGATGTGTTCCAGCTTGAAGATAAGATAGCCAGTTCTCCATTGCGTTGGGGAATCTTGGTAAGACCGCTTCCATCTTCGGCATCATCGTCACTTACCATCAGGTGAGATGATGCCAAGGGCTTATCAATTGTGAACTTTAAAAAAACTAGGTTTTAATATTACTCGTATCTACATTACTCACCTACAGATTTTAATATTAGTCGAAACATTTATAATACAAGTTTATACCTCCCCACCGAGGGGCTCGAGCCTACCCTAAATTATGGCGATCGGGCCTTAGTCGACCACGCGGGCCCAGTGCGGGTTGTTCGACTTCACACACAACCTTCGAGTTTCTTCGCAGGCGTGTTGTGCAGGTTTCCTCACGATGTTTTCCTTCACCGTAAGAGCGTCGGATAAACGTACATATGAAAACGAAATTCGAAAACACATTGGTACGTGGCAGGATTCGTACCACGACCTCCCGGCCAGGAGGTAGCGGCCCATGCCATTACGCCATCGACGATCGAAAAAAACAATTGCCCTATCCCATATAATTTGTTCAACCAACTGATTGATTCGTATAAAAAGTCTTTTTCTGCGAATTTGACAAAGTCGTAGAACAAAAGTTGTTCAATTTGATAAGAAGATGTTCACCTTTAAGTATTAATGCTCAGTTTTTTTACACGCTGTATAGGCGACTAATGCAGTTCAATAGTTGCATGAGCTGCGCTTACGCCCGCCGCTACCATCGACGCACTATGTTCTTACGCAACGATCGCGTGTCTTGCATTGTTAATACTGGCAACATTACAACTGTTCAATCCATTCGTGAGTTTTTGGCGGGATTTGTGGTGGACGCATTCGTAGTTTTATTTTATTGTATTTGCATTGTTTTCTGCTAGAATTTACTTCAAAAAGTGGTGCGTTTTGGAGAAAATCGTCTGGTAGGTACACGTGAGCAATGTGAAGAACAAGAAAATAATTTGAAAAAAGATGTGAAAACCCAATTTGCACTGGGTGCAGTTTTATAGACGCCCTACTGCAACCGGGTGTTCTACCTCAGAATTAGGCTGCTGCAAAGCTGTCAAGAACTTCAGAGAGATTTGTAATGCACCGGCACTAGCATTACAAATCCAAAAACAAATGAAGGAAGTGAAAATGATTTACGAATTCGGCTGAAGGACTCGTTTCCATGGCCAAGAAAAATTCACAACCAATCAATCCATTCGTCGATGGTTCCATCATATCAATGAATCAGACACGGGACAAAGGAAATCTGAACATTCTAGATAGGTATTCATAGGAAACTCGAAAGTGTGTGTGAATTCGATCAACCGACACTGGGCCCGCGTGGCTAAGGCCCGATCGCCCTGGTTCAGGGTAGGCTTGAGCCCCTCGGTGGGAACGTATTTGAGCTAAAACAATGATGATGATTCATAATTGGTCGATGTGAACTACTGTCTGTGGCTGTGATATGATGATAGATAAGATTACTGTTCATAAACAAGTTATTCAAAACACAGTTAATAATAACAAATTAAAATTACGACGAATCTGTGAATATTTCGTAGGTACATATCGGTTATTTACCATTCATTTACCTCATCATCATCACCCATTGCGTACTCTTAAATTTCAAGATGTTTATTCAAAATACTTTCTGAGAGTCATAAAATAGTAATTACTAAGTAATATGTGTCTAGTAAAAGCGTCGGTGGCTCAACCGGTAACGACTCGGTCCTTCTAACCAGAGGTACTGGGTTCAAATCTGGACGGCCAATGTACCAATGAGTTTTTCAAAAACTTACGTACATATACTTACTGATTGCTTTAACGGTGAAGGAAAACATCGTGAGGAAACCTGCACACTCCTGTGAAGAAACTCGAAGGTTGTGTGTGAAATCGACCAACCCGCACTGGGCCCGCGTGGTCGACTATGGCCTGATCGCCCTAATTCAGGGTAGGCTCGAGCCCCTCGGTGGAGACGTATATGAGCTGATGTGACATGTGTCTATTACTATATGATTAATATGTCATTTGTAAAAAAATAAAAAAATAAACAATCATTAGTTCATAACATTAAAATACAATCATTGATATAAAACAAAATATGTCATTAGAAAATGAAACAATATGACACGAGAAGTTAGACATTAAAATCTCTGATTGTCATTAATTCATTTGACAAGAGTAGGCCAGTTCACACGGACAGCACCCGGTCACGAGTAAAACGCGAGAGTCAGCCATCATAAATAATTAAAAACGTTAAAATAAGAACAACCACCTTTAATCAAAAATTAACGGCGTTAAGGGGAGGTATTGATTGAAACGGTTGTCTCTGTCTTATTCTTTAAGTGTAAAGAGTAAAGAAAACAACCACACTTTTCAGTTTTTCGATGGTTTTTCGTTTCAATCTAAAACTAAAATGAAAATATAAAAAATAATAACATTTTTTTAATTTATACTTCAAAATATTAGTCATAACTAGAGTTAAAAGTAACGGTATAGATCTATCTTTGGTTTTTTTTTTATATCGAACCAATAATGCTCAATCGTGTTTCTGATAGCTTTTGACTTTAAGGAACATCATCTACAAAAGGGGTTTTTTTACCCTTGGGTTTTCTATGGTTTAAGAGTAGTTGACATCAAAAATTACTAAAATCTGTAATATTACCACCGACAACGTGTTTTCCAGTTATTGGTACACACTTACCAGTCCATATATTAAAAACTATTTAACCGATTCTTATGAAACTTGCATTGTTCCCTAAGTTGAAAGACACACAAAAAAAGGAATTATTGTATTTTGATTTCTACTTTCTGAGATATACGTATACAAACATACATACACTGATTAAATTTGGCGCACCTGTTTGGACACCCACATAAAGACTGGTGGAGATACGAATATTGTGCAATTGTTTTTTTTTAATATGTACAATGTACTAGTATTTATGTGTGTGTTTGCAGTGACAAATAAATGTGTTATTTATCTGTCTATCTATCGATCCCTATATATTATATGGTACATAATTCCAAAAATATTACATACCTACGTATGCTTTGAATTAATAACCTCCTTTTTTGAAGTCGGTTAAAAATATAAGTACACTTAGTATCTAACTACTTATAGGCAACGTCTTCAACATCCGACTAAGTAGTAACATCACTATGCTCTGCCTGATTTACATTGATCGAGTGTTTAGCGAAGCGGACAAGTGGGTACTGCGAGCATGTGGTCACACCCCGGACACTGCATACAACGGTCGTGATATGAAATTTCTAAAAACAAATGACGGAGCAAACAATATCACGGCGAAATCCCATAAGTACGAGAACCAAACTACAACCAATCTATCAATTTGGGTGACGAGAGTGAGGTCGGAATCTAGAGAGCGGCAGGGAGTGTCTATACTGTATGTTAGTACTAATATATATACTTTGATGTGGTGTCAACGGAGCGGACCCTTTTGACTACATCTCGCCTTTTTTTTGCTTTTTTTTGCTTGGCATCATCTCACCTGATGGTAAGTGACGATGATGCCGGAGAAGGAATCGGGCTTACTAAGTTTCTCCAACGCAATAGGAATCTGGCTATCTTATCTTCAAGCCGGAACACATCAATGCTGTTAACATTTAGGCTTGGTGGCAGGACTTAGATAAGATGGTGGTAGCTAGCCAGGCGGGCTTAAAAAATGCCCTACCACCAACCAAACCGAGTCTTACAAAGTTGACCCTACCGGGTATCGAACCCGCGACCTCCTGGTGTGAAGCGAGTGGACGCCATGGAGGCGGTTGAACTCTTGATCAACGTAAATCAGGCTTTATGACAATGAGTATAGTAGCTACGTGCCTGTAGAATGTAGATGACACACCGCTCGAATGGAAGTGTCAATATTTTTCTTCACTAACCTTCATGTTAGGGATAAAGAATGCTAGTCATCTGATTTACTTTTTATCATCTGTCAAAAACCACATTTTGTCCTAACAACGTTTAAAATACTTAGGCGTGACGTCATAGTTTTTCAGCGTCATTTATGTATTCATTTTGTGTTTTTTATGAATTAAAAATCGGAGACTTGATGGAAAACAAAACGAGTGAGGTTTTCCGAAGTTTAAGTAGGAGGGAAATTTAGTGATCAAGAGTTCATAATTTATTTCTGACGCTGTCGTCATTACTATTATGTAAGAATTATGTACGATATTTATTTATACTTCCCAGTACCTTTAGATTGTATGATCAATCAGTTACGTTTCACACATACCATCCAAGCGTGATATTACGTATCATATTTTACCATCCTCGGTCCACGCACACTACACAGGTACAACATAATTGAAAACGATAAACACGTTAAAAAACCGACTAATATCGTAACAACTTAGTACATTTTTGCATTATTATTTTTGGTTTTTGTTAATTTTCTTATAGAGTAATGCACCGATTTTGATAAAATTTATATGGGACCAACTCGGGAGTATACCTCATCGAATAATGAAATGATCATGAAAATCGGTTCACAAACATATAAAAACATACTTACAGTTGAATTGAGAACCTCCTCCTTTTTGGAAGTCGGTTGAAAAATCAAAACCTGTTAACCGAGGGCTTCACGTCACACTGGACAACATAATCAATTCTGAAATAAATGGTACAGCCCCGCTGTGCATACATTCTCGCGAAGCCTTCACCGTCTATCGTAGTCAGGCATTCACAAATCAATAATAAACATTACACTTTATCATATCAGCTCATATACGACCCCACCGAGGGGCTCGAGCCTACCATGAATTAGGGCGATCGGACCTTAGTCGACCTTGGTCGGCTTTACACACAACCTTCGAGTTTCTTCGCAGGCGTGTACAGGTTTCCTCAACGTCGGACAAACGTACATATGAAAACGAAATTCGAAAACACGTTGATACGTGGCAGGATGCGAACCACGACCTGCCGAACAGGAGGAAGCGGCCCTATGTAAAGTATACTATGTTAAGTAATTTATTTGGCCGCTAAACACGACGGATATGGATTTTCATACATTTTTGCCGGCTACTGCTCGCATGTATTTGGCCAGTACAGCAATTTCGATTTATCACAAAGAAGGTTGTCATAATAATGCTGAAAATTTCCAAGCATGTTTGAGAGATAGTAATCTGAAACTAAATGAAATAAAACACATTATTGATATACCAAAACACAGATATTGTGATTTTCCTTGCATTATTCCACAATTAATACAGGGTGTCTCAAAAGAAAGTTTATATTTGTTTAGCTTACTGCGTGAACGCAAAGAATCCTAGGGGCGCGGGGGGTATATCAATCGGTAGACTGCCTCTTGGGAATTCAGTCGCTTTAGAGTGTTTCACGGGAGATAGCGTACGTTCCGTGTGCGAGCGTTTTTCAAAAACAAAGATTCTGCCAATTCTCCCATAATTGCCTGGCGTCTTTTGCATCCGTTACCAAATTCATCACCTTAAAGAAGCATCAGAATTAAAACGTGGGTACAGGAAGTTTGAGGAAGGTCTCCTCAAACTTCTGGACCTTAAAGAAACACCCAGTGACGAAATTGGTAATGATTGCGAAATTATGGCAGAATCGTTGTTTTTTAAAAACGCTCGTACACGAAACGTACGCTGTCTCCCGTGAAACGCTCTATAGCGACTGAATTCCCAAGATTTTATTTCGAAAGGACAAGCTTGTTGTTGGCCATTGGGGCCTTTACAACTTCACCGGGCAGGGGAGGCGAGTACGGAAGGCACTCAACCTAGTGCAAAGCAAAAAGATGCAACTGCCTAAGGGCGCCCAGGTGGGCACGGACCTCGGCTTAGGTCGTTGCTTGGACGTGGGAGGATCGGAGAGAAGCAGCCTGGTATATGCCGGTAGCGCTGGTAAGCGCCAGAAGCGGGGGGACGCCGCCCTCGCCGGCGAGGGCAGAATGTCGGTGCAGTGTTTCTCTGTGGGTTAGGGGGCGGGGTCAGGGCAGCTACGGCTAGCGTGAGAATTCCCAAGAGCCAGTCTACCGATTGATATACCCCCCGCGCCCCTAGGATTCTTTGCGTTCACGCAGTAAGCTATACAAATATAAACTTTCTTTTGAGACACCCAGTATAAATAAAAGACAATTTTAGTTTATACTGCAACCGTTTTTACAAAAACTACCATTTTATTAGATTTTTTAAAAACTGTTATCCCTATTTAATTAGTATCACGGTATCACCAAACTAGTATGTCGTCACAACTACCCTCACTAATGAAGTAAACTAGTCCATTGCCTGAAGATGATTACGAAACCGGTTACAGTATAATAAAATTTTGTGTTTTTTTTATATATTAATTGTGGAATAAGTCGAAGTAAAATCATGAAAATGTTCATTTTGGTGTTCCATCAACTCCTACTCCCGCAAGTATACAATAAAAATTTAACTTTTCATACAAACGGCGATAACGATTTTCACCTCTTAAATGTTAACCGATTGGTACCAATTTTTGATAGGTTGTCAGTAAGAACAAAAGCTAGGCTTATACGTTTAGTTTTTTAAATGACTGATTATAAATAAACAAAAAAATTCCGAATATAGTTTTGTATGAAAACACGTGAACAAATATAAAATTAAACTTATTAACTTTATTGAAAAAACAAAAACGTATTATGTCTAGCTTTTGTTCTGACTGACAACCTATCAATAATTAGTCCCAATCGGTTAACATTTAAGAGGTGAAAATCGTTAACGCCGTTTGTATGAAAAATCGCAGCTTCACAATCCTCTTAGATATAACCGTGGAGATATAACCGTGATAAAAGGTAATGTCGTGATAAATTTTGTTAGGACTACCTTGTTGTTGCCTGTCATGGAATTGACGCGAAAGCGCGTATAGGCATGCAGGAAGTAGTAAGCTACATACTCGTAGTGGTATGACTCTCTGATCTCTAGCGTTTGATACAAATTAATAGCAATTATTTTTCTGAAGTGAAACATAAAATCTCGATCAGCTGTGACAACTGAAGATGGTGAATAGTAATAACTGAAATTTAATTAGTAATTAGAGTAAAAACTATGTATTTTTTGTAAACTAGATAGCAATGTGATTGGCGTTATTTTTGAATTTTGAATTTTTTTTTGAATTTGGAATAGTGAATATAAGAATTTTGCATTAAAATATACTTGTTTGCGGTGAGCTTTGTAAGATTTTTTTGGCATTTATTTGAGATAATTTGATAACCATTCAATGTTTTTCAACCGACTTCCAAAAAGGAGGAGGTTCTCAATTCGACTGTATGTTTTTTTTGTGTGTTACCTTAGAACTTTTGACTGGGTGAACCGATTTTTATGATTCTTTTTTTATTTGAAAGCTAATGCTTTCCGTGTGGTCTCATATAAATTTTATGAAAATCGGTCTAGTACTTTATTAGTATAAATTAACAAAAACCAAAAATAATAATGCAAAAATGTAAAGTTGTTGCGATGGAAGTCGGTTTTTTAACGTGTTTATTTTATTTATTATTTCGCAGTTTATTGTATACAGAAAAAGGGATAAACATACACTAAACAGGATAAAACATAGAAAAGGTACTAACTTATGTATATCGTTATGAAATTTCTTAAAGTAGATCTTAAAAAGCGAAAGTGACAAAAGAATGTTCATATTGTTTGCGTCCATTTTTTTAACTCGCAATTTTTGTTTGTATGTATGTATGTATGTATGTATGTTTAGATTAAATATTGCGATCGATTTTAGACCGACTTCCGGGGGTTCGATTGAGCTGAAATGAAGCCGTATTGCAAGTGACAATAGATCCTTTTGGTATTTTGAAGTTGATCTGATGATTAAATTTAGAGGTGGAATTTAGGTCCTAGAATCGTCTTTTATTTTCAATAGAATCTTAGGTTTTCCAAAAAACTAGACTTTCCTGTTCTCACCCTTTTTGAATTTGGAATCGTGTATTTGTAGTTATTTCAGCGTTTGGCTTTTTGAGCATAAAAACTCTTTTCAATTAAAAGCTTGTACCTAAAAGCTTTTAGTTTTTATAAAATTATTTGAATTTGGAATTTGAACCGTGTATTTATATTCATTTGATTATTCGTCTTGTAAGCAAAAAAACTCTTTTCAAATAAAAGTATTTATCTAAAAGCTTTAATGTTTTTCGAAAATTATTATTTTATGTTTGAAAATAGCTTCAAAAGATGAAGATATTATATATTATATTCAGTGCGATGTCTATGCAGAAGTTGAAGCATATTTGATTAATTAAGTGAATTTTATTTTTGTCCTATTATTTTTTTTAATTCCTTCAAAATCTTTAAAAAAAATGCCCCATCACGAAATTATCCAGTATCACGATTTCACTATACCTACTTACGAATTAACATATATGTTTACTTAACAAGCAAGAAAAAAATTCAGCTACTAAAAACAAGATCCAGTATAAATACTGTTTGTGTTTATAAATTTTGATAAGATAAATACCCAAGTCATTGACGTTTTTACCAGTTATTTATGTTTTAGTTAAGTTATGACTATTTGTAAGAATTTTTAACCGCCTCCGTGGCGTAATGGTTAGTCCATTCGCTTCATACCAGGAGGTTGCGTGTTCGATTCCCGGTGGGATCAACTTTTTAAGTCTCGGTTTGGTTGGTGTTAGGGCATTTTCATAGCCCGCCTGGCTAGCTACCACCATCTTATCTAAGTCTTGCCGCCAAAATATCAGTGTTAACAGCATTGATGTGTTCCGGCTTGAAGATAAGATAGCCAGAACCCCGTTGCGTCGGGGAATCTTGGTAAGCCTGCTTCCATCTTCGACATCATTATTACTTACCATCAGGTGAGATAATGCCAAGGGCTTATCAATTGTGAATAAAAAAAAGAAGTTAAATAAAAAATCACGAAATAATCTCCTCTCACTCTACGAAACCCCCGGTGCAGTAGTCCGACTCGCACTTGGCTGGTTTTTCTATGAAACCCTTAGCATCACTGATTGATACAAAAATAATGGTACCGATAGAACACTAAACAAACTTAGATTTCTCCCAGACTATCTCGTAACGTCTCCAATGGGGCAAGGATCTCTTGCCATAGTCACGCACTCAGGAACCTTCGATCACCTTCCATCCACCATAAAATACAGAACGCACCAGACAGAACACACGCACGACGATAAAATGAGTCAACTTGTGCTTGTGCGAAACTACTCTCAATCGGTGTAGTTTTGTTTGACTTATTTTTGTGAGTAAACAAGTAGTGGTTTTTTCTAACTTGGCTAACTTAAAAAGTTTTTAAATCGGACCTAAAATAACAATATTACAGCCAAAGGAAGGAGGGCAGGCGCAGAGTTTTCGGCTTCAGCGCGCGTCATACTAGATTCTGAAACTTACCTCCGACAACCGTTTCTCTGCGCAATAAGCCGCCGACAGAATGTTTCGTTTATATGAGTTGTTCAATGACAAAACCTTATATTCTCACTGTACACGTGTTCTGATATGTTCTGTGTTCTGAGCCAAGTCAAATTCAGATCGCTGCAAAAAAACTAAGAACCATCATCTTGCCTTTTGTTGAGCAGTGCCTGACGCTCGAGTTTCCGATTTCATCGTTCATTCATCAGGATCATGTTTCATTATCATTTCCAGTGACATTCATGCCGTTCAGAGCGCCGCCATCCGACTCCGTGGTAAAGTCCAGTCGAATCGTAAGAACTCTCAAACGTGTATGTACGTACGTGCGGCTATCGTACGATTTCTTATTGGTCACTTAGGTGGTGGTTGGTGGCACTTGTAATATGCGAATGTAAATATCATCCACGTATAGTCAAGTCATCCGCATCTGCACAAAATAATTTAAATGCAAAAATAGGAAATAAGAATCTTTCATTAACTCTAAAACTATTTTGCTTATTTGGTAATGGTGCTTAGTAAAGTTTTAAAATGACCTTAACTACGCATTGTCTGGTATCTATATAAAAGATAAAAAAGCATATCGTAAAAACGAAATATGTAAAACTATTTAAATAAACTAATTGCTTTAAAACTAAGTGTTATGTGAAATATGTATTAAATGGTGGTGATAACTGCTACATATAATAATGTTATGTTATATTTATATACATATATAACATGTAAGTTTAGTGTAAAGAAACGTGAAATGGACTCGATTGTTGATATTCTGCTTTTTTTATTGAAGTACCTCTGGATGATCTCATCACATTGTAAATATTACAACCAAATATAGTTACTAATTCGTTAAGTTCATTTTAATAGTAGGTGCTTAAGTTTACTGCAACATTTTTAAAAATTAAGAGTTTGAGTGCGTTTGGCTGCACATCACCTGATGGTAAGACCTGCCGGTGCAGCGGAGGATATAACACGCAAACTCAACAGTGCATACAGAAAATTTATGAAATAAGTTTACCGTCTATGATCCAGTCTTACGTGACTCTCTGTGAATTGGATTTGACAAGTCATGCATGAGGACCTGAAGTTCCTTTCTATATCCATGGTGCCGCTCATGAGCAAGCGATTTTGTTGCTTATTTTCCTTCTTCATATAATAATGTATAAGCAATGCAATACCTAGCTGTACATTTTATTGGATAACATACTTAGCTTACTAACATGCTATAGAAGAAGGTTGATTTACCACTTTCCCTTGTAGATTCACATTACACGTTCGTCCTTCGTAACTTGTAATAACTTAACTATCAGGTAATATGTACATAGCCTAGTATACGAAATTCCAGTCATAGAGGCTTTCACAAATTACCGAAAGGTTTCAAAATCGTACCAATACCACTAGTTTTTATAAAACACCAACTTATTGCAGAAAATAATTTTAATCATATATAGATACGAAGTATTTTTCACTCGAGAAAACCGTCCTAATTTAATTAGCACTGTCATGAATAATTTAATGTTTCGTATTGTATCACTGGAATGTACTACTGGTAGGTAACCAAAGTGGTTACAACATGCATAAATTGATGTTAGCTAAGAGTTAGTATGCAATTCGCTTACAAGCGTAATATAACAGGCTGATTACTTTAGAGATATTACTTTTATGATTTTTCTGCTGCTCAGAACTCTATGGTAGATATGCTATTTCGATAGTTGTACTGTTATTAGTATTGTTATTTGTCTCATTTGTTGTCGTAAATACAAATTAGATTAGGTATCGGGATGACGAATGCTAGTCATCTGATTTACTTTTTATCATCTGTCAAAAATTACATTTTGTTCTCAAATGTTTGAAATACGTCACGTCACGGAAGTGACGTCATTTATGTACTCATGTTGTGATTTTGATGTATAAAAAATCTAAGACTTGATGGAAAACGAAACCAGTAAGGTTTTTCGAAGTTTAAGTAGGAGCACAATTTAGTGATCAAGAGTTCATAATTAACTTTTGATGCTGTCGTCACCCCTATTGTAGTGACCCTGACTCGTACCTCTGTGCAAACGGAATATCTGGTTCTTCGATTGCATTGAGAAGTGTTACTGCACTTATTCTTTTAGCTCACTGGTTATACGGCCAGGAGTTAATAAGATACGTAAATACATAGTTGAATTTTTACCTGCCGCTGACTTCACCTAACTGTTGTGTCTGTAGATGCTGAAACCTTAGTGAGCCTATTCTTTAACATTCGTCTTACTCTCCATCAATAGATTGAAGCATTTGTCAGTTTGACTACTTAATTAAAGTTACGTAGAACACAAACAATAAATAATTAATATATTTTCTCCGCAGCCGAAAAACAAGTGTTGGAAAATTCGCCCTGTGGTAGAGTATGGGTCACGGTACACTCCCCGGAGATGCGCCAAGGCACCCTACTTAGACTGGTGGACGCTCTCGAGCTGAACTGGGACTTCAATGGATGCTCCAACATTCCGGGACAGGTAATAAACTAACTTTGCTTTTATCGTTATCAGAACTAATCATAACATCATCTAAAGCTGCACTTTAAGGCTAGATAGAAATTAACATTATTTACTGCAGTTACGGAGCTAAGTTTGGAATTGCTTATTTTACAGTATTAGTACTGCAGTGAATGATGATGCATACAGGTCCACTAAACTAAGTTAGATTTGAATTAGGTCTTCCGTGGATGCTAACGTATAGAATATAAAAGAAAGCTAGCATCATAGTGCCAAAAATAAGCATAAAATATGTAGGCCGAGAATAGTTAAATATAAGTTTATAGTAAGTTTATAGATAAGTATAAGTTAAATAAAACTTAAATTAAAAAATAAATCCGACAAAAAACCTCTAAAAGTAAAACAATAATATGTAAGTATTGGCCCTTTAAGCTTAATGTAAGTATTAATATTTTGATCCACCGCAAATAAAATAAAAACAGAATACAACTGAAAAATAAACTCTATACCCACATTCACACAAATACTTTCTACCTAGGACGAAACACGAAATCTTGCTTATTTCGAATCGATCAAACGTGAGGAAGTTGCTCACCTCCCTTGTTTGTAGCAGGACCTGTGAAAGTTTCTAAGACCTCTTATGAGCTAGAAAAAATGCTGACGATATAAATTCTTTTTTTTCTCCATCATGGGGCCTCGATCATCATCTAACACCTACTCATTGAGACCAATCTCATGAGCTCAAACACGCTATATCTGCTGTAAGTTGCTGAGAGACTACTTGATTAGCTCAATCAAGGTTACCATATCTTGGAGATACCACCGAAGAAACAGTACCTACACGTAATTTCAAATCAATTGGACCTGTGAAACTAAGTAAGACCCTTTTATCAAGTAGGAAAATAGCTGACGAATCTCAAGAGCCTGAACATCCTTACTATGTAATAATATAAATGTAAAAATGTGTTTGTTTATTTGTTACCTTTTCACGCTTCAACACCTTGACCAATTTTAGAATAGAATAAAATAGAAATGTTTTATTTACGAACCAACACAACTCGCAACAGATAAATAAAATATAAATTTCACCATACTAGGGAAAGTGGGGAAAGTGTAGAAAATAAACAAAGTTAATAATCTTGATGAGAGATGGTATGCAGGTAGCCTGTGTCACAAAGAAGGACATAGGATACTTTTTATCTCATCAAAATATCATAATCCGATGCAGTTCCTGAGGAAAGTGAAAAAATACTGTTTTTTTGGTTAATTTCTTTAACATAGCAACGGAACAATGGATTGTTCTGATTTTTTGCACAGAGATGGTTTTGGGGGTTCCCGAGACAATTAAAGAAAACTCATTTCCGAGCTCGCGAGCCGCTCGCGTACCACTCATTCTCAAAGACAGTCACGAAAATTATATACACACGGATGAAGCCGCGGGCAAAAGCTAGCATCTTCATAAATTATAGATAAAAACCATCTTAATCACGTCACCTTTCAATCAGAAAAAATCCCATCAAAATCGGTCCATTTAACGAATACGATGCCACAAACACGAACACATATACACAGGTACACACGTACACGTTTAACTTACAACACACATCTTTTTGTGTCGGGAGGTTTTTAAAAGACTTTAGAGGGTACAAAAAGAAAATGTTTAGTTTTTAAGTTGATAAATACCAAGTCCGATAAAACCATTAATTATTCCTTGTGTGCAATAAAGTGTTTAAATATCGCACTAATATTATAAAGGCGAAAGTTTGTGAGTATGTATGTTTGTTACTTCTTTTTACGCAAAAACTACTTAACGGATATAGCTGAAATTTGGTAGGTAGACAGATAAGGTCCTGGATTAACACATAGGCTACTTTTGTTCACGCTCGCACCCTCGAAAAGTCATAGAAACGTTGTCCACGCGGATGAAGCCGCGGGAAACAGCTAGTACATACATAAATGAACAACAATTCGTACAAAATATGTTGTAGTCATTCTATAAATCGGTAACTAAAAATTAATTGGTACGGATGGGGACATCCATAAAAGGAGATACATTTTGGTAGCGCAGAGATGACATAGCAACTCGTCAACCTATTCATGAACCTGTGCGTGTGCACATTCAATTGAGCGATCGTTACTCGTACACATTGTTACGTAACTCACGTGACGAGCACCACGTGACGTTGGTTCACGTACGTCCCAGATCCACCTACGTCCATCACACGGCCACAAACGGGGTCGCCAACATTGTCCCGGGAGCAACCTGCGACTCTGAAAGGCACTTAGCAGACAAAGAGTAAGGTATTGTGGAGATCTGACCTCTCTGCACTCATTTATCGCACCTCCTTTGTAGTTATTCTAACCGCGTGTCATTTATATATAACATAAATTTGAAATTTGAATATTTTTCGTGGTAAAAACGCTGTCTACACAGAAATCGGAATAATATGCTGTCTATAACCTTCTGGAAGCATTCAGCGTTCGATCTTGGCTTGGGACAGATTTCCAAATAATTCAATTGAACACCAGAATAAATGTAAGTCATAGCCGTATTTAAATATAGGGTGACTTTTAATTTGTTCTTGATAGCAAAGGATATGAATGTACTCGTGATTACAAACAACTTTCCCAAAGAAATTATATGTCAAATATGAAAAAATAATTTTGATCCTTTATACATTTTTGTCGATTTAATAACTTATTCTGTACCGAGGACCAAAAATGTTTTTTCTGATTTGACATATAGTTTCTTTGGGAAAGTGGTTTGTAATCACGAGCACATGCATACCTTTTGTTATAAAGAACTAATTAAAAGTCACCCTGTATAACCGCTTATAAACATCAGCCAGCCGGCAAAGCAAATAAAGTGAAGTGAAAAGATATTGAAAGAACGAAAGAAATGTACCTCCTTATATCGAGGGACTAAACGAAGCCATCTTATCTAAGTCTTGCCGCCAAACATCAATGTTAAAAACATTGATGTGTTCCCGCTTGAAGATAAGATAGCCAGTTCCCCATTGCGTTAGGGAATGTTGGTAAGTCCGCTTCCATCTTCGGCATCATTGTCACTTACCATCAGGTGAGATGATGCCAAGGGCTTACCAAATGTGAAAAAAAATATATATACCAGAGGTGGTTTGACTCCCGAGCGTACGAGGGAGTCAATGAAACCGAGGTTATATTAAGTTGGCGTTTAGTCTCGAGGTGCAAACTGTACTTTTCACTTTGAGTGCGAGAAAAATAGTCAATTTAGTACAAAAACATTTAATAAATATTACTTATTGAAATAAAAATCATAAAAGATTTTTTAAACCACATGGCGCTACCTTCTTTGCGGAAAAACCATGGAACTAAAACTCTTAACATTTTCGAAATATAGATGGTCCACACTCCACAGATAATAGTATATTTACTGGCTGTTTGAGTTTGTCTATGTCACATGAAGGAAATAAAAAAAAACTAATTACTTTTCTCTCCCTAGAGGCTAAAGTGGTCACTTTAGTCCCGCTTCGTAGGGCTATATTAGCGTACTTTTAGAGCATGAGAAGATAAAAAGTATTTCCGACCCCGCGACGCTAGAGAGTGCTATTTCTCTGGATTTAAAGTGTTTTTTATACATACCTATTAAAGGTAAAAAATATATACAAGTAAGACTCTCCAGACAAATTGAAAATAAACATCTGACTGCATAAAAATATTAACACTAATTTATAGGCAGTCGGGTAAAAGTGTACTCTGTTTCACTCACGGCATCATGTCGAATCTAATGACACCTCGCACTCCAAATCCACCAATCCGCCCACACTACAGGTCCAGTCAAAGAAACAGACTTACTCCTACACATACATCATCATATCAGCCGAAAAACGTCCACTGCTGGACAAAGGCTTCCTCCAAGGATTTCCACAACGACCGGTCTTGCGCTGCCCGTATCCATCAGCTTCCCGCGATCTCCACCAGTTCGTCGGTCCACCGCATGGGAGGCTTACTACGCTACGTTTTCGCGCGGTCGCCACTCGAGAACTTTACTGCCCCAACGGCCATCTGTTCTACGAGCTATGTGCCCTGCCCGCTGCCACTTTAGTTTAGGGATGCTATGTCGGTAAGATACATCTTTAACTTTATTAATTACTAGCGACCCGCCC
Source organism: Coleophora flavipennella (assembly GCA_947284805.1). NCBI lineage: Eukaryota > Metazoa > Arthropoda > Insecta > Lepidoptera > Coleophoridae > Coleophora > Coleophora flavipennella. Next base: position 1,568,911 of record OX369273.1, read on the forward strand.
CGGCTTCGCACGGGTGCAATGTAGATACTTTATGGGACAGTGTGGAGTGATTAATAATTTTATGATTAGTCTATACTACAGGATATCTTTGTATACAATGTTACCGCCGACCGCTGCCAACCGGGGCGAAACGTACGGCCCGCCCCGCCAGCCGCTGTGCCTCCGCATTTTTTTATATCTGCTTCTAAGATAATTATCCTTTTATTTTTTAATGAAATGCTGTTAAGGACAGTTTTGATCTACATGAAATGTACAACGTATGTATAGTATTTAATTGGTTTAAGAATACTGTATTTTATAAAATAACTCGGTAAATAACACATATTTTAATATTTAACAAAGATAAAAATGGTTACCGTGGGTTATCCTTAGGAGATAAATATATGCCATTGTGGACTTTTTATCGATGTTTTTAAGATATACTATTCCGTAGTACATTAATTTGATCCATCTCGTAATGTGTAGCCAGCGTTTGCGATTTAAGGCACAAAAATATGTTTGTCAAGACATCACATTACAAATCTTTGAATTTTTCGGCTTTTCTGTACTATAATATGTATGTATTATACATATAAACCTTCCTCTTGGATCAATCTATCTATTGCTGAAAACTGCGTTAAAATCGATTCAGTAATTTAAAAGATCTAAGCGAACAGACAGCGGAAGCGTCTTAATTTTATACTATGTAAAGAAACGACGAAGAAAATATTACAAATCTTTGAATTTTTTAGTTTTTATGTACCATAATATATACGTATTATACACATAAAACTTCCCCTTTAATCACGCTATCTATTGCTGAAAATTGCATTAAAGTCGGTTCAGTAGTTTAAAAGATCTAGGCGAGCAGACAGCGGAAGCGACTTCATTTTATACTATGTAATAAATATAAAGAAGAAGCATCAGTTGGCCCGATTACTGTAAGAAGAGTATTTTTGTTGTTTGCTTTAAGTTTATTAACTATGCTTGTTACACGTATCATTTGAAAGAAAGAAAAAAAGAAGTAAATACGTTTATTGGCTCCAGTAACCAAAATACATAATACGAGTATATAGTAACAGAAAAGCTTATGTAAATAACTTTAATTAATTAATTTGATTTAATATGTAGAACTCCATTACTTACCAAACCCAATATGTAGGCGTGTTCTTTTAAGAGCCGTTGGAAGCTTGAGTATGCTTGAGTCTATGTTTGATAGTTATCGCCTCGAAGGCATAGCATATTTTGAGCCCATCAAATGTTAGCTTTTCCCATTGTGTACACGGCCAGCCTTTAAGATGTATGTCCTATATTTGCTCAGGACGTCCGTAACGTATAGTGAAAGTGTTTGATCGTGTAGTTACTGTAAGTCTGTTCATTCAATGCTTGTTACATATGAAATTGCGGTGGAAATGGACTTTCATTAGTGGCATCGGGCGTTATTTTACTCTTCGTTTGACATTTTAACCACCTCCGTGGCGTAGCGGTTAAGGTCATTAGCTTCACATCAGGAGGTCGTGGGTTTGATTCCCGGCGGAGTCTAGGTTTGACTCGGTTTGCTTGGTGGAATGGAAGGGAATTTTCTAAGCCCGCCTGAAGTCCTGCCGCCAAACATCAATGCTAACAACATTGATGTGTTCCGGCTTGAAGATAAGATAGCCAGTTCCCCATTGCCTGCTTCCATCTTCGGCATCATCGTCACTTACCATCAGGTGAGATGATGCCAAGGGCTTACTAATTGTGAATAAAAAAAAATATCCATAGATAATTTAAATTTACATAGTAACATTGTTGAGTAGTTAAGCACCCGGGTTTATTCCTTCTCATTCCCAAATTCCGAGTTATTGGATCGAAACTCAGGTTTTCATCTGGGCAAATAGCAGATTTTTGTGTTAAAACCCGGATTAATTCCTAGATTCATTCCCAAATACCCACCTAATAGGTCAAAACATAGGTTGAATAGCTGGTTTTTGGTTAAAACCAATTTTTTCCCCGAGTAAGATGTTAGGGTTTTATCCACCGCTCATCCATAGCACACCCTGGACACTTCATACGACGGGTCAGAAATGACATTTCAAAAAAGGAATGACGGAACAAACAAAATGGCGGCGAAATCCTATAGGTTCGACAACCAAACTGTAACCAATCTGTATCAATCTGGGTGACGAGGGGGTGAGGTCGCAATCTAGAGAGCGGCAGGGAGTGTCCGTACTGTATGTTAGTACTAATATATAAACTTTGTCAATAGGCTAGAAACCTTCCCTTACAACTGTACTTTCATCGTAACCAGTGAAGAACTTACGGAGATTTAAGATTGTGAATATACTATTGTTACAGACACATACAAAGTTATATAAACTTCTTGTTTCAGAATCGATACAAACTTTCGTGTTCCCGCATTTTTTTTAACATTAGAGAATCAAAACATCAAAAATTAAATAAATAACATTTCATTCAACTTCAAACGGAGTGGTTTTACTCGGCACGTGAATTCCTCCTAGTCGGTTTGCCTAGCGAATGTCAATTTTACAATTAATAATAATAAAATACATTAAATCTTTAAATTTTAAAAATCATTAAGGCTATAAAATTGGGTTGTGAGATAGCCATTTCCTGAGCTTGGACTTAAACACCGCGGTGGATGCTGAATCTCTAATATTATCCGGTAATTTGTTATAAACGACGACGCCACCGATGTATAGGGACTGTTCCGATTTTGTCAGCTTGTGAAACGGTGTCACTAGCTGGTCCTTGTTGGCGTTGCTACGTAAGTCGTGCCTTGGGTTTGTACCCTTGCGTTTATATGTTTCTAAGTTCGCGTGCACGTATAGGGCCACCTGGCAGATGTGAAGGATTGGCTAGATGTTGTACTTAGTGAAGAACGTCCGACACGACTCGTCATCGGCTATCGTTGCCATAGCTCGTACAGCGCGCTTCTGCATGACGAACGCTCGCTGGATATCGGCAGCGCGACCCCACAGCTCGAGTCCATAGGTCAACCTGGAGTGGACTGTAGCGTAGTAACACGTTCGCACAGCCTCGATGGATGCGGTGGCCGTCAGCCGGCGTACGTAAGGCAAAACAGGCGCGACCTAAGCTAGTACAGAGACCGACCGTCTATGTGAGCCTCCCACGTTAGAGCGTCGTCTACCTGGAAGCCCAACAACCTGGTAGTGCGGACCTGTTGAAGGTGTGTATCCCCAACGCATACTTTTACCGGTAGTGGCGCTTTGCCGTTCAAAGTAAAGGCCATGAAACATGTTTTTTCGCGATTTAGTGCAAGTAGTCGAGGCGCCTCACTGTCTCGTTGAGTCCTTTCTCGACTATATTCAATTATCTCCGTAACGAGACGTTTTAGGACACTATGTTACATGACATTTTTTGTTTGTCTGTATGTTCCCTATCCAAATATATAGGTCTCAATGTGCGACGTCATTTTGAAAAAAAAAATATGGCGGACTCCAGTGTGCCAGTCTCCATACAAAAATTTTCAAACCCCTTTGTAGTTATCTCACATATATTAAAAAAATGTTTTGCGATTAACTGCAAAGTTGTGTTTTTAGGGTTTTGTATCCAAATGTGTTTAGGCACGGAACTCTCAGTGCGCGAGTCCAACTCGCACTTGACCGGTTTTTTTTAATAATATCAATGTCCGCGCATGTTTGAATAAAATGTACAAACTCGAATCCTTGTCGCTGCAAAATTTCATTTTTGTAAACGTGCGTAGACTTTGAATCAGACAGTGTTGTAAAATGGCTTCCACGCTTTCTTTATACAAGACATTTTATTTAAAATACGGTTATACACTTTTATGTACAGTTTTTATCCGGCAGAGGTAACACAATGGAACGCTTAATTACGTCATGTGATGAGTGCGGGGTTCTGCCGTGTATGTGTAGGCGTGCAGGAAGGAAGTTGACGTATAATTATCGTGCACAGATGTACCTGTTCGTATCTACGCGTACTTTTTATTGTACAGGGTGTGACAAAATTATAGTAGAACCCGTTAAGAGGGAAGAATAGTACGTGCTCGTCCATACAAAAAGAGAAAACGTTTTTCCACTTCTATATATTTTCCAATCACCATGATTTTTTAGTATGTTATTGACACAATGAATAACTAGGTTTATAGCTTTTCCTTTTTTCAAAATTTGCTATAGATTCAAACTTATAGGCAGCTCAAGTAACGTAATTTTTGTGATTAAAACTGTGTCGAATTAAGCCGTTTTTTGAACAAAATCAATGTATTTTTTTTAAAAAAGCGAAACCTATAAACCTAGAATATATTGTGCTGAAACGATCGACATCAAAATCAAAGAGATTTGTTAAGATTTAGTTAGTGAAAACCGTTTTCTCCCGAAATGGGAATTTCGTCCAGAAAAGTACCTATTGTCAGTTGCGAGCTGCAACGCTCTCTATCGCACGAGTGGGGGTCGGGGGGAAAGCAAAGCACACGTACAATAGAGATGTCGATGGTGAAGTCGATAGTAGAGATGGGATCCCACCCACGTTATCGATATCTATCTGTTTAAAAAATTCTGGGAGTGGGAAAAATTAATATTAGTAGGTTTTCAAGAAAAAGATTGACCAGTGATTATTGTTTTATTTCTTCCTAACTCAAAATAGATTACATTGCTTTTTTTTGTTAACGATTGTGTGTTTGTACTTCGCTGTTCCAAGACGTTACAGCAGCTAAACATGTTCGTGAATGTAGCCGAATTTGCCATCGTCGCATTTGGACGAATAAGACGAATACGCGAACACGAATAGCGATGTGATGTGCTAGCATCAGAGTTCGTTGTTTTGCTTCAGAGCCCTTATCTTTTTGCTTTGCACTAGGTTGAGTGGATTCCGTACTCGCCTCCCCTGCCCGGTGAAGTTGTAAAGGCCCCCACGGCCAAAAACAAGCTTATCATTTCAAAAAAAAAATTCAGAGCCCTAATAAAACCAAAACCGTAATGTGGCTTATCCACCTACTCATTTCAACGGTCCACGAATAAGAATAAAAAAAAATACGGTATCTATACTAAACGTGACCATAGTCCCTTTTTCAGGCTGTTCGTCCCGCTGTCCCCAGCGAGGGAAAAAACGTCTCACTTTCGCAAATAGACCAAACGATAAATTAATTGAAGTATCTACCTATTATTTTTTCACTCGCAAACAACTGCTTAGATATTAGAAGTCATGTTACTTACTAAGGCATAAGTAGTTCAACTTATGTGAACTAAAAAAAAACGACCAAGTGCGAGTTGAACTCGCGTAGAGAGGGTTCCGTACAATTACAAAGACATTTAGGGTGATTTTTAAATAATTAAAAATATCACATTTGAAATCGTCACAGTAAGATGCACTAGCGCTATCTAGTGGTGTTTTAGTGAACTATTTTCCGTAAATTTACGTAATAAATTGAGTTTACCACTTTATTTACAATTGATAGAATTCTTATAGGTTTTCCTGTAATCTACAAGCAATAAACTATATTTTGTAGTTTTGGAGTAATCACCTAATGGGGGGAATGGTCAATTTTCGTCTTTTTCCAAGCGATTTCCAAAAAGGAGGAGGTTCTCAATTCGACTGTATGTTTTTTTATTTTTTTTATAAGTGTTACCACAGATTACTAATTAGTTAGTGTTACCTCAGAACTTTTATTGGGTGAACCGATTTCGATGATTCTTTTTTTCTTCGAAAGCTAGTGCTTCCCATGTGGTTCCATATAAATTTTATCAAAATCGGTGTAGTGCTTTATAAGAAAATTAACAAAAACCAAAAATAATAATGCCAAATTCATGTTTTCAAGTTTTTCATTTGATATATGACACAGTAAGGTCTGCAAAACTTTTTTTTAAATTTCCTAATTGGTCCCCCGAAAATACCCTTAATTTTTGAAAATATTTATTGACTGCACATCTGTGTTTGGGTGATAGGATTACACCATCCTACCTGATTTCACTTGATATGGTCCAGTAGTTTCGGACAGTGATCTGTGATGGCTGTGACAGACGGACAGACACACAGGCGCACGAGTGATCCTGTAAGGGTTCCGTTTTTTTGTAAGGAACCCATAAAACCTACTTATTATTTAGATGGTCACGTTAGGTATACTCGTATAATTATTATAGTATCACATTAGTAGTTTCGTTCACAATAACTAGCATAATATTTTATCACGCTTTTATTATCAGGTGAGGTGCAGCCAAACGCACTCAAATTTTTAATAAAAAAAAATGCTCCACCTGTATGTTTGTATGTAACCGACTCCTTTGGACTCGATTTTGACCCACTTTAAACGGACAAATTTAATTCAAACTTTGTAGACCTATCAAGAATCAGCGACAATATAATAATCTCATAAGTTTGAACTAAATGAAAATAGAGTTTAAAAAAACTAAAAAAACACGCTTTTAAAGTACATCAGACTAAAAATTAAAAAATAATTCTTAATATAAGTTGAAAATAATAATTAACAAAAAATACTAGTCTTATTTGTGAAAAAGTGTGGGTTGCTCGATAGACGAAAAATATGGCACAGAGCGTCCCACGCTTTTTCACAATAATCTAGTATTATTTTAGTAATTCTAGTTATATTTTTCGTTAATTATTATTTTTAACTTATATTAAGAATTATCTTTTACTTTTTAGTCTGATGTACTTTTAAAGCGTGTTTTTTTAAACTTTATTTATTTTAGATACACTGCAAATACCTAAATAACCTTACAATACAAAATTTCAGTCATTTAGGGCGCATATCGTCAACAAGCCGATTTATCAAAAATCAATTTAGTTTATACTCCTTGCTAATTACTATTATCTACATAACAAAATACTCACTTGAAATTATCACTATTCCCTACTGCTATTACCTTCAATGTCTCTGTCGCGGAGTGTCGGGGACGCCACAACAATCACTATCCGTAGGTACCTAAGTAAGAAAACACTCCGCCTTTCGTCGCAACTTCTCGCCAACTGGCAGCGTCCGTCGATGTGTGCGTGAGGCTCTTTGTATGTGCTGTGCGCGATGCCCGGGGGCATGAGCGCACGAGCGATAGCAAATGTTTTCCCAAATACCTATTTCGTTAGGATCGCGAAGCTATTCTTCCCTCTTAACTAACCGCCTCCATAGCTCAGAGGCAAAGTTCACTGGCTTTACACAGGAGGTCGCGGGTTCGATTCCCGGCGGGGTCAATTGTTAGACTCGGTTTGGTTGGTGGTAGGGCATTTTTTAAGCCCGCCTGGCTAGCTACCACCATCTTATCTAAGTCTTGCCGCCAAATATCAATGTTGATATCATTGGTGTGTTCCGGCATGAAGATAAGATAGCCAGTTCCCCATTGCATTGGGGAATCTTGGTAAGTCCGCTTCCATCTTCAGCAAAATCGTCACTTACCACCAGGTGAGATGTTGTCAAGGGGTTACCAATTGTGAATAAAAAAAATAAAAAAACTGGGGCTGCTTACTCATCATACTAAACAACTTTCCCCAAGGAGATCTCTAGTCAAATCTAATAAAAAATTCGACTCCATACAGAAATACATATCTTTTTTCCAATTTTCCGAAAAAGAACACTAGAAGAGGAAAGAAATGGAATTTAAAACCTGTAATCAAATCTCAAGATCGTGTGTGGGGTAAGGCCTAATGACCTTTCCGAGTTTGAGAAGAGATCCATGCCCCAGCAGAGACGAAATGCAAATATTTGCGTCATACCCTTCGACCAATGTAACAGCTATGGACCGGCCTACGCGAACAGCGGTTTTGATGCCTACAGATGAGCGCGTTCGCTCATTTCGCCTTAGTCGATCAGTATTCCCCAAATGGGTTGAAGGTCGAAATTGGTGGAATTTACTATCCCATTCGTGCTACATTTCGAGTTAGTCTCTCTATGTCTGTCATTGTTTATAAATTGAACGAGACTTGGTAGACTATAGTCACACCCCGGACACTACATACAAACGGTCGTGAAATGATATTTCTAAAAACAAATACAGTTCTACAACCAAACTGTATCAATCTGGGTGACGAGGGAGTGAGGTCGCAATCTAGAGAGCGGCAGGGAGTGCCCATACTGTATGTTAGTAGGTACTATTATATATACTTTGCTATAGTGGTGTAAGTGTGTTTGCGTTCAATTGTATTTGACTCATTTTTTTATGAGATTAATGTCTGTATAGGGCCGGTCCATTATATTTTGTGAAGGTCTTACCTACATAATTATCTACTGAGTATAGTCGTTGTCGAATGAAAAATATTTGTGCTGTTCAGGTAGCTTAGTACAATTGAGATTAAAATCAATACAAGATAAGAATTTATCTTGTTTTTCTCGGTTTTCCAGTCACAGGACTATACCTACGTTATCATTCAGAAACACGTCACTGTGTTATTATTCCGCTTCCCATATCATTAGGCTGATTACACTGTTTCATTAAGTATTCGCTGTGAATTTTAAAAGTAATAATTATAATAAGATTGATATTTGCATGCCCAAATCTGGTGAAATATGAGGACTTCCTAAATAATGTTAACAGCTTTATAACCATGTTTTATGCAAATAAAATTTCATTTCATTTACTTTTCAACCGACTTCAAAAATGAGAGAGTTTTTACGCGATGTCTTCGAAGATTGTGAACCGATTTTCATGATTTTTTATTCGATATTGGCAAGTTTGTCCCATATAAATTTTATCAAAATCGATTAAGTACTTTTTCAAGATATTAACAAAAAACCAAAAAAATTACCAAAATTGTACTGGGTTGTTGGGATTGAAGTCGGTTTTTTAACTTTTCCAGTTTTCAACAGTTTCCAATTATTATACTGTACCTACTCTTAATTTGTCTGTGCTTTTACTGTTGCGTAGAACACAATTTGTTTATACTTATATTAAATCAATATCTAGAGATATCAATTTTAAAAGCAATCGGCTCTGTAGATTAGATCTAAGAGTATTTTTGTCATTAAAATCGATTACGCGCCACCGCAATCAGACAAAGGAAATTGAATCAAAGAATTCAATTGCCTAATTTACAAACATTTGGAGACAATCCCACCAATCTGGAGTTCCGGCCAAGTACGAGCCGGACGTTCGGATAAGTGCGAGTCGGACGTTCAGCTAAGTGCGAGTCGGACGTTCGGCCAAGTGCGGTTCGGTAGTTCGCCTAAGTACGAGTCGGACGTTCAGCTAAGTGCGAGTTGGACGTTCGGCTAAGTGCAAGTCGGACGTTCGGCCAAGTGCGGGTCGGACGTTCGCCTAAGTACGAGTCGGACGTTCAGCTAAGTGCGAGTTGGACGTTCGGCTAAGTGCAAGTCGGACGTTCGGCCAAGTGCGGGTCGGACGTTCGCCTAAGTACGAGTCGGACGTTAGGCCAAGTACGAGTCGGACGTTCGACCAAATATAGTCAAACGTTCGGCCAAGTGCGAGTCGAGCTTGCGTGAAGAGGGTTCCGTACCATTCTGTTTTCCTTAAGGACGTATCTTAGGATTTTCGTTAAGGCTCTCTTGTAAACTTTAAAAAGAATAAGAATAAGAATAAGAATATATTTATTGAGTTATATAAATCTCTAAGTACTTTACACATTGAATAGGATAACACTAAAAAAGCCCTTTATTTCCTATTTTTGGATTCCGTACCCCAAAAGGAAAAAGCATCATTTCATTGTCCATCTGTCCATTGGTCTATCTGTCTGTCTTTCTGTCAAGTCCCTTTTTCTAAGGAACGATTAGAGTCATATTGAAATTAATATCAAATAAAACGGTCCCGTATTGGAGCTGTACAAAAATAAGGTTTAAAGTGAACGCAATTAAAAAATCATTAATAGCACACATTTTGACACTCGTAAGTAAATCGAAATCTTAAGAGTATTTCTCGAAGCGTCGTCGGTGGATCAACCGGTAACGACTCGGTCCTGCTGACCAGAGGTGCCGGGTTCAAATCCGGACGGCCAATGTACCAATGAGTTTTTCGAAACTTACGTACATACGAGATACTCACCGATTGCTTTAACGGTGAAGGAAAACATCGTGAGGAAACCTGCACACGCCTGCGAAGAAACTCGAAGGTTGTGTGTGAAGTCGACCAACCCGCACTGGGCCCGCATGGTTGACTAAGGCCCGATCGCCCTAATTTAGGGTAGGCTCGAGCCCCTCGGTGGGGACGTATATGAGCTGGTATGATGATGATTTCTCGTAGACATAGAAACATGAAATTTTGCAAGAAGCAAGGTCTGACAGCGCAAGTAAAGGAAAAACCCGAAGTCGTTAATTAATAGTTATATCCACGTGCAAAATTTCATCAAAATCGTCTCTACAAATCGAGAAATCGACATACACGAATACATTTAAAACGCACACGCAATTTTATTTCTAGAATCCTTTTCTTGTGTAAAAGTGATATAGGGTGCATTTTCAAAATCTCGTAGTCGGTTTTTCGGACGGTCACATAACCTTATATTTGCTCCGTCGTCGCTCAAGATTTACTTTTGTCTGTAAGTTTGTGCTAGCTGTTGAGCTAGCTATTGTGAAGACCTCTTCAATAAATTCAGAATCCCTTCATTTTCCAGATCGGTTTATTCGACCACCGGCCCCTGTCGTTCGGCAAAGCCATTGCAACGTTCCCGGTGACAGATGAGCAAGGTTACGTCATCACCAATGTGCCTCTAGGGGAGGGCGCACCCCCTGCGGGTTGGGACACGGGTCCTGGCCTTAAAGGACCCCATTGTCTCTGGCCCTGGGTTGGGGCAGGGAACGATCACGTTGAAGCCTTCAATTGTTTGAAGATCCAGCCTACTTGGATGGAGGATCATGCGTAAGTTCGTTTTTAATCTATCTGTTAAAAAAAGACGTGTGGCACTCGGGGACTGCCGCGGTAAAGCTATTGCATAGCATTTTTTATCAACTTATGCAATTTTAATTATTTTTTTATTTATGCAGTATTTACCAGTACCATATAGTCCTTGGGGCGCGAGATGTTTATGTAATAAATTAACACTAAGAAAGTTCATCATCATCATCATCATCATCAATCGCCATCACAACCGCCATCATCAATCGTCATCATCAATCTCCATCATCAATTGCCATCATCAATCGCAATCATCATCATCATCATCATATAGATAGATGGCACTGTAAGTTTTTTAGAACTCAATATATATTTTTTGGGGTGTCAGGTTTTATTTTCGTTACGAAATTTCTTGATTCGGTCCCCTCAAAGCCCGCGATAAAAGCTTTATACAATAGCTTAAAAATGGCACTAGGAACCTATATAGTTAAGAAAGAGCGGCAAATCAAGTACCTATCTACTTCCGTCATGGTTTTCTCCTCGTGCGTGTCGTAGGCGTTTCCGTGCTTATAAAAAAATTCAACGCAATCACAACTACGATAACTTTAGATTTTGTGTTACTTTACATACCATGTTTGAGTACCTCAATTCCGTAAACCGGTAATCTTATAAAGTGTCAGTCCTATAATGATATCACGTTAGTACTTACGCAAGCATTTACTATTTTATGCTAATCGAAAAATAATTATACAGAAAACATAAACGGGAGCCACAGATTTCGAATCTAGACACACGGGGAAGTGTGTCAGCCAAGTTCGAAAAGAAAAGGGTGACACCGGCCGTGGTTTTATATTACACGAACCATTTCGGGCCACTTTCGATCTACCCGTAACTCAATATCTGTTTGAAGTACACACTTTCGAGCCCCTCGATCACCTCGAATTCCAATTTTCATAAATACATCTTTTACCATTTCTGAGCTATCGACGTCCGAAAATCACTATTTTTATGTCTGACTGGCTGACTCATCAAAATTATAGACCACTTCCAGGAGACTTAGAAACTTGAAATTTGTCATTAAGTTAGTTTATTGTACGTATACAGGGTGTAACAGCAAAACCGTACTTCCATTAAGGGTGTGAAAGTTAACCCGATTCTGATCACATTTCAATAAAAAAAAATACACTTTATTTTTTTATGAAAAATCCATATTTTTCGTGTCATGTAGTCATCACTGATAAGAACAAAGTTCATTCAACCGTGCCGTGCGGCAGGCAGCGGCGGCTGTCAGCTGATCACGCTTTGTTTGTTTCACTTGCACGCACTTGGCCGCCGCGTGCTGCTATCTCGGCCGCTCCCGCATGCGTCGTGTGAGTCGATCATGCAACAACGCCCCCGCCCTGCGCCCTTGCGCAGCGATGCCACTGAGCGAGTCAGTTGCCGACTGTTCTCGACGCAAACGCACGCGTGTGACGTGAAATCCGCAGATCGCGATTCGCTCGGTTTCCGTTATGGCAGTACGAAGTAATTTTTCGAATATTGAACTTTACGACATTGTAGAATTGTACTTTGATAGTGGCCGAAATGCAAATGAAACACAACGCATGTGGAGGCAACGCTTTCCTACCCGTGCCGTACCGACACTACCTAGAATCATCAAAGGCGCCGACATTAAAGGCGCCGCCCGCCGCGCGCCGCTTCTTCGTTTTTTTCCCGCGGCCCGCCAACTTTTTGCGATGTTGCCAAATGTATTCGCTTGCTACAGACGTCAATGACCCGCGAGGTGGACTAGAATTTAAGTCCATTTTAGTACATCAAAAAGGTATGTTTGTATGGTGATATGATAATAGTACATTTTTTTTTACATTTTTTTATTTTTACAAACAAGCCACCCCATCATGCTCTTAAGGGAAGTACGGTTTTGCTGTTACACCCTGTATAAGGGAAAATTGCATAAAACGGCCATGTGTGAGTCGTACTCGCGCAGAAAGGTGTCCGTAATCACCACTACAAATTTGTTATACTATGTGCTACTTAATGGGAAGCCGATGGATGCGGGCAGCGCAGGACCGGTCGTCGTGGAAATCCTTGGGGGAGGCCTTTGTCCAGCAGTGGACAATTTCCAGCTGATATGATGATGATGATAATGACTTAATGGTGTAACTTAGTAAGATAATATAGTCAAGCCACCAAATTTTTACTTTTTAAAATAAACGCCATTAATTGGATACTAAAACCTTGCCAAGTTACACCATTAGGAGCACAGAATATTTAAAAAAAAATTAAAAAACTGAAAACCGTTGTATGTACATTCTCTAATATTTGCAGAAGTCTAAGATATATATATATTTCAATTTGAAGTGCCGTTGCTATGATTTAAGAAACCACTATAGAAATTGGAACTATTGAACTTGGAACCTACCCATTTAGATCTCTGTAAATTTTTATATCGAACTTGGCTACCTTTCACATTTATTTTTATTTGGGATAAATTTTACAGAAGCACTTTGCAAAATAAATCAAAACTGAGTAAGTAGATAGTTTTGTTCTAGATCAATTGACAATATCCATTAAAAGATATCGGTCGTGGATGCGACTCCGCTTCTTGTTTTAAAATGAGTTTGTTGAAAGGTCTTTAGGCTCGAACGGCAGTTATTTTGCAAAAAGTTGCGTCACATCTTTGATTAAACCTTATCAAGCGTCACGTAAATTATGCACGTAGATCGGCGGCTTAGGTCTTGAAAACTAGAAGAGATATAGCGAGGTAAGGCATACCTATCGCAATATCAACGTCGAGTACATCACCCACCTTCGATGCGCTGACGATATCGTGGTCTGGCTGAGACCATGGACGACTTAGGCACAATGCTTGATGGTCTCAGTAGAGCCTCTCAATAAGTAGGGTCTTAGAATGAACATGGACAAGACGAAAATTATGTCAAACGTCCGTGTATCTACTCCTCTGAAGGTTGGAGGCTCTAAATTCAAAGTTGTTACCGAATATGTATACCTGGGACAAACAGTCCAGTTAGGTAGGTCCAACTTCGAGAAAGAGATCAATCGTTGAATGCAACTCGGCTGGGCAGCGTTCAGGAAACTTCGCAATATCTTCAAGTCCCTAATACCGCAGTGTCTCAAGACCAAGGTCTTTGACCAGTGTATGTTGCCAGTGATGACATACGGAACTGAGACATGGTCGCTTACTATGTACCTCATATGAAGACTCAAGGTCACCCAAACGGCAATGGAGAGTGCTATGCACGGAGTTTCCCTGCGTGAGCGAATCAGAGACGAGAAGATCCGTAGGAGAACCAAAGTAACCGACATAGCTCGAAGAATTGCTAAACTTGGCTGGGCGGGGCACATAGCTCGTAAAATAGATGGCCGTTGGGGTAATAAAGTTCTCGAATGGTGACCGCGCATCAGAAAACGTAGCGTAGGAAGGACTCCCACTCGGTGGACCGATAACCTGGTGAAGGTCGCGGGAATGAAATCGAAATTATATAAGTTGTTTTTTCTTCCTTATTTCAGTGACAAAATCAATCACCTCCGGATAGGAGAGCTAGCACTGGCTGGCACCCACAACGCGGGCGCGTGGCGGTTCAACACAGAGCTCAGTAATGTCCAGAGGGACACCTTCGTGTTGTGCCAGGACCGGTCTATCTGGGAGCAGCTGGTCCACGGCATCAGATATCTAGACTTTAGGATCGCTTACTACGAATTCTATCAGAACGAGGAAGATAGGTGAGAACTCTTCTGTTATTTTTTTTTTACATAGAGACTAGAAGTGTCAAAAGAGAGGTTTGTTTATTCAAGGGACCAAAAGTATGTGTGTGTGTATGCATGTAGTTTCTTACAATATAATACAATATTCTTTAATGCATCACAACATAAAACAAAATAACAATATAGAAGAAAGCCTATACAATAGGTGGCCTTATTTCTAGGTAGCAATTTCTTCCAGGCTACCTTTCGGTAGGGAAACAGCTATAGAATAAGTTAAGGGGCGGTGCAATAATTAAAAACAGAAAAATTTGCAAATAAACAGTTATATAAAATAATTAAATAAATAAAATACTTAAATATTATAACAATAATATACAAAATAATAAATATATACATAAACAAACAAAAACATAAACATAAATTTCTTTATTATTTATATTTTAACTATCTATGTTAAAGAACGGAAAATGAGATAGTAAGGAAGATGGAAAAAAAAGGATTTAAAAGCAGAGAACAATGATATTATTAAGTTAAGTAATGAGCTTTCACAAGCCTTTTAAAAGATTTTAGCGTTGGAGCACGCCGGATTGCTTTTTTAATTATTTGCTATCTTTTTTAATAGATTTATTTGAGGGTGATTGGTGCGCGAGCGCGAGCGTGGACATGAATTTTCTCCAGATCTCTCGGGAACTATATTGATAAGATAAGATAAGATAAAATTTATTGTCCAAAACTGAGTACAAAGGGTTGTTACAAATTGTTTAGGCATCTACAGTTTACCCATTTCGGGCATACAATAATCGTTAATTACATTGTCATAAATTGTCATTACATAATCAAATAAAATTACCTACTTATGCTACTTTATATGAAAAAAATTCCTCTAAGCTATAGAACGTGTTTTCAATCAACCACTTCTTAAGTGAAATTTTAAAATGAGCACCATCTAGTGATTTTATTGAGTTAGGCAAATGATAAAAAAAATTTATACCCGTTACAATAGCGCTTTTACTAAATATGTAGCTTCTAGCTAATACAGCACACATTTCGTTTTTATATCTACTCCGTAGTTCATTTCTGCGACAAATTTCATTTTTTTTTGTAAAATATTTTTTATGACTTTTTATAAAAACACACAGTTCCAGTATATAGATAGAAGTCAACGTTAAAAATCTCCTTTTTTTGAACACAGGTCGCAGGGATTCAGTGCTAGTCATTTTGTAAATAATCCTAAGACGTCTTTTTTGCAGAATGAAGGTAGACTGAATATTAACAGAGTTGCCCCAATACATGATACCGTATGTTAAAAGTGGGTAAACATATCCATAATAGGCATTTCTACAGACCTCTATTGAAGTAACACTGCTTAATATTGATAAAGCGTAACATTTGCTTGATATCTTTTTGTTAATAATGTCAATATGAGATTTCCAATTTAAATGTGTGTCAATCGTTATTCCTAAAAACTTAATGTCATTTACCAATTCTATGTCTTTGTTGTCAATTGTAACTTTCAGTTCCTTAGGCACTTTTTTGTAATTTCTAAAATCAATTAGTTTTGTCTTATCTAAGTTAACTTTCAAATTCAAAGATATCAACGATTTTATGGCAATGTCAATCGTATTATATATTTCACTAATAAAATCAAGATCATTCAAATTGTCCTGAGGAATAAAAATTGTAGCATCGTCAGCGAACATAACACATAGATGATTGATTACTAGAGGAAGCTCATTTACATAGATAAGAAACAACAATGGTCCTAGTACGCTGCCTTGAGGAATGCCCAAAATGTTTCTTTCAAAATTTGATTGGATTTGCTCAAGTGTCTTAGTATTTCTATTATACTTGTCAATAATAGTTGCTTGCATTCTGTCTGAAAGGTACGACTCAATAAGTTTTAAGGCATTTCCACGTAACCCTATATTTTCAAGTTGATTAAGGAGAGTTTTTGGAACAACACAGTCAAATGCCTTAGACAAGTCCATAAAGAGACCAATACATGTATTTTTATTATCCACTTCTGTCCAAATCTTCTTTAAGACTTTAAATATAGCTAATGTAGTATTTTTATTTTTCTGAAAACCAAACTGATTTTCATTTATTATGTTATGTTTGTTGAAAAAGGATATTAACCTAGTGTATATAATTTTTTCAAATATTTTAGCAAAATTTGACAAAAGGGCAATCGGTCTATAGTTATTCATGTCAGTCTTAGAACCTCTTTTATGCAAAGGCTTTATCAAAGCTTTTTTTAAATCATCCGGAAAAATACCTGTCTCTAACGATAAGTTGATAATGAATTCCAAAGGCCGCGCTATTAAATCAACACTATTTTTTATAATAAGCTTCCCATGCTTCCATCATAGCCAGTACTTTTTTTATTCTTAATAGTTCTGATAGTTGATATTATTTCATAAGTAGTTACCGGATTTAAAAATATACTTTTGACGTTAGGTGTAGTGATGGGTGAATGTTTGACGATGTGATTACAACTCGTGGGACTGTTGAGATTGATAAAGTAATTATTGAAAGTTTCAGCTATATCTATAGGTTTTTCAATCGTGGTGTCATCATTTTGGATCAAATCAATTGTTTCCTTTATTATATTCGATTTTGCTGTGTTTCTTTTTATTACTGTCCAGGTTGCCTTGCTTTTATTAGTGCTTTTATTTATATAATTTATATTAGTAATTTTTTTAGATAGTCTAGTGACAATTTTCATAATTTTACAGTATTTTTTGTATGTATCAATAGCAGTCTGGCAGTTACTTTTGTGAGTTTGTAAATATATACGCCTTTTGATTTTACTCGAGGTGACTATTCCTTTTGTTCTCCAATGTAGTCTACTTTTATATGTAATTTTAATTCTCTCAGTCGGTACACACACAAGTCATAAATAAGCGAGAACAAAGTAATAAAAGATTTGTATGCTGCATTAGGGTCTGTTTTCTCATAGACGTCTGAAAAGTTAACTTGAGATATGTATTTTAAAAATATCGCTAAATATTTTTCAGGATTTTTTTGTAAATAAACCAAAATTTTTCATTATAACTCAAGCTGCATGGTATTGATATGATTTGGGTGGTGTGGTCTGCAATTCCAATATCCAATACCTCAACATTGTACTTCTTTATGTTAGTTAGTATATTGTCAATGCAAGTTTTAGAACGAGGAGTGATTCTGGTGGGTACTTTTATAGTTGGGTGAAACTTGAAAGAATGCAACAGGTTGATTAAAGATTCAGTTTGACAGTTATTAACAAGAATATTAACATTGAAATCACCTAGTATAAATATTTTCTTGAAGCAATTTCTTCTCCTAATAGCTAACTTGTTAAGTAAAATTCCCATTTTCTTCGAAACATATGAAAATCACTCTTTGGTGACCTATAGACGCAAACTATTAAATAATTAAGTCCAGATATTTCCACACCACAACATTCAAAATGTCTTTCGATTGCAATTTCAGAGACCCAATCCAATTTACGAAAGTTATTTATATAAATGGCAACTCCTCCACAACTCATCTTACTTCTACAAAAATGTGCACCCTCCATGTAACCCTCAATCTGTAAGATGTCAATTTGGTCATTTTTCAAGGAAATATATATTTTTTAAAGGCATAATAAACATTCGGTCCGCAAAATAACTACTTGAGCGGCAAGATTTCATGATTGAGCGGCAGAAAAACATGTCTATAAGCAGCAACTCAACACTGTAGGAAGAGTGTGGTACGGGGAGTTCTAAATGGAAGCGGGAGCGAGCGAAGCGAGCTCGGACTTGCGGAGCACCCCGATTCGGATCCGTTAGGTTCGGAGACTGTGCGGGGAGGCGAGCTAAGCTCGCCTCCCCGCACAGTCGTAGTGTTAGGTTTAACATGAGAACACAGAAGTAGGAGCCCCGAAGGGGCTCCGTCGACCACTCAACACTGTAGGAAGAGTGTAGTACGGGGATGTTTAAAATAATTACAGCCATCCAGAATGACATAAATTGCTGATTGATTTTGAAATGTTTGCTGACCATGAGTTGCTGACCAATTAGCTATTTCTGCTGACCGATTAGCTATTTCTGCTGACCGATTATATTTTTCTGCTCACAGAAATAACAATACTATGCTAACCATTTAATTGACACCCTTTTTCAAGAAAGTCTCACTAAAGCAACACACATCAATGTTCCGTTCATTTGCTAAGATCTCAAGTTGATCCTGTTTTGATTTTAAACTTTGTACATTAACATGTAAAATACTAAAATTAGTTTTGGTTACGAAAAAAATCAGATCGAGATTGTGAAACATCTGACTCATTTGTATTTTCATTTATTTCAATTTCGTTTAAATTAGTTTGCTTACATTGTTGCTTTACTGGAATTGTTTCATTAACATTTATTACTTGCGTTGTACATTTTTTTACGTTTTTGAAGTAACGTGTAATTTTTTGTTGACTATCTTTTGATTTGATGACCTTACTAATTACATTTTTCACATGGTTATTTACATAATTATTTTTATAGTTCAAACGCAGTATTTCCCGTAAAATTAATCTGCTTGCACATAGCTTCCAGTTTGAACCATACATATAGTCACTACTATCATAGTTAATAGGTACAAAGTTACTATGAGTAAACTGAGAGCAAGTTAATCGGCTTACATTGTTTTGCATATGAACATTGATATACCTATTATTATGGATTTCACCAACCAAAACATTTGTTTTCGTAAGCGTTGATATGTGATAGTACAGAAAGGATTGATAACCAAGCGGGTTGTCGTCATTGGATCCTGCTAATATCACAACAAAATCAGAACTCGTTAAATTTGCACAAATCGTGTTACAGTTTTTCAAAACTTCATTTATCGGCGCATTTGGTTTAATTATAGATGTAACATGGAACTCAGAACCTAGCAACTTTTGTAGTAATTTCCTAACACCTTTACCATACTGATCACAAAACAATATTACTTTTCTCTTTGCAAAACTTTCTTCCTTATGTACCTTGAAACTTTCAGGTTTAATTGCATCATTTGTAGATCTAGGAGAGTTATTTGTTTTTGTTAAATCATCTGCATCGGTTTTGGGCAAGTAGTTTTTACAATTATTTTGAGTTGAAGGGCTTTCATCTTTCTGTTCTAATCGGATGAACTCAAGTGTTGTTTTATTAAAATGTTTGGTTACTTTTGAAACCTTCTTTTTTGGTGTCGATCTACAAATGCTTGTGAGTATGTCAGTTTGACGTTCATATTTTTTGATTTCTTTTTTCAGACTGCTATTTTCCATCAGTAGATTCTCGATCTCATTTTCTGCTATAAGGAGCTTGTTCTCTAAATTCGCAATCCTGGTCATCAATTCTTTTAAGCCTTCACTTTGGCTAACACCTATATTAGGACAACTTCTGTTGAGGTTACAGGTTACACCCGGGTTAGCGAATTCTTCTTCTGAATCATAACATTTCAGAGACTCAAATGAGTTTTGGGTAGATATGTTAATTTTATACCTATTACGATCGGTTAAAACAAAATTTTGGGGAGTTTCTTCATCTACAATATTATGTTCAGTGGAGGTGTCAGATGATTTTGGTGGTGTTTTTATACTTTCCTGCATAGTATTTTTATTCGAAGTAATAACTTTTTTCCTTTGTTCGAAACATTTTGTACATTTCCAATTCGATTTCCTTTCTGGAGTCATTATCTTAAATCGCTCCCATGATACATTGGCGCATATAATATCAAATTGGTACTTGCATATTGAACAATGTAAATATTCTCTATTTTTTATTACTTTTCGGCATTTGTAACATTTTCCATTGTTTGGAGTCATTTTGAGTCTATTTAATTGTTAGAAAAAAATACCTCAAAATACAAAAGGCAAAAAAGGAATCACGTGATTTTGAACGCAACTTATATGCACCAGTTGGAGATTTCGTCAAAGATGATCTATACTACGCAACCAAACGCAACTCCCTTTCTGTCAAAGTCATTATTACCTTTGTCCAATCAGCTGTTCAATGAAAAATAGTTTGTGGCTGTGAACTTGTGATTCGTGGATGTTACTGGTGTTGTGTTTAAAATCTCATGAATAACCGTCGGATAAGTGCATACCTTGGATATGATAAGATGAAATCAGCTCTGCAGCAGCCTGTTTATGACCAACAAACACTGTACAACTGCACTTTGAGGTTATATTTTGTCACACAGCACATTTATTGTAAGTAAAACTTAATTTTTTACTAGTACTTGAAAAAATAAAGACGAGCAGTCTATCTTATGGACTTTCTTTGCGTGGTTCCCCCACCATTGGGCTATTCTGATTAGAAGTCTATGTTACTTCCCACCCCCTCAACCAATTCTATAAAAAAATCACTTCAG
Source organism: Coleophora flavipennella (assembly GCA_947284805.1). Taxonomy (NCBI): domain Eukaryota; kingdom Metazoa; phylum Arthropoda; class Insecta; order Lepidoptera; family Coleophoridae; genus Coleophora; species Coleophora flavipennella. Next base: position 1,589,751 of record OX369273.1, read on the forward strand.
TCCGTTGCTCCGTCGCGACGCCAACATGCGCGTGCGTGGAAATGAGTTTTCCCTAGATCCCTTAGAGAACTATGTCAGGATATGATAGTTAGTAAATTATGTCATTTCCTACCTCCTCAACCATCTCTGTGCAAAAATCACAACAATCCATTGTTTCGTTGCGATGTTAAAGAAATTACTCATAACATTTTTTTTTTCAGGGCCCTCAGGAATTGCATCGGACTATGCTATTTTCACTGGATAAAAAGTAGCCTATGTCCTTTCCAGTGACACACGCTATCTGTACGCCAAATGTCATCAAGATTGGTCGAGGTGTTGAAGCGTGAAAAAGTAACAAACAAACACATTTTCTTATTTATATTTATATAATATTCACACACATGTCTTTCCAGTATTTGGGCTGTCTGTCTACATACGTAGTTCACGCGAATGTGTTAACATCTTATCGCACAATTTATAGAGTAGTAAGTCGGTTCATTGAGTCGAAAATGTCTCAGCCAATGTCTGCATTCTTGTCCATCTGGTAGATCGTAAAACTATTACGATGCTGTTGTTACATGAACTAGGTAACAACTATATTAGAAAAACTTATAAATCGCGTTTTGCTCTGTTTCCTCTGTTATCGTTGTTACATCGGACGAGAAAATTACCGCCAATCCACGACAGAACGACAAATGAATTAAATGTAGAAATGCTGAATGCTTATTTATTTATAGCTATGTCTAAGCATTGTGTTACGTACGTGCAAGTAACTTACAGTATAACTTCGATTTCGCACATACCAGTGAAACGAAACAATACTTACGAATATTGTAATGTGAAAATTTGTTTGTTTGTTACCTTTTCACGCTTTAACACCTCCACCAATTTTGATAAAATTTAGCATGCAGGTAGTCTGTGTCACTGTGAAGGACATACGCTACTTTTTATCCCGTGAAAATAACTTATTCCGATGCAGTCCCTGAAAAAATTCATTTTTTTTATTATTTTATAACATCGCAACGGAACAATGGATTGTTGTGATTTTTTTGCACAGAGATGGTGAGAAGGTGGAAAAAGACAGTCTTACCAATCACCTACTCGCCAATAGGAATCATCAAATCACAATGCATGTGTTTCAATAACTGATACAGAGTCTTGTGGCTTCCATCATAAGTTAAGGAGTTGTTTTCTTATCATGGTACCACCCTTGGGATATCTCCTTTCTAACAAAAAAAACAATCATCAAAATCGGTTCATAAACGAAGAAGTTATCCGCGAACACACATAAATATATATATATATATATATATATATATATACGGTCGAATTGAGAAACCTCCTCCTTTTTTGAAGTCGGTTAACAAAAGGAAACTTGGACGGGCACTTGGACGGAGAATCGTACGGGTACTTGGACGGGTCCTTGTTATCACGTAGAATTATCGTTCGTAAACCGACTTTACAGACAATCGGTTTTTTTCTTAATAATCATTTATTTTTTGAAAAGACTACGGAAACTTACTTTGCGCGAGTCCGACTCGCACTTGGCCGGTTTTTTTAAAAGGTTTCTAAATGGTGAATTTGTATGGCGACGCCGCTAGGGGGAAGCACGTTCTTTTGTATGGCGACGCCGCTAGGGGGAAGCACGTTCTTTTGTATGGCGACGCCGCTAGGGGGAAGCACGTTCTTTTGTATGGCGACGCCGCTAGGGGGAAGCACGTTCTTTTGTATGGCGACGCCGCTAGGGGGAAGCACGTTCTTTTGTATGGCGACGCCGCTAGGGGGAAGCACGTTCTTTTGTATGGCGACGCCGCTAGGGGGAAGCACGTTCTTTTGTATGGCGACGCCGCTAGGGGGAATCACGTTCTTTTGTATGGCGACGCCGCTAGGGGGAAGCACGTTCTTTTGTATGGCGACGCCGCTAGGGGGAAGCACGTTCTTTTGTATGGCGACGCCGCTAGGGGGAAGCACGTTCTTTTGAGGTAATTATGAATGTGAAACCAATCCGCATTGGGCCCGCGTGTTCAGCCCTAGTTCAGGGTAGGCTCGAGCCCCTCGGTGGGGACGTATATGAGCTGTGATGATGAATGTGTTAAATTTAGGATACTTTCCATCCAGGTAACGTATGGTACGTTCTTTCCACCCTGGGTCCTAATTTATTAGCTGACATCTTTTAGTTTTTAATCAGAGACTTTGTAAAAATTAATGCGTGGTCATACATAAAAAAATAATTTACGGGATGACTTGAGAACCTCCTCCGTTTTTACGTCGGTTTTAAAAACACGGAAACACTGCCTGTTAGAACTTTTCGCTATCAAACGATAAAAAAAATTAAAAAAATGCTAGCTCAGTTCTGATTCCTTTCTCACGTAAAGTCATAAGAATATTTTTCCACTCCTATCACACAAAATGGCCTTTGGGGCAGTAAAGTTCTCGAGTGGCGACCGCGCACCGGAAGACGTAGCGTCATGGTGAAGGTCGCGGGAAGCCGTCGGATGCGGGCAGTGCAGGACCGATCGTTGTGGAAATCCTTGGGGGAGTTCTTTGCGTAGCTGTGGACGTCTTTCGGCTGATATGATGATCCCACAAAAGGGACACTGAAAACACATTTTCTACGGGAAAGCAACAAAAACTGTCAGGTTATTAGTAACGTAAGTTTACTGAGACTATTGGCGCCATAGGGATGACGAATGCTAGTCATCTGATTTACTTTTCATCATCTGTCAAAAACGACATTTTGCGTGACGTCATAGTTTTACAACCTCATTTATGTACTCATTTTGTGAAATTCATGAATTAAAAATGGAAGAATTGATGGAAAACAAAACGAGTAAGGTTTTCCGAAGTTTAAGCAGAATGCAATTTAGTGATCTAGAGTTCATAATTTATTTCTGATGTTGTCGTCATCCCTTTTCTACCTACAATCTGCCAAGTTCATCAATAGATAATATATATTCATGTAATTTCCCAAATGAAAAAGAAATAAGCTTATTGATCAATCAAGATAAATAACTTTAATTTGGTCTTACGCGTGGAAGAATTATAGTTAATTAATTTCTTTTTTTTTATATCGGTGATAGTACCTTGTTAATTACCTATGTACTGAAATACAGATTAATACATACTCAATAATTTAAATTACTTTGTATACTTCTAAAAAGTAGGAATTAATTAGTTTTGGCCTAAATAGCGATACTGTTATCGCAATAAAATACGATAGGTTATTACATATTATCACAGATCACTAATTAGTTACTTGATATTATGTAGGCGTCGTCAGCGTACTTTTATATCGATAGATATGTATTAGTGTAATAGGGGTTTCCCATTATCTAATCTAATAACTTTAAACGAGCAATGCTTGTATGTATATACATTGTTTTGTATATGTCGGAGGGTCATTGAAAACGCGACCAATACCAGCTCGAGATAAGTTTACATAGTTACACTTTGTTTGGATCAAACGTCAGGTATTAGTACCTGGGTGAAACCGGTGGTGGCGTGACGATCGCTTGTACTCGGGAGACGATCGTTTGTGGTAGCAAAGATGATGTATTAACGGAAGGCTGTTTGTGCTGCCACACTGAGTTGAGAATTTATTAGATCTGTGGAGAAGCCAGATTAGCTGGACGTCAGTCTCGGAGCAGACACTTTTTTTGACGGAGCGTCGAGCAGAACACAAGTAGTGGTGATCTGTGAGCAAAATGGACGTGTCACGCCATCGCTGTGATCACCGCGTTTGCATCCATTGTTATCCAAGGCATCCTGTACAATTTCGATTACCAAGTGATCAAGACTATTGAAGAAGGACCTCTGTGATATAGCTGCATTGTTATTTCGACACCTACAACCGAAATAGTTAAGGAGTGAACCACGAGGCCATCCATAACCTAACCATCACCCACACCTTCGACATCAGAAGTTGGATAGTTCCCTGCGCTCGCAACAAGTGGACAACGACGGGAAAATGTGAAAATTGATGATGGAGCAGCGAAATAAAAACCACTGGCAACAATTCTTCGTGCTACAGAACCAGAACATGCTGCGATTGATTGAGGCTATGCGAGCACCATCCTACATCTGCTGCAATCACATTGACAGAATTGACCCCGAATATACCTGAAGCTAATCCACGTGCACGGTGCACAACTGTCGACATCTCCCTTACGGAACGACCATTGGAATGAGGTGACAGCGTGGGCTGCGCTGGCAGCAGCGGAGATGTACGCGAGCGGCGCGTGCGGCTTCTGCGAAGTGCGTGATGTACGCGGTGCTACGAAAATCCGGTGAGTCGTACCCCGTTTGTTTTGATAGTGGTACTAGTACAAACGTAGTACTATTACCTAATCTGTGGTGGTACTGAGTGTTCTCTCGTTAAGGAAGGTTTCGTGTATAGACTTTCGGGAGTGTGTTCAGTACAAACGCACGATTGACTTTTATAGGCAACGCTCACGTTTACTGTACAGAACAAATATTGAGTGAGGGTAGTATTGACGGGAATCATTCAGAATTTTTATTTTTTTGTTATGCCAAACGAGTACCTACGTTCCAACCTACGTACAACAATACGTGCCAACAATATTATGATCGGTTCAGATATTTTAAATCTAGGATTGACGGTATTCTTAAACGAGTTTGTCAATAACAAAACAGCTTGACTGTCGGTAAGGATGCGAATAGAGTAGTTAGTCCCTTACCCTTCTAGTAGTGATTGCATTAGCAGCCAAAATGATGCCTTGTAGTCCTTCAAAGTGCTCTTTCACGTGCTTTCGGATAGTTCCTTGTGGCACAGCGTCGTGATTCAACGGTAGATTTAAAAACTAGAGTTTTGGTTATACAAACCTAAACCAGGATAGAAAGTATTGAAATCCCTTTAAGCTTTTATAATATTGAGACTGACATTTTTACATGGAGTAAAAAAAAAAAAAACCTTTATTAGCTTTCGTAGTATTGGGACTGATATTCTCATTGATCATAGGCCAAAGTTGTTGCCTATTTTTAATAGCTTTCGTGATGAATTTGTCGAGGGCATCCTTAATGCCCCGCTATCATATAGACCCTATGTAGGTATGAGTTTCGGGGACCCCAATAAAATATTTTGTTTACCAATTGTAAAAAAAAAAAAAGAATAATAACAGGGTAGTATGCGGAGTGCAGTGATGAACGTCTTACGGCTGATGTGATGATGATACAGGATTCATGGGCTGGAGGCTGCGAATGTCATAAGCCCCGAAGCTTTCCCTTTTTGACGGCCTTATCATGCTGGTAAAGAAAAAGGATAGCATAGAACGCAAGTGTTGATAACCGTGAAAAAAAAAATGATAACAACATGCCTGAACGGAAATTGCTTCCTCTGATAGCTTGGAACATCGATTGACTTCATAGGTGGTCACTATTTAACCACGTCAGGCATAGCTAGTGGTTACATCAGGTGCATTCTTTACCTATTAAATCGAAATGACTGATTTTGTAACCTCTGTTCAAATACGTCCACGTGTCATTCGATCTACGTAATGCCCCCTTGTATTTGAACTTACGTTCATAAACGCTTTAGGCGCGTGGCAACGGTCAGGTGAATCTTAATGCGTTTAAACGTTGGTGCTCATAGTTAAGTGTCCTTTAAAATATGCTCACTTCCTTAGAGTATAGTAATGAGATTTCACGTTACAAGTCCCTACATGGTGATAATTTGGTAAGAACCAAACTGTTGGGTTAACCGAGTTACGAAGTACAGCCTCCTGGAGTTGCTTCTAGGTACGAGTAAAGTAGCCTAACCTCTAAATGTCATGTTTGTCGATTACACACACAGGCTGTAATTTTATCTAAGTGAAGCACGACAACATACTAGTGATAATACGAAGAGTAACGCATCCTATTACAGGAGTTGTTAATCAGCTTGCTGCTGATGTGATAATAGACATGGGCCTCCCCCATGTTGGAGCGGTTTCACCAATTGTAAAAAAAAAAAAAAAAAAAAAAAACGCTACGCTTGGCGGGCTGTTTGGCGGTACAGTATGAGCGTGAAGGACGATGTTGCTTGTCCTCAAATTTTTAGTCCCTTAGTCACTTCTTGTGAAACCCTTGGGAAGAGATGGGGTGGTGTATTGCTCTGAGGCAGCGCCACTGGCTGATTTCTAGACAAAAGCTTAGTTTCACAAGTTACCTAACTTTGTGTTGTTACAAATGGAGAAGCGTTACCTACCACTTTAGATATCAAATACCGTCAGTTATTGAGGACAGACTACGTTAAATGCCCGATAGTGACAGTATTATTGACTTGGACAGAATTGATGATGGAGAGACTGAACCTCGACCATCTACTAGTGCAGATTAAGGACTTTTGTACTTGACCGTGATTTTAACGTTCACTAGTTTGTATTTTGAACCTTAGACGTAAACAATTTTTCGCAACTGGATGCCAATAGCCTCAGCCATTCGTAGACGTAGGCGTAAAACACCGAGTTGATTTTCTCGTTGCTGTGCGGCCACAACTGTGTGTGGCGTGCGTTTGGCTCGCAGGCGTATCACCGGGGAGGTGATGTTGGCAATGACCAGAAAGAGGTGATGTTTGAGATCGCCGCATGGAAGCGATAGTGTGGTTGGACACCGGAGGGAGGTGGTCCAAGAGTCGCCAGGTAGGGTGACTGTGTGTTTGGGCGGGCACCGGATGGAGGTGTCTGAGAGTCGCCAGGTTGGGTGACTGTTGTTTGTTTGGGCACCGGATGGAGGTGGCCCAGAGTTGCCAAGATGGGTGACTGTTGTGGTGATACAAAATAAGGAGCGTAACCAAACCAAGTTAGATCCCAAATACCGAGGGCCGTTCAGGGTCGTAGAGGTCTTAGAAGGTGACAGATACAAATTACAAGCTTTGAATTTGAGACGAAGTTACAAGTATGCCCATGACCGTTTACGTAGTATGTCCGAAGGTTATTTGCCTCCGGATGTTGACGATGAATCTGGTGCAGAGGCGTCTACCTTTCAATGTTAATTGTATTGACAGATCGTAACTCAATCAATTGTGTACAGTTGTAATTTTTTTCTTTATCGTTTATTTTTGTGTGTAGTACTGAAGTATTCCGACATGTTTCAGCGGTAAATGAAGAGTGCTGAATGGCGCTATATGTTTGCATGAATTGGCTGCTGCTTGTTTTGTCAGACTCGTTCTGTCATGATGTGTAGCAGGTACATTCGTGTTTTTGTAAAAAAGAAGTATCCCGTTTACCGGCTGAAACTGTTGATGGTATTCCGTCGCCTGTATAGGTGATGATGGTATTCCGTCGCCAGTATTGGTGATGATGGTGTTCCATTGCCTGGATTGGTGATGATGGTATTCCGTCGCCTGTATTGGTGATGATGGTGTTCCATTGCCTGTATTGGTGATGATGGTGTTCCATTGCCTAGATTGGTGATGATGGTATTCCGTCGCCTGTATTGGTGATGATGGTGTTCCACTGCCTAGATTGGTGGTGATGGTGTTCCGTCACCTGGACTGGTGATGATGACTGATTGGTATTCCGTCGCTTGGCGTTAGTGATGATGATTCTTTGTGGTGTCCCGCCACCCGGATGTGGTGATGTTTAGTTCTGGTGTTCCGTCGCTTGTGATTTGCGATGATGATTATGTTCCGTTCTATGTGCCCCTAAAAGTTGTAAATGGTTGTAAGGTTTCAAGCCTTGCAGCTGTGATTTACCTTGGAGACCTAAACTGATTTGAGATTGTTTGAGTTACGATGCTAATGCTGAGGTTTATTTAGTTTACGAGAGTGAAATTATTTTGGTTTTTTGAGGCTGTTAAAATTGTTACCATGATTGTAGTCTTGAATTAAAGCTTCACATTATTAGCGTTGCTTTTATTCCTTGAGCTGTGGACCTTCCTAATGAAGGTCAGGATTGGCCGAACGAAATGGAATCTACTGGCTACCCTTTTCTTTTTCAGGTTAGTCACCCGAGGACGTGTGACTCGCAGGATGGCCGTGTCGGAGGGTCATTGAAAACGCGACCAATACCAGCTCGAGATAAGTTTACATAGTTACACTTTGTTTGGATCAAACGTCAGGTATTAGTACCTGGGTGAAACCGGTGGTGGCGTGACGATCGCTTGTACTCGGGAGACGATCGTTTGTGGTAGCAAAGATGATGTATTAACGGAAGGCTGTTTGTGCTGCCACACTGAGTTGAGAATTTATTAGATCTGTGGAGAAGCCAGATTAGCTGGACGTCAGTCTCGGAGCAGACACTTTTTTTGACGGAGCGTCGAGCAGAACACAAGTAGTGGTGATCTGTGAGCAAAATGGACGTGTCACGCCATCGCTGTGATCACCGCGTTTGCATCCATTGTTATCCAAGGCATCCTGTACAATTTCGATTACCAAATGATCAAGACTATTGAAGAAGGACCTCTGTGATATAGCTGCATTGTTATTTCGACACCTACAACCGAAATAGTTAAGGAGTGAACCACGAGGCCATCCATAACCTAACCATCACCCACACCTTCGACATATATGTATATAGGTTTCTTGGAAACGGCTTTAACGATTTGGCTAAAAATTCGTATATGGGGGATTTTGGGGCGCGAAAAATCGATCGAGATAAGTCTATCTCTGGGAAAATACGTTTTTTTTCGAGTTATATATAACTATATACTAACACAATATTATGGATTGACTATCTGAAATAAATAATTTGAAATTGAATTGAATTAAATATATAACGCATTGCGTTTTTCTCCGCGGAATATATATATAATATGAATCATATTTTAAACACTCATGTCAGGAGCGAGCGTAGCCTAGTGGTTGACGAGTCGAACCCACAGACCGATTAAGTTAGACCTGGGTTTTCATGTTGTGAGTTTTATCGTAACGGTTCATACTTACATGTCCCCATCGAGGGGCTCTAGTCTACCCTAAATAAGGGCGATTTATTAGTTGGTTGTAAATTCTTTATTGTACAACAAAATAAACAATTATAGATACAGAACAGAAGTAGCATGCACAAAGATGGACTTATACCAAACAGAGAAAGTTATGAGTTTATTTCAACTTATTTATTCTGAAATCCGTTTTCACCCAAGAAATTATATTGACATGCCTCGTAGACTCCGAGCATGTCGCTCTGTTGCCCAGATACTTAGATTTCAACCGCCTCCGTGACGTAATGGTTAAGTTCATTAGATTCACATCAAGAGGTCGTGGGTTCGATTCTCGGCGGAGTCTAACTTTGTACGATTTGATTTGGTTGGTGGAAGGGCATTTTCTAAGGCCGCCTGGCTAGCTATCTTATCTTAGTCTTGTCGCCAAACATCAATGTTATCAGCATTGATGTGTTCCGGCTTGAAAATAAGATAGCCAGTTCCCCATTGCGTTGGGGAATCTTGGTAAGCCCGCTTCCATCTTCGGCATCATCGTCACTTACCATCAGATGAGATGATGCCAAGGGAATAATAGTGAAGTTATAAAAACCGACCAAGTGCGGTTTTTTGCGCAAAGTAGGTACCTAGAGTTCCGGAGTCTATTTAAAAAAATATAATTGTTTTCTTTAAAAAACAAAATTGTTTGTACAGTTGGTAATAGAACATTTTGTATGGAAAATCTATGAACTTTTGACAAATCCAACTGCATATTTTAAGTTGGTTGACTATTACTCCAAAACCAAAGTATATTTAAACTAAGAAAGCCTACTTAGCCGTGATGAAAACTATTAATGAAAAAAAACAAATTACAAAATGTAAAAATGGACAAAAAGACGAAATAAAAACAGGTTGAACATAAAAATAACACTAGCAGCTTTCAAGCTGCGTCTTCGGGAATTTTTTTCTGATCCAGTAGTGTGAACAACCCCTTAATTAAAAAACATGTTTTATCTGCGGAATGACAGCTGTCAGTTTTGGGCGGTCTGTCAGTGACTTTTTGATTGCGATCCTACCTATCTATTTCACGAGCTATCGAAGGCTCACAAGTAGTTTTGTGCGTATATATGTATATTTATACTTGTTTATATATTGATATTATTTAAATATAATACAATTCATCTTATCTTATCAGCTCATATAAGTCCCCACCGAGGGGCTCGAGCCTACTCTGAATTAGGGCGATCGGGCCTTAGTCGCCCACGCGGGCCCAGTGCGGGTTGATCGACTCACAGATCGACTACACACACAACCTTCGAGTTTATTGTTTTTTTTATTATCATCATATCAAATGTCTGCGCTTTGCCTGCCAGTATTTTTTAAAATCTTTTAATTAACTTGCAATGTATGTATGTATGTTTTGTTCGGGTGAAATCGTGCAAGTTAATTTTGACTCACTTCCCGGTTTCCGATTGAGCTGAAATTTTGCATGCATATGTATATCGCGTGACAATGCAATATTAAAAGCTTGTACCTAAAAGATTTTAGGTTTTTCGAAATTTATTTCCAAGGAGAATGTATCGTATACTCACTATTTATTGAACACCCCTTATTAAAAGAATTCATTATCATCATCATCATATCAGCCGGAAATCGTCCACTGCTGGACAAAGGCCTCCCCCAAGGATTTCCACGACGACCGGTCCTGCCCTGCCCGCATCCATCGGCTTCCCGCGATCTTCACCAGGTCGTCGGTCCACCGCGTGGGAAGCCTGCCTACGCTACGTTTTCCGGTGCGCGGTCACCACTCGAGAACTTTACTGCCTCTTCGGCTATGTGCCCTGCCCACTGCCACTTCAGTTTAGCGATTCTGTGAGCTATGTCGGTTACTTTAGTTCTCCTGCGGATCTCCTTGTCTGTGATTCGATCACGCAGAGAAACTCCGAGCATAGCACGCTCCATTGCCCTTTGGGTGACCTTGAGCCTTCTTATGAGGCCCATGTCTCAGTTCCGTAGTCATCACTGGCAACACACACTGGTCAAAGACCTTAGTCTTGAGACACTGCGGTATTTGAAGAATTAATGAAATCTAATGCGAGTCCGTCCGGCCGTTCTATCTATCCAACCATTTTGCGTCTTTTTAATGAACAGATTTATCACCACACATTGGAAATCAACATAGCGAGCGGCTAGGGTCTCGCGCACCGCGCCACTCTCGAATGTAATACGAGTCCGTCCGGCCATTCTATCCAACCGATTTTTTTTAATCTCTTATCGTGTGGCACAATTAACCGTGTTATCCAATGGATAGACGCCGGTTGCATGGTGTTGCACTTAGCATCACGCGCGGTCACGTGTAGGACATTTTATATTTACACCTAGGAATACGGACGTGTGCAACGCGACCTTTCCTACACATCTGGAATCAGATGAGCAGGTTTCCTCACGATGTATTAAATGACAGGTATTGATGCACAGATTTGTCATTGCATTGCAAGCATTGAAAATCACCTGACTTTCACCCTTCTCAGCATAATAAACAAAATTATGAAATCTAATATAGGTAAGTCCGTCTAGCCGTTCTATGCAACAGATTTGTTTTTTTATAATGTACGGTATTTAATGCATAGATTTGTCATCAACATTAAAAACCACTTAACTTTCGCCCTTTTCACATAATAAAAATAAAGAAATCTATTTCAAGTCCGCCCGGCAGTTCTATCAAAGTGGTTTGCTAATATTATTTTTTTTAACTGAAAGGTATTGATGCACAGGTTTGTCATCAAGTATTGAAAATCACCTTACTTTCGCCCTTCTCAAGTTATAACCAAAGACTCAAACGCGATTTTCGTTGAAAGAAAAAAAAGAAATGAAGTTTATTCGGCAAAAAATAAATGGAAAAATAATTACAGTATTAGGTGCTTAATATAAATAAACTATAGCTAAAGATTAAAACTAAAAACTTAAATTTAATTTTATGCCGAATAGGTCCAAGACTCAGCATGGTGCTGTGGTTTTATTATTACTAAAACCACAGCGCTGATATTCTGTCCGGACCCAAAAGAGGGGAGAAAAAGGAAAAGGGGTGGGCCTACGTACAAAGCGGACTCACTTAGATCACATTGTAGAATTTAATTGGTGTGAAGGGGATCAATCAGTAAATACAATATTATTATGTTTATAATGACAGTAAAAGGTTATAATCATTATAGGTTGTAATAGGTGTTGTAAAAAAAACGACAAGTGCTTGGAGGATGTATGAAAGTTAGGCGTGAACATGGCACCGTGCACCATCGATATATACATAATAATTATAAATAAAAAAAAAATGCCGCGGAGCAGCACAGCTCCTTCTCGTTTTTATTATTTATCGTTATAGACACACGTTGTGAAAATTTAAACTGTGTACCTATGAAGGTTAATGAAATACAGCCCGCTGACAGACTGACAGACGGACAGATTGACAGCGGAGACTTAGTGATAGGGTCCCGTTGGTCACCCTTTGGGGGTACCGAACCCTAATGAAAACGCTAAACGCGTTAAAAAACTGACTTCCATCGCAACAACTTGCATTATAATTTTTGGTTTTTGTTAATTTTCATATAAATTACTACACCAATTTTGATAAAATTTATACGGGACCAACTTGGAAGGATACCCTATCGAATAAAAATATATTATAAAAATCGATTCGCAATCTGCGAAGATATAGCCTAACACACACGCACACCCACACACACACATACACGCGCACACACACGCACACACACACACACACACACAAACATATTTAATGAAAAACGAATCATAAAAATCGGTTCACACTCTACGAAGATATCGCCTGACACACACACACACAAAACATACAGTCGAATTATAAACCTCCTCCTTTATGGAAGTCGGTTGATAACTCAAATGACTGGCAGTCAGCTACCTAACCCTACTGCTCCCTCAATAAAAAAGCTAAAGCAAGTTAACCTTTTCAGATATTGGCTGAATCACAACTTAATACGAATCCGTCCACTGATGCCCCTACTGCGAGAAATAAGAATGTTCCTAGATCATACTAAAGAGGTAAGGAAAATTATTTAAATTTAGACAAATTAATCATGATAGGGTTGGCACTGATTGCTGTTTATCTAGTTGATGATAAAAAGAAAAGTTATTTGTACGCCGTTTTTCACAACCTAAGATCTTTTATCCTAACACTTTTTTTCGTCTAAAATCCATAGGGTAGATGTCATCTTCACTTTCGAGATCTTCCTTTTTTTGTGACCCTTACTCATTTTGTGGCTCTACCACAAGCCTTTTATAATGAATAACGAAATACCTAATTTGACTACATTATAAGTAAATTGCAAAGTTTATAACTTTAGTAAATTATTATTGTGTACAATATTGCTTTGTTTTCCTTCACGTCTTCAATTTTTAGTTAATCAAATTCACAAATCAGTCCACCAGTGACGCTGAAAAACTGTGATGTCCATGCCTTGTAATTTTTAAAACAATATTATATTTTTGAATTAAGACAAAAATCGGCCGAGTGCGAGACACCTCGATATGGAACCTTAAAAATATCAACAAGTTCAATAATATTAAGTACTTACATTAATTTCAATCAAAACATTCCAACGAGAGCGCCAGATAAATGTTTCATTAATTCAATTGGGGATCCTTAACGCCTCAGCGACTCACACTTGGTCAGTTTTTATTATTTGTTGATTTACTACAAAGTTTGCACTATAATCTTATCAACTTTGTCGCTTGTATGTATTACAGTTTTTTACGATAGGGCAAAAACTTAAAAATGTACGTTACTTTTTGGGGGACCTCTCAATTTTTTTGTTATTTTTATGGGAATACGTCTAATCTGTGAAACTTTTAACCAGCAACTTATTACATACATAAAAATACAGCTTTTTTAAAGGTCGGACATCCCTTTTTGTATATCTACCAGACACGCTAAACTACCAGGTTAATGATATAGCGTCTTTTTTTTTCTCGGACTGTCGAGGAGGGAAGGGGGAAAATGCGTTTATGCATACCAGAACAGCCGGCTGTACTGGTTATGTGGGACTCACAGCCCTGCGCCTATATGCATACATACCCATTATATACATCAGGTATATATAAATAAATATGCACAGGCCCAATACCACACTACCTACTAACAATCGTAACAATCTTAAAAAACAAATCGGAGCGACGCCCCCCTCCCTAGGGGAAAAATACACGCTAAGGGGACAGCGCGGGGAGCTCCTGATGGAAGCGTCCGTTTGGTGGTAGTTCAGGTCGGCTAAAATTTGATCGGGAGGATCAGACAGTACGTGCCTTGGTCTACGGACCATATTACTAGTTGGTTCGAGAGGCGGGAAATAGTCCGCTGCCTCTCGAATTAACGGATTGGGAATAAAGCGTCTTCACTCACCGACAGCTATGTAGGTCATATAGTGAGGTCCACTATTCCTGCCAACGCTGTGAGGCGAGGGCAAGGATCAACTACGGTTACGTCTTGCCGCCAAGACGCTTTACCTGGTACAAGTGGCGAGTAGGTACATTCCCTCTAGAATATCTACCAGATACGCTAAACTCGGCTGCATCAGCACTTACCATCAGGTGAGGTGCAGCCAAACGCGCTCAAATTTTTAATAAAAAAAAAAAAAAAAAAAAAAAAAACTACCAGGTTCATGATATAGCGTCCCCGCTCACCGACAGCTATGTAGGTCATATAGTGAGGGCCGCTATTCTTGCCAACGCTGTGAGGCGACCCTTGGATCAACTACGGTTACGTCTTGCCACCAAGACGCTTTACCTGGTACAAGTGGCGAGTACATTTCCTCTAGTATATCTACCAGATACGCTAAACTACCAGGTTCATGATATAGCGTCCCCACTCACCGACAGCTATGTAGGTCATATAGTGAGGGCCGCTATTCCTGCCAACGCCGTGAGACGAGGGCACGGACCAACTACGGTTTTGTCTTGCCGCCAAGATGCTTTACCTGGTACAAGTGGCGAGTACATTCCCTCTAGTATATCTACCAGATGCGCTAAACTACCAGGTTCATGATATAGCGTCCCCGCTCACCGACAGCTATGTAGGTCATATAGTGAGGGCCGCTATTCTTGCCAACGCTGTGAGGCGACCCTTGGATCAACTACGGTTACGTCTTGCCACCAAGACGCTTTACCTGGTACAAGTGGCGAGTACATTTCCTCTAGTATATCTACCAGATACGCTAAACTACCAGGTTCATGATATAGCGTCCCCACTCACCGACAGCTATGTAGGTCATATAGTGAGGGCCGCTATTCCTGCCAACGCCGTGAGACGAGGGCACGGACCAACTACGGTTTTGTCTTGCCGCCAAGATGCTTTACCTGGTACAAGTGGCGAGTACATTCCCTCTAGTATATCTACCAGATGCGCTAAACCACCAGGTTTATGATATAGCGTCCCCGCTCACCGACAGCTAGGTCATACAGTGAGGGCCGCTATTCTTGCCAACGCCGTGAGGCGACCCTTGGATCAACTACGGTTACGTCTTGCCGCCAAGATGCTTTACCTGGTACAAGTGGCGAGTACATTCCCTCTAGTATATCTACCAGATACACTAAACTACCAGGTTCATGATATAGGGTACCCACTCACCGACAGCTATGAAGGTCATTTAGTGAGGTCCGCTATTCCTGCCAACGCCGTGAGGCGACAGCAAGGACCAAGGTATTGCATGGGCATACTTATGCCCGGCATAAACTGGTAAATGGCATGAACGGAGCATAAATAGGTCCATCACCAATTTTATTACATCCTGTATACGTCATATACAAGCTGTAACAAAATTGGTGTAGGATCCATTTAGTGAGGCTACTACTCATCATACTAAGACATAGACATAGACATAGACATTTTTTATTGATAATTATACATTACAAGTCAAAACATTACTGAAGAGAATAAAAAAAAAACATAATAATACCACATCATTATGTCATTTAATTCTAAAATTATTAGAATATAAAAAGAATAATATTTTAAATAATAATAAAAGTGTAATATTAAACGAAAATAAATGGTATTTTAATAATATTATAATTTTAATTAATTTAATTTCAATTTTCAAAATTCGTCATAACAATAGAATGCCTAAACAACTTACCGTTGTCAAAATATTTAAAAAAATAGACACCATGCAAAAATGCACACAGTGCAGTGAACCAATCATTGCCTTATTTAATGAGTTAATTTTTCTTGTAAATTGCCTATACAAGAAGTATTCACAAAAACGTAAGGTACATTAAAAAGTTTATCAGTTAGTATAACGAGTAGAAGCCCGGCTCCTACAACAATTTAGTTGCACCCTGTATAATCAGGGTGCGGTTTCAGCTAACGTAGAGAACTGTCCGTAATATACGCCTTAAGGTTTCCTAAAATCAATAATAAATGTGAAAAAACCACTCAGCCGCGAACCGACGTAAAACCACAAAAAGATAACCAAATCAGTATGTGCCACACTCGAAGACATTTCATTGCAGCTGCCATATTTTTAGATAAGAAGATAGCGGGGACAATGCGATAACACACTTAATTTGTAGATTACAAGGCAGCGGGGACAACGCGATAACACACTTAATTTTTACATTACAAGGTAGCTGGGACAACGCGATAACACACTTAATTTGTAGATTACAAGGTAGCTGGAACAACGCGATAACACACTTAATTTTTAGATTGCAAGGTAGCGGGGACAATTCGATGAGACATTTCATTTGTAGATTACAAAGTAGCGGGGACAATGCGATGAGACACTTAATTTGTAGATTACAAGGTATCGGGGACACTTAATTTGTAGATTACAAGGTGGCGGGGACAACGCGATAACAAACCTAATTTGTAAATTACAAAGTAGCGGAGGACATCGGGATAACACACTTAATTTGTAGATGACAACGTAGCGGAGGACAACGGGATAACACACTTAATTTGTAGATTACAAAGTAGCGGAGGACAACGGGATAGCGCAATAAATTTCTAGTGTACAAGGTAGCGGAGGATATCGGGATAACACACTTAATTTGTAGATTACAAAGTAGCGGAGGAAATCGGGATAACACACTTAATTTGTAGATTACAAGGTAGCGGGGACAACGCGATATGACACCTAATTTGTAGATTACAAAGTAGCGAAGGACATCGGGATAATACACTTAATTTGTATATGACAAAGTAGCGGAGGACAACGGGATAACACAATAAATTTCTAGTTTACAAGGTAGCGGAGGACATCGGGATAACACACTTAATTTGTAGATTACAAAGTAGCGGAGGACATCGGGATAACACACTTAATTTGTAGATTACAAGGTAGCGGGGACAACGCTATAACACACCTAATTTGTAGATTACAAAGTAGCGGAGGACATCGGGATAACACACTTAATTTGTATATGACAAAGTAGCGGAGGACAACGGAATAACACACTGAATTTCTAGTTTACATGGTAGCCGAGGACAATGGGATAAAACACTTAATGTGCAGAATACAAGGTAGCGGAGGAAAACGGGATAACACACTTAATTTGTAGATTACAAGGTAGCGGAGGACAATTAGATAACACACTTAATTTGTAGATTACAAGGTAGCGAAGGACAACGGAATAACACATTTAATTTTTATCTAAAGGTGGTGTTTCTCGACGCACACCACTTCCCAGTCGGCTTCTACGACACCGATGGCGTGCCCATACGCAGCGTGCACGCAGGATTGCTCGAGCTGGTGCAACGCGAGTTGGGCCCCCACCTAGCCCCAGCTGTGGACTTCGCCACTGGCTTGGGGACGCGTGGGCCCACGCTGCAGTCACTGGTTGATGCCGATAAGAGACTAGTCTTCTCTTATGTGGACAACGCTATTGTTGCTGGTTAGTAGGTGTTTTAGATTTGAAATAGTTATGAAAATTTGTGTCTGAAAGATCGGCAGCAACGCAACGCGAGCTACCTCCCCATCTGGACCAAGCTGTGTACTTCGAAACTGGCTGGGGGCGCGGGAATCGAGAATAGCCTAAAACCTGATATTGAAACAATTATCATATCAGCCGAAAATCGTCCACTGCTGGCCAAAGGCCTCCCCCAAGGATTTCCACGACGACCGGCCCTGCGCTGCCCGCATCCATCGGCCTCCCACGATCTTCACCAGGTCGTCGATCCGCTGCGTGGGAGGCCTACCTACGCTACGTTTTCCGGTGCGCGGTCGCCACTCGAGAACTTTACTACCCCACCGGCCATCCGTTCTACAAGCTATGTGCCATGCCCACTGCCACATTAGTTTAGCGATTCTGTGAGCTATGTCGGTTACTTTGGTTTTCCTGCGGATCTCCTCGTTTCTGATTCGATCACGCAGAGAAACTCCGAGCATAGCACGCTCCATTGCCCTTTGGGTGACCTTGAGCCTTCTTATGAGGCCCATAGTAAGCGACCATGTCTCAGTTCCGTAAGTCATCACTGGCAACACACACTGGTCAAATACCTTAGTCTTGAGACAATGTAATGGAACAAACATTATAATTTATAACAACGGTTCTCATTAATTATTTCTTAAGGGTATCCAGGAGGCTCGAGTTGCCATACAACCGTAGTTCCGCTTTAATACAAACACTACATGCCGGATTGAATCCAAACTTTGCGAATATTATTGAGTCGACACATATCGACGTTTGTAATTAGTTTTCAATGTACTAATATAAAAAAGAAAAAAATAAGATAAGTTTCAAACTTTTAATACAAAATAACTTTTTCGTTTAATTATGTTTCAATTTACTACGCTGAAAACTAATTACAAACATCGATATGTGTCTACTATTGAGTATATATAGTATATATTGATATTCGCAAAGTTTGGATTCAATCTGGCGTGTAGTTTTTGTATTAAAGCGGAACTACGTTTGTACGGAAACACGAGCCTCCTGGGGACCCTTAAGAAGTTGGAACATGGAGCGTGGCATAATGACAATGAACGTACATTTTTTTTTCTAAATCTATTAAATCTTTACAGGGTGACTGGTTAGACGACAGACGCATTTTAATAGTTAAATCAGAAACTGAACAATTTTTCCCATGGCACCTATGGTCAATTCGCAAAAAAAATTGGGCTTCCCATACAAAGTTGGCTATTGAACTGACCGATTTGTATGAAAAATCTAATTTATTTTTTTGAGAAAAGTTGTTCAGTTTCGTCTTCTTATTCACCTCCTAAAATGCGTCACCTGTATATTTCGATAGTGGATGAAAATACAAACCGAAAATATTTTAGAACATTTTGACCTTTAGATTAAGGGTTGTCAAAACATAAGTTTCCCTCTCTAACTCTCAAAATATTTTAGTGACGTGACGCTTTAGGTCAAAATATACTAAAATTGTTTTCAAAATGGTCTCATTTGAAAGGTTATTTAATTTTTCTGATGATTCATATATAAAATTAACTAAAAGATTTCAGGGAAAAAAACACAAAAAAGCAGCACGTCAACGATCTTGGTTCTGCAGTAGGTTCAAAAAAAGAAAAATAAAATTGTTGTTTTTGTGTTTTTTTTTTCCTCAATTGTTTTACAGATTTCGTGTGTGAAATATTTCGAAAAATATATGTAGCGTAGTACCGATGGGTAGGTGCATATATGGTCACATGTCACAGGGTTTTGTACCCATTTTTCTCTCATTTCATTCCTTACACCTGCGTCCCTGAATGTTAAGGTGAGTTTTCCCTCAATCTCTCTCATATCGTGTGGCACAGTTAACAGTGCTATCCAAGGGATAGACGGCGATTGCCTGGTGTTGCCTGTATCATAACCCGCGGTCACGTGTAGGGCATTTAGATTTACACCAACGGACGTGTGCAACGCGACCTTGATACACATCTGGAATCAGATGGGCAGGTTTCCTCGAATTTTTTTCCTTCACCGTTATACCTCGTAGCAATCGGCTAGTATGTGTACGCAAGTCTTTTTTAAAATCTCATTGGTACTTTGGCCGCCCGGATTTGAACCCGCAACCTCTGGTTAGGAAGACCGAGTCGTTACGGTTGAGCCACCGACTCTCAGTTACAAAACATTACGCTGTCGGTTGGGTAGCTACGTGAAGTACCAACCGCCTAGTAATCAACAAATTACACGGCGATTAGCTCACTCACTCAGGTCTACGTAAGTAATTCATGAGCATTTACAATTCAAAATTCAGCAGTGAACTAGAGGTGCTTAAGGCCCCTCCGTCCCTAAAATTAACAACACGATTCACGATGTTTCAAACATCGAACGAAACAGCTTGGAAATATAGTTATTGTCAGCTCGTATTGCAACGTGGCTGTTACGTCAATCGCTGCGGAGGAATCGTGCGAAAATTGTGATTTTTAAATCACTATAAATAAAATAAGAAGAAATTCCAAAAAGTAAGAAAACAGTTCTATGGTTACAACTAGAAAAAAGGGTGCATTGGGATTTTTTTAATTCTTTAGTTTTGTGTATTAAAATAGAATTCGTGGAAATCAAAATCACTCCTCCTATCCTGTAAATTACTAATTTTTTTTCGATAAAAAATCTTTTATTTAAGTAAAAAGTGGTTACAAAGTTGGTCGTTGGCGGTGGTATAAGCCATAAGGCCCAGTGGTACTTAAAAATCTGTCTTTGTCTTTTTCTTTACGTGTAAAGAGGAAAGAAAATAACCAAACTTTTGCACGTTTTCGATGTTTTCGTTTTAATTTCATCATATTTATCTTAAATAAAAATCCATTCGATGTTTTCCCTTCAGTCACCTATGAACTTTATTTTAGTAAATAAATCATATTATGAAAGTACTTATTTTAAGAATATAACCGAAAATAGACGATGAAATGGCTTAAAAAGAGGTACCTTTGCGAAATTATTCTATCGAGCCAACTTTATTAAATCGTGTTTCCATTCGATATAATCCCTCGTAACTATTCTCAATAATACCAATATATTTTCCTAGATTTTAAATTTACTGTTAACTACTTCAAAAATGAATTCTAAAAACCTGTTAAAGTGGATTGGTACCACTGGGCCTTAATGGCCTACGTTTGACTTTGTAATGTAAGTAAGTAGGTAACTCCCAAAAACACAAAATGTTCTGAATATGTTGTTTATTATTAACTCTTGCTGTTATGACTATCAACAGCTTATGGAAATTACTTATAGACTAGGAGGTCTTGACAATAAATAAATAAAAGGCAACCCTCTGATGTAAAATGTGTCGGTCTGCGGTTGCTTTATTAATTTACTTAATTTCACCAGCGTGGAAAACGTTTCTATGACTTTTTCGAGGGTGCGCAGTGCGCGAGCGTGAAAAAAGTAGCCTATGTGTTAATCCAGGTCCTAATCTGTCTACCTACCAAATTTCAGTCAGATCCGTTCAGTAGTTTTTGCGTGAAAGAGTAACAAACATACACACTCACAAACTTTCGCCTTTATAATATTAGTGTGATGGCGCCTGAAAAACTAGTTATCGTGACCAAGTATCGTTACCTCCTAGTATATTAAATTAAATAATGAAGACGATGATGATTTTGTTTTTACTTTTATTTTTTACAATCGTGTCTAATTATTTGTTGCTGGATTAGATGAAGCGAAATACGTACCTATTAAGGACTGCACAAAATACGAATCCCCATTTTCTTAAATGGCTCTTAAAGCCTCTTGGCTTTTTTTTTCTTGTGTATAATAACAATTAGGTGCCTTCTGATTGAAGTATTTTTAGAAAATATTGTCTATCTGGAGTTTACCTGCTTACCATTATCTATTCTGTGGTTTAAGATAGAGGAACTCCCTCTGTATTCTGTTTCTACCCGACTGCGCCATGAGCAGGGTTATAATTTTCGAGTGTGTATGTTTATTTCCTTGGCACTCCCTGTAGCCTCAACGGCTTGAAAAATAGGGTTTAAGTTTTTATGCAGTCGGGTTAATTAATTCCTAACGTTATTAAGTACCTATTTACTAATCACATTGTACCTTATTCCTTAATACTTAATTTTTTTTTTATTCATAATTGGTAAGCCCTTGGCATCATCTCACCTGATGGTAAGTGACGATGATGCGGAAGATGGAAGCGGGCTTACCAAGATTCCCCAACGCAATGGAGAACAGTCTATCTTAAATTTATGCCGGAACACATCAATGTTTTTAACACACTGATGTTTGGCGGCAAGACTTAGATAAGATGGAGCCATAAAGTAATATACACTAGTAAAAATAGTGTTTAGGTTATTTGAAGCTTTACAACAAATGCTATATCCTAGTAATATTATAAAAGCAAAAGTTTGTGAATGGAATGGATGTATTGATGTATGTTTATTACACTTTCACGCAAAAACTACTGAACGGATCTGGCTGAAATTTGGTAGGTAGACCTGGATTAACACATAGGCTATTTTATTCCACTTGCGGCTCGCGCACTGCGTAACCTTTGAAAAGTCATAGAAACGTTGTCCGCGCGGGTGAAGCCGCTGGAAACAGCTAGTATAAAATAAAATGGTTGCACCGACAAACGTGGTTATTTGTTATATTCACAGAGAACAACTGGCTGTGGCCGATACTGCCGCACCTGTGGGCGAACACGAACGACCCCGGCGCCCTCCTCCAGTACTTGGACCGCGCCGTCGCCGCCGCGCCGCAGCCGGCCGTGCAGTCCCCTCTGCACTCCGCCATGGCGCAGACCACCCCCACCGTGCTGGACATACTCTTCCTCCGAGGATCCCTCAGGGAGAACGCAGACCGAGTCAACCGCAACGTGACGGAGCGACTCACCACGCGGTGGAGACACAACGCCAACATAGTCTCCACAGATTTCTTTCTAAGCAATGACGTCATCGACCTGTCGGTCACACTCAACATCGAACGCGGTGGCAAGTTATGACGCTATCAAAGGGCTCGGAGTGGCGGGCTGGCCGTGAACAAGTCGCTTCGGAGCCGGCTTCCTGTCGCGAAGCGCCGCTCTCCCTGGCTCCCCCACGCTCATCGCAGAAACCGCTCCAAACCGCTCTCATACTTAACCGACCAATTCATCCAGTTATCGTGATCAGATATATCCGTCGTACGCACGGATAAGATAAATAAGGTTGGATTGGCAATAGTCACACTTTTGTTTGAAAACTAGCGTCGCCGCCTGTCTCCCAACCATCTACTCCACTACACAAGCAATAATAATACACACACGAATTGTGCACACTAATAATCAAAACATAATTAGAACACGGGGCTGCAATTGTGTCTCACACCATTTCGAGAGTCTGTACGTTACACACAACCACACGCAAATAAAAAGTTTGAAAGCGTGCTTTGGTTAAGTATGATTATCTAATCATACTTGTGGCATGCCTGCCCAGCGTACATTTCCAATCCAACCTTATTTATCTGATGATCCGTGGTCAAACTTCACTGCAAGTCGCCCATTATCGTTAAGCGGACAATAGTGAGATATAGATGAATAAGATTTGTATATAGATGAATACCTAGTAGGAAAGCTAGTCCAGTGTGTTCCTGTAAGGGACTGTAATTTGTACATAATATAAATATAACTTTGTGCCACTAAAGCGTGACACTTTTATTTACTCTAAAATTAAACAGAAACGCAATATAGAAAAGTACGAAATTTTTACTTATGATAAATTAAGTCTTACTCTATCGGTAAACAATAAATATTAGGTATCTAAACATTAAATTGTACTTTCGCAACAAAGAACGAGGTAGATTCACTGTGCCGGAGCACAAACAGTCTTCACGTAGTCACTTCACGTGTGCGGGGCTAAGATCGAGAGGAGCTCTGCAGAGTTCATTCGAGAGAGGGTGCGAGAATCCAGTCCCATGGCGGCTGCTGCGCCCGTCACGTCTAGACCGAAGCTCTGTAGAAGAGCAGCTAGTGCCACTTCTTCACCAGTTTTTGGGTCGCGCAGCCTAGGGCAGGAGCCGTTGCACTGGGGCCAGAAGCAGCGCTCGACGAGCCGTCGAGGCGCGCAGTCAGCTCGAGGGCGTCGGTGACCACTGCCAAGACGCCGCTCCCAGCAGGATATCGCTCGAGGTAGGGACACACCTAAAAATAGAGATAAGTATTGTATATAAAAAGTAATAAAGGCGGTATGAACTTCAACGTTTTAATTTGCTCTATAATTCACATCAACGTAAAATTTTCATATCCCACCTGATACGTTAATTGCTAGCCATTCAGGGCGCGCTAACGCACCATGCGCGAAACATGCTGGCGCAAAAGTGGCTTTCACAGATTCGAGACTCTTCTTCAGCGCACCACCAGTTTTATAAACCGCATTCCATTGCGCACGAGTTCTCGGCGCTCTGACGCCCTCTGCAGCCAACTGAGCCGAGTCAAACAGGTACTGGAACACGAATAGTGGAGTCCGGATGTATGGGTACAGGCGGTAGCCGAAATAGCATGACCACGGCTTTTCAATGTTCTCACGAACGCAAGAAGTCGGTGGTGAACCGCGCCACAGTGAATGACCAAGCCTTGCCACGGTATCAGCTGATCGCTTCGTCTTCGCTGGTCTGTCGAGAAACCAGCCAGAATCTGAGATAGCGGCCACTTTGATTCCATGATTACGAAGAAGTCTCCTTGCTGAGTCTGCGTGGAGCATGACACCAGTTCCGCCTGCGCTTGAACCGGCAAGCAATAAGCGTCCGGACAGTCCAAAACGCAAGAGTTCAGACAGCACGGCGTGTACAATAAGTCGGCCATTGAATGAGAATGTGGAGTTTTGACTCGTCCGAGTTCCAGCCCACATGTCGCTGGAGCAGTAGGGTAACAAAACATGACTCGATGCGTGCCATAAAGGATTAGCTCTTGGATCAGACGAGAGCAGGGCAGGGGCGCGACGTCTCCGTGGCCACCTTGAGGAGGACATGAGCGCTGGGCGTCTCTTCCAGCGAGCGTTGCACGATGCGGTATCCCAGCAGTATCCTCCTCCCTCGAGGTACACCACCCAGTGGTCGCTGTTCATACCGCGACGAATGTAAAACCTGAAATAATAAAGAAATTTTTACGTTGATTATCTGATTTCTTCAGATACAAACATATTGGTCAAAGAGTAATAACACACTGGAGTGGTTATATTTTATTTTATTTCTTCTCCTTATCTTATCCAACTTTTTACCATAGTCAGGTAGAAACTCCAATAGTTCCACTTTCTTGACAGTCTTATTTGTGGTGATTACCTATATTTACGTCGTACGTCCCTGATGCTGGAGAGAGGGTTGTATAGATCGCGGCATCTAAGTTGAGGCATTGCGCAGTATTTTATTTGCAGTCTCAATCGAAGTGCGGGACGCGGGAGTCGCGAGCACCAACGGACGCCAGCCCCTGCGTAACCCGCGCAACACCCGCGCGCTCCCTGCCTGCGCGAACGACAGCCATTTGTGTTCAACTTATGCGCCGCGAATCTCGGAAGAATAAGGCCGTTAAACTTGAACTTAACTTGTCAAAGATGACTTAATTTGTCACTCAATTGATAAAAAATAGTAACTGCTCATCACTGTGCTTGTGTAGTGAAAATAAATACAAACAAATACAAATTATTTTATTTTCAAAAATTAATAGATGCAAATTTTAAAAATTCCCAACATTTTTATGGCAGCTCTTTTTACCCGCCTCCTCAAAAATGAGGGTAATGTTTTTCAGCTATTTGTATATGTGTCTGTTACTTTGGCTGAGCCTGTAGGTGCAGCCTAAACGGGTTGAAGGATTTTGGGGTGCAAGGTGGTGTTAGATTCGTTTTGATACCGAGAGTGATATATGATATTTTTTTTACTCGACTGCCAAAATAAGAGGGTAAATGAATTTATGCAGTCAGGTTTTTATTTTTTAATTAAATTGGGTTGGTTTGGTTATTATTTAGGTACGTATGCTTTAGATGTTACCTTCACACTTGACTTGTGTTGAAAACCAAAACCTGGTAGGGTTTCCTACGTGCGGTATTTGTTGTTGGGTTTTTGGGTTTTTGGGTTCCCTACACCCAAAGGGTGAGCAACGGGACCTATTATGACACTCCGGACACTGCATACAAATGGTCGTGAAATGACATTTTTAAAAACTCCTATACGTTTGACAACCAAACTGTAACCAATCTGTATTAAAATGGTTGACAAGGGGGTGAGACCGCAATCTAGAGAGCGGCAGGGAGTGTCCATACTGTATGTTAGTACTAATATACTTTAGGCCTCCTCTGTCAGTCCATCTGTCTGTGAACGGGCTGTATTTCATAGGTAGACCTCAGAATACAGGGCAAACCAGAACACGCGTACAGTGAGAATAGTATGACGCGCGCTGAAGCCGAAAACTGCGCCCACTCTCCTTCCCTTGGCTGTAATATTGCTATTTTAGGTCGATTTTTTTGAGTTAGGTAAGTGCTTGATTACTCACAAAAATAAATCACCTGCATGCAGCATTTAGAAGGGCCAAAATGTCAAAACTACACCGATTTAAAGTAGTTTCGTAAAAGCACAAGTTGCCTCACTTTTATCTTGGGATGCATCCGATACCGATATATCGGCGATACTTCGGGTTTGCCGATATATCGGTATCGGCGATATTTTTATGGCAGATTCAACGATACTTTTCAAATTTCGCGCTTTAAAAATGTAATGTAAACGCGCGTGTTGTCCCATCTATTTCGTTGCAAACGAGGCATCTGTCGCATCTGAGAGACTATTTTCCACCGCAGGTCTTATTCAAACAGACTTGCGAAATCGCCTTTGCCCGCAAAACTTAAGAATGCATTGTTTTTTAAATAATAATCTTATAAATGTTAATTTTGATTACTAAAACTATTAATTAATTGTGTTTTATTTATTCTACCTTCCTTTTTGAATTCAATAAGCGTATCGGTATCGGTATCGCCGATATTTTTATAAGAGTATCGGTATCGGTATCGTATCGGCAAAAAGGCGTATCGATGCATCCCTACTTTTATCGCTGTTCGTTCTGTATTCTGAGAGGTAGACATATAAACATTTTTTGTGTTAATATCTATGGCCGTTATACAGGGTGTAACAAAATTGGTGTAGGACCCGTTAACATGGGGTTCTACTCATCATACTGAACAACTGTCCCCAAGGAACCCTTAGTCAATTCTCAAAAAAATAATTGGAAGCTCCATACTAAAATGCACAAAATTGGTCAATCGGCTGATCGATTTGTATGAAGAATTAAAAACAAAATTGCAATTTCAGCAAAATCGTAAAACAAAAGTTGTTCAGTTTGATGAGTAGAAGCCTCAGTTAACGGAATCTACACCAATTTTGGTACACTCTGTATATGTCGCCGCCCGCCGGGATATAACAATCTCACTACACTAAATTCAGTTAGATTATAATATGACGGTAAATTGTCAATCGGCTTACAATTTCACGGCCCCTCCGAATAAAATCGATGATGTAACCGCCTCCGTAGCTCAGAGGAAAAGTTCACTGGCTTTACACAGGAGGTCGCGGGTTCGATTCCCGGCGGGGTCAATTGTAAGACTCGGTTTGGTTGGTGGTAGGGCATTTTCTAAGCCCGCCTGGCTAGCTACCACCATCTTATCTAAGTCTTGCCGCCAAATATCAATGTTGATATCATTGATGTGTTCCGGCATTAAGATAATATAGCCAGTTCCCCATTGCATTGGGGAATCTTGGTAAGCCCGCTTCCATCTTCGGCAACATCATCACTTACCACCAGGTGAGATGTTGTCAAGGGTTTACCAATTGTAAAAAAAAAAAAGATTTCTTCTTCTGCGAAGCATTCTGCTACCCAGAGGGGGGAGGAGCCTCGCGACGCTCTTTGACTGTTTAATCAATCAAACCTGACCGAACCTAATCTCATTTATTTAATTGTTCACTTCGCTTAGTGTTATTGTAATGTCAGTAGTGAGATTAAAATGACACTAGTGAAGTTACAGTTCACAATCTTTCGACAGTTCACAATCTCGCGAGATAGATCCCGTTAGATTATAATGTAACGGTTTTTTCAATTTTACGTTGACATATGCTTAGTCAGATCATAAGTTCTGTCAAAAACTTTTTATAAAATTAATGATACACTTTTTGATAATTATATAGAATTTATATATGAAATGAAAGGTAATTTTACTAACAATACAATTTTATTTACATCCCTCCCCTATTTTGAAGACATGCCCTTAATCGACGCTGCCAATCATCAATCGCAGCACGCACCACATTCATATCTATTTCTGCCGCTGCTGTAGCCAAAGATGCTCGGAGAGATTCCAAATTCTGATGAGGTTTAGCGCAGACTTTCTCCTCCAAATGTTGCCATATCTTGCAATCTAGTGGCTTTAAATCTGGACTAGAAGAGGGCCAGTCTTCATGTGCGATAAAGTCAATTCCACGGGCGGTCAACCAGTTTTGCGTGCTTCGTGCCCTATGAGCTGGTGCAGAGTCCTGTTGGAATATTCAATGTCTGTTTTTGAATATTTTTTGAGAAAGAGGTTCCACTACGTTTGTTAGGACGGTATTTTGGTACACCTTGGCACTGATTTTTACACCTTTTACACAGAAAAACACCTCAGTTAAGCCTGAATATGAGACTCCAAGCCAAACCATGATTGTCGAAGGATAATGTCCTCGTTGAATCCTCGGAATACGCGTGCTGACTTCTTCACTGCTGTGGGCATATACCTTATCATTTTTTTTTATTATAACTTTCTTCGATGTTAAATTTTTTTTCATCCGAAAACAAAATTTCGTGGTATTTTTTTCCGCGTATATACCGCCGTAACAAAGCGCGGGATCTATCCAACGCTTGTTCAAAAAATGTCCGGTCTACTTTCATTTATCACTCTTACCGTGGTTCTGCTTAAGCCCATCTAAAGAGCTAAGATTTTTTGTTTACGAACAGGATTTCGCTGAATTTGCGCTTTCACTGCTTTGATGGTTGCGGGTGCCCTTACTGTACGAGGTCGGCCGGTCCTCTTACGATCTTCGAAGCTTAAATTTTCAGGGAATCGTTTGATAGTGCGATAAACAAATCGTAGGGTTATTTTCACTTTTTGTAGAATATTGAAAATCTCTTTTGGCGCGTAACCACAGCGGTGCAACGCGATAACCGCTACTCTATCTTATTTCTTCGACCACTCCATATTTTAAAATGAATGTCGTTTTTATTTTTGGCATGCTAAAACGTTCTTTTTTTTTAAATTGGTGAAGTTTATCTAGCCAGTATTCGAAAATTTTAAATAATAAGGTTTTGACAGAACTTATGACCCGGCTAGGTATATCTACCCATACAAGAAACGAGTTTTTTTTTTCTTGCAGATTGGTACGCAACAAGTGTGCGAATCCGAAGTTCGAAGTTTTGTTCAGTTTATGAAGTCAAAAAACATCTCCTTTCTACCGCCTTTTGCTCTATTCCTGACCTATTTCAAATTAGTCATACGGTAGATCTCTTCTCTTTTATGGTGTGGCACAACAAAGCTTCTATCCAAGGGATAGACGACTGCAGTTGCCTGGTGTTGCACTTAGCATCACCCGCGGTCACGTGTAGGGCATTTAATTTACACCTAAGGACGTGAGCAACGCGACCTTTACACACATCTGGAATCAAATGTGCAGGTTTCCTTACGATGTTTTCCTTCACCGTTAAAGCAATCAGTAATATATGTACGTAAGTTACGAAAAACTCATTGGTACATTGGCCGTCCGGATTTGAACCCTGGACCTCTGGTTACCGATGGAGCCACCGACGCTAATGTTGGTACATATGGAGTCCAAAGTATACGTACCCAGCAGGAGTTCCATCGTTGCAGGTGAGCGAAGTGTTGGAGAGCCACACCAGCCTCAGGCTGTCGGGCGGGACGCTCTCGCTCGCAGTCAGCACTGCCTGCAACAAAAAATATGTATGGGGGCACTGATGTGTCATAATATGGATAACCATATCCTAAAGTTTATACTAATCAAGAAAATTAGAATTTAAACAATATCCTTTATTGCCAGAAAAAGCATTACAGAAACTTAATTTAAATATGTACAGTGCAAACGGTAACCGGGAGGAGTTGGTATTATAGGCTGAATATCAGTTGGTATTATAGGCTGAATATCAGTTGGTATTATAGGCTGAATATCAGTTGGTATTATAGGCTGAATATCAGTTGGTATTATAGGCTGAATATCAGTTGGTATTATAGGCTGAATATCAGTTGGTATTATAGGCTGAATATCAGTTGGTATTATAGGCTGAATATCAGTTGGTATTATAGGCTGAATATCAGTTGGTATTATAGGCTGAATATCAGTTGGTATTATAGGCTGAATATCAGTTGGTATTATAGGCTGAATATCAGTTGGTATTATAGGCTGAATATCAGTTGGTATTATAGGCTGAATATCAGTTGGTATTAAAGGCTGAATATCAACAACAAAGGGGTGGAGCCTCCCTCTGCGTCTCGTTGCGTATTTATAAGCTATTGTATAGCTTTTATCGCGGGCTTTGAGGGGACCGAATCAAGAAATTTCGTAACGAAAATAAAACCTGACACCCCAAAAAAAATATATAATTATATGGCGATGGCGATGGCGATTGATGATGATTATTATAATGATGATAATGAACTTTCTTAGTGTTATTTTTTTAGATAAACATCCCGCGCCCCAAGGACTATATGGTACTGGTAAATACTGCATAAATAAAAAATAAATAAATAATTATAATTGCATAAAAAATGCTATGCAATAGCTTTACCGCGACAGTCCTCGAGTGCCACACGTCTTTTTTATCTTAGCATTGACATGAGTGGGGCATGCTCGCTTAAATGTTCGTGCGGATGGCGGCGCACCGGGTACCGGGTCGTTCCTATCCCTCTAATATGGTTGATGGGAGCGATGGCTGACTCTCGCGTTATACTCGTGACCGGGTGCTGTTCGTGTGAACTGGCCTACTCTTGTTAAAGGTATTCAATGATTTTTACCTATAACTTTTCGTGTCATATTGTTTTCATGTTCTAATGACATAATCTGGTTTATATCATGCATTGAATTTTGACGTCAATAACAAGTATTGAAACCCTGAGCGACGCGATTGATTCATGGCCCTCAATATAAATCCGTTTTATTCAAGAGTTGCATAATATACTTTATACCATTACTCCGAGAAAAACAAACATTTAAGCAAAAATAGATATTTAATGATGAAAAAACGAATGTTAAATTAATTAAAATGTTCATTAAAACTGGAACAATAACTAAAATAAAGAAATAATGATATTTCTTTGTGTTTGTACAACTTATAGTATTCAAAATAGCGCCACTTTAGTTACTAATGAAATGACAGCAAAAAAAAAACAGTTTTTTCATCCCCCCATCTCGGAAATTGTATTTTTGCTCTTCGATATCCGAGTGCAAAAGCCGTTTTTCTTCGCTAGAGGTGAAAAGTAAATTGAATTTAGAACATCGTGAATTCAAAACATGAATATACTTATTTACTTCTACCTCCATGGTGTCGAATTTATCATGCAACCTTTTTTCATTTGTTAAAAACTCAGACTCGGAACCTTCTTGGTGTAAGTACTTTTTTTTTATTTGCTTTGCGCGCGCCATTGTCTTTTCACGTCATATTGTTGAAACCTTAGATTAAAAACAAGAAACTTGTAAACAAGTGAAAAACCTAAAATGAGTGATTAAAGTGACGAGGAAGTTTATTTGACGCCAACAAGATTGACTGAAACTGTTTGTAATGCGCAAATGTTTTTTTTTTCCATTTAGTAATTTCCTCGCTGAGGTGGAATGAGAAGTTACGTGTTGCACTCGAGTGCAAAGGTTTTTCACCTCGTGCTCTTTTGATTCCCTCGTTAAAGCTCAGGATTCCAATTTTTTAATCACTCGCTGCGCTCGTTATTCAAATTTAGACTCCTTCGCTTGCTCGGTCATCAAAATTGAGCACACGGTTAAAAAGCAACTTTGCACTCTTGTATAACAAATAACTATTATTCTAGTGCTAGAATCTTTTTCTAAAATATCGAATAATCAAATCTCGAGTGAATCTCTGGGAGTTATTTGCACAAGGAGTTTGTATGGAGTATTTTCGCAAGGAGGTTGTATATCCGAGATGAAGATCGAATATTATATTGGTGTTCTAAATTCAAATACCAAAATAATGATTATAAGAGCTTTTTATTCACTGTTTTCAGTGAATAAAATGAGCTTTTTAGAGGAGCAATAGTATAAAAATGTTTTGTCTATGATGTCCCCCACGGTTATTTTCAAAAAATATTCTATTTACATTGTAGAAACACGACCTCGTTCATTATTATTATTATTAGCACATTTACTTCTAAGCAATAGGCGCGTGCGACGTGACTGGCACTTACGATGCGCCTGCGCATACGATTTGAGCAAATCCGTCTTTTAGAGTTCCATACTAGCACGCTGCGCTGTCCGTCCGTCCGTGCATCTGACTTTCTGTCAGTCTGTCCGACTTTTATAGGAGTATGTCTTTTAAAACGTAATACATACCTATGTAGCCTGTTGATATTTTCACGGAATATAGTGTGTTATTAATACATGTAGTTAAATTTTCACAGAATATGTGTTATTATTATATGCAGTTTAAAATCTTGGTAAATTTGCATATGATTCAAGATTCAAGATATTAATTCAAAATAGGTACAAAGTACACTCTTTTCGTTTTTTTTATTCACAATCTGGCTATCTTATCTTCATGCCGGAACACATCAATGCTGTTAACACTGATGTTTGGCGCCAAGACTTAGATAAGGTGGTGGTAGCTAGCCAGGCGGGTTATGAAAATGCCCTACCACCAACCAAAGCGGGTCTTACAAAGTTGACCCCGCCGGGGATCGAACCCGAGACCTCCTGGTGTGAAGCGTATGGACTAACCATTACGCCACGGAGGCGGTAAAATGATAGTATAGATAGTTATTATATTTGTGATGAATAAATAAATTATCAATCATTAGTTATTTATTAACGACAAAATCAAATCCATTATATAAAACAAATTATGTCATTAGTACATAAAAACAATATGACACGAGAAGTTGTGCATTTAAATAGTTGAATGTCATTAATGCCAAGTTTAAGAGTAGGCTAGTTCACACGGACAGCAGCACCCGGACAGCAAAAAAATAAGTTATGAAATAAAATTCACTAAATTAATTTTAGAAAATTTTACTAATTTAGTTCTCTATATCTTTCTCAAATCGCAACTACCAATAAAATTAAAAAGGATAGTTTTTTAGACACTACAATTCTACCCAGTCTCACTTACGGCTGTCAAACGTGGATCTATGATCACAAGGCGAGACATAAAATTGTAATTATATTATTTTTTTAAATTATCCATAATGCTACTTGTGTGCATATTATAATACGGCCGCTGAAATACGGAGCAGAGCACAGATGTTGAAGAAAATGTTTAAAACACTACATGCAGACAATATACATAATTTTTCCTCGTGGATTACTGGTTATCTAAGTTGGCTATTTATAAGGGAAACAATAATAATACTCATCATCATCATATCAGCCAAAAGACGTCCACTGCTAGTCAAAGGCCTCCCCCAAGGATTTCCACGACGACCGGTCCCGCGCTGCCCGCATCCAGCTGCTTCCCGCGATCCTCACTAGGTCGTCGGTCCACCGCGTGGGAGGCCTGCCTACGCTACTGTAGATTAATAATAATATTATTAATAAATAACATTTTTAATCTATAATTAATCTATAATCTATAATAATATTAATCTTAACAAATATTATAAAGAGGTCAAGTTTGTATATAGGAGGTAATCTTCAAAACTACTGATCCGATTTAAAAAAAAGTTTAGACTAAAAAAAATCCCGCTCACTCTCGATATTTACGGGGGTGAAGCCGAGGGCAACAGCTAGTAATATAATATTTACAACAGCTAGTTATTATACAAATAGTAATATTTATAATACGCTATCATCAGTGTTTGTTTTAGGCCGTTTAAAATATAATTCTGTCTGTGCACAAATTTGTTAAAAAGCGATCAATTTAATTAAAAAACAAACTGCATAAAAACATTTACCCCTCTTTTTTGGGCATGCGGATAAATATGTCACTCATGGGATCAAGACGAATCTAACGACGCCTCCCGCTCCAAAATCCATCAAGCCGTTGAGGCTACAGACTCAGCTAAAGAAACAGACATACATACATACATACACCTGAAAAACATTACCCTCCATAAGGGCAGGCAAGTACAGGCGAGACATTTGTAAAACAGTTGTCTCTGTTTTTTCCTTTACGTGTAATGAGTCAAAAAAATAACCACACTTTTGCAATTTTTCAATGTTTTACGTTGTTATTTCTCTTAAGACTTCAATTTAAAAACTAAAATTTAGCAGATTCTCTGTAGTACTTAAAAAGAAATACTCCATATAAAAACTATGTGCAAATTTAGAAATTTTAATAATAAACAATTCATTTTATTTTTTAGACGTTTTAGACCTGTTTTTTTAGGATTTTTTTATGATCGAGTAAAGTACACGCTATCGTGTAAGATATTAGCACATTCCTCAGACAGTTTGTCCAATATTTTTTGCAAGATCGATATTTAGTAGTAATTACCCAAATAAAATTGATCTAGCAAAAGGGTTTTTCTTCGCTTCTCCACCGGTGCCTCGCCTTAATTGTTTTTTTGACGTTTTAGACCTGTATTTGGATTTTTTTATGATCGAGTAAAGTACACACTATCGTAAAACATATTAGCACATTCCTCAGACAATATATCCTTAACTATGTCCAATATTTTTTTGCAAGACCGATATTTAGTAGTAATTACCCAAAAAGTTTCTCCCTTAGAGCACAGCACCCTGGACACTTCATAC
This sequence comes from Coleophora flavipennella, assembly GCA_947284805.1. Classification (NCBI taxonomy): domain Eukaryota; kingdom Metazoa; phylum Arthropoda; class Insecta; order Lepidoptera; family Coleophoridae; genus Coleophora; species Coleophora flavipennella. The sequence continues at coordinate 1,624,452 of OX369273.1, forward strand.
AACAGGCCAGAAATGACATTTCAAAAAGGAATGACGGAACAAACAAAATGGCGGCGAAATCCTATAAGTTGGACAACCAAACTATAACCAATCTGTTTCAATCTGGGTGACGCGGGGGTGAGGTCGCAATCTAGAGAGCGGCAGGGAGTGTCCATACTGTATGTTAGTCACAGATTTACGCCAATAATATATACCTATGTCACTGATGTTAGTACTAATATGTATACTTTGCTACAGTATTCATTACCTACATTTATACTCAAAGGTTTCTCCGCTTCTCCACCGGTGCCTCGCCTTAAAAAAGACAAAAAAGAAAACACCAGTGCAAACATTTTTTAAGCAACGACTTTCGATGCTAACTGTACAAAAGTAGTAGGTATACACTATTAGTATATACCCAATTCCTTAGATTTATTTATTACGTCGAAGTTACGAAGTATCTAGTAATCTCATCTGTGTTCGACGTGCGGTTCACTGTTCAGCACAAGCACGAGCACGAGCCATCAAAGGTCAACGTATCATCTGCAAAACGTCGGGCGCGGGCGGCGAGATCAAAGGGCCCGCGGGACTTCTGTCATCAACTGAAACGCTACTTGTACTGGTTCGCGGCTATAAAGCCGTTTGTTCGTTATTTTTTTTACTACTCTACTCGCTATCTACTACCAAAGTATATATATTATTAGTACTGACGTACTACTACAACTATATGAGCATATGAGTGTCGGTGGCGTAACAGCTAGGGCCGCCGCCTCCTGTCCGGGAGGTCGTGGTTCGAACCTGCCACGTACCAATGTGATTTCGAATTAAGATTTCATATGTACGTTTCGGTGAAGGAAAACATCGTGAGGAAATCTGCACACGCCTGCGAAGAAATCGCCGGTTGTGTGTGAAGTTGATCAACCCGCACTGGGCCTGCGTGGTCGACTAAGGCCCTATCGCCCTGATTCAGGGTAGGCTCGAGCCCCTCGGTGGGGACGAATATGAGCTGATATGACTACTGCAACTACTCAAGCGCGTCACCGCGTGCGATGCGAGTAGATAGTTAGATACCTACCTATATTGTACTGAGTATATTTTTGAAGTGAAAACTTCTTTAGGCGCGGTGGGCATTTATGAGATGGGAAAATACCATTAAACTCGCGACACTGTTACCGTTACCGTAAGCAGGAACACTCGGAGGGTCAAAACTTATAAAACTGTAGAGTTTTCACTCCTGTCGGCACTCCAAGAGTGGTTAGGTTTTTTCGTTAAAAACACGTGTACTTGTCACTGCAATCAATCACAAAAAGTTATTACACCTTTATTGCACTAGTGCATTAAACATTAGGTAAGTAGGTAGTAAGTAAGTATACTTTATTGCCCGCCAAAAAACAATACAGGACTTATAATTTGTAGTATACATAGAGTGCAAGGTGGCCTTATCGCTTTAACCGATTTCCACCAGGCAACCTTTAGTTAGCGATAGAAAGACAGGTAAACTAGTATAGGATGGCAGCAAATTCAACTTTTAAATGAACTAACTTATTAATATAACTAATAGAAGTGATATCACTAAAAGTAAAAAAAATATATCACAGTGTTGGTAGCCATACTCCTCCGAAACGGCTGAACGGATTTCCATAAAATTTTCTGTATATATTCGGTAAGTCTGAGAATAGGTAATAGAAAATTTTTCACCGGGATCTGAGCGGGCGAAACCGCGGGAAACGGCTAGTTTAATTTTATAAATATTATTGTTAATTAATTTAATAAATAATGGATAATATTTAATTGCCTTTCGTGAATCTTCGTGAAACTTCAATTTTGCCCGGTTTTAAAAGCCTACCTACATTTCCGACTGAGATTTCCGAGATCATGGGGACGCTGAGGATGACGAATGACACAGAATTTATTTTGCCAATCTATCAGGTTTATTAAATTATTATTTTTTTATAATTACTACGAATTTATTTAATTAGTAGCTTTTGCCCGCGGCTTTGCCCGCGTGGAAATCGTTTTTATGACTGTCTTCGAGGGTGAGTGGTGCGCGAGCCGCAAGCGGCTCGCGAGCGTGGACACGAGTTTTATCCAGATCCCTCAGGGACTATATCGGGCTATTCTGATTAGCAGTCTATGTCACTTCCCACTCTCTCAACCAATTCTATACAAAAATCACTTCAATCCGTCGCTCCGTTTTAAAGACGCTGACGTGCGCGAGTGTGGAAATGAGTTTTCCCCAGATCCCTCGGGAGCTATGTCGGGATGTGCTAATTAGTAAAATATGTCATATCCCACCCTCTCAATCATATCTGTGCAAAAAATCACAGCAAGCCATGGGTCCGTTGCGATGTTAGAGAAATTAACCAAAAAAGTAAGTATTTTTTTGGTTCCCTCAAGAACTGCATCGGACTATGCTATTTGTACGGGATAAAAAGTAGCCTATGTCCTTCCCAGTGACACAGGCTACCTGTATGCCAAATTTCATCAAGATTGGTTAAGGTGTTGAAGCGTGAAAAGGTAACAAACAAACTAACAAACAATCAAACACATTTTCACATTTATAATATTAGTAAGGATTTCATCATCATCATTACAGCTCATATACGTCCCCACCGAGGGGCTCGAGCCCACCCTGAATCAGGGCGATTAGGCCTTTAGTCGACCACGCGGGCCCAGTGCGGGTTGGTCGACTTCACACACAACCTTCGAGTTTCTTCGCAGGCGTGTGCAGGTTTCCTCACGATGTTTTCCTTCACCGTTAAAGCAATCGGTAAGTATGTACGTAAGTTTTTGAAAAACTCATTGGTACATTGGCCGTCCAGATTTAAACCCGGTACCTCTGGTTAGATGGACCGAGTAAGGATTTAAATTGTTCTAATTATCGATATTTAAACTTTTTCTTTAACTTCCGATCTTCTTTGACGTTACTTATAATTAGAGTCTACTAGACTTTACATATAAATTCCGCGACTTTACGTAACTATTTTTTTCTTATTGTAATTTTGCCGGCACCTTTCGCAAGCTTAAATAAATGAGATATTTTAAAAAAAAATATTTACTGAAGATTTAATGTTTTGTGCAATAGAACATTACGTTGGCAAGCACTAGGTACATTTTACGTATAAGTCGGATCTATGTTATTTATTTATTAGTCATTAAATTACTTCATTTTAGGGTTCCCTAGTCAAACTAGGAACCCCTGTAAAGTTTCGCCATGTACGTCTGTCCGTCGGTATGTCACAGTCTTGTTATTAAATAAATATTCAGCTTATAATATTCTTTTCATTTTTAAAGACTACGGAACTTCACTTTGCGCTTGTCACGACACGCACTTGGCCACATTCTCTTATATCAAAATTAAAAAGGAAACCTCATGTAAAGGTTTGTCTGTCTGTCTGTCTGTCTGTATGTCTGTCAAGAGCCTTTTTTTCAGGAACGCGTTGAGGTATATCAAGTTGAAATCGTGTACGGTTTTTAGAGCTGTAAAAAAAAATCAAGATTCTAAGTCAGAGCCTTTTTCAGAGCCAAAAAATACGGCAACATATTTGTACTCGTATAAGTACATAATATAATATATGACCGCCCACTGTACATTATATACAATATCCCTAAGTATTTGCTTTGAGAAATTGTATTTTGGTGAACTATAAGTGTTAATAAATAAATCAAAACCTATAGGGTACTTCCCGTTGACCTACAATTATGAAATCTGGCAAGAAACAAGGTCTCACTGTCTTACAGCACAAGTAAAGGAAAATAACCGAAAATTGAAAATTTGTAATATTTTTTTTTTGTTTACAAACTTACATTGCAAGTGGAAAATTGACCGTGACGTTAGGGAGAGAAGAGAATATGTATGGGAGAATATTTTTTACTACCTACAATGTTAAGTTTAATTGTCCTTCAATCAGATTGTTGTACTCGTTGATATTTGTTTTGATACGGAACCCGCAATGCGCGACTCCGACTCGCAATTAGCCGGTTTTTTATTAAATTACCTAGGTAGGTAGTAGGTACCTTGAAAATGAAAACAACTGTTAAATATTAAAACAACCACACCAAACTCACACTTATTTGAAAACAGACACTTGCAAAAATAATAGAGAGAATCACAACAACGTACACATAACGTCCAAGTGATCCAGTGCCATAGGTTGCGGCCTCGTGCGCCGCCGGTGTGCGCAGTCATCACTGCCAGTGTCGGGGGCCAGGCCAGCCGCCGCCGCCTCCACACCCACACCCCATACTGACCCGTCACCCGTCGTCACCCGCACGCCCGTAATCCCGCACGGTAGCTCCCGCTGTTTACTAAATACAGCCTATTTGGAGCGAGGGCGAGCTCGAAGGGCCGCACCACTCGCCGCGCGGCGTCGAACCGAATAAAGGTACGGCGGCTCGTTTGAGCGCGCGCGCAGGAGCAGCGGGACCGGCTCCGGCGGCGAGATCAAACGCGCCGCAGATCAAAGGCGCCGCCGCGCGATCGGCATCCGTCATTATTATTATGCAAGCATTACGAGGCGCGCGTGACTCCGAGAGGGCCACGCGAGCGCGGGCGCCGCCGCCCCGCCCACCCCCGGCGACCCCGCCAACCCCGCCAACCCCCCTCCCTCCACTTGTCATCACATCTGGAACATTTTAACAACAGCCGAGGCACTGTTTATCTTCGTGTCCTTACCTACCTTATTCTTCAACGAACACGACACCATACACAATAAAAAGCGAGGAAATATGTTTAGGCTAGGTCTTGTCTAAACGAACAAACCCAATGAAATCCTTACAGGTGTAACAAAATTGGTGTTGGTCCCGTTAGCTAAAACTTTTACTCATCATATTGATCAACTCTTGTTCTACGACTTTACTGAAATATCAAAAAAAAAACTCTATTCATACAGATCGACAGACAAATTTTAAAAATTTTCGTATGATAGGTCCAAATTCTTTTTGAGAACTGACTACCTATTGGTTCCTTGGGGAAAGTGATTCGGTTTGATGAGTGGAATCCCTAGATAACGGGTCCGCCACGAATTTTGTTACAGCCTGTATAATTTAAAATTGAAATGAGCAAAACAAAAATTGTTAAAAGACCCTTAATTGGACTGACATTCACAAATGATCTCTCGTTGATGTCTTTCGTACGGAGCATATTTGTGGCGTAGTATTTCTCATTGCTACGAAGTTTTAAAAGAGTTTTACTTTTAAATATACATATATACCTATTTATAAACCTACATACACACTAACTTAAACTAAAGTGCAGTTAATTAAAATTTACTTGCACTTCTTATTAATTAAACTTTTTTTTTATTAATCACAATTGGTAAGCCCTTGGCATCATCTCACCTGATGGTAAGTGACGATGATACCGAAGATGGAAGCGGGATTACCAAGATTCCCCAACGCAATGGAGAACTGGCTAGCTTCTCTGCAAGCCGGAACACATCAATGTTGTTAACACTGATGTTTGGCGGCAAGCCTTAGATTAGATGATGGTAGCTAGCCAGACGGGCTTAGAAAATGTCCTACCACCAACCAAACCGAGTCCTACAAGTTGACCCAGTTAGGAATAGAACCCGCGACATCCTGGTGGGAAGCGAATGGACTAACCATTACGCCACGGAGGCGGTTAATCAATAGCTTTTCCCCGCGAGACTATTGTACTTATGTATGATTGTATACAAGGCTGCGAGGTGTGCGAAATGAGTTGCGAATGTTCTTAGTTTTCTCCAGATCCCTTGGGAACTATGCATTTCTCCAAAAAAAAGTATCCTTCGTTGTTTAAAATTACCTTAAGGACACAATCTTGTAAATTAAATAATTAAGCCACTGTGTATGGTAAGAATATGATTTATGATTATGATTATTCTACGTATATTTAAATTGTTTCCTCAGCTTTTTATGCCTTTTATTTCGCAATTAAAAACACAAAATGTTCCTATGGCTAGCAGTGAACGTGAACATGCTTTTTTCGTCATCTCCGCGTTTGGACACCTAGGGCACCTAGCTTACGTTTGGGCACCTAGCTTACGTTTGGGCACCTAGCTTACGTTTGGGCACCTAGCTTACGTTTGGACACTTAGCTTTGGTTTGGACACCTAGCTTACGTTTGGGCACCTAGCTTACGTTTGGGCACTTAGCTTAGGTTTGGACACCTAGCTTACGTTTGGGCACCTAGCTTACGTTTGGGCACTTAGCTTAGGTTTGGACACCTAACTTACGTTTGGGCACCTAGTTTACGTTTGGGCACCTAGCTTACGTTTGGGCACTTAGCTTAGGTTTGGACACCTAGCTTACATCTGGGCACCTAGCTTACGTTTGGGCACCTAGCTTACGTTTGGGCACCTAGCTTACGTCTGGGCACCTAGCTTACGTTTAGCTAGCGTCCTAAACCTAATTACTTCAGCAAATTATTATTTTTCTCTACTACACTCACACATTATATTAAATACCTATACAAATACACTGCTCAACAGTGGCTAGGGATATTTTAAAAAATTTCGTGCAGAACTTGGTTTCTTGAAAAACTATTAAAATTACTTAGGACATGTGCAGTACAGAGTGTCAAAACTTTCAAGTGTGCCATTCTTCTATGACAACATTGACTTCTATATTGTGTATGACAATGTAAAAACTCAATTTTTATTTTCAGCGTGTTATTACAAAAACCACCAAAAACTAAATTAATTTATAATAAATAACTGTGAGGGTGAATACAGCACTTGCTTATCTCGAAGGTTTCTACCCTACACATGTCCTTAGTATTTTTTGTAGTTCTTCAAAAATCCGTGTTTTGTATGAAAAACTTGAAAATATCCGCAGATAAGATACGATAAGATGCATTTTATTAACTAAGTTGATGTGTGTATGTCGCCGTCATCTGGTTGAATCTGTTATTTGATTGAATGACTAGCGCGTTCATTGAATGACGAGATTCAATTGAATCACTAAAGGACAACTAGTCAAGTTGTTGAATGTAACGTTCTGAAGTTGTCAAATGGGATATTCCGAATAAAAACCGACGATTTCTTCTTCTGCGAAGCATTCTGCTACCCATGGGGGGGAGGCTCTTTGACTGTATAATCAATCAAACTTGACCGAACCTAATATCGCTCGCTAATATACATTTTTTAGAAAAATCTAATTTTTGCCAACTTCCTTTTCGTTGTATGGAATTTTACGTTCACAATGTGAACAAGAACACTAAGTAACAAAGCCCTAATTCTCGCAAATAAACTAAACAATAACTATAAACTAAATTTCAATCACCTGATTGATTTTACATCCGCTCTGTTCAAAGGGCTATGTTACAATCAGCTAACTAGTTAGACGATGAGTGACGCTTGTTCAATCAACGTTCGGCCTAGTGGTTCAATTGAATCTCGTCATTCAATGAACGCGCTAGTCATTCAATCAAATGGAAGATTCAACAAGATGACTGCGACATGTATATTGTATACTTTAGTTGGTTTGGTACCTATTACTACGTCAACAACCCATAACGATAACGTCCCCACTGTTGGGGCGCAGGCATTATCCCAAAATCGCGAGTTTTACGCCATCTTAAGGCCTAACAATATACAATTAAGTTCAACATAAAAGAACTCGGCATCAGACAGCGCCTATCAACTACAGTGCAGTCACGCATTCTGACCTTCTTCGGCCATATATATCACGTCGTGGTAACGACTCCATAGAGCGTCTCGTGCAGGGAATAGTTGAGGGCACCAGGCCACGTGGTAGATCACCAATGAGGTGGACAGACCAGATCAAGGCCGCAACCGAGTGCTTAGTTCACGAATGCACCCGGAAAGCTTCAGTCTGCGAAGAATGGAGCCGTGTTACCAAGATCATCCATCACTCATCGTGATTCAGAATGATGACCACGACCACTCTGACAAGAGTGTACCGCCTAAGAAGAAGAAGGCTTATTCAATTCAATTCAATATATTTATTCAAAATAGGTGCAAATTACACTCTTTCTGATAGTCATAATATAAATAATAACAATGTCATTTGTGAAGAATCAAGAAATAAACAATAATTAGTGTAGGATAATCGAGCTAATTAGGTATTTCTAGCTTACGTTGTAGGGGAGGATTTGTAATAAATATCAACAACAGTGGTATAGTAAAATAATAGTTTAATTTAATTAGGTAGACAGTAAGTCTAACTCAATTACAACCTTATTTAAATTAGATAAAACCAACACAATATAGCTCAGGTACGTAAAAGTAACTAAAATAAGCAAAATAGGTAGGTACTCACAATTTTAGGATATTTATACGGGCAGCAGGGCGTCCTTACATTTTTAAAACTCACACTCGAATGCCCGTCTGCCTGCGCAGTCTGTCTATTTATACTGTGGCGTAAACAAGTGAGGTAATCGCGTGATGACGCGATTACGTCACCTCTTGTTTTGCTTGTGATAAAATTGCAGAAAAGTTGAAATTTACAAAACATAGCTAACAGTCGGCCATCCGTTTCAATCGGACGACCTCGTACGTTCACATTATGCAACGGTATTGAGAATTAGGATGAAAACCTACAGCCAAGTATTTGCATTTTAAATATTTTAAACTCACTATGTTGCTTTACTAATAGAAATAATATGATAATTAACAATTTATTCTAAGTGATAATTAAAAATATTTACGTTTGTAACCTATATTAAAATTAAATCTAATAAGATACTGACGTACTTAAATGTTTTCTAGCTAACAAAGAAAATACTCACAAAATGAAACTTAAATACATCAAATTTATTGATAATGGAAACCAAATTATTTGATTAAATTCCGATTTCAAATTAAAATTGGTAAAAGGCCCCCATTTGACCTAAATACCAGTAACATAAATTTGGCAACAGTCTCCATTCGTCCTGAATACCAGTATCCAATTTTGGCAACAGGCCCCATTCGTCCGGAAGACCATAATATTATCATTAACATTTTGTTGTCATAATTAAATTTAATAATATTTACCTCTTACAGTTACAGTACTTGCTCATAACCTAGTAGAAACAATAAAAATTATCTCTAAATTTTACATTACATCTGTACAAGTTATTAAAATAATTGTTCTATAATAACTAGGTATGTACATACTAGCACATAAATATTACAACAATAAGAATTATTTAAATTAAATTGACATTAAACCTCAAATTAAAATCATTGTTAAGTTGTGCAAGGGACAGTAAGTAAGTATTTATTTTAAATCACGATTTTATTTATTTAGTCTAGTGTGGATGCAATAAACACACGTTTTAAACCAACCTTCAGAGCTTGTGATAGTAAAAAGTAAGATCGATACTTCGCATTTGTAATTAATATTATAGGTATTAGTAAATTTAATCAAGTCTTTCCGATATATTATGCAATTAAGATTATCAAAATTTAAATTTTAAAATCAGGTTTCTACTTATTTTGCTCTGCTAAAAGAGAAAACATTAAACTTTCTAACAGATGTAAGAGGAAATAAAAATATCTAAAATACTGGTACTCATAACCTTCTTATTCACTAATCACAGGAATATCTACTAGGTACCACTTTAACGTGCCACGGCTTATAACTACCGCCTACACACAAGGTGTTACGGCTTAATATCAATACCGCCTGCACACACAAGGTGCTACGGTTTAATCTCAATACCGCCTGCACACACAAGTGCTACGGTTTAATCTCAATACCGCCTGCACACACTAGGTGCTACGGTTTAATCTCAATACCGCCTGCACACACAAGGTGCTACGGTTTAATCTCAATACCGCCTGCACACACAAGGTGCTACGGTTTAATCTCAATACCGCCTGCACACACAAGGTGCTACGGTTTATGACTCCCACCTGCATACACAAGGTGCCACGGCTTATTCGACGTGTATCAACTCTGAATTTTAATGTTTCAACAAAAATAGTCATCCATGACTTCCATTTCCATTAGACGCGTTCATCTTTAACCAAGTTTAGCATCTACAATATTCATCTACAAGGATTTGCTGTCTAACGGTCTCAATTCTCCGCTCTCAATAATAACAAGCATTTAATCTGCTATATCTTACATTGCCTTATGTTTTAAATTTTCAAGTCGAAAGTTTGATCATAAAGGTCACAAAGTTTTGCCACCATCATAAAAACCTTACAATGAAAAGAAAGATTTAAATTTGAATATAACATTGGTTCCCAAATGCCATATAAGTTTCAGGTCATTTGTCTCAGATTTTTATCCATTGTCAATATGGCAACAGCCTTATATTCCGAATACCACAAGTCACAAGTCATAGGCAACAGACCTCATATTCCAAAACAAAGACGGGCCTCGCGTTCTGAATACCTTACGTTATTGTTAGACATTCAAAGAAACTAATATGAATGCCCTATAACATGACTAATCAAATGCTTCAGTTCAAGATAAATGGGAAGAACTGTACAAGTTTTTTGATCGTCCTTGAAAGAAAAGCCTACGCCTCCTCGCTCGAGTATTTTCGTTATTGTAAGTATACTTCACATGATATGACGACACATATACGTCTTTGAAATAAAGAACTTATGGAACAGTTTGAAATTCAAACTAAGAAAGGATTACAAATGATCTACCGGAAGTTCTACTACTCTGCAAGAACCAAGATACAATTTGCGTTAACTGAAATACTATTCACACAAAGACACCAACAAAGAGAAATTTCACCAAAACTAAGTATGGCTATTGCCGCATGATAGGTCATGGTGTTAAGAAATGCAAAAAGTAGATATTTTATGGTGAGCCTTCTAAGCCTCAAGCCAGTCCTAATGTTATTGTTACTCTCATATGTACAGTAACAAATTGAAGTAATTAACACTGTATTTGAAGCAGTTAGGGGTTAGTAACTTGATAACGGAGCTCGGAGTAACCAAGTGTCTCACCAGTCGCTGTCACCAGTTTCGAATACTATACGAGCGATAAAAAACCCAAAACAGCAAATGGTACAGAAATCAAGGCTATTGATATCTATTGGCAAAGTAAGCGTTTACTTGGTGGCATATTTAGGTTATAAAAAGCAAAGCTTTATACTTAATTATGTATGGTATGTTCCTACTTACAGTAAAATTACAATAGTCGCATACGATGTGTAACACGTGACAAAATATTTAATCAAAAGAAATTATCCGTGTAAACCAGAGATATGCTAATATAAAATCTCTGGTGTAAACCTTTATACAGATCATCTTTTTTCTTGACAATTATTAGACAGTCAATGATAGGTCATCCTTGGTCCCACGTATATATCATCACATCATCATCGTCGTCATCAGTGGCCTTATGCGTCTGTAACAGACGATTTAGTCAGCGACTCGGTACAGTGTTTTTGGTGACTGTGCAGTCCGAAGGGAGACCGGCACAATCTACCGCAGGACTGACAGGAGGAGTTTCCGATAGATGAATTAGAGACAGATTGATGTTTCCAGTGCCTCCGTTCGGATAATAGTTTGAACCAGGCCTCATCACACGTATAAATGGACAGTCAATAAAAGGTCATACACAAAAGAAGCATATTTTGGTAAACGGTTGAAAAATGGGAAGTTTACGAGCCGATTGTGAAGACAGGAGGACAGAAATAAAGGTGCTGGATAGTCTTCAAGGTGCTGGAGAGTCGCTCAAAAACGAAAGGGGAATGAAATGAAAGGTCGAGTTACTCCTTTGATAGGTGTTCTAACAGCAGATTCTTTTTTCATTAGCAAATTTAAATTATTAGACATTTTATAGTTCAGTCGAATCTGTGATGTAAAAACAAAATCAATATCTATGTTAAAAAATCACGTTAAGGATCGCTTTCAATTTGTCACAATATAACAAGTCTTCATAATCCTACTAATAAAAGGTGACCCCATATTGTAATGAGCGGCAGCGATTTTCGCCGTCATAAAAGTGGATGACCTTTTTTTTTAATAAGCGGTAGCGATTTACGCCGTCACAGAAGTAGACGACCTTTTTTTAATAAGCGGTAGCGATTTTTCATCACGCGGAAACGTAAGCATCGTTTAGCAGTGGCGGTTTTCCGACCAAAAAGTATGTAAAATTACCAATTTTCAAAATTCATTTTCTCGAAAACTACCCCCCTACGTAATCATATATAGATTTAAGAATTGACCATTTCATTGACCCCTTCTTTCTGTACTCCATTCAGCAACAATATTCTTAGATATTTGAATATTTAACTATAGTACCCCGACTACCCAAATCAGTTAAGGAATTCGTGGAATTTCATTTATCCAAAGCTTCCTTTTAGCGTTTTAAATTCGTTTCTCTACTTGAACTTTATAATTATTTTATACACTCTTGGCTTCTTGTTATTTTTAGTACTACATTGGAAAGTTACATAGCTAAAATCTAGAATATTTTCTGTATATATACACTTAAAATGGAGATGCCCTTGTTCACCGCAGCTAAAACACATCATTGTGCCTTTTATTAAGTTTCTGAAGCTTTGTGATCCAACCTAAGTCTTAAATTATCACCCCATTTTGTAGTTTTAACGTTCTTAAATTAACTAACAATTTATCTGGTCCCGTAAAATGTACTGCTTTAGCACTAATCTATTGTTTTAAGTCAGTTTTGTATTAAAGCAAACGTTTTCTTTGTGTACTGTTCCAAAAATTGTAGCAAAACTAATATAAATAATGAATAACAATCGGATGTCCTTTGCGTTAGATGTATTTGAAAGTCCACAATGAGAAAAACAATACAAAATTATGGGTAACGAGATTCAACAACAATACAAAGCTATGGGTAGCGAGATTACGTTCCTGATTGAAACAAAGACCTGGACCTTGGCAGACGTCAAAGGTCAAAAGTCAATCTCCTGTAAATGGGTCTATAGGGCCAAAACTAATGCAGGTGAATTCTCGACATATTCAAAGTTGGAGGAATACACTCAGAAAGAAGGAATAGACTATTTCGACACGTTGAACCCATTTGTTAAACACATTCTAACTTAGCAGTAGCCAGCAAAGGAAAGATATGGGATATCACATATATTAGACTGAGACAGGGTGATGTTTAGCTGTATAACCCTGACCGTCAGGCGACTACGTGGCAGATATCTTACAAGGAGGTCACACAGCAGCATAAAAACGATTTTAGATTAGAGGATGATTCCTGGTGCTGCCAGTTTCTTGGTTACTTATTAAACTACAGGGACACACTGCTCCTCGGGTATGGTGACAAAATAATGACATACATAAGTAATAATGATGTCACAGCAGCAGGTTGTATGCTATTGTAACCAGGTTGTAGGGGCTCTATGGACAAGGGAGCTCAGATCGCGAGCGGGACGTGGAGCGACGCCGCTGGATGGCACGTTTACGTAACGAGGGATTGATTTTTTTTTGTTCATCTTCTCTTCTCCTTTTTTTTATTTTGTTTATGTACTTAAGCAATACAATAAATAAATCATTCATTCATTCATTCATTCATTCATTGAACCACCAACAAGAAACAACAACATTCATTTATTTAGCGGGCAGCGATTGAGTGGAACTCCTTGCCTGCATCTGTGTTTTTCGATTTAGGGATCTTTAAGGAGAGAGAGAATAGGCGTTATTTGAGTTTGCATGTACCATCCTCGACTACATCGTCACTTACCATCAGGTGAGATGTAGTCAAACACCCTCAAATTTGTAGTAAAAAATAATTTTAAAAGGAAGTTATCAGTGAGCGAAAGTATTATGGCTTGCAAATACCCAATGATGACGCAGTGTGTACTTACTTTCCAAGTGTAATATTCTGTGCAAGTTGGAGACTTGCGAGCGTTGCAATCTCCAGTGCCAAAGTAGAAAACCTAGCAGAGTACCGCGTGGCGCCAAGGTTCGCATGTTGACAGAACCGATTCGGTGAACGCAGCTTCCGCTGACTGGCTAGTTGACTCGCTGGTTCACTGGCTGTCCCGCTGGCGCGTTGGCTGTCTCGCTGCCTCGCTAGCTCGTTGGGTGTCTTGCCGGCCCGGTGGCTGCCACGAGAGCTCGCCGGCTGCCTCGGCGACCCGCTGGCGCGCTGGCTGCTACGCTGGCTCGCTGTCTGCCTCGCTGACTGTATCGCCGGCCCGCTGACTGCCACGCCAGCTCGCCGACTGCCTCGCTGGTTACCTCACCGACCCGCTAGCTGCCTACTGCGTAAACGCCGATTCATGTGGCTGCGTGACCGCCACTCCATGTCCAGCGAGCGCACCGATTCCGGCGGCTGCGGGACCGCCGACCAACGATGCTTGGAGGCCGCTCCCTCACAACTGTTTGCTCGACGCCGCTTAAAATTTTGCTCGCCATTCCGGTGTATAGAAAAGGCTGTCCATATTACCTGCGCAAGAAAAATAAAAATATACGCAGATAATCTGTTCTCAACAAAGGGTGTAATGTACAAACTGAGCGTATTTCTAACATGTGTCTTTGTATATAAAACTAAATGTTTTAAAAAGGTAAACATATATTATAATACTTTAACGTCACAGTCAATAAGGTCACTGTATTATGTTAATGCACAAAGTTTTACAAAAAAAATTATTTAAAAGCCGACAACAGGTTAACTGCATCCCGCTTCTGATATGTAGGATAATCGAGCTAATTAGGTATTTCTAGCTTACGTTGTAGGGGAGGATTTGTAATAAATATCAACAACAGTGGTATAGTAAAATAATAGTTTAATTTAATTAGGTAGACAGTAAGTCTAACTCAATTACAACCTTATTTAAATTAGATAAAACCAACACAATATAGCTCAGGTACGTAAAAGTAACTAAAATAAGCAAAATAGGTAGGTACTCACAATTTTAGGATATTTATACGGGCAGCAGGGCGTCCTTACATTTTTAAGACTCACACTCGAATGCCCGTCTGCCTGCGCAGTCTGTCTATTTATACTGTGGCGTAAACAAGTGAGGTAATCGCGTGATGACGCGATTACGTCACCTCTTGTTTTGCTTGTGATAAAATTGCAGAAAAGTTGAAATTTACAAAACATAGCTAACATTAGTTAATAACGTCAAAATTAAATCCTTGATTTAAACCAGATTATGTCATTAGAACATGAAAACAATATAGCACGAAAAGTTATACATAAAAATCATTGAATGCATTTAACAAGAGTAGGCCAGTTCCCACGGACAGCACCGGTCACGAGTATAACACGAGAGTCAGCCATCGCTCCCATCAACCATATTAGAGGGAAAGGAACAACTGCCATCTGGTGATAGCAGTCGGCATCAGGCATCAACGGGACACCTGTGTTAAAAGTAGCGTCATGCGGAAGTCCAGATATAGACAACCGATGTATGTATGTTCCGCGAAAGTCCACGATGTTCGTGATATTCGCATTTCGATTTTCAGATTTAGTATGAAAAACATCTTAGCTGGACTTTGACGTTAGTTTCTGAAAAAGTCATCATACAGCAAAGCTAGCCAATTAATAGAAAAACTTTCTCTTTTTATCAGCGTTTAAAGGTAAAAACAAATACCTACAAAAAATTCATAATAAAAAATGGCTATTATCCAGAAAGGTGTAATCGAGTCTCGTATGAAAAAAACATACATTACATTTTCGACTAGCATTGCGAACTAAGTAAGTATGTATCTATATTAAAATAACACTAGAGAGTTACCGATGATGTCTGATGAAAGGTAAGGTAAGATAAATCTTGAGGAAATTATGAATGCATTCAAAAAACATTTTTTTACACATTTGTACGAGACCTGATCACAAAGTAGACTGTAGACTTTGTGACCTGATATGTAGGTACCTTTATACCTGAAGTGGGTATTTTGACAGAAATTATTAATTTTGGTGTATAGGGTGACTTTTAATTAGTTCTTGATAGCAGACGATATGAATGTACTCGTGATTACAAACAACTTTCCCAAAGAAATTTGTCAAATATGAAAAAAAATTTTTGGTCCTTTTTATACTTTTTTGCCGATTTGATAACTTGATATGAATATATGACCAAAAATTTTTTTTCATATTTGACATGTCGTTTCTTTGGGAAAGTAGTTTGTAATCACGAGTACATGCATATCATTTTATAGGTATCAAGAACTAATTAAAAGTCACCCTTTATTCTTAATTTGTATTTTTTTAACTCAGGAAGTTTTTTTCGGAATGGGCGGGCTTAATTGTATAACTATTGAGTATTGATATAGCACCTCAGAACTTCTGTTCTGAGGATAGCACGGTTCATAGTGCCACACGATAAGAGAGAGAGAGAGAGAGAGTATTGATAATTTTTTTCACAAACTGTCGTCAAAGTCTACATGGGGTTTATTCGGATACTCCTAGAGGTAGACTTTCGCTTGACACTATTTTTTGGGACATCTGATATCTGTAGTGATGTGATCAAGCACGTTGCTCCTCATATTCTAAGTAGGTATGTTCGAATTTGCTATGTCTATGTTTTGTAGAGAATTTGTTTTAAGGCGAGGTTTTCCTAAGATATTTTTTTTATAAGGCAATTATGTTTCGTATGATGTAAAAATGTGTTTGTAGGCACAATAGACTTGTGTTGTAGGTACTTAATGGTCACCTTTACCACAGATTACTAAATAGTTACTTTGCCTTTACACTGTTCTTAATCATTATTTTATTCTTTCAATGTGCTTCGTAGCGACTGATCGTTTTTATTTTTTGTTAACTAGTTTTTTATGGATTTTAGATGTACTCACCTATGGGTATTGTACCATGACTGCTTACCTATATGTATTGATTAAATTAAAGGTCCTTCATCATCACATCCGCTCATATATATATAGGTACGTCCCCACCGAGGGGCTCGAGCCTATCCTGAATTAGGGCGATCGGGCCTTAGTCAACCACGCGGGCCCAGTGCGGGTTGGTCAACAACCTTTGAGTTTCTTCGCAGACGTGTGCAGATTTCCTCACGATGTTTTCCTTCACAGTAAGAGCGTCGGATAAACATACATATAAGATCGAAATTCGAAAACACATTGGTACAGGACTCGAACCACGACTTCCCGGATAGGAGGTAGCGGTCCTTGCCGGAAATTAAAGTTCATAATCAATTAATCATAAACCTAGAAATAATTCCCAGGTCAAAACACTTCAGAGTTATGCTATTTTTAAAAGTAAGAGCACTTTTTCTCATTTGATGGAGAGACATGGTGGTAATCCCCCCTCCGCTCCCCCCCCCCCTGCACGCAGCCCAGGTGGTTGCTGTGGACACTGAGATAAGTAGAATATAATTGGCGGGCGGCGCGCGAGCGCTCAAAGAGTGTACCTGTCCGTAAAAATGCCATCAAAAGGCTGCAGCCACAATGCAGCGAGCCCTTTGACAGTTGCTGCCTTTATGATGCCGCCGATACAGGAGCCTCATTAAACTCGCTTTATCGACACCATCTAGCCATCCGGAATAATCCCATCAGTAAATCAAGAAATCTAAAAGGCTGCATGTTAGGCAGCCACTATGCCTCCCACTTTCCCACAAACAGCGAAGAATAAACCACTTTGTACCATTCAAATGCTTTTTATAGCTTACTCGATCCATTAAAGACTTTAAATGTTCGGTCTTTTTGAACGCATTTTTTATTAATATAAAAGCTTATTTTTCTTAACAATGGACATAATACGTTTTTTTCTTCAGTGCGGTTGTTAAATCGCCGCTTATCAAAATTATTATGGGGTGTAAAAAGAATCTTTTGAAACTGGTTATGCCTTGTGATGCCGCATCGTTCCTGATTTGTTTATGACGCCCAACAAAAGAACCGTTTTGTTGTGCACGTGTTTCAAGTAGCTGTAACTACTCAAATCAAATCAAATCAAAATAATTTATTTTAAATAGGTGCTTACACACACTTTTAAATAGTCAAATAAAGCATTTTTTTACATGAGTCTTTAATTTGTTCTCTGACAAACTAATTACATTTTCTGGAATTTTATTGTAGAATCTTATACACTGCCCCACAATAGACTTTTTAACCTTACTCAGTCTCGGAAAGGCTATATCTATTTTATTTACATTTCTTAAATTCAAATTATGCTTGTCACTGTTTTTAGGAAATAAATGTCTAACTACTTACTCGGTACTCTTATAAAACAAAGTCCTCTCGCCGCGTTCGTCTGTCTGTCTGAACGCGATAAACTAAATAACTACCTAACGAATTTTCATATGGTTTTCACCATAGTATAAACCTTCCTCATCATGAATCATTTCGTCCAGTCGTGAAATACGTTTGAAAATCCGTTCGGTAACTAGTTTATGAGTTTATTGCGTTCTGACTGACAGACAGACGCGGTTAGAGGACTTTGTTTTATAATTTACTAGCTGTTCCCGCGACTACGTCCGCGTGGAGGTTTTTAATTTTCCCACGGGAACTCTTGAATTTTCCGGGATAAAAAGTATCCTATATCTTATCCCGGGATATAAGGAACCACCATATAAAATTTCATCAAAATCGGCCCGGTAGTTTTTGCATGATGCGCGAACATACAGACATACTGAAAGCCAAAAAATTCCAAAGTTGTTGTTTTAGCCTTTACATCATCATTAGTAATGTCCACCACAGTTATTATTTTCAAAAAATATTTCATGTACGACACGGCCCCGTTGCAGTATTATTATATGTATAGATTATACATACATATATGTATATGTGTAATATAATTTTTTCAAAAGCAGCAGCAAATTAACAGGTGATATGTTAACAAAGATCCAATTGATACGTAATCCACGATATAGGTGAGGCTTGGTAAAATACCGTCAGTTTTTACACAAGTTACGAAGTCGCTACCGGGGTCCGCATTGATGGGAGCAAAAAATGTGGTGGTCATCCGATGATGCGCTAGACGTACAGTCGTCCACGGAAGTGTAGAGTGACAGCCCCACCAATGAAGAAAGAAGATAATCTTAGGAAGCCTTACAGTGCTCGAGCACACCCTGTACACTTCATACAACGGGCTAGAAATGACATTTTAAAAAAGGAATGACGGAACAAACAAAATGGCAGCCAAATCCTCTATGTTCGACAACCAAACTGTATCAATCTGGGTGACAAGGGGGTGAGGTCGCAATCTAGAGAGCGGCAGGGATTGTCCATACTGTATGTTAGTACTAATATTATATACTTTGGCTCTAAAGTGGAAAAAACGATTTAGAGTTTAAAAAATCAGCTCAACACATACAACCTTTAAGTAGGTTCTTACTTATAAGATGTGACTTTTCGTGGGTATGTATGTATGTACCAAGTGGCGAACGCGCACAGAAAAACGGAGCGTAGGCAGGCCTCCCACGCGGTGGACTGACGACCTGGTGAAGATCGCGGGAATCCGCTGGATGTGGACAGCGCAGGACCGGTCGCCGTGGAAATCCTTGGGGGAGGCCTTTGTCCAGCAGTGGACGTTTTTCGGCTGATATGACGATGATGATGTGTACCAAGTTATACCTATATGTAAAAGTTCATCAAATTGAAGTTCTTTTTTTTATTTTTTTTATTCATAATTGGTAAGCCCTTGAAATCATCGCACCTGATAGTAAGTGACGATAAAGCCGAAGATGGAAGCGGGCTTACCAAGATTCTTCAACGCAATGGAGAACTGGCTATCTTATCTTCAAGCCGGAACACATTAATGTTGTTAACACTAATGTTTAGCGGCAAGACTTAGATAAGACGGTGGTAGCTAGCCAGGCGGGCTTAGAAAATACCCTACCGCGAACCAAACCGAGTCTTACAAGTTGATCCCACCGGGAATCGAACCCGCGAACTCCTGGTGTGAAGCGAATGGACTAACCATTACGCCACGGAGGTGGCTAGTTCAGTAATAAGGTTTAGTTTGCGCACCTCGATGCCTACTTTCGTACTTGGTCGCTATTGGTAGCACACTGACATCACTGAATCTCTCATGTACGAGAGCACACTTCGCCAACAATCGCCCAATGACATCCACAAATGACAACTACTGACCACGTTCATCATCATCATCAGCCGAAAGACGTTCGTTGTCGAACCTAGTCCTCCCCATAAACCACCACTCAAGACGATTTTAAGCACATACATCCAGCGGCATCCTTAGAGCCTGCGAGCCTGCCCGCCGTACCTCATAATCCACCATCAGATCAAAAGTCCACTATGTCTTCTAGCCCGTGGTCACCACTCGAGAACCTTTCATCCCCATCGGTTACCGGTTCATGGCCTCGGATGTGCTGGATGACTGTTGGATTCTAAAATTATCACGGACCAACCCGCACTGGGCCCGCGTGGTCGACTAAGGCCTAATCGCCCTGATTCACGTAACACGTACACGTATTCACGTATCACGACGTATATGAGCTGTAATGACAAAGATCAATCAGGTAAAATGACCTCAATGCTCAACGCTACCCCTCAAGTTGTTGACGAGTACTTTGTAAAGATTATCAAAGGGGGCAGGTCAAGAGAAGTCAAGCGACGAATCCAAATAGGATAGGCAGCGTCCGAGAAACCAAAATTCCTCTTCTTAAAGACAAAAATCTACTAATCAATTAGTGTTTCCAAAGTATTATTAGGTGAGACGCAGTCGCAAGCTATGATAGATAAGATAAAACATTTATTCAAAGCCACATTACAATTGATACACAAAAAATAATAAAAACTTCTTATCATCATATCAGCCGAAGGAAGTCCACTGCTGGACATAGGCCTCCCCCAAGGATCTCCACGACAAATTAAAATTGTTGCCATGCCGATCGTAACGCAAATCCAGTAGGGTTGCAATACCATCGACTTCCTTAACCATCTCTTCCAACAAGCGACGATTCAGTTTCGTCCAAACTCATCTTTGTCCTAAATTAAATCACTTTCGCGCACCCCAGTCCACGTATGAATAAGCATCGCGAACGTACGAACGGGCCGGTCCGGCGCAGAGTAGTGCCACAGTCTAAAGAATCCATACATCAGTCATCCAACGGAGATGTCTAGACTGGGCAATCGTGCGGGGGTGAGGGGTGAGACGGAGGTTGAGCCCGAATTGCCCTAGTCACTGTTGTTCAGCCACTCGGAACAATTAATTAAACGTAGGAGCAGTAGGCTAAATTTACCAGTTTTCAGGCCCCCCGTCACTCGGCCGAGAGCGCGAGATAAGTACCTACACAACGGCGCGGTCTACAGGCCGCGATCGTCAGTCGGTTGTCAACTCGTGCAGAAATCGGAGCGGAGCGAGTGCGCAAGTTGAAACATGTTCGTCGCGTGGTCTCACAACTCACAACCCTGCCGGTAGATCAGTTGCGACAACACTAGACCGGCCAGCGCAAAAGAATCTCTCACGCGCATTGGTTCGGTTCATTTTTGCGTGAAAGCGCCATTGTTATCGGTGTATGTATAGGTATGTTGAAGTAAAACTGGAGGCATTAAGCGCGGTTGCGAACTAGACTGTTCTTTATTACCGCGTAGCGAGAGTTGCTATTTATTTAAGGCGTCATTGCGAGTAATTCATCTGTACTTGTACTATTATTATCATCTGTGCAGTTACTATTGAAGTCGGCTTTGACGCAAACAGCAAAGACGTTGGGCCACTGTACGGTTCCTTACACTGTGGTAGCCTCCGAATCACAATAAATCTGAACCGATAAGCAGTCGGGCGCATTGTCGGCGGCGCAGGCTCAAAGCGAGGGAGCCACATGAAAGACGCCGCCCGCGCAGGGGCCGGAGATCGCTCGCCCGATACCCCGTTTCCACTGCCGCATGCCGTCTGGTTTAATTAATTTTACTACGTTAGTGAATGACAGATTTTGTGGGCGATGTGATGAGGGTTGGACGCGACGTTTGTAGAGTTAAGTACCACACGACCGAACCTAAGGTCTTCCGAGAAACGATATATCTGCACAGTCCAAATAAACATGATCTGTAGATATTGGATTTTTTTTTATTAGCTTAACGATGCGGTGATTAATGAGATGATAATATTTTATGTTCCTATACCTAGATTTTCAAGAATAACTAACTGCTTAGTAGATTATGTATTTACCTATTCGCAATGATGTAGATACAGAGGCCAGCACATCAAGCTAGACACTCGTAGTGAGATTCTGATCCATACGCCTACGGCTTTATAACGGTACAAAGTCCAAAGTGTGTAGCTTGATGTGCTGGCCTCTGTACGTGATTTCATCCTTTTGTGTCCCAAGAAAAGAAACTTGACTTGACTGGATGGCATTCATACAGGAACTAAGCACAAAATGATTTTTTTAAATTTTCAATTGGTAAGCCCTTGGCATCAAAAAAAATAATATATTAGATTGAAAAGATAAAAAAAACCCCATCAACACCACCAAAACACGATAAACAGATTTCATTTGTATAGGTAGTTACAGAAGAAAAGAGACGTTCAATGTTCATCAACGAGCTATACCAAAATAACAAGACAGATAGACATTAATGAGATCCGATTTTAAGGATCCGGTCACTTAGGGCCACTTTCCTCGCACGGCCACATACCTGTTAGGGCCACTTTCCTCAAACGGCCACATACCTGTTAGGGCCACTTTCCTCAAACGGCCACATACCTGGCATGCCCACATCCCATCATCGCTCGAACGACCATAACACTAGAAAGGCCACGTGCTTTCAGTTCGACTTCGTCATTTTCTTAAACTTGTCTTTTTTCTAAATTGTCACTTTCCTAACTCGTCACCTTTTTAACTCGCCTTTTTCTGCTACCCATGGAGAGGGAGCCTCGCTTCGCGAGGCTCTTTGACTGTATAATCAATCAAACCTGACCGAACCTAATATCGCTCGCTCATTTACAGTTTTTTTTACTAAGTTTTATCTTAAAAAAAATGTACAATAAAAGAAGTGGTCGTTCAAGGAAATGTATGAAAAAAGAAGTGGACTAACAAGGAAATGTACGAAAAAAGAAGTGGTCGTTCAAGGATGTGGGCGAACTAGGAATTTGGATAGTGGCCATTAGAGGAAGTGGCCGTAAGTGACCGAAACCGATTTTAACGGCTACGATATTGTTTGTACTTAATCAAAAGAAAAAACAACGATAAACCAAAAAATTGAAGCAGCAAATATATCAACCAGAGTTAAAACTCTAGACAACAAGAGGTAAAGTCTAAATCACAGAAGAGTGACACTTAGTGAGAAAATTGAAAAGTGAAGAGTAAATTTCCCGCCACACATATGGATTATTGACTGCAATTTTTTTTGCTACCTACCCAGTTCTCTAAGAGCGGTGTGGAGCAGTGTTATTTTTTTCCAAATACCCAGTTCTCTAAGAGCGGTGTGGAGCAGTGTTATTTTTTCTAAATACCCAGTTCTCTAAGAGCGGTGTGGAGCAGTGTTCTTTTTTTACCTACCCAGTTCTTTAAGAGCGGTGTGGGGCAGTGTTCTTTTTTTCTACCTACCCAGTTCTCTAAGAGTGGTGTGGAGCAGTGTTCTATTTTTCTACCTACCCAGTTCTCTAAGAGCGGTGTGGAGCAGTGTTCTTTTTTTCTACCTACCCAGTTCTCTAAGAGCGGCGTGGAGCAGTGTTCTTTTTTTCTACCTACCCAGTTCTCTAAGAGCGGTGTGGAGCAGTGTTCTTTTTTTCTACCTACCCAGTTCTCTAAGAGCGGCGTGGAGCAGTGTTCTTTTTTTCTACCTACCCAGTTCTCTAAGAGCGGTGTGGAGCAGTGTTCTTTTTTCTACCTACCCAGTTCTCTAAGAGCGGTGTGGAGGAATGTTCTTTTTGATGAAGTAAGACACACCTATTCATTCTATTGCTCTTAAGTTCCTGGTTGATGACGCGACGGATACATAAGGTCAGACCACTATTCAGTCAGACTAGCAGCTTTTAAAAAATCTGCCTATCGATGGCCAACTAGGGTCTAGAATTGAGTTTTAATTAAAACTAGCTGTTGCCCGCGGCCTGGTCCCCTTGGAAATCGGGCTCGAGGGTAATACTTTTTTAGTTAAGGATTAAAAAACAAAAAAAAAGTTAATCGAAGTCTTTTGCGTGATAAGTACATGATATCATTTTATTTATATATGATACATAGGGTAATTCAGGGTAGGCTCGAACCTTTCGGTGGGGACATATAGGTGCTGATACGATGATTATATATAGTTGGAAATTTCCTTAACCGCATCGCGTTCCACAGTGGAAACACAGCTGCACTAGTGTAGTAAGTAATTACTTTATATGCATGAAGCAATAATACGTACTCCGTCGACTACCGGCTTCGTGTAATTAATTTGCCACGAACAACTCACCTCCGCATCACCTGCGAACGACGACTGATGCGCCAGGGCCGGATCCATTCAACACGCCTTGGGTCCTTTTATTCAGGGGTCAGGGGCCATACAGCCCTATAAAACAAGAAATCTCATTAAAAAAACGAGTGGCACCCGGGGACTGCCGCGGTAAAGCTATTGCATAGCATTTTTTATCAACTTCATCATATCAGCTCATATACGTCCCCACAGAGGGGCTGGAGCCTACCCTGAATTAGGGCGATCGGGCCTTAGTCAACCACGCGGGCCCAGTGCGGGTTGGTCGACTTCACAAACACCCTTCGAGTTTCTTCGCAGGTGTGTGCAGGTTTCCTCACAATTTTTTCCTTCACCGTTAAAGCAATCGGTGAGTATATGTACGTAAGTTTCGAAAAACTCATTGGTACATTGGCCTTCCGGATTTGAACCCGGCACCTCTGGTTAGGGGGACCGAGTTGTTACCGGTTGAGCCACCGACGCTTTTATCATCTTATGCAATAATAATTATTTATTTTTTATTTATGCAGTATTTACCAGTACCATATAGTCCTTGGGGCGCGGGATGTTTATGTAATAAATTAACACTAAGAAAGTTACACCAGTAAAAGTCCTTTTAGTACCGCAAATCGCTAACAGATGGCACTGTAAGTTTTTAGAACGCGGTAACTACGTTACGCTTGGCCGAGCTAGATGGTAGGCGGAGTGGGGGTAGTTAGGTTTTATTTTCGTTACGGAATTTCTTGATTCGGTCGCCGCGCTCAAAGCCCGCGATACAAGCTACGCAATAGCTTAAAAGTATTCAATACATTTAATTTAGGTATGTAGGTACCTCAAACTCATACCTAGGCGTGCTTTCAAAGTTATTACTTGCGTTTTAATTTTTCACATGGAGGACCGCTGTATTAGTGACTTTCTAGAAAACTTTTAAAATTACGATTATTATTGCTCTCTCAAATTCGTCGGTGTACTGAGAAACCTTTCTCGCAAAAGCAGCAGTCATCATTTTTCATTTTCGTTTATTTATTTAAAACCAAAGGTACAATATTGAACACTTGGTTACGTCATCCTTTTATCTTAATTGTACTAAAGTTGAGGGGTGATGGTCAGACAGTATAACCACAGAAAGAAAGAAAAACGAAATGACTGTGTACAGGTCATAGGAAAAGTACCGATTGCTTTAACGGTGAAGGAAAACATCGTGAGGAAACCTGCACACGCCTGCGAAGAAACTCGAAGGTTGTGTGGGAAGTCGACCAACCCGCACTGGGCCCGCGTGGTCGACTAAGGCCTAATCGCCCTGATTCAGGGTAGGCTCGAGCCCCTCGGTGGGGACGTATATGAGCTGTAATGATGATGTACGAGTATATCAGTCTCTGGTTCCCATAACGCAGGGAATCCTACTTTGGGGCAAGATGACCATGTGTGATTTGTCCCAGAATATTTTTTTTTATCTAAGTAAAACAATAATTAATTCTGCTGTAGAGGGTCGGCTAATTGTTTGTTCAAGGTAATAAATTAAAAGTATCAGTAAATAAAAGTAGAATCCGAATGTATATAACAAGGCCTCCTAAGAGACCTGATCCAACCCTGACATACCCACGTTCTACAAAAAGTCGTAATCTGAATGCGTGGTCCCTATAACACCACTGCTTCGATCGAACTTGCACACTATAACTATTTGTTAAAATTTCACGATTTTCTGCCCGTACGCCTGTCTGTCTGTGCGACCTTTAAAAAGATCTAGGTATCTTTTGACTTACAATAGATACCAAGCTGAAAATTTTCATAGAATATGTTATTATTATGAGAGATTTACTGACAAAATATGATAAAAAAATTAAAAAGGAAAAAATTACAAGTGTTGATTTTTCTTTTTGCTCTATTATAAAAACAGTTACACATAAAAGCGTGGCACTTGGTGTGATGATTATACTAATCCTTAAGTAAATTAACAAATAATAACAAGTGTAAGTCGTATCCACGCTAAGGAGTCCGGACTAAATTTAAAAAAAAAAACATTTTTTCTGTCGCTCGCGTTCATGTCTTCAGTCTCCTGTTTGAAATGAATAGATTTCATTATTGTACTTATGTGTGTGTAGAGGGGTGATGGTGCGGAATCCTCGGTGCGCGACTCTCACTTGGCCGGCTTTTGTACCTTTTGACTGTAGACCTGAGCTAAAACGACGTCTCTCGGATGGCAAACGATTTTATTTGCTGTTTTCTAAATCAAATGAAATTTTATTAGACAATATCTTTCGCTTTGTCCTGTGGTCATATTATGTAATGTAAGCTATGTGATTGTATATAGGGTGTAAAAAATAAAGGGGTTTACTAAAAATACTTCACATCATGACATTTCAGTCACTTGTCTTAAATTAAAATAAAATTCATTTTCAAAACACGCCAAGTTTGGGCTCCTTCAGATACGATAAGGTTGATTGATTCATTTTTGGTAAATTAAACCTTAAATGATACGTAATATGCTCATATCAAACTATTGGGAAGAGCTAACCTCGCAGTGTTTTCTATCGAGTGAAGTCATTATCTGCCTCCTAATATCATCCATCACATCAGACATACGATCAAGACTCTTTTATTATTTCGGAAACTGTAAAAAGTTGGTCCTACTTAAAATAAAATACTGAAATTAGTACACTTTCCCCGCACAGTGCCGCCCTCATCAGTTTTATTGTTAGTTTGTTTGTTTATTGTACAAAATATAAAGTTAAGAGGAATCGCGGTCTAAAGAATATGTATTTGAATAAAATGATGTTGTCTCCCTCCCCCAAACCTCTCCGTATACAGCAAGAAAGGGAGAACTGCAGCGCAGACCGATAATAGACACTAAAATTGACAAAAACAGCATTTCGTAGTCCCCTCTTCTCTTATCCAAAACATGAGAAATTATATATTTTTTTAATAATTTAAAAAACGCTTTACCTATGCTTGTATGTTTTCGTTTTGTTGTTAATATGCTTAGATAGATAGATAGATAAACCGTTTATTCACCGACCAGGCACAAAAAAACAATGAGTAAAGCTATGGTAACAATAAAGTTAAAAAGAAATAAAAGAAGATTAACCCACTAAGACTAACTTATAGCTACTTACTAATAAAAACAATAAAATACAATGGAATTGCAGTTAGTGCCAGGCCAGTGAAAAGGTATTATAATTTTTTGGTAAGTGTCTGAAAATGACGTTTCAATTGGGCAATTTTCTTAGTTTTCGAAGGCTCCTACTTCCTATTATAATTAGAATATGTGAAAAAAGAAAACATAGAGGCAGAAACATTTTTGGTCATTCAGTTGAGACTCCTTAGCGCGAGTACGACTCACACTTGGCCGATTTTTATTATTTTTTGTTTTACTTTAGTATTAGTACTTTATCCACACCATGTTTCACGCTTGTGTGAATTACCGTTTTTACGATAGAGCAAAATAAAAAGTCCTTCTGAAGACCTATAAAAAACACGTTATTTGTATGAAACCCCCTTTATTTTTTCACTTTTTTTTAATTTTAGCGGCAACAGAAACAACAGAAATACACATTCTGTGAAAATTTCAACTCTTACGGTGAAGGAAAACATCGTGAGGAAACCTGCACACGCATGCGGAGTAACTCGCAGGTTGTGTGTGAAGTTGACCAACCCGCACTGGGCCCGCGTGGTCGACTAGGGCCCGATCGCCCTAATTCAGGGTAGGCTTGAGCCCCTCGGTGGGGACGTATATGAGCTGATATGATGAAAATTTCAACTGTCTACCTATTAGTACTATAACGGTGACAGACAGACAGCGGAGGCTTAGCAATAGCAATCCGTTGGTCAACCGTTGGCTATACGGAACCCTAAAAAGCATTTTCGCGAAATTTTGGTACAATAACTTACACCTTACCTGACTTAAGTAATAAATTTTATCCTCCCGATCAAATTTCAGCCGACCTAAACTCTCTTCTGGCAGCTCAGGGAGGAACCGATAGTGTCAATTCTCGAATGACACAGTCCCTACCATTATTATAACAGCTCATATACGTCCGCACCGAGGGGCTCGAACCTACCCTGAATCAGGGCGATTAGGCCTTAGTCGACCACGCGGGCCCAGTGCGGGTTGGTCGACTTCACACACAACCTGCGAGTTTCTCCGCAGGCGTGTGCAGGTTTCCTCACGATGTTTTCCTTCAACGTTAAAGCAATCGGTAAGTATATGTACCAATGAGTTTTTGAAAAACTCATTGGTACATTGGCCGTCCAGATTTGAACCCGGTACCTCTGGCTAGATGGACCGAGTCGTTACCGGTTGAGCCACCGAAGCTTTTTTGTCCTACCATTAGCACATTAAAAAACTTATTTTACTTATAAAACATTTATTAGGGATACAGAATAAAGATAAAAGTATTTACTTTTAAACTCTTACAACAAAAAGATAGATGTACTTAATTTTCATGGAAACTAAAATGAAAACAAACACATTAAAAAATACATACATACAAATCTCGAATACGACGACGCTTTAAATTAATTTAAGAAAGAAATAAAGATACATGGTAAGGCACGTTTTTTTATCACAGAAATCAGCAACTACTAAAATTAGCACTTTAATATACGCAACCTTCACACACTATAGCACCAACATATCTTACACATGGATCATAAATAAAGTTCATAACACTGATATTACTTAAACATAGCATCCAAAAATGACATCTATACACGTATCTTATAATAGGCGTATGAATCCGTACGATATAAAATGACATCTATAGACCTACCTTTTAGTAGGTGTTTGGTGTAAAAAATGTTTAAAAGTTTTTAAAAAAATATTATTTAATATAGGAATTATGAATAGAACTTTTTCATCTGCTTTTAAATTTTGATGTTATGAGATCTTTATTTAAGGGTCCTACCCTCTCTAAAACTGGGTTTGGCGTTACGAAAAAAACGATTCCAAACGTTTACGGTTGTTAATAAAATTGATAAGTATCTGTCGCTAGTCAGAGATGAATATCAAGAAAAATTGCGGTCATTTTTATGAGCACATCAGAAAACGCAAGAAATTCATAAAAAATTAATAACAATATCACGCCACAGAAACCTGACCAAGATAGCCAATATTATACTACAATCTTTCTTTTTTATGGTATACACCATATCTTTGTTTAACGATAGGTACAAATTTTATTTAGAACTAGAAAAGTTTGCTACCGTTTTTTCACGTAACGTAACTAATTAGTAATCTGTGGTAACGCCAAAACCAGTAAGGGCTTTGACCCTTACCGAAGTTTTTTTTTTTATGAAACATGTTATTGGACCATCATTGGACAAACGGTCTTAAGTTATTCGAGATTCAGATACAAACACAGTGGTCTACTCAACTCATTACTGTATAATTATATCTCAGTCTATTTATATTGCTTACCAAACTACAATTGCTCTCACAAAACATACTTCTAAAACGCACTGTAAAAAAATATTCATAAAGACTCGCATTCTAGTACTAAGGAAACAGGGCCGCCAGGAGGCTCGAGTTTCCATACAAACGTAGTTCCGCTTTAATACAAAAACTACATGCCGGATTGAATCCAAACTTTGCAAATATATTGAGGAGACACATATCGATGTTTGAAATTAGTTTTGGATCTACTAATATAAAACGGAAAAAAATAAGACCAGTTTCAAACTTTCAGTACAAAACTTATTTAAGCCTTCGTTTAGTGTTAAAATTCACTACGATGAAAACTCATTACAAACATCGATATGTGTCTACTCAATATATTTACAAAGTTTGGATTCAATCCGGCATGTAGTTTTTGTATTAAAGCGGAACTACGTTTGTATGTAAACTTGAGCCTCCTGGATACTCTTAAGACTTTTGTTTACTTGATAAATTAACTTGGGGACTTATAAATAGATAGGTCATTAATTTATTGTACCATACATACTATAATATTTTTAAAATGTGTCCTGACAGCCGACACGCACTTTTTATACATTTCTAAACAAATAAAAGACAGATCCATTCACTTGTGCTTGTTTTAGTTTCATGAACGAAGGGGCCGTTCCAAAACCAAGGCTAATTACAAGTCGGGAAAAAGAAAGAGACGAAGCTATTCCCACACACTGTCGGTGAAACGTCTTCACTCGGGTCTATTTTGAAATTGTGTCGGGTGACATTCGCATCGCTCTGTGTTTATTAAGGTAAGGCCGCACTAGGCGGAACTGCGCGACACGACGACGCGTCAAAATGTTCTTTATATGAAATTGTATGGGACAACACGCACTAAGCGGCAACGGAACTACACTGTACGGAAGTGCGCGGCAAAGTTGATCAACTGACCAACTTGTGTCGCGCAGTTCCGCCTAGTGCGCTCTTACCTTTAAGGCGAGGCATTTGTAAAACAGTTGTCTCTGTTTTTTCCTTTACGTGTAAAGAGTCAAGAAAATAACCATACTTTTGCACTTTTTCTATGTTTTACGTTGTTATTTCTCTTAAGACTTCAATTTTAAAACTAAAATTTAGCAGATTCTCTGTAGTACCTCAAAAGAAATATCTCCATCTTTATATAAATCTTCTGTCCGTGTGTTAGTCATTGAACTCCTCCTAAACGGCTGGACAGATTTCGCTAATTCTTTTTTTGTCGAGTTCGTTATTGTCAGGAGAAGGTTCTTATGTAGGGTAGGGTAGTGTAGGGTAGGGTAGGGTAGGGTAGGGTAGGGTAGTGTAGTGTAGTGTAGTGTAGGGTAGGGTAGGGTAGGGTAGGGTAGTGTAGGGTAGGGTAGGGTAGGGTAGTGTAGTGTAGGGTAGTGTAGGGTAGTGTAGTGTAGGGTAGGGTAGTGTAGGGTAGGGTAGTGTAGTGTAGGGTAGGTTAGTGTAGTGTAGTGTAGGTTAGGGTAGGGTAAGGCAGTGTAATGTAATGTAAGGCGGTACGTAGTTCGCCGGGACAGCTAGTCTCCATATAAAAACTATGTGCAAACTTAGAAATTTTATTAATAAACAATTCATTTTATTTTTTAGACGTTTTAGACCTGTTTTTTGGGATTTTTTATGATCGAGTAAATTACACGCTATCGTGTAACATATTAGCACGTTCCTCAGACAATATCCTTAAGTATGTCCAATATTTTTTGCAAGACCGATATACAGTAGTAATTACCCAAAAAAAAATATCTAGCAAAAGGGTTTCTCCGCTTCTCCACCGGCGCCTCGCCTTAATTGTAAAGAAACACCTAACATTATATAGATAGCTAGTCAGATATATGTAGGTATCCACAAAGCCTAGGCCCCAGTTCCTTAGTGTGTAACGTAACGTACGTTCTATAGTTTCTGTCAGTTCATTCAACTGAGATTAAAAAACTGTTTACTTGGTATTTTCTGCTTTTGTTTTTTGAGGAACTCGCGCGCTTGCTTGTCGCCCGGCCGCGCCTCCAGCGCCTGGATCGCGTCTCCGTCTAACAACAAAAACAATATGTTAAGGTGATTCCTCTTCACTATAGCCACACCCTGGACACTTCATACAACGGGCCAGAAATGAAATTTCAGAAAACGAATGACGGAACAAACGAAATGGCGGCAAACCCCTATTCGTTCGACAACCAAACTGTAACTAATCTGTATCAATCTGGGTGACGAGAGGGTGAGGTCGCAATCTAGAGAGCGGCAGGGAGTGTCCATACTGTATGTTAGTACTAATATATATATACTTTGCTATAGCGCTAATATCAGCTTTTTATAATTATTGACTTTTATGACTCTATTCTAGCATCGGTGGCGTAATGGCTAGGGCCGCCGCCTCCTGTCGGGGAGGTCATGGTTCGCACCTGCCAAGTACCAATGTTATTTCGAATTTAGATTTCATATGTACGTTTATCCGACGACGCTGTTACGGTGAAGAAAAACATCGTGAGGAAACCTGCACACGCCTGCGGAGAAACTGGCAGATTATGTGTGAAGTCGACCAACCCGCACTGGGCCCGCGTGGTCGACTAAGGCCCGGTCGCCCTAATTCAGGGTAGGCTCGATCCCTTCGGTGGGGACGTATATGAGCTGATATGATGATGAGTGTATTATAATATTCTTTCTTTTGGTGACTTATCATGCTTAGAAAATACATAATTTCCCCTAAATTACAATTGAAATATACGGAGTAACTGGGAGTTCGTCGTGATCCTTTTAATGGAAAAAACTACCTACTTTCATCTTATTTAGAACAAAAAAAATCATATTAATTAGTCTATACTACTGAAAACCGTTGATTTCCGACCCCTAGTTAATATGATTTTTAATTATTTTTTTACTGTAAGTATTTACAATTTAATTTTTAAATTTTGTAAACGCATAAATTTAATTCTTCGCGATTTTGTTAAAAAAAAATTTAGACACAGATAAAATATACTTACCGAAGTTATTAGGTTTGGTTAGCGGCAAATGCTGCTGCGGCAAACTGCTGATCGGCGCAGGAGTGTCGGCAATCTCGCTGAACGGCAGGTACGCCTCCCCCACGAACGTGTTGGACACGCTAAACATATCCTTGTCTTTTATCACGAGGTGCATTAATCCGTCTTTGATGTTGCGCTGCTCTGGCGTGAGGGGCCTGCAAGAGAATTTGGATTATTGAATTTGTCCCTATTATCTTAAGGCAAGGATAATAAATATAATTCTTGGTCACAATAGATTT
Organism: Coleophora flavipennella; assembly: GCA_947284805.1. Classification (NCBI taxonomy): domain Eukaryota; kingdom Metazoa; phylum Arthropoda; class Insecta; order Lepidoptera; family Coleophoridae; genus Coleophora; species Coleophora flavipennella. Next base: position 1,657,297 of record OX369273.1, read on the forward strand.
ATTAAAAGTCCCAAATATAATAAAATTAGATGGTGCCAGGCAGTTTCAAGTCCATTAAAACTAGATGGCGCTTTATCTAATCTGTTTTTACTTAAAACAGTTTGGTCTCGAAGGTATATGTAAAATATTTTTTATACATAATTCGTAAGCCCTTGGCATCATATCACCTGATGGTAAGTGACAATAATGCCGAAGATATGGTAGCGGGCTTACCAATATTTCTACTGGTTATCTTATCTTCAAGCCGGAATGCATCAACATCAATGTTAACAGCATTGATTTTTGGCGGCAAGACATTGATAAGATGGTGGTAGCTAGCCAGGTGGGCATAGAAAATGCCATTCCACTAAACAAACAGAGTTTTACAAAGTTAGAGGAGAGTGATTAGGCACTATTTGAGCTTGCGTGTTACATCCTCGGCTGCATCGGCAGTTACCATCAGGTGAGGTGCAGCCAAACGCACTCAAATTTTTTATAAAAAAATTATAAAAAAGACTCCCTCGGGAAACGAACCCGCGACCTCCTGATGTAATGCTCATGGACTTAAACGTAATGCTACGGCGAAGGCGGTTATAAAAACTAGTGTCTACTATTTTACTCAGACCGAGTTTAAATGTGGTTAGTATGTCATAAAAATATGTTAGAATCCAAGATTTACTGTCTGTGGACGACAAGCACTGGCCACTAGTCTGCTTAAATTTGGAATAACAAATTTTCTATACCCATTTGTAAAAAAGAAATAAATCTGTTGTTCGTATAATTTTCACTGTCAATTTGCTTGCCAGCAGCGAAAGCCGCGGGAGGTGAGCGCGCCTACAGCTCCGGGACCTACCTGGACAGTAGGTAGTGGTTCTCTTCCACGAGGCACTCGCCTTGCAGAGTACCGGGACAAGCGTCTTGGCGGCAAGACCTACCGTAACTGGTCCTTGTCTTCACCTTATGGTGTTGGTAGGAATAGCGGCCCTCACTGTATGACCTAGCTGTCGGTGAGTGGGGACGCTATATCATAAACCTGGTAGTTTAGCGTATCTGGTAGATATACGAGAGGGAATGTCAGTTTGCTTTTTTCTAACCTTTTTTCTGGTAGATGTACAAAAGGACATGTCAATTTTATAGTCTAGCGTAACTATGGTAGACGTACGAGAGGGCATGTCAATTTTATAGTTTAGCGTATCTGGTAGATGTACGAGAGAACATGTCAATTTTATAGTCTAGCGTATCTGGTAGATGTCCGAGAGGGCATGTCAATTTTATAGTCTAGCGTATCTGGTAGATGTACGAGAAGGCATGTCAATTTAATATGACGTTTGAAAAGTCATTACTAAGTAGTTGTCGCTAATAAATTAAGTTACGCAAGTTACTACGTAGGCATTCCTACCACTCGGTGGACCGACGACCTGGTGAAGGTCGAGGAAAGACGCTGCTTGCGGGTAGTGTAATACCGGTCGTTGTGGAAGTCCCTGGGGGAGGATATTGATCAGAAGTTTTCAAAGAGACTTCTACGTTTTGTCCCTTTATAACTAACTGGTTCATCGCATCAGATAACTGGATTTCTGAAGTTTACATACATGGATTGTCAGTCTTTCTGTAAACGGTCTTTGATATTGATTAGAAGTTTTTAAAGAAACTTGTACGTTTTTCCAGGACCGCTTTATCTAAGCCAACTGGTTCATCGCATGAGATATCTCCCTTAGCTATTACGACTCCAGTCAAAACGAAGGAGAAAGTAGAGAGAACATTGACTTTCGATAACAAAGATTATATAGAGTTTAGTTATTCGTAGGTTAGTTATTCGTTTAGTGATTCGTAGGATCTACCAGATCCCAATTCTAATGATAAAGTTCTGAGTTGGTTTTTGATATTGATAAGAAGTTTTCAACTTCTTATACGTAGACTTCTACGTAGGGCCGCTTTATCTAAGCCAAATGGTTCATTGCTACAGTTAAGTAGAATTGAGTTGACTACATCAAAATTAAAATAATAAATACGAGGAGTACCCGTTATTAGACCCGAATTAGTTTTTTTTTAATATGAACGTGCAATGGAACAAAGTATACTATGAATCAAGCTTAGAGATGAACAAAAGAGCGAGAACATGAGGAGAAAAACTAAAATAATCGACGCGGTACAACACACTAAAAGATTAAAATGGAAATGGGCAGGGCACATTGCCCGGACTACAGACAACAGATGGACAAATTGCGTCACCACGTGGACGGGTCCAAGCGGAAACAGAAGGGTAGGAAAACCTAAAGACCGCTGGGTCGACGAGATACATAAAACTGTCGGTACAGATTGGACTCAGAAGGCTAAAAATAGGAAAGGATGGAGACAGTTGGAGGAGGCCTGTGCAAAAAATCACAACAATCGAGTATTTTTTTAGTTCCCTCAGGAACTGCATCAGATTATGTTATTTTCCCGGGATAAAAAGTAGCCTATGTCCTTCCCCGTGACACAGGCTACCTGCATGCCAAATTTCATAAAGATTGGTCAAGGAGTTGAAGCGTGAAAAGGTGACAAACAAACAAACACATTTTCACATTTATAATATTATAGTAAGGATTATTTTTTGTATATTGGAAGGCATGGAATATAATATGAACGTCGAGAGTGCGCGGCGGGCGACCCGCAACCCTCAAGCGGATCGCCATCGACGATGTGCGCGTTGAATGTTCGCACCTAGCTTCCCTCCAACCCATTCAATTTACGTGGGCAATAGGTCAATAAAAGATTTCGTTTCAGCGAGTGTTCTTAGATCAAAAAGAACCGTGTACTGTAATGAGAACCGTAGAAATTGATAAAGGAAGCTGCGAAAATCGCGTTTGGGTATAACTTGAGAAGAGCTAGAGTTAGGTGATTTATAATGCTTGATGACAAATTTGTGCATCAACGCCTTTGATTTTAAAAAAGTAATCAAATCGGTTAGATAGAACTGCCGGACAGACTGGAAATAAGTTTTTTTTTATGTTTGAATTACTTTTCTAGAATTTTCAATGTTTGAAGACAAATCTATGCACAAATACCTTTCATTTTAAAAAAATGGCAAATTGGGCGGCTGGACGGAGTCTGATTAGATATATTTTTTATATATATTAAGCAGGGCGAAAGTTACGTTATTTCCAATGCTTGGTGACAAATCTGTGCATTAATACCTTTCATTAAAAAAATAAGCAAATCGATCGGACAGAACAGCCGGACGATATATAAAAAAAAAGGTGCAAAAATTATTACATTCAAGAGGGAATGCGGTGCGCGAGTCGCTAGCCGCTCGTAAGGGTGATTTTCAATGCTCAATGACAAAACTGTGCATCAATACCTTTTATAAAAGAAATTGAGCAAATCGGTTGGATAGAACGGCTAGACAGACTCGCATTAGATTTCATCAATTGTTGTAGTATAATATAATATACATGTAGAATGAAGTTTTATATTTATTTCTCGTATTATAATATAGATTTTTAACAAAATTACCTCCCACTGGGATTTCAATAAACTTTACTCGCTTTGTTTTCCATCCAATAATTTTAAGAATCGCAATATTAAAGACGATGAAATTGTCATTGTAATTTAAAAGAAAGTAACCTAGGCAATTTAATAAAAAATCAAAAACCCGACTGCGTAAAAAAACATTAGCTATCTTTTTAGAGCAGTCGGGTTAAAATGTATCTTACTCTTTCGGGATCATAATGAAATTAACGACATCTCGCACTCCAAAATCCATCAAACCGCAGGCTGCAGGCTCAGAGAAAAAAACATAGAAACATACAAACACCCAAAAAACATTACCCTCTTTTTGGGACAGATGGGTTAAAAGGAACCCTTAAAGGATCATTTCGTAGTTTATCTGTCTGCCTGTCTAGACACTTTTTCTCAGGAACGCGTGGAGGTATCAAGTCACAATTAATATCAAATACTAAGATTTAAGATCCCCGTAGATGTAAAAAAACAGGCTTCCACTTAGAAGCTTGACTTCAACGCAATCAATAAATACAGCCGCATCTTTTGACACTCGCAAGTATATCAAAAGCTATAGGATATTTCCCGTTGACCTAGAATAATGAAATTTCGCGAGAAGAGCAACAAGGCCTTTATTACAATTAAAAGAAAAAATCCGAAAATCGTTAATTTCTAGTTTTATCACATAAAAAATATTTTTTGCGATTACAAACTTACATTTGCAGTTGGAAAATTGACCGAGACATACATATATCGATGTCTTGAACATTTTTTGACTACAAAGATAAGGTTGTCCTTCAATTCGACCTATATTTTGTTAAAAAAAGTAAATAACACAAAAATATTTTGTGGTAGTACGGAACCCTCGGTGCGCGAGCCCAACTCGCACTTGACCTATTTTTAAATGCAACTCAAATTAATAGTAGTCAATCATGATTCACGAAGTTGTATTCAAATAGAAAGTCACAATAATTTCAAATAAATTTCAAACTACGTTCCTATAAAATCAACATAATATGTCAGCGCCTAAACATACAAACAAATCAATAAATTATATCTCACTCATACTTAACAGGATGTTACTGTTATTCGAGTCAAAAGTGATAGATAAACACTCACATGGTAAACATTTCGTCGTACAGCGGGAAGAGGTTCTTGCTATGGGTTTGAGTTTTACACTTGGTCACGTTGGTGAAGGAATCTTCCGGTAGTAAGGACACTCGCACGTATGAATCACATAATCCTTGAAATAAAAACATAAAGGTGATATACTTCATACGTATGAATCATAAAAACCTTTAAATAAAAACATAAAGGTGATATAGTCCATATGTATGAATCACACAATCATTTAAACCTTGAAATAAAAACATAAAGGTGATATAGTTCATACGTATGAATCATAAAAACCTTGAAATAAAAACATAAAGATGATATCGTTCATACGTATGAATCACATAAACCTTGAAATAAAAACATAAAGGTGATATAGTTCATACGTATGAATCACATAAACCTTGAAATAAAAACATAAAGGTGATATAGTTCATACGTATGAATCACATAAACCTTGAAATAAAAACATAAAGGTGATATACTTCATACGTATGAATCATATAAACCTTGAAATAAAAACATAAAGGTGATATACTTTATACGTATGAATCATATAAACCTTGAAATAAAAACATAAAGGTGATATAGTTCATACGTATGAATCACATAAACCATTCAATAAATTCATATAGAAGACATAGTTCATCGTTTTAGCTCATATACCTACGTCCCCACCGAGGGGCTCGAGCCTATGCAGAATTAGTTCGATCAGGCCTTAGTCGAACACGCGGGCCTAATGCGGGTTGGTCGACTTCACACACAAACTTCGAGATTCTTCGCAGGCGTGTGCATGTTTGCATACGATGTTTTCCTTCACCTTAAGAGCGACGGATTAATGTACATATGAAATCGAAATTCGAAAACACATTGGTACGTGGTAAGATTCGAACCACGACCTCCCGGGCAGGAGGTAGAGGACCTAGCCGTTACGCCACCGACGACGCCTTCATAGTTAATGCAAACAAAATTTTTGATATTTTATGTCTGATCTAAGGGTCTATTGCATTCTAGCTGCAAATTTGCAGTTTGCTTGCGACCGACTGCGCAGTCCGCTTGCAGTCGGCGTGCAGTTGTAATAGGTGGACTGCGCAGTCGGTTGACTGCAGTTGCAGTTGAAACTGCATCCGAACTGCAATTTGCATCCAGCTTGCAGCTGACATTCAGTACAGATAGACCTTAAGATATAGATCGTAATATTCATCACCAAGTCTATAAATAGGTCTGACAGACAAATAATAATAAATAATAATAAGCTTTATAAATGTCCTAGTTCAGTCACGTTCGAGCGTCGGTGGCGCAATGGTTAGGGCCGTGCCCGGGAGGTCTTGGTTCGAATTTCGATTTCCATATGTACGTTTATCCGACACTCTTACCAAAGTATATATATTAAGTACTAAACTAAAGTATGGACACTCCCTGCCGCTCTCTAGATTGCGACATCACCCCCTCGTCAACCAGATTGATACAGATTGTTAACAGTTTGGTTGTCGAACGTATAGGATTTCGCCGCCATCTTGTTTTTTCCGTCATCCTTTTTTGAAAGTCATTTCTGGCCCGTTGTATGAAGTGTCCAGGGTGTGCTCTTACGGCGAAGAAAAACATCGTAAGGAAAGGTTAAGAAAGAAAAGGTTGCGAAGAAACTCGAAGGTTGTGTGTGAAGTCGACCAACCAGCATTGGACCTGAGTGGTCGATTGAGGCCCGATCGCCCTAATTTAGGGTAGGCTCGAGCCCCTCGGTGGGGACGTATATGAGCTGATATTATGATTCATGTTTAACTGAGTACTTGTGAAAACTATTATCTGAGATTAGATGTATCTGGTAACCTAAGGACAAGCGCTAATAATTACAAGTTCATCATCACCATACCAGCCGAAAATCTTCCACTGCAGGACAAAGGATTTTCACGACAAGCTAAGGTTTATAATAAAATTATCCATAGCAGTACCACAGTCTAAAGAATCCATATAATCGTCCAACGGAGACAGGGCCATCGTGCGGGGGCTGAAGGTCGAGACGGGGAAGATCGAGCCCAAGTTGCCCCAGTCACCGCTGTTCAGCCATTTGGGACAATTTATTAGAAGCGCCGGTGAGGTGCTTTGTGCAGATTCAGCGGTGACAGTTACTGATGATGTCGGCTTGGATTCAATGCTACTCAAAGGGCAGTGGAGCGTGCTATGCTTGGAGTCTTGCTGCGTGATTGAATCAGAAGCGAGGAGATCCGTAGGAGAACCAAAGTAACCGACATAGCTTTCTGAATTGATAAACTTAAGTGGCAGCGAGCAGGGCATATAGCTCGTAAAACAGATATCCGTTGGAGTAATAAAGTTCTAGAGAGGCGTAGCGTAGGAAGGCCTCCTACTCGGTGGACCGACGACCTGGTGAGGGTCGCGGGAAGCTGCTGGATGCGGGCAGCACAGGGCCGGCTGTTGTGGAAATCCTTGGGGGAGGCCTATGTCCAGCAGTGGACGTCTTTCGGCTGATATGATCATGGATTTCTTTACTGTGGCAATACTATCTTTTTTGACTATATCTACAGGTTGTTTGGTTAAATACAGCATGTTGATTGACGGAGGATTCTAGAACAATGTTAATGCCACAACTTTGCTAAAATCGCAAAAAATTAACCATCGTAGTTGGCTAATCAGCGGATTTAATTGTATGAGAAGTCAAAAAAAATTGCGAAATCACCAAAGTTTTTAAACAATTTTTGTCGGTTTCTTGAATGGAAGCAAACAGTACTTTTTTTATTCACAATTGGTAAGCCCTTGGCATCATCTCCCCTTATGGTAAGTGACGATTATGCCGAATATGGAAGCGGGCTTACCAAGATTCCCGAACGCGATGGGGAACTGGCTATTTTATCTTCAAGCCGGAACACACCAATATTGTTAGCATTGATGTTTGGCGGCAAGACTTAGATAAAATGGTGGTAGCTAGCCAGGCGGGCTTAGAAAATGTCCTTCCACCAACAACACCAAGTCTTACAAAGTTAGACTTGCCGGGAATCGAAACAGTGACCTCCTGATATAACCATTACGTACCTCCTGCCTTAACCATTACGCCATGGAGGCGGTTTAAAATAAAATGCTCCATTTTATCTAAATCTAAAAACTATGTACAAAAGATTCAGTGAAGTTATTCAGTGCAAAGTTCACCATCGTTCCTAGCATTACAATCTCACCATTAGCATCCGTAGGAGTTAAATTCCTGGCGTTCATAATTTCCAACTTCAATATCTCGTTAATGAACTGGGCTCTCACGGTCAGGATCCCCATCTTGGGCTCCGTGATCGCCTGTTGTTCCTGCCACCTCTCCAGGTGGTACTGATGTATCAACTCCCTCGTCTCCATGCCATGGATCGTCAATAAGTATACCACGCGTTTCAAAGTCTCCGAAGTGTAAATCTCCCTGTCATCTTGACAGAACGATCTGATCATTATCTTTACGCACTCGTGGAGGTTCGAAAAGAAAGATGGCGGTCGGCGTTTCTGTAATAGTATGAAATATTTTAGTATGAACTGTAGAGTTGGGCGAATTAATGTGGTGTATAATGTACAGTACAGAGGTATAACACACACAAATAGGCTTAAATTGACATTCAAATTGAAGTCATGGATCAACATCTTCCACATAACGTAATTAAGGCGGTTCGATTAGCACACTAGCGCCGCAATTAGAAATAAAAATAATTTACTCATTCTTATGGACCTTAATCGAATTCATTGAGTATTTTGCGCATATAGGGGGCAGCAACTATTGTTTTATAGGGTATTTGACATTGTTTAAAATAAATTAAAAAATATTATTCACTTAATAGCATTTCTGCTAAAAAAGCATAAAAACTTATTAATTTAACATTTTATTCTAATTTCAATTTTATAATTATCAAAATCTCTAAATTAGTTAACGTCAAAGACAATGACGTCATAAGTTTGTAAAACGAATAATTACAGAACAAAATGTAGTTTTTGACAATTGATAAAAAGTAACTCAAATGACTAGCAGTCAAATACTAGATTGTTGTTTATAACGGTATATATTAGCAACAAGTTGCTATTGGCAAAACTGCTGGTAAAAGTGGCCATATTTAGCAGTTTTGCAAAAAAATAACTTGTGGCTAATATTTAGTTATATAATAACAAACAGTAGTTGCTGCCCCCCCCCCCCCCCCTATATGCGCAAAATACTCAAGGATTCTGGTTAAAGTCAATAAGAATGAGTAAATTATTTATTTCTATTGGCGGCGCTTGTTTGTTAATCTAACCGCCATAAATAGAAAGTTAATTATTAATATTAAATAGATTAAAAATATTAAATTAATTTTTATCATACAGGTTGCAACAAAATTGGTGTAGGTCCCTTTAACTGGGGCTTCTACTTATCATACTGAACAACTTTTGTTCTTTTTTATATTCACAATTGGTAAACCCTTGACAACGTCTCACCTGGTGGTAAGTGACGATGTTGCCGAAGATGGAAGCGGGCTTACCAAGATTCCCCAACGCAATGGGGAACTGGCTATTTTATCTTCATGCCGGAACACACCAATGATATCAACATTGATATTTGGCGGCAAGACTTAGATAAGATGGTGGTAGCTAGCCAGGCGGGCTTAGAAAATGCCCTACCACCAACCAAACCGAGTCTTACAATTGACCCCGCCGGGAATCGAACCCGCGACCTCCTATGTAAAGCCAGTGAACTTTGCCTCTGAGCTCGAAGGCGGTTCTACGACTTTCCTGAAAACGTAAAAAAATATTTACTCTTCATACAAATCGATAAGCTGATCGACCGATTTTGTGCATTTTAGTACGGAGGGACCAAATTTTTTTTTGAGAATTGACTATGGTTTCCTTAGAGAAAGTTGTTCAGTATGATGATTAGAACCTCCAGTTAACGGGACCTACACCAATTTTGTTACACCCTGTATATTTAAAAAATTGTCAAATCAATGAAATAGTGATGCAATAATGCTATTTGATCCACAACACTGATTCCACCACCGATATTTATGCACTACCACCTCCCATGCACATTTGAAGTATAAATCTTTGCTAAATTGGACATTGTGTAGGACAGGGCATGCTAGAGTATGGCTGTAAACTATTTTGATCCATCTATGTCTAACGTTGCAATATATTTTTTTAAATTTAATACATTCATACATTCTGAGAAACATACATTTTTCATTTTGCGGAGAGGGGCTGCACAAGAAATCTCAGAAAGGAATAATTACAATAATAAATATAACAATTATTATTATAATCTTGTTGGGAAAAGAAGAATACTAACACATACGACTAATAAGAAAGGACTAATATCACATTTTGTACAGCTAAAGAATCAAGGTCTCGTCAAACAAACATGTCCATTCATAGTAACATGACTTTCACAGCCGCTGTCAAATTCCTCGCGATGTATCGTTTTTCAGCAAAAATGCACAGAATCTGAGACTTTACTCAATACTCAATACTCAATTATTTATTGCAACCATGAGTTATTACAGATGTTAGAAACAATAAAAGTGCTTCATGGACCCAGTTTGGGCACAACAATATTTGAAGAGAGGAGGACTTAAGTGTAGTACAAATAAGAATACATAATAATAAATAATTTTGTAAAGCAAAACGGATATTTATATTAATTTTGAGTCTTATTATTATTATTATTATTATTATTATTATATATTATTTTAAGTTGTCGTTTAGGTATTCATTTACTGTGTAATAGCATTTATCGTGTAAAAAATTCTTAATTTGTTGTACAAATTTGTTAGTTTTGGCTTCGCTTTTTATTTCTGTAGGTAATTTGTTATATATTTTTACAGACATCACAAATGGGCTAGTCGAGTGCATTGTCAAGCGAGATGTTGGTAGCAACAGTCTATCTCGGTGACGTAACGTGTAGGTAGTGATTTCGTTTTTTTGTTGTTTGTAGTGTAGTTTGTAGTCTTTTATAACATTATCCTAATAATAAGGAATCAATTACTTGTATTGTAACAGATTTAGATCCGCTTGTAATGGATGCAAATGAATTGTTTAATTTGTTGTTTGGCAAAAAAAATTTCACCGCTGTCATGCACTTTTCTACGTGAAACTAATTACTTATAAGCTCTAACATGCATCACCTACTGAGGTACTTTTCCACTACTAATTACCATCCATCCAGCCCAAGGACGTCCACTGTTGGACACAGGCCTCCCGCAAGGATTTCCACGACGACCGGTTATGCGCTGCCCGCATCCAGCGGCTTCCCGCGACCTTCACTAAGTCATCGGTCCACCGAGTGGGAAGCCTGCCTACGCTACGTTTTCCGGTGCGCGGTCGCCACTTGAAAACTTTACTGCCCCAACGGCCATCTATTCTACGAGCTGCCACTGCCACGTAATTCTGCGATTCACAAGAGACTCACAATTCTGAGAGCTATGTCGATTACTTTGGTTCTTCTACGGATCTCCTCGTTTCTGATTCGATCACTCATAGAAACTTCAAGCATTTAACGCTCCATAAGGAGTCATAAATAAATCATAGTACGTTAACGAGTTTACTAGCGAGCCCAGAATTTGACAGCTGATTACCTAGAGTCATGCTAACAAGAACAGAGCATAATATGTAATAGTAAGGCGCTTTGCACACGACGGGACGGGGCGGGGCGGTCAATTTCGCCGCCAACGATAGCACAAAGGGAATCCTATACTACCAACGCACATGGAGGACAAAAAGACCGCGTCGATCGCGCCGCCTCCGTTGGTAGTATAGGATACCCTTTGTGCTATCGTTGGCGGCGAAATTTACCGCCCCGCCCCGCCCCGTCGTCGTGTGCAAAGCGCCTAAAGGAACATACACTGTCATACATAACAGTAACAACACGATAACAAGGTGCATCTATATTGTGTGTGGTTTACCGCGTAGAGGTTGAGAGCGGCCGACCTGCTCAGGCGTCGGGGGTCGATATACCGACTTATCTTTGCCTTTCGGTGCTAGTGGAACAAAACAATTTGGAAAATGAAATTAATTTGCTTCAATAACAAAACAGTAAAGCAAATACGGTACTTGGAATACCAAAGTAAATTTCTATAGGTCATACCAATTTAAAATTATTTATAGGGCAGTTGACTACTCATCATTTTTAACACGCTTATATTAGCTTTCCCTGTATGTATGTATGTATGTTTGTAACCGACTCCTTTGCACTCGATTATGACCCACTTTAAACGGACAGATTTTGTACTTTTATCAAGAATCAGTCACAATATAATAATTTCATAAGTTTATCTCATTATCATGAACTAAAAATTGAAAAATAAATATAGTTTAAAAAAACTAAAAAAAACACGCTTTTAAAGCACATCAAACTAAAAAGTGAAAAAAAATTCTTAATATAAGCTGAAATCAAGTATAAACGAAAAATACTAGTACAAATTATTGTAAAAAAAGCGTGGGGTGCTTTGTACCATGTTTTTCGTATTTCGAGCAACCCACGCTTTTTTCACAATAATACTAGTATTTTTCGTTCATTATTGTTTTCAGCTTATATTAAGAAATTATTTTTCACTTTTTAGTTTGATGTGCTTTAAAAGTGTGTTTTTAAGTTTTTTTAAACTACATATATTTTTATTATCTGTCAAAAACGAAATTCGTTCTAAATAGGCGTGGCGTAACAGTTTTTCAAACGTCATTGACAAACTAATTTTGTGATTTTGAATTATAAAAAATTGAAGACATGATTGAAAACAAAATTAATAAAGCAGAGAAATCTGACGCCCCGGTTACACCTGGGGGAAATGGACCATTGCAGTCCGAGTTTTAAGGCACCTTTATCCCGTAAAAATGGCATAGTCCGATGCAGTTCCTGAGGGAACTGAAAAAATACTCTTTTTTTTTGGTGAATTTCTTTAACATCACAACGGAACAGTGCATTGTTGTGATTTTTTGCATAGGGATGGTTGCCCTCAACCATGGTGGGAAATGAAATAATTTGCTAATAAGCATATCCTGACATGGTTCCCGAGGGATCCGGGGAAAACACATTTCCACGCTCGCGCACATCGACGTCGCAACGGAGCAACGGATTGAAGTGATTTTTATGTATAGATTGGTTGAGAGGTTGGAAAGTGATACAGAATGCTAATCAGAATAGCCCGATATACGAGTAGCTCCTGAAGGATCTGGAGAAACTCATATCCACTCTCGCGGGCCGCGCACCACTCACCCTCAATTACAGTCATAAAAACGATGTCCACGCGGGCGAAGCCGCGGGCAAAAGCTATTTATATCATATGAATACAAAATACCGGCCAAGTTCCGTATCATCGTATAATTTAAAAAAAACGTTTCTTGAATGGGGCCCTCTTTAATTTTTAATTTTGTTTTAGTTAATTTTCATTATGTTTTGTTATAGCGGCAATAAAAATACACACTGTGCGAAAATTTCAAGTGTACATATTACGGTTCATGAAATACAGCCCGCCGGGAGCTAGACGGACATCTCAAGCTTAGTAATAGGGTCCCTAAGGTCCCTTGGTCCCTGGCACCCTTTGAGTCCGGAACCCTAAAAATAAAGAAAATTACAAAATAATTGATTTTAAATTATTTAAATTCGGAAACGTGAACATTAAATCTTGTACGATGGTACGGAACTCTTCGTGTGCGAATCCGACTCGCTTTTTCGTGTGACAGGTCACTCCAGTCACTTCCCGCCACTTTAGCCAGGCTGCAATCCGATGCTGAAAGTCCAACTCTACTCTTTCCTTCCTACATCATGAATATATCTAATAGTTCATCGCAATCGACTCCCCAATAGTACAGTTTGATTACTTATTCTGTAATTACCACAAAATGCAATGCAATGACGGTTGACCTATAGAAACCTATTAGCACATAAAAGTAAGGTATGCACAGAACCTGAAGGGTCCTCCGAAAAGAGCATAACTTATCACAGGACTTTTAAGTGCCTACGTATACATTTTTTTTGTTGTCTTAAACATTTTGTTCTAACACTGTTTGCGTGCAAACTAACAAATATTGCGGGTGCGTGCTTTGTATATGCAACAAAATTATTATTTACCCGAAAATACATTATACGATTATTGCCAGGAGATACTTTGTTACCGCCAAAATATCTACGTCTAATGATCAAGCGCATACGGGTGACGAATTTCTCTTTCTACAAAACGAAAATTAATATGGGTTAGTTAGTGTTACAAAAGTTAATAGAACCAGTAAAAAGACAAATATACTGTTGAATACATTAAGTACTTAATTTTTGCAATGGAAAAGCGAAAAATTAATAAACTGAAAAACTGTTAGAAATATTAATAATTTTGAGGTTAACAATATAATACATCAAGCTTATTAATTACAGTTCGTTAATAATTATTCAAACGAAAACACAGAATAGATATTATCTACCTACCAATTAATTAACCTATATTTATCGAGACTTACCTCTAAATTAGCTTGGATAAGTTCATACAACACTTCACCAAGCTGCTCCCATACAATATCCAAAGTCCTAGAGAAGTTTTCGTTGCTCAAGTGCTGATGAAGTGTGTCCAAATTCGCTTCTAGGTAGCGCATAACGCGGTCCATGCTCGAACAGTCTTGGTGCAATAACTCAGCGCCTTCTACGAGAAAACGGGTTATCGACGGCATCATCTGAAAGGCATAAATAAATGACTAAGTATAGGTACACAATCAATCATGTATTACATATGCTGAGCGCCAAAAACATCCACTGCTATCCAGTAGAGCCTCCCATTTTGCCGTAATCGCCACGCTCGGCAGGCTGGTTGGCGATCGCAGTAGGAATGCGATGTGGTGGCACAGTCAGTCAGTTACATTAAAGCATGCAAGCTTATAAACAAAAGAAAAATGTGCCGGTTTACAGGACATGCCGATATACTGAAGTGACAAATTAGTGTGGCTCTGCTGTTGTGACGTCACGCGATTGACGCGATAGTTCAGTCGGGCGCCCGTTCCTGTGCCGTTACGTCAAATGTCACCCCTCCCGCACCTAGGGTTGTACGATGTCCTTTGTTTTAAAGGAAGTCCTCTATTTCAAACCAAAAAAATGGGATTCACCTCTAATTTTAAATCTAGATTTTATTGAGAACATGCCCTTTCGTACATCTACCAGATACGCTAAACTACCAAGTTTTTGATATGGCGTCCCCACTCATCGACAGCTAGGTCATATAGTGAGGGCCGCTATTCCTCCGAGGGCAGGGACCAACTATGGTAGGTCTTGCCGCCAAGACACTTGTCCTGGTACTCTGCAAGGCGAGTGCCTCGTGGAAGAGAACCACGACCATTGAGAACATTCCCTCTCGTATATCTACCAGATACGCTAAACTACCAGGTTGAGAACAATATGAAGTCTTTTATGTTCATCCCATGTCTTTTATTTAATCTTATTAAATCCTCTAAAACATAAAACAGGAGCTGGCAACCCTACCAGCACCGCTCCCTACGCAGGAACCTACTAGAGTAAGCGCTAGACCGATAATAACACACACACACATCCAAAAACGTACCTTTCTTCTTGTGCATTCTACTAAAAATGATAAGTGCTTATGTATCAGTACAATTTACCTTCTTAACCATAATTTCCAAAAGGTCCAAAATCTTGTTCTTGACTGTGTCTATCGCATTGGCGATGACATTCTGCAATGTCTCTTTACACCTGAAACAACAAACTAAATTTAGGAACAAAAATCCTTGAATCCTGACTAAGATCTACTAAGTAGTTCATCAAATGCAATTTACTAATAATATTATAATGCGAAAATCTGAAAAACTGTTGATGACATCCTATGGTTCCCCAAAGAGAGACGCATTGCTAATGCCACGCAGACGAAGACACGGGCATTTGCTCGTCTGCTAGTTTAACATAAATTCTATACTAAAATAGGTATATTGTATTTCTTTAAAAGTTTGATTTTAACAAGACCAAAGCATAAAAAGAAATAATAATAAAACTTATTTCTTTAAGTGAGCAATTCCTGTATATACAGGGTATAACAAAATTACTGTAGGTCCCGTTAACTGAGGCTTCTACTCATCATACTGAACAACTTTTGTGCTATGACTCTGCTGAAATCGCGAATTTATTTTAACTATTCATACAAATCGATCAGCTGATCGACCAATTTTGTGCATTTTTGCATAAAGGGTCCATTTTTTTTTGAGAATTTACTATGGGTTCCTTGGGGAAAGTTGTTCAGTATGATGAGTAGAATTACCAGTTAACGGGTCCTACACCAATTTTGTTACACCCTGTATACATATAAATAGTTGAGCTGTCCTGCGGCTCCGACCGCGTCTTTTTAATGGGTTCATTCGCTAGGGTAATCTGAAATTTCCCTGAAAATTTCATTAAAATCGCTCCAGTCGTTTTAGAGTTCATAGGGAACACATATCGACTTTTATATGTATACTAGCTGTTTCCCGCGGCTTAGCCCGCTCAGATCCCGGTGAAAAATTATCTATACCTAATCTCAGACCTACCGAATATACATTGAAAATTTCATGGAAATCTGTCCAGCCGTTTCGGCAACGTTATGGCAACTAACACTGTGACACGAGAATTTATATAGATGTCGCATCCGTTAGTTAGAATCCGCCGGTTTCCAAAACGGCGCGCAGAATGACGCCGGATTGTAAAACGTAAACCAAGTACTGAGTAAAAAACCGATGATTTTTTTTCTTCTGCGAAGTATTCTGCTACCCAGGGGGTTGCCTCGCTTCGCTTCGCGAGGCTCGTTGACTGTATAATCAATCAAACCTGACCGAATCTAACATCGCATTTCAAATATGTAACTCCGAATCGCAATCCGGCTTAACGCGATGTCGCCGCATTAAAAAACGCCGCAATTTTACAATCCGGCGTTGTTCGGCGCGCTGTTTTGGAAACCAGCGGATTCGACAATACAACTTGCACATATGAAAAGACTGGTTTCTCGAAAACGGCTATAACGATTTGCATCAAAATTTTGTATTTAGGTAATGTTTTACTTTCAAGTGTATCTAGAAAATAATCATAATAATGTGGCATTCCTGAGAAAGTTCATCATCATCATCATCAGCATATCAGCCGAAAATCGTCCACTGCTGGACAAAGGCCTCCCCCAAGGATTTCCACGGCGACCGCTCCTGCGCTGCCCGCAACCATCAGCCTCCCGCGATCTTCACCAGGTCGTCGGTCCACCGCGTGGGAGGCCTTCCTACGCTTCGTTTTCCGGTGCGCGGTCGCCACTCGAGAACTTTACTGCCCCATCGGTGAGAAAGTTCATTTTGACACATAAAATATCATTTTAGTTTACACGCCTAGGAACCGGTCGGCCAGCTTCTACGTATAATCTCTGGTGCGACTGACCTGTGCGCCTCGAGCGGCGACCTGACTTCGCTGATCCTCTGTATAATCCCGTCCATGCCCAGCTCGCTCACGTAGGGCTGCAGGCTCTGCCGCACGAAGTCGATGTTGTTGACGGCGATACACCACTGGGTGGTGATCTCGAACCGCTCCTCGAACACGGTGCTCACTGTGCCCACGCTGTCCACTCGGAGCGCCATCTTGTCCGAGTAGAATACGCAGCAACGGCAAATGTCCTGGCGATTATATTTAATCGTTGACAAAAAGAACGAGCAAACTTGATATCACGTCACGGCCATATAGTAGAAAGAGCCAATTAAAGATAGTTCAACTCATTTGTGCACGCAGCTCTAGGTGTGCATGCGCTTGTGATTATGCAGCCTTAACTTGTGTGTTGGTCGGACGACGACTGTCAAGCCACTGCCACACAAATTAAAGCTGCATAATTACAACGCACGCACACATAGAGCCGCGCGCACAAATGAGTTGAACTATCTATACAAAGTAAGGGATATACGTAGGTTTAACCGCCTCCGTAGCGTAATGGTTACTCCATTTGCTTCACACCAGGAGGTCGCGGGTACGATTCCCGGTGGGGTCAACTTGAAAGACTCGGTTTGGTTGGTTGTAGGGCATTTTCTAAGCCCGCCTGGCTAGCTACCACCATCTTATCTAAGTCTTGCCGCCAAACATCAGTGTTAGTAACATTGATGTGTTCCGGCTTGAAGATAATTTATTTTTATTTTATTTTATTTGGAAAACAAACGGTTATTACATAACAGTTAGTGACGACTATTTAAAATAACTATAAACCACTTATATGTTATACATAAGATAGCCAGTTCTTCATAGCGTTGGGGAATCTTGGTAAGCCCGCTTCCATCTTCGGCATCATCGTAACTTATCATCAGGTGAGATGATGCCAAGGCTTACCAATAATAATTTTTAAAAAAACCCGTCTTTTTTTAATACGTTGCTAACAATGTAACGTCAAGACTATAGTTCGTAAAATTTTGCTTGATGGCTGCGACAGCAGGTAAGATAGATGGAATGTCAATTAGTGTAAAGAGATACAACATATAACATGTACTAAGATGACAGCTGTCGCAGCGATCAAGCAAATTTTGCTAAGTATAGAAAAGGACGTGTATTCTTTACTTTTCAATTGTCTCTTTCTAGCATTAGGCCGAAGCACTATAAAGTTTTATCAATCAGGAGTGCTTCTGTAACTATTCATCATCATCATATCAGCCAAAAGACATCCACTGCTGGACTAAGGCCTCCTCCAAGGATTCCACGACGACCGGTCCTGCGTTGCCCGCATCCAGCGCCCTCCCACGACCTTTACCAAATCGTCGGTCCACCGTGTGGGAGGATTGCCCACGTTACGTCTTCCGGCGCACGGTCGCCACTCGAGAACTTTACTACCCCATCGGCCTTCTGTTCAACGGTCTATGTGTATAGAATATGAACATTGTTGAAAAGAAATACTTAGAACATGTGTACATTGTGTAAGTAGGTTAGAAACTTTCAAGATGGACAAATGCTTTAAAATATTTTTTTAATAATAAACTATAATTTTAAGTGGTTTTTGTACAAATGTCTAGGCACATAATAGACGATTAAAATTGAGTTTTTGTATTTTCATAGAAGATTGGTACAGATTGTATGAAATTAGTAGAATCCAATTTTTGATGCGTTTGTAAAAAAAATACTAACAACGAAATTCATTCATTCAACAGGTGAGATACAGTTAACGCACTGATTTTTTTTATAAATAAGGTTAAATTACAGCACTTGCTCACCTTGAAAATTTCTACCCTACACGATGTCCTTAGTATTTTTATAGCTTTTTAAAAAAGCACGTTTTGTACGAAAAATCTTTAATTATCCGTAGATAATATTGAGCAGTGTATAATCCTACTAATATTATAAACGCGAAAATTTTTTAGAATGTATAGATGTATGTTTGTTACTCTAGCACGCAAAAACTACTGAGCGGATCTGGCTGAAATTTGGTAAGAAGAAAGATTAGGACCTGGATTAACACATAGGCTGCTTTTTCCACGCTCGCGAGCCGCAGCGGCTCGCGCACTGCGCACCTTCGAAAAGTCATAGAAACATTGTCCACGTGGGTGAAGCCGCGGGAAACAGCTAGTATTTCATAAAACTGCATTTGTTTGCCAACTTTGCAGAAGTAGATTTATATACTTCTGTGCATACTACGTATTGTAAAACATGGCAGTATACTTACATCAACAATCTTAGCCACAAACGTGTAGCACCCTTCCACTTCGGGCCAAGCTAACTGTTCCCAGAATATCTTAATCTGACTGAAAATACTCCTCGTGTCAACAGCCGAGCTACTGTACTTCACGTCTTCGTACACCGGCACTAGGTTGTCGAGTTCCACCGCCTTTTCGATGCGAGTGAGGGCTTTAAACACGGCGATGTCGAGCCACTGCGCGACGCCGTTGAAGAACCAGCAGTGGAACTTGGATATGGCGTAGGAATCCCACTCGGTCTCGTTGAGGCCTTGGCCCAATCTGTGAGGACACAATTTATTGAAATGTTGGATTGGAAGTGATGCTGCTGTTTTAGTACATACATTATTATAGTAAATATAGAAAGTGTAAAAAAATGATGTAGGACCCGTTAACTGGGAGTTCTATTCATTATACTTAACAACTTTCCCCAAGGAACCCCATACGCAATTCCTAAAAAAAAGTTGGACCCTCCATACAAAAATGCACATAATTGCTCGATCAGCTGATCGATTTGTATGAAGAGTTTTTTTTTCCATTTCAGCAAAGTCATAGCACAAAAGTTATTTAGAGTACCTATGACAAGTAGAAGCCCCTTTATAATGGGACCTACACCAATTTTGTTACAGCCTGTACAATTATGACCAATTGCTTTAGTGAATACACATATAGTGAATAAAAAAACATTAAAAAAACATTGTATCAGTAGTATACATTAAAGCACAGAGTTCAAAAGATTTCGCTTCCTCAAGAGGAAATCCAATGTCTGCATTTTCTCCAGTAATAAAATTTAACACTAGATGACGCTAGTGAGACAAATTATATAAAAACCTACATATTTCCACTTCCAATTTACGCTCATCCATCATCCATCACATCACTGACTCACTGACTGACTGTCTCTGTAACTTTGTCATAAATACCAAGTCAATACTGATTCTGTAACTCTGTTAAAAAGAATAATAGGTTAGCAAGAAAATAATTTAAAGCAAACAAAAAGATATAAAAAGCGCCTTACTAAATTCGCGGTGTACGCCTCATTTATATTGCGCCTTTAATCCAGTCGGTAAGTACTTTTTACCTAGACACAATTCCGAATTTAATGAAATTTTGGGATATGGTTTGTGGTAGGTGTGGGGTGCGGAATCTGAGTTTTCGACCTCGAGGGGCCTGTGGAAAATGGAGGGGGGGGCAAAAACCTCAAAATTTTCGGTTTTTTCGGTTTTTCGCGTATAGCTTCTAAACCATGCGTTTCTCAAAAAAAACATCTAAGACAACGTTGTAGATCATTAAATTTCCTTTAATTTTCACTGGTAAAACTTCTTTTTTGACCCAATATTTACCGAGATACAGCAATTTAAAAACGGACCAATTTTCTCAAAATATAAAAAAACCTACAAAAATTCAGTATTTTGCCTCATTACTTTCATCTTTCATCGTATCTATGTAAACTTAAATGCTATCTAACACCCTTGCCCCCCCCCCCCCCCCCCCTATGTGTACCCTCTGACCCACTTCAACCGAAGTGTATTCATATAGGTCACATTCATTTGTGATTGTAAAGAATGACGTCCAACCTGAATGAGTGAAACCCTTATCCCACAAACCACGTCCCCACTTCTTCAAGATATGCATACTGAACCGAGATACTGAACTATATTTTTCTATCATTCTATATATCAAAGACATTCTAATTCAAGCTTAATACTTCGTAATATTGTATTACTATTTATTTTCGTGTTCTATTTAGTTTCAACGTAATATAAATCTTTGCTTTTTTAAAACATAATATTTAATTGAATATTACATATATATTAAAATTGACTTAAAAAAACTCCGTTAGCCGTTGATTCCGCACCCCACACCTACCACAAACCATATCCCAAAATTTCATTAAATTCGGAATTGTGTCCAGGTAACCCCCCTAATTTTTTACTTGCCGACTGGATTACTTGCAAGATATGTTAGGCCTTTATTGTGTATTCCGTGACTAAGTCTTAGGTTAAAACTAAGAAAAGTAATTTATATTTATCCCCAAGCCCCGCCCACTAGCTCCTCGCTATTGAATGTGTTTCGTTTTGAGATATCGAATACATTAAATATTTTTTGTTTTACAAATATTAAGGCAAAATCAGTGTGGGTTAGTCCACAGTTTGTACAAAAAGAGTTGACAGCGGATTTTGTTGGAACTACAATATTTTTTTATGGCAACCTCAAAACTCTGAATCCGCATTTGTTGGATATGTTAAAATGTTGCTACTTAGGAACGAAAACTCCCTCGTTTCGGTTTGATTGGTGGTGGTGGGGCATTTCCTAAGTCTGCCTGGCTAATTACTACCGTCTTATCTAAATATCTAAAAATCTTGCCCTCAAATATCAATATAAACAGCATAGATATGTTTCGCCATCTTATCTTGGCGTTGGGGAATCTTGGTCAGCCCCCTTCCATCTTCGGCATCATCGTCCTAACCATCAGTTGAGATGATGCCAAGGGCTTACCAATGCTGGAAAACAAAAAAAGATGTGCCCTTTAAGAGTCTCCAGGAGGCTCGAGTTTCCATACAGACGTAGTTCCCCTTTAATACAAAAACTACATGCCATATGGAATCCAAACTTTGTAAATATATTGAGTAGACACATATCGATGTTTGGGCTTTTCTGAAAACCAGCGCTGCATAGCAGTTCTCCTGCAGCTAATGCTGAGAAAAGTCCATTTTGACATCGCACTACACCGATTCCGTTGGTCTTATTTGTTTTTTGTGTTTACTTTTTTTGTTTTTTTCTGTTTCTATGTGTTTTACTTCTTTTTTATGTTGTGTAATTGGTGTGTGTTTGTGTCAAATAATTAAATTAAAAATTTAAAAAACCCCCGACAAAAACCTCTAAAAAGTAAACAATAATATGTATTGACCCTTTGAGTTTAATTTAAGTAGTAATATTTTGATCCAAGAGTCGTCGCGTAGGGGGACCGCTAAGTTGTGAAGTTATTACTAATTAGTTGTAGTAAAGTAAATCAGTTGTATTCTGTTTTTATTTTATTTACTTAGCGGTCCCCCTACGCGACGACTCTTGGATCAAAATATTACTACTTAAATTAAACTCAAAGGGTCAATACATATTATTGTTTACTTTTTAGAGGTTTTTGTCGGGGGTTTTTTAAATTTTTAATTTAATTTTTATTTCGTGCTTTTTAAACTTTACATAACTATTACATACAATCGAAACTCTACCCCCACATTCATACAAATAGTTTCCGGGACGAAACACGATACTGCGACACAAAATCTAGCCTATTTTGAATCGATCAAGCCTGTGGAAGTTGCTCACCTCCCTTGTTTGAAGCTGCAATTAAATGTGTTATAACTCTAAACTTCAAATCCATGGACCCATGGAAGTTTTTTACTTGTTTAACCGCTGCTTCAGCAGATTCCAGGAGATGCTGCAGCATCAGGTCAAGGTTACCATATTATATCTAACACCTATTCATTGAGACTATTCTAATAATTTCTATTCTAATTCTATTTAAAAGTGTGTGTAACACCTATTTGAAATAAATTGTTTTGAATATTTTTTTTGAGCCCAAACACGATACTTCTACTGAAAGTTTTTGAGGAGTTGGGTATTCTGTAGATTCTAGGAGATGCTGCATCAACAGCTCAAGGTTATCATGGTTTTGCAATATTTTTACATTAACAGGGCACCAAATTTTGAATCGATCAGACCTGTATAAGTTGCCCAGATCCCTTAGTCACCTAGATAAGAGCTGATAACCCTCAAACGGCTGAACAGATCTTTATCGATTATAGCTAAGAACCACCGCAAGGAAACTTGTTTCACGTAAAAAAAAACCGCATCAAAATCGGTCCATCCTTTCCAGAGTTGCGATGCCACAGACAAACAGACACAAACACACAGAAATTGGCGTCAAACTTATAACACCCCTCTTTTTGCGTCGGGGGTTTATATAAGAAATCAAAGCGAAGGTTTCATCATCATCATCATCATCATATCAGCCACAAATCGTCCACTGCTGGACAAAGGCCTCCCCCAAGGATTTCCACGACGACCGGTCCTGCGCTGCCCGCATCCATCGGCTTCCCGCGACCTTCACCAGGTCATCGGTCCACCGCGTGGGAGGCCTGCCTACGCTACGTTTTCCAATGCGCGGTCGCCACTCGAGAACTTTACTGCCCCATCGGCCATCTGTTCTACGAGCTATGTGCCCTGCCCACTGCCACTTCAGTTTAGCGATTCTGTGAGCTATGTCGGTTACTTTAGTTCTCCTGCGGATCTCCTCGTTTCTGATTCGATCACGCAGAGAAACTCCGAGCATAGCACGCTCCATTGCCCTTTGGGTGACCTTGAGCCTTCTTATGAGGCCCATAGTAAGCGACCATGTCTCAGTTCCGTAAGTCATCACTGGCAACACACACTGGTCAAAGACCTTAGTCTTGAGACACTGCGGTATTTGGGACGTGAAGATATTGCGAAGCTTCCCGAACGCTGCCCAGCCGAGTTGGATTCGTCGATTGATCTCTTTCTTGAAGTTGGACCTACCTAACTGGACTGTTTGTCCCAGGTATACATATTCGTCAACAACTTCCAGTGTAGAGTCTCCAACCTTTAGAGGAGTGGGTGCGACACGGACATTTAACATTATTTTCGTCTTGTCCATGTTCATTTTAAGACCCACTTGTTGAGAGACCTTACTGAGGCCATCGAGCATTGTGCTTAGGTCTTCCATAGTCTCAGCCATGACCACGATATCATCAGCGAATCGGAGGTGGGATATGTACTCGCCGTTGATATTGATGCCGAGTCCACCCCAGTCCAGAAGCTTAAAAACATCTTCCAGGGCGGCGGTGAACAGTTTCGGAGATATAACGTCTCCCTGTCTCACCCCTCGCTGCAACTGGATAGGTTTCGAGTTCTGGTCTTGGAGGCGAACCGACATGGTGGCGTTTTCATACAGACACTTCAACACCTCGATGTATCGATGGTCAATTTGGCACCGCTGGAGAGACTGTAGCACAGCCCAGGTTTCGACTGAATCAAAGGCCTTCTCATAGTCCACAAACGCCAAACATAGTGGCTGATTGTACTCTTCGGTCTTCTGTATAATCTGCCGCAGCGTATGTATGTGGTCTATGGTACTAAAGCCTTTTCGGAAACCGGCTTGTTCGGGAGGCTGGAAGTCGTCAAACCTGCGTGCGAGACGATTCGTAATGACTCTCGAAAATAGCTTGTAGACATGGCTCAGAAGTGAGATGGGTCTGTAGTTCTTCAGCAGGGTGTTGTCGCCCTTTTTGAAGAAAAGCACGACCACACTTCTGTGCCATGCCTTAGGCGTTTGTCCCTCGAGTATAACGGAATTAAATAACTTCTGAAGAGCTTTTAGTACCGGTGATCCACCTGCTTTCAGAAGTTCAGCCGTAATTCCATCATCACCCGGTGCCTTGTTGTTCTTGAGCTGTTTGAGAGCCATTCTAATCTCGTACAGGCTGACGTCCGGGATATCTTCGGTATAGTGTCGGGTTAGTCTGGCTCTTGGGTCTTCAGCCAGATCACTGACAGGCAAACGTGTGGTCGTGTACAATTGTCCATAGAACTTCTCAACTTCTTCCAGCAACTCAGTCTTAGACGATATGGTTCTGCCGTCCTCAGTCTTCAGCTTGGTCAGTTGGCTTTGTCCAACAGACAGATCTCTCGCGAACACTTTTGAGCCTTTATTCAATAATATTTTAATTTGAAGGTTTATCTCAATAATATTTAGTTCACAGTTAGTCATAGTTTCAGGTACGTAGGTATGTCAAAAATTTAACGGATTTTAACAACATCAGCTCACCGTGTTGCCACCATTGCATTGTATGCAGAATCAAATACTGATCAAAACGAGTCCAAACACGACATATCTGCTATTATTTTTTTAAGAGTGTACTAGTGTGCTGGATATCCTGGCCGCAGCATCAGCTCACCGTGTTGCCACCATTGCATTGTATGCAGAATCAAATACTGATCAAAACGAGTCCAAACACGACATATCTGCTATTATTTTTTTAAGAGTGTGCTAGTGTTCTGGATATCCTGGCCGCAGCATCAGCTCACCGTGTTGCCACCATTGCATTGTATGCAGAATCAAATACTGATCAAAACGAGTCCAAACACGACATATCTGCTATTATTTTTTTAAGAGTGTACTAGTGTGCTGGATATCCTGGCCGCAGCATCAGCTCACCGTGTTGCCACCATTGCATTGTATGCAGAATCAAATACTGATCAAAACGAGTCCAAACACGACATATCTGCTATTATTTTTTTAAGAGTGTGCTAGTGTTCTGGATATCCTGGCTGCAGCATCAGACCAAGAGTTCCATAATCCTGCATAGTTATTAAGCATACATGAGTGTTTCAAGTTTTTGGTCACATTTATGTTTGAAAGTAAAGTAAATACACATTAAGAGTCTAAGAACCCTACCGCAGCTAACAAAAGAGCTGATGACCTTGAAACGGCTGAACCGATTTTAATAAAACGTATCTAAGAACCATCGCCAAAAAACCTGCTTGTAAATAAAAAAAACCGCATCCAAATCGGTTAACCCGTTTGAGAGCTACGGTGCCACAGACAGACACACAGACAGACACACAGACACACACACAGACACACACACAGACACACACACACACATAGCGGTCAAACTTATAACACCCCTCTTTTTTGCGTCGGGGGTTAAAAATCTGTCTATTGTCTAATTAGTTTTCATCGTAGTAAATATTAACGTAACTAAACGAAGGCTTAAATTAGTTTTGTACTGAAAGTTTGAAACTGCTCTTATTTTTTCCGTTTTATATTAGTACTTCGAAAACTAATTAAAAACATTGATATGTGTCTTCTCAATATATTTGCAAAGTTTGGATTCAATCCGGCATGTAATTTTTGTATTAAAGCGGAACTACGTTTGTATGGAAACTCGAGCCTCCTGGCGGCCCTTAAATACATTAGCATATACTCACGTCAAAAACCTCTGCAACGTCAGATACAGCTCAAACAACGTCGTCCCCATGGCTAGAGGTTCTGATTCCACTTTAGGGGTACCCAGAGGCGTTTCTCCCACTACGCCTCCCGCTAAATGAATACTAGTAGTAGATCCATCTTCAGAGTAACGCAGGCGTTTGAGGCTTTTGCACACATCCAGCACTTCTGGTTCGACCAAAGAGGCGATTTTGCTCTCGTATATGCCGTATATGACTTTTGAGTACGGGAAGCTCATTACTCTGGAACATAATTGGATTATTAGATAATTAAGTTAAATGTTAAGTGGAGTATCGATATCTCTTATAATGAATCAGTATACTTTACATTGATTGTTCAGTATAATCCGAAAGTGTGTCTGTTACTGCCGTCTGTTTGTTACTATTTCACTAAACCGATTCCGCTAAAATTTAGAGCTAAAGTACTCCCGTAAGAACTCATACTCCTCGAGATCTGGTCAGTTAGTTATACTCTTCCACGCTTAAAGTACTAAATTTTTGGCACAGAACTAAACTACAGGGCACGGTTAATTGTGCCAAACGATAATAGGATTATTATTTTTATACCCGAAAATGTACAAGACCGCCTAAATTGTACGTCTCTTAGTTGATAATTAAATTTTGTATATGTATTTATTTATTTTGATGTACAATAAAGAGTTATTTGAGTTTGAGTTTGTACAGTTTCCTAAGGAATCTGGGGAAACCCTGGATTACAATGATAAAAACTATGCATATCCACTATGGTAAATCAGCAGAAAAAAGCTATTATAAAATTAACAGTTCATTTCAACACATGCTTTCTCGTTCGCTTAGCAAAGGTTAACATATAAAAGTTCAGTTAATCATCACATCAGCTCATATACGTCCCCACCGAGGGGCTCGAGCCTACCCTGAATTAGGGCGATCGGGCCTTAGTCGATCACGCGGGCCCAGTGCGGGTTGGTCGACTTCACACACAACCTTCGAGTTTCTTCGTAGGCGTGTGCAGGTTTCCTCACGATGTTTTCCTTCACCGTATAAGAGCGTCGGATAAACGGACATATGAAATCGAAATTCGAAAACATATTGGTACGTGGCAGGATCGAACCACGACCTCCCGCACAGGAGGTAGTGGCCCTTGTCATTACGCCACCGACGCTCACAGTATAATCCATCCATCAAGGTAATGATAACTTAAGAAGTTACTGTTACCGACGACAGCGCAGTTTTGGTTTCCCAGCAGGTGGGACTAGGCGTGCCCAGTCAAAACAAACAAGTTCGATCTTACTTTACGAATATAATATACGAAATTACGAATACGAGGACTGCTCTGCGACACGTTCGCACTGTGTGCAGGCAAGTCGGTCAACTGAACAACTAAAACTACTGGAGTACATACAAAAATCATTTAAACAAAGAAACTAATACTAAACAAAGGGAACAACGAAACTTATTGTAAAATTAATGTACTAGACATCCGTAGTTCGGGGGCCCGCGGGAGAGCCGGCCGGCCGTGCCGTTAATGTAAACATTTGAGTCTTAGCCGTGAGACAAAGGGCACTGTCTATAGGCACGCGCGCGGGGCCCACGCAAGGGTGATGTTAGCTGTCCGTAACATTTCCACCCCCTTGTACGAGACCTAGTCTAGTACACAACTATCGGCTACGGGCAGCACAATTATCTTCGACACTGGACGCTGTAACGTTCCATTTATAGTTTTAAGCTGCACTACTCGCACTTTACCGTCTTTTGATTCGATTATCTCTACGATTTTGCCCTTAGGCCACAAATTTCGAGGCATAGAGTCATCACATACCACAACGATATCATTTACTTTTACACTTTTCACGTCTTCAGTCCACTTTGTACGTCGCTGTAACGTAGGCAGGTATTCCCGACGCCACCGCCGCCAGAACTCGTCAGCCAAGGCGTTGGCACGCCTCCACTGACGGCGGGCGTCGAGATCAGCAGGGCGCGTTGGCACGAACGGGGCGTCGCCCGACACCGTCCCCAACAGGAGATGGTTCGGCGTGAGGACGGTGGGGCTAGACGCATCTCCAGTAGCAACGTAGCTCAGTGGCCGGCTGTTCACAACAAGCTCAGCCTCAAGAAGCAACGTGTGTAGAACCTCTTCTTTCGGAGCCTTCTGACGAAGAGTAACTTTAAGAGCGCTTTTAATAGATCGTACGAGACGCTCCCAAATACCACCCATGTGAGGGGCAGCAGGTGGGTTGAAAATCCATTGGATACCCTTGCCAGATACAATCTCGCCGAATTTATCGTGGTTGAATTCGCGCAAGGCTGCACGAAGTTCTCTGTCTGCGCCAATGAAGTTCGTCCCACGGTCGCTTCGAATAGTTTCTGGTTGTCCCCGGCGAGCAATAAGTCGTCTTAAAGCCAAGACAGCAGAATCGATGTTGAGGGAAGCAGCCAACTCAATATGGACTGCACGAGTGGCTAAACATGTAAATAAAACGCCCCATCTTTTTTCATGGCGCCGTCCGATCGTCACTTCCATTGGGCCAAAATAATCTACCCCACAGTGTACAAAGGCGCGTCTAGTTGAGTGTAGACGTGCAGGAGGGAGATCCGCCATCTTTGGGATTTCAGGTTGACCTCGCAATATTCTGCAAATACAACAAGCTCTTGTCACTTTTTTAACTGTGTTTCGAATTCCTGTTATCCAGAACCGTTCTCGAATGGTGTTAACGACGTGTTCTGATCCGGCATGTGCGCACTTTTCATGATATTGCTGCACGATGAGTTGAGCTGCCCATCCACGACCGTCAATGATCACAGGATGCCTCTCGTCGAATGATAATTCAGTGGCAGCTCCAATACGTCCTCTTACACGAAGGAGTCCATCATCAAATAGCATGGGATCTAAAGCACGTAGTCTACTATTTTTAGGCAAAGCTCGTCCAGCTCGAAGAATTTCTATTTCCGGTCCGAAATGTTCCTGTTGAACTTCTTTCAAGATGAGTCGTTCACCATCAATTAAGTCTTTCCTTTCCACATCAATGGTTTTTCGTCCTTGACATCGGCGTACAAAGGCGAGAGCTCTCGCTGATACTCTCACAGCACGTTTCCACGACGAGAATCTTTTCAGATCAATCAAGGGCTCCGTTTGAGCCTTGTCCACAACATTCACTTTGTGAACCAACTCGAGGTGTGCCTCTGGTATTTCAAGTGACGGTGTCTCGCTCGGCCACATATGCGAAGGATCACGCAGGAAAGGGGGCCCCGAAAACCAAATGCTTTTTTCCCGAGGCCAGCTCAACTTGGTTGCTTCGTCAGCAGGGTTACTAGCAGAAGGCACCCAGCGCCAATCACTCCTCTCACTTTTAGATTCTATCTCGCTAAGGCGATGGGAAACAAATCTTTGAAAGTCCCGCGCGTCAGAATTTATCCATTTTAATACCGTTTGCGAGTCCGTCCAAAGGCACATTTTAACATCTAGCCCTAATTCTAGCCTAATACTATTTCCTAATCTACATGCGAGGACTGCAGCCTGGAGCTCCAAACGAGGAATGCTGACTACTTTCAGCGGCGCCACTCTGGCTTTTGCTGCTACGATGGCGCAGTCACGTTCCTCGCGATCGTTTACACCTACAAGGTACGCTACCGCGGCGTACGCTAATTCGCTCGCGTCCCCGAATACATGTAATTCTAAATCACTTAAATCTAAGTGATACCATCTAGGTATTTTTACTTCTTTTATTAAATAAATATGGTTGAGCCAGTTCAACCACATTTTCACCTCACTATCGAGTAACCTATCATCCCAACCTATACCTGATCTCCAGATCTGCTGAAGCAGAATGCGTGTTGGAATGATGGCTGGATACAAGAACCCTAGCGGGTCAAAAATTGACATCACTATTTTAAGATATTGTCTTTTAGTAGGAATTACTTCCCCTTTTATTATGTCATCCGAAATCCTTTTCAGAGACAGATCGAAAGACAAGTTGTCGTCCTGAGGGGACCAGATCAAGCCCAAAGTTCTTTCTGCAGGTATCTGTTGCAGGCTGTTTTGAAAGTCTACGTTATTCACGTTCTCATATGGTGACCCCGAAAGTTCCTCGTTTAAAATGAGTGAATTTGTCACCCACCCCCTGATGTTAAAACCACCTGCAGAATGCACTCGCGTTACCTGAGAAACTACTTCCCGAGCCCTATCTTCATCGGGAAAACTATCAAGGTAATCATCAACGTAGTGCTTATTGTGCACAGCTGCGAGGGCATCTGGATATTTTACTGCTAAATCTTCAGCGTTCTTGTTTAGCACGTATATAGCTGAAGCAGGCGAAGAAGTCGCACCAAATATCATTGACGTCATAACGTACGTATCTGGACGCTTATTTCTCTCTTTTCCGCGCCACAGAAATAATTGAGCTCCTCTGTCTTCTTTCCTTATTTTAACTCGAAGAAACATATCCGCGATGTCACCTTTAACGGCGACTTTGCCAACTCGAAATCTAAGAAGAATTCCGAACAGTGAGTTCAACAAGGCAGGGCCACTCAATAAATTAGAATTCAAAGACACCCCTTTATATGTGGCGGCTGCATCAAAAACAAGGCGGAGTTTTCCCGGTTTGTTTGGATTCACAACTCCAAAGTGTGGTAGATACCACTTTGGATCAGGATTCCAATCTGTCTCAACTTTCTCCGCGTATTTCTCTTTAACCAACCTGTCTACTTGAGCCTCATAGGCTACGCTAAAAACTGGATCCCTATCCATTCGTTTTTCAATTCCAACGAGCCGATTTAATGCCTGTTTATAATTGTCAGGAAAGCTAGCGTTGTCACGCTTCCAAAGTAACCCAACTTCCCAACCGTTTTCGACCCTGCGACTGGTTTGATCCAGAATAGCGTTGGCTCGTTCCGTTTCGACGTTCTTACGAGTTACCTCCGCAATTCCTATTGAATCAAGCTCGAATTGACTTTTCACGAGGGCATGTAAATCGGAATCTACACTACTATTTCTAACTAATGCAGTGCAATGAACGGATTCGCAATCGACACCTTTAGTGGTAGCAGTTCTACCCAATGGACCGTGGATAACCCAACCTAATAAGGTGAGAGAAGCAATTGGTTGGCCGGACTTACCCTTACGAATTTCCCTGCCGACGATCAGCTCCCAGTTGTCCTGACCCAAGAGCAGCAATGGCTTCGTCTCCCTTCCTCCTTTGTTATCCTCACTATAGTCCACGACACTGCAAATTTCACGCAAGTCCTGCAAATGCACATTCTCAAATACCGATTCTGGTACCACTTGACTCGGTAAGTCAAGGCGCGACATAGTGCGCATACCGACATCATGCACTTTTCCGTTAGGACCGCGAATATTAATGTTCACTTTACGCGAATTTTCGTCCGTGACACTTTGTCCGTTCGCGGTCATTATAGTAAGCGGACACGACACACCGAGATCACTAGGCAGCAGGCTGCCGTCTACGAGCGACACTGTGGCCCCATCATCGAGCAGGGCGTGAGTCTTAATCTCACAGTTATCGCGAATCAATGTCACTGGCACCATTTTGAGAAGAGCTTTTGCACAATGTCCACCGACACTAGAAACTTGCTCCACTTCTGCTTCCGGTGCAGAGGGCGTCAACGGAGGTGAGCGCTCGCGTGTCGATCGAGTGAAGTGCAACAGTGCGTGGTGCGGGGCACGACACTTCTCACAACGTTTTGCACGACAATATTCACGCGAGTGTCTCTGGCACAAGCACTTAAAACAAAGCTTACTTCCCTTAACGACTTCCCAGCGAGCATCGTTGTCAAGTGCTAGGAACCGCTTACACGAAGGAAGTGTGTGATTTTCGTGACACACAACACAGTCTAAGTTCCGCGATGAGCTAGGCGCAGAGTCGCCGCTCACAATTGCCACACGATGCACATTCTTAGGTGCGGGCATCACTCGCGATCGCGGCGCGGGCGCGGTGTTCGCGCTTACCGAGGGTGCCGACATTGAAAATGTCAGAGGCACCAGATACGACACTGAACGCGACTGTTCACTTAGAAACTCTAACAGAATGTCTAAGTTCGGCGATACACGTAAGTCCACTGTCGTCTCCTTATCACGATTCTTGACGAACTCTCCGTAAAGGGTGCGCTGCATCGGCGTCAACTTTCCTAGTAGTTCACTGACTAACTGCGGGTTGTTTATACAGGGTCTTCGGCAGATGGTTGAAAATACGAAAATGGGGGATAGGTGGGGTCGCCTCCCACCTATTTTGAGAATTAAAAAAAATCTAGGACTTGTAATTTTTTTTACAGGATTTTTTTTCCTTTTTTTAGAAATTTTGCCATTTTTATACCTTTGAACACATGTAACTTTTTGTTTTTTAAAGCTAGCTCCAAAATCTTTTTTTTAATAGACTTTTATAAGATTGTCGGCTCTAACAAAAATTATGTTTGTTTCAAGTTATTGCTAAAAACAAAAATGTGGGCCCCCGAACTTGAAAAAAAAGTTGAACAAAAATTTAACAGTCAACTTTGCGATGCATTTAAAAAAAAAATAATGGGGCTGGAAGGCTTCTGTTTTTTTTAAAACATCTCTAAAGCTTAGACTTTTGAATGGTATGTAATTTGTTTCGGTATCTTTTTTGTAACCGGAGTTGTTAATTTTTTTTACTCAATTGGACCATGTTGACGAAATTCCACTAGTTACATGTTTTGTGAAATGTATCAAATGCAAAGTTGAAAATAATGTAAATACTTACTGTTGGGACGGTTACAAAGAGCAGGTACGTTTTTTTACATTCTTGCACACACATAATGGCTGTCTTTTGTCATTTATTGGCAAATTGGAGTTAGCACTTCCATATGCCAATAAAATGTCCGCATATTTCGCATTGGTAAATTGAGCCATTTTAAACCACAACAAAGTCTTAACAAAACGTCAGATAATAACAAAAAGTGACAAACAACAAAAAAACTTAACAAAATCACAAACGTTAATAACGTTAACGTTTTTTTTTTGTTTTCGTTAATTTCACTTTGCTGTGTTTGTGATTTTGTTAAGTTTTTTTGTTGTTTGTCACTTTTTGTTATTATCAGACGTTTTGTTAAGACTTTGTTGTGGTTTAAAATGGCTCAATTTACCAATGCGAAATATGCGGACATTTTATTGGCATATGGAAGTGCTAACTCCAATATGCCAATAAATGACAAAAGACAGCCATTATGTGTGTGCAAGAATGTAAAAAAACGTACCTGCTCTTTGTAACCGTCCCAACAGTAAGTATTTACATTATTTTAAACTTTGCATTTGATACATTTCACAAAACATGTAACTAGTGGAATTTCGTCAACATGGTCCAATTGAGTAAAAAAAATTAACAACTCCGGTTACAAAAAAGATACCGAAACAAATTACATACCATTCAAAAGCCTAAGCTTTAGAGATGTTTTAAAAAAAACAGAAGCCTTCCAGCCCCATTATTTTTTTTTTAAATGCATCGCAAAGTTGACTTTTAAATTTTTGTTCAACTTTTTTTTCAAGTTCGGGGGCCCACATTTTTGTTTTTAGCAATAACTTGAAACAAACATAATTTTTTTTAGAGCCGACAATCTTATAAAAGTCTATTAAAAAAAATATTTTGGAGCTAGCTTTAAAAAACAAAAAGTTACATGTGTTCAAAGGTATAAAAATGGCAAAATTTCTAAAAAAAGGAAAAAAAATCCTGTAAAAAAAATTACAAGACCTAGATTTTTTTTAATTCTCAAAATAGGTGGGAGGCGACCCCACCTATCCCCCATTTTCGTATTTTCAACCATCTGCCGAAGACCCTGTATAACCATCTGCGTTTATATTCTTCAATAGTGAAACGCAGTTCCGTACTACCGAAGTAAACTTCTGCAATTCACGACCACTTTCAGTGACGCGTGGCAGGCTTCTGAACTTCTTCAACGCACACTCTAGGATAGCGCCAGGATGACCGAAAACTTCTTCTAAAGCTCGTATCACTTCATCTGGATCATTAGAAGCACGCAAGATATCTTCAACTGCAGCCTTCGCAGGGCCAACCAGGGCTTGCTGTAATCGCGCTAAGTTCTCAAAGTCTTTGAAGTTATAAGCTACAGTTGAACGCTCATAAATTCGCTTGAACGTGATCCAGTCTGCTGGGTCTCCATCGAACTTAGGTAATTCATAAGTCTGGCGCGGTCTGGGCCTAGACATGTTTGCAATGGCATCAGCAAGTTGCTCAAGGCCTTCTTCCCGCTCGCGCTTCCGTTCAGGTGAGTGGCGTGGTAACATCTCATTAAATGTTTCAGTTACTGCAGGTCGAGGCATGTACTTACATTCATTCAAGTCGACTCTTTCCTTTATCGGAGCCTTAGTGAGCCAATCTTCTACACGCTTGTTTGTATCACTGACATTTGATTGTGATGTTGGCTACTTCAAAAGCAAGCCTTTTCTCAAGTAAATCCTCTTGAATTTTTGCTCTTTTCATAGCAATATCCAATTCGATTTTACGCCGCTGTATTTCCAAGGCCGTTCTTTGGCTATGCGACGAATGACTCCCTGTTGCGCTCTTCGCATCCACCGATCGCGCAGTGTGAGCCGCTACGCTTCCGGAAGTCCGCAACAGCCGATCATCACGAGGGGGCAGGGCTTCAAAAGATTTACTTTTCACGTTCAACTTCGAGACAGTCCGGGTAGATGCTGACACAGGCAAGTTCAAGGTTTGCGAGGCCGTGGCAGCACCAGGTGCGAAGCCGGAGTCCGTAGGTAACTCTTGGGGGTCCTCCCCGTTGGTTGACTGTTCGTGCATTTTATTCGACATACTTCGTGTCCAAGGTTTTGACATGGTGGTAGTCCCCTGCTTGGATCCGGCTCGAAGGACCAGCTGTTACCGACGACAGCGCAGTTTTGGTTTCCCAGCAGGTGGGACTAGGCGTGCCCAGTCAAAACAAACAAGTTCGATCTTACTTTACGAATATAATATACGAAATTACGAATACGAGGACTGCTCTGCGACACGTTCGCACTGTGTGCAGGCAAGTCGGTCAACTGAACAACTAAAACTACTGGAGTACATACAAAAATCATTTAAACAAAGAAACTAATACTAAACAAAGGGAACAACGAAACTTATTGTAAAATTAATGTACTAGACATCCGTAGTTCGGGGGCCCGCGGGAGAGCCGGCCGGCCGTGCCGTTAATGTAAACATTTGAGTCTTAGCCGTGAGACAAAGGGCACTGTCTATAGGCACGCGCGCGGGGCCCACGCAAGGGTGATGTTAGCTGTCCGTAACAGTTACAGTAAATGTTTTTTTAAACTGGATCCTATGTAAAAGTATAAATTCAATAGGACTTACTCAATAAACAACCTGTCGTAATACTCGATGGCTCTCTGCAGATCTGACCTCACTAGCTGAATGACCCTGATAAGGTGTTGTAACCGCGCCTCCTCAGTTTTGTCCTTCACCTCATTATTGTCCAGAATATGGACGAACCAGTCGGACGCCCCTTGCACAGCCGCCTGGTTCAAAACCTGATGAATAGTTAACTTGGACCCGTCATCTGGCTGTCTCAACCATCCGTACTGGTTAACAGGAAATATTTCTATGTCTGGTGCGTCCAATGAGGAGAGTTTGTACAGGATTTTGAGGACTTCTCTCAGGGTTTTCATAACGGTTTTGTCTCCGGCTGTCTTCTTTCTAAGTTTTCGGATATGACTGAAGCAAGTAGGCAGTAGCTTTTTGGCGCCATCCCAGAAAAGCCGGACGTCTTCTTCATTGATGAGACCTGTAGGCGGAAATATAGTGCTGAACAGAAATAAAAATAGGTGGCAAAATCGAAAATGAGATCTGTAGGAGGACCAAAGTAAACGACATAGCCCTCAGAATCACTGAAGTGGCAGTAGGCGAGGCACACAACTCATAGAACAGATGACCGTTGGGACAGTAAAGTTGTAGAGTGGAGACCGCGCACCGGAAGACGTCGCGTAGGCAAGCCTCCTACTCGGTGGACCGACGACCTTGTAAAGCCGCTTGTGAAGCCGTTGGATGTGGCCAGCGCAGGTTCGGTCGTTATGGAAGTACTTGGGGGAGGCCTTTGTCCAGCAGCAGACGTCTTCCGGGTGGTATGACGGAATAAAAAAAACGCTAAACACGTTAAAAAACCGACTTCCATCGCAACAACTTAGTACATTTTTGCATTATAATTTTTGGTTTTTGTTAATTTTCTAATAAAGTACAACACCGATTTTGATAAAATTTATATGGGACCACACGAAAAGCACTAGTTTTCAAATAAAAAAAAATAATCAAAATCGGTTCCCCCAGTCAAAAGTTCTGAAGTAACACACATAAAAAAACATACAGTCGAATTGAGAACCTCGTCCTTTTTGGAAGTCGGTAGAAAAATAAACTTACCAATTTGATTACAAATCCGACTGCTTAAAATGTATCCTACACTCAGTGGCAATGTGACTTGCGTGGTTGGGTTGTTATTTTATAATTATAATAACTCAGGTTAACTGACCCGAAGCACAGTCATTACCTGGATAGTTTTGACTGTCAGTGGCATTTTTCCCGACCGTTATTTAAGGTCTTGAAACTATACTTAAAGTCTACTGCCTACGATACCTTGGAGCTAGCTTGGAGCTGTAAAAAAATCAAGCTTCTAATTGACTTAGAAGCAATAAAAAAATTAAGCCGTTTATGCATGACACATATTTTGTCACTCGCAAATAAATCAAAACCTATAGGGTAATTCCCGTTGAACTAGAATTATAAAATTTCGCAAGAAGCGAGCTCTCCCGCCAGTAATAAAGGAAAACTCCGAGAATTGATCATTTGTAGAAAAATCCCAATTAAAAAAAATTGGCCGATTACAAACTTACATTTGCAGTTGGAGAATTGACCGTGACATACATACCTACATAGTTACATATATCGATGTATGGAAGAACATTTTTTGAACTACAAAGTTAAGTTTTTCCTTTAATTCGACTTATTTATTCGTTAGAGCAATGTTTTCGGTACTTTCATAGTTTTGGAATTATTTCAAGTTCAAGTTTGTACGGAACCCTCAGAAAGCGAGCCAGACTCGCAATTGTCCGGATTTTTTATTTAAAATATTTACAAGTAATTGAGATATATTAAATAACTCGAAAAGTCATATCTTTTTATCACATCTAATTATATATAACTCAAAGGTGACTGACTGACTGACATAGTGAATAGTGATCTATCAACGCACAGCCCAAACCACTGGACGGATCGGGCTGAAATTTAGCATGCAGGTGGATGTTAGGACGTAGGCATCCGCTAAGAAAGGATTTCGAGAAATTCCCACGGGAACACCAAAAAACGGGAACTGCGCGGGCGAAGCCGCGAGCACCCACTAGTTAATATTATAAAATCTAAAGTTTGTGAGTGTGTATGTTTGTTACTCTTTCACGCAAAAACTACTGAACGGATCTGGCTGAAATTTGCTAGGTAGACAGATTAGGACCTGGATTAACACACAGGCTACTATTTTTTACTGCGCACCCTCGAAAAGTCATAGAAACGTTGTCCACGCGGGTGAAGCCGCGGTAAACAGCTAGTTTCAAATATTTACAAGACATGTGAATGAAAAAGATATGCTTGAGATTTATTAAATAACTCGAAACTAATTTAGTTTATTCAAATCTTATATGAAGATGTCGCATACCTGACTGCAGCGGCTTGCTAAGCTTATCCAGTAGTGCGCTGAACAGCTCGAAACTTAGCGGATGGTCGGGCGTGACGGCCGCGTACACGGTCCACTGAGCTAAGTTGTTGTCCAGCGGGCTCAAGCCGCTCTGTGCCGCGTGCTGGGTGAGCACCGCCTCGGCCACAGCGCTGAAGTTGCCGCACCACCAGTATGGGGCCACCTGGAATAAACAAGAACGTAACGTCAATGCGAGGGCAAAAGTGGTATTTAAATATCAAAAGAGCACTTGAGACGCTGCAGACTGGTGATAGCATCAAAATGTGGCACGGAAGACTTGAGATATCAACTGTCGAACCTGTTACTTGCTCCGTCATCATTATCATCATTATCATACCAGCCGAAAGACGTCCACTGCTGGACAAAAGCAAGGATCCCTCAAGGTTACCTATCCTATAACACAGGGTTTCTCCCTTTTTTAGGAGGTAAAATCTTCACTCATTGTTTTATTTTGTCAGCTATTTACTTGAATAAAAAAATATATTTATTTATTTTCCGGTGCGCGGTCGCCACTCGAAAACTTTACTACCCTACTATCTGTTCTACGAGCTATGTGCCCCGCCCACTGCCACTTAAGTTTGGCAATTCTGAGAGTTATGTCGGTTACTTTGGTTCTTCTACGGATCTCCTCGTTTCTGATTCGATCACGCAGAGAAACTCCGAGCATAGCATGCCCCATTGCCCCTTGGGTGACCTTGAGCCTTCTTATGTGGCCCGTAGTAAGCGACAATGTCTCAGTTCCGTATGTCATCACCGGCAACACACACTTGCTGAGTGCTAGAGGACAAAAAACGTCCACTTTATTAAATTAAGTAGAATTTAAGTATGTGTAGTGTGAATTACGATGTTTTCTTAAAACTTTTTTCTCTTCGATATTTTAGTCGCTAGCGTGTGGTTGTCGGGCCCGTGGTCCTTTTGAATAGGCACTAAGTCAGGCCAAACGTCAAGCATATAAAAACCCGCGCGTTATCGGACCCACCTACTACGAGCAGCTTCCTGCGGATCTAAGGAATGTCACAAATGACGATTTGTTCTATCTCCGACTAAAAAACCTTTTGTTGGATAATGAATTTTACAATGTTCTACAAAAGAAATTTTAATCATCATTACGATGGATTTACTATTTTGTCTTGACATCCTATTTTATTATATTTTGACTTCTTATTTAACACCTTATTTTTATTGGGACATTGATTTTATGAATTTTGACGATTATGTTACACTTTGACATTTTTAATTTTTAATAAATATGTAATTGGTAACATGAAATATATAATCTAATCTAATATAATATGGTGCCGTGACCAGGATTATTTCCTAACCTTGGAGGTTTCCAGTTCGTGCAACAACAGTATGCGGAGCAGGTGCCGATGCTCCTGAGCGGCCACCTGCGAGCTCTTCTCCGAGGAGAAGTTGAGGCGGACCTTCACCACGCCCTGGCGGCGCAGCTTGCTCTTCTTACTCAGACTGTACCACATCGTGAGGCCACCAGCTGATATGGTCTGTAGAATACAATTGAAGTATTAATTTCATTGTCGTAACAACCGATAGACGTCCACTGCTGGACAAAGGCCTCCCCCAAGGACTTTAATAACGATCGGTCCTGCGCTGCCCGCATCCAACGGTTTCCACAACGTTCCCTTCGTTTGAGCTTCGCCGTTAAGTTCATCTTTCATCATCAGTATCATGTCAACTGAAACACGTCAACTGCTGAACAAAGCCCACCCCCCTCGAAAGTATTTTCACAACGACCAGTCTTGCGCTGCCTATATTCAGCGGCTTCTTGCAACCTTCACCTTCGTTTGAGCTTCGGCATTAAGTGTCTGTTCCATCATCATCATGTCAACTGAACCACGTCCGCTGCTGAACAAAGGCCTCCTCTAAGGAATTTCAGCAGGATCGGTCCTGCGCTATCCACATCTCAGGCGACATTCACCTTCGGCCGACCTTCGCCTCCAAGTGTCTTTATCTAGAACCAGAATTACGTCCGTAGAAATTGTGTTACAACAGCTTGATAAATGTCTTGATGAAATCAAAGTATAATAGTTACGACGTGCTCTTTTCTTAACAAAATGATTTCCTACGGTAAATTTCAATCGATACAAAACCTGTACCTGCTTGGACCTCTATTTTGAGTTTTCCAAAAGCAGCGGTAAATCAGGGCGGGTTAAAGAAGTTTATATTAAGGAAAAGTATTTTGCTATTGATACCTTGAGTGGTATATTGCAGGTTCCAATGAGCTCGTTATCATGTTTCCCTGTAGAAACGGTAACGCATATCTCCTTCATTAACTTCTGGAAGCCTTTTACGCCCTTAACTTTGAAGAACTTTCCCATTTTCTCCTTGACCGTTTCAGCCGGATCGAAATCCCTGAAAATAAAATGTGCAGCCAGTCATATTTTATAAAACCAATAATAATTTAAATAAAACTCATGTTGCTGTAGTTTTAAC
The DNA here is from genome assembly GCA_947284805.1 of Coleophora flavipennella. Classification (NCBI taxonomy): domain Eukaryota; kingdom Metazoa; phylum Arthropoda; class Insecta; order Lepidoptera; family Coleophoridae; genus Coleophora; species Coleophora flavipennella. The sequence goes on from OX369273.1 coordinate 1,697,683, forward strand.
TTCAACAATTAATTGTTCGAATAGCTAAAGTTTACGAGTCTAATATAATTGTGCGTGCGTTATTGTGGCCTCGACGCGCCCTCCAACCGCGTCTAACCTCAACATAAGTAAATTAGGTCTTGGAGAGCAAGGGGACCAGGATCTCAATTAATTAAAATGAATGATATCACCACCAATATAGCTTCAATAAAAATGACGAAAATAAACAAAATGGTTTGAGATAGTATGAAGTAAGGAATTTGAAGACAGGAAAACGAAGACAGGGGCCAAAAGTCAAAAATTTGAAAAAAAAACTTCATAACAAAACAAATTTTAAAAAAATACAAAACAGATAAAAAAAAAGAAAAAGAATGTCTTTGTCATATACTCATCTCTGCTATGCTTACAAGTCAAAAGGCGGGGTTAATGATATTATTTAACAAACAAACTAAAATTAACGCGGCGTGAGTGATTTCAATGTTGTAGTGTGCCGCAAAAACAATGTTTTGTCTCAAACTTACCACACTTCCAAGCAAAGAGAGTCTTCGTGAACATTATCCGGCATCGGCCTGAAATGTAAATATTTTTAGTTAAAATTATAAGAACTACCCACACATCCATTGTTATGCAACTCTACTGGACTTACAATATAGTGCTATGTATACAAAGTCGACCTTTAACAAAATCGTTATACTCTTTGGCAAGAGCAAGGCCTGCATTGCGCATTTGCCTAATGCAATCGTAAAATCCAGTTACGACTACTTGCTATACAAAACATACAGTTTCCTTCCGAAGTGTAATGCTATAAAATAAAGTTTAGTGTTTGAACTTAGAAGCTGACGCAGTACATTGTATGAAGTCGCGGCACTGCGTGACGTGTGTGTGACGTAACGTTTAAACTTTTCTTTCTGTATTTTATTTTCAGATTAACGTAGGAGTAGCGCTACATCCGGAAGCACGGGAGTGCCTCTGCCAAGTCGATAACAAAGCAAGCACTGCCGTATAAATAACCTTATGTAGAACCATTTTGGCCGATTTTTGAGGCCCTGTATCTTAGCACTACAAACGGTGAAAATATCGCTATCTAATAAGCTACGCTAAGGGTACGGGCAAAGAATAAAGACTATTTACTAACGTAAAAGAAATTTTTCTCCGCAAAACCATTTAAATAAATGGCGACTCTTGCTACCGTAAAATAAAGTGAAATTCAGGTTCGCACAGCGCCGATTAACTACAGTTATATTCACATACGAGTTGCCTCTCTTTCTATCGCGCGTAACTTTTGTCTCTTGCATTTGCCTCTTGCAGGGGGCCGCGCAGCGAAGAACGCGGCGTAGGTACATTTTCATGCCTAAAGTGCGGAGTGCGACAGGCTTGGTACGGGTGAGATTATAGCTCACACATTTTCAAAGATATTTGATGGTAGTGTTCAGCTAATTTGACACTCACTGGCTGACTGACTCATCTATAGATCAGCAAAGAACGAATACTTCCAATATACATAAAGAGCTGATATTTAGTACACGGATAGGTTTTACTACTAACACAAATGGAAAACTTTCAAAATGACAAACAGTCCGTATTCGATTCCTCTTTTACCTGATGAGAAACCATAGGAGGAACAGCTAAACTATTGCAGATAAAGAAATGTCCGCCTTATCAAAAGCTGTACATAGCGATAGGCATTTTTCAAAAAAAATTGAAAGAAAGAAAACAAATCTTGTTAGCCAAATCTGTTCATAATAATGGACATTTTCGAAAAAAAAATCATATAGAAAATAGTAGTGTTCGTATAAAAAGAAGTGCAATCCCAACAAAAAAAATCTAATAAAACATGCCAAGTCTAGATGTGTGAAGTTTAGATGCTTTAATTTTCTTTTGCATATTTTTCTAAAATTATATAAGTCACTCTAACATACCTACCTAGATTTGCTACATTTTTTTTTCTTCACTTAGACTTTTATTTGATCTCACTACTTTTTATGGCCTAATTCGAGACTTGGTATGTTTTCAACCGACTTCCAAAACTGAGGTTTTTAATTTGACTGTATGTTTTTTTTATGTTTGTAACGCGATATCTTTGCAGATTTTGAACCGATTTTCATATTTTTTTTATTCAATGGGCATGCTGCTAGGTAGGTTCCATTTTTATCAAAATCGGCGTAGTACTTTTTTTTTAATTAACAAAAACTAAAAATAATAATGCAAATATGTACTAAGTTGTTGCGATGGAAGTCGGTTTCTTAAACGTGTTAAGCGTTCCTAATTATTACAGATTGTTTTTGTTGGGATCTATGTTTAAAAATTATGCTTCCTTTACAGCATTTCCACCATACATTTATAATTAAAATATGACGATAGACATCATCATCACCTTTATATCAGTCGAAAGACGTCCACTGTTGGACAAAGGCCTCCCCCAAGTATTTCCACGACGAGCAGTCCTGCGCTGCCAGCATCCAGCAGCCTTCCGGGACCTTCACCAGACGTCGGTCCACCAAGTGCAAGGCCTGCCTACACTACCTCTTCCAGTCCAGTAATATGACAATAGCAACTTGATAAAAACTTGTAAATGGCACTCATACTTACAAAGAAAAGTGCTCCTCCCATACAGGATTGAGCGTTTCCATTTTCACAGATGTGTTATACCTCCTCGATGTATTGGACATCAGGTAGATCGTCACGAACGGGTCACTCTTCCCGTTCGGGTCTTTGGGCACCAAATCCTTAGCCTCAATGAGTTCCACATTCAGCATTAACTCAGGAGGTTCCTTAGCTTCAGCCTGAGTGAGGAGTAACGTGTGCTTCTCGTTGGATATCTTGAAGGCTTCCTGAACATAGGACAGCATGGCAAGCTGCCCCACCTCGCAGCCTACGTCACATCCGCCGACATTGTGCAGAATCTCGTAAAGTATTTCCAAGTATAACTCATCGATCTGAAATAGCGTGAATATTGTGAGGTTTGATTTGAATGCGTTGACTGTTGCACACGTAACCCGGCTACCTTATATTAAGATGGACTCAGTCAAAACAAGTAATGTTGAAGAAGAAGAAGATAAATCGTGTTGGGGAAAACTTAATGTAGGCTATTGTTATGATAATTTAATACATTGACTGACTCGGTGGCTCAGTGGTTAGTGCTCTTGACTACTGATCCGAGGGTTGTGGGTTCGATACCCACTCAGGGCAAGCATTTGTGTGATGAGTAAATTTGTTTGCTCTGTGTCTGGGTGTTAAATAGCTATATATGTATGTATTTAAACGTATATAAGTATGTATATCAGTCTCTGGTACCCATAAAACAGGGAATCCTACTTTGGGGCCAGATGACCATGTGTGATTTGTCCCAAAATATCTAAATATATATAACTCAAAGGTGACTGACTGACTGACTGACTGACTGACATAGTGATCTTTCAACGCACAGCCCAAACCACTGGACGGATCGGGCTGAAATTTGGCATGCAGGTAGATGTTATGACGTAGGCATCCGCTAAGAAAGGATTTTGGGAAATTCCCACGGGAACCGCAAAAATCGGGATCTGCGCGGGCGAAGCTGCGGGCATCCACTAGTATAGTATAAATGAATATAGAAAATATAATTGACATTAAATAAGACGTAACTAAACCACAGATTACTGAAGAGTTTTTGAACAATGATCTAGTCAGGAATTAACAGGAAGGGAATAACGAATGTATCATAGAAGCGAGTGACACGTTTAGAATACACAAGGACCTCCAATAATTGTTTATCGGTTGATTCCTGACGTAATGTGGTGCTTATTTAAATATTAATCAATCAAAGGCATTGAAATTTTGTGAACACGTTCTAGACAACTTAGTTCTAGGAACTGAGACATGGTCGCTTACTGTGGGCCTCATAAGAAGACTCAAGGTCACCCAAAGGGCCATGGAGCACACTGACTTATGTATGGAGCGAGCTATGCTCTGAATTCGAATCAGAAATGAGGAGTTCCGTAGGAGAACCAAAGTAACCGACATTGCTCACAGTATCGCTCAACTTAAGTGGCAGTGGGCAGGGCACATAGCTCATACGAGTAGAACAGATGGCCGTTGGGACAGTAAAGTTTCGAGACGACCTGGTGAAGTTGGATGCGGACCGGAGGTTGGATTGTTGGATGCGGGCAGCGCAGGACCGGTCGTTGTGGAAATCCTTGGGGAAGGCCTTTGTCAAGCAGTGGCCGTCTTTTGGCTGATATGATGAAACTCGGTCTATATGTCTGTGGTTTGTAAGGATTTAGTAAAAATTTCATAGAATTCATTAAACCTCCGTAAAGATTTGCATACAAACCTTTACTGATTTTTTTTTTTAAATATGATGATTTTTTACGATCTGACAAACCACCGACAAAAATATCAGTGTCTAAAACGTGTTTAAAAAAAATCAATAACTTTGATTGATTAATATTTAAATAAGAACCGAACTACGTTTTAATGCATAGCGCTATTCGGCCCGAGGGGACTCTCACTAAGGCATGTGAACTCAAATGAAATCTGGCCAAATGAGTATTTTCGGACGGATGTGCGCAAATTGGGATTCCACAAAAATTAAAAAAAAATGTTTATTTTAAAAACCGGCCAAGTGCGAATCAGGGTCACACAAACAGGGTTCCACACCAAAACTTAATACCAATGGAACAACACCTCTCAGTACATACTTTGCTCTAGGTAAATAGGGGTCTACTTATTCTGGACAATAGAAAATCCATTTTTCTACTGTAACAAAAATTTGCACTTAGAAACTAAATGTTTCGTATTCGTTTAAAATTTTGTTTTTTATCGAAAACACGTTTTTATAAAAACCCTCAATAGTGTTAAACTTATTCAAAAATATACCTACACAATCCAACAGGCACAATGGATGAGATACTTACAATAAAAACAAATTTAGGTACCTACGACACTTTGCACATAGGAAATAAATAATAAAAAAAATCATAACTTGTGGACGTCAGAGATTAGCATAATTAGAAGCTGGACAGAAAGATGGTCATGGCGAAACTATTAAGGTTTCTATATTTTGACTACGAAACCCAAAAAAGTACGTACCGAAGACTCGTAGTAATACCTCAGTTTCATCGACAGAACAGTCTTATATGGTAAAACGAACTGCACACGAAAAAGGACTACGCCGTCTCAAGCCCGCACCACCAACACTGCAGTCCTAACGAGTATGATGATTGATGAATCAACCTCGAACTGCGGGGTTACAACACACAGTGGTGGTTACCACGGCACCGCAGACGCAAACCCTTCGATTAGCAAGCGACCAACTACAAACGTCATGTCCGGAGGTCATATTTACGAGTGCCCACCACCCTCGCTACATTAGCCGGGTTACTGCGCCGTCGTGGGAACAGCCAGGATATTGATCTGATGGAAAGCTCCGATGGTTTCGATTTACTGCCTCGCTGGACACGACGCGCTAAAATTCTGTTAGTGTTTATTGGAATGGAAGTAAACATTTAACTATTCCGCTAAACCAATCAGTTGTTAATCAAGATAACAGTTCTGAGAGTTATACGAACTGAAAACCCGAAGTTAAGTTTATAAATACTTAAATGAAATATACACTGATAAAAAAGTAACTTGATCCTAGAGAAAATTGAACCAAGAAAGTAGCTTTGAAAAAAAATTTATACTGAATGTTCTTGAATCAAGATTTTATTTTATAGAAAATTTTTGAAGTTTCAAAATTGGTTTATGAACTTTTCTGCTGGATCAAGACAGAAAAATTCTACAAATTTTGGTTCAAGACTTTTTTTTGAATCAAAATAATTTGTCTATCAGTGTACGAAAAACACTCACTGTTCCAAAAAAATATTTAGTTTTTCTGGGAGTTAAATATTTTTAATTTAAAATCAAAAAGAAACTTCCGCGTAGCCAATAAGATTTTTATGAGGTATTTTACCTAACATTTATAGCCAAATTGTAATAGGCGCCTACAAAGTATCGACTAGATTCTGATCACTATATATATTATATACTATATAGATCATAGTTACTTTTACGCAACGAGTTACAGCATGTACTAAAGCTTCAAAATTACCTACAGTCATACACTGGATGAGAAGGCTGGTCTGCCTCTCCAGGAGTTCCTTCTTAACCCCCCTGAAGTTACGTCGCAACGTGTTCGTCCCATTCATGGTTACACACTTCACATCCACGATCACTGACACTGCACTCTCACGATCTAGAAGTCGTCCTATAATTCATTTTCGATCAACACTCATAACTCATAAACTCATAAGAAATGGTGCATAGAGAGTGTAACGGATCTGGCGCGAGAAGCGAGTCCACTGAAGTCTGACCGGGACTCAGATCGGGACTAAACCCGCACTGTTCTATTTTTGCGGGCGCCGCCGGCGGAGACGAATGCGAACTCAACCAAAAAATTTACAAAACCACACATTTTTTTACAAATCTGATTGTCTGTGGTGACATCACACATACATACTACATCCAGGAGTTCCTCATAATTAAATATTTAATCAATGAACCCTAACTTCCTCAGAAAATAATTGAAAACTACGGTGAAGTTTAAAAACCGACTTCCATCGCAACACTTTAGTACATTTTTGCATTATTATTTTTGGTATTTGTAAATTTTCTAATAAAGTACTACACCGATTTTGATAAAATTTATATGGGACCACACGGGAAGCACAATCTTTCAAATAAAAAAAGAATCATAAAAATCGGTTCACCCAGTCAACAGTTATGAGGTAACACACATAAAAAAAATACAGACGAATTGAGAACCTCCTCCTTTTTGGAAGTCGCTTGAAAATAGACCAAAGAGCAACCTTGATCTTGAACCATGAATTCTTTGCAATTCTTGACGTCAAGGTACACCTATAAGTTACAAAATGTGTTATAATGTCCTCGCTAATGGACAATAATAAAGATTCTTAAATGCCTCAATCATAATCAATGTCAGAATTCATCGATATGGTATGTGTTCTGAAATCATCGACACAGTAGAATAAGCTATAAAGCAGTATATTATGAAAAGTTTTATTGATTTAGCCATCAGGAAACCAAATAAAATTTTATTGGATTAATGGTGAACAAGATTTATGTGCCTCAATCAATACCAGAAACTATAAAGCAGTACATTAAGAAAAGTTTTCAAGCGATCATGCCATTTTTTTTTTATTGAATTAGATGCTGTCTTGTCTACCTCTAATCTTTAACAAGAGGCACCATAGAACGCCAGACTTGGCACAAAAATGCGGAAGTACAAAGAGTAAAAAAAGTTAACTGAAGGAAGGAAGGTGCCTGGGATGTGTGTGTGCATACGTAGCAACCGACAAAAATCATAATTCATTAGAGAATGTTTACGATAAATCAGAGTATAGTGTTGATCGTAGGAAGAATCCAAGGCCTCAGAGTCTGCGGTTCACCGCCGAAAGGCACACGCAATGAAAGGTTTATTGTTTTTATTAACCGTCCAGTTTATACGTACTAACACTACCGTACCGGACATCGCAGATTTAGCTGTGAATATATCCAAGCTCGATTCTTTTATTTAGCAGTAAAAATAAAAGTGGATTTTATTTGCGCGCCCGTCTCCTTTGCAAAATTCACATTGGAACAACCAGAACAAAAAATAGTCTTGAAGCTTTAAGAATATGGAGACGTCCATTAATAAATAACATTAACCACTCCAGTAGTGCCGACAGAAGAGAAAACTTTTTAAAGTTTTATAAGTTTTGACCCTCCGAGTGTTCCTGGTGAAAGACTAGGTTGACAAAGTTTTCACCCTGCGAGTGTTCCTGGTACGGTGTCAGTTACGTTACATGGTAACATTGTCGCGAGTTGGCTTTTTCCCATCTCAAAAATGCCCACCGCGCCTAAAGAAGTTATCACTCCAAAAAAATCTACGAAGCTTCCAAGAGAAAGACAAGACTAAATAATATTTGTAAAGTACTAATGTAAATGTATACCTTGAAGAGGAGTTCATAAAAACCCTTAAACGTCGCCACGGCTGGGGCACGGGTCTCTTGGCAAACTGTGGATGGTTAGGTCATTCTCCACTCCACACACGGGGGATAACTGCGGGTTGGTGGATATAGTTGGCTAGTGGCGAACCCAATGTTATAAGTTATCTGACACGGCTCAACGACTGCCATCTAGTGGTAGCAACTGGCACTAAGTGGTGGCGAAGCATGGAAAAGGTCGAGAATAATTGAAAACGCTAAACACGTTAAAAAACCGACTTCCATCGCAACAACTTAGTACATTTTTGCATTATTATGTTTGGTTTTTGTTAATTTTCTAATAAAGTACATACTACACCGATTTTGTAAAATTTATATGGGACCACACGGGAAGCACTAGCTATCAAATTAAAAAAGAATCATAGAAATCGGTTCACCCAGTTAAAAGTTCTGAAGTAACACACCTAAAAAAACTTAAAAAACATACAGTCGAATTGAGAACCTCCTCCTTTTTGGAAGTCTCTTGAAAACGACACTAACAGTTACCCATCCGGGTAATGACTGTGCTTTAGGTCAGTTAACCTGTGCGATCGATCCCAACCACGCAAGTTGCACTGAGCTACAACGCCTTCTTGGAAGTGTGAACACCAAAGTAATGCTAGTAGATAAACAAAAGTAGACTTCAAAGGATTTAGTTGGAAATACATTACATCTTGAAGATAGGTATGCTCACGAAGGCCATGAGAGACCCACACTCGGAGAAGCAAGCTATCTGTACAGGGTGAAATAAAATGGTTGGTCAAATTTCAAACTAGGACTTTTCAAAGTTAGTCAATTCACATAATCTGTTAGTATGAGACGTCCGAAAAAAACCAGATTTTTTTGCCCCGGTGTATAGGTTCCTTGATCGCTTACTATAAGCACAGTATATATATTAGTACTAACGTACTATAAGTATTACTAATATGGGCCTCAAAAGAAGGCTCAAGGTCACCCAAAGACCGATGGAGCGCGCTATGCTCCGAGTCTCCTTACGTGATCGAATCAGAAATGAATATATCCGTAGGAGAACCAAGGTTACCGACATAGCTCACAGAATCACTAAACTTAAGTGGCAGCAGGCGGGGCGCATAGCTCGCAGAACAACTTGTCTAAGCGTAGAACAGATAGCCGTTGAGATAGTACAGTTCTCCAGTGGCGACCACGCAACGGAAGACGTAACGTTAAGTTCAGTGGACCAATGACCTAGTGAAGGTCTCGGGAAGCCGCTGGATGCGGGCAGTGCAGGATCGGTCGTTGTGGAAATCCTTGGGGTGGCCTTTGTCCAGAGCTGCAGTGGGCGTTATTCGACTGATATGATAATGATGATTGGAGGTTCCTTAGGGAATGTTGGTTCATCATATCAGCCGAAAATCATCCACTGCTGGACAAAGGCCCTCCCCCAAGGATTTTCACGACGACCGGTCCTGCGCTGCCCGCATCCATCGGCTTCCCGCGATCGTCACCAGGTAGTCGGTCCACCGCGTGGGAGGCCTGCCTACGCTACGTTTTCCAATGTTGGTTGTTCAGTTCCAATCATGAGTAGATTCTGAGTTTTTGGCTTATGATTTCAATTACATCCTGTATATTGTACACCTAATCGTAGGAGGATGTATCTGCGACTACTTGTCAGTCTATTTATCAGTCTCAATAAGTATGTCTAATGGAAGATGTAAAGTATTTCACTGAAGCAGATCTTTAAATCAGCTTGCCAGCTCTTCAAATGCATCGATTTTTACCCGACTGCCTCAGAAGGAGGGTTTTGGTTTCCGAGTGTATGTATGTATGTAGATTTCTATGTTCCCTGCTACAACCTGAACGGCTTGAAGGATTTTAACGTATGAGGTACCGTTAGATTCGTCTTGATCCCGTGAATGACATTGAATACATTTTTACCCGACTGGCAAAAACGAGGGTTATGTTTTCACGCAGTCGGGTTATCAATTTTTAATGAATTTGTAAAGTTATATTCTTTATAGTTTGTAAGAATGTATGGATGTATGTTTGTTACTCTTTCACGCAAAAACTACTGAACGGATCTGGCTGAAATTTGGTAGGTAGACAGATTAGGACCTGGATTAACATATAGGTTAGCTTCTTCCACGCTCGCGAGTCGCTTGCGGCTCGCGCACTGCGCACCCTCGAAAAGTCATAGAAACGTTGTCCACGCGGATGAAGCCGCGGGAGACAGCTAGTTCTTAATAGATTGTAATGATGAAGATTAACAGAAGAACCTGATTCTATCACAGATATGACATTGGCATACAAAAACTTCTTTAGTAATGTGGGTCATTCATTACGTTGAGGTGGGTTGTTTTATCCACGGATAAGATAAATAAGGTTGGATTGGCAATAGTCACACTTTTGTTTGAAAACCAGCGTCGCCGCCTGTCTCCCACCCATCTACTCCACTACACAAGCAATAATAATACATAATTATACATCAATTGCGCGCACTAATAAACAAAACACACTTAGAACACAGGGCTGCAATTTTGTCTCACACCATTTCGAGAGTCTGTACGTTACACACAACCACACGCAAATAAAAAGTATGAACGGTGCTTCGGTTAAGTATGATTGTCTAATCATAATCATAATTGAGGCGCGCATGCCCAGCGCACATTTCCAATCCAACCTTATTTATCTGATCCGTGGATATGACATTGGCATACAAAAAAATCTTTAGTAATGTGGGTCATTACGTTAAGGTGGGTTGTTTTGCCTAACCTTGACGAAGACGAAGAAGAGAATAGCGGGGGAAATGTTAAAACTGTTGGCGTGACGCCACGAGGAACCGCATGGGCGGGAGTGTCATTGGCTTTTAAACGGAAATTTCTAAATGCAACTGAGAACAGCTGAATATTTATCATCATTTCAGCTCATATACGTCCCCACCGTGGGGCTCAAGCCTACCCTGAATTAGGGCGATCGGGCTTAGTCGACCACGCGGACTCAGTGCGGGTTGGTCAACTTCACACACAACCTTCGAGTTTCTTCGCAGGCGTGTGCAGGTTTCCTCACGATGTCTTCCTTCACCGTAAGAGCGTCGGATAAACGTACATATAAAATCGAAATTCGAAAACACATTGGTACGTGGTAGAATTCGAACCACGACGTCCCGGACAGGAGGTAGCGGCACTTGCCATTACGCCACCGTCGTCGCAGCTGAATATTCAATGTTAAAAAAAGGTTTTTTTTTTTAAATAGGCTATAATAGGAAAGTAATTTGAATATTTTTTGTCACTTTATTTTTTATGATTTTTCAAGTGTTAAAAATATAATACGTCACCATCACAGGTTTAAATACTATGAAAAAACTGGCCAAGTGCGAGTCGAACTCGCGCACTAAGGGTTTCGTACCAAAAACTAATTTTCATCTACAGCGCCATCTACAGATATAAGTAGGTAAAAGGGAACTAATAGCTGTTGTCGTATTGCTACGTAAATTAACTATGTAGAAAATAATACTAGTTACCAATAGGTGTCGCTAGTTTCTAAACAATCGAACTTTGGAAATTTCATTTTTCATGTAAGAACGGATGAACTTTAGATTTTCTAGTAGATTTTCCTGTAATCTATGCATTTAGTCTCATGTACTGTGTTTTTTTTATTTATTTTAGGCATAGTAGTTTGGGAGGTAAGGGGGGGAATGGGAAATTTTCGCCTGTTTTCTTAAATAACTTAAAAATTATTTAGTGATTCTCAAAACAAGCCCTTTCAATTAATATGACACACGATATAGTTTGAAAAACTTTTTTTTTATATTTTCAAATTTACTCCCCAAAAGTAGCTCCCATGCTCAAAATAAATTTTGGTTTGGTTTTTAAAAATTCAACGTCTACTGAAAACCGTAACTTTCCCACCTTTTGTAAATTGTAATTTTAACGGGAATGTTTCTTACGACAACGCCATTGGACGACTTTATACACCTTAAAAAGTTAAGTTGAATAAAGACCGCCTTCGTGGCGTAATGATTAAGTCCTTTCGCTTCACACCAGTAGGTCGCGAGTTCGATTCCCGGCGGGGCTAACTTTGTAAGACTCGGTTTGGTTGGTGGTAAGGCATTTTCACCACCGCCACCATCTTATCTAAGACTTGCCACCAAACATCAGTGTTAACAGCATTGATGTGTTCCGGCTTGAAGATAAGATTGCGATGGGAAATTTTAGTAAGACCACTTCCATCTTCGGCATCATCGTCACTTACCATCAGGTGAGATGATGTCAAGGGCATATCAATTGAGGATAAAAAAAAAGTAACTAGTATCTCGTCGCGTCGGTGGCGTAATGGCAAGGGCCGCTATCTTCTGTCCCTCCTGTTAGGTATCCTGTGGTTCCATTCTGCCACGTACCAACATGTTTTCGAATTTCGACTTCATAAGTACGTTTATCCGACGCTCTTATACGGTGAAGGAAAACATCGTGAGGAATCGTGCATACGAATCGTGCATACGAAAGAAACTCGAAGGTTGTGTGTGAAGTCGATCAAGCTGCACTGGGCCCGCGTGGTCGACTAAGGCCCGATCGCCCTAATTCAGGGTAGGCTCGGGCCGTATATGAGCTGATGTGATGAACTAGTATCTCATGTGTGACAATAGGTCTACACAAGTAAAATGATCCAATAAATGTCTTTCCAATGACAACAATCCTTGGAACGATGCCCAGCTGAAAGTGAATCTCACACAGTCGCCGCCGCCGCCGCAATGTTTCACTTATCCAGAAATACTGCACTCGGGGACAAGCGACCCACTTCCCCAGAAATAGCTGGACTCAATGTCTAGTTCAACTTAACGGATTGACGTAAACAAAACTGACCGAGGTGGATTTAAGATTATACTTTGCTAAAAAATACTTGATTATCCAGTTGCACAACACGCCCTGAGTACGTACCCACCCTAAACGCGTGGATGTTACATAGCTTAGACGATAAAATATTTATTGTTACACCTTTATAACAATTATATAATATATAAAGTGGATGAAGCGAAACAAGTATGTAAGACTAAGGATCGTAGCAAGTGGAAAGAAGTGGTCTCTGCCTACCCCTACGGGAAAGAGGCGTTATTATATGTATGTATGTATTAACATTTCAAAAAATAAATTGTTTTTACCTAAAAATAACTTACAAAGATTGCGTCAGAATTAGACTTCCTAATCCTTAATCTAAATATATATATATATAACTCAAAGGTGACTGACTGACTGACTGGCATAGTGATCTATCAACGCACAGCCCAAACCACTGGACGGATCGGGCTGAAATTTGGCATGCAGGTAGATTTTATGACGTAGGCATCCGCTACGAAAGGATTTTGGAAAATTCCCACGGGAACCGCAAAAATCGGGATCTGCGCGGGCGAAGCTGCGGGCATCCACTAGTAATATTATAAATGTGAAAATGTGTTTGTTTGTTACCTTTTCAGGCTTCAACACCTAGACCAATCTTGATGAAATTTGGCATGCAGGTTTCCTGTGTCACTAAGAACGACAAAGGTTACTTTAATCCCATAAAAATAGCATAGTCCGAAGCAGTTCCTGAGGGAATTAAAAAAATCTATTTTTTTTTGTTAATTTCTTTAACATTGTAACGGAATTATGAATTGTTGTTATTTTTTGCACTGAGATGCTTGAGGGGGTGGGAAATGACATACTTTACTAATTACCGTAATTAGCAGATCAAGACATAGTTCCCGAGGGATCTGGGGAAAACTCATTTCCACGCTCGCGCACGTCGACGTCGCAACAAGCCGCTTGCGGCTTGCGCACCACTCACCCTCAAGACAGTCATAAAAACTATGTCCACGAGGGCGAAGCCGCGGGCAAAAGCTAATAAGTAAATAAAATTAATGTGAGTCATCCATCATCATATCAGCCGAAGGACGTCCACTGCTGGACAAAGGCCTCCCCCAAGGATTTCAACGTCGAGCGGTCCCCCGACCTTCACCAGGTCGTACATTTATTTAATTTACTTTTTCAGAAGTCTCAGTTTGACCCAATAATTGTATGTAAGTTATTCTTAGGTAAAAGCATATTTTTTTTTACAAGCTTTTATTTAGTTTCACCTGTCCCGGTGTCTGTAATGAAATTTTGCTAGTTAATTTTGACCCACTTCCCGGTTTCCAATTGAGCTGAAATTTTGCATGCAGATGTATATCGTGTATATCGCGTGACAATGTAATAATAAAATCTTGTACCTAAAATAAAACAATACTTTTTAGGTTTTCGAAATTATTTTAAAATATTAATCTATATGATTGTTATAAAGGCTATGTATGTGCATCATCAGATCCTGACTTGGTAACAATGGGACCCCCTCGGGAGTATACTTTTTCGAATAAAAAAAGAATTTTGAAAATCGGTTCAAATCGGCGGTGATGTCGCGTAATAAACATACAAAAAAAAACATATGGTCGAATTGAGAACCTCCTCATTTTTGAAATCGGTTGAAAACTACAGACAAATCAAAATCGGCTCGAAGATAAGTTGTTTAATTTTTTATGGCATTAAAATATAAAAACCATTTGGAGATACTTAATTATTTTTTTTAAATTAAAAATTTGAGTGCGTTTGACTGCAACTCACCTGATGGTAAGTGATGATGCAGTCGAGGATGGTACACGCAAACTCAAATAATGCCTATTCACTCTTGCCTTGAAGATCCCCAAATTATAGGAATCGGGAAACACTGACGCAGGCAAGGAGTTCCACTCCTGCGCTGTACGCATAATAAATGAAGAAGCGTAACGATTCGTGCGAAAAGGTGGAACATCAACAACAAAGGGGTGCAACCCCTCCCTGCGTCTCGTTGACCGACGGTGGAATGGAGCAGGGGGAATGAGGTCGTGAAGTTCTTGCGCGCACTCTCCGAAATGAATTCGATAGAATACCGATAGACAGGCGACTTTGCGGCGATGCTCAAGGCTTTGGAGCTTGTCATTGACTAGCTCGTCGTCAGCAATGAGCCTCCGTGCGCGTCGGTCGATGGCGTCCAAGGTATCCAGCTGATAGCGGGCTGATCCATCCCATAAGTGTGAACAGTACTCCATACATGAGCGGAGCTGTGCTTGATACAAGGTAAGCAGCTGTCCAGGTGTGAAGTACCGTCTCACCTTAGAGAGAATGCCCAGCTTCATTGCAGCAACTTTTGCCTTGGACTCAATGTAACGACCGAAGTTAAGATTGGGTGTTAAATCCATGCCGAGGAGTTCCAGGTGGTCAGATATCTAAATCGGTTCATTCCGCAGAGTTGGAGTCAAGGTGAATGGACTTCTTTTGGCGGAAAAAAGACACGCCTGTGTTTTAGAGGCATTAAACCTTACGAGGTTGGAATCACCCCATTCAGACACTGCCTGAAGTGATAGGTTAATGCGCTCTATCATGGCCTCTCTCAGAAACAGAGTATCAGCGCTGTTAGCTCGTGCACTGGACAGGTATCTTTCTACAACCGTGCTATCATCTGCATAACCAATTATACCGGGTTTCAGCAGATCGTTTATGTGAAGCAGAAATAGTGTTGCGGAAAGAACAGATCCCTGAGGTACCCCGGCATCAATCGCCAATAGGTCTGAGGAACAGCCATCAACGACCACTCGAATAGACCGTTCCCTCAGGAAATCAGCTACCCAGTTACACAATCCCAAATGAAGACCATAAGAAGGAAGCTTGCCAATAAGGCTAGCGTGCCAGACCCTATCAAAAGCCTTCGAGATGTCGAGTGACACAGCGAGAGCTTCGCCATGCTTCTCGATGGCCTCGCCCCATATATGCGTAGCATACACTAGAAGATCTCCAGTAGATCGACCTCGGCGAAATCCGTATTGTCGATCGCTAAGGAGGTCATTGTCTTCTAGGTATGCCAGAATGCGGGTGTTCAATACACGCTCCATAATCTTACAGATTACGGAGGTGATTGCTATAGGGCGGTAGTTTGAGGGATCGGCACGACTGCCTTTTTTGGGCACCGGCTGCACGTTGGCCAGCTTCCAGGACTTTGGGACTATACCCGTTTTAAGAGAGAGGCGGTACAGACGTGTCAGAACAGGAGACAACTCAGGAGCGCAGTTCTTTAGCACTATAGCTGGTATACCGTCAGGTCCACTGGCTTTGTTCACGTCAAGATTGCGAAGTGCTTTGAGTACCTCCTTTTGCTTGATACGAATAGGGGGCATTGTAGTATCGCAAGGAGATAACTGGGGTGGTATTCTATTCGCTGTATCGAGACGTGAATTTTCGGCAAACATAGAGGCAAACAGATTAGCCTTCTCAGTTGCCGTGTGAGCCAATGACCCATCAGGTTTCAGCAGTGGAGGCAAAGACGAGCGGCAAAAGTTCGCCTCGACCGATTTAGCCAAGGACCAAAACGCCTTACTCCCAGAAGGGTAGGAGGCAAGTTTTGATCCGATACGGCTTATATGGTCGAGGCGTGCCCTACGCAGCGTCTTTTAGTAGGACTTGGCGGCTTTATTGAAGGCTTTCTTTTTAACTCGCGTGTCCGGAGCTTTACGATTTCGAGCATCTGCCCAAGCCTGGTAAGCTGAATGCTTTAGTGCTTCAGCCACTGAGCAATCAGCATTAAACCACGGGCGAGCTTTGCTCTCGAGAGGAATGTCAGAAAACGGGATATAATATTCCATCGCCTGACATATAACTCCCGAGATTTCTGTCGCACAGCTCGACGGATCACTAGAAGAAAATCACATTCGCCGCCAAGGATAAGATGCTAAGAAGTGGCGCATCTCATCCCAATCTGCTGACTTGTACTGCCATACCCGTCTAGAACACCTAGGGCTGGGATCAGGTGGTGAACAAGACAGTAAAGACTTCACCAGACAATGATCGGACGTACCCAAAGGTGACGATACTGTCACGTTATATCGGTCTGGTTCTGTTGTCAGCAGAAGGTCCAAACAATTTTCCGTTTCGCCTTCAACGTCCGGCACACGCGTCGCCTGGTCTACCAGCTGGGTAAGATTTAGCGAAAAAGCGAGTTTGAGCGCTTCTCTCCCAGCATGGTCGGTCTTCTGGTATGGGCACAGCCACTCCTTATGGTGAGCATTGAAGTCCCCCAGAAGGACCAGTTGTGCTGACGGGTACCTTAGTTGAGCCTCATCGGCGGCCTCACACAGATGTTCAATTAACCTGGTTGTCTCCTGATCTCCGCTGTGCGATCGGTATACACAAGCGTAGACTATTTTGTCTTCGCCGGTGTCGACTAATACCCAGAGCGTCGAAAATGAGGAGTTTTCAAGGTTACGGAGACGCCGGCAGCAGATGTTTTGGCTGACATAGACACAGACACCGGCGCGCGCTTTGAAATTGTGCTCCAGGGTGTACCCTGGGTACTGCAAGTAAGTCGCGTCTGCCGGGCGTCTGATTTGCGTCTCCGTAAGAAAGATTTATATCGTAAGTGTTTTATAACTTTTACAATCAATTTAAATTAACAATATGATTGGTATTTTTCATAGTGTTTAAGCCTATGACGTCATCACTTTCAATCATTTCAAAAATCATTGAAAATAGCCAGTGATTACAAAAACTGCCTCAATAGGGAATCGGACTGCTAGTCATTTGAGTTACTTTTTATGATCTGTCAAAAACGAAATTTTGTTTTAAAAATGTTTGAAATACCCACAAGTGACGTCATAGATTTTTAGCGTCATTGACGAACTTATTTTGTGAATTTGATCAATTAAAAATTGAAGACGTGATAGAAAAACAAAACAAGTAAGGTTTTTTGAAACTTCAAGAGGAGAGCAATTTAGGAAATTATATTTCAGATTTTATTTTTGATGCAGTCCGATCCCCTATTGCTACTCACACACTGAGGCAGGGGCAATGGCATCCTAAAGATGATTGCAGACTGGATGGATTGTCGCACCCAGAAATCCTAATTTAAATAAATTGATTACATTATTTTGTTTTCTACTAACCTAGTTGTAAATCTGCTACTAACCTAACTATGGATTTTTAATCTGAGAGAAAAAAAAACTTTAAAAAGGTTAAATAATCAAGTTAATATCTTAAAAAACAATACTTTACTTTGTTAACAATGCCAATGCCCAATCGAGAAATCTTGGTAAGCCCGTCCCCATCTTCAACAATATGACGTCATCATTTTGAACCATATCAAAAACTAGTGGATGCCCGCAGCTTCGCCCGCGCAGATCCCGATTTTTGCGGTTCCCGTTGGAATTTCCCAAAATCCTTTCTTAGCGGATGCCTACGTCATAACATCTACCTGCATGCCAAATTTCAGCCCGATCCGTCCAGTGGTTTGGGCTTTGCGTTGATAGATCACTATGTCAGTCAGTCAGTCAGTCACCTTTGAGTTATATATATTTAGATAATTGAAAAATAGCCAGTGATTAAAAAAACTGCCTCAACTGCTATTCTGAAGCACGACTTGTTAATATGGGGAAATTCTGTTCACTTTAATAATGTTTTCATTGCACCGAAGAAATACATACGAGCTATGTGTGGCAAAACATCCCGTGAGCCATGCAGGCCATTATTTAAGTCGTTAGGACTGTTACCCTTGCCCTGCATGAATATTTTAGAGGACGCTACTTTCGTAAAAAATAACTAACATTCATTTAAAAAAAAGACGAGAGATGTACACAACAGAACTGTAAGAGACCCAAATAAATTGGTTTTAAACAGTATACCCAAACTGACTCATTATAATAGACAGTGTGTAGTAATGTGTGTTAAAATTTTTAATGCTCTACCTATGACATGAAATTAATACATAATAGTATATCATTTAAAGGCAAACTTGTGACATTTCTTAAAGAATTTTTTTTTTCCGTAAATTAATTCCTAGATAGACATTTTGACAATTAATATTGACTATGACAAATGCAATTGTATCTGTGACTTTATTTTGAAGTATAGGTTGGTCGTAAGCATTAGCTGTGAATTTTATAAGTAATAATTATAATAAGATTGACATTTGCATGCCGATCTGGTGAAATATGAGGACTAACTAAATAATGTAACAACTTTAAAACCATGTTTTATGCAAATAAACTTTCATTTCATTTCTTTCTTTCATTTCAACATCATCGTCACTCACCATTAGGTGAGAGCATACCAAGGGCTTGCCAATGGTGAATAAAAAAAAGTAACTCACATTCCATCCAACAGCTTCCTTATACAGGTCTAGTTTCTCAGGGTCGTCTGGCTCCGAATCTGTGTCGAGGAGCGTCTCATTCCCGCTATCCGTGTCCCGAATGACGCTCTGGCATTCACCCTGTACATCCACCACGCATTTGGCTTCACCATCTTGTTCCTCGACCTCTTTTAGAGGCGCTAGTGGAGTGGACTCCTCTAATGCAGCTTTCTGTGACGCCTGCTTTAGTATTGAGCCGAACTTCTCAAAAAAACTGTCGTCCACTTCTTGAATTCTGAAAAGACAGAAAGAGATATAGTGTAGGGACTTGTATAATGTGTGGTAGAAGTAAGACAAAACAGAACTTGCGTGGAAATCCGTGACGCGAGCACATAAAAACTTCTAAACATAAAAATTTCTATTTTTGGTTTTTGTTAATTTTCGAATAAAGTACTACACCGATTTTGATAAAATTTATATGGGACCACACGGGAAGCACTAGCTTTCAAATAATAAAAGAATCATAAAGGTCGGTTCATCCAGTCGAAAGTTATGAGGTAACAAACATAAAAACATACAGACGAATTGAGAACCTCCTCCTTTTTGGAAGTCGCTTGAAAAGGCAGCAAAAGGAAAACCTGGCCAAGTGCTAGTTGGAGTCGCGAACTGAGGGTTAGGTAGTAAAACATCTTCATAAATCAACTATAATATATAAAAAATACTACTAGATTCTTTTTTTTTATTCATAATTGGTAAGCCCTTGGCATCATCTCACCTTTTTTTTTTATTCATAATTGGTAAGCCCTTCGCATCATGATGCCGAAGATGGAAGCGGGCTTACCAAGATTCCCCAACGCAATGGAGAACTGGCTATCTTATCTTTAAGCCGGAACACATCAATGTTCCTAACACTGATGTTTGGCGGCAAGACTTAGATAAGATGGTGGTAGCTAGCCAGGGGGGCTTATAAAATGCCCTACCACCAACCAAACAGAGTCTTTCAAGTTGGCTCCACCGGGAATCGAACCCGCGACCTCCTGGTGTGAAGCGAATGGACTAACCATTACGCTACGAAGGCGGTTAAAAACTACTACTCGTACATTTCGCTAGTTTCTTCACGTTAAAAAACACGTTTCTTGTATGGGAGCCCCCTTTATTTATACATTTTTAGTTTTTATTTGTTGTGTTAACTGCAACAGAAATACATACTGTGAAAATTTCACCTGTCTTCTTGTTGTGGTTCATGAAATATACAGTCTTAATTATTTTATTTTTTTAATTTCTACAATTTATGTTATAGCAGCAATAGAAATACATATTCTTTGGAAATTTTAACTGTCTACCTGTTACAGCCCGCTGCCAGACAGACAGACAGTGATGTATTTAGGTGTAGGGGACCATAAAAATAGCAAATAATGAAAGAACAGATGATGTTGCAATTACAACATATTAATCTTTATTGTTTACCACAAATGAATTTATTACAAATTACAACTAATTTAACAAATACAGTTTTATATTTTGAAGAATTTGTATCGAAATCAATAATTGCCATACCTGCAAGGAAGAA
This sequence comes from Coleophora flavipennella, assembly GCA_947284805.1. Taxonomy (NCBI): domain Eukaryota; kingdom Metazoa; phylum Arthropoda; class Insecta; order Lepidoptera; family Coleophoridae; genus Coleophora; species Coleophora flavipennella. The sequence goes on from OX369273.1 coordinate 1,718,347, forward strand.
TGTAATTTACAGGAAGTTCAGCAATAATAACAAAAACTTATAAGTTATCAATAGATATTTATGAAAATTAATAGTATTAAAAATACCTTTTACAATATTGCTTCATTTTAAATATGTTTGGTAAACTTAAACACACATGTTACTTTCATAGAAAAATATTAGAAATAGTATAAAATAAAAAAGTATAAAGTTTAAACCCTTAACCACTGACGTGTATTTACTTGCAGTAACTCTGACATATGTCTAAAAGACATATGCTTATTTTAAATACCCCCTGGTTAATAGCTATCCATGGTATCAGTTTTTTTAAATACACAACATTACTTTAGCATCTAAGGTATCTATTAATTAAAACAATTACAGTATAAATGTTTAAAATTAATTAAAATATTTATTTAAGACACAAAATAAAAATTTGCGAGTCATCGAAACTTAAATAGCCTTCTTTCTAATGGCACAAACACTTAATTTATCAATTTAAAATTATCACAAAACTAATATTTTTTTCAAAATTTAGATAATTCAATTTTAAAAAGTTTTAAAAAAATGAATTTCATTAGGAAAAAAAATATTTCCTAATGAACTTCAACAGTCTCACAGACCCTATGAAGTAAATATTTACCTATCTTAGGCATAATGCACACCTGCACACCTCCACTGCGTGTGTGTCACTATATTCTAGGAAGGTACAGGAAATGACAAGTCCATGTGTGTATGATATAAAAAGATATGATTGTTTTAAATGTGTGCCTACATCAATATGACCTATGTCAGTGGTAGAGGGTTAAAAGAAAAATGGAATAATCATAAAACATGATATTAAATAACACAAGTAAACACTATAAATACAATAAAAAAACTTTTTTTACACTGATGTTAGTCCATAGAAAAAGATTAAAAATAGTAAAAAATAAAAAAAGTATAAAATTTTACAAGAAAAACGGAACAATCATAAAACATGATATTAAATAATACAAATAAACACTACAAATCCAATTAACAACATCCATAATTGAATTCTTAATACATAATTCTCAAAGATCACATTGTTTTGGAAGACTTGAATAATTGTACTGTTCAGTTTATACAGAGCTTTTAACACTATTTTTTAAATACACTATTACTAACATAACACTCTAATGTACTAAATAAAGTTTTTGATTCAGATTCAAAATTTGACAAGTTTATATAGTTATTTTCATATTCACACTGCAAATCAACCAGTTGTACTTAAATTAGTACTTAAATATACACATATACTACCATAGAATGAAAAACAATCACTCATTATAATTATTTACAGCTCATTTATCAAGGCCAGACATAAGGGTGTACTTCAACTCTGTATACTCCTCAGCTCCATGCATGCTTCCCTCTCTGCCTATACCTGCCTCCTTCACTCCACCAAAGGCAGGCTCTGCAGCTGATATTATGCCATCATTTATAGCAACCATTCCAAACTCCAATTCTCGAGACATTCTGAATGCTAATCCCAAATCTCTTGTAAACACATAAGATGCTAAGCCACCCTTAGTGCTGTTAGATATCTTAATAGCTTCCTCTTCGCAGTTAAATTTAAGACATACCACTACAGGTCCAAAAATTTCCTGTTTGTATATATCCATATCAGGCTTCACGTCAACCATCAATGTCGGTTCATAGAATTTAGTTCCTATTTTGTCAGCAATTTTTCCACCAGATAGCACCGTAGCTCCTTTCGCAACTGCATCAGCTACAAGGCCCGAGACTTTATCCAGTTGCATCTTATTAATAAGGGGGCCACACGTAACACCTTCCTTTGTGCCTGGTCCCAATATACACCGCTCTCCAATACGCTTCTTGAATCCATTGACAAACTCATCAAATACACATTCATGTATTAGAAAACGATTTGCACCAATGCAAGTCTGGCCGTTGTTTCTGAACTTCGCAAGCATAGCCTGGTCCAGGGCATGCTCTATATCTGCATCAGGAAAAACAATAAAAGGTGCATTTCCACCCAGTTCCAAACCAACTTTTTTAACACCTTTAGCTGCCAGGCCGTAAAGAATCTTCCCAACTTGTGTGGAGCCCGTGAAGGATATACATCTCACTTGTTCATGTTCACATAAAACTTTACCAACAGCTGGAGCATTCTTCCTACTGCATGTGACCACATTGATGACTCCCTTGGGTACACCAGCCACCTCCGCTAAATGTGCCAGAGCTAAAGCTGCTAATGGAGTATCTTCAGAGGGCTTAACAACACATGTGCATCCTGCAGCCATTAGAGCACCAACTTTTCTGGTTATCATTGCAAATGGGAAATTCCATGGTGTGATTACTGAGACTACACCAAGTGGTTCCCGAGACAACAAAATTTGTTTATTGGGCCAGGGGCTTGGAACAATTTCACCATTAATATGACGGGCTGCTCCAGAGAACCATTCCAAAAAGTCATTACCATATGTAATCTCACCTTTGGCCTCAGTGAGTGGTTTTCCAGTTTCAGCTGTTATGATTACTGCTAGATCATTAATGTTTTTCTGACAGATATCATACCATGACCTAAGTATTCTGGAGCGTTCCTTGGCTGTGGTGCGTTTCCAGGTTTGGAAGGTTGCGGCGGCGACTTCACAAGCTTTCACGGCGTCGCCGGCATCCATGTCAGGAATCTCGGCGATGACCTTGTCCGTGGCCGGGTCCGACACCGAGAACACAGCCTTTTTATCGGCGTCCACCCATGTTCCATTCACGTACGCCTTCGTTTTCAGTAAATGCATGCCTCTTAACTGGCTTACAATAAAACTTTTCGCAAAACCAACCCGCAACAGAACCATATTCACTGACAGACAATCAATTTATCACACAACGAGATAAAATTGGTAAAATATTTGATTGGTTTGCACAAATATTTTATAGTTGCTCAGGGTCAGGCAGATTATAGACAGCGATATGAATGTTATATTTACATTACTCGTGCCTCGTGCCACCCGGCGACATATTATTTTAATAGATACGTGCAGGCACTTTTGACTTTTCCACTTGTCGAACACAACACAAATCACTACCACTATTTGTAGCAAGCGGTTGTCTGTCGAATGTCGTCTATTAAATTTTCAAGTCACACAGTCACACACATTCAAGAACAAGAAATAAATAAAATTGCATCGCTATTCGCTGTTAACACTAAACAGTTGATTACAACGTATAGTGATTTCAGATTGATACTGTCAATGTCAAGGTGATAAGGTGAAGCTCAGTCAAAGTATATATAATATTAGTGCTGTTTCACAGTTTCGTTCGATTCGAATGAATGAAAAAACCAAGGAAAGAAAACGCTTTACTTACTACTCCTTGGCAAAACAGATATTCTTTCTCTTTCAAACACATGCCATGTGACAGGCACAAAATACTTTGTCTCTTTCACACAATTCTACTATGTGTTCTGAGCTGCTACATAAACTTTACTGAAATTGTTCGTTTTTCCCTCGTTTTTTTGACTTATTTGATAACCCAAACTACTGATAAATTAGTAAAAAATTGACCTGCCATGGCTACCATACTAACCTCGCTATCAGCATGTCAATTTAAATAAGAATCTATCTTAGGACCCTTCCTTTTTTTTGTTTATTTAATAAAGGTTGAATCTCACTGTCAAAAGTTGTGTTGTTTGCGGATTATACATCACTAGTTTTTAAGCTTGACAGAAAAACTGATATGTCTGACGAAGTATACGACACTCCTTCAAAAGTATACAATTGGTTTACTTTAAGTATATAACTTAGTCTCATACGTAAAAAGACCAAATGTAGTAAATTCACATTACCGTTATAGAAGTAAACAACATATTCTTAGCTGGTAACGTATTAGAATTTGTAAATCAAAGCGTGTTTCTAGGATAAACTGAAGATTCAAAGCTTCAATGGGGCCCGCAATAGAAAGGCAGGCTTAGCTTAGCTCAGCCGCATACGCAGTCAAAAAAAACAGACTCCTTAAGTCCTTACAGCAGATTTATACACTGCAAGACTGGTATATTTTCAGCTACTTCCATAGTATTAGGTCTTATGGGATACTTTGTAGGGACATGCAGCTGATTTAAATACCATATTTGTTCTGCAAAAAAGAGCGGTTCGTGCGACTTTTGAAATGGGTTCTCGTGAGTCGCTCCGAGATAAGTTCAAAAATATTAATATAAATATAATGACTTTCCCCTGTCAGTACATTTATGAAAATATAATGTATGTTGGTAAATATCTGCATCTCTTTTCACTGAATATAATATAAATAATATAATATAATAAAAAGAGCAAAAAAAAAATTCTTGTTCGGGAGCCACCCTTAAATATTTGTTTTATTTCAATTTATTTATTTTAAAGCGAATAGGTACATAACTTAATATTCTGTGAATATTTCAAGTGTCTACCTGTTGCTGTTATCAATATCGAGCAAAAAACCACCTTTGTTGTATGGGAGACTGGGAGTCCCCCTTAAATATTTGTCTTATTTCAATTTATTTATTGTTAAAGTGAATATATAACTAAATATTCTGTGAATATTTTAAGCATCCTACCTGTTGCCGTTATCAATATCGAGCAAAAACGAAAAAAAAATCACGTCTTTTGTATGGGAGCCCCCTAAAATATTTATTTAATTCTGTTTTTTCGTATTTGTTGTAATAGCGGCAACAGAAATACATCATCTGTGAAAATTTCAACTATATCTAGCTATCACGGTTCATGAAATACAGCCTGGTGACAGACGGACGGACAGACAGACAGACGGACAGCGATGTCTCAGTAATACGGTTCCGTTTTAACCCTTTGGGTACGGAACTCTAAAAAGGTTTGAAAGTTTTTATGAAAAGTCATTTGTGAAGATAGAAGCATTAGACTTTGTTTCAAGGTTAACGATTAAAAATAAATAATTATGTATTCTAGCGTTTTTGAAAATTCAACCTATAAAGGGGTAAAATGGGGGTTTAAAGTTTGTATCGAGAATCATGATTAGATTGGCTTTTGAATTCGAAATTTTGCAGGATTTTATAAACAAACAATCAAATACGTGTTTCGTGTTTTCCAGAAAATCGTCCCCATAAGGGGTGAAACGGGCTGAATTAACATAAAAAGCAACGAATGGTAAAATTTGGCCGGTGTGGTCCTTTAATAACGTAAACACCTACTAAGAAAGCATTTTTTGAAATGGTGAAAAAAGGGTTGAATTTACATGGGAGTCCGTCATTTTTGAAACTTTGTTTTAAGGCTTACGATTAAAAGTTCAAAGTTGATTAAGAACAAACATCAACATTTCCCAAAAATCATTACGCTAGGGGGTGACTGAACATAAAAAAGCTAGGAAATACTTTTTAAGGGTAAAACTAAAACTTACCAATTAAAATCAAACTTGGCGCGAGGTAACAAAAACAAATTGTTAACAAAGAGAATTCATCACCCGAAGTCGCTGGCACCAGATAAACAGTCACGAAAACTATTTCCACGCGGGCGAAGCCGTGGGAAAAAGCTAGTATATATGTCCCAAAATTATTTTGCGAAATAAGACGTAAATCTATCTTAGGGAAAGTTGTTTTGTTAAATGAGCTGAACCCTTCCTTAAATTATTTACAGGCAGGTATTGTAGAACTACTCTATTTATCCTACCATGCATTTATAAATTCAAAATAAAAAAAAACGCAGGGCACAAAAAAAATTGTGGCTAAGTGCTACAATGTTTTTGTGCCCTGCGTTATTTTTATTTTGAATTTATAAATGCATGGTAGGATAGATAGAGTATACTTCAAAAAAGGCGTAAGTTTATTTTATAAAGTTCAACTTCAGTGAAATATTGCCTATATTAAACCACCCATTATTATAGAAAACCGGAAAAAGTAAGTATCTCGGAAACCGTTAGGGTTTAACTTGACATCAAGTTTTAAATTCTGATAGGGCATGAACTCACGACCTGAAGCCTGACCAACCCCCGGCCCCGTTGTGAACCTACGGGCTACGGTTTGTAAGAAATAGGTCGCCAAAGTGTGTCTCTCCCCATGGCGTTTCTAAACGGCTTGACCTAGAACTTGAAATTATCCAATGGTAAAACTCTTAAAAGGGCTGCCATACTATAAAAAAATCCAAAATAAAAGTACCTGTCTAGACAACGTTTGATGCAGGAGGCGGAGAGTGAAACGAGTTTTCGGGAGGATTTCCTCAACCACAAATTGAGCTACAAAGGAGCCACCATTTTGATTGTTGATAGAAGGAAATCCAGGCGTGCGGCTATTTATAAAACGCTCTGCGATTGCAGTCGAGTGTTTGTGCCGGGCTGCCGACAAAGGTGTAACACTTTCGTAAGTACCCAACCAAAACTATGGAATCCTGCCTATTCTCTAATCGAAGAACAGTAACCTATGATTTTATTTCCGCAAAAAGTAAAAAGGTACCTATCATACCTACGTATAAGCCACGAGGTCTGGTACCTACTCAAGGCTCTGGTGTCAGATAATTATTAAAAGAAGTAATTAGAAAAAACTTTTTAGGGTTGACATTTTATTTTTCTCTGTGCCTACTTCTTTAGTATCTATCTACCTTTATACATAGCCTAGGTAACTGGAACTGGGTAGGTATCAACCAGATATCTCCTTTGTCTAAGCAGCAGATGATGAGGTACACGGTAATTAAAAGCAGTGGGTTAATTGGCTGGCAGGCTGGCACGCGTGGCATTTTAAACTCGAGACTCAATTTCTCTTACATTTTGTCGTGTTCCTGTTGCTCTACAGACTTCTGTTGCTGCAGTTTTTCGTAGAAACCCCTCCACATTGATTCTTCATCCATTTTGATGGACTAAGGCTCACAAACACTCAATAACTCGCGACAGAAAACTGTAGGCTGTAGCACACGAGCACAAGACGCCGCAACCCGGCCGGCACAAAAGATTGTTCTACTATACCAAATAAATATGCTGAGTAGGTAGGTGCATGAATCACAATATCGAGTCATATGTTGGGATCAGTAACCAATAATGACGTCAACATCGAACTTGTGGATATCAAGATCGCAAGGTCCAATCCAACACAGAAATAACTCTAATCCCACTGTATTTTATACTGCATTCTCCACGCACTATAGAGCAGCCAGTGTCGTTCGGCCATTAACTCAGTGAATGTAGCAACTTTTCGCTCTAGTGCACTTCGATAAACAAACACGTCGCTCAGTGGTTAGGTAGGTAATGAAAGAAATGCCGAATACACTAGTATAGTAAATAACAACAAAAAACGCATCGATGTTTGGCAGCCAGTAGAGGAGGGCGGCGGCGGTGGGACGAATAGACTGACGTAATCGCAGACCGAGGCCTTTCCGAGCTCAACGCAACGCGGCAGCAGCATACGAACTAATCTGGGCGGCCATATCGCACGTGCTTTTCAATACTTGCTAATGCTATGTAAACAAAGAACTATTTGCATATCCTAATGAGCGTGTCACAGTTAAAATATCGGTTAATAGTCATAAACTACTGCACCATTTCTTGAGCAATTTATATGGTAGGGCGTTAAATAGACAACAGCCAACTGGATACCATTTAGGATATATTTCGGAAAATTAATACGGTGTACTCAGAACTAAATAATTTTCGAAAAACCTAAAAGTTTTTAGGTACAAGCTTTTATTTGAAAAGAGTTTTTATGCTCAATAGCCGAATGCTCAAATGAATATAAATACAGGGTTCCAAAAATCAAAAAGGGCTGAATGGCCTACGATTCTATTGAAAATAAAACGATTCTGAGATCATGATTCCACCGCAAAATTTCATCATCAGATCAACTTCAAAATACCAAAAGATAAAATATCAAAATACCAATTGTCAGTTGTCATCAGGATACGGCTTCATTCTAGATTTCAGATCAATCGCACCCCTGGAAATCGTTCTAAACTCAATCACAAGATTTGAACTAAACAAACATACATACATACAAACATTGCAAGTTAAATAAAAGCTTTTAATAAAATATATAGGAACAACAAAGACATGTTTTTTTTGTGTTTTTGTTTTGAATTTTATTTATCCTCTATTAATTGCATCAACAAGGTTGGATAGACACAATGAAATGACAGCCTACAGTGACCGAGCGAGCGCGAAGCGTCTCCCTCTCAGCTTGGGCAAAGATACTTTCGTATGTCCGTATGATTTCCTCTATAGGGCTTTACCTATGAAACTGCTGATTCAGTTTTTGAAGTTCAATCCTAGTTTTTATTGAAAATTAAAAAGTTATGGTTTTTCATTAATGACCTTATGGTGACACTGGTCTTTTATCAGTCACTAGTGGCATGTATTTCATGTTCCAATCGCCTGAGCTATGTACCATTGAAAGGCGTTTTCTTAGTGGTCAGATGGGGCAATTTTTTTAGACTAGTTAATTTTCTTGAATTTTCCTGAAAGTGACGAAATCTTATGCGGGGTATTCCCAAATATGAAATGACATTAGTAACGAAGAAAGTGCTGCGATGACTCTAGAGCTTTAAAATTAAAAATGTGTATTTTTTGCCTCAATAAAGGCGATTTTTTCAGGTGAAAAAACCCGACTTCGTGAGGTTAAAGCCACCGTGCTCTCAAAATATCTAAACAAAACAATAGGCATATGTTTACGACCATTTAATTTCTAATATTCTAATGCTATTTTGAGAATAAATTTTGTTTTAATAACTATCGTTCCTATAATTAATTTTCATGTATAAACTTTTTAATTCAATCGGCAATTTCATAGGTAAAAACCTAATATACAAATATAAGTACTGTGCCCGAACGGAGTTCTGAATATGTGATATTTTTTATTTGGAATTTATCATTAATTTTAATCAAGACTGAAGCTCTTCTCTAGAGCTTTTGTCCTTTTTGTAGTGATTGTGTTTATGCTTTTTTAGGATATACCGTCTACCCTCTCCACGCGGCCGTAACGCGCTTTTTCGGGACACGTACGAAACGATTTTTCGTGACAGAAAAAATCATAATACTTCAAAAACATACTTATGTAGGTATGTATAAGACAAAACAATGTGAGATTACTCCCCGGACATATACTCGTAAAATGAGCCACAAGTCGCTTTGAAAATGAACTTTGGTTGCCGAAACCGTGATAGGTATGTTGTACCCATGTATTTTGTTTTTCTGTCAAGGTCTTCTTTTATTTTACCTGTTTTCTCACAACTGTATTGAAAAACGTCGTATGATACATGGGTGTAAAAGAAAATAAACTCGTGACGATGGTAAATTCTCGCCTGCGGCGGCTCGGGCTCAGAAATGTCACTAGTTTGTTATTGACGTTTTTACCACCCTTGTGTCATAAATATCTATTACTAGATATACCGTGTGTTTGTCGAAGTTAACGAAACGAACATTATTAAATAACATAACCTAACCTATTGTAACCTAGTTTTGGACCTGATTATCCCTGAATATTTATTTAATCGGAACACATAGCTCGTAGCAAGAGCAGTAAAGTTCTCGAATGGCGACCTCGCATCGAAAGACGTAGTGCAGGCAGACCTCCCACTTGGTGGACCGACGACCTGGACCGGTCTCGTGGAAAACCTTGGGGGAGGCCTTTGTCCAGCAGTGGACGTCCTTCGGTTGTTATGATGGTTACATTAGGTAAAAACACAGTCTATTTAGGGTACCGAGGTACTTCGAATAGTCATCAAGCCATAACTAAACTAAACGATTCCTATGAACTCTATAGTAATGCTAGACACGAACGACGCGGCGCTTGCGATCTCTAATTGCCTTAATTACCCTTAATTAGTTGGAAAAAACACTATTGTTGTTGGTCAGAACAGAATAGTAAAATTTAGGGTACCTAAGTATGTGTATTTCGACATTTTTATTCCTCGACCTTATAATACTTTGTCATTTTTCCATATCGTCATTTTTATAAAGCATTTCACGTCATTTTTATACCCCGTCATTTTTCCATGCCGACATTAGTCGCCTAAACCGTGTATTTCAATTGTAATCGCTGCACAGTTACTAAATGAATAATATACTTGGTGTTAAAAATCGTGTATAGGAGCCGATAACCGGGGCTCATTCTCATCTACTGAACAACTTATACAAGCGACCGAAAAAAACCGGCCAAGTGCGAGTCGGACTAGCGCAAAGTACAACAATCGGATTGAAGGACAAAGTTAACTTTGTATAGGTACTGTACTGTTCGATGAACAGAACAGATGGCCGATGGGGCAGTAAAGTTCTCGAGTGGCGACCGCGCACCTGAAAACGTAGCGTAGGCAGTCCTCCCACGCGGTGGACCGATGACCCGGTAAAGATCGCGGGAAGCCGATGGATGCGGGCAGCGCAGGGTGGCGCAGGACCCGGTCGTCGTGGAAATCCTTGGGGGAGGCCTTTGTCCAGCAGTGGACGATTTTTGGCTGATATGATGAGGTACTCGTACGTATACATACATTCGACAGCATGGTATGATGATATCATAAAGGTAGTCAAACACTATCCTAGCCGTAAGGGGATGAGCGTCATGAAATAAATACTGTATTATAGACAATTACAGTGCTAAAATAAAAATAAGTTATAAAAGTTCAAGATTATAGAGATTTTTTGAATAAAAGTAGATAAAGTAAAAATGAAATTTTTTCACTAGATTTCGAAAAATGTGCTACGGTGTCAAATGTGCAATTTTCACACCTTTCTGTATTTTAAATAACCACCACGAGCTATTAAAACAGCTGTTACACGGTTTCACATGCTTTCCATCAGATTTCTAAGCCGCTGTTGAGGAATATTCTCCCATTCATTTATCAGTGATTCTTTCAGTTCACGAAGTGGATTGGAGGGGCATTTAGCTGGCGTACACGTGGTGCCAATTCATCCCAGCCATGCTAGAAGGGGTTCAAATCTGGGCTGCGCGCTGGCCACTTTATGCGTGTGATAGCGATATCATCAAGATAGTCAAACACTATCCGAGCTATGTGGAGACGAGCGTTATCTTGCATGAAGATAGCGTTCTCGCTCATATTTACTAAAAATGGGCCAACATACTCATTTAAGATTTCATTCACGTATCTCTCGACAGATAATGTTCCATTTTCGATCACCATTAGATCGGGGCGGCTTTGGGAAGAAATTCCAGCCCACACGTGTATGGAGCCTCCGACGTATGACACTTTCTTTTCAATGCAAGCTTGGTTATAGCGCTCTCCTGGTCTTCTGTAGACTCTTTGCTTCCCATCGTGCTTGTATAGCATGAATCTCGACTCGTCCGAAAACATAACCGTTGACCAGTCATCGACAGTCCAATTCATGTGTTCTCTCTAGCGTAACTCAGCCTTGAATTTCGATGCTGTCTTTCGAATTATGGACCATTGGCGGGTCTAAATGGCTCCTATATATCAGAGATTTGTTATCGTAGATGGGTTATGCACTAACAAACAACATTTGAAAATCGAAGCCATTTACGCACACAATGTTATAGGGAGTTCCCTTCTATTGCACCGAATGCTACTAAGAAAAGAGATGCCAATTGGCATCTTTTTTTTGCCTCACTTTTTAGACGCATGTAAAACCTATCTACCTCCCCTTATATATAGCATATCTCTGCTATATATCGAATCTCCCGCGCTGTCGTGCACCTTGTTCGAATGTTGGATCCAGTCTTTGAACGGTTGATAGCGACACACCAACAGTTGTCGCTGTATAACACTGACTGCCCCCGTCTTCAAGCATTGTCAGAATTCTGCTACACTCTTCAGGGGTTAGTGACATGACATGACATTTAACTGAATTTGATCATAATAATGAATTTCCGCAAAAGAAATGCCCTATATAAATGACAGAACAGAAACAAAAGTAAAACAAATTGTTCCAAATTTGTCTTTATCTTTAATTTATAGTTTTAACCCACTTAGAAAAAAAAACGAAAATTTTGTATTTAAAATGTAAGTATATGCTACTTAAAATATAGGCACAGAGGAGATACCAGATTTAGCTAATAACAATAAGAAAAAAAATATTGTTTAAAAAAATTTTGTTTTAGAACGACAGTAAGTAGTTAAAACAGGGTTAATGCAATCAGAAAAAAGATATAACCAGGTTTTACTCCTACATTTATTCGTAAATGACATAAACTTAAATTAAGTTTTTATTTTGAAAGGATGGCTCAAATATGTTAAAAGATATTACATTTTTTATAAACGACCCGTTTTCTTTGCGATCCAGTGTAGTTGAAAAAATGTTCTCCCATACTTCAATACTAAATTCTCCAACTGTAAATTTTAGCTTGTAATCGCAAAATGAGTGATTACTTGTGCTGTGAGACCTTGCTTCTTCCCAAATTTCATAATTCTTGGTCAACAGAAAGTACCTACCAATAGTTTTTGATTTACTTGGTAGTTTTTTTTTTTATTCACAATTGGTAGCACTTGACATCATCACACCTGATGGTAAGTGAGGATGATGCCGAAGATAGAAGCGGGCTTACCGAGATTCCCCAACGCAATGGGGAACTGGCTATCTTATTATAAGTCGGAACACATCAATGCTGTTAACATTGATGCTTGGCGGCAAGATTTAAATGGTGGATGATTTAGATGGTGCTAGCTAGTCAGGTGGGCTTAGAAAATTCCCTTCCACCAACCAAATCGAGTCATACAAAGTTAGACTCCGGCGGGAATCGAACCCGCGACCTCCTGATGTGAAGCTAATGGACGTTACCTTTACGCCACGATGGCGGTTGAAATGTGTCATAACATAATTGGCCGTATCTTTTTAATGCTTTGACTTAGAAGCTTGATTTTTTACAGCATCAAGGGAGCTTAGATCACAGTATTAGATATTAATTTTTACTTGATACGTCCACAAGTGCCTGAGAAAAAGGGTCTTAACAGACAGACAGACCCGCGGACAACGAAGTAATCCTTAGGGTTCCTGTTTTCCTTTTGAGGTACTGAACCCTAAAATTTCAACTCTTCATACAATTCGATCAGCTGATTGACCAAATCTGTACATTTTTGTATGGAAAATCAAATTGTTCTTTGCGTATTGATCATGAGTAGTTATCTTAGGGAAACTTGTTCAGTATGGTGAGTATGAGCTCCAATTAACGAGTATTACATACACCAATTTTTTTACATCCTGGATAGTTCCTTTAACTGGACATTTTACTTGAATGTGATTTCTAAATGATATAATTATTGTCTTTATTGCCTGAACGAAAAGTTCAGCCAGATGAGAATCTCCAATCATCATCATCATTATATCAGCCGAAAAACGTCCACTGCTGGATAAAGGCCTACCCCAATGATTTCCACGACGACCGGTCCTACGCTGCATGTCGGATCATGTTTTCAAATATTCATTGATTAATTACTATGTACTTATTAATCTCATAGAACAGGAAATAATTAACAAAATAAAAGTTTTTTGTTTATTTTGTTTGTTCCTTGAAAAAATCATAGATGGCACTATCCATACCCTTCCTATTTTCTATACCAAAACTCATTCATAGGACCCAAAAAAAGTGTATGTAGTAAAAATAGGTCATCTTTGTCTAGAGCTTAGTACGGTCAAAGTTATATTCCCTTTGACAATATCTTTTTTTTTACCCAGTTAATTGAAGTTTGTATAAACGCCTAGCTAAAAGTTAATAGCAAAGTCTTATATATAGCAATCTTTGCACGTATTATAGTAGGATTTCTACTATTTATTTTTCAGAATTATGAAATAACGAAAAGTTCCTGAAAGTTCTTTCACGTGGACTACTGATATTTAGCTGTTCAGCTTCACTTTTTAGTAGGTACAGTGTTTATACATTGCTGGGGCAGTCGCCCATACTTCATCAAGTCATGTCATTTAAACGTGGTTTTTTTTGCTCTATATTGATAATGGCAACAGGTAGACGCATCAAATATACACAGAATATTTAGTTATATATTCACTTTATAAATAAATTATTAAATTAAAATAATTTAATATTAATTTAAGTTGGACGCCCATATAACAAACGTGTTTTTTTTGCTCGTTTTTGCTCGATATTAAGGGACTAGTTTCTGTAACACAGGCGCTGCCTAGTACAGATACTAGGGTCTGCACACCCAGATGTTCCTAAATAATTTAAGAAACTTATATGATAAGACTTCTTAAAATGAATAAAATTATTATTATGTTTATCTCAGATTTTTCAAACTCGGCTTGTTAAAAGGCCGGTCCTTTGGAAGGCGTACGTGGGGATACAGATCCAACAAATTATTATTATTATGTTTATCTCAGATTTTTCAAACTCGGCTTTTTAAAAGGCCGGTCCTTTAGAAGGCGTACGTGGGGATACGGATCCAACACGCAGAGGCCCCTTTGAGATATTATAATGTGTTAAGATGTGTACACCTAGCGGGTGCCGTCTCTGCCTGTACCATAGAGATTCACCCAGAGACAGCACCCGCCAGGTGCAAGGTCTATTACACAAAAGATGGGAACTATGCCGGGTTATGGGTGGGTAATTGCTGGACTGGTTGCTGGGATATTGATGAGACTACGGGTCGCCTGCCAATATCAATTGCCTCATCTTGAAATCATGGCAGGCGGTGACTTGCCGCTCACTAAATGGGCCTCCTGTAAGTGCTACCAAATGGCAGCAGGGTGGCAACATTGGTATGAGTGTCTAAGGTTGTCGAGAGGTGAGTCTGCGGGGTCCAGATCCCTACACGGTCAGCAGGCCCCCGGCGTTATGACATTTTACACTTCCAACCTGGAGCATAGGTTCCGCTCTTGCTATCTCCACTCTCGGCCGGCCAATTAAGACAAGCACAAGAGGCGAGGGCCAAATGAACACGGGCCCTCTGGAGTCGGGGTGCGAGGTGTCGCCACTCACCTACAGCTCGCCACAAGCTGCCCCTGCGCTTTTATTATTATTATTATTGGTATAGACGCTTGAAATATTCACAGATTATTGAGTTGTATTTACACTTGTCACTTTAAAAAAAAAATTAAATTAAAATAAAACAATATTTAATGGGGGCTTTTATACAACAAACGTGACTTTTATTGATAATGGTACGGAACCCTTCGTGCGCGAGTCCGTCTCGCAATTGGCCGGTTTTTTTACAAGCTTTTATTTAGTTTCACCTGTCCTGGTGTCTGTAATAAAATCTTGAAAGTTAAATTTGACCCACTTCCCGGTTTCCGACTAAGCTAAAATTTAGCATGCATATGTATATTGCGTGACAATGCAATATAAAAAGTTTATACCTAAAAGTTTTTAGGTTTTTCGAAAGTTATTTATTATTAAAAATTCAAGACGTGATGGAAAACAAAACTCGGGAAGTACTCCACACACGGGGGACATGCCCGAGTTAGATTTTTTTATGGATTTAGTGAATACTAATTCATAATTATTTTTATGCATTCGACTACGGTATAGGAGTCGTTTACTGGAGCTTCTCCTCTTCATACTGAACCCTTTGCCCAAGAAACCAGTGGACCCTCCATTTATTATATCAGCTCATATACGTCCCCACCAAGGGGCTCGAGCCTACAAGCTGTTTTCAAGAGTAATTACGAATCGTCTCGCACGCAGGTTTGACGCCTTCCAGCCTCCCGAATAATCCAGTTTCCGAAAAGGCTCTAGTACCATAGACCATACAACCCGTGTCCAAGTTAGAATACATATTTACAGGCACTTAACTAAAATTAACTAGAGTTAGATTTTTTTATGGATTTAGTGAATACTAATTCATAATTATTTTTATGCATTCGACTACGGTATAGGAGTCGTTAACTGGAGCTTCTCCTCTTCATACTGAACCCTTTGCCCAAGAAACCAGTGGACCCTCCATTTATTATATCAGCTCATATACGTCCCCACCAAGGGGCTCGAGCCTACAAGCTGTTTTCAAGAGTAATTACGAATCGTCTCGCACGCAGGTTTGACGCCTTCCAGCCTCCCGAATAATCCAGTTTCCGAAAAGGCTCTAGTACCATAGACCATACAACCCGTGTCCAAGTTAGAATACATATTTACAGGCACTTAACTAAAATTAACTAACTTTTTAGATAAAAAAATTTTAACAGTTTATTGTCTATATATACGACAGCAAAATAAAAAAAATATAAAATCACTGAAGTTTGTTTTTTTAGTGGTTTTTTTGACGTTAATTGCAAAATAAAGCAATTTCGGGGAGAAGTTGTTAAAGAAATTCTTAATGGCGAAATGCCTGGTGCAATTTTTAAGGCTTTGAAACCTCTCGGGATCAAGCGTGAGTTTGTTTACAAACCATAAAAAGGTATAAGGAGATCTCTTCATTGGACGATCGACAGAGATCTGGTCGGCCGCGTTCAACACGGACATCATGGGTAGTGAAAATCGTAAGGGAGCGGATTCGACGAAAACACCATCGTTCTCTGCGAAAACTTGCGGTTGATTTGAAAATTTCAAGGGGATTGGCGCATAATATTGTGAAAATGGACCTAGGGTCTCAAGCTTACTAAAAACGTAAAGTTCATGGCGTATCGAATGCTTGTAAAAAAAAAAGAGGCTAGATAGAGCAAAAACAATACTTTCCTTGTACGCTGGAGATGAGTTTGTCTTTTCCGATGAGAAACTGTTTGTATTGGAGCATCCGCACAATGTTTATAGAAGATATTCCAGAGGATCAAAAATACGTTCCGCAATTTCAAGGTGCATCGTCTGTGATGGTTTGGGAGGGTGGGGGGGGGGGGGGCTATTTGTAAACGTGGAAAACTCCTTTTATATTTATTATGTTAAAATCAACGCTGAATATTACAAGACGGAAGTTTTGGAACAAACTGTAGCACCGAGTTTACTTAACATGTTTGGTGACGATTAAATTACATATTCCAACAAGATGGAGCACCATCACACACAGCAAACATGGTAAAGGCATGGTGTCAAGCCCATTTTACTAATTTCCTACCCAATAATGAATTCCTAGCTCTCCAGATTTGAATCCTTTGGATTGTTTGTATGGTCATACATGCTATCGAAGCTGAATGACTACAAAATCGCAAATCTGGATCATTTCAAGAAAGTTATCCAACGCGTTTGGGAGGAAATGCCGATGGAAGCTGTACGTGCCGCGTGTGACGCTTTTGAAAAACGTTTAAAGCTCATGAAGAAGGTCAAAGGTGGAATTATACCGAAACATCTGTTACAGTTGTTTAAAATAATATTTTTGTATTGAGTTTTGAAAGTGTATTCGAATTTATTGGACGCGGTGTACATACACTGCATGCAATACAGAAACCGAAGAGAACAATCAGCCACTATGCTAAGCGTTCGTGGACTATGAGAAAGCCTTTGATTCGGTGCGGTGCCAAATTGACTATCGATATATTATTATCGACGTTTATCGACCAAATTGGTGACGTCCTCAAAAATGTCGAGATTCGTGGCGAGAAGAATAAAAGGTTTGTATGAAAAGATTGATAGATGTAAGAGAAGCGAGGAAGGTATGTCAGGATCGTGCAAAGTGGTGCTCCATCGTCTCTGCATGCCTCTGTGGGACGAAGCCGTGAGCTAAATGTATGTTTGTAATGAAGTGTTTGTATGAAAACGCCACCATGTCGGTTTGCCTCTAGGGTCAAAACTCGAAACCTATCCGGCTGCAGCAGCAAGGGGTGAGACAGGGAGACGTCATATCTCCGAAACTGTTCACTGCCGCCCTGGTTCCCGTTTTTAAGCTTTTGGACTGGGGTGGACTCAACATCAATATCAACGACAAGTACAGCACCCACCTTCGTTTCGCTAATGATATCGTAGTCATGGCTGAGACTATGGACGACTTAGGTACAATGCTCGATAGCCTCAGTAGAGCCTCTCAACAAGTAGGTCTTAGAACGAACATGGACAAGACGAAAATTATGTCAAACGTCCGTGTCGCACCTACTCTGAAGGTTGGAGGCTCTTCACTCGAAGTTGTTGCCGAATATGTGTACCTGGGACAAACAGTCCCAGTTAGGTAGGTCCAACTTCAAGAAAGAGATCAACCATCGAATCCAACTCGGCTAGGCAGTGTTCGGGAAGCTTCGCAATATCTTCACGTCCCAAATACCGCCTTCGACCAGTGTGTGTTGCCAGTGATGTGATGACATACGGAACTAAGACATGGTCGCATCATAAAAAGGCTCAAGATTACCCAACGGGCAATGGAGCTTGCTATGCTCGGAGTTTCTCTCTGTGATCGAATCAGAAACGAGTAGATCCGTACGAGAACCAAACTAACCGAAATAGCTCTCAGAATTGCTAAATTTAAGTGGCTGTGGACGAGGCACATAGCTCGTAGAACAGATGACCGTTGGGGCATTCCCTCTCGAATATCTACCCGATACGCTATACTACCAGGTTTATGATACAGCGTCCCCACTCACCGACAGCTAGGTCATATAGTGAGGGCCGCTATTCCTGTCAGCACCATAAGGCGAAGGCAAGGGCCAGTTGCGGTAGGTCTTGCCGCCAAGACGCTTGTCCCGGTACTCTGCAAGGCGAGTGCCTCGTACCGATGGGGCAGTAAATTCTCGAGTGACGACCGCGCACCGGATTACTTATAGATCTTTTGGTAAAAGCTGTTCAGTTGATATGATGAGTAGAAGCCCCAGTTAAATGGGGTCCTATACCATTTTTTTAAACTCTGTTTAGGGAATAAAACATATTCTCAAAGCATTAATGTAGGTAAGTATACAATAAGTATTTAACTCAAGCTTATTGTATACTTACCTCATCCGAAGATTTTTTTAAATTGCCTGAATTACAAATAATGTAATTTGTATATTATTGTTATTTGTGTAAATTTTACTATAATTAATACTACAGTAATGACATGGATATTTAAATTTAATGATTTTATGAAATTCTTTTTGACGTACAACAATTTGTTACTAATAAATCATTTCATTTCATGGATTAAAGAAAAAAACACAATTAAAAATGGCATTTAAGTAGTTGTAAAGCACATAGAGATGTAATAATTAAGTATGCATAATCGCAAATAACTATATGATTAATAAACTCATAAAGAACACTGAGCTAGCAAAGATAAGAGGTGTCTTAATCATGTTTCTGTTTGCATGTGTTTGCACATCATCACCGTCTACTCGTATCTAGTTCTAGAGCCAATTAACTAATGCTAGCAAGCAAGCCATTTTGTTTAAAATAAAAGATAAAACGATTTCTTATCAAGCACAGGATGACGTAAGCAAAGTTCACCAAAACCTTGACTAGGCCTCGTATTGTATGAGGTCGAAAGGAAGTTCGGACTGGTTATAATGCCGGTACTTGTGAATTGTGTTACGGACAAGATATAGGAAGGCACTCAAGGCTAAACTATTTTTTGCCTATTAAGGACATACTTGCCTACCTAAGATTTATAGACAAAACTCCAGCGTCTACCTAATGTCATTTTTGTCATATGTCTGAACTAGATTTAATGAAGCCTTATGTTGTTGACCGGTGCAAAAAATATCTAGAGGTAGGTACATTAAATATGAAATCAACACCGACTATTATGGTAATAACGATTCTAAAGGCTACATTAGCCATGAACATGAATTTTCATTTGGCATGAACAATAAATTGTACAGCCACGCTTACCTTACTAGTAACTTATATTAATTTTGTTCTCTGCGTGATCGAATCAGAAACTAGGAGATCCGCAGGAGAACTAAAATAACCGACATATTTCACAGAATCGCTAAACTGAAGTGGCAGTGGGCATGGCACATAGCCCGTAGAACAGATGGCCGATGGGGCAGTAAAGTTCTCGAGTGGCGACCGCGCACCGGGAAACGTAGCGTAGGCAGGCCTCCCACGCAGTGGACCGACGACCTGGTGAAGATCGCGGGAAGCCGATGGATGCGGGCAGTGCAGGACCGGTCGTCGTGGAAATCCTTGCGGGAGGCCTTTGTCCAGCAGTGGACGATTTTTGGCTGATATTATGATATTAATTTTACTATCCAGTGGCAGTATAATTGGCTATTCTGGCAAAACTAGTTAAAGGCAGGCCCCCATACAACGGCAATTTTTGTTTGCGATTTTCTTTAAGAATCCATCGGATTTCCGCTTCTATATTATTGCTTGCCTATACGCTATTAAAATCATACTGTTCATTATTGATTTGTTGATGCAAAACGATGAAAGGCTACACAAGAAAGTACAAGGTGGCTGTACAATATATTTTTCGTTACATTACGTTTTGTAAATGGACCTTGCGCTCTCAGTGGATCAATCTACAGTTTACACCAACTTCGGCTTCGGCGATCGCTATCAGATACTGGAGCGGCGGCGTTCGAGGAGGTTCTATGTTCGACTGTTTTTTTTATGTATGTTCACCGATTTCTCCGACAATTATGAACCGATTTTTATTTGAAAGAATATACTCCCAAGGGGTTCCATTGTCACCGAGTCAGGATCTGATGATGGGATCCCAGGGAAATCGAGGGCAATCCTCAAATTTTATAGGCACTTATTACGTGATTTATATGTTTTCTAAAGCTATTAAAATACTTGCGTCTGTTAGTCATCGTCTTATGTTGATAAGCTGATGAAGGAAGGTACAACTCCTTAACGGTTAGGAGTTGGAGGAAAATTCTTTAAATATTATACGTAGATACGTAAGTACGTATAGACCGATGGTTGTATTTGTCACCAAGTCAGGATCTGATGATGGAATCCCAGGGAAATCAAAGGCAACCCTCAAATTTTATAGGTACGAATTATACGTGTTTTATTAACCGACTTCAAAAAAGGAGGAGGTTCTATGTTCGACTGTATATTTTTTTTATGTATTTTCACCGATTTCTTCGTCAATTGTAGACCGATTTTCAAAATTCTTTTTTTTATTTGAAAGAATATACTCTCGAGGGGGTCCCATTGTCACCAAGTCAGGATCTGATGATGGGATCCCAGGGTAATCGAGGGCAACCCTCAAATTTTATAGGCACTTATTACGTGATTTATATGTTTTCTAAAGCTTTTAAATTACTTGCGTCTGTTTGGGCACGTAATTACGTGTTTTATGTATTTTCTAAAACTATTGATGTTTTTGCGTCTGGTAGTCATCATCTCATGTTGATAAGTTGATGATGGAAGGTATAACTCTTTAATGGTTAGGAGTTGGAGGATAATTCTTTAAATATTTTACTTAGATACGTAGGTACGTATAGACCGATAGTTGTATTGTTTCAGATTATTCAGGTGATCTGATGATGGAAGTTTTGACTCCTTAACTTTCATGCTGCTAAGATGATGATGGAAGCCACAGCACCCTGTATCGGTTAATGCAACACATGCCTTGTGATGTGATGATTCCTATTGACGAGTAGGTTATTGGGTTTAATGTTGTGACATAGCATTATACCACTAAAAATTTAAAAATAAAGGTTAAAAAATCTAAAAACCGACTTCAAAAAGAAATTTACTCAAAAGCTTGAAATAATTCTTACTCCTTACTTAATATTATAAATGTGAAAATGTGTTTTTTTGTTTGTTTGTTTGTTACCTTTTCACGTTTCTATACCTCAACTAATCTTAACAAAGTTTTGCATGCAGGTAGCCTGTGTCACGGTGAAGGACATAGGCTACTTTTTATCCCGGGAAAATAGCATAATCTGATGCAGTTCCTGAGGGAACTAAAAAATACTCTTTTTTTGATTAATTTCTTTTACATCGCAACTGAACAATGGATTGTTGTGATTTTTTGCACAGAGATGGTTGAGTAGGTGGGAAACGACATAATTTACGAATGACCCTTAAAGACAGTCATAAAAAAGATGTAATAATGTAATGATGTAACGATGTAAAAGCTAGTATTTTTATAAACGAATACACGAAATTAACCAACTTTAACGAAATCATAGGTAGTTACGAAACTTTTATATTTTTCTGAGAACATTCACCTACACCACAGTATATATATTAGTACTAACGTACCTACACTCACAGCACGTCAACACTCCTCCGGCGTTGCTAATCAGACTGCTTTGGCATGGGATGATAATGATGATGATGATTATCATCACATCAGCCAACAGACGTCCACTGCTGGACATAGGCCTCCCCAGAGTTGGGGGTTTTGTCACAGATGAGATACAAGTTACATGTTTTGCCGATATCGCCACGATTGGCGGCGGGTTGGCGATCGCAGTGTCGAAGTAACTAGTATCTCATCTGTGGCAATGTGCACAGTACGTAGAAAGGACGCTGCTCCCCAACCTCTAGTTTTTGATTCCTTAGTCGCCTCTTACGACAGTCTCGGGAAGAGATGATGTGGTATAAAAATAAACTACATTCCCAAAGGAACTTATACAGAATTCGCTAACCTTACCCGGGAATCGAACCAGCAAAACGTGAAAAAAAAAAAAATTGTAAATAGGAAATTTTACTCAAAGGAGACTTTATTTTATTTTTTAAATAAGTAGGACTGCAGTAAAAAATCTTTGATTTTTTCGAACTTGCCTATGCCGGGAATTGAACCAGCATAGGTGAAAAATAAAACGCCTCTAGGTATTTATTTCTATAACAAATATCGAAAGGGTAACATTAACAGAACAAAAAAAGTACAAAATTAATTTTGGCAAAATCTCGACTATCGCACTGTACTTACTTTTCAGACTATGAAACATCTGCCAAAAGATATAAAATCTCATAGAAAAAGTTGATAAGGTGACATCTCGTCTCTAAAGTCTAGGAGGATTTATCAATTCATCATCTAGTTTGCCAATTTTGAATAATACAGAATATTATTGACTCTTCTGCACTATAAGATGAAATTAACTATAGGATTCCCCGCCCTTATCTTCTCGAACAAAACAAAACTTTTACTATCCTTTTTCGACTAATAGGGATGACGAATGCTAGTCATCTGATTTACTTTTTATCATCTGTCAAAAACGACATTTTGTTCTAAAATGTTTGAAATACGTAGGCATAGTTTTGCAGCATCATTTATGTACTCATTTTGTGATTTTGATGAATTTAAAATCCAAGACTTGATGGAACACAAAACGAGTAAGGTTTTTCGAAGTTTATGTAGGAGGGCAATTTAGTGATCAAGAGTTCATAATTTATTTCTGATGCTGTCGTCATCCCTAATATAGTTTCTTCAGATGATTGACTCGCAATACTAATAAGTAATTTCAAGAATTACTTTTCTGATATTGTAGTAATTATCTTCTGGGCGCCTTTAAAAGTGTTATTAGCAATATTATGTTTTTACATATACCTACTGTGCAATCAATCCAGTCTTTGGGCTCATATTTTCTAATTAATAATTAAGTGGAACTCCAGGAATCCAAAATGTATATGTAATCCTATCTTTAAGAACGTTTGTTTCCCAAATCAATAAAATCATAAAATCATCAATCTTGTAACAAAGTAGATATCATAATAACATAACTACACGAATTAATTTAAACCCCGACAGCATTAAAAATTTACCCCTCTTTTTGGCCAATCGGGTATATAAATGTATCCTGTCACTCACGGGATACAGACGAATCTAATCTAACCCTCGCGCGCATATCTTCTCGCACAAAAATAACCTCTACTATCCTTTTTCTCCTTTTTCGACTTATTTTAATTAACTAATTCTTCAGATGATCAACTCACAACTTCCAACAATTTTTTCCGATTTTGACATGGTATATACCTCTCTGGGTGCCTTCAAAAGTGTTATTAGCAATATTATGTTTTGACATACTGCAGCGTTACTTATCGCGCTGCAGTACTTTATGGCGTGAATTTTGTTTTCGTGTGACATTGCACTTGTGGTCTAAAAAGAATATCGATTTTTGATAAGAAATGTAAATATTGAGGTGTTCTTTAAAGAATTCCGAGATGTGAAATATTAAGACAAATTAGTGAGCTTCGATGAAATCAAATTTTTAATTAAAAGACAGCACAACATATCAAGGAACGGAAATGGTAGTACCACAATTTTATTATTTATCTGCGTGAACCAGCTCAACCAGCTTTATTCCACCGGTTCTAGCCCTGAAGCCACAATGGAAGGCTAACCATTAACTACGACCTAGATACGTCTTCTTTCTTAGGGATTGCCGCTGATGACGCGCCTCTTGGATTGGAACTAGGTACTGAAATTTAAAAAATCCAACTGGCATTTTGAAGTATGTGTTAAGACTGATCGACAAAAAAAATAGAGGCATATATAGGTCTGGTTTGTCTGTAGATTACAAATCTCTGTTTTAAAAGAGATTTCTTGGATATATTTTTTTTCTGTTATAAAAGTTAACGAATCGTGTTTCTGCAACTGACAATATGAAGTCATATGAATCAGGTTACAAAATATCACTCTCATATGTTTTGCAATTGGTGAGAAAAATTGAGATCCCTTCGACTAAAGGTTCCAATGCGTCGCCTTAATTGTGGCACACTATAAGCACAGTATATATTAGTACTAACTATAAGAGAGAGAGAGTTCAGTCCAGCAAGGCAGGTAACTTTATGTTTCTGTTTTAACCTAATCCATATTATTTTATTTGTAACGCATAGACCTTCTCTTTTTCTGGTTTTAAATGTAAATAAGACATATAAAGACATAAAAATTTTATAATTTGTTTTCAAGTTCAGCGGACTCTATGTGCTCGATGCTTAATTTTTCATAATTCCTAAAGGCATTATTAGCCCGATCATCGTTTATTGGTTTCCTTTTCGGAATTTTCACTTTTCTAGAGGAATAACTTTAAAATAATTATGTATTTAATACCGTCTAATAGCTAGACGTATTGTATTGTGCTTAGCGTTGTAAGTTTCTTAGCTGTACATGAGCGTTTTATTTATTATACTAATTCTGGCGGTGTAACCTGGGTGTAACTATGAAATTTTATGTATTTAATACCGTCTAGGCGTTATTTTAATTGCGCTTTAGAGTTGTAAGTTTGTTGGCTGTGCAAAAGCGTATTGTATTTTTACAAGCTTTTATTTAACTTGCAATGTATGTATGTTTGTTTGAGTGGAATCTTGCAACTCAATGTTCTTGGAGATATATTCAACCAATTGAGCTGAAATTTTGTATACACGTTCAGTTTGGATGACAAAGCTTGGTTTAAACGTCATTCTAAATCTAGCAACCGCACACCCAAGATGGCGGACTAGTTCTTGTTAAATCACTCCTACAATATGGGTATCAAATACTTTGGGTTTGCTGACAAGACAATTGAAAATTTTTAAATAAAAGCATGTACCTAAAAGTTTTTAGGTCTTTCGAAAATTATTATAACTGCCAACGCAAACGTGGTTCTGTAAAGTCTATTTTTGTCGGTTTCCTCGTTAACCTAATCTCAAGCCCTCAACCTTTTCTTTGATTTCGTAGTGTAGTGGTGTTAAAGTTGTGAATTGGAAGAAAAATCATTATTTTCGAAAACCTAAAAAAAATAGGTACAAGCTTTTAATATTGCATTAATTGTCACGCGACATACATATGCTTGCAAAATTTCAGCTCAATCAGAAACCGGAAAGCAGGTCAAATTTAACTTGCAAGATTTCATTACAGACACCGGGACAGGTGAAACTAAATAAAAGTTTGTTAAATAGGACGTAAAGTAAGAAGTATGAATATTTCTTACTTAATAAGTACTTTCTATTTTATTTTAAAAATTCTTTCTGAAATATCTACACTTTTTACATACTTACTCACCTCGCACTCAAGATCCATCAAGCCGTTTAGTATGTAGAGCGTGACAAAGAAATAAATAAATAAACATACATACATACATACATATGGAAAATATAAGCCTTCTTCTGGCGCATTCTAATAAAAATTACGTTCGTTAAGACCATGAAATTCAAAATTTATTTTATTTTCCACATTTACTCGGTTAGATTCCCGGCTAAGTATCTCCTATGAGATATTTCAAAATATTTTGAAAGCAGTTCTACTTTTTTATAATAAAACAAAATTTTCCTTTAAATAAAATCCCATCTTAAATATTTAAAGTATCTACTATCCCTCCATAGCCCATAGTGCTGGGACCTGTATACTATTATTTTAGACAAAAAAAAGAGTATATTGTTTTCAGGTCTAATGTATGTACGTTTCTTTATTCCACGATATCTTCTAAACGGCTTGATGGACTTTAGAGTGCGAGGTATAGTTGGATTTGTCTTGATCCGGTGAGGATACATTTTACCCAACTTCCTATAAAGAGGAGGTAATGTTTTAATTAAACTTTTAATTTAAGTAAAATATGTAAACAAACTATATTATGTCTTACTTCTTAGTACTAACAATCTCTTGCTCCTGCAACTTCTTGTAAACAAACTTCCATGGATCGTCACAAGTTTTGTTGTTCATCTTGCAATAATTTCACTCAAACAGAATAAATACACACAAAGTACACAGTCACTTGAATTTCAAATAAGTATTTTAGAAAACACTGTGCAAATTATTTAAAAAGCAATAAAATTAAGTGCGCAGAATGCGGTTTTCAGGCTTCGCTCGGCGGCGCTCGGCGTTACAGACTGACGTTACTGTAGGCTGTAACCGCATCGGTTTGACAAACTGTCAAAGCTTTGTTTGCGTGAGGTTTAACTGCTCCAGTTTTTTAGAGATCCAAGGTTGGTTAGGTAAACGCCTGCGTTACCGGCGGAAACTTTATGTCAATTAATCCATTGTTTCTTTGGCAAAACAATAACATACAAACAAGTTAACGTTTTACTGAATTCTCAAGACTTTTTTAAACACCAACCAAGGCTGTTAATATAGTTGTTTTAAAGCGTCGGTGGCGTAACGGCTAGGGCCGCCGCCTCCTGTCCGGGAGGTCGTGGTTCGAACCTGTCACGTACCAATGTGATTTTGAATTAAGATTTCATATGTACGTTTATCCGTCGCTCTTACCGTGAAGGAAAACATCGCGAGGAAACCTGCACACGCCTGCGAAGAAACTCGTAGGTTGTGTGTGAAGTCAACCAACCCACACTGGGCCCGCGTGGTCGACTAAGGCCCGATCGCCCTAATTTAGGGTAGGCTCGAGCCCCTCGGTGGGGACGTATATGAGCTGATATGAATGAAAGTAATTCTAGTATCGTAGCTGATGGTTTTATTAGTTTACTAGCTGTTTCCCGCGACTGCATTCGCGTTAAAAAGGAAAACGAGTAGCTTGTATATTAATCCAGATCTTAATCTGTCTACCTACCAAATATCAACCAAATCCGTTCAGCCCTTTAGGCGTCATGAAGGTAACAAACATACACAGACACACACAAACTCGCATTTGTAATATTAGTGGTATTACACGCCGGCATTGTTTTTCGGTAAGGCAACACCATAAAACCAGGAAGCAAGTCACTGAAAACATCTGACTGACACATTTATAAACGCATAATACATTTTTTTTAATTCACATTTGGTAATTCACATTTATTACTTACGGAACCCTCTGACGATAAACTATTTGACGTTACTTTAAACGCGATTTTTGCTTGCTTTTGTTATCTTGATCGTGCGTCATGCATGATGTGGAAAATACCTTACAAGAAACTCATCTTCACGTACCTATAGTGTTTTAATTTTATATCCAGTAAGAGGATTGACGAGCTTTTTATAAACTTTTATTAAACTTGCAACCTTAGCCGGCCATCACCCGTTTCCGGCCTCTTCACGCTTTAGTTTAAATAATAGATAAAGTTCACAAAAAATCTTTGAAAATTTCGCTCCATTCGACCCGGACGAACTTCACGTATAACAATTCTCAAGCTTATCCTTGAAATTCGAGTAATATTATGCTCTCAGTCGCCATTTGTAAATTAGCAGTGGGGACGCGTCTAAATATAAGAGAAAAAATAACGAGTGCTTTGGAGTTCAGCGGTAAGTTTTGAAGTGTTGCATTGCTTTGTGGGTGGTCAATTTCGATTGTGGTTTCGATGACTTGTTTGTTTTCAGTTTTCAAGAGCCAAAACTAATCCAAATCTTATAATTTACGATAATATATGTGGCCGGCTGACCGGTAGTGAATTTTGTTCAAAATCCTGTTTACGGCCAGGCAGCCGAGAACCGGTTTTGTATATGACTATATTATTTGTCTTTTTTACGGGAATCTTAGGTTTATGAACATAAATTCCATTATATTTTTATAAATTTAGGTTTTTGCGAATTAAGAACTAGATTCCGGCCACCCATTTCCTTTATATTTTCAAAGATATGACCCTCTAAATATGCCACGATTTTGGTGGCCGCCTTCTAGGTTTACCGATAACCCGTTCTCGGCTTACCAATATTTTAGTGGCCGCCTTCTAGGTTTACCGGTAAGGCGGTAACCCGTTCTCGGCTTACCAATATTTTAGTGGCCGCCTTCTAGGTTTACCGGTAACCCGTTCTCGGCTTTTTAACATTTAAATAAGAACAGCCTTATTTCTTGGACATTAAGACTAAAATTCCATCGAAGAACATAGTGGCCGACAACTGGTAAATAGGAGGCCGGGAACTAGACAAAGTGGCCGACAACCGGCGATTCTGCCTTATTTCTATTAATATATTTTTTAATTAAAATCCAATAAATATACGAGACAAATAGTTACTTTAAAGAATATTACAATATATTAGGAATACACGTCTTTGAAAATGAAAAAAAAATAGTAATTTATTTCATTGACAGAATCTTGCCTGAAGTCTACAACTGGCTTAATTGGCCGACAAGGGGTCAATTCACTGTATGTATGCGATTGATTTTAGAGCGACTTCCAGGGGTCCGATTGAGCTGAAATTTGAATGAACCAGTATTCCCGGTGACAATGAATCCTTCTGGTATTTTGAAGTTAATTTGATGGTGAAATTTGGATGTGGAATCAAGGTCCCAGAATCGTCTTTTATTTTCAATAAAATCGTAGAAAAAATACTGTATTGAACTTCTTTTCTTTAATTTGGAACCTTAACCTATTTTTGTTAATTCATTTGAGCATTTGGCTTTTTCAGCATAAAACTATTTTCAAATAAAAGCTGGTACCTAAAAGTTTTTACGTTTTTCGAAAATTATTTATTAGTATTGATATCCCTTTATTACAAACCGTTGCGCTAAGCGTTATAATATGAACATAAATAAAATAAATCAAATGTAGGGCATTGAAGATAAAAACCGGCCAAGTGCGAGTCGGATTCGCGCAAAGTAGGGTTCCGTAGTATTTTCAAAAAATAAATGTATATTTTTTATAAAACAAAATTATATTTACCGTTGGTAATAGAACATTATGTGTGGAAAATCTATGAACTTTTTTCAAATCCAACTGCACATCTTAAGTTGGTCGACTATTTCTCGTAAACTAAGAAAGCCTACTTAGCCGTTGGTCGATTATTACTCCGATAATAAGAAAGCCTACTTAGCCGTGATAGTTTTCCTTTTAAATGGATCATTTGTCCTACTATATACAATATTATTATTTTTTTTATTCACAATTGGTAAACCCTTGACAAAATCTCACCTGGTGGTAAGTGACGATGTTGCCGAAGATAGAAGCGGACTTACCAAGATTCCCCAACGCAATGGGGAACTGGCTATCTTATCTTCATGCCGGAACACACCAATGATATCAACATTGATATTTGGCGGCAAGACTTAGATAAGATGGTGGTAGCTAGCCAGGCGGGCTTAGAAAATGCCCTACCACCGATCAAAAATGAGTCTTACAATTGAACCCGCCGGGAATCGAACCCGCGATGTCGATTTAAAACAGATGTCCGTTAAAAATTAGGCTTTTCTTTCAGTATCGTCAGTTTTCCGAGAATGGGCGCTATGTAAGTTTGTTCAATTTTAGCCAAAATATATCCATAATGATAATGAGTCAATTTACACTTCACAAAACAACATGACTAATCGTCACAAAAGATTCGTTGTCGGTCTATTTAGAGGTCTAAAGACATAAGTATCTGTATCATATTAGGTAGGTGTGTTATTTGTGTTACACATGCGTCGTTATATGCAAATGCAACACATGACTCCCCAGACAGACGGACAGGCAGATCATTTACATAAATTGTTTTAATGTACTGATACCGATGACTACACTTCATAGTTAAGAAACATAAGCAAATATTTTCATTGTTTAGGCACACCCTGGACACTCCATACAACGGGCCAGAAAAGACATTTCAAAAAAGGAAGGACGGAACAAACAAAATGGCGGCGAAATCCTATACGTTCGACAACCAAACTGTAACCAATCTGTATCAATCTGGATGACGAGGGGGCGAGGGGGTGAGGTCGCAATCTAGAGAGCGGCAGGGAGTGTCCTTACTGTATGTTAGTACTAATATATACTTATACTTTGGTTTAGGTGTTGTTTACTGTACTTTAATAGGTAATTGTTAGTAAGTGACAGTTTATAATGACTGCAGGAAAACTGGATAAAAGGACAACCACAATTGAAACTACCTCAAACCACACAAAAGTCGACAAATTCCCAGATAGCTATAAATTCAACTTAACCTAAGCAGTAGGTAGTACTAACATGTAATGAGCCCAAAGTAGGTGTCACTGGTGTTTGTATACCAACTAATGTAATAATAGTTAGTATAATAATAGTTTAAAGGTAGGTAAAAGAAACTTCTAATAGTTCTAATATACTCCTCGCAATAAAAAAAATGAGGGTACACTACAATAGGCCAGTCATTGACGTAGTGTCACAGATTACTAAATAGTTACTTAAGTAGTGTGACGATGCTGCTACCTAAGTTAAGTACCTACACTACTGTGACCTGTGTTGTAGATGGTTGTAGGCATCGACCTATATTAGGTACATATAATATATCGATGGTTGTAGGTAACAGCGATTCCTCTTAGTGAAAAGATGCCGTAAAGTGTAGGTAATATATACAGGTTGTAACAAAATTGGTGTAGGTCCCGTTAACTGGGGCTTCTACTCGTCATACTGAACCACTTTTGTTCTACGACTTTGCTGAAATCGCAAAAAAAATTTTACTCTTCATACAAATCGATCAGCTGATCGACTAATTTTGTGCATTTAGGTATGGAGGGTTCAATTTTTTTTTTTCGAGAATCGACTATGGGTTCCTTGGGGAAAGTTGTTCAGTATGATGAGTAGAATCCCCAGTTAACGGCGCCTACACCAATTTTTTTACATCCTGTATATGTAATTATGAAATACTAATCTACTTTTAGTACTAATATATATACTTTGCTTATGGGTAAGTAACAAAGAAGCATGTATAAAGTAAAGGAAAAAGGACTATTTATAAATTTGTAATTTTGTAGATAATTAGCTGTTATTTACGAGGAGTCGTAGAATAAAATCCCCACAATTATGTAAGTGTGATGAAAATGATGATGATGATGATGATCTATCCGACCGATTTCGGTCATAGCGACCACCTCGACTCCTAGTCGGTTTGCCACGCGTGCGCTCAAAGATGGTTTATGTATACAATCTTCGCAGCGAAACTCCTCGCGCACTGAGGGCATTTAAGTTTGCCTCCCTCGTAAATGTATGAAATGGTCGCAGGTGGTCACGCCTTTAACTGCTGGTGTTGGTCAGCTTCATATCAGCTCATTCCCCACCGAGGGGCTCGAGCCTACCCTGAATCAAGGTCAGCTAAGTGTATCAAAATGTTAAACTACATGTAGGTATTAACTGCAATTCTGCAATTCCTGATATCTTGATATGCAAGGACTCCTTGCAATAATTTAATTAAACGCATCCACAAGATAAAAAGATATATCACAAATAATCTTAGAACATGATTTATTAAAGGCCTCATATTGTTTTGCACACATGTCTAAACCATAGTATTAAGACTAATTAGTCTTCATACTGTGCTTAAACCTTATTAAAGATCCGTCGTACTTCTCAGTGTAAAATTATCTTTAATATGTAATTTGCTATATTATCATTTATCATACATTTTTCAGTTTCCTTACAGTTGATTTTTAAGGTTCCGAAACTGATATGGCATAGAGCGGAATCCTTATAATTGCGTCATGTCCATCCATCCGTCCATCCGTTCGTCTGTCCGTATGTCAAAGTTCATTTTCTCTACCACTAATGAACCTTATGACTTTATGACTATGTAAAAATGAAATTTAATATGCAGATGTAAAATAATGACCCAAAATGGAAAATAGTCAATTTGTTAAAAAATAAATTTTAGGGTAGCCTCAAATTTTTTGTAGGGTAAATAGTTAAAACTACTATTGGTATATGGTAAATAGGTCTCATAAAATGAATTAAAAGCTGTATTAAACACATTTCTTATAGTAGCATCTACAAAATATTTAGCTCAAAAGTGACTTTTTTTTATACTCAATTGTTAAGCCCTTTTGGCATCATCTCACCTGATCGTAAGTGACGATGATGCCGAAGATGGAAGTGGGCTTACCATGACTATTTTCGTGTAACTTTTTAGCTAATTATTTACTACAACAAGCAAACTATTTTTTTTTATTCACGTTAATTATTATAGTAATGATAAAAAGTGTTTTTGTCCCCCTTCCATACAAGTGAAAGTTGTATTTACCGCACTTCCTCATCTACAAGACACACAGTAACAAAATTTTGTAGTTACATTTTAAATTATAACGGAAAATTAATAAATTATTTACGAAAAACCTAAAAACTTTTAGATAAACGCTTTTAATATTGCATTGTCACGCGATATCCATATGTATGCAAAATTTTAGCTCAATCGGAAACCGGGAAGTGGGTCAAATTTAACTCGCAAGATTCCACCCGAACAAACATACATTGCAAGTTACCTAAACGCTTGTTATTAAAATGGAGTCTTTTGTCAAACAAAATTTTTTTAGGTGTGCCATAATATGTAGAAGCGGCACGTGAATAAATATTTTTGTAAACCCTCACGAGTGGGGTATTAAAATTGGTCTTTTTGTATTAAATAGCAATTTCTAATAACATATATATTTGTCACATGTGTCGTTCTTGATATAAAGCTCGTCAAAGACGTTACAAAACGTGTTCCAGGTGTTTCTAAACTATTAAACCTAGGAGTACGAGTTAGGATGTCCTGAGACAAACAGTTTTCAAGTAACGACTACGGAACCCTACACTGCTATGGTCTAACACGCACTAGGCTAATTTTTGTAAAACAGTTGTCTCTGTTTTTTCCTTTACGTATAAAGAGTCAAGAAAATAACCACACTTTTGCACTTTTTCAATGTTTTACGTTGTTATTTCTCTTAAGACTTCAATTTAAAAACTAAAATTTTGCAGATTCTCTGTAGTACTTTAAAAAATATCTCCGTATACAAAAATATGTGCAAATTTAGAAATTTTATTAGTAAACTATTCGTTTTAGATTTTTTTTAGACATTTTAGACCTGTTTTTGGGATTTTTACTATCGTGTAACATATTAGTACATTCCTCAGACAATATCCTTAAGTATGTCCAATATTTTTTGCAAGACCGATATTTAGTAATTATTACCCAAAAAATTGATCTAGCAAAATGGTAACTCCGCTTCTCCACCGGTGCCTCGCCTTAAATATGTATAATGAAACCCGTGCAAAAAGGTACGGAATCTACCGACTAGTTGACGCCAAGATTATAGTCTCGTGTCATTAATCTGACTTAGAAATAATAGTTAGTTGAAGTGTTGCAAGATATCATCAGTTTTCCATTTGACTCATGTATTTTCCCTAGCCCTACAATGAGAAAATGATTAATATCCGACGATGGTTACCCGGCGTATAATTGACGATATTACACAACAGACTAGGCCAACGCCGCTGCCGCCAACGACGAAGTAAGAAACGAGCTTAGATTAAAAATAATGTAGATATTGACTTTTATACAACAATCATAACAAAAAGTAGGGTAACGCTTGATCTAACTAAATGGTGGCCCGCAGGAAATTTTCTTTTTGTTTGCTTCTTATCTTTTGAACGCGTGGAGGGGGAAGCGCGCTGTTGGCATCAATCGGTAGCTTGTTTCTTGAAATTTTCTTCGCCATGAGTCAGTTCAGGGGTGAGCAGGGTGCTTTCGCTGAGCATAAACCTTAAGAAAACAATAATTTGTGTGTAATTGTTAGGCATTTATTAAGAGTTCGGTATCATTTTCACAGTGTGTACTTTGTTCGGTCCGAGCAGTACGTGTGGGACCTGGGCGGCGACATGGCATAACAGGAACGGTTTCTTTAAAGTTTATTTATCCAGTGCTTAATCAATGGGGCACTTTGACGCTGCTGGCTTTAACACTTTGTTTTCGTAAGGTTTATGCACAGCGAAAGCACCCTGCTCACCCGTGAACTGACTCATGGCGAACAAAATTTCAAGAACCAAGCTACCGATTG
The DNA here is from genome assembly GCA_947284805.1 of Coleophora flavipennella. Taxonomy (NCBI): domain Eukaryota; kingdom Metazoa; phylum Arthropoda; class Insecta; order Lepidoptera; family Coleophoridae; genus Coleophora; species Coleophora flavipennella. Next base: position 1,752,601 of record OX369273.1, read on the forward strand.
GTGAGAACACCGCGCTTCCCCCTCCACGCGTTCAAAAGTTACGAAGCAAACAAAAAGAAAATTTCCTGCGGGCCACCCTGTATTATATATTTATTCATCTTTACCTTATGTGGTGACCTCGAATAATGTTTCGACACGTGATAGGTCCTATCCTTCACTGTATGGAGACAGGTGCACTTGAGACATGTCACAGCACATTTCGGCATGTTGACGGTAAGTCTGCCAACGCGTGACAGTAAGCGAAACTCTGCTCCGTCGTGGTTGGAGCAGAGTTTTTAATACCCCGTTTTCAAAGTGCTAACACTAAATCTACCTTTTATTTTTGATCTGAGGTTACGAGTAAATGACCAGTTTCATGGTCAAATTAGTCAGCAGTTAACATAAGGCCATAACAGCCTCCAGTAGTTATAAAACCACGTGATTAATAGAAACCACAATGAGGCAGATGTGTCAATGGAAGTTATTCGCATCAAACAAGGCCAAGGAAAGCCTGCGAGCCACCCCTTTCCAAGTTTTGTCGTTGAAGCGACAAACACTGGAAAAAGCGAATTCTGAACGAATAACCACATTTAGGTGTATTATGAACGTAACAGGCGTAGAATGCCCTGGAGGTAGAGCGTAGAGCGATAATTTGCGAAAGGAGAATAAACAATATTAATACAACTGCATCCGTCAGACAAAGAGAGTTCTATTAGCACAAAAGAAATGCCTACGCGCAATGACCGGAATGTCACCTTTAGATTCGTGTAAACCTTTGTTTGTAGATCTTGGTTTATTACCCCTGCCTTGCCTGTTATATTTATGAGGCCTGCATTTTCTTGAAACAGCACTCACAATTGTTAAGGCAATTACCCAAGACCCTAGGTGTCGACGAAACCCTCACAGACTAGTTTTTTTTAAACTCCACTGACAGAAAAATACCACCGGAGTTATCTATGCATGTGTATAAGACTTTACAATAAACTACCGAATAATATTTAAGATTTACCTATTAAAATAATCAAGACAAAATTGTACTATTTAAAAACTATTATAATGTGAAAGAATTCTTGCAATTATGTAATCCAATTTATGTATAATACTTTATTTTATTATTCAAACTGACAATATTGTTTACAATTTGATTTATATCTACCTGCCTGCACTGACACTATTTTGCATGCTTATTTTTTTAAGCGCGACATGATGTACCTTATATATATATATATATATATATATATATATATATATATATATATATATAAATCCCAGTATCATTTCTGCGTCTTTCCAGAAATCCGCTAAATCTGCGTCCACCTGTTTTATTGTCAATCCCGCTTGTAGTTTTTGTGAATACTTTCCTAATAATTACATAGATGGCGAAAGTAGCACTTACTTAATCGTAACATGCGAAATGTAACTATACATTTTTCATTTCACTCTCCATACTAATTCCTCCTATTCTGCGGCGAATGTCGATTCCGTTCGAGGTCAAATCTTTTATTTTAATTACAAAATGAATACCAACAATTTAGGAGTATATTATTATTATTGTGTTAGATGGTTTCGTTGCATGTTGTGTGCGCTCAAAGCAGTCGACATTTCTTTATTAGGATTGTCTACCTATAGTTTCTTGCTACAATTTAAACTTAGAGTGGAACATAAATATTTGAACGATGAGTAAAAAGTCCGGGGGATCCAGGAATCGCAGTTCTTCCGTCGAGAGTGTGTGGAGTGTGCAATCAAAAGAAACATGTTTAGCACGGGACACCACCGATAGTGAATCATCATTTAGTGATATCAGTCACAGCGATGTCACATCGACATTTGACCAGATGATTTCTACAGCAATCAACGACTCATTTAATTTGGCGGATTCTGAGCGGACGTATTTGGACAGTAGTGACTCTGAAATAGATAATCACTATTTTCTAAAGTGCGCTCTTTGTGGAAAAGACAACAGTAACCCTTTATACTACAGCTACTGCGAAAAATGTTTCAAGATCAGAAAATGTTTCAAATCGAAATCTAACCGAAACAGCAAAGACAGTACAAATAAAAAATTCAGTGAGCAGGATCTTAGGAGGAGAGAAGACATGACTAATGAAAACACGAGATTATATAGGTGTTACTTGCGATCACGCAAACGCTGCGCTGGAGATTCTGCTTTGGAGCAACCACCGCAAAAATATGCTAAACAAGATTTGGATGTTGTGCAGTACTCTGTTACTGGGAGTTTCATAATATACTGAACATATTGTGGATGTTTAATTTGTCCAGTTGGGCTAGATTTATTTAAAGGACCCTAATGGTCTGCCTGCAAACATTGAAGGATTTGAAAATTTGAATTTCCATTAAGATTTCTCATGATAACAGCTCGGTGCTGTCATTTCTTACTACTTACCTACTGTATTTCTAAAAATAAAAATAGCACACTAATAATAATAGTAGTACCTATTTTTATCAATTCTATATTTATCAATAATAAAGATGTGATTAGTATTATTATTTTCACGAATATAGTATGGTAAGTAGATTTTTTTCTTCTCAATATTGATGTTACTAGAGTAAGTAGTTATCGAAATTGCATTGATTTTTTATTAAAACACACACTCACAGGGCGCACCATGTGTAAGTAGGTATGGAGCACTGCGAGTGTGTGTATTATTTTGCTTCATTAAGCTGTTCTTGTCTGAACCTACAATGAAACTTTAAACGTCAGTATTACGTATAACATTTGCTAAAGGAGATGGACAATTTTGGCTACCAAATGATAGCTCATTATGAGTGCTGTTTTATTATATTTTAATTATATTTTTGAGGCGCATTTTTAAAAAAATACCAAATCATACACGCTATTTTTCATGCGAAATACGCGCATACAGCCACTTTGTCAAGTGAAATTAAATGCGCCTCTGAAAAAAAATAGAATTAAACAGCTTTTGAAGTGGGCTTTCATTTAATATTTTTGCTTGATTTTCAACAAACACATCAAGATTAAAAATTGTCCGTCTCCTTTGAAAAGTTGTCAATTACACAGCAATAATTATGCCTATCTACGTAGTTTTATATCAAACGCACAATTATTTTAAATCTTTCTCTATCAGTAATTAAAATATCAACCACAATAGTATTATTAAATCTAAGAAAATATTGTTATGATTTTAGTTTTAATTAGGTATGTTCATGTTGGTGAAAAATAAAACACATCAGTACATAATCAGTTTTTTAATTAAATACGGACTTACACAAGTCGACCTTTATTACAAACGAAAGCGAGCAATTAAACAACTCGTAGAATATCTATAATAACTAAATACTTAGGTACTTCTTTAGTAATTCTATATTTATTATCACTTTATATAATAATCAGTCATATTATAATATTTTTAGTTTCCAGTCTTATTTTGTCATCAAAACCAGGCACAAAGCTGGTGCAGGCGTTTATGCTAAGGATTACTCAGCGAGTATTAGTCTAGGGCAATATGCAACAGTCTTCCAGGCGGAGACTTATGCTATCATTGCATGTGCACATGAGATTATAGACAAGGAAGTCAAAGACAAAACCATCTATATTCTCAGCGATAGCCAAGCTGTTCTTAAAGCTCTTGACTCCTTCAAGGTTGACTCCGGGCTAGTGCTAAATTGTGTAAAGGTCCTTAATAAGGTGGGCCGACACAACAAACTGCAACTGGTCTGGGTCCCTGGACACGTAGGAGTGGAAGGCAATGAAGAAGCAGACAAACTGGCTAGAATGGGATCACAAACAACAATGTGTGGTCCAGAACCGAGGATAGGGCTACCAAGGAGCACTATTATAAGGGCATTAAAGGAACAGGCCGAGGGACGACACAGATTGACATGGCTATCCAGAGATGGACATAAACACTCTAAGCTCTTCATCGGTGAGGTCACCACAGGGGCAACCAAGTACATTTGGAACAACAGCAGGACGCGAGTCAGGGCGATAACAGGAGCGTTGACGGGCCACTTTGCCACAAACGCACACCTGCAAAAAATCGGCCTGACGCACGACCCGACCTGCAGGGCCTGTGGTGAAGATATAGAATCAATGGAACACTTACTGTGCCACTGCGATGTCCTGGCTAGCAAGCGTATGTACCTCCTAGGTGATGGCTACCCAAAACCGGAGGACTACAAGCACCTTCCAATCAGCGGAATTGCTGCATTAATGCAGCACATCTTCGATTAGGTTGGGGTGCAAAGGTTATAGGGGTAGACACAAAAGATCCCATTGGGTCGAAGTGTCGCTGTAACTGCAGCCCCCACTTACAAAGATAAGATAAGATAAGATAAGGCACAAAGCTAGAAGTTTACCTTTATTAAAATGAACTGCGAGTAAACCGTTTGTAAAATATGTTTTGTACTAACAGAATGATTTTTAAAATGGTGAAAACCTTGGACACCCTTAATTTTGTTTTCGAAATGCAACAACAACGTGTTCTACAACTTTTCAAAGATTTTTTTTCACCTTTGTGTGGGAAATTTACTAACTGCGTGATTTTTTTTCATACAAAAGCTGAAAAAAATTCGTATATAAAAAAGTTTTAGAACAAAATTTTTAATGTTGCATTTAAAGTTTTCATTATTTTAAAAATTATCGCGTTTAATAACTAAAAGGTTCTTATTCCTTAACTCCTATTCAGTTTTGACACCTGTCGTCACCTACATAATTTCAATTATATATTATTACTTTACATAATATTCAGTAATTTCAAATTCTTCTTAATCGTTAGCTTTATGCCTAGTTTTGAAGTCAAATTCGGACTAAATGCTAGAAGTTCACCTCCTTTAAAATGGACATTGACCAACCAATTCGTAATATCTATAACAACTAATAAGTAAGTTCTTATTCTTCAATAATTCTATATCTATTAATCAGTCATTTTATAAGCTTCCTAATGGGGAGTGTATGAAAATTTTAGATCTTCTCCTAATTTTAATATAAGTAGTAATAAGGTTCCATATTAACCAAAAAAAAATAAAATAAGAATTTTTCGTTCACTAAAAAAAAATATAAACTCACAAACTTCCGCTGTACGGAGTGCGCTACGCATGTTAAGGTGGTATCCCTTTACCATTTTTTTTTTGTAGTGAATAAAAAATTCTGATTTTTTTTTTGTTAATAAGGAACCTTATTACTACTTATATAAAAAAATTCGAGATGATCTAAAATTTTCACACTCCCCATTTCAACCTTATTTTGAAGCTGAGGTTCAACTTAAAATTAAGCAAAAATCAACATTAGTTTTTAATTAGTACCTAGTAAACCTAGTAAGTATACTGGTTCCAAAATTATTTAGGCCAAAATTAAATTAGTTAGTCTTCAATAATCATAATTTCGTAAATAAAGAATGTTTGTAATTCGAAGCTGAAAATTGTGATTTATGAATAATTATATTGTTGCCTACACAAACTTTTCTTTAACAATTAAATACTAATTTCAAATACCTGCAGATAAACTAAGCTATAGTGAGACAGTTTCTTATACATTTTTTTGTTTTATTAAATTTTACGCAATTTCAATGATTTTTTAATCATTTACATTTATTGGTGTAAACATTTTGTACATAGACTTTAATCTTTAACCAGTTTTTGTTGCCAAAAATATGAGGGTATTGTGCTATGAGACTTTCACACTCATCTCTCTTTGGTGGTATCTTTTTTTTAATATGTCTATTAAAGTATTCTTTTGTTTTCAATTTTTGTTCAGTGGTCCATGGAATTAGCTCTCTCTTCTTCTTTTGCGTGTCGAGTTTTGGTGGAGTATTTTCTTTTTCAATCTCTTTCATGCTAACGTCGTTTGCAGGGGTATCAATCTGCTTATCACGAAGTTTATCGTCTATCATTTCTACTGGTGAGCTCTCTTCTTCTTCTTCTTCATTAACTTCTACATTAATTTCTTCATCTAAATTTAATTCTATTTCCTCTAAACTTTTTCCTTTAAACTGATCTGCTTTACCATCTTCCATCAACAGTAGCAATTTAGACATTTTAGCCGTCTGATACACATCATCAGGCAGCCGATACGACTTTTTGTGTATTCCACTCGTGTGTCCCATAAATGTTGATAATTGTTCTAAATCATTTTCCGTCATACTTAATACCTGTGTTAAAGTGGCTAGATGCTTCCGGAGTTTAGTAGCTGAGATGGCATCAGGATTTTTAGCGCCACACTCCTTGGCCATTTTATTTAGTACTTTATAGCCACACATTGTTGTGGAGTATCCAGGTCTGGCAAATAAATACAAGTTATCTCTTGGGATAAACCTTTCACGGATGGTTAGTAATAAGTCAATGTCTTCCTGTACGTCTGTACTAAGTAAGACGGGAACTCCTCGGTTTCTCTTACCGCGTATCACAATCCTTTTAAATTTACGTAAAAGTATTTGCTCAGATTTTGACAACGTTTTGTCAAACTCTTCGTAGTGGGATTGAGGATTAGTAGATTCCTCATAGGTGCTTAACAAAACACGTTGAAGTTCGCCGGGTCTTCTCCTATTTAACAATAAAACCCTGCAATATATAGATTCTACCATGTCGCAATAGTGTGTTTTAGTAGCTACCTTAGCTTTTATAGCCTCTCTGCATGTTTGAACTTTTTTAAGAAGGTGTTCTTTTAACAGTTTCAAATCTGTGGCCAAGGGAACTAATGTAACTTTGTTCCACTTTTTCATATTGAGGTCATCTGCAGCTTGGGAGGAAATATCGTATCGCCAATTATCTGTCAGCAGCTGTATAAGTGTTTTTAAATCTGCTTCAGCCTCTGCACTTTTAACACTGAAGTACTCATCTTTCTTCTTTACTGCGTATAACAAAGCTATATTTGCACATTGTTTCAAGGATGTGACTATGTTCATCGCAAATGTAGGGGACTCATATTTATCTTTTTCTGCGCTATAAGATGCAGTCGCTTTAGTAGCTTCTATAATAGTGTCGTAGTATTTAGGCTGCAGGGCATCAAATAGTGTATTAATTCTTTGTTCTATATTTCTCAATGCAATCAATAGCTTCGCCAGTTCACGCATTTTTCTGGAAGTAACATTAATGAAATGTTTTTCACGGTGCATTTTGAGATATTTGGCACCAAAAGCGCATATGAGGGGATCTTTTTTGGCCACTAAAGAAACTTTGTCAGCTCTCATTCGCGGAAATACTTGTTCCCTTAATTGTACATCAATCTTCAAATTTCTTAATAATAAGTTTTGTCCATCAGTTTGAGCATTTTTCGTTCCGCCTTGATGTTTTTCGGTGCAAGTTTTTCGATGCCGCCATAACTGTTTTTTTTTATAATATCCAAAACAAAAAGAGCATGGTAAATATTCATCTGGTACTGCTTTATCATCAGTTCGCATAGGTTTGACAACTCCACCAGAGTTTACGATATAATTTCCTTTTTTTCTTAAAGAGTTTATTAATTGGTTCCTTTGTTTTGACTTTTTAGGGTAAGATATTATTTTTTGCACTTCTGTTTCAAACATATGGTTTCTATATATATGTCTCGCAAAATTTAAAACACTCTCTTCGCAATAAAAACAAAAATCTTTTAGACGTCTTGATTTTGATTCTTTTTTTTCGTCCTTTGAACCTTCTTGTACAATGTCTGGTGAGCTAGAAATAAATAAGAAAGTAATTAATATTAATGAAACCTAAAATTAAATAATTCATTTGTTTATGTGTCTCTGAATTACTTTTGAAGAAAAGTTGACAATTCTTCATCTTGGTTTGATATTTCTGGTTCATTAAGTATATCTCTATCAAAGCTATTGCCTGCTTCAGATTCCTCATCAATCTGGAACAAAAAACATTACCTACAATCTATTGCCATAGCATTTTTATTTTAATATGGTTATGTGTGATATAAATTGAGAGAACTTTAGTTAAAGGAGTTGTGTGTTGCATATTACTAATATCTATGATGGATAAAAAATACAAAAAAAACCCTTTATGAATTAGAGGTGTGAACTCTGAACGCAATACTCGGTGTATTTATATCAAATGATATTAATTAGTTGTGTTTTAAGTGATAGTTAAATACATACCTGTTTCGCTGATTCCTCATCGCTATGTTCTTTGTTAGATGGTGGTTTATATACAGAACCGTCAGACTCGAAATCGTGTATTGATTCCTCATTGCTATCTTCTTTGTTAGATGGTGGTTTATATTCAGAACCGTCAGACTCGAAATCGTGTATACTGGAAAGGAGTAAATTCAGAGTTAGGATTTTAAGGTTAAGCATTACAAAACTTAAGCACATGCACAATTATTTTTAAATTACCCTAGCCCTTACCTGTCATCGTCATCGTTGAAGATATGCGGATTTATGATTTCTTCAGAAATAACTGTAAAATTTTTTTCTTGACTAGTCCCTGGTACTACGTCATCTAAAATCACTTTCTTAACTTCTTTTGGGTCCTCTTGGCTAGTCTCAGGTTCAACGTCATATTCTAAAATCACTTTCTTGACTTGTTTTGGGTTTTCTTGGCTAGTCCCTGGTTCTCCGTCATATTCTAAAATAACTTTCTTAACTTCTTTCGGGTCTTCTTGGCTAGTCCCTGGTACTACGTCATCTAAAATCACTTTCTTGACTTGTTTCGGGTTTTCTTGGCTAGTCCCTGGTTCCACGTCATATTCTAAAATCACTTTCTTAACTTCTTTCGGGTCTTCTTGACTAGTCCCTGGTACTACGTCATCTAAAATCACTTTCTTAACTTCTTTCGGGTCTTCTTGGCTAGTCTCAGGTTCAACGTCATATTCTAAAATCACTTTCTTGACTTGTTTTGGGTTTTCTTGGCTAGTCCCTGGTTCTCCGTCATATTCTAAAATAACTTTCTTAACTTCTTTCGGGTCTTCTTGGCTAGTCCCTGGTACTACGTCATCTAAAATCACTTTCTTGACTTGTTTCGGGTTTTCTTGGCTAGTCCCTGGTTCCACGTCATATTCTAAAATCACTTTCTTAACTTCTTTCGGGTCTTCTTGACTAGTCCCTGGTACTACGTCATCTAAAATCACTTTCTTAACTTCTTTCGGGTCTTCTTGGCTAGTCCCAGGTTCTACGTCATATTCTAAAATCACTTTCTTAACTTCTTTCGGGTCTTCTTGGCTAGTCCCAGGTTCTACGTCATATTCTAAAATCATTTTCTTAACTTCTTTCGGATTGTCTTGGCTATTCCCAGGTACAGGTACTCTTTTATCTAAATTTACTTTTTTGACATCTGCATTACTTTTGCTCGTCCCAGGTACTTCTTTATTCAAATTTACTTTTTTGGCTCTGGAATTACCTGTTCTAGTCCTAAGTACTATTGTATCTGAAATTGCAGTTATTCAAATCAACTTCGGTAAACAGACAGATACACTGTGAGAAGGAAGACAAACAAACGGACACAGAAGATAGATAGACAGGTTGGTACCATTTTTGGGTACTACTACCATTGGTGGCTCCGATTTCACTAATGTTTACTGTTGGTCTACCAGAAAAGTTGCTGAAACCAACAATCGTTTCAGTGTTACACATACGTCGTCCCATAATTTACAGATTGCCATAGACAAAGAAAAAATATATTATCAAGGAACAGGTTAAAAAAGTTGACTATCTAAATAGGGAAATGACGTTTGCGGTCCCTCGCGTGACACCAGAATAAAGAGGTCTCAGCAACTTTTCAGGTGGACCGCTAGCTATAATTAATGGAATCCGAATTCAGAACCTAGTCTATACTAGTCGCTAACTATAATTTCTGCGTAGAAATTAATTACCTAATATTATCTATACCTATCTCTTAACAAAGTTAACCTTACACCTTAACAGTTAACAGGGTGGCCAGACGATTGAAGTTTAAAGAAAAAAAATTGGTGGCAGTGGCTCTTGTATCGTGAAGTACCCGAATCACCCTCATTTATGTTCCGCGATTTTTCATAGTTTTCAAATTATAATTATTTTTTTGGATTTTCGCGGAATTTTCACCGGACCAACTTAAAAAAAATCTAAAATGAAACCGGCCAAGTGCGAGTCGAACTCGCGCAAAGTAGGGTTCCGTAGTCATTTCAAAAAATAAATGTTTATTTTAAAAAACAAAATTATATTTGCTGTTGGTAATAGAACATATTGTATGAAAAATCTAAGAACTTTTTACTAATCGAACTGCACATCTTAAGTTGGTCGACTATTTCTCCTAAACTAAGAAAGCCTACTTAGCCGTCATAGTTTTCCTTTTAAATTCATTATATAGACTACTTTCATGAATTTTTTTAAATTTTCAAATACAGCGGTTTAGTTGTTAGGGGGTGGGGACACTCGACTCCAACAAAATTTAGCACTTTCAAGCCTATTTATTCGAAAACGGCACCCTAAATTATAAAATGGTCTTAGAAGACTCACAATGATTTTTTAAGCTCTAACTAACGATACCCCACACGGTTGGGTTTGACGAGAAAAAAAAATCATCCCCACTTTACTTGTAGGGGAGGTACCCCTAAAAAGTTTTTTTTTCCAAAATTTTTTTTACAGTTCTCTCCGCATTATTATTATATACATATATCTCTACCAAATTTCAGCTCTCAACTACTAATAGTCTAGGAGCTAGGCCGCGGACAGACAGACAGACAGACAGACAGACGGACAGACAGACATGACGAAACTATAAGGGTTCCTTGTTGTACTACGGAACCCTAAAAACTAGGAAACTTTTCCAAGATTTTTTGCTTGTAATTGAATTCTCATAAGGTCAACTTTTTAGGACTAAAATTTTCATCTTTAAATTAAAAATCTAAACAAGTGACTTTATGGTTTCTAAGTAGCCCTGAAGAATATGTCATCTCTTCAGCTTCAATATTAAAGTCAAAAAGTAGCTCTCAAAGAGCTACTTTGGTTAGAATCGGCCTGTAAAGGCAACGAGGTAGAAAATTCTTAAAAGTGGGCATGTAACCTGTTTATATTTTTAATTTAAAGATTACTTTAGTCGTAAGAGGAAAATATGCTGAGACGACCCCGAGTAATTGGGAAAGGGCAAGGAAATGATGATGATGATTTTAGTCGTAATTAACCAAACCGTTTTTTTTTTCAATTTAAACCAAATTTTCATAGCTTCCACTAAAGTTACGAAGTTGGTTGTTTTATGCATAATAGTAAAAGTTATGAGAATTTAATTTCAAGCAAAAGTCTTGGAAAAGTTTCCTTTTTTTTTGTTGGCCCGGCAGAAATTTTCCAAAAATCAAGAAAAAATCAAAACTTGAAAACTATCAAAAATCGCGGAACATAAATGGACGACACAAGGGCCAATTTTTTTCTTTGGAAGTAAATTGTCTGGCCACCCTATCCCATTTTACCCCTTCAGTTACGGAACCCTAAAAATATGGATATTACCTACTTACAATATTTAGGGGATTTCCCACCAAACTAATTTACAGTGAACTTTAGCGCTTAGTTCCATTATTAGTTTTTGCGTCCCAGGGTCTCTATTAATCAATCCATTGTACGTATTAATTTAAGATAATAATATTTGTTGACGGAATGGTCGAAATTAAATTACCTACCTACAACATTTCCTTAAAACCAATGTATAATAACATCGTAGTTTGTTTTTTAGCACAATAAGGAAGATGCAAATATAATATTTATGAAAATTTTATGAATATAATGTTAAAAAAATATAAAAGACGGGCCACTGCAACGTTTAAAAATTATGTTGATTTTTAATAATAATAACAAATTAAAATTACGTAAAATGAAGCGTATTTCAAAACACCAATCAGCGTTTAGTGACGTCACTCCTGTTTTGATTTGACTTGACATCTTATTTGAGGAGTTTTGGCGGGAATTTGTGGAATATGGTCGACCTTAATTTGTAATATTCATTTCAGTAGTTTATTGTGAGAATTAGTGCATAAAATTAGTGCCGTTTTGTGTAGTAATGCTTACTTAAGTGAATTTTGATGTGGAATGTTGCAAATTCATTGGAAAATCAAGAGATCCTATGATATGTGAAACGTGACTTTTTCATAAGGATCACTTCTGCTAGGAACCTTGGTTTCACGTCCTGATTATGCAAAATTGTCGCCGAAGCTCCCAGAAAGCTATGAAATGCTTGGCATTAGTTTTTTATAGCAAATCACTGACGACATTATAATAGTGTATATTCTCCTTAACTCGACACTGGCAGAAATGTCCCCAAATTTGGGTTGACGATGCCATAACAAGAAAAAAAAATCTTATTTGAGGTTATGGTTGTAAAAGTGGATAATAATTTATGTGAATATTAATTTCGTTTTTTAAATAAAAATGGAAGTTGGTTTTATCAAAACAGACTCCAGGAATTTACCGAAAATTAGTGTTGACATGGTTGTAGTTTTTTTGTCGAAAGGGGAGAGTTTTCAAGTGAAGAAATGCAAGGGACTAAATTACTAGGTAAGTGCCGGTAATGTATAAATCATAGTTGTTTTGTATTTTATTTAGCGGCTTCTATACATAGCAGTTATTTCAGCTCAACAAGAGAATCTTACGGCGTTAACGCAATCGGCTATTATTATTATTATTATTAGTGCAAATTAAAAGAGATTGAGAATTATGTAAGTACAGTAAAAAGTCGAGACTCCGGAGCATAATGTACGTAAGGAAGTATCGTGTTACAGCTGTAATATACAAGTGAACTATTATAAACGAATCGCAAAGCTTGGTTCAGTCCTGCCATTGAGAAAATTTTGCAGCTTTTGAAGGTAAAAAGGGTCATTTTTAAATAATAACTAAAATGTTATGAAAATAATTAATTATTTTTTTATTGTTAAATTTATTTCCAGGTCGGTGTTAGCATTCTGCTGCACTATTGCTATGGTTGCACAAAAGATCTGAGGAGCCTCTGATTATGTCCGTCTCATGTTATTTTAAATAAGTCAAAAAGTCAAAATCATCTACATGTGTTTCTGGAAAATCTTATAAAAGCCAAAGAAATGCGTTGTATTTCAGTCACTAACAGTTTCTCTCAAGTAAGTAGTTTTTTTTTTATGTAGAGAAATTATAAATGTGTGTTACAATAATAGCTGTATACAGGGTGTAAAAAGACCACTCCCGGAAACTTAAACAGGGGTTTCTACTGATGATACTGATTACGTTTATGCAAAAAAACCAGCGAAATTTAATGTCGTTTTACAAAAAAAAATATTCTTTTTATTTAAAAATACCTTTAAACAACGCGAGAAACCAAAGACAAAAAGATTTATAAAAAAAACTTAAAAATGAATAAAATAGCAAAAACCCACAATGAAAACGATAAAAAAAGAAAGACGTTCCGACGCTACGCCGCTTTTGCACGCGGCGGCGAACGCGGCGAGCGCGCCGAAGGAAGTAACTAACTAGTATTTCATCTGTGGCCAAGGCTCTCATTGGTACTTAGTTACGATTGAGGCTAGGTGACACGTGTTGTCGCGTTAGCCCACACCTCACACGCCGCCCTTTTGAGGCGTTTGTTTTTATGATCAGCTGTTATCACTGCGTCCCCACGGCTGGAGCACGGGCCTCTTTCCATTCGGTACGGTGGGACGGTTAGACAGAAATCACACACAAAAATCAAGTTCATATGGTATGTTACGCTAAGTTAACAAACCAAATAACCTACCTATCGTTTGGCCCAGAAAAGCTAGGCTTAGTTACTTTACTCCTAGCTAAGTCCTATCAAAACCACTTTATTTAATTTTTTTAATTATTAAATTAATTCTTAATTACCTACCAAAACAAGCACCGAATCAGAAAAATGAGATCCGTAGAAAAACCAAAGTAATAAACGCTGTTGCCCCTAGAATTGCTAAACTTAAGTGTGGGCGGGGCACGGTCATTCTACGAGCCATCTGTTCTACGAGCTATGTGCCACATAGCTCGTAGAACAGATGGCTCGTAGAATGACCGTGGGGTAGTAAATATATCTAGTGACATTGGACGTAGCGTAGGAAGGCCTCGCACTCTTGAGAGAGGTCTTCATCCAGCAGTGGTCGTCTTTCAGCTGATATGATGAACTAATCTACCTAGTAGTACCTACCTGCTACAAAATACAAATGCACATCACCGGCTAGACTGTTGCAAGATCCACTGATGCGAAGCGTAGGGCGTCGGGATACATTCTAGCACATTCAAGGTGTGAAATTTAGATCACCAACTCCCAATTCACTTTCATAACCATTACACGATAAGAAAAACACTACACTGTATTAAAAAGTAAAATAATTAAACACAATTTGTTCACAAAAACAAACTACCTAACATAAAAACCGGCGAAGTGCAAGTCAGACTCACGACACGAAGGGTTTCGTAAAAAAAATCTACGGTCTACCTATTACCTATCAGACATATGGACGACGGACGGATGAACGGATGAAAGAACGAACGGATAGCGGAGGCTTATTAATAGGATCCAGTCCGTTGGCACCCTTTAGGTACGAAACCTTAAAAAATTAATAAACAATAAAACACTCTAAGGCACATACTCGCGACAAATGCGATTAACCGCCCTGCCGGATTCGCGCCACCATCAGACTATTATTCATAGTACTCTGTGATCAGACTGGCCGGCTGGACACTCAGGACTCAGGCCGCAGCACCCGCACTAGGGCAGCGAGGCGGCTCATTCAAAGGAAACACTTGCCGCTCGGCGCTTCTGTCGGCGCCTTTGAGACAATCGCCGCCGCCGCCTTGCAAGCGCTCGGCTAGTGTTGCCCCGTTCTATCTTGTCTAAGGTCGCCGCAGTAGTGATTTTTGGTAAACTGGTAGTTTGGACCTTTTTCACTGGTTGGTAAATTTTCAATCTTTACATACAAAATGAATAAGGCTCTCCGCATACGTCCTACTTTTCGACCTAATTTTTGTAGGGCGACTAGTGCGGAAATTGCACGTCGTAAGTATCGATATTTCAAAAACCAGCCAAGTGCGAGTCGAATTTATCATTTCGAAGTTATGAAAACTCGCATGTTTATTAGCTCATCGGAAAGATATGGTCAATTACATTATTTTTGGTGATGTAATTTTTTTAAGAAAGCGTCGGTGGCTCAACCGGTAACGACTCGGTCCATCTAACCAGAGGTACCGGGTTCAAATCTGGACGGCCAATGTACCAATGAGTTTTTCAAAAACTTACGTACATACTTACCGATTGCTTTAACGGTGAAGGAAAACATCGTGAGGAAACCTGCACACGACGCCTGCGAAGAAACTCGAAGGTTGTGTGTGAAGTCGACCAACCCGCACTGGGCCCGCGTGGTCGACTAAGGCCTAATCGCCCTGATTCAGGGTAGGCTCGAGCCCCTCGGTGGGGACGTATATGAGCTGTAATGATGATGATGATGATAATTTTTTTAAAGTGAAACTTTTATTACATCGTCTCAATTTTTTTCGTCTGTGTGTTGCATGTCGCGTGACGGTCGCTTTCGTCTGACGGTATGATCGTTTCGTCCTCTGTAAAGTTTCACTTTTACCGTGGTTTCATAAAACCACACACTTACTTTTTTTGTAACATGAATCGGTTCTGAAAATAAAAATGTAAATTTTTTTGGAAACCGTGCACTGTAGGAAAAAATGCTAACGACCAAAATGTGTAACTTTGATAATACCTCCACGATATTGCTAGTGAAAACAATTAAATCCGATTGTGTAAGTTTTTTCAAGTAAAGTTGTACAGTTTCTTTAGTGAGATTTATTTCGATGTTAAGAAGACCCCAATTTTTATTAGCGCATCGAAAAGGTATTGTCAATAAGATTATTTTTGATCATGTATTTTTTTTTTGTAATCTGCATCGTTTCTGCAACCTGTGGAGTTCCTGAAGTAACATTTATTTCGATGTTAAAAAAATCGCATTTTTAGTAGCGCATCGAGAAGGTTACACAATCGGATTTAATTGTTTTACTAATAATATCGTGTAGGTCTTGTTTAAGTAATAAATTTTGGTTATTAGACGTTTTTTCCTACCATGCACGGTTTCTGACAAAAATTTACCCACAATCTAAAGAGCTTTTTTTCAGAGTGCAAGATGCCTTACCAAAAAAATACATAACCCAAAATAGTCTCATTGACAATACCTTTTCGATGAACTAATAAAAAAGAAACTGTACAACTTTACTCAAAAAAACCTACACGATCAAATTTATTTGTTTTTACTAGCAATATCATGTAGGTCTCGTTAAAGTAATAAATTTTGGTCATAAGAAGTTCTACCATGCACGGTTTCCGAGAAAATTGACCCAAAATCTAAAGAGCATTTTTTTCAGAAACGATGCGTACGAAAATACATGACCAGAAATAGTCTCATTGACATTACCTTTTTGATGCGCTAATAAAAATTGGGGTCTCCATAATATCGAAATAGATTTCACTCAAGAAACTGTACAACTTTACCAAAAAAAAACTTACACAATCGGATTTAATTTTTTTCACTAGCAATATCGTGTAGGTATTATCAAAGTAATACATTTTGGTCATTAGAAGTTTTTTTCTACCGTGCACTGTTTCCAAGAAAATTGACCCAGAACCTAGAAACCATTTTTTTTTCAGAAACGAAGCGTTATAAAAAATTACATTACCAAAAATAATGTCATTGACAATATCTTTTCGATGAGCTAATAAAAATGGGAGTTTTCATAACTTCGAAATTAAATTCGACTCGCACTGGGCCGGTTTTTGAAATATCGATACCTACGGCGTGCTTTTTCGCACTAGTCGACCTACAAAAATTAGGTCGAAAAGTCGGACGTCTGAGGAATGCCAAATCTGGTGGTTTTATTTTGAGACATTCAGCCAGTGGTTTTCCTTGGTTGTTAACACTGCCTTAAGCTATGCGTAGCTTGCGTGCATCATAGCTTGTTAGTACTTAGTTCGTTTAAGTAACTGCTTGCTAGTGCTAGCTAGTGCGAGCACAGATTACTAAATAGTTACTTCGTAACAGATACATCACTCCCATACAAAAGCTTAAATACCTACGCTATATTAGCCTACAAAATCTTAATAATAATACCAGCTGGTTGCAGCGAGAAGAAATGTGCCATAACTACGCATACAGAGAGTTGAGATTGTTTTGCCCGCCGCGCGACCCATGTGCAAGCGCGTCATCGAGCGAATGTGCTAGGGTTGTGTGTGCCTATGATGATTTTGGTAATGAAACAAATGTTGTAGAAAATCAATTATTTTATATTTGTCGATCAAATATGTTTGAGTTTAATAAAATGATAGATGCATTTTTCCCTTCCCTGAATACCCGATTAAAAAATTTTAATGTCGAAAATATTCGAAACCTCGTAAATAATTTTAACAAATAATCAAAAGGGAAACAGGAGCAAAGCGGAGAAAAATTAATCAAAGTTGGCTTTTTACTTGAGTTGACGGAGAATTTCATACCTACTATTCATACAAAAACATTCCCCAAGAGGGCCACATTGTGAGCTTGAATTATTGTTATTTTAAGTGAAAGCTAGGTAAAAACTTAACGAAAATAGTTTTTCTGATACTATCTACAAGTCATAACAAAAAACGGCTTGTGAATGCAAGCTATAGTTTACGAAGTAACTATTTAGTAATCTGTGCTAAGTTCTTGAGATTTTTTCGTTTACATTCGTCCTGGTAATAAAAGTCCGCGGCGCGGTTTCAATATTTTGAATAAAACTATTTATAATGTTTAATTCAAGGCTTCTGTAATAATTAATATCATTGTTTCTGCATTTCAGATTAAAATTGAAGAAACTGGACTTTTTCTTAATGCCGAGTATCCTATTTTTGTTGCAACACGTAACGGGCTTACTGAAAATTACACAATAGAGATTTAATGACCTTCAACAGAAGCTCTTATATAATTTTATATCTAAAAGGTAATAAAATGGCACCAAAATGTTGGACACAAGTACTACTTCAAATGTTTTTCAGCAAAAGGAAAATAGCACTTTTCTGTGTAGCACACCAAAATTTAAAAAAATCAAAAGAAGTAGATATTTATAATCATGTGCCATATGAGAACAGCAGTATATCTGTTAAGTATACTTACTGCAAAAAAAAATTTTGGATAGATGCCAAAATTACAAGATCTATAAGCATATTTTTAATAAAACTATCTTGTAAATTTATAAATTAAACTCGTATGCTTTTGAAATACTATTTTTTATTTTTTCTTATCGTGTTTGTGTAGTCATACCTGACTAACCCTGGTGTCAGAGTTTTCAAATCGCTTAAAGGCCTCTGACGTGGTTTGTATAACGACCGCCACCAATGATAACGACCGGGACCGACGGCTTAACGTGCTCTCTTACTTTCGGACAATCAGAGTCGTGTTTTATCAGTCTCGCGCATACGCTCAGCGGTGACGCATGCGTATACGATACTCGATACGAACGGAGTGATTTTTTGCGAAATAATGTCGAATACATTAAAGTGTTCTGTGTGTAATATCGTCATTGACGAAATGTTATCATTTGTTCAAAACAAAATATCGGTAATGGATGAAGATACTCTGGTGCGTTTATGTTCTACAGCATTCACCAGTGACGAAATTCAAAATTCAAAATCGTTATTGTTTGAGTCTATCCCAACTGATAAGCGGAAAATCAAGCGTAAAAGAGAGGGCAAGGAGCAGCGTCACCTCAGTGACATCGTGCACTTATTTAAAACAACAGATCCAGACGCGATTCCTGTGTTTGTTGCACGTCAGCTAGAAAAATTACCCCCAGTGACCTTTGACCACCTAGACTGCACGGGACTGGTTAAGGATATCGTGAGACTGCAAGCAGATATGGATAATTTAAAAACCTCTACGGTTTCGTTACAGCTTTTTGAGGAATTAAAAAACTAGGTGAAAACCATGAAGAATTACTCTCCGCCGCCACCGTCGCGCATATCTCTCTGTAATGTAAACAAACGACGCGGGGGATGGTGTTTGGATAGCGGACCAGTAGGAATATCACACATGCATAATTCTACCTTATATGATGCTGAGACCAATAATAAAGACATACTTTTAACATCTTTTACTGGAAATGACGAGAGTGTGCCGGCACAATATCGCTCAATTGTTATGTCCGAAAAACAAACTACCCTCGCATCAAATAAATATGTTACGGCAACGACGGATACGACTGGCCAAGTTGAGATGAGTCAGCGCGCTACCGATTTATCTACCGCCACTATCGCTGCGGTGCAACCGTCGCTGACGTCATCATTTGCTCCCACTGGCACCACCGATAGCGACACTGCCGCGATCGCCTCTGCGACTGCGCTGAGTATGAACGAAACAGCAAGCAAACAAAGCAAGTCTGACGCTGCCTCACTAAAGGTTTGCCAGGCCGTCACAAATAATGCTGAAAATGAATGGCAAGTTGTAAGGCGAAAAAAGAAAGGGAGTTATCGTTATCGAGGCCAAGTAGGGGTTGTCTCGAGTGAATTGTGCGAAAACTTTAAAGCAGCCGAGCGGCAGATCCCCATGTTTATCACAAATATACACAATGATACCAAGGAGGCTGAAATAATAAAATATATTAACAGTTAAACAAAAGAAAATATTTCGCTCGAAAAAATTGAAATGAAAAGGCCAACAAATCATAAAGCATACAAGTTCTTTGTCAATAATGACAAACTGCCACTTTTTTTAGATGCAAATATATGGCCGACCGAAAGGAATCATTTTTCGACAATTTGTGCACTTTAAGCACAAAGTACGACTAGAGTCATCTTTAGGGGCGGCAATCAACGAAAAGAATAATGGATAAGAGCTAATTTACATTTGTTAGCTTTAACTGTAAAAATGTAAAGCGCTGTATTGATAGCATTAAAGGCCTGTGTCAAACCTCTGACATAATAGCTTTACAGGAAACATGGTTGCTGCCAGATGAGATACCATATCTGAGCACCATCGATGACGCTTTTTGCTCGACGGGAACTTCTGCTATGGACATGTCTGCGGGTTTGCTGCGCGGCCGACCGTACGGAGGGGTAGCCCTACTGTGGCGGAATTCAGTTTTTCATGATGTGTCGGTGTTACGATGCAATAATCCTCGAGTGAGTGCAATTAAAATAGTGACGAGGGAGCGACCTCTTATTGTGATGAGCGTATATATGCCTACTGACAGCAAGGACAACTTACCGGAATACACGGACTGCCTCGGTGTGGTGAGTTCTATTGTAGACGAGTACGGAATAGAATCGGTATATATCCTGAGCGATTTTAACGCGCATCCTCACGAACTGTTTTTTATTGAGTTAACAGACTATTGCAGTGAACAACAATGGTGCTGTATAGACGTTGATAAATCGGGTATATCGTCTAATACGTACCCTTTTATAAGCCATCATGGGTCTAGACGTTGGCTAGACCATTGTGTTGTAACTCAGTCAGCAGTGTGCTCAGTACGAAAAGTGTACGTCAAATATGAATTAACGTGGTCGGATCACTTTCCTCTCATACTAGAATGGGATTTAAATATCTTAATACCAAAATTAAAAGAACATGTACCTTTAATTGACAACAAAATAGTATGGGGGGAGAGATCGACTGGGCAAATTGCTTACTATAGTGCTGAATGCCATAAAAACTTGCGACTTTTGAATTTTCCTCCTGAATTCAACTCTTGTGCTGACGGATACTGTAGTGACATCAGTCATAAAAAAGTCCTTGAAGATTTGTATAATACGATTGTTACTATTCTTAGTGAAGCTGCTATTGTTAGTAGAGGTGTCAGAAAACCTAAAGCTAAGAACCGCTTAGTTGGATGGAATAAACATGTTAGAGATGCTTATGGTGAGGCTAGGTGGAGGTTTCAGATCTGGAGGGACTTCGGCCAACCAAATCAAGGAAAAGTCTATGATGGGATGCGTGAAAGTCAAAAAATATTTAAATCTCGACTAAAATGGTGTCAAGATCATCAAGACCAAATCAAAATGGACATCATAGCCTCTCATCATACTGAAAAAGATTTCAGCGCTTTTTGGAAGACCACCAATAAGGTGAAGTCTCGTCCTGGCCTGCCGGTTAGTATCGAGGGTGTCAATGATCCTAAAGCCATTGCCGACCACTTTAGAGACCATTTCGTTGTTAAAAATCCCTTGGAATCACATAAGTGCTGGGTGAACGGTGCTGAGACCATCTCTAACGAAGTTGGTGCTCGAATAACTGCCAAAGATGTGGACAAGGCTATCAAATCAAGATCTAGACGCAAGTCCCCTGGTCATGATGGTCTCAGCATAGAACACCTGCAATATGCTGGCCCTCATATATCGAGAGTGTTGGCTATGTTCTACACAATGTGTATAAGGCATTCCTACCTGCCTATAGAATTAATGAGAACTATCGTAGTTCCAGTAGTCAAAAATAAAACTGGAGACATGTCATCCAAAAGTAACTACAGGCCTATATCCCTGGCTACGATAGTAGCAAAGGTATTTGACTGTGTGCTTACGACAGAGCTGAATAAGTATCTGCAACTTCACAATAATCAATTTGGTTTTCGACCGGCATTATCGATAGAAAGTGCAATACTCTGCCTTAAGCACACTGTCAAATACTATGTTAATCGAAAAAAGCCAGTGTATGCTTGTTTTCTCGACCTGTCTAGGGCATTTGATTTGGTTTCCTATAAAATCCTGTGGAAAAAGTTAGAAGCAATAAAATTGCCTTCTAAACTAATACAGATTTTCAGATATTGGTATGGAAACCAGATCAACTGTGTTAGATGGGCTGACACGCTGTCCGAACCATACAAACTGGGGTGCGGGGTAAGACAGGGTGGACTAAGTTCACCTGGTCTGTTTAACCTTTATGTGAATGGGCTGATCGAGGAACTCAGCAGTATGCATGTCGGGTGCCACATAGACAGAGTTTGTGTTAATAACTTAAGTTACGCTGATGACATGGTGCTGCTGAGTGCCTCGGTATGTGGACTGAGAAAACTACTTGGGGCCTGCGAAACATATGCAGCTGAACATGGGCTGATATATAACACGCAAAAAAGTCAGTATATGGTCTTTGAGGTTGGAAGTAACCGACTCACTGAAGTGCCCCAAATTACTTTGAATGGTACACCCCTAGAAAGAGTTTTTAGTTTTAAATACCTGGGTCACATAGTTACGCCCGACCTCAAAGACAATACTGACATAGAAAGGGAACGGAGGGCTCTGTCGGTCCGAGCAAATATGATATCCCGCAGGTTTGCGCGATGCTCTGTCGAAGTCAAGCTGACTCTCTTCAGAGCCTACTGCACCTCACTCTACACGTGTAGCCTGTGGAGGGATTATACGCAAAGGGCCTACGGGGCCCTCCGTGTACAATATAACAACGCGTTCCGGGTGCTGGTGGGGCTGCCTCGCTTCTGCAGCGCATCAGGCATGTTTGCAGACGCGCATGTAGACTGCTTTTACGCAACTATGCGTAAGAGGTGCGCGTCCCTGGTGCGCCGGGTGCGGGCCAGCCCCAACGGCGTCCTAAGCATGATAGGGGACAGGGTTGACTGCCCCTATATGCTTCACTGCTGCGGACTCCACGTCCCCAGCAGTTAAGCAATATTTTAATGAAATTTTAATTTATTAATTAACTACTATAACACCTAGGATAAGTCACCTACTAACAAATTGTAAGTCTTTGTTACTTGAATAAATAAATAAATTATTATTATAATTATTATTATAAAACTACAAGTTACAAGTTTACAAGTGTAATTCGATGTTCATTGCATAGCCGGTTTGCTCCCTGAAGTCTTGACCTGACTCTGTGATGCAACGTACACTGAATTACACTTGTAATCTTGTGACTTGTAGTTTTATAAAACGGAGCCCTGGTCATTCAGCCTGCATTGTCCTAACCAAACTGGGAAAAACTTACAAAGTGATTTCTGAGAATGTCCCCACTGCACCGGGAATCAAAACTAGGACCTCCGGATCGTGAGCCTGACGCACTAACCACTAGACGATGGAGGCAGTTTTTTTGTTTAATTTTAAATAAAGGTAAGCCCACACAACAAGTGGATAGGTAGTCCATTTAAAATTTTTACGAAAAACAAATCTTAAGTCTAGAAACTAGGCAAAAGTATGAATGCCAGGGACGAACAAGTACAACCAGTCAGACTGGAATGACGTCATCAGAACTATAGGTCCGTTTTGGCGCGAAAATTTAAACTGTTAATTTAAAACCGCATTTTTTCTAATAAATTAAGGTGTTTTAATTTTTAAATACATTTGTGGCCTATTCTACATTGAATTCTTTAAAATGAAAACAAAAATATAAATATTGCATGTTCCCTATTCTCTTTTAGTTATGTTTGTACTAGCAAGGTAATAATGATGTAGTTAGGTATAAGTAGGAAAATAGTACCTAGCTAATCTTAAAGAAGTTATTATTACATGGAATGTACCTACTATTTCCTATACCAAATCTATTTTGATACCGACTGAAACTACTTAGCTAATTAGGTACTATTATTTTTTTAGAAACAAACAGAAGAACAATTGTACCTACAAGCCTTACCTCAAAACTTGCTAAAATTATGATGTACCTACTATAGAAAACAATAAAACGTTACCTACTATTAACAGTTTAGTTTAGTAAATAAATATCGGAAACATAGTAAATACTTACCAGTAACAGAGCACTCAACTAGCAACTTCCTTTTTTTTAATTCTTCAATCTTTTTTCTATTCCTAGTTAAATACATTTTCGATCAATTTACCACCCAAATAACACAGGTATATACACAAGTACAGCACAACCTATTTACTGCGTACTCACTATTGTGCGTCCGGCGGCAAAATGAGTCCGCACCGCACCGCAATAGGCAGTACAGAAGAGGGTAATGGGTGAGAACCAGTTTGTGCCGAAGGGCGCAAAACAGTTGTTAGGATGGTTTAAAATATACATTTAAGGGGTAAAGCGCGCGGGGGGAAAGGTATACGTCGCCGCGTGCAGCGCCCCAGTGACGTGCGGCGGAGTTGCGAATTAAAATTTCACATTCGGAACAAAATTACGTCCGAACAAAAACTTCTTAAATAATAGCCTAGATGGCAGAACTGTCGCTGAAGTAAAAATAACGGCGATTGCAATCTGGCGTCCGTATACGGACGCAATAGCGCGGTGGACGCAGGATTAAATGAGAATTTGGCAATAGGAGGACGCAAGAGTGTTTGTGGTATATATATATATATATATATATATATATATATATATATATATATATATATATATATATATATATATATATATATATTGTTCATCTTATCCACCATGTTTCCTGCGAATAAATGATTTGATTTGAAAGAATTGCGAACAACCTCTTTGTTAACTAGTAGGTAGTTTATTTTAAGCTCCGAGCTAATATTGCTCTCTTTTTCTTGTTACCCATTAATTACCTTAGTAGTTATTGGGTTGGTATCGCTGTAACGAGTAGTATTTTTAGTCTATTATGTTTTTCTTGTTTAGCCTCCCGTTTAGGTTGGAACTAGGGTACTCATTCGTTAAATATTAAGTCGTTTTCTATTTTTGTTGCTTTGGTGGAGACTTGTAATTAGCATAGCCATGCACCTACATAATTAGAAAATAGAAAGTCATTGACTATGTATTGTAAATATTTTCGGGTAAAATGAAATAAATAAATAAACAAGTAGCGCGCCTTGGGGGGAGTGGTTAGTAGTGTCAACGCCGCGGGCTGGTGATTGTGATGAAGAGATGAACCCATACATAGTCTTTGGATTAACTGTACCTTTTTACTATGACGACTGTACTTTAGCATTTACAAACCTACCTTTTAGCAGAAGAAGCTTTTACGGATCCAAAGAAAACGGACACAGCACGCCATCTATCCCTCGTGTAAGAAACCACGTTAACGAACATCGACCTACGTCGTGATATCATCATAAGTTCCGTGTATCGTCGCTTGTAGCGCTTATTTTGTTATAGTATATGTAGCGTAATGGCACATCTGGCGGTCGGGGAACCGGTAAGAAAGCCGAGTAAAATGCAAGCCTCTTTAATTCCTTTACTATCTGACAGAAATAGCGATAAGATATTGACAACAGAGAGAACTCCATCTCTGTCAGATTAAAAGATTACTTACTACTACTGTTTGCCCGGCGGTCTTACCGGGATAAGCAGGGTGTACCGTGTACGCTTAATTATTTTACTAACACGACTGAACTTCTCAATTAACACCAATCAAATATTATCTGCTTTGCTTGTGTCCGTTTGTCGAGCACGATGAATACGATAATGTAAATATTATCTATCAGTAATCACAAGAGAGTAATTGAGAAAGAACTTGAACTATCATCACGAGTGCTTCCTACTCATAACAATCCATCCACAGCTTCTGAGCATGCACTTATTATTATCAGATCGCATCATCTCAAGACAACCATACTTATAACTAGGTAGTACAGTTCAAACAATATTACTATAATCTTAGATACAGACCATACACCTTAGTTTAATTAGGGGTGATGACTGCTAATCAATCATATTATAAATGACTTAAATATTACTGGCGTACACATTATTATACTTAATTTAATAAGTAGTAGATTGTACACCAATGGGATAAAGCCAATGACTTATATATTACTGTGGATAAAGCACTGTTTTAAGCGCCCACGACAAAAACAGGTTTATCCCCGAGGGGTATACCTACTTTTCTTTTCCCACCTCTTGCAAGACAATAAAAAAACAAGACTACTAAAAAATGTTTTCCATTCAGCATGTCGTGTCCAGCGCTATTTTCGAATGAATTCGATTTTCAAATCAGTTCAGCGAGAAGGAGACGGAGTGGACTTCACGAAACTAGACTTTAAGACCATAACAATAAGAACTATGAAAGGTAAAATCTCATTATTAACCTGCGGGTTATATAAATTATAACTTAAATTGAATAATCAGTACCAATTACAACCCGGCTAAAGCCAAGAGCTAGAGCTATAATGATTTGCTTTCGGTAAGGTCACAGATTACTAATTAGTTAAGTAAGGTTTGCATCATTTGTATGATATATTATATTATGATAGGTATGTATCTTCCCATGTAATATTATTAATAAGGCAGTCGATTATGTGGTGTGAAAGTTATTTTTATTCATCTATCAAGAACGACATTTTATTCTAAAAATGCTTGAAATACCTAGGCGTGCCGACATAATTTACAGCGTCATTATAATATAATCAAAATCATAATAGTTATTCATGATCAAGGGTGGTAAAAAGGTCATTAACAAACGAGTGACATAATGTGAGCCCGAGCCGCAGGCGAGGGTTTACCATTGTCACGAGTTTCTTATTTCCTTTTATACCCATCGTATCATACCAGGTTTTTCGATACAAATCGAGAAAACAGATAAAATAAAAAAACCAATATATTATAGCATATCTCTGCCTACCTATCACGGTTTCAGCCAACAAAGTTCATTTTACGCGACTTGTGGCATAATTTAAATGTCCGGGGAGTAAGATCACTTCGTTTTTTCTTATACATACACTTAAATATATTTTTACTACGCATATACTATCCACAATTTTCGTAGTTTTCACAACTAAAACATCTCAATTCAGTTTTACGAAAATTACGTCATATTTTAGCTAGCACTCGTACGCATGAGTAAAATATTTTTAGAAGTATAAATTGATTTTAGAACATCGTGTGCACTAAGTTTGTGAATTCAAAACATTAATAAACCTATTTACTTCTACCTCCATGGTGCCGAATTTATCATACAAACTTTTTTAATTTGTTAAAAACTCAGACTCGGAACCTTCTTGGTGTACTTTTTTTTTTAATTTGCTTTGCTCGCGCCATTTTCTTTTCACGTTATATTGTTAAAACCTAAGGTTAAAAACAGAGATATGCTATATAATGGGGAGGTAGATAGGTGACATGCGTCCAAAAAGTGAAGCAAAAAAAAAGATGCCAATTGGCATCTCTTTTCTTAGTAGCATTCGGTGCAACGGAAGCGAACAACCTATTAAATTGTGTGTGTAAATGGATTCGATTTTTAAATGTTGTTTGTTAGTGCATAACCCATCTATGGTAACAAATCTCTGGTTAAAAACAAGACACTTGAAAACAAGTGAAAGACCTAAAATGAGTGATTATAGCGACGAGGAAGTTTATTTGCGCCAACAGAATTGACTGAAACTGTTTGTAATGCCCAAATGTTATTTTTTTTGCATTTTGTCATTTCCTCGCTTAGGTGGAATGAAAAGTTACGTGTTGCACTCGAGTGCAAAGATTGTTCACCTCGTGCTCTTTTGATTCCCTCGCTAACGCTCAGGATTCTAAATTTTAGAAACCTTCGCTTTTTCGGTCATCAAAATTGAGCACGCGGTTAAAAAGCAACTTTGCTCTCTTGTATAACAAATAACTATTTCATCCCACCATCTCGGAAACTGTATTTTTGCTCTTCGATATCTGAGTGCAAAGCCGTTTTTATTTGCTAGAGGAGAAAAGTAAATTGAATTTAGAACATCGTGAATTCAAAACATTATTATACCTATTTACTTCTACCTCCATGGTGCCGAATTTATCATGCAACCTTTTTTAATTTGTTAAAAACTCAGACTCGGAACTTCTTGTTGTTGTTGTTTTTTTTTAATTTACTTTGCACGCGCCATTTACTTTTCACGTCATATTGTTAAAACCTTAGGTTAAAAACAAGAAACTTGAAAACAAGTAAAAAACCTAAAATGAGTGATTAAAGTGACGAGGAAGTTTAATTGACGCCAACAGGATTGACTGAAACTGTTTGTAATGCGCAAATGTTTTTTTTTTCCATTTAGTAATTTCAATGGAATGAAAAGTTACGTGTTGCACTCGAGTGCAAAGATTTTTCACCTCGTGCTCTTTTGATTCCCTCGCTAACTAAATCTTTTCCCTTATTCTTCCCTTAATTTTGATTCCCTTGAGAATGTCGAACGAAATATACGTTTTTTGTGGCATAAACGGCCATATCTTTTTTTTTACGTTAACCTAGAAGTTTGATTTTTTCACATCTTCAAGGGACTGCAGACCGGAGTACCTATATATGGTTTTAATTTCAACTCGATATCTCCACGCGTTCCCGAGATAAAGGATCTTGACAGACAGACAGACAGACGGACGGACAACAAAGTGATCCTATAAGGGTTCCGTTTTTTCTTTTGAGGTACGGAACCCTAAAAATGGTTTAGTATGAGTAGAAGCCCCTCTCAAAAGTGAGTTGTGTTTACCTAACATCCTGTATTTGTATAAAGCAGACACGAAGTCATTGGAAAATAACTAGTAGGATGATAAATGTACAGCCAGCACATCAAGTTGGACACTCGTAGTGCAATTCTGATCCTTATACGCATAGGGCATAAGAATGGTACAAAGTCCAAAACGTCTAGCTTGATGTGCTGCCCTCTGTACATAATAATCAATAATCTGTATGTGCACTTACTTGGCCGTTTCTGGAGTTGGCTTCTTTCCGCGCCATCGCAAGAAACAGTCAAAAGTTCCTTTTCGAAACGGCTGTTTCAGCAACTTCCATCGCTTTTTTGAGTCCAACGTTTTTGTCGTCTCAATGGAATCCCGGCTACTGTTCACACTGAGAATATCCGGCTCCGAAGAACCTTTCCTAAGCTCACTGGTGTTATAATTACCGCACTTCTCAAAACCACTCATAGACACAGAATCGCCGACGGAAAACGTCTTCCTTTTCGACAAAGGAGTCGAGGCAGCAAAGTCCAACTTTTCTCTCACTTCTAAACCACTGTCCGATAATTCTGAAATTAAGCTATCTTCTCCGATGCTGTGTAGTTTGGTTCTAGACTTTTTATCGCGTTTCACAACTTTTGCATTTAATATGCTCTTCTCCTCAAAGATTTCGCTCTTTCTGTTGTGTTCGATGTCGACGAATGCCGTGATGTCCTCGCAACTCTTGGCGTGGTACTTGGCCAGTTTGAAACGGTTGCGCGGCGGTGGTTTGATTTCCGCCGGGGGGTCAGGGTGACTCTCCATGGCGCCGATGCTCACGAGATTGTCTTCACTTTTGTACAACTTCAAATTATTCTTTTTGTGTCTGGCGGGTCGTGACGGGGCTATTTTTGGAATATTTTGCGGGACGACGAACCGTTTGTCTGATCTCTTGTTCGGTTTAGAATATTTTGCGATAATTCTGTTAATTTCAGCGCTGTTCTTGCGTCTGTTCGTGTGGCGTTTAAAGTTGAGCGGTGGCTGATAAGAGTCGGCCACGCTTGCGCCCGCGCCGGCGACCCGCGCTGACCTTTCGCGCCACTCCGACACTTTGGCTTCTATCACCCTCTGTAGTTCCAGAGCTCGCATCATTGGACCTAATTCTGGCATCTTGACTTTTATCTACAGTCAATCTTTGGCAACTAGCTAGGTGGGTATGACTAAGTTCAGTCTTAACTAGGGCATGACGTGTCGTGCAAGCGTTACGCAGCGCCACACTTAGGTTATCATATCACTGAAACAAAAAAAAACAACAGTTATCTATCAATTAACTTGATAAATTCAGTAAATGTATAAACACGAGATGTGACCGTTGAACCCCAAGACGGTCACGACTGGTCATTGTGCCAAGTCAAATTAATGAACACACTCAAGAACACTAATTGAATTACTCTCTTCGTTCGAATTTACTCTACTTTTCAGAGGCTCTTTAGAGGAACTGAACGTAATTTGAGAGACCAAGGCATGCGGGTGAATATGATGCAGGAATGCAAGTACATAACGTCGGTACCTACTTGATTAATAATAACGCAAGGCCTATGATAAAGTCTAGTGCACATTATGATAAGCATATCAAACAAAACACAAAACACTAACTTTAGATAGAATAGCTACCTACAGACGCCGAACTCTGACAACTCACTTATATATGAACCGCCTCCGTGGCCTACCTTATGGTTAGTTCATTCGCTTCACACCAGGAGCACACCCCGGACACTGCATACAACGAACTTGAAATGACATTTCTAAAAAACAAATGACGGAGCAAACAAAGCACGGCGGAATCCTATACGTTCGAGAACCAAACTGTAACAAATTTGCATCAATCTGGGTGACGAGGGGGTGAGGTCGGAATCTAGAGAGTGGCTGGGAGTGTCCATACTGTATAATAGTACTAATATTTATACTTTGCCAGGAGTTCGCGGGGTCAACTTTGTAAGACTCGATTTGGTTGGTATTAGGGCATTTTCACGACCCGCCTAGCTAGCTACCACCATCTTATCTAAGTCTTGCCGCCAAAACATCAATGTTATCATCATTGATGTGTTCCGGCTTGAAGATAAGATAGCCAGATCTCCATTGCGTTGGGAATCTTGGTAAGCCCGCTTCCATCTTCGGCATCATCGTCACTTACTATCAGGTGAGATGATGCCAAAGGCTCATCAATTGTGGATTTAAAAAAATGAATTTATAATACAATTCACACCAAGAAAAGATGCAAAAATGTAAGTATATTCATGTAGGTACCTCGGAGGATGTGTTAAACGTATGTAGTAGCAGCGATTTCTACCACGTCCTTCCGAAAACACTCAATGCATCGAACTATCTACATACACAGTAGAAGGCACACCTTCCCTGCATCCACACCGGTAGCTAACGATTATGCTAACAGTACTTGATGAATGTATTGCACGGCAACCGTCGGAAACATGGAAATTAGATCGCAAACGATCTTTTAGTATTAAGAAACTATAGCCATACAAAAAAGGCTACGAATGATCCACAATATTCAAGGACCTTCCTCAATATTCGACGGTGTTCTGAAATGTTCCACAATGATATGGGATGTTGTTGTGGAATGCTCCCAAATACTCACAAAAGTGTTCTGGACTGTTCTAGAAATTTTTAGAGGGTGAAACTTCCAACCCTTATATCTTCAAAATCACGCCCTTCAGGTAAAAACGGGAACCTTCTTCATATAACTCGGGACTTGTTTCTGTTAAGCAGCACGCACATTTTACACTTACTTTTTTAATATTGATTACAGTTGCATGCATCCCGCTGGACTATGTTAAACTTCAATATAATGGACAATCTAAAAATAGATAGGTACTGAAATTATGTAGCTACGTTTAATTAATTATGCAACTGTTGCTCTAACACTTAACCACGCTGTTTTAACTCCGTCACTCTGAATTTTAACAGTCGTTTCGAAGCTGAACAAGTTGAATACTAATAGTGAGTGATTCAACCGAAAATATCACACCATTAGTTTGTAGAGATAGGGTGCCCAACCAATAAACAAGTAACCGATATCTCTTCTACGTCACAGATGAAAACATGGAGATAAAATTCTGAGAGATTCCGCAATCCCAACTGTACTGTGGGTACCTAACCGATAGTTTCGTCTCTAGGGTTTTTCTAGATTTAGCACTGATGGCATATAATAGGCACCTGAAGATTTATCGATTCCGTAAAATGAATTAATAAACTAAGACGTAGTTTGGAGAAAAAAAAAAAAAACTTTTTTGTATGTAAAGTACTATTTTTGGAGTTTTCTTAGTTATACATACATATCTTCGGTGTGAATAAGTGTTGTCGGATGACAAAAATTTGGAAAATATCCTTAGCGTCATTTGTAAAAAAAAACACTTTTTTACGGGAGATACTCTTAAAATTTTGCAATTTAATTTTTTTTTAACTACTCTATATCATTTGAAATAAAATATTTTATCAAAATTTTATCCAAACCCCAATAAAATAAAATTTCATCAATTATCGGTCCAACAGTTTCTCTGCAAATCGAGGATGATATACGTGTAGAGTGCATTTTCGTCCAAATCTCGTAGTTCGGACAATCTGTTTGGTCTTTTCGTCGCTCAAATGTAAAAACAGGATATGGTTGCAATTCATACCTATTCGACTCATGAGATGAGAACTCTTGCTTAGACTAGAAAAAGCTGCAACTTAGCAGTCATTGAGCTGTTAAAAAAACCGGTCAAATGCGATTCAGAACCGCACACATAGCGTTCCGTACCATCATACTAGATGGCGCTAGTTTCTTCAGTTCCGTACTATCATACGAGTTCATACTATCATAGCGCTAGTTTCTTCACGTTTAAAAAAAACACGTTTTTTGCATGGAGACTTGCAAAAAACGTGTTTTTTTTTAAACGTGAACATTGCCAGTAATATACAGTATAAGTCATTGATGGAGACTCATTTTTTCTAATTTTTAGTATTTGTTGTTATAGCGGCAACAGAAATACATCATCTGTGGAAACAACTGTCCAGCTATCACGTTTCATGAAATACAGCCTGGTGACAGACGGACAGACGGACGGATAGCGAAGTCTTAGTAGTAGCACACCTTGGACACTTCATACAATGGGCCAGAAATGACATTTCAAAAAACGAATGACGGAACAAACAAAATGGCGGCGAAATTCTATACGTTTCCCAACCAAACTGTAACCAATCTGTATTAATCTGGGAGACGAGGGGTTGAGGTCGGAATCTAGAAAGCGGCAGGGAGTGTCCATACTGTATGTTAGTACTAATATATATATACTTTGGTAATAGGGTCCCGTCTTTACCCTTTGGGTACGGAACCCTAAAAAATAAGTAAAAGTAAAAGAAATTCATAAGAGATAGACAACTAAACAATGGACATCTGCATTCTGCATATTCATTTGGTATGGGATACATACATACAATGGATTGTAACTAAATATTATTTACGAAAGAAGACAAAGAAAGTATTCGTTTCTATTACATAAATGCATAATATAACGTATGTAATTGTACGTTACGAGATGTTTTCATTGGTTCAGCGAATAACTAGGTCCCCTCTAATTCGGAAATTCTGATCCCGCTAGCACAGATGAGATACTAGTTACTTCGTAACCGCTAGCCGCTATGAATCTCATTGCTTTTTATTTCATTAAATATTTGAGTGCGTTTGACTACAACTCACCTGATGATAAGTGACGATGAAGTCGAGGATGGTACACGCAAAACAAATAATGCCTATTCACTCTCTCCTTGAGGTGACCCTAATTGTAGGAGTCGGGAAACACAAAAACAGACAAAGTTTTACCATGTCACGAAAATAACACAAATCTTTCATGACTTCCTTTTGACATTATGTTTATTCTAGATTAGACTGAGATTGGTTGGTGGTACGATATTTTTAAAGCCGGCCTGGCTAACCTATTCTTTCTAGCTAGTATTCTTACAGGTTATTCAGGTGAGCTGATGATGGAAGGTTTGATTCCTGCTGCTGAGGTGATGATGGAAGCCACAGGACTCGGTACCATTGAATTACTAAGTAATAATTCAATGAATAAAACACATTCATTACGATTTTGATGATATCGTGTTGCTGAATGGGTGATTGGGTTTAACGTTGTTAGATAGCATTATCACTAAAAATAAACCACTATCTCGTGAAAGTCTTGCCGCCAAATATGAAACTCACATAGTGTGTCTGACATGAAGATAATTTAAGATAGCCTTCCCCACTGTTTTGGGGATTATTGGTAAACACGCTTCCATCTTCGGCATCATGGACACTAACTATCCAATTATGTCTACTTAAAATAAGTTTGTGGTAGGTAACCTTAAGTTAAACATAGACCCACCGGTGGGTCATTGCTAGGACGACTAGGGGGTTTTTAAGGGGTCACACGCCTCGTGTTTACACATCAAATAAAACAAATATTCATAATCGTAGTACCTAACCTATTTTGAAACTTTGAAAATTACTAGATATAGGTAAGTATAGGTATGTATCAAAATTTATGAAGAAGCCATTAAGGCTTTAAGAGTGGTCAAATGACAATATTCAATTCAAATTATTGAAAAAAGATATACTGTAAACATTGTCTTTGGCAACAAATAGTTAATATTGAATGAAACCAACAAACAAAAATCGGTGTCTACAAGACCTTTTATTTTAGTTGAACACATTTTTTTAAACTCATTTGAAAGTGACGAAAAGTAATAAAAACATATAAAAATCGAGAATTGGGCGTACGATTTCAACGTAACAGCCGCGTTGAAGCCCGCATTGATTTTAACTTAAAATAAATATACTTACGTTGGATATTATTGATACACGTATCAACCTGCTCGGATTGAGTGATCTTAGCGCCTTAACTGGGGATTCTACTCCCACCTCATACTGAACAACTTACCCCAAAAGACCAATAGTCAATTTGCCAATTGTGGATTGAAAAAAAAACTTTACACAAATCTATCTTTTGTTCATAATTAACTGATATCTTGGGGAGAGTTGTTTATTATGACGAGTAGAATCCCAAGACTTAACGGTTGCTACACCAATTTTGATACACCCTGTAGAATTGAAATCAAGAAACTCACCTGGATCACTGTTTTTCCAATTTTGCCTCAACTAAATTTCTCTAAATCTCAGTCCACAATGACACAAACACTACACTTCCACTGAGTTTGAAAGTTCACACAGATTAAGTGCCGCTGACGGCTAACTGTACTAGAACTTGATCACGCACGCAACATGTTATGGTGTTCGATGCGCATGCGTCATACGTATCACACGTGTTTCGCGTTCACGTGAACTCTCCTATGTGAGCCCAGCGCCCGGAGCTTGACGCCAGCCGTTCCAGACGAATGCACCTACACTTGACTCATCAGCATTCACCAGCCCATCCTGCCTGTACAATGGGCTAAATAGACCATCCACCATACACTGTACTTAACCGTGCATCTACAATGAAAGTTTTATTGCTAAGCCATTATGTCATAAAATACATATTATGACAGTTGTGCTCTTGTAAACAAACCAACGACGACTGCAAAAATGTGCAGGTGTTTCCGTAGGTATATGTGCTGGTGTAGACATGATGATATACTCAATTAAACCTAGCAAGCATAATTAAGCATTAGGACA
Organism: Coleophora flavipennella; assembly: GCA_947284805.1. Classification (NCBI taxonomy): domain Eukaryota; kingdom Metazoa; phylum Arthropoda; class Insecta; order Lepidoptera; family Coleophoridae; genus Coleophora; species Coleophora flavipennella. Next base: position 1,787,439 of record OX369273.1, read on the forward strand.
TATTTTCACTTGATATAATACTTAATTGAACCTAGCAAACAATTAAGCATTAGACCATATTTTAACTAATTTTACTTAATTAAACCTAGTAAGCATAATTAAGCATTAGGACATATTTTTACTTGTTTTACTTAATTAAACCTAGCAAACATAATTAAGCATTAGGACATATTTTTACTTGTTTTACTTAATTAAACCTAGCAAACATAATTAAGCATTAGGACATATTTTTACTTGTGATTTACTTAATTAAACCTAGCAAACATAATTAAGCATTAGGACATATTTTTACTTGTTTTACTTAATTAAACCTAGCAAACATAATTAAGCATTAGGACATATTTTTACTTGTTTTATATAATTAAACCTAGCAAACATAATTAAGCATTAGGACATATTTTAACTCGCATATAGTTACGTTACGACATTAACCAACAATAACGAAATCAAAGGTGGGTAGGATTTAAATTAGGGGCCTAAATTTTTTTTTGAGGTCGGTTCAGCAATGCCATCGAATCTAAAACATATGATACGTAAGTAGCTGTGTGCTGGTACCGACCTCAAAAATAAATTTAGGCCCCTAATTTAATTCGTACTTGATTTCGTTATTGTTGGTTAATGTCGTGTATCTAAGTATAATAATATTATTTCATAGTTTTGAGTGAATTTCATTTTGAAGTCGGTTTTTAGTTTTTTAAACTTTTATTTTCAGTTATGCAAGTTAACTTCAGCGTCATACTATTCTCACTGTATGCGTGTTCTGGTTTTTTCTGTATTCTAAGACTTAATATTATGAATCTGAAAGTTGGGATGGATGGATGTTTGCTATTTAATCACGACAGAACCGCTTAACCGATCTCAATGCAATTTGGTAGGTCTACAGATTAAAAACTGGATTAACATATAGGGTACTTCTTATCCCGATTTCTAAAGTGGTTCCCTTGGGATAGCTGTTAACTCTCTCTCTCTCTCTTTTTTTGTTAATTTTTGTCACGTCGCAATGAAGCGAAGAATTGACGTGCTATTTAGCACAGAGATAGTTGTGAGGTCGGAAAGTGACAGACACTACTAATTAGCGTAGCCCGACATAATTGCCGAGAGATCTACAAAAAACTGAATTTTCACGCTCGCGAGACGCTTCCGGCTTGCGTACTGCGCACCCTCAAAGACATTAAAAGAAACTATATTCAAGCGGGCGAAGCCACGAGCAAAATCTATTAGAAATAAATTGTTATCCAAAAGAGAACCATCACCCGAGTTCGCTGGCAACACTCACCAACTATATACAGAATGATAGGTAGAACCCCCAGTTAACGGGACCTTCACCAATTTTGTTACAGCTGTATATCACAAAAACGATGTCCACGTGGGCAGAGCCGCGAACAAAAGCTAGTAAACAATAAACATTACACTGACCTAGTAGCTAAGAATAAAGTAAGGTATGTAGACTTTATGAAAAAAATATTCGGAGAATTCGGATTTTTACTTCGTAGTACAGTACGTACGTAGGTAGGTACCTACGTAAGGATGATTTTTTCGGAGCGTCGCGTCGGTGGCGTAATGGCAAGGGCCGCTACAAGTAACTATTTAGTAATCTGTGCCGCTACCTCCTGTCCGGAGGTTGTCGTTCGAATCCTGCCACGTACCAATGTGTTCATATGTACGTTAATCCGACGCTCTTACGGTAAAGGAAAAAACATCGTGAGGAAACCTGCACACGCCTGCGAAGAAACTCGAAGGTTGTGCGTGAAGTCGACCAACTCGCACTGGGCCCGCGTGGTCGACTAAGGCCAGATCGCCCTAATTCAGGGTAGGCTCGAGCCCCTCGGTGGAAACGTATATGAGCTGAAATGATGATGATACGTTTTTCGAAATTACGTACATATACTTACCGATTGCTTGAAAGCAACGTTAACGGTGAAGGTAAACTTCTTGAGGAAACCTGCACATCTGATTACAGATTTGTATGAAGGTAGCGTTGAATACGTCCGTAGGTATAAATCTAAATGCCCTAGTAGACGTGACCGCGGGTACACAGAAATACATCATCTGTGAAAACTTCAACTGTCTAGCTATCACGGTTCATGAAATATACAGTGAAGTCTTAGTAATAGGGTCCCGTTTTCACCCTTCGGGTACGAAACCCCTGAAAAGCCAAGTGCGAGTCGGACTTGCACACGAAGGGTTCCGTACCATCGTGCTCTCCATCATTGTGGCTTCTAGCACCTTCTAGTCATGAAACTAAGCAAACTAAGCTTCCCGCAAGTTCACAAAAAGTTGGCGAATCAGTTGTTCAATAATATGAGGTAATTTTTTTGCAAACTGAGTATAGGTTCCTTAGGGAGAGTTGTTCAGTTTCATGAGTGGCAGCCACTATTAACTTTTTTCAGATATTTCAGAAGGGCAGTCTACACGTAGATATAAATAAAATTTGACAGTTGTCACGCTTGTCACGAAAAAGCCGAAAAAACCTCGCGTAATTTTGCACAAAAGCCCAAATTAAAAACCCGGCTGCATAAAAACTTAACCCCTAATTTTTGTTCAGTCGGACACAAATATATTCTATTAAGACAAATCTAACGACACCTCGCACTCCAAAGTCCATCAAGCCGTTTAGGCTACAGAGCGTGCCAAAGAAATAAATAACCTCTTTTTTTGGCTAGTCGAGTAAAAATGTATCCTATGTCACTCACGGGATCAATACAAATATAACACCTCGCACTCCAAAGTCCATCAAGCCGTATAGGCTACAGAGCGTGCCAAAGAAATAAATAACCTCTTTTTTTGGCTAGTCGAGTAAAAATGTATCCTATGTCACTCACGGGATCAATACAAATATAACACCTCGCACTCTAAAGTCCATCAAGCCGTTTAGGCTACAGAGCGTGCCAAAGAAATAAATAACCTCTTTTTTTGGCTAGTCGAGTAAAAATGTATCCTATGTCACTCACGGGATCAATACAAATATAACACCTCGCACTCCAAAGTCCATCAAGCCGTATAGGCTACAGAGCGTGCCAAAGAAATAAATAACCTCTTTTTTTGGCTAGTCGAGTAAAAATGTATCCTATGTCACTCACGGGATCAATACAAATATAACACCTCGCACTCCAAAGTCCATCAAGCCGTATAGGCTACAGAGCGTGCCAAAGAAATAAATAACCTCTTTTTTTGGCTAGTCGAGTAAAAATGTATCCTATGTCACTCACGGGATCAATACAAATATAACACCTCGCACTCCAAAGTCCATCAAGCCGTATAGGCTACAGAGCGTGCCAAAGAAATAAATAACCTCTTTTTTTGGCTAGTCGAGTAAAAATGTATCCTATGTCACTCACGGGATCAATACAAATATAACACCTCGCACTCCAAAGTCCATCAAGCCGTATAGGCTACAGAGCGTGCCAAAGAAATAAATAACCTCTTTTTTTGGCTAGTCGAGTAAAAATTTATCCTATGTCACTCACGGGATCAATACAAATATAACACCTCGCACTCCAAAGTCCATCAAGCCGTATAGGCTACAGAGCGTGCCAAAGAAATAAATAACCTCTTTTTTTGGCTAGTCGAGTAAAAATGTATCCTATGTCACTCACGGGATCAATACAAATATAACACCTCGCACTCCAAAGTCCATCAAGCCGTATAGGCTACAGAGCGTGCCAAAGAAATAAATAACCTCTTTTTTTGGCTAGTCGAGTAAAAATGTATCCTATGTCACTCACGGGATCAATACAAATATAACACCTCGCACTCCAAAGTCCATCAAGCCGTATAGGCTACAGAGCGTGCCAAAGAAATAAATAACCTCTTTTTTTGGCTAGTCGAGTAAAAATGTATCCTATGTCACTCACGGGATCAATACAAATATAACACCTCGCACTCCAAAGTCCATCAAGCCGTATAGGCTACAGAGCGTGCCAAAGAAATAAATAACCTCTTTTTTTGGCTAGTCGAGTAAAAATGTATCCTATGTCACTCACGGGATCAATACAAATATAACACCTCGCACTCCAAAGTCCATCAAGCCGTATAGGCTACAGAGCGTGCCAAAGAAATAAATAACCTCTTTTTTTGGCTAGTCGAGTAAAAATGTATCCTATGTCACTCACGGGATCAATACAAATATAACACCTCGCACTCCAAAGTCCATCAAGCCGTATAGGCTACAGAGCGTGCCAAAGAAATAAATAACCTCTTTTTTTGGCTAGTCGAGTAAAAATGTATCCTATGTCACTCACGGGATCAATACAAATATAACACCTCGCACTCCAAAGTCCATCAAGCCGTATAGGCTACAGAGCGTGCCAAAGAAATAAATAACCTCTTTTTTTGGCTAGTCGAGTAAAAATGTATCCTATGTCACTCACGGGATCAATACAAATATAACACCTCGCACTCCAAAGTCCATCAAGCCGTATAGGCTACAGAGCGTGCCAAAGAAATAAATAACCTCTTTTTTTGGCTAGTCGAGTAAAAATGTATCCTATGTCACTCACGGGATCAATACAAATATAACACCTCGCACTCCAAAGTCCATCAAGCCGTATAGGCTACAGAGCGTGCCAAAGAAATAAATAACCTCTTTTTTTGGCTAGTCGAGTAAAAATGTATCCTATGTCACTCACGGGATCAATACAAATATAACACCTCGCACTCCAAAGTCCATCAAGCCGTATAGGCTACAGAGCGTGCCAAAGAAATAAATAACCTCTTTTTTTGGCTAGTCGAGTAAAAATGTATCCTATGTCACTCACGGGATCAATACAAATATAACACCTCGCACTCCAAAGTCCATCAAGCCGTATAGGCTACAGAGCGTGCCAAAGAAATAAATAACCTCTTTTTTTGGCTAGTCGAGTAAAAATGTATCCTATGTCACTCACGGGATCAATACAAATATAACACCTCGCACTCCAAAGTCCATCAAGCCGTATAGGCTACAGAGCGTGCCAAAGAAATAAATAACCTCTTTTTTTGGCTAGTCGAGTAAAACTGTATCCTATGTCACTCACGGGATCAATACAAATATAACACCTCGCACTCCAAAGTCCATCAAGCCGTATAGGCTACAGAGCGTGCCAAAGAAATAAATAACCTCTTTTTTTGGCTAGTCGAGTAAAAATTTATCCTATGTCACTCACGGGATCAATACAAATATAACACCTCGCACTCCAAAGTCCATCAAGCCGTATAGGCTACAGAGCGTGCCAAAGAAATAAATAACCTCTTTTTTTGGCTAGTCGAGTAAAAATGTATCCTATGTCACTCACGGGATCAATACAAATATAACACCTCGCACTCCAAAGTCCATCAAGCCGTATAGGCTACAGAGCGTGCCAAAGAAATAAATAACCTCTTTTTTTGGCTAGTCGAGTAAAAATTTATCCTATGTCACTCACGGGATCAATACAAATATAACACCTCGCACTCCAAAGTCCATCAAGCCGTATAGGCTACAGAGCGTGCCAAAGAAATAAATAACCTCTTTTTTTGGCTAGTCGAGTAAAAATGTATCCTATGTCACTCACGGGATCAATACAAATATAACACCTCGCACTCCAAAGTCCATCAAGCCGTATAGGCTACAGAGCGTGCCAAAGAAATAAATAACCTCTTTTTTTGGCTAGTCGAGTAAAAATGTATCCTATGTCACTCACGGGATCAATACAAATATAACACCTCGCACTCCAAAGTCCATCAAGCCGTTTAGGCTACAGAGCGTGCCAAAGAAATAAATAACCTCTTTTTTTGGCTAGTCGAGTAAAAATGTATCCTATGTCACTCACGGGATCAATACAAATATAACACCTCGCACTCCAAAGTCCATCAAGCCGTATAGGCTACAGAGCGTGCCAAAGAAATAAATAACCTCTTTTTTTGGCTAGTCGAGTAAAAATTTATCCTATGTCACTCACGGGATCAATACAAATATAACACCTCGCACTCCAAAGTCCATCAAGCCGTATAGGCTACAGAGCGTGCCAAAGAAATAAATAACCTCTTTTTTTGGCTAGTCGAGTAAAAATGTATCCTATGTCACTCACGGGATCAATACAAATATAACACCTCGCACTCCAAAGTCCATCAAGCCGTTTAGGCTACAGAGCGTGCCAAAGAATAAATAACCTCTTTTTTTGGCTAGTCGAGTAAAAATGTATCCTGTCACTCACGGGATCAATACAAATACAGGGTGTAAATTTGCATTCCCGCCATATTTACAGAGGTAACTATACATCTGATGCTGAGTACGAATCAATAAAAAATATTTTTTTTTTTTTAATTATTTTTAATGATTTCATATTTATACTGCGTTGGCAGCACTACATTTTATCGACCGCGTACATCACTAATACCAGCGGAGCGCGGCGCGGCGGCCTGTGTCGGCATAGTTCAAACGAGTCGGTCTTCCCTTTGGCTGCGTTCAATCAGTTCAGTTGCCGCCGCGCTGCCGTGAATGACAGTCGAGTCGACTCTCGCTCAGTGACCTCTGCGCCACGCTTACGCATCGCCGTTGGCGCCGTCACGCCGCCGCCGTGCAAACAAGCCGTTTGCGACAAGCCTGTGAAATGTTCGTGGAAATGTTTCCGAACAGTCCGAGACCGACCCGGGACATAATGCTTGTGGGGCGACGTGAAACGTTTAGTGTACACGGAAGAAATTGATAGTGTTGATGTGTTGCGTGAAAGAGTTCTGGCAGCGTTTGAAACTGTAAGTTTTTGTAAATTTGTGTATTTTTTTGTAAATAACAATAATGTGTAATGCTGATTTCAGACTTTTAACTACGCCAAAAATACTGTAAACGCACATAAAGTACTTTACACAGCTATCTCAAAGTAATAAAAGTGTAAATGCGGAAATTTAGTATTTTTGTAGGTCCTCCTAAAGTAGGAAGGGAAATCTGAAATCAGCTGACTGTGTAGTCAGCTATACGCATGAATGAATCATTGAAAGAAGGAATGAACTGTTTAGTCGAAACCGCTCGCGTCTGTCAGTTATGTTCTCGTACGGTTTGTTCCACTGCGATCTTACATAAAACTGGTTTATTCTTACATGAACTCCAAAAGAGTTTCATACCATAACTCGTAGTCCTTCAAATATCAGATTTTTTGTATATGCTGAAACAATTTGTAGTATTATAAACTACTACTTCTGTAAATATGGCGGGAATGCACATTTACACCCTGTATAACACCTCGCACTCCAAAGTCCATCAAGCCGTTTAGGCTACAGAGCGTGCCAAAGAAATAAATAACCTCTTTTTTTGGCTAGTCGAGTAAAAATGTATCCTATGTCACTCACGGGATCAATACAAATATAACACCTCGCACTCCAAAGTCCATCAAGCCGTATAGGCTACAGAGCGTGCCAAAGAAATAAATAACCTCTTTTTTTGGCTAGTCGAGTAAAAATGTATCCTATGTCACTCACGGGATCAATACAAATATAACACCTCGCACTCCAAAGTCCATCAAGCCGTATAGGCTACAGAGCGTGCCAAAGAAATAAATAACCTCTTTTTTTGGCTAGTCGAGTAAAAATGTATCCTATGTCACTCACGGGATCAATACAAATATAACACCTCGCACTCCAAAGTCCATCAAGCCGTATAGGCTACAGAGCGTGCCAAAGAAATAAATAACCTCTTTTTTTGGCTAGTCGAGTAAAAATGTATCCTATGTCACTCACGGGATCAATACAAATATAACACCTCGCACTCCAAAGTCCATCAAGCCGTATAGGCTACAGAGCGTGCCAAAGAAATAAATAACCTCTTTTTTTGGCTAGTCGAGTAAAAATGTATCCTATGTCACTCACGGGATCAATACAAATATAACACCTCGCACTCCAAAGTCCATCAAGCCGTATAGGCTACAGAGCGTGCCAAAGAAATAAATAACCTCTTTTTTTGGCTAGTCGAGTAAAAATGTATCCTATGTCACTCACGGGATCAATACAAATATAACACCTCGCACTCCAAAGTCCATCAAGCCGTTTAGGCTACAGAGCGTGCCAAAGAAATAAATAACCTCTTTTTTTGGCTAGTCGAGTAAAAATGTATCCTATTTCACTCACGGGATCAATACAAATATAACACCTCGCACTCCAAAGTCCATCAAGCCGTATAGGCTACAGAGCGTGCCAAAGAAATAAATAACCTCTTTTTTTGGCTAGTCGAGTAAAAATGTATCCTATGTCACTCACGGGATCAATACAAATATAACACCTCGCACTCCAAAGTCCATCAAGCCGTATAGGCTACAGAGCGTGCCAAAGAAATAAATAACCTCTTTTTTTGGCTAGTCGAGTAAAAATGTATCCTATGTCACTCACGGGATCAATACAAATATAACACCTCGCACTCCAAAGTCCATCAAGCCGTATAGGCTACAGAGCGTGCCAAAGAAATAAATAACCTCTTTTTTTGGCTAGTCGAGTAAAAATGTATCCTATGTCACTCACGGGATCAATACAAATATAACACCTCGCACTCCAAAGTCCATCAAGCCGTATAGGCTACAGAGCGTGCCAAAGAAATAAATAACCTCTTTTTTTGGCTAGTCGAGTAAAAATGTATCCTATGTCACTCACGGGATCAATACAAATATAACACCTCGCACTCCAAAGTCCATCAAGCCGTATAGGCTACAGAGCGTGCCAAAGAAATAAATAACCTCTTTTTTTGGCTAGTCGAGTAAAAATGTATCCTATGTCACTCACGGGATCAATACAAATATAACACCTCGCACTCCAAAGTCCATCAAGCCGTTTAGGCTACAGAGCGTGCCAAAGAAATAAATAACCTCTTTTTTTGGCTAGTCGAGTAAAAATGTATCCTATTTCACTCACGGGATCAATACAAATATAACACCTCGCACTCCAAAGTCCATCAAGCCGTATAGGCTACAGAGCGTGCCAAAGAAATAAATAACCTCTTTTTTTGGCTAGTCGAGTAAAAATGTATCCTATGTCACTCACGGGATCAATACAAATATAACACCTCGCACTCCAAAGTCCATCAAGCCGTATAGGCTACAGAGCGTGCCAAAGAAATAAATAACCTCTTTTTTTGGCTAGTCGAGTAAAAATGTATCCTATGTCACTCACGGGATCAATACAAATATAACACCTCGCACTCCAAAGTCCATCAAGCCGTTTAGGCTACAGAGCGTGCCAAAGAAATAAATAACCTCTTTTTTTGGCTAGTCGAGTAAAAATGTATCCTATTTCACTCACGGGATCAATACAAATATAACACCTCGCACTCCAAAGTCCATCAAGCCGTATAGGCTACAGAGCGTGCCAAAGAAATAAATAACCTCTTTTTTTGGCTAGTCGAGTAAAAATGTATCCTATGTCACTCACGGGATCAATACAAATATAACACCTCGCACTCCAAAGTCCATCAAGCCGTATAGGCTACAGAGCGTGCCAAAGAAATAAATAACCTCTTTTTTTGGCTAGTCGAGTAAAAATGTATCCTATGTCACTCACGGGATCAATACAAATATAACACCTCGCACTCCAAAGTCCATCAAGCCGTATAGGCTACAGAGCGTGCCAAAGAAATAAATAACCTCTTTTTTTGGCTAGTCGAGTAAAAATGTATCCTATGTCACTCACGGGATCAATACAAATATAACACCTCGCACTCCAAAGTCCATCAAGCCGTATAGGCTACAGAGCGTGCCAAAGAAATAAATAACCTCTTTTTTTGGCTAGTCGAGTAAAAATGTATCCTATGTCACTCACGGGATCAATACAAATATAACACCTCGCACTCCAAAGTCCATCAAGCCGTATAGGCTACAGAGCGTGCCAAAGAAATAAATAACCTCTTTTTTTGGCTAGTCGAGTAAAAATTTATCCTATGTCACTCACGGGATCAATACAAATATAACACCTCGCACTCCAAAGTCCATCAAGCCGTATAGGCTACAGAGCGTGCCAAAGAAATAAATAACCTCTTTTTTTGGCTAGTCGAGTAAAAATGTATCCTATGTCACTCACGGGATCAATACAAATATAACACCTCGCACTCCAAAGTCCATCAAGCCGTTTAGGCTACAGAGCGTGCCAAAGAAATAAATAACCTCTTTTTTTGGCTAGTCGAGTAAAAATGTATCCTATGTCACTCACGGGATCAATACAAATATAACACCTCGCACTCCAAAGTCCATCAAGCCGTATAGGCTACAGAGCGTGCCAAAGAAATAAATAACCTCTTTTTTTGGCTAGTCGAGTAAAAATGTATCCTATGTCACTCACGGGATCAATACAAATATAACACCTCGCACTCTAAAGTCCATCAAGCCGTTTAGGCTACAGAGCGTGCCAAAGAAATAAATAACCTCTTTTTTTGGCTAGTCGAGTAAAAATGTATCCTATGTCACTCACGGGATCAATACAAATATAACACCTCGCACTCCAAAGTCCATCAAGCCGTTTAGGCTACAGAGCGTGCCAAAGAAATAAATAACCTCTTTTTTTGGCTAGTCGAGTAAAAATGTATCCTATGTCACTCACGGGATCAATACAAATATAACACCTCGCACTCCAAAGTCCATCAAGCCGTATAGGCTACAGAGCGTGCCAAAGAAATAAATAACCTCTTTTTTTGGCTAGTCGAGTAAAAATTTATCCTATGTCACTCACGGGATCAATACAAATATAACACCTCGCACTCCAAAGTCCATCAAGCCGTATAGGCTACAGAGCGTGCCAAAGAAATAAATAACCTCTTTTTTTGGCTAGTCGAGTAAAAATGTATCCTATGTCACTCACGGGATCAATACAAATATAACACCTCGCACTCCAAAGTCCATCAAGCCGTTTAGGCTACAGAGCGTGCCAAAGAAATAAATAACCTCTTTTTTTGGCTAGTCGAGTAAAAATGTATCCTATGTCACTCACGGGATCAATACAAATATAACACCTCGCACTCCAAAGTCCATCAAGCCGTTTAGGCTACAGAGCGTGCCAAAGAAATAAATAACCTCTTTTTTTGGCTAGTCGAGTAAAAATGTATCCTATGTCACTCACGGGATCAATACAAATATAACACCTCGCACTCCAAAGTCCATCAAGCCGTATAGGCTACAGAGCGTGCCAAAGAAATAAATAACCTCTTTTTTTGGCTAGTCGAGTAAAAATGTATCCTATGTCACTCACGGGATCAATACAAATATAACACCTCGCACTCCAAAGTCCATCAAGCCGTTTAGGCTACAGAGCGTGCCAAAGAATAAATAACCTCTTTTTTTGGCTAGTCGAGTAAAAATGTATCCTGTCACTCACGGGATCAATACAAATATAACACCTCGCACTCCAAAGTCCATCAAGCCGTTTAGGCTACAGAGCGTGCCAAAGAAATAAATAACCTCTTTTTTTGGCTAGTCGAGTAAAAATTAAGGATGCATCCGATACCGATACCGATACCGATATATCGGCGATACTTCCGGTTTGCCGATATATCGGTATCGGCGATATTTTTATGGCGGATTCAACGATACTTTTCAAATTTCGCGCTTTAAAAATGTAATGTAAACGCGCGTGTTGTCCCATCTATTTCGTTGCAAACGAGGCATCTGTCGCATCTGAGAGACTATTTTCCACCGCAGGTCTTATTCAAACAGACTTGCGAAATCGCCTTTGCCTGCAAAACTTAAGAATGCTTTGTTTTTTAAATAAAAATCTTATAAATGTTAATTTTGATTACTAAAACTATTAATTAATTGTGTTTTATTTATTCTACCTTCCTTTTTGAATTCAATAAGCGTATCGGTATCGGTATCGGTATCGCCGATATTTTTATAAGAGTATCGGTATCGGTATCGTATCGGCAAAAAGGCGTATCGATGCATCCCTAGTAAAAATGTATCCTATGTCACTCACGGGATCAATACAAATATAACACCTCGCACTCCAAAGTCCATCAAGCCGTTTAGGCTACAGAGCGTGCCAAAGAAATAAATAACCTCTTTTTTTGGCTAGTCGAGTAAAAATGTATCCTGTCACTCACGGGATCAATACAAATATAACACCTCGCACTCCAAAGTCCATCAAGCCGTTTAGGCTACAGAGCGTGCCAAAGAAATAAATAACCTCTTTTTTGGCTAGTCGAGTAAAAATGTATCCTATGTCACTCACGGGATCAATACAAATATAACACCTCGCACTCCAAAGTCCATCAAGCCGTTTAGGCTACAGAGCGTGCCAAAGAATAAATAACCTCTTTTTTTGGCTAGTCGAGTAAAAATGTATCCTGTCACTCACGGGATCAATACAAATATAACACCTCGCACTCCAAAGTCCATCAAGCCGTTTAGGCTACAGAGCGTGCCAAAGAAATAAATAACCTCTTTTTTTGGCTAGTCGAGTAAAAATGTATCCTATGTCACTCACGGGATCAATACAAATATAACACCTCGCACTCCAAAGTCCATCAAGCCGTTTAGGCTACAGAGCGTGCCAAAGAAATAAATAACCTCTTTTTTTGGCTAGTCGAGTAAAAATGTATCCTGTCACTCACGGGATCAATACAAATATAACACCTCGCACTCCAAAGTCCATCAAGCCGTTTAGGCTACAGAGCGTGCCAAAGAAATAAATAACCTCTTTTTTTGGCTAGTCGAGTAAAAATGTATCCTATGTCACTCACGGGATCAATACAAATATAACACCTCGCACTCCAAAGTCCATCAAGCCGTTTAGGCTACAGAGCGTGCCAAAGAAATAAATAACCTCTTTTTTTGGCTAGTCGAGTAAAAATGTATCCTATGTCACTCACGGGATCAATACAAATATAACACCTCGCACTCCAAAGTCCATCAAGCCGTTTAGGCTACAGAGCGTGCCAAAGAAATAAATAACCTCTTTTTTTGGCTAGTCGAGTAAAAATGTATCCTATGTCACTCACGGGATCAATACAAATATAACACCTCGCACTCCAAAGTCCATCAAGCCGTTTAGGCTACAGAGCGTGCCTAAGAAATAAATAAACATACATGCATACACTCAAAAAAACATAACCCTTTTTCTGAGGCAGTCGGGTATAAATAAGGCGTTGCCTTGCCTGCGTCTGTGTTTCCCGACTCCTACAATTCGGGGATCTTCAAGGCGAGAGTGAATAAGCATTATTTGTGTTTGAGTGTACCATCCTCGACTACATCGTCACTTACCAACAGGTGAGATATAGTCAAACGCACTCAAATTTCTAATAAAAAAAAGGCATGGCAGGATAATCTTCGACCGCGTAGTACGTAAAATAAACTGAACTTCCCACGGAGAACGCACCTTCCTGCGGGAGCGTCAAGGGTGGTAAAAAGGTAAATAACAAACGAGTGACATTTGTAAGCCCGAGCCGCAGAAATGAGCTTATCATCCCCTAAAAATCAAAACCAAAATCAAATCATCGGAAAACCTCATAAAATTTTAAGAAATTAAAATAAGTGGCAAATTAAAAAGCACGTGTGCGGTAAAATCAATTTTGCGCACAGTAAACTGGTATATAAAGTACCACTTTTCGAGCAACTATATTGAAAATAAAATTATAGGTACGTACGGGTGTACTTTCGGAAGGTACTCTTATTTACTTTTGTTGAAGTAAAAATGAAGTAAAAATAAAGTGTACTCCCCAAAGAGAATATACCTCCTCCCACGAGTGTCTAACATTATTAAAATTGTATTGGAGGTACTTTTTTAGGGTTTTTCGGGATATAATACTGATGGCATATTATAGACCAGGGATGGGCCAAGTACGGCCCGCGGGCCAACTCCGGCCCGCAAAAGCCTTTATTTCGGCCCGCTAACCTACCTTTCTAAACTAGGAGTGAAATGAAATGAAAATAGAAAAGATATCGTCAACATATGAAAATAAATCAGTAAATTTAAAAAGCTACACAAAGAATTAAAAACAGGTTAAAGACCTACCAATGGCGTGGCCTGAAAATAAAAGTTGAATTCGTTTTTGTATCTTTCTAACTTAAACATTAGTTATTTAAATTGATAGATTTTTAAACCAAATGCATGTTTGGCCTCCCGTGAAAATTCTTGTTTTTATGGCCCCTATTTAAAAAAAAATATCCCTGTTAAAATCGCTAGTAAGATTTCTTGATTGCGTTAATTTGATAAATATACTCAGCGCCATTTTGGAGAAAACATTTCAAAACTTTTTTTTTACATGACAGGTACCATTTCTAGAATTTTCGCCAAATATACCACTTATGACATATTTTAGGAGTTAGTAAGTATTGTCGATTCATTCTATGCGCCTTTATGAAAAAAAAATCTTATTTGTATGGAAGGAAGGTACTCTTAACACTTTAATATTAACAACTGCCCTTGCTAAATAATTTCAAAAAATGTTTGTTCAAAATTTTATCAAAATCAGTCTAGCAGTTTCTCCGCAAACAGGTACACACACACACATTTAACGGCTCTTTTTTTAATTAAAAAATTTGAGTGCGTTTGATTTTATGTCACCTGATGGTAAGTGACGATGTAGTCAAGGATGGTACACGAAAACTCAAATGATGTCTATTCACTCTCGCCTTAACAACTTTTTTGATGTCTTATGAGTTATGAGAGTGCATATATTCGTCAAAATCTCGTGATAGGTTTTTCTGACAATTTTTCTTCGCTCGAAGGTAAAAACCAATATGTACATTACACCCAAAACGATCAGTTTCTGTAATAAACCCTTGCTGCAAAAATTTATAATTTTGCGTGTTTCTATCGATTGTTTAAACGTAGGTACTGCGCGTTTTAAAATTATCCTGACACACATGTGACACGCTATAATTTATTTCTATACCTTTCCTGTACGGACAGCGACACATCAAGCTATAGAAAACCAGTATTAGCTGGCCGCGTGAGTCGCACGCCGCCTTTGCATTTCAACATACGCGAGGCCCGCGTACACTGGTTTTGTATAGCTTGATATGGCGCCGTGTGTACACCTACTTCTTTTATCGTTTTACGAATTACCAATGTTTCCTCTACTACATACTACTAATACCTACAGTTGTTTAGTGAACCCTGTGCTTGTTCTAAACACAGAACGGGCAATTGTCACTATCTGTTTGTAGGGCATTGTTCGGCGGCGGTGCGGGCGACGACGCAGGCGTGACGACAGTTTCCGCCAAGTTCATTGTCGTGCGTGCGTGCGTGCGGTGCGCGTGAGCATTGGCCCTCATCAGGGCCACAGGATTACCGCGGCCTATATAACGATGAGGGATCCCTGAGGGACGGCTGATGAGGGATCATTTGTATGCCAAAAGGCAGAACACAGCGTCCAACTTTATTTAATAACACCTTTTACTGTAACCTGTGATTCACAAATAAATTGATTTGATTTGATAAAAGTATAGGATAGTAAACGTAGTGATTATTTCTCTATGCCAGGTGGTAAAACGTTTAATACTATGAGGATGTACCCAAACCGATGCCAATCACTACAGTGGATCAGTTTTATTGGCCAATCAATTAATTCAAAATATAGGCTTCACTTGAAACACTTGTTATTTAAGTACCTAATTAATAATAACAAATCGACCATAATAAGTGTTTCAAGTGAATATTATTCAAAATTTATGAATTAATTGATTGGCCAATGAAACTGAATGTTTTATTAAAATTAAATAATTAGAAACCCGACTGCACAAGAACATTAATCTTCCTTTATAAGGCAGTAGGGGAAAAGACACATTTAAGAAAGTTGGTTTTAACCGCCTCCGCGGCGTAATGGTAAGTCCATACGCTTCACATCAGGAGGTCGCGGGTTCGATTCCCGGTGGGGTCAACTTGTAAGACTCGGTTTGGTTGGTGGTAGGGCATATTCAAAGCCCGCCTTGCTCGCTAACACTATCTTATCTACGAGTAAGTCTCGTCGCCAAACATCAGTGTTAACAAAATTGATGTGTTCCGGC
The DNA here is from genome assembly GCA_947284805.1 of Coleophora flavipennella. Lineage (NCBI taxonomy): Eukaryota > Metazoa > Arthropoda > Insecta > Lepidoptera > Coleophoridae > Coleophora > Coleophora flavipennella. The sequence goes on from OX369273.1 coordinate 1,803,368, forward strand.
TCGAAGATAAGATAGCCAGTTCTCCATTGCGTAAGATAGCCCGCTTCCATCTTCGGCATCATCGTCACTTACCATTAGGTGAGATGATGCCAAGGGGCTTACCAATTGTAAATTAAAAAAATATATAAAAAAAGTTGGTCCTTGAACACTTACAACACATTGTTAAGAGTGACAGAACACCTACTCAGGTAAAATATTCAGGTCAAGATTATCGATCGATGCAGCATCATGTTGTCAACACTTCAATAATTATAGTACCTATTATCGCGTCTATGAGTATAATTTTAACTAGGTGACCTTAAACGCCGGCAAAAATATGGGTCAAGGAAGGAGCCAATAGCACTTAGATCTCCTAAGAGCAGACTCCCAAAATAATCGAACTTTGGTAGAATATGTGGAGTCAACCGCAAGCTTGCTGAACGTGAAAACTGCACATCTGATTCTTTTAACCTTTTCCTTTGGTATGGCTAAAAGAAAAACACGATCTACTGGTTTTCGCTCGATACTTTTTATTTTGTATAACTATGTATAGGTTTAAGAGATTATCAGATTTTTCTCCTACATTACATAAGTTAGGTGCACGAAATAAATACCAACAGTACGAGAATACAGGTAATGATAATACGGCTAAGAAGAAATTTTCCTATAATGTTTACTAAGCTCACAATTAACGAAAATGTGCATTTACGCCCTAAGTAAAAGACACAAGTCGCGTTAAGACATTCACGCGAAATTCAACTGTAAAGCTCATTCCACAGCGTTAAATATCAGGTTGTTCGCCAGTGCCGCGCTGGGAGCCAGCAGTTAGTAAATGAAAATGTAGATCGTCTGAATAGATGTCTAGTATGAAGCATTACATAGCAGACGCAGAAATTCGTTCACCACTAAACCACGACATATTTTAACCCGACTGCGCCAGAGAGAGGGTTATGTTTTCGACTGTATGTAGGTATGTATGTATATTACTTTGGTACGCTCTGTAGCCTAAACGGCTTGATGGATTTTGGAGTGCGAGGTGTGCGAGTAAGACAGTATGTAAAAAGTGTAGGTATGTAAAAACATAATACAGTGTAATCTCACTAATCCGGCACTATTAAAAACCGGAGGGTGCCGGATTATTGGAATGTTCGGATTACTGGATTATACTGAAAATGTCATAGGTAATGAATAAAATAAAGCATTTCATAGAAGGACTAAATGAATGTAATGTATTAAATTAACATGTAGGTACATATGTAATTAACTAGTTTTAAAATAATCCTTAATTGAGGTCTGCTTTTGTGCAACTTGTAGTCCTTGCTTAAAAACCTTTTCTCGCATGATGAGGGAGGCGTGGGCGGAGGGTGCCGGATTATTGGACGTGCCGATCTATCGAAGTGCCGGATTAGTGAGATTATACTGTATTGCTAACTAGCTTTTGCCAGCGGCTTCCTTCGCGTGAACATAGTTTCAATGGCTGTCTTCGAACGGTGCGCAGTGAGCGAACCGCAAGTGCCTCGCGAGCGTGGAAAAAAGTGGCCTGTATCACAGATTACTAAATAGTTACACAGATTACTAAACAGTTACTTCCTGTATGTTAATCCAGATCTTAATCTGTCTACCTACCAAATTTCAGCCAGATACGAGTACGTTCAGTAGTTTTTGCGTGAAAGAATAACAATCATCCATACATACAAACTTTTACATTGATAATAGTAGGGTAAAACTTTTGAAGGCACCCAGATAAGTATTTACTGATTCGTTAAATTCTTCTTGATTGAAGTGTCGTTCGGTTGTTTTTGATCCCGTGAGTGACGTAGGAGACATTTTTACTAAGTGGCCAAAAAGTAAGGATTAAGTTTCTGTGCAGTCGGGTTTTTAATTAATTACTAGTTTAGTTTTTTTACTGAAATTCATAAAGTAAAAATTTTAGTTGCTCATAAAACAACTAATCACTTATAAATTTAATTTCATCATATTTATGGCAATCATATCAAACATACTGATTGCACATTAAATTATCTATCCTTCTCAACTGGCAAAGTAGGCGCATCAAATTAGCTTAACCTGGACATAATTCGATAACTAGTTGTTTTGATTATTTTATCGGATATTGATAATTAGTATCAAATATTGATTAGATATATGATGTAAAAAATTCGCGGTGGTAACCGTTTCTTATAAAAAACATGAGATTTCGAACATTACCTAAATTTTTCCTAAAAGCAAAATAGATAACCAAATACCTTGTTAGTATAATTTTGAGGTGAATTCAAATGATGTCACCTAATAGCAAAATTAAACTGAAACCACTTTCGCATGTATGTTTTATTTCACGGTATTCATCTGATCGCAATATCTTGATAAGCAAAAATGGTAACTATAATGTTTGTATCTTTTTAAGTTATATTGCGTCTTTTTAGTCATTTATGACAAAAATTAAACATTTAATTTTTAAGTTTTAATAATAATGTATTTCTCAGTAGTTAAAAATCGTAACTGTAAAATTTTCGTTTAATAATATGTTTTTGTACACTACAATCTTGTTTTCATCAAAATTAAACACCTTAATGTGACGTTTATGAAATTGAAAATTTAATTCAAAATACGCGCAAGCCAGTAATGGAGCCGGGCCGGATGCATGCGGTGCGGGCAGAGAGCGCATGCTCGCGCGGCCGCGGCCGGCCGGCCGGCTCGCGCACTCGCGCGGTGACACGGGTCAAATGACAATATTGAATTCAAATTATTGAAAGATTGTGTAAAGCTATCACCATGGAAAAGTTATAATATACTGAAAGTAATAAAAAATCGATTTAATTGAATACAATTATAAAAAAAATACCACTTTGGATGTACTTAAGTAAAAAAATATAATGTAGACCCTGTGTTTGGCATTGATTGCAAAATTTCTCGACCTTCCATTTTAATTGAACTCTTTTTTTTAAACTTATTTGAAAATGAAGAAAAATTAAAAAAAAAAACGAGAATGGGACGTTCTTTGGCTTCAAAGTAAGTAATAGCCGCGTTGAAGCCCGCATTGATTTGAACTTAGAATGAATAGACTTACGTTCGATATTATTTTAACACGTATGAAGCTCTATGCCAGCGCGTAGGTTTTATTTTTGCAAGTGTGCGCTAACACACTCATACGCAATATGCGACTCCACTCCTAGCTGCCCGCAAAACCTTTATTTTTACTATGGCAAAACGGTTATCATATCAGTAAGAAAAATATTGGTAGAGTTAAAATATGTTTTTAGTTTTATCTTAAAGATTTATTTAATTCTAAAAACGATCCACTTCGAATTTGAGCTCGTTTGATTTTTCTTGGTGAGAACTTTGGTCTTAGGTAGTTTCCAAGATCTGATGCTGTGTTACTTATTTATTACCAGTAAGATAAATTTACGTAATTTAACTTCTCAGTTCATTTACTTTTGAAAACCGATCCTGCTTGTCCACATTCAGCGACTTCCCGCGACCTTCACCATAGGAGATGCCTGCTTACGCTACGTCAGCCGGTACATGGTCTACACCTGAGAAATTTACTGCCCTAACGATCATCTGTTCTACGAACTATATGGCCCGCATATATCACGTAGTAAGTTAGTAAAGTTAGTTCCCGAGTGGTGAAAGCGCACCAAAAGACCCACAGCACACCGCATTGGAAATGAACGGTCCTGCACATCTACATCCAGCGGCTTCCCGCGACCTTCACCAGGTCATCGGTCCACCAAATGGGAGGCCTTCCTACGCCACGTCTTCGGGTGCGCGGTCCCCACTAGAGAACTTTACTATCCCAACGGTAGCTATATGTGCCCTGGCCTCATAGCTCGTAGAACAAGTGACTGTTGGGTAGTATAAAGTTTTTAAGTTGTAACCGCGTACTGGATGACGTAGCATAGGCAGGCCCCCACTCGGTGGACCGATGACCTGGTGTAGGAAGCGGAAAGCCGCTGGATGCGGACGAGCAGGACCGGTCATTCTCTGTTATAGTCTTTTAGTGCGTGCGATAAGTCTTTTAGTGCGTAGTCGCCACTCGAGAACTTTAATACCCCAAAGGCCATCTGTTCTACGAGCTTCACGGCCGGGGCAAATAGCTACCATTGGGGCGTTAGGGCAGTAAAGTTCTCTAGTGGCGACCGCACACCGGAAAACGTAGCGTAGACAGGCTTCACACTCGGTTGACCGATGACCTGGTGAAGGTTGCGCAAAGCCGCTAGATGCGAATGAGCAGGACAGGTCATTTTCAATGCGGTGCGTTTTAGTACGCGATCACCACTCAAGAACTTTACTACCTCAACGACCATAATATCTGTCCTACGAAGTATGTGGCTGGGCCAAATCAATAAGTATCTTCTTAGAATTTAGGCCTGTTTAATTTTTCTTGACGAGTCCTTTGATGCAGGTAGGTTCCAAAGTCTGAAGTTGGACCACTCTCTTGATCAGCTTCTGGGTCCAGTACAAAAAACTAACCGTGACAAAAAAGTTAAGGTTTCAAGAAAACAAAGTAGAAAACACAAACGAATATTTATTCTTGATAACCTGCACATTTTTCTGTGCTTCTAGAATGTATGGCGGTTCTCGAATGTCAAGAGATCTGGGCACACGTAAATCAACCAGTGAAATAAAGTAGCCTATTGTTAATCCAGGCCCTAATCTGTCTACCTACCAAATTTCAGTCAGATCCGTTAAGTCGTTTTTGCGTGAAGAAGTAACAAACATACACACTCACACAAACTTTCGCCTTTATAATATTAGTGTGATAAATCGTCTTATGAATCGTCTCGCACGCAGATTTGACGACGGTGACAACACAACAAAATTCAGCTCAAATCTTAAAATCAAAAAAGGTACACAAACTTGACATTTCTCCGGAGATTCTCCGGTTTTTTCATAAAACCGGTTTTAAAAAACTGGAGCTGAATTTTGTCTCCGGTGCAAAGCACTAGAGGCCATGGAGCATTGTGCTTAGGTCTTCCATAGTCTTAGCCATGACCACGATATTGTCAGCGAATCGGAGGTGGGTTATTTACTCGCCGTTGATATTGATGCTGAGTTCCCCCCCCCCCCAGTCCAGAAGCTTGAAAACATCTTCCAGGGCGGCGATGAACAGTTTCGGAGATATAACGTCTACCTGTCTCATCGTTGGCTGCAATCGGATAAATATTGAGTTCTGGTCCTGGAGGCAAACCGACATACAGAAACTTCAACACCTCGATATATCGATAGCCAATTTAGCATAGCTGGAGAGACTGTGTAGCACAGCCCAGGTTTCGACTGAATCAAAGGCTTTCTCATAGTCCACAAACGCCAAGCATAGTGGCTGATGATAATACTCTTCAGTCTTCTGTATAATCTGCCGCAGCGTATGTATGTGGTCTATGGTACTAAAGCATTTTCGGAAACCGGATTGTTTGGGAGGCTGGAAGTCGTAAAACCTGGGTGCGAGACGATTCATAATGACTCTCGAAAACAGCTTGTAGACATGGCTCTGAAGTGAGATGGGTCTCTACTCTGTAGTACTTCAGCAGGGTGTTGTCACCGTCGTCAAATCTGCGTGCGAGACGATTCATAATAATGACTGCGTGCGAGACGATTCATCACACTAATATTATAAAGGCGAAAGTTTGTGTGAGTGTGTATGTTTGTTACTTCTTCACGCAAAAACGACTTAACGGATCTGGCTGAAATTTGGTAGGTAGACAGATTAAGGCCTGGATTAACAATAGTCTACTTTATTTCACTGGTTGATTCACGTGTGCCCAGATCTCTTGACATTCGAGAACCGCCATACATTCTAGAAGCACAGTTATCAAGAATAAATATTCGTTTGTGTTTTCTACTTTGTTTTCTTGAAACCTTAACTTTTTTGTCACGGTTAGTTTTTTGTACTGGACCCAGAAGCTGATCAAGAGAGTGGTCCAACTTCAGACTTTGGAACCTACCTGCATCAAAGGACTCGTCAAGAAAAATAAAACAGGCCTAAATTCTAAGAAGATACCTACTTATTGATTTGGCCCAGCCACATACTTGGTAGAACAGATATTATGGTCGTTGAGGTAGTAAAGTTCTTGAGTGGTGATCGCGTACTAAAACGCACCGCATTAAAAATGACCTGTCCTGCTCATTCGCATCTTCTAGCGGCTTTGCGCAACCTTCACCAGGTCATCGGTCAACCGAGTGTGAAGCCTGTCTACGCTACGTTTTCCGGTGTGCGGTCGCCACTAGAGAACTTTACTGCCCTAACGCCCCAATGGTAGCTATTTGCCCCGGCCGTGAAGCTCGTAGAACAGATGGCCTTTGGGGTATTAAAGTTCTCGAGTGGCGACTACGCACTAAAAGACTTATCGCAGAGAATGACCGGTCCTGCTCGTCCGCATCCAGCGGCTTTCCGCTTCCTACACCAGGTCATCGGTCCACCGAGTGGGAGGCCTGCCTATGCTACGTCATCCAGTACGCGGTTACAACTTAAAAACTTTACTACCCCAACAGCCACTTGTTCTACGAGCTATTAGGCCAGGGCACATATAGCTACCGTTGGAATAGTAAAGTTCTCTAGTGGGGACCGCGCACCCGAAGACGTGGCGTAGGAAGGCCTCCTATTTGGTGGACCGATGACCTGGAAGGTCGCGGGAAGCCGCTGGATGTAGATGTGCAGGACCGTTCATTTCCAATGCGGTGTGCTGTGGGTCTTTTGGTGCGCGTTCACCACTCGGGAACTTTACTAGCTTAGAGAGCCCATAAATAGGTAAACGTGATTCTACAAAAATAATCTCATCCTGAACAATTAAGTTATTTATTATCGATCTAATTAATAATATTTCAATTTATTCTCCGCCCTAGTCCAACCGTGGCACCACGTGTTTATAAAAGTTTGACAATCATTGGCTATAAGCCTACAACAAAATTATTCGCGACTCGCGAAAGTAAGGCGCATTCCGTTTGTTTTAAAAAAATGCAAGAATTAAATCTACTTAGACAATTTAAATATGACAGATACAAATCATGTAATCAGCATTTTGTGACTTCAAGGCGCTTCAAGGCGGCATTCTTTGACACAGGCGGCGCGCGCTGTGTCGGTGTTTACAAAGGGCGAGCGAAGCTATCTCATATACGTTCGAGAGTTAGTTAGACCTTAGGTCGCAAGAAATAACGTTTATATTGAAACGTAACTAAGAAAAATTATTAAATTATGAATAATCGTGGACATTTATTGTTTAATTTGTTTCTCATAGTATTAATAATATTTTGAAGGCATAAATTAAACACTTTTGAAGTAGTTATGTATTTTGGCTTTCCAAAAAATACAAATATTTGTGACTTTACAGGTTCGCAAAGAGAATCTGTTTAATTTTTAATAATTCATTAACACATTTAATATACTATTCAGAATAAATTGTTCAATCACGGTTATCTATAATTTCTGGTAAGATAAACCAAAAAATCTGTAATTAACTGAACCTTCTCTATCAATGATAGTTCCGAATGATTAATTAGTTTAATTTTGATTTGTATAACTAGAATGCAAGCGTCATATCATAACAGAGGTACTTTTACAAAGTTATATATTATGCTGTACTTGTAAAATCAAAATGTGTTCAAAATTTAGTTTTTCCGTTTTTTTACATTGACGCGGAGTTTGAAAATGTTTAATTCTTTTTATTTTAACTATAACTAACAATAATTTATGTCCTAGAAAAAGAAAATTACAGTTATCGAATAATGTCCAGGTTTAGCTAATTTGACTGGACTATTTGGTACGACACAACAACAAGCGTTTCCGGCGAGCGTTAAGTGCTTGTTTAACTAGATTTTAATATATAAGGTCTAACAAAATTAGCTGAAACTATTTTAACTGGTGCTTCTACCCATGAAACTGAACAACTTTTCCCATGAAACTCATAGTCAAATCTGAAAAAAAATTTGAACTTCCCATACTAAGTTGGCTGATCAGCTGATCGAGTTAGTATGGAAGAGCCAATTTTTTTTTTGCGATTTGACTATGGGTTCCATGGGGAAAGTTGTTTAGTTTCATGGGTAGAAGCACCAGTTGAAATAGTTTCAGCTAATTTTGTTACACCTTATATTTAAGTACAATCTATTCTAGGTTATTTATTTTACTTCTTTTGTTACGCACTCCACGTAGTAACTATCCTGACATCTGGCCGAATGGCGGCGAAGTGTACAGTGCGGCGGTTCTGAGGAAATAATGTTATTATTATATGCTAAACAAAAATCGTTTTTGAACATTGAGATATTTATAATGTGGACCTAGTGCCTGAAATAAATGATTCATCGTCATCATCATCTCAGCAGTAAAACGTCCACTGCTGGACAAAGACCTCTCCCAAAGATTAAAAAAAATGATTTATTATTATTTGTTTTTTGTCATGAGTCATGACTTGAATCCCGTGCCACACGCACACGGACTACCTACCTACGAAGCTTCGTAATCCCCATTAAATCTCTTGTGATATCATTTTTTATAGCTACTCCATTTAATGTATAATAATCAACATTAGGGGGCGTCCATTAATTACGTGAACCGTTTAGAGGGGGGAGGGGAGAGAGGGTCAAGCCGAATATCACCCAATCTCACGTGGGGGAAAATATCACGTAATTTTTATTTCCGCAAGAAACAGTGTCAAATTGCGAGACAACTCTAGGTTCCAACAGTCACTCTTAAGACCATCATATGAGTCCCCATATTTGAACTAAATTAGAATGAATATCGTTTTAGTGCCTGTTTAAGTATTTTGTTGTTTGATTGTCTCACTGTGGCCGATGGGGCAGTAAAGTTCTCGAGTGGTGACCGCGCACCGGAAAACGTAGGTGGACCGATGACCTGGTGAAGATCGCGGGAAGCCGATGGATGCGGGCAGCGCAGGACCGGTCGTCGTGGAAATCCTTGGGGGAGGCCTTTGTCCAGCAGTGGACGATTTGTGGCTTATATGATGACTGTGACTGTAGACTATATTCTATAGTCTTAAATAAAAACAAAAGACATGAAAATATTATATATTTTACGAAGTTAGCTTATACTAATATAGGTTTGCTCGTAGAACAGATGGCCGTTGGGGCAGTAAAGTTCTCGAGTGGCGACCACGCACCGGAAAGCGTAGTGTAGGCAGGCCTCCCACTCGGTGGACCGATGACCTGGTGAAGGTCGCGGGAAGCCGCTGGATGCGGGCAGCGCAGAACCGGTCGTCGTGGAGATCCTTGGGGGAGGCCTATGTCCAGCAGTGGACTTCCTTCGGCTGATATGATGATGATGATGAATATAGGTTAACTTTGACCCCACACTAGGCTAGGCCTGTCACGTGGCGGTCGAAAGAACATAAAAATAAAAGAGATTTAACAGGTGGCGGCTAAGCAACTTATCGGAAACTATAAGTAATATAGCAAATTATATTGTTTTTATAAAAAAAAAGAGCCAAAGCAATTAACGTAGGTGTATTCAACTATTCACACAAAAAATATGCATGTTAAAAAATCTCACGTGATTAGGGCGGAGGGGAGGGAGTCAAGCCAAATCTCACGACATCTTACCAAGGGGGGGAGGGGGTTTCGAAAATTTACCTCACGTAATTAATGGACACCCCCATAGGATTGTTTTGGTTTTGCTGTTAACATACCTAAAAATACTTAACACAACTTAGAACTTCCTCCTTTTTTAAAGTCGGTTAAAAGTCATCTGTGCCATTCTTTTGTTTAACTCTGCTGACATCTGACACGGCTTAATAACTACTGCCGTCTAGTGATAGCAACCGGCGCCAACGGCTTAAAATGGTTTGCAAAGCACAAAATCGGCCAAGAAAACGCTACTAACAGTCAAACCAATCCAGGTAATGACCGTGCTTCAGGTCAGTTAACCCGCGTGATCGACCCAACCACCAAAGGTGCTATCATCATATCAGCTCATATATGTCCCCACCGAGGGGCTCGAGCCTACCCTAATAGGGCGATCGGGCCTTAGTCGACCACGCAGGCCCAGTGCGGGTTGGTCGACTTCACACACAACCTTCGAGTTTCTTCGCAGGTGTGTGCAGGTTTCCTCACGATGTTTTCCTTCACCGTTAAAGCAATCGGTGCTAAGGTGCTATCGTCGCAAATCAATTAGGCAAGTAGTCCAATCAGCACTTTCCCCCGAGTGCAGCCCCCTCGCATACAAAGCGGTCCTACGCCCATTTTTCCAATTGTCCCCACAAAGACAACATTGACGGGCCCATTAGTATGCGCTCCGTGAACTTACGGGACCGTGTGCACTGCTAAGGCCTACGTACTATTTGTGTCGTGTAGCATTGTCGTGGCGACGCGACCCGGTCTTTGATCCCTCGAGCGAAAGTCGATTTTCACGAACTAAACACACAACTTATTAAGACAGTTTTCGTGACTAAAACTTAGAAAAAAAACGTATCAGCCAATGACTTATATATTATACTAGCTTTTGCCCGCGGCTTCGCCCACGTGGACATAGCTTTTATGACTCTTTTTGAGGGTGAGTGGTGCGCGAGCCGCAATCAGCTCGCAAGCGTGGACATGAGTTTTCACCAGGTACCTCAGGAACTGTATCGGGCTATTCGGATTAACAGTCTTTGTCACTTCCCACCCCCTCAACAAATTCTATACAAAAAATCACTTTAATCCGTTGCTCCGTTGCGACGCCACCGACGTGCGCGAGCGTAGAAAACAGTTGTCCCCAGATCCCTAGGGAACTATGTCAGGATATACTTATTAGTAAATTATATCATTTTCCACCTCATCTCTGTGTTAAAAATCACACCAATCCATTTTTTCGTTACGATTTTAAATAAAACGAACAAAGAGTATTCTTTTAGTTTCCTCAGAAACTGCATCGGACTATGATAATTTCCACAGATAAAAGGTTGACTATTTCATTCCCAGTGATACAGGCTACCTGCATGCCAAATTTCATCAAGATTGGTAGAGGTGTTGAAGTGTGAATAGGTAACAAACAAACAAACACATTTTCACATTTATAATATAAAGTAAGGATTTCTAAATCTTAAATAAAATATAGAGCGTCGGTGGCAAAACGGTTAGGGCCACTACTTCCTGTCCGGAAGGCCGTGGTTCGAATCCTGCCACTTACCAATATCTATACGAATATCGATTTCATACTGGTATGTACGTTTATCCGACGCTCTTACGGTGAGAAAAACATCGTGAGAAAACCTGCACACGCCTGCGAAGAAATTCGAAGCTTATGTGTGAAGTCAATCAACCCGCAATGGGCCCGCATGATCGTCTAAGGCCAGATCGCCCTAACTCAGGGCCCCTTGGTGGGGACGTATATAAACTGATATGATGAAATATTATCAAAAAACTAATTCAAATCATTATAGGTATCAATCTAGTAATAAAATTTCCTAACAATATTAATATGGGTCAAATCCTTGAGTCGTATCAGCTCCAAAGGAGCCCAAGACGCACTTCTCGTTGCCGCGCTGGATGGCAATAGACAACCTTAGCAGCAGGTAGGACCTCACGTCACATCTCCTCTCTCGGCCTCTGAGGGTTCAGCAGCCGGTTGTCTCACAGACCAGCGGCACAAAGCAGTAATTTGCCTCCAAGACCGAGTACTTATTATGCTTCTTTCTCACCGCAAATTGAGCAGCAGTACCGTACGGGTGAGGAGTGAGGCAGAAAAAGTGGCTTCCCAAAGCAGACACGTTTCTCTCTGGCATAGCACCTGTTTAAACCCTCCGGCCTTTTGCCATCAGATCGACTAAAGCCCGGCCGGCGGCTGCATCAAAGATGGAATATTCCATCTGGCCGAGACCAGTGCCCTGCGAGTTAGGTCATTAAGGAATTGGTGACGTGGTAATCTTCGCAAACATGACTGCAACTCAGTGAATGATGGCCAATTGCCTCCACCGAGGACCCGCAAATACATTGATGAGGTTCACAGGTATTGATATTGCAGGCGGAGAGCAACTGCCACACGCAAATAGTCGCCGCGCCCGCCGTCAGAAGAGTTCCCATATCTGTGCCTCCTGTTAAAAGATGTTAAACTCGATTTATGTGTTTTTATTTTTTTACACGATTGGAATCTGTAAAAAAATACCTCTCTGTTCGTCTATGAAACACATCGCTACGTCCCATAGATCCAGAGTTTAAAGTAGCGCTGAAAAATACATAAAAGAAATCCACTCAAAAGTATGAAATAATATTTTAATGTTTTAATACAACTTAAGCGCGTTTTATTATCCCTGCAGTGCCATCTATTGACATTCTGCTACTATGATTATAATGTTTGGTATGTGTAGCTAATATATAAAAAAAAGTACTCTATTGATATTATTTTAAGTATCGATAGATAATTTCCCACGGGACCTCTTTAGTTTTCCGGGATAAAGAATACTCGACTATACAATGATGGTCAAAAACACCCCATCCCAATGTAAAGGTTTCATATTGTTACGTTGAGTCATTCTAAAGATACAATTTTTTGCATTCCTGTAGGAACCCTAATTTTTTTGGGATTCACAATGTCCCAGTTTTAGTTCGCGATAAGGGTATCAACGTGTAAAATTTGATTAAAATAGGTCAAGCCACATTTGCGTGGTGAGCATCTCTGTAAATGAATACTTTTGATTTTCCCACGGGAACTCTTGAATTTTCTGGGATAAAAAGTATCCTATATGTTAACCCGGGCTATAAGGAACCACCATACAAAATTTCATCAAAATCGGCCTAGTAGTTTTTGCGTGATGCGCGAACATACAGACAGACAGACAGACAGACAGACAGACAAAAATTCCAAAAGTTGTTGTTTTGGCCTCTGTATCGTTAGTAATGTCCACCACAGTTACTATTTTCCAAAAATATTTCATGTACAGACACGGCCCCGTTACAGTTTTATTATATTATAATAGATTACTGGCGTTATCAGCGTAGAAAATCAAAGAATATTTTGTAGGAATTTTTTTATTGTCTATTTAAACTACTTTAAAATTTAAATAAATAACTAAATGCATATAAGACAATAAATAACAGTTAATATACATGATTTCAGTCACTCATGGCACCCACTTCGCTAAGCTCCACATTGTTATTATGACGCACTGGTTCTCGTGTTTTCTCTGAAAAATAAAAGTTATTTTTGTAATATTCAGAGGATATTAATGTATGTATGTATGTATGTATAAATTCTTTATTGCACACAAGGAATAATCACAAAATGGTTTTATTTTTAACTAGCTGTTTCCCGCGGTTTCCCCCGCGTGGACCACGTTTCTTTGACTTTTCGAGGGTGCGCAGTGCGCGAGCCGCAAGCGGCTCGCGAGCGTGGTAGAAAGTAGCCTATGTCTTAATCCAGGTCCTAATCTGTCTACCTACCAAATTTCAGCCAAATCCGTTCAGTAGTTTTTGCGGGAAAGCGTAACAGACAGACAGAGTTACTTTCGCATTTATTAGTAGGGATGATTTAAGCTATACTTATATCTATCGAATACGGAATGAATTATAACATAATAGCTTTGGCCCGCGGCTTCGACATCGTTTTATGACTGTCTGTGAGAGTGGGTGGTGGTTTTCCCCAGATCCCTCAGGAACTGTATCGGGCTATTCTGCTTAGCAATCTATGTCACTTCCCACCCCCTCAATCAATTCTATAGAAAAAATCACTTCAATCCGTTGCTCTGTTGCGACGCCGACGCGACGTGCGTGAACGTGGAAATGAGTTTTCCTCCGATCGATCCCTCAAGAACTATGTCAGAATATGCTCTTTAGTAAATTATGTAATTTCCCACCCCCTCAGCCATCTTTGTACAAAAAATCACAACAATCCATTATTCCGTTGCGATGTTAAAGAAATTAACCAAAAAAAGAGTATTTTTCCAGTTCCCCGGAACGACATCGGGCTATGCCAAAAAAAATATTTTATTCTTGTTGGCAAAAGTAGATACAAAAGGGATACAAAGTAGCCTATGTCCTTCCCAGTGACACAGACTACCTGCATGCTAAATTTCATCAAGATTGGTCAAGGTGTTGAAGCGTGATAAGGTAACAAACACATTTTCACATTTGTAACATTAAAATAGTAAAAATTATTGATAAATTAATATTACACTAGCCATCCGCCCGCGGCTACGCCCGCATTGTTTTCGATTTTCCCGTGGGAATAAGACGTTTTCCCGGGGATAAAAAGTAGCCTATGTCTTATTCCAGGACCTAACCTATATGTGTGCCAAGTTTCATCGCGATCCGTATAGTGGTTGAAGCGAGAAAGAGTAACAAACATCCATACATACATACTTTCACATTAATAATATAGTAGGATTTTACATAGTAAGGATAACAATAGTAAAGTACTTAATACTACACTACACAGTGTGACATTGTGATTGTTATGGACAAGGTCGAAAAGACAAAAGGTTAGAATGTGCATCGTTTCAGTATCTTATTCTATCTAAGGTCTCTACAAAGCTAACCGCCTCCGTGGCGTTCTAAGTTCACAGCGGATGATCGGAGGTTTGTTCGGTTCACAGCTGATGCTGGCGTGTGTAAAACTCGCTATTGGTTTATCTTAACGCTCCTGGCACAGAATAGCGAAGAAGTTTTATAGGAGCCATTAAATGGGGCTTCTACACATCATACTGGATAATCTTTCCCAAGAGACGCCATAGACAATTCGCCAAAAAATCGGTACGCTGAATGACCAATTTTGTGCACTTTTGTGTGGAGCTTTGTTTTTTTTTTTTGAGAATTGACTTAGTATCTTTACGGAAAGTTTTTCTCTTTGATAAGTGAGTTTGAAGCCCCAGATAACGGCTCCTAAAACAATTTTCTTACAGTTGTCTGATGTGGTGATTGGTAATGTCTGCCTTCGTGACGTAATGGTTAGTCCATTCGCTTCACACATGGAGGTCGCGGGTTCGATTCCCGGCGGGGTCTAACTTTGTAAGACTCGGTTTGATTAGTGGTAGGGCATCTTCTAAGCCCGCCTGGCTAGCTACCACCATCTTATCTAAGTCTTGCCGCCGAGCATCGATGTTGACAGCATTGATGTGTTCCGGCATGAAGATAAGATAGCCATTTCCCCATAGCGTTGGGGAATGTTGATAAGACAGCTTCCATCTTCGGCATCATCGTCACATACCATCAGTTGAGACGATGTCAAGGGCTTCTCAATTGTGGATAAAAAAATATCTTAACTCGTGCCTCTACTCATGAAACGGAATAACTTTTGTTCTAAACTTTGCGGAAATCGAAAAAAAAATGGTCATTTCATACACATCGTGTGTGTCGAACCAAAGAGTGATAAAATACGGAGTTCCCCAGGGAAGTGTTTTAGGTCCCCTCCTTTTCCTAGCTTACATTAACGATCTCCCAAAAGTTACAAATCACCCAATGATCCTCTTTGCTGATGATAGTACCGTGATTTTTCAAGGCAATGACATGAAAGAAGTCGAATCTGAAATAAATAATAACCTGAATGATATAATTTATTGGTTGGAGTGCAACAATTTAAAAATTAATTTGGACAAAACAAAATTTATGATACTTAGACACAGACAATCAAGAATTTTCCACCTCAACATTAATCACAAAAACAAGAAGATTGAAGAAACACATGTCATGAGATTTTTAGGTTTGCAAATAGATCAAGGCGTTACTTGGAACTCCCATACTGAGATACTGTGCAACAAAATTCATCAATTAGCGTATAGATTGTACATGTTAACAAAGATAGTTAACAGAAAGACTGTCCTAATAGCATACCATGGTTTCGTAGCATCAACATTAAGGTACGGAATCATGTTTTGGGGTAACAGTACTGGAAAGGAAATGGTTTTCAAAGCTCAAAAAAGATGTATTCGAGCAATCTGTAGCCTTAAGCAAACTGACAGTTGTAGGCCATTCTTTATAGAACTCCAAGTACACACCGTTCCCTGTTTATATATTGTCGAAACAGTAGTTTTTGTAAAGAGTAATTTGAGTTTGTTTGGCCACGTTAGTAGCGAAAGACGACGACACAAATTAAATTTGATACCCTGCAAAACCACCTCACTGCATAAAAGTATATTAGCAATGGCACCGAAACTGTACAATAAGTTGCCAACAAGAATAAAAGAGATTGACTGTTTAGATGTTTTTAAAAAAAAAGTTTGTGATATGTTACTGAAGAAGGCATATTACTCTGTTGACGAATATCTTAATGACTAAAATGGGACATTTCCTACTTTATTATAAATTTGACATGTACTTAACTATTTTTATTCATCTGCGACTGGTGCTACCTACCTAATGATTTGTTTCTGTTATTTTTAATTTAATTGACCTCTTGTTAATCAATGAACTTATTATTTTATTATTAAAGTGAATTTCTCTAGTTAATAATTTGAAATGTTTTAACTCCTTTTAATTTTTAAACTATACTAGTGTTTTTCTTTTTATGTAATCATTTAAATTTGTATTTCATCACCATGTTACTAAAGATTTGCATGCCGTTTTACGGCGGAATATTTAAGGCACTATTATTTAAGACTACAACTTTTGTTACCAATATTCTGCAAATAAAGTTTTACTTACTTACTTACTTACGTGAGATGTGGTCAAGGGTTTACCAATTATGAATAAAAAAAAATTAAAAAAAATCTGATATTAACTTTATTACTTTATTAAAAAATTTATACAAACTTGGGTTATCTATCAGTGATAAAGTAATAAATAATATTTTTTTTCTGTCACTGTTATACTGTATAACGTCTCCGCATTGCTGCAACTGTGTTTAGGCTCAGATCAATAATCAATTATTGATATTAAGTGGTAGGTTTTTTTTTCACAATTGGTAAGCCCTTGGCTTTATCTCACCTGATGGTGAGTGACGATGATGCCGAAGATGGTAGCGGGCTTACCAAGATTCCCCAATGCAATAGAGAACTGGCTATCTTATCTTCAAGCCGGAACACATCAATGTTGTTAACACTGATGTTTGGCGACAAGACTTAGATAAGATTGTGGTAGCTAGCCAGGCGGTCTTAGAAAATGTCCTACCACCAACCAAACCGAGTCTTACAAGTTGACACCGCCGGAATCGAACCCGCGACCTCCTAGTGTAAAGCGAATGGACTAACCATTACGCCACGGAGGCGGTTAAAGTAAGGTAAGGTGACAGATAAATGGAGGGTAATGTTTGCACAGACCTGTAATAGGGCTGGAACTCGTACAGGTCGTCAATGACGCTCCGTACACGACACACGACGCCGCAGGACGGGTGCTGGCGTCCGTAAACCTCTATAGCGCGCTCCAGGACTTGCTGAATTGACGTCAGCTCCGCTACTGGAGAAATAATCAAAAATACCATAATTGGTTGTGGCAAAGTGTATTGTTTATAAAAAATGCTGTATGAAATATGCCTTTAAATAATAAGGGGGAAATAATTTCATCGACCAATCTTTATTCACCACTGGCTTTTGCCCGCGGCTTCGCTAACGTGGGCATTATTTTTATGACTGTCTGTGAGGGTGAGTGGTGCGCGAGCCGCTGCGGCTCGCGAGAGTATGTAAAGCCTACGTC
Source organism: Coleophora flavipennella (assembly GCA_947284805.1). NCBI lineage: Eukaryota > Metazoa > Arthropoda > Insecta > Lepidoptera > Coleophoridae > Coleophora > Coleophora flavipennella. Next base: position 1,820,891 of record OX369273.1, read on the forward strand.
ACTAAGGAAAAAATTTGCTTTCTAGTTTCTACTAGTGAAAGAATTTGCAAAATCGGTTCAGTATGTAACAGGTACAGATATTAGTTATTGTATTTTACATAACAGTTATATATATTAGCCACTAGTGCTGCAAGTTGCAAAGAGGATATAAAACTACTACGTTGTCCATCCAGCCCGGAGCGCTGTCTGAGTCTTCGTCAGAGTTTAGTTTTTGATATGGCACTGCGTGCCTTTCGCTGTGGATATTATAATATTTAAGATCGATGGAATAAAACAATGTGAAGAGGATTCCACGACTTTTATTGGAGTAAATCCCTGAAGGTTAGAAGTAGTTCCAGAGATTACTTCCGACAAACAAACTCAGAAACATATCAGCCGAAAGACGTCCGCTGCTGGTCAAAGGCCTCCCTCAAGGATTTCCACGATGACCGGTCCTGCGCTACCCGCATCCAGCAGCGTTCCACGACCTTCAACAAGTCGTCGGTCCACCGTGTAGAGGCCTTCCTACGCTACGTTTTCCGGTGCGCGGTCGTTACTCCATAACTTTACTTCCCCAACGGCCATCTCATCTATGAGCTATGTGCCCTTCCCACTGTCACTTAAGTTTTAAAATAAAATATCAGTATAAAAGTATACATTAGTCGTTTTATAGTTTAACGGTGAAGGAAAACATCGTGAGGAAACCTGCACAGGCCTGCGAAGAAACTCGAAGGTTGTGTGTGCAGTCGACTAACCCGCACTGGGCCCGCGTGGTCGACTAAGGCCTAATCGCCCTGATTCAGGGTAGGCTCGAGCCCCTCGATGGGGACGTATATGAGCTGATATAATAATAATAGTTCAGCCGCTTAGAGAATGCGTTCGTGAAATCTGTCAGTTTGTCATGATCAGTGATGAGCATAAAGTAACACTACTATTTATTTTTTCGTGCATACTTTCTCGCGAAGCCTTAAACATCTGTCGTAGTCGAGCATACACAACTCAACTATAATAATTACACTTACCTACTTAGTAGCAAAGAATACAGTAAGGTATATCAGACTTGATGAAACATTTCCAAGTCATTTCGGTCTGTATGGGAGGTACTGTACTCCGATGTTTACTGAAATAATTAAGTACCCAGTGCAGTAGGCCTTAAGTCCGAGTTATTCACAAAATTTAACTAAAATCGTTTGTGCCATTTTTGAGAAAAGTAACAAACTACCTGGATTCGTATGGGAGGTACCTTATTCCGATTTTTCTTGGAATAACTAACTACTGCGTGCTGTAGGCCATGTAAAATAATGGTAGGTAACGTATCGAGTTTCATCAAAATTCGTTACAGCCATTTTTGTGTAAAAAATAATAAGCGAGTTTTTCTTATGGTGGCAACCCTACAAAATCAAGATAGGAGAAATTTGAAAAAAAGAAAACGTCTGGAGATATAAAAAAAATTCGAGCGAGACCTACAGTACTCGCATATGATGTGTAACATGTGACAAAATACTTTATAAAAGGACGGCAAAGATACGGCAGACTAGGCTGTATGGTCATAGATACCTTTGCCTTTTCCGCGCTTTTAAAGCCTGAAAAAACGCGACTCCCTGTTACACATTTCCGTCCCATGGGACACATTTCCGTCCCATTTCACGAAATCATTCCCACAAATTGCAGGAAAGCGAGAGCAAAGATGTTACACATCAAAAATAATATTGCGCTTACCCAAATTACACACAAATCCGTCCAGTAGTTTAGAAACTAGAGCACCGGACACCGGACGGACCCGCGCACACACACGCATACACACACACACACACTCACACATTTCTTACTTTTGGTTTTTTAGACTCTATTAGTGTACGATGCTGCTGAAGAACTACAGACCTATCTCACTTCTGAGCCATGTCTACAAGCTGTTTTCGAGAGTCATTACGAATCGTCTCGCACGGTTTACTTAAGACCAAGGTCTTCGACCGCGAGTACTGACATACGGAGCTGAGACATGGTCGCTTACTATGGGCCTCATAAGAAGGCTCAAGGTCACCCATAGGGCTATGGAGCGTGCTATGCTCGGAGTTTCTCTGCGTGATCGAATCAGAAACGAGGAGATCCGTAGGAGAACCGAAGTAACTGACATAGTTCTCAGAATTGCTAAACTTAAGAGGCAGTGGACGGGGTACAAAGCTCGTAGAACAGATGGCCGTTGGGGCAGTAAAGTTACCGAGTGGCGACCGTAGCACCGGAAAACGTAGCGTAAGCAGACCTCCCACTCGGTGGACCGATGACCTGGTGAAGGTCGCAGGAAGCCGCTAGATGCGGGTAGCGCAGAACCGGTCGTCGTGGATATACTTGGGGGAGGCCATGTCCAGCAGTGGACGTCCTACGACTGATATGATGATGATGATTAGTGTAAGACATTCGATCACCATCGAAATCTCAACTTCGTTATTTTTTCCCGTCACAATACCTTCGATCTTCATTCCATCGTCGCTCGAAAATAAAAACTACCTGCGGTTTGAATGGAAGTCTTGAAGTTTTTTCCTCTGAATTTACAGGTTCCTTTAAGACAGTTGTTCAGTTTTATACCTTCAGACAGACCTTTTCAGGGAGTTAATAATAAAATTGACAACGTTAAAAACAACCGACTTCAAACGCAACAAATGGGAACTTTTTGCTATTTATTTTTTGTTTTTGTAATTTAAAAAAAAGTACTGAACCGATTTCGATACAATTTGAATGGGACCATTCTGGAGACATAAGCTGCCAAGTAAAAACAGAATCATAGAAATCAGTTCACAAACGGCAAAGAAATCGCGGATCTATCTCGCGAGGTTGTGAACTGTCGAAAGATTGTGAACCGTAACATACTGCTTACAATTTCACTAGTGTCATTGTGATCTCACTAGTGACATTACAGTAACATTAAGCGAAGTGAATAACATTAAATAAATGAGAGAGCGAAGCGAGCGATGTTAGGTTCGGTCAGGTTTGATTGATTAAACAGTCGAAGTGCCCCCCCCCCCCCTCCCCCCGCCCCCTCTGAGTAGCAGAATATTATATGGAATTAGTTATAATAGAATAATCTAACTAAATTTAGTGTAGTGACATTGTAATATCGCGGTTTTGACAATATCCCGACGACATATACAAACAAAACACACAGTCGAATTGAAAACCTCCTCCTTTTTACAAGCTTTTAATTAACTTGAAATGTATGTATGTTTGTTCGGGTGAGGGGCCCGAGCCTACCCTGAATTAGGGCGATCGGGCCTTAGTCGACCACGCGGGCCCAGTGCGGGTTGGTCGACTTCACACACAACCTTCGAGTTACTTCGCAGGCGTGTGCAGGTTTCCTCACGATGTTTTCCTTCCCCGTAAGAGCGTCGGATAAAAGTACGTATGAAATCGAAATTCGAAAACACATTAGTACGTGGCAGGTTCGAACCACTGCCTCCCGGACAGGAGGTAGCGGTCAGAACCGTTACGCCACCGACGACGCTCAAGCTTGTACCTAAAAGCTTTTAAGTTTTTCGAAAATTATTAAGCTTGGTAAGCCCGCTTCCATTTTCGGCATCATCGTCACTTACCATCAGGTGAGATGTTGTCAAGGGCAATTTTGGACAAAAAAAATCACTTGAAAAAAGAACATTAAATTAAACTTACCAGTTCTATTTCTGGAAAATCGGCGTTCGTCTTCATCATTAGTGGCGCTTCCCGCATCTTTCTTAAACGTAATCAGTTTCGGTATCACCAGCAACATGCACACCACAGCGATCATCGTCACTATCTTCTTGAATATCAACAACTTCAGCAGTAGTTTCGCTATCGTCAGTATGTCCAACTTAAGAGATAATTTGTCAAGGAAGCCAAAACCTGGAGCTGTATAAGGAACTCCGTAAGTCGGCTTTAGCGGTGGACCATATACAGGCGCCATTGGTTTGTTTATCGGGGGTCCGTAAGATGAAGGCGGTCCGTAAGTTTGGGCGGGCGGGCCGTAAGTATGTGCCGGTGGTCCGTAATTCTGTGCTGGAGGTCCGTACGTGTTGGCCGGAGCGTTGTACGTAATTTCTGGCTCAAACTTTACTGGATTTCCGTAACTAGAAGGCGGAAGGTAGCTGCTGGAAGGACCAGAGAATCCCGATGATCCAGACGAGCTGAAACTATTGTGATCGCTACTTGAATACGACGGAGAATAGTCGTAACCAGACAAACTGTCGTCGCGGTTTGCAATCTTCTTTTCGCCATCCTTCGCCGTGATGATGATGACTCCAAGCTTAGCCTTCTCCGCTTCTACCCTCGATTTAGAGTAAGCTTCCAAGTATGTGTCCGTTTTCTGGATGTTTGATTTGGTGTTGTTCGCGGGGCCTACTATGGCGCGCACGCAAACGCTAACGCACAATACCAGCGCGCAAACTCGTATCGACATGTTGTTGCCGTGCTACCGTGCGCAAGAAGTTGTCTCCATCGATCGCAGTTGACGAATGACTGCCGGCGTCGTCTCCCATTCAGTTTTCACTTTTGCTTTACCATAAAAGAGCCTAAATATGATAATGGAACACAATTAAATGCTTGGAGTGACCCGCGCGTTCCGCATTGCGCACCGTAAGTAGGTGCGCTGGCTCGCTCCTCGCATGCTAATGCGCAGGTTTGACGCGTGCCCCGGCTAACCTTGTTGGATGAGCCGCGCGCCGCCGCCGCCCCAAACTTAACCTTTCGTACCATAAACAAAACTATCATAGTTAGACAGTGAAAGTTTTATGATTATGATACTATGGCTCGTTACAGTAAACGTTTCCTAAGAAGCACTTACAGATATGAAAAAAAAATCTCTCAAATCGAAAGTTTTTGCAACCAGCCATTGTTATTAATTCTTTTAAACCCGAAACATGTCCGAATGATTATGAATAAATAGAGTTTTAAAAAACTAAAAACACGCTTTTAAAGTACATCAGACTAAAAAGTAAAAAATAATTCTTAATATAAGTTGATTATAATAATTGACAAAAAATACTAGTATTATTGAGAAAAAGCGTGGGGCGCTCTGTGCCATATTTTTCGTCTATCTAGCAACCCACACTTTTTCACAATAATACTAGTATTTTTGTTAATTATTATTTTCAACTTATATTAAGAATTATTTTTTACTTTTAAGTCTGATGTACTTTAAAAGCGTGTTTTTTAGTTTTTTTAAACTCTATTTATTTTTTAGTTCAAACTTATCAAATTATTATATTGTCGCTGATTCTTGATAAGTCTACAAAGATTGAATTAAATCTGTCCGTTTAAAGTGGGTCAAAATAGAGTCCAAAGGAGTCGGTTACATACAAATACAAACATACAGGTGAAGCTAATAAAAGCGTGATAAAAATAACGAGCAAAATTACGATTCCAAAAACCATAGTAAGTATCTGAAAATACACCAAAATATTACAAAAAAATCTATAGTTATGTGATGTGCTCCATACATTGTATAGTGGGCATTTGTCTTGCGCACGAGCATGGCATTAACTGTGTATTTAAATTGTTGTCGATTTCTACTGATCAGAAATGCAACGGCGAACTTTTCACTCGCAAACACAAAAGAAAAGGTGGCAAAAAATAAACTTGAAGTGCTTTTACGATATTGACACACAAATAAATAAGCAAATGATTTTTTTGCTCACAATCTTAGAAAACAATACTCGCACGAATGCAAATCAGTGTTTTGAGCATATTCCTTCCGTCTGAATACTAATGAGAAAGTTATTTAAATGACTTAAGTATTATACGTTTATTTTTCGCAATAACAAAATTACGCTTACATCTTACAGTTCATTCAAACGCGTCATTCATAGTCAGAAATCTCTCTTCAAAGAACTTGTGTCGTTTTCTTTTCTTTGCTTCGCCATTTTCTAGTTTTGGTGCGAAGAAGGTACTGATCGACTTCATTCCGGCTGCCTTTGATTTTTTCGCGGTTGTCGGATCGTCCACCTCCTCGAAGGTGCACGTAGCAGCCTTCTCCTGCAGCATCAGCTCAGCTGTTGACCAACTGAACCGCACAAGCAGGGGATAGCCAAAGACATTGTCTATCTGTTCCCTTATAAACTTCTTGGTAAGTGGATCTGAGGAACAAACAAATAATGTTCAAGTTCAATTTCAATGCCTTCTAATAATGTCTCTGCTAAGTGAGCAAATCGGAAAGTCATTGTTATTCAGATCAATGATCACAGAGTAAAAAAAAAATTCCCCTCAACAGATTGCTAATAATATTGTTTAAATATGGAACCTCGTGGGCAAAGTTGTGGGGAAAGTCTGAGGTGCGGGCGGGGATATTGGCTCAATTTTTTTGAATCCAAGGACACACATTTAAACTACGGCCAATCACTAAAAGGCGGAAGTGATGATGTTCTCAAACTTAGGGTATTTACCCAACTACAACGATTAGTGGTGTGCTTAGTACATACAATCACAAAAAAATTCGATACTTTACGATAATATTGAATAATTTTCGAAAAACCTAAAAAAGTTTTTTGGTACAAGCTTTATTTGAAAAGAGTTTTTATGCTCAAAAAGCCGAATGCTCAAATGAATATAAATCGTTTTCGAATAACCTAAATATTTTTTGGGCACAAGCTTTTAATATTGCATTGTCACGCGATATCCATATGCATACAAAATTTCAGCTCAATCGGAAACCGGGAAGTGGGTGAAATTTAACTTGCAAGATTTCACCCGAACAAACATACGTACATTGCAAGTTAAATGAAAGTTTGTAAAAACCGGCCAAGTGCGCTCACCGAGGGCTCCGTACCACCACATCTCTGGATAAGGAACCTTAAAAATAATAAATCCAAAACTATACATCATAAAAATAATTAAAAATCTGTTTAAGATTGTGCCAATGAAGCCCTTTCATACGACCACATGACACGGTTGACTCAATTGAAAATTTTGACCGCCCGCCGTTCCTTGCTAGATTGATAATGTACTTTAAATAAATACTTTATTTAATTTTATTTAATTACAAATGTATAGTTTTAAGATTTTTCCCTATACTTAAAGTATAAGATGGTATTACTTGCCAAATTTCATAGTTCTAGGTCAACGGAAAATACCCTACAAATTTTGATTCCTTTGAGATTGACGAAATATACGTTTTTCGCGGCATTACCTGGTGAAGGTCGCGGGAAGCCGCTGGATGCGGGTAGCGCAGAACCGGTCGTCGTGGAAGTTCTTGGGAGAGGCCTATGTCCAGCAGTGGACGTCCGTCGACTGATATGATGAAGGGGTCTCAATGTTATACTTGTGTGGAGAGGTGTGCTGGTACAGAAACAGAACCTTTGGTGTGCGAGTCCAACTCGCACTTGGCCATTTTTTAGAAGTTTTGACACGCTGTTGATTATACGTTTTCGCGAGAAAGTAATTTCAGTGCTGCTGTAAAATTCATTTTTCATCACACCTATTCGAAAAACGACGGTTGGTTCCTCAATAAGTGCGAAAAAAAATATACTTGTCTCCCTGAAGTCGGTTTTGTTTCTCTCTTCTGATTAGTTCGCGTTCGTAAAGGTTGAATGTAAAAAAAAAAACAAATATCACAAACTAACATTGAATTGTTTATAGTAAAAAAACTCACTTTTGTAATTGGTTAGCAAGGAGTTTGTATAAAAATACTAACTCTTTGTTAGTAAGTATATGAAGTTAACCAAAGAGGTCGAACGCATAATGTATGAAGAAGTTACTAGTCGATTAGGTTTTGAAAAAAAAGAAAGATAGTGACTTTGTGATGTAAAATTGTGTGTGTCACTCGGGGACAAAATATTTTACTCTAGTATATTGAATTCCTCTCTAAGCTCAGGATTCAAACTAACACCAATGAGTAGGAAAATATTACTGATACTGAAGTATATAATAAGTAATAGTAACCTTCGGAACAAAATATTACTTTGTCCCGTTGTTACACAAATAACTATTATACTCTCTCCTTGTCCTTATTTACTCCTTAGTTGCTCGAAAGAAAAAAACTTAAAAGGTCGAGGCTTTATATGACCTGATTATATGTAATTCCATCAAATATCGATATGTCGATATCTAAGGTTTTCTAATAACTTTGCAGTAAATGACATTTCAATTTTTCTGGGTCTACCGACTTACTTGAGTTGCGGCGAGCCAGTGTTACCAGATGCGAAGGCGCAAAATACAGTAGCTTAATTTAAAAATAACAGTGTCACCATACAAAATTACCACATATTTCCAAAAATTACGGTGTTTGTTTACACGGCCTTATGCCAAAATCGCAGTGTTTGTATGAAAATTCACTAAATTAATTACAGTAGAAGACATAAAAACACAGTAAATCCACTGTAATTTCTAATTACAGTGCATTTGGCAGCACAGTAGTGATATTGCGATAGCGATAGTCTATCGATAGTATCGTGATACTATCGTAGGCATGAAAATCAGTCATACTATCGATAGTCATATCGAAACTATCGACCCTTGACAATACTATCGATAGTATTCATTGATAAAGATAAGTAATACTATTGCTAAAGACAAATAGCATCGATACTATTGATAGTATCAATAGAATCGATAGTATCGACAAAATTCAATAGTATCGCCTGATTTTCACTATCGATACTATCGATAGTATTGCAGCATGTCAATATTTTCGATAGGACTATCGCGCTATCGACCTGTTTTTCAAGGTCAACTATCGATAGTGAAACTATCGCTATTGCACATCACTGCAACACAGTGGCGAGCGAACGACGATGCCCTATACTGTCAGTCTAAGGGAGGGAAAATACAATGTCTTTGATTCAGATAATGTTTATAAAATCTGTACACATAAACTGAGGAACCCATAGAAGATTCTCAAGAAAAAAATACCACTTCACACAAAATTGGTCAATCAGCTGATCGATTTGTATGAAGGGTACATTTTTTCGAGTAAGGATTTTTTGTGGAAAGTTGTTCAGTATCATTAGAAACAGTCAGCAGACCCTACACACATCTATGCATTTAACCTCATTTGGTGCTGTGATTTAAAAAAAAATCTAGGCCCGGTAGTTTTGTATAGAAGGGTAGGGGGGTAAAAGGACAATTTTCGCCTTTTTTCTTAAATATTTGATATTCTCACAACAAGCCCTTTCATTTGATATGTCACACGATATAGTTTGCAAAACGTTTTTACATTTTCTAATTTACCCCCCAAATGTGCCCCCCCCCCCATGTTTAAAATAATTTATTTACGTTACATGTCCGTCTTTGGGTCACCAACTTACATATGTTGTAACGCGGTATCGCTGTTATATAGTCTTCTTTCACCCGACCTTCTTTTCATTCCATCTATTTCTTTTCCACGCATGCGCTGTCATCCATCTGAGAAACCAATACTCGATCACCATAACACATTACAATAGATTTAATAAATTCATACCTTAATACTTTACAAAAGACTCATAACGGGTAAGAATAATTAATGTTTTTCCACGTTTGTGATTTATATTTAAAACTAGCTTTTTCCCGCTGCTCCGCCCGCGTGGACATCGTTTTTGTGACTGTCTTTAAGGGTGATTAGTAAATTATGTCGTTTCCCACCTACTCCACCATCTCTGTGCAAAAAATCACAACAATCGAATATTTTTTTAGTTCCCTCAGGAATTGCATCAGATTATGTTATTTTCCCGGGATAAAAAGTAGCCTATGTCCTTCCCCGTGACACAGGCTACCTGCATGCCAAATTTCATAAAGATTGGTTAAGGCGTTGCAGCGTGAAAAGGTAATAAACAAACAAACAAACACATTTTCACATTTATAGAATTAGTAAGGATGTAAGTGTTCTAACGTTTTTCTGATTTGTATGTTATTTTCAGGTCATTCACTTTGCTTTTACCTCTCATTAAATTATCTGAACACGCACGGCATTTTTAAAGAACCAACACTTTAATATACTTACCTACCTACCCGTCGTGTTACAATGAGTTCCAAATTTCAACTCAATCGGTCCAGTATTCTTTTTAAAAAATACATTTATTTTGATAAGGCTACAAAATCCTAATTTGCGCGAGTCCGACTCGCACTTGGCTGCTTTTTTATAAAACCTTTCAACTCAGCCTTTTAATGAATATTGTACTAACCTCCAGGATATCCACTTCCAAACTCGGTGTGGTCCATCTCCAGACCTTCGCGGAACTGCCACACTTTCAGCGCGTGATCCCTGGTCACCTTCGCCACGATACTCGCGGCGGACACTATGGGGTAGATGGAATCGGCTTTCTTTGCTACCTGGAAGATACATTATGGGTTTATAACGAATGACGTCAAAATGCAAAAAGCTTACTCATGTAAGCAGTGCTGTGCTTACTAACAAACTTTATATTTTATAGACATTGATGTCATATAAAACATCAGTGTTTTGTACCTGTTCATTTCGAGATTCAACCGGTAAAAATTAATGATGAACATTGTTACGTGGCAGGATTCGAACCACGACCTCCCGAACAGGAGGAAGCGGACCCAACCATTACGCCACAGTCGCACGACATCAAAGTCTATGAAAAATATAAAGATTGTTGGTGCTGATGTCAGCACAGCACTGCTTCATCATATCAGCCGAAGGACGTCCACTGCTGGACATAGACCTCCCCCCAAGGATTTCCACGACGACCGTTTCTGCGCTGCCCGCATCCAGCGGCTTCCCGCGACCTTCACCAGGTCATCGGTCCACCGAGTGGAAAGGCCTACACTGCTTACATGAGTAAGCTCTTGCATTTTGACGTCATTCGCTATAAACCCATAACATCCCCACCGCTGGGTCTCCTCCCGAAGCTTGGGAAGTTTAGGCCATACCTAAACACACCGGGGCCAGTCCGGATTTTTGGAGGTTTTATTTTATTTTTATTTATTTTTTAAGGAAAACTAGGTTACATTATATGATTAAACGCCTTCGGCCGTCTACAGAACCCATCAATTAGAAATGGAACAAAGTTTTCGCCTTTAGGATAAAGATAAGCTAGCTTGACGTACGCCATATGGATACAGTTTGAAACAGTAACAGTACAACAGTAATATTATGATAAATAATACAACAAACATGAACAAAAAAAAGACCTTATAAATAAGTTAAATCAGTTCTTAGCAACAATAAAATAGAAAAAGAAAGTTAATGATATCCTTAGGTTAATAACGTTGTTTGAGATTGAGAACCAAAGAATTCAGTATTGTTTCGCGTTTTAGGGTATTTGGACTAATGTTAAATATATCAATGATAACGCCAAGGGCTTACCAATTGTGAATTAAAAAAATATATATATCTAAATTGAATTTGAAGACTAAGTCATTCATAATGCCTGGCGCACGCAGTAAACTAACATTACTACCATATTAGGACTAATTACGGAGCCCACATGTCAGAAGTTTTCACGCCGCGCCGCCAAATAAATCTATTCAACTGCCATCTAGTGAAAGCAGCCGACACCAAAGGTCTAAGTGGCTTGTGAAGCACAGACACGGTCGAGATTAATGCCACTAACAGTCAAATCAATCCAGATAATGACCATGGTTATAGTCTAAGTCAGTGAACCAGCTTGATCGATGAGACTACACAAGTCGCTCTGAGCTACAACTGCTTTATTTTGACAAAATAATCAACTCAGTGTTCAATATTGTGTACTTTTATCTAAATATAATACAGTATCTTTATTATTTGTAGAGAAATAATAGAAAAGCCTTTTTTAAATATTTGACCGTCTCGTGGCGATTCGCTTCACACCAGGAGGTCGCGGGTGCGATTCCCGGCGAGGTCAACTTTATAAGACTCGGTTTGGTTGGTGGTAGGTCATTTTCATAGCCTGCTTGGCTAGCTAACACCATCTTATCTAAGTCTTGCCGCCAAATATCTCTGTTAATATCATTGATGGAGATCTGGCTATCTTATATTCGAGCAGGAACACAACAATGCTGTTAACATTGATGTTTGGCAGCAAAACTTAGATGGTGGCAGCTAAACTTTGATGATGGTAGCTAAACTTAGATGGTTGCAGCTAGCCAGGCGGGCTTAGAAAATGCCCTTCCACCAAACCTAGGCTTACAAAAATAAAATCCGCCAGAAATCGAACCCACGACCTCCTAATGTGAAGCTAATGAAAATAAACGGGAAGTTAAAAGCCTAGAGAAACTATTCTCTTATCCTTACTAATATTTGAAAGAAAATTGTTACTTTTTTATGCTAAACTACAGAACCGATTTGCTGAAGTTTGGCACAGACCTAAAGTAAAGGGTGGAGAATAATATAAAACTTTTTATCCCTGAAAAATGCATAGTTCCCGAGGGATCTGAAAAATATTTGTATCTATCTACATTCGCGCTTCACGCACCATGCACCCCCGAACACAGTAATAATAATAAAACAATATCCAAAAAAAAGCTATATATATCCAGGCAAAAGCTAGTCTATACTAATATAATCAAGAGACGCTAGTTAAAACTAATTTATTAAAATATTTTTTATTATTTTTATTGTTATACTTGTATATTAGTTTTACCTTTATTTAGTATAATTGACATGTTATTAATTCTACTTGAATTTAATAAATAAGGCTTAGTTTGATATCATTTCCATATTTTTGTGCCAATTAATGGATTAGATTAGATTATTAATGTCATGTCACTAATTACAAAAGTGATTCTCTTCACCAAGAGGAGAAAAAACATAGACTTGGCGCCGTTAGCATTGAGGGGCACCATACTAGAAACCACTGAATAAATAAAATATCTAGGCATAACTCTGGACAGAACTCTGAGCTTTAATATGCACATAAAAGAGCAGAGTAAGAAGGCCATTATGACTCTGATGCAATGCAGGAGGGCAGTAGGTAAGATCTGGGGGCTAAAACTTCATATCTGCCAGTGGATATACAAAGCAATCATACTTCCAAGACTACTGTATGGTGCGATAGTATGGTGGCACAGAGCCAACATATCGTCAAACATTCGAGAGTTAAGGAAAGTACAAAGAGCTGCCAACCTAATGACCACAGGTGCCATGACATCCACACCAACGATGGCACTAGATGTGGCTTTGGGACTGAACCCGATCGAGATCGAGGCTAAGAAAAGAGCAGCAGAGCAATGGTACAGGATCACAGCATGCAAAGAATGGAAGGCAAACCCTACGGATACAGGTCATGCCTCAATAGAAGAAGCTCTGGGTAGAGATATGTCACTATTAATGACAAATAACGACCTAATCAAGAAACAAAGGACCTTCAACAAAAAGTTTAGAATACATATAGGAGAAAGAACAAACTGGGAACTGGAAGCCCCAGAATCCCAGCTTAACTGCTACACAGATGGATCTAGAATGAAAGGCACTGGGCTAGCAGGAGCAGGGATTCACGTACCTAGCAACCCGGAAAAAGACAAGGCTCTGGCCCTGGGAACTTACACCAGTGTCTTTCAAGCGGAGGTATTTGCAATCAAGGAATGTACAGAAGAAATTCTGGCGGACTCATGGGAAGAGTTCAACAGCACTATAATTTATTCAGATAGCCAGGCAGCAATTAAAGCACTGGCCAAGGCAGAGACCTCATCAAGGCTAGTTATGGAGTGCAAAGATACACTCAATAAACTGGCAGAGAGAATGGCGGTCACATTAGCATGGGTCCCAGGACATCAAGGAAATTTAGGCAATGAAAGAACAGACATGCTAGCACGAGAGGGTGCCAGCTCAAGATTTATAGGACCGGAGCCTCGACTTCCAATATCAGCAAGTGTCACAAAGGGAGTGATCGCAGAGCTTATGAAGCGCGAAGCCCAGGAAGTATGGGTAGGAAATAATAGTTGCAGACAAGCGAAAATGTTCCTGAAGGGAAGGAATCGCAGGAGGAGAAGAACATTACTATCGCTAGGCCGGAAAAGCCTGGCAATGGTCATGGGCATAGTAACAGGACATTGTAAGCTTAACAGACATATGTCCCTAATGGATAGGACCATAGACCCCTCCTGTCCCAATTGCGGAGAACCGGAGACCAGCCAACACTATTTAGCTGAGTGCGTCCTCTACAGCAGGCTAAGGTGGGAGACTTTTGGCGCCGATAGGATCAGGGAAGAGGAACTATGCGACCTGGAAATCAGTCACATAGCGGAGTATTGTAGAAGGAGCTCACGGTTTGAGGGGGGGACGCCACCGGGGTCACAGTAACCATTGTACCACCATCGGAATAGGGTGTAATGAGTCCACCTAGAGACTTGAACACCCGCCTGTACCCCGCAGGCGTCCCACCCAATAATAATAATAATAATAATTACATATTTATAAAGAGGTAAAGTTATTTGATATTAGAAAAGGTTTTCGCCAATGTTTAGAATTGACCTTCAGTATCAACATACGGCTAAAAAGAAAAGAAACAAGATTGTGAGCCTAATAGGAAAACTTACAGTGATTTTATATGTAGGGAATATTTCACTGAGCCTCGCTTGGTACTTCTCAGGAGGACCCACAGTGTCCACATAGACTTCTGTTATGTTGGCTCCGGACTCCGCCACTTTCTTTATCAAATCTATAGCAGAGTTCATTGAGACCTGTAAAAATTTATAATTAATTAAACACTAATGTAATATTTAAGTTATTTACACGTAGGAAGGTGCATGACAGTTTGGTATTTTTACCTAAATGATGACCTCCAACAATTTGAATCATCTATCCAGGCATAATTCATAATTGTTTTGATCCATTTCTAAGGGTTCCGTAGTCAAACTATGTAGGAACCCTTATAGATTCGCCATGTCCGTCTGTCCATCGTTAGTCGTTTTGCTCAAAAACTATGATAGCTATAAAGCTGAAATTTGGTATGGTTATAGAAATATACGACCCCCTATTAAGTTTATGGAATAAAATTTAAAAAAAAACTATTTAGGGTAATGTAAAATCTGTGGTATTGTTGGATAGGTTTTTTAAAAATTACCGAGGGCTTGCTAAAATATTTTTTTCAACAAATGATTTTTTACTAAATGTTTAGTTTTTAAGTTGTGATTTTTCTTAGAGCTACATGTCCCCACCCCCTACCAGCGAAACTGCTATTTCAGTATAGTAGAGTATACATATAACTAATTTAAAAGGAAAAACATCACGGTCAAGTAGGCATCTTAGTCAACCAACTTAAGATGTGCAGTTGGATTTGTAAAAGATTCATAGATTTTCCATTCAAAATTTTCTATACCAACATTTTTGTTTTTAAAATATACATTTATTTTTTTAAACTACAGAACCCTACTTTGCGTGTGGTCCGAGGCGTACTTGGCACCTTTGTAATAGGGAAACAGTCATACTTTTAGCTAAAATCTGCTAAACACCATGTGTCAGCTGCACCTTCCTACATGGAATACACTGTAGGGCATCAGGTTGTTGTGCCAAAAAAACCTGAAACAATGACCTTCAAAATGAAGCCTGCTAAATAAAAAGGTTATAATATTATAGAACTCTTTAAACCTTATGATTAGTTCCATCTTGCAATCATCATATCAGCTAAACGATGTCCGCTGCCAGACAAAGGTCTCCCCTAAGTATTTCCACAATGACCAGTCCTGCGCTGTCCACATCCTGGTAAAAGCTGTTGGATACTTCTTGCAATAAACAAATATTATTTATTTCACGGAGCCGGGGACTTTAGCTCAGGTGTTAGAAATAAATAATAATTATAATTTATTTAAATCACATAGCGGTTAAAAAAAAACTTCAAAAAATGACTGAACAGTTGTACGACAGGAGACAAGGATAGAAATATTCAAATATCTATGTTAGATAGAGATGGAGAACCTCGAAAGTACCTCTCCGTGAACAAAATGGGTGACTTTATGTTCGGAGTCTGAGTTATTTGATGATCTAACTAACTAAGCAAAGTTTGTATACCTACATACATGTATACCTACGTATAGCCATAGTAAAAGGAAAGAATAGTAGGTTGTCTTCATACAATGGTACATTGCGTGGTTTGTATGTGTGCGCGCCAGTAGGCACGCACCATACGCACGCGCACTACAATAAATAGGAATTACATAAGACCATAGACACAGATTATATACTAGTTACTTCGTTCATAGACCATTCCTATTTATTGTAGTGTGCGTGCGTATGGTACGTGCCTACTGAGGCGCGCACACATACAAACCGCGCGATTTACCATTGTATGAAGACAACCTACTATTCTTTACTTTTACAACAGATGAGATACTAGTTATAAATAAATAAATAAATATTCTGGGACAAATCACACATGGTCATCTGGCCCCAAAGTAGGATTCCCTGTGTTATGGGTTACCAGAGACTGATATACATACTTATATACGTTTAAATACATACATATATAGATATATTTAACACCCAGACACAGAGCAAACAAATCTGCTCATCACACAAATGATTGCCCTGGGTAGGGATCGAACCCACAACCCTCGGATCAGTAGTCAAGGGCACTAACCACTGAGCCACCGAGTCAGTCAAAGTTACTTCTTTTACTATGGTATAGCCAAAGAGTAGATACAATTGGTATAGCAAAATAACATTGTTACATTATTACCTCATTCAAGGAATGTTTTGCACGCCTGTACATTGAATTTGAAATGTAGTTTGGAGATATGATTTCAGCAGCCCATCCAACATTGGCCAGGGATTCTTGTTCCGTAAGCATTTTCATAAATATGTCATCTCTTTTCTCTTCTGTAAGAGCTTTGGAGTCATCGCAGCCCAACTTTTTGAGTAATTCATTTCTGTTTACTGGACAATATGCCACCCCATACACCATTGGCCCTAAAAAGTATATTATGATAATGGTCAAGCAAATTGTATTTAAAGTAAATTGTACAGCCACGCTGTGTTTACTTTCTTGCGAAGCCTTCACCATTGTCTGTCATAGTCAAACTTGCACAAATCAACAATAAACATTACACCTACTTAATAGCAAAGAATAAAGCTAGGTATATCATACTTGATGAAATATTTACAAATAATTTGAGTACCTCCCATACCTCCCATCTTACTCAGATTTTTTCAGAGATTTTTTTCTGAAATAATGAAGTTTTTTGTAATGAATCCTAAGTATTCACAAAGTTTCATTAAAATCGTTAGCACTATTTTTGAGAAAGAGTCACAAAAAAACCTGGATTTGTATGAGAGGTACCTTATTCTGATTTTTCTTGGAACAACGGACTACTGCATACTGTAGGGCATATATACAGTTATAGTAACATACGGAGTTTTATCAAAATGATTAAAGCCATTTTTGAGAAAAAAAATAATAAGTGATTTTTTACTACAGTGGCAACCCTAAAAAATCGAGATAGAGGAAATTTGAAAAAAACACCTGGAGATATAAAAATAATATTGCCCTAACCCAAATCCGTGCAATAGTTTGGGAACTAGAGCACTAACCACCTCTGTGGCATAATGGTTAGTCCATTCACTTCACACCAGGAGGTAGCAAATTCGATTCCCAGTGGGGTTAACTTTGTCAACAACAAGACTCGGTTTGGTTGGTGGTAGGGTATTTTCAAAGCACGCCTGTTTAGCTATCACCACCTTATCTAAGTCTTGCCACCAAAACATCAATGTTAACAGCATTGATTCACAACAAAACAGCAACTTTACCGGTGCCACTCCACTCTACCCCGCTCCGCCCACCCCACCTCGCTCTGCACACTAACTTTTAATTATTTCTCTCCTCTCCACTATCACTGTTTCCCCTGAAGCAGAGCAGAGACTAGATGTGTATTTTGAGCAATATGATTGGTCAATTTGCATACGTCTCTGCTCAGCTCCCTTTATGTGAAAGCGCAGCCATAGACAGTATACCTACAGTATACTGAGTTCTTGTACCCCGTCACTTCTCGTGTAGTTGCTTCTAATGCGTGCCAACAGCTGCTGTTCATTCTTCTTCTTCTTTCATGTTGACAACAAGTCATATCTTTCCTGCCTAGCATGCGGCCACCTTAACGGCGCTGACGGCGGCGACCATTAGCTCCTCCCAAGTCTAGGTGTTAGAGCACATTGGGCATGCAATAAGATGGTCCATTTTTAGTGGAGCACTACACCTACACTGTAGTTCTGACCCATCTGAGAATTCCCACCTGGACCGATTGTCTTTGCTCTGGCCGACTTAAGTCTTGACTTAAGTGCGGAGTCTATTAATCAACTTCTAGACAGGCCTCGCCAATTCGTGTCCTGTGGGAGGCACTCTGAAGTCGGAACTAACGGAGCAGGCAGTGAGCATTCCTCACGCCAGAGTTCGCATTTTGCTTGGGCAGCCGCACCGTCACTGGACTCAGTGTGTTTGAGGAAGCTTTTGCGGCTTTCAAGAATTTGAGGCACAGAGGAGTATATAAACATTGGGTGGCGTATGTCTGCATTAGCCTTAGACCTCTCAATCGAACTGGCCACGCTGCTGCGAAAATTTGTACCGGGGTTTGCTTAAGGCTGATAATCCGGCACGTTTCATTTAAAGCTGTCTCTACTAGCCTTGCGTGTGCGGAGCGGCTCCTTAAAGAGCATACATACTCGCCCTGTTCATACAACAACATTATGGTGCTTGTGGCTTGTAGTCTACAGAAACCTCTTGCAAAACTGCATTAGTTCAAAACCTACCCAAAACTGGACCACGACCAGCCTCGTCGACACCGAGTATACAGGGCTCCGCTTTACAAACACTAGGCACTTCTGAGACATTCACGAAATTCTTTGCATTATCTTTCGATGAAATAAACTTCTGTAAGGCTTCTAACGAATCCATTATCAATTAATTTCTGTATATTTGCACAGAAAAACCCTTTCCAACAAAAACCTTAAAACACACAAACGAGAAACGAAAACGAACGCGTTATCCAAAGGAGAAGCGAAGAAAAGAAACAGCTGTTTACCTATTTGTTTTTTTCTTTCCCGCTAAATTAGTTCGGTTGCAATTGCACATCAACAATCAACTGGTGGTTGGTCAATTGAGAACACTGATGCATTGTGAACCGATCCAAAACCACAGAACTTTTTCAATCATTCTGAAGCACTTAAAAGTTATTAAATAAAAGATGATTTAACGAAAATATATATAGAAATGAGAGCTTAAATCAGTATAAAAAAAATAATGAGGTACAAACATCCTTATATCAATAGGTACTTGCTTGATTTGGAACGTTGTACTGCACGCAGACGAAACGAAATGAAATATTACGTCGTTAGTAATAGTAGGTCATCTTTGACAAAACAGTAACACAACGACGCCAACCGAACCGACCCAACCACATTTTTTTTATAGAGCCGAACGCCCGCACTCTGTGGCCCGCACCCGAGCAAAAGGGATAACGCTTGTCACGTATCGAACCACGCATAAAGTAGGGCTCCGTAGTGTTTTCAATAAATAAAAATAGATATATTATTTATACAGTTATACAGGGTGACTGGTAAGTAGTGCAAATCCTTGTAAAGGGATAAACTACATCTAATTTGCAGCAGAAAAAGTCATACTAACTGGGGGTCAGAAATCAATGGTTGTCGAGTTAAAGCCCATTTCATTTTTAAATTTTGTATAAAAAACGCATTTGTTCAAATATTTTGTGATTTTACAAAAAAGTTATAATACGGTTGGCTATAAAACTTTCTCATTTTATCAGCATTCCAAAAAAGTAAAATAGTTAAAAAATACAAATTGATTGCAACAAAAAAGAATGATTGTTGTCAAAAGTGTGCATCAAATCCCATACAAATTTTCAATAAACATTATTTTCATGTTTTTTTAAATTTCATAATTTATCATGTTTTTCGCATAAATAAACATCTCTGACCCTCTAGCATCATGACTAACTTTGATTCACAAGCTCATCCAAAAAATTCGAACTTTGTTGGATAATTAGTATAGGATTTTGGGCCCCCTTTTCACAACAATCATTGATTTTTTTTGCAATTAATGTTGTACATTTTTAACTTTTTTACGTTGTGCGAAAGCGTGATAAAAAGAGGTAGGTTTTACCGTATTTTGCATGCCAACTGTATTATAATTTTTTGTTAAAAAGTCACAAAACATTTGAACAAAATATTTTTTCATACAAAATTAAAGAGTTAAATAGGCTTTAACTCGAAAACCGTTGATTTCCGACCCCCAGTTAGTATGAGTTTTTCTGTTGCGAATTAGATGTAGTTTATCCCCTTAAAAGGATTTGCACTACTTACCAGTCACCCTGTATATAATCTACATAATCAACCCGCACTGGGCCTGCGTGGTCGACTAAGGCCCGATCGCCCTAATTCAGGGTAGGCTCGAGCCCCTCGGTGGGGACATATATGAGCTGATATGATGACTAAATCTATGAACTTTTAAATAGAACTGCACATCTTATGTTATGACTCAACAAGTTACGATTCGGTCTTCTTAACCAGAGGTTACGGGCTCAAATCCGGACGGCCAATGTAACAATGAGTTTTTTGAAACTTACGTACATATACTTACCGATTGCTTTAACGGTGAAGGAAAACATCGTAAGGAAACCTGCACATCTGATTCTAGATATTGTATATAAAGGTCGCATTGCACACGTCCGTAGGTGTAAATCTAAATACCCTACACGTGACCGCGGGTGATGCTAAATGCAACACCAGGCAACTGCCGTCTGTCCCATGGAAAGCACGGTTAATTGTGCCACACTATAAAAATAAGCTAAGAAAAGACGTGATAAATTTTCGTTTAAATTGGAATTTTAATAATAATGCTCTATTATTTCCAATACTTTTAAGATTTCCTGAAATAGCGGTTATCTGGAAAGGGGTGGTGACATGCAACTCCAAAAAATCACACTATAAAACTTTATATTTCGATAAAGAATCATTTACTAATAAGAAAAATAATAACAAAAAAGGCAAACCCTCAGTAGTTTTCAACCAGCTGTACGCCACACGATAGGTAAGTGAACAAAAGGACCCCTTTTTTTAGTTTTCATTCGAAACTATTTTAGGGGTCACATATTTGGATATCGATCGATATTAATTTCAGCTTAATAGCTGTGATAGTCTTAGAGATAACCGAAGCAATTTAATCGTAAACTAAAAACCTGTCTGCATAAAAACATTACCCTTCTTTTTTGGGCACTTGGGTAAAAACGTATCTAATATCTCGCACTCAGAAATCTATCAATCCGTTTATGCTAAAGACTCAGCCAAAGAAACATACATACATACACACATACTTATTACATTCAAAAACTTTTTGGGTCGTCGTCGGGTAAAAAATGGCTGTGATATACCGACGGACAGACATAGAGACGGACATGGCGAAACCATAAGAGTTTTGTAGTGTAACTACGGAACCCTAAAACTTGTCCCTCTCGCTCGAGTGATGATTATAACAATGCGGGTAGACAGGGATAGTTAGATGTTTCACTAGAGATGAAAAAGTTCTACTCTAAAACTTTAGATGGCGACACTTCTATATGTGGTTTTGGATGTGTTGTGTATGTGTGATTGAAATGAAAGAAAATTAGAATGAAAATGACAAAAGAAAAAGACGCATCCCATCAGAGTGCATAGCATAATATTTTTAGATGTAGAAAATAAATTGTCGTGTTAGTGCTCACTACTTGGTTTTCAAAAATCCTGCATTGGGTAAGTTTCTATATATACGATACGAAATTATTATAATCTTTAGTTCAATCCAGTAATCACAGAAACTCATTTGTAGGTTAGAGTAGTTCGCTAATATGCAGAACAACCCCCAAGAGCTTTCATGGCAGGCGATTCAGGCTATAGTGGGGGTTAAGCTCCCATCAAACGTACTGCGATTCGATGATATCGGATTCAATAACTCTGCTTCAAGCGCGGAAGATTCCGATTCGGATGTGGAGATCGTCGAGGATGGGTGGGAGTCGGAGAACAACGCGTCTCCGCGGCTGGAGCACTCCGACCATGACAAGACCGCGACCACCTCCCCTGACCGCGAGCGCGAGCTGAGCGAGTCACCAGTTCTACATCTTGTAGAGCCAGATAATAACAATTCAGCTAAGGCCCTAGATTACAGAGACTATTTAGATAAAAATAATACCAAAGATATATCAGACAAAGAACAGATCTCTCAGGTTGCCAACGATGACGCCGACAGTTCCAATGGGAATGTGATGTCCATTGAAAATTACCTTGAAGTAACTCTATCGACTGACACTGAGGCTAGTCATACTTGTAGCCAATGCAACCAAATATTCCCCAGTGAGCAGTCGCTCCTAGCTCACCAGTGTAGTGCCAAACCCACCGAAGAGAAGAAGTACCCTTGTCATGTTTGCGCAGAGAAATTCCCCACATACTGGGAGCTTCGGAAACATATAAACAGTCATTTTCCAGGAATGCTGGATTCCAAATCTAGTTTTTGTCACCTCTGTCAGAAAGACTACACAAAGACGGGGTTCATGAATCACTTGCGCAAACACACTGGAGAACGGCCTTTTGTGTGTGAACTGTGTCACAAAGCATTTTCACAGTCCAGCTCTCTTTCTATCCACATGAAGTTCCACCTGAACGTCCGCAAGCATGCATGCACTGTGTGTGAGAAAAAGTTTGTGACCAAGAGTGAGCTGTCCCGACACATGACTGTGCATACGAAACAAAAGTCGTACTACTGTAGTGTCTGTGACAAAGCCTTCACACGCTCTGATAATATGAAGAAACATGAGAAAACTCATGGATGAGTGCAAAGACAATTTTTCCTAAGGGTGTGTGTGTAATGTGAAAAGCATCACTGCTCGCAATAAATCTAATATTTAATGTGTTACGTGAAAGTGAACAATCTAAACTATTAGAAAAAGAATAATTGAATTAAGTATATAATATAACTTATTTTCAACTGTTGTTAGTGTGATGCTTGTCACTTGGTGTTTCCGATTCTCCCAATTGCCAAAAATTTTAGTCATAATGTTTTTTACTCTAATTTTTGCATTGTTTTATACCAAAATTACCTTAGAATATGATCTAGTTCATACATAATTTAGTCATGGTGTGTTTGACTATCATGGTGTGCTGCTGTAGATACTTTTATGTTCTTTTATTTATGCTATTTTTACTGCATGTTTGGAATAAATATATTTAGGGAAATGCCTTCACAGGTGCTCTACAATAAGGTCACATATCTTGATCCAAAGTTGCCTTTAGATAGTGATATTTACCAAGTGGAAATAGGTTGAATGTCCAAAGATTTTGATAGCAGTTTAATGTTTACACTAGATAAAAGAAATAGTTTTAAAATTGAGGCCTTCAGCAAAATATGTCACAAATTGTTCCAAGTGGAAATAGTTTGAATGTCCAAAGATTATGATAGCAGTTTAATGTTTACACTAGATAAAAGTAATAGTTTTAAAATTGAGGCCTTCAGCAAAATGTGTCACAAATGGTTCCTCCTTCTCTGTAAGAGAGCTCTAACTTTAATATTTTGTACACCAATTTAGAGAGGTATCTAAATACCAGTTGTAGAGTAACACAAGATGCCAAACTTTAGATTTTACTCTAGCTAGTGATTTGTATTATAATATACTTCTAACCAAAGCAATAATTAAATTAATGTTTTGAAATGTGCCTAATTTACATGTATTTCGAATATATCAATAATTAATTCCAATCAGAATTTATTAATGAATCAATTTTCTACATACTTAGGTACATCACATGTCAATTTATCTTCACATCACATTTTACAGTAAGTTTTATCATTGACATGACATTTTATAAAAGCTAAATGTTGGAAATGAATTATTTAAAAATATTAATGTCTTAAGTACTTTTGAATAACTTCACTGTAGTCTATAAATCCAAAGATATTAATTATAATATTTTATAATTGGCTATATAACCAAAGCTATTTTTATACATGTTTCAATTGTGCCACTTTGATTTTATAAACTGGTTGTCAATACCCTAGTTTTAAGCTTAGACGTAATTGATATTCTTATTTTAATATATTTATTGTATTTAATTTTATAGATGTTTAACTGCATGACTTGTTTATAGAAATAAGAATTTTGAGCCAAATGGGTAAAATTTTAACACAAAAATCTACAAGACTGACAATAATATTCAGAGTAGATATTAACTTGCACAAATATACTTCTATTATTTATTAAAGCCTGTGGTTCACTACAATTTTGTATGACACCTATACATGTTTATAAAAAATGCACTTTGTTATTGACTCATCATGACAATTAGAATAAGATCAGTTTCGATTTGATATTGAATGATAAACTGTTTAATGAGAATTGTAATAATCGTCGATTTTATTAAAGAGTTGTTTGTTGCAAATCCTGTATGTTTTATTTATTTCTAAATAGGTCGTTTTCCCTTTGTTCTAGGTTACACCGTTACACTAGCGATGTCGGCAAGGTTGCGTAATCTTAATCCATATGAGTTGCATAAGTACCTAGTTAATGTGTATTGTCTAAATAAGAAGGGCTCAACGGATAGCCTGCAGCGGGACAGCTCTAGGGACCGCACGGACCTCGACGTCATCCGCCAGAACCACCGGTTCCTCTGGGAGGAGGGCGACGTCGCCGACACGTGGGAGAGGCAGCTGGCCAGAAAGTATTACGACAAACTCTTCAAGGAGTACTGCATTTGCGATTTGACCAGATACAAAGAGAACAAAGTAAGTTACTAACATCTGTTATCTTTATTTATACATACTTAGTTTTGACCTTAACCACCCCCTCTAGTTAAGGCTTGTTTGTGAATAAATCTTGTAAGTACCTAATCTTAATTGCTTACTTAGAACTGGCTCTGATTATAGGCGGCCGTATAGATAAAGATGTACTTAAATAATGTGTAAAAAAAAACATTGTAACGGATCAACTGGTTTTGCGCTTATTTACATCGAAATGGATTCAAAAGGCAACATTGGAGATAATTTATGAGTGCATCGCTCTCCCCTAGGCTATTAAGGCTCAGATGTGGGGACGGCCGGCTCCCCTCCGACAGTCGAGTTTTTGCCCGCGAGACCTTCCTTTGTGTGATATACCGGGGTGTGCGCGCGCACAATGGCTGTACTGCCTTTCTGTAGGCTAAATATAGCTACACTACTCAGTTCTCCCGCGCGGCACACAGTAGCGCACATCTGCCGACGAACTTTGGTTGAAGGTTCAGATTATGTAACGGTCAAAATATAGAACTGGCTGCACTCGCTCGGCTGCAGCCGTCTCTCGATCTAATAAGATGTGTGTGACGCTCGCAGGTAGTTGGTAGGATTTGTATAATTCTGGTGAACATACCTACTGGATAAATAATTAAATACTCTATCTCATCACATCACATCAGTCATCCATCACCCACTGCATCTATACTTATATAAGGTCTAACAAAATTAGCTGAAACTATTTTAACTGGTGCTTCTACCCATGAAACTGAACAACTTTCCCCATGAAACGCAGTCAAATCTCAAAAAAAAAATTGAACTTATACTAAGTTGGCTGATCAGCTGATCGAGTTAGTATGGGAGAGCCAATTTTTTTTTTGCGATTTGACTATAGGTTTCATGGGGAAAGTTGTTCAGTTTCATGGATTAAAATACACTACCAAAAGCACCAGTTAAAATAGTTTCAGCTAATTTTGTTACACCTTATATAAAAGTCGATGTGTATTTATGTAAAAACAGTGGGAGCGATTTTGATGAAATTTTTAGGAATGCTTCAGATAAGCCCAGCGAGTATCCTGGGAAAAAACGCGGGCGGAGCAACTAGCAACCCGCTAGTAATATCTATAATAAAATGTAGGATGTATAGTCGCGTGCCCAAAGATCGAGTTTATCTTGAGTGTACCGTTAGATATGGGCAAGCACCCGGGTTATTACCCAAAACTGTGTTAAAACCCGGATCTGCTCGCGGATTCATTCCAAAGTTCCTCTTCGAAACCCGATTTTGGGTTAAAATTTGAGATCGCTTTATTTTATCCAAACCGAAAAAGTCCACTGGTTTAAATTGGGTAAATAAAACCCACCCAAAAACTCGCGGGTTTTTGACAAAAGTGGGTTTTTAAAAACTTGCATTGAAAATTCTGATAAAGCTTCATATCAAATTTCCCTTTTATCAATAGCACTAAAAATATCACTACCACTGTGAAAACATGAAGGGGATCTCCGATTCGCAAACGACAACAACGATTTTCGGGAAAATATCCTTTAAGGTTTTTCCTGTCAAGTAGAGTAGCCACATGGAAAAATCTAATTGAATGTGAAATTAGTCTGATGCAATTTAAAGTAAATTAAATCCCGAAAAAACAATTATCCCGAAAGAGCCCAGTGTGTAGATAATTTAAAATAAATACCAATCCCGGTTTAAAAATTGGTTGTACCAGGTGGGTTATTTGGTTTATCAGCGCTATTGATAGGTCATCATCATCATAGTAGCTCATATACGTCCCCACCGAGGGCTCGAGCCTTCCCTGAATTAGGGCGATCGGGCCTCAGTCGACCACGCGGGCCGAAGGCGGGTTAGTCGACTTCACACACACCCTTCGAGTTTCTTCGCAGGTGTGTGCAGGTTCCCTTCCGATGTTTTCCTTCACCGTTAAAGCAATCGGTGAGTACATGTACGTAAGTTTCGAAAAACTCATTGGTACATTGTCCGTCCGGATTTGAACCCGGCACCTCTGATTAGGGGGACCGAGTCGTTACCGGTTGAGACACCGACACTTTTTATTTATTTTTATTTTAGATGGTATCTACCGTTAACTATCAGCACAGATTACTAAATAGTTACTTCGTACTATCAGTGTATTGTGTAGTAAACCTAATTTTATTCAAAGTGCCTTTCTGTTAGCCTCTCTACGCAGTACACATCCGTACCGCCAGATACTCTAGTTTTGTACCTATTTATAAACTTTGGCACACCACGATTTCCCAACTCAGCCTACACGCGCCTGGGTACCTACCTACCTACCTACTTGCCAGACAGGTAGGTAGGGAAGGTTGCGGAGTTATTTTAAGATAGCTGTTGGCTGTATCATGACTGTATTTAATTTCTTGATAGCGTATCTTTATTTCTAGGTAGGTAATGATACGCGGGTCTGCATGGGCGTAGCTATAGCTTTAATATGGGGGTTCAAAGGTTCCAAAATGTAGAAAGATTTACTAGTTTTACCACGAAGTTCACACAGAATATTCTAGATTCTAAAAGCCTATCTGTCAGTTAGAAACAGGGTTGCCAGGTGGTCTAGATTAAAATAAAACATTTCACAAAGGGTCTCCTCTACGATTTTTGGTACAATTTTTCGAAAATCAAAGGGTTATTTTGCCAGATCAAACTGAGAAAATTACCTAAAATTATCTGACAAAGGGAATTGCTAATTGAATAGTAAATATTACTATTAAAACACTTAGTAAACATTAACAAATAGTGAGGACTTTCGGAAATACCGAATCACTCATACTTATCATCGTATTTTCTTCATACCGAACACCGGATACGGGGTTGAAATACCGACCAGTTCGGTGAAAAACCGAACACCTGGCAAGCCTGGTTAGAAATCACACAAACATGGAACTATACGCAAGGCTGCAGCAAACAATAATTACATATACTCTAAACAGGTACTTTTAAATAAAATGTGAGAATAATGTCAGAAAAGTATTTATATATATGTCAAAAAGCAACAAAGTATTTTATTTGAAATCTTTATTTGCGTTGAAGCCTTGGTAAATATAATTATTTAGCTTTTTCCCGTGGCGTCGCCTGCGGAACATCGTTTTTATGACTGTCCTTGATGGTGAGTGATGAGCGGCTCGCGAGCGTAGAAATAGGTTTTCTCCACATCGCTCAGGAACTACACTCAAAAATGGCTCTAACTATTTTGATGCAACTCTGTATGTTACTAAAACTGTTATATTGTTCCAAAAAAATCGGAATAAGGTACCTTACCTCCCATAAAAAATCCAGGTTGTTTTTTTAATATTTTTTCCAAACGGATCTAAAGATTATAATGAAACTTTGTGAATGATTAGAACTTATAACGCTTACTGCACTGGGTACTTCACTAATCCAGAAAACTCTGAGTAAGGTACCTTTCAATTAATGGACTTGATGAAAATTTACAAATGATTTGGGCTTGTATGAGAGCTTTATTCTTTTCTTCTAAGTAGTTTAATTTTCCCGCGGCTTCACCCCCGTGGACAACGTTTCTATGACTTTTCGAGGATGCGCAGTGCAAAAAAGAACAAAAAAGAGCTCTATCAACTAGCAAAATCAAAAAAAAATAGTAGGTACCTTAATTTGTTGCTAATTAGTTGCCAAAATGACGATTTTTTTGCTCCAGCCGATCGCGAGAAAAATTGCAAATTATGCTAGCTTTATATAAAGATAGCAGAGTATACATCATTAAATTGCACAATTTTCTCCTGACCATGACAAAAGATTTTGTTGCTGTAAGGATATTGATAAGGTACTTGTAAAGGACCAGCAACAAACAAAGTGGTACCGATCGGACGATTTTTTTTTATTTTTTTATTTTTCGGGTCCATGCTATCTTGAACACCGTTTTTCCACTCTGTACCACTTATTTTGTTGCTGGTCCTTTACAAATACCTCATCAATATCCTGATCAGCAACAAATTCCGAGCACTCTCCATTCAAGGAAAAACGGTGTTCAAGATAGCATGGACCCGAAAAATAAATAAAACCGGCCAAGTGCGAGTTGAACTCGCGTGGAGAGGGTTCCGTACAATTCCAAAGTCAAATACAAAATATCACATTTGAAATCCTCACAGTAAGATGCGTGTTATTTTTTTAAATCACCTCACCTAATGGTAAGTGCCGAATTGCCGATGCAGCCGAGGATGTAACACGCAAGCTCAAATAGTGCCTATTCACTCTCGTCTTAAAGATTGCTAAATTATACGAATCGGGGAATACAGACGGCCCAGCAGGGAATTTCACTCCTTGCCCTTTCGCATAATGAACGAAAAAGCAAAACGCTTCGTGCGTAAAGGTGGAACATCAACGACAAAGGGGTGGAATCGCCCTCCGCACCTGGTCGTTCGATGATGAAATGAAGAGGGGGAAATGAGGTCGTGAATGTCCAGGACACACATTCCGACATGTTTCCGTAGGTGAACGTATTACATTGAGTTTACCACTTTTTTTCAATTGATATAATTCTTATAGATTTTCCTGTCATCTAGAAGCAATGAACTATATTTTGTATTTTTTTCAAAATGTTAGGCTCAGTAGTTTCGGAGAACAGGGGGGGAATGGTCAATTTTCGTCTTCTTTCATGAATAAAATCAAAAATATTTTTTTTACAATATCAACAAAAATATATTTAAGATCCTGATAACGAGCCCTTTCATTTGATATATGACACAATAAGGTTTCCAAAACTTTTTTCAATTTCCTAATTTGTCCCCCGAAAATAACTCATACTTAAAAAAAAAATTATTTACTTTGCACATCTGTGTTTGGGTCATAGGATCACACTATCCTACCAAATTTCACCTGATTTGATCTAGTAGATTAGGAGCAAATTGGCTTGGACAGACGGACGGACAGACAAACAGAGGCACGAGTGATCCTATCAGGTTCCGTTTTGGTTTTTTTGTACGGAACCTAGAAAAAAATAAAAATCCAAATTTTTTGGTATTTCTCTCTTATAGCAACATAATCTTTTGTCATGGTCAAGAGAACAATTTAATGAGGTACTCTGCTACCTTTATATAAAGCTAGCATAATTTGCGATTTCTCGCGATCGGCTTGAGCAAAAAATCGTCATTTTGTCAACTGATTAGCAACAAATTTTAGGTACTTTTTTTTTTGCTAAATTATAGCCACGCTAGCCTGATGGAGCTGTAAAAAAGTAGTCTAGGTGTTAATCCAGGTCCTAATCTGTCTACCTACCAAATTTCAGCCAGATCCGTTGAGTAGTTTTTGCGTGAAGAAGTAACAAACATACACACTCACAAACTCATATAAATGTGATTTGTGTACGCCCCATTACGACAGGCGGTGCCGGTGATGGCTTCACGAGAAAGTACGCACAGCGTGGCTGTACAATTTATTAAGATTCTGTACCAGGTAACGGGACCCTATTACTAAGCCTACGCCGCACTTACGCTGTCTGTCTGTCTGTCAAACTTTTAGAAGACTGTAATATCTTAATAATAGGTAGCCGGCTGAAATTTACACTGAATATGTTTTATTATGGGGGATTTACTAACAAATAATGAAAATTATTATAATTAGGGTTTCCCATAAAAGAAACTGTGTTTTTAAATATTTTTTGAAGTTCAACTTCTTTAGGCGCGTTGGGTATTTTTTGAGATATTAAAAAAAAACCATTGAACTCGCGACACTGTAACCTGTAATGTAACCGAAATCGCCAGGAACGATCGGAGGGTCAAAACTTATATAACTGTAATTAAGATGGGAAAAAACCATTGAACTCGCGACACTGTAACCTGTAATGTAACCGACACCGCCAGGAACGCTCGGAGGTCAAAACTTATATAACTGTAATTAAGATGGGAAAAACCATTGAACTCGCGACACTGTAACCTGTAATGTAACCGACACCGCCAGGAACACTGGGAGGGTCATAACTTATAAAACTGTAAAATGTTTCTTTTTCTGTCGGCACTTCCGGAGTGGTAAGGTTTTTTTGTTTTTGCTCTATCGTTAAATTAACGGTATAATACAAATACAAACATATGTAAATTGGTGTAATTATAGTAAGTACTAATCCTCAAGTACAACAACGATTATACAGGGTGTAACAAGTGGTGTAGGTCCGTTAACTGGGGCTTCTACTCAACATACTGAACAACTTTTGTTCTAAGATTTTGCTGAAAACGTAATTTTTTTTTCTTCATACAAATCGATCAGCTGATCGACCGATTTTGTGCATTTTAGGGTCCAGGACTGGGTTCCTTGAAGAAAGTTGTTCACTATGACGAGTAGAACCCCCAGTTAACGGGACGTACCTACACCAATTTAGTTACAGTTAACCGGCCAAGTGTGAGTCGTACTCCCAGGAAAGAGTCCGAACTGAATTTAATAAAAACATTTTTCTGGTGCTCTCGTTGATGGCTTTTGTTCGAAATGAATAGTGAATAGGTATCATTGTTGTACGCGTGTGGTGAGATGTGGTGCGGAACCCTCGATGCGCGGGTCCGACTCGTACTTGGCCTTTTATATTTGGTAGGTACCTACTTAGATTATCAAGTTGGTCTTTCCCTCTAATATGGTTGAGAGGAGCGATGGATGACTCTCGCGTTATACTCGTGAACCCGGTCATATATATGTATAACTTTTTTTTGGAAAATCACGAAATATTTAAACAAATGCGTTTTTCATACAAAATCTGAAAATTAAAAAGCGGATATCTCGAAAACTGTGAGACTTAGGCTACAAGTGTATTAAGTCAAATCTGTTCCAAATGACCGCCTCTGGCTCCCCTTTCAGTTTTCTGCACTACTTCCCAAACACCCTGTATATATTAGTACTAACATACAGTATGGACACTCCCTGCCGCTCTCTAGATTGCGACCTCACCCCCTCGTCATCCTGATTGATACAAATTGGTTACAGTTTGGTTGTCGAACGTATAGGATTTTGCCGCCATTTTGTTTGTTTCGTCATTAGATTTTTGAAATGTCATTTCTGGCCCGCTATATGAAGTGTCCAGGGTGTGACTCTGTGTTCAATCATCTATTCGGTCTCCCATCATCAGGTAGCGTTGCGGTGGCGCGTGGAGAACGAGGTGGTGCTCGGCAAGGGGCAGTTCCTCTGCGGCAACAAGCGCTGCAGCAGCGACCGGGAGCTACGCTCTTGGGAGGTCAACTTCGCCTACTTGGAAGATCACGAGAAGAAAAACGCTTTGGTCAAACTAAGTATGACAATTATGTTACACTAGCTTTTACCCACGGCTTCGCCCTTGTAGATATCGTTTTATAGAGGGTGTGTGCGTGTATATATTTTTTTCAGATCGTTTGGGAGTTAATTTATTTTTTCGAGATAAAAGTACCTATGTTGTTCTTAGCCCTTTAGTTAGCTCTTTGCTAAATTGCAGCGAAATCAGTTACCGAACGCTGATATTAGGTATCGTACCAGTGGTGAAATAGTAAGTACTTAGTACAATTTTAACGTTTTCCTATATTTACCACATAATCGCGTATTTTAGGAGTTTATAAGTGTTGTCGATTACAAAAAAAATAAAAATATCTGATTTATTTTTAGGGAAAAAAGATTTTTTTACTTTTTAAAATTGATGAATTTAAAAAAAAAACTACCCCTGACAAATAATTTTAAAGAATTTATTTTCAAAATTTTATCCAAATCGGTCCAGCAGTTTCTCCGCAAATCGGAATACGGACACACATAAACACACACCTTTTTTCTCTACCACTTTTTTTTGAAAACGGTGCGTGGTGGGAAAAAAATCTTATAAATGAAATTCTGTAAGTGCAACTTTTATTCTTTACACTTTTTAAAATTTCCAATCGATTTAGAGCTACACGCTCTGGAAAAGTGAAAATTTAAAAAAACAATACACTCGTAATTTTCATCAAACATTCCTTCTTATCCGGTCCGTCTATAATTATCAATTTAAAGTTCGTTTTAGAGTTCCGCATCTAGTAACGACGAGACCCTATTATTATTACAAAACCTATGCTGTCTGTCTGTCACACTTTTAAAAGTCTGTATCTTTTAAACCGTAATAGGTAGCCAGCTGAAATTTTCACGTAATATGTGTCATTATAGGGAATTTACTAACATATATATAATAAAAATCGGGTCGTTCCTTTCCCTCTAAAATGGTTGATGGGAGCGATGGCTGACTCTCGCGTTATACTCGTGACCGGGTGCTGTTCGTGTGAACTGGCCTACTCTTGTTAAATGCATTTAATGATTTTTTTATGAATAACTTTTCGTGTCATATTGTTTTCATGTTATAATGACATAATCTGGTTTATATCAAGGATTTAATTTTGACGTTATTAACTAATTATTGTTTATTTTTGATTCTTCACAAATGACGTTGTTATTATTATTTTATGACTATCAGAAAGAGTGTAATTTGCACCTATTTTGAATAAAAATTGAATTGAATTGAATTGAAAAATTACGAAAAGTAAAATTTAAAAGGCGGTTGGTATACAAAAAACGTGTTTTTTAAAGATTTTTTTTGTTTTTTCTCTAAACGTGAACCTTGGTATGATTATAGTACTACCTAATTGGAACCTGTTGGAACTAAAAATATATTAAATGTAACATCATTGTACACAGTTTCACAATAAAGTTTATCTTATCTTATCTTATCTTATCTTATCTAATCCTAAAGTAAAACAAATAATAAAAACTAGCCAAGCGCGACTCGTACTCTAGCTAGTCCAAACTGAAACAAAAAAAAACTGTCGCTCGCGTTGATGTTTTTTGTTTGAAATGAATAGCATTATTGCACTAGTGTAGAGAGGTGTGTAGGGTAGTACGTAACCCTCGGTACGCAAGCACTATTAGAATCAAAGATATGATAGCAGTAAGCTGTATATAATATTAGAATAACGTCTCCCAAGCAGCACGCAAGCCTTTTCAACATCAACATACAAGCTCATTTAGAACTAAAAGTTCTTTTAGAGACGTACAAGAGTGTCAGAAAAAGTTTTTATCTTTTTAATAGTGATTTATGAGTTATTATACAACTGATCTTTATTAAGGGATCTGTGTAAGCTAAGGGTGTTTAAATAGAATTAAAACTACTATACAAACTAAGTGTTTTGTAACATTTCAAGCTGGATTTTATCGTTAGGGCTATATACAGACTGTATTTTGCATGTGATCACTTAACTTATTACAGCTCTAAGCTTTATTAAAGTATCACTCATTACTTGTTTCTGTACAGTGGGATGTGCAAACTCTGTTCTAAAATTTATTCGGCGTAATTGTACACTCTTGCAAATATAGTGTTTTTATGACTTCTGTCTATAAGGTTGATTTAATTCTAAAAATTTAAAGGACAGCTATATTACAGCATAAGATTGTATTACTGCCAGTCGTACGATTGCATGTTAATTTTCATTGTGTTCAATAAATTAATATCAATATGTGGAATAACAGAAAAAAATCTTGTGCAATCAAGGAGGATTCAAAAAAAATAGGATTAGGGGTCAAATTCGTTTTAGGCACAGCGTTTTACACTTCTTATACATATCTCTAAAAAGCACTATAAGCTGTTATGGGTTAAGAAATTAATATTCAGCTTAAATGTTATAATTATTCTATTATAAAACTTATTAAATGCCAAGAGCTGTTTAACAGAATCCATTACTTACTTAGTATAGGTATTTAGACTATAACTGCCTCCAAATGTCGTTTAGGCTGTTTAGCAAATTTCGCAATTTTGAGAATGCTTGAACGAAATTTAAAATATGATAAAAGGAATATTTGGAATAGTTAAATCCGTATCATGATTACCAGCTTAAATAATGATCACTGTCCTACATATATTTTGTTTGATTCTTAACTTAAAAACAAACATTTACATATCGTATTTTATTACAATTTCTTCATGTATTGTTTTGCTGGCGCGTGAATATTTTCATGAAAATCATATAAAAGTTCACAATAAATTTAAATCTGCACTTTAAATTCCCCAATTAACACCAGATATCTAAGTCTAAATTTTATTCTTTAGTCTCTGTAATTTCACTTTATAACTGTGTTGACATATTTTATACTGAATGTCGTAGAAAAAAAATCGTGTCTATTCTTCAAGTAATTATCTTTAAAATCCTATTTAGGACACTCATCTTTACAAGATACCTACAAGATAATGTCTGTAGTGTAATGTATTCTTTGTACACCGAATAACAGCTCACATACAGCTAATTTCATACTTTCATATTTTAACATCATATTAGCCGCCATCTTGAATATGTCACTTCCGGTGTCACTTTCTTACAAATTAAGAAAAAAGGCAAAGAAAATATATTTTTTAACTTGTTCATGCAATGTCGATAGCCTGTATTCCAAAAACTGCTTAACGTATCGATATAAGTTTAGCACTTACTTATGTTTACGTAGGAAATTTAATGCAGATTAACTTCATTGAAGATTTTGCTCCTATCTGTAACCGTTTTTCTGTCAAATAAAAAAAACCACGGCGAAGGACACTTCAAAGGAGGAGCAAGGGGGAAGAAGGGTGAAATTTACCTTTCTACTACCCTTGTATCATAAAATTCATAAATAACTCTTTCAATTAAGTAGGCAAACAGTTGTTAAAGAAACATCATACAGGTATACATACTTACCTACTTATTTTATTCCCTACCTAGAGATGACACCTACACGGCCTACATAGTAAGTTCTATATACGTATAGGCGGGATGATAAATAGCTAGCCTAACCCATATTTTGTATAATTAATGACGATATAAAATCTCCTTAGTATTTTACTCATTGGTTCATTAGCTGCCAGTGTTCCAAATTTAAAATCGATTGTATAGTTTTTCTTTTAAATATTGACATTTCAAAAAGCATTGTTTTGTTTTTTCTGCAAAATGGATAAAATTGAGCTACGAGCTTTGGTAAAGCTTTTGCATTTAAAAGGATTAAAAGGTGGAGAGATTTTTTCGGAGATGAAGGATGTTTTGGGAGAAAATGCTCCTTCATATGCGACCATAAAAAATTGGGTGGCTGAATTTGAACGTGGCGGTACCAGCACCCAAGATGAACATTGTCCAGAACGTCCAAAAAGTGCCACTACTCCAGAAATTGTGACCAAAATTCATGATGCAGTTTTAGCTGACCGAAGATTGAAACTTTCCGAGATAGCTGAGTAGGCATCTCTAATAAACGGGCGCATTACATTTTGACTCAAGAATTATGTATGAAAAAATTATCCCCATGGTGGGTGCCGCGATTGCTTACAGTTGACCAAAAACGCGTTCGTATGCAAATTTCACAAGTGTTTGGACCGCTATAAGAGCAATACAACTGATTTTCTGCGACGGTTTGTTACTACAGACGAGACTTGGGTTCAACACTATATACCTGAATCAAAAATTCAGTCTAAACAATGGACGGAAAAAGGATCCCCGGCTCCAAAGAAAGCAAAAGCCGTGAAATCAGCGGGGAAAGTCATGGCGTCAGTATTTTGGGATTCGAAGGGTATATTGATGATTGATTACCTTCCAAAAGGACAAAACATAAATGGCGAATATTATGCTGATCTACTGGATAAATTACAAGTGTGTATTCGTGAAAAAAGACCCGGCCTGGCTAAAAGAAATAATCTTTCATCAGGATAATGCGCGCGTTCACACGTGCATCACTGCGATGACGAAATTCAAAGAATTAAATTATGATTTGCTACCACACCCAGCTTATTCTCCTGATCTGGCACCATCTGACTTTTATCTATTCCCCAAGCTCAATGAAATAATGAAAATAATAGCGAGGTGATGTCTGCCGTGGTTTCTATGCTAGGCTAGCTATTTCCCCCCCCCCCCCTCCTCGTACATACACAAATGTCTACATCGCACTTATTTAGAGTAATGAACTTTTGCACCTACATAGTGTTGTTGCGATAGCGATAGTCTATCGATACTATCGTGGCCTTGAAAAATCAGTCATCGATAGTATCGTCAAGGGTCGATAGTTTCGATAGGCTATCGAATTATCGATGTCCACGATCGATTCACCGTCACACTGGTGTGACGGCTAGGAAATAATTTTACTAACCTTCATACTGTTTGTATAGCAGTGTGGAGGTAAGGAAACTTTTTTCCTTACGTTCATATTAGTGTGTAGGATAGGAAGTCGCTTTCCTTACCTTAATACCGTTGCGATTAAAACCTCTTTACCAAAATATATCACTTACCTCTTGTGTATAATTATTTGAAAAGTAAATGTCATGTCATTGCTATATACCTACTCTAAGTGAATGTGTTTGCTGTAGAAGAAATAAATTAAATACAAATGGATTTCAAAATAATTAATAGAAATGGTGGAAGGGTGCTTTTGTTGGAAGGGTACCAATACCACAAACAAAAAGTTTACCGTAATGGCAGTACGATTTGGTACTGCAACGAAAGACGAAAAGAATTGAAGTGTACTGGATCTGTGACAACGCTAGTAAGTACCTAAGTATATTGTACCGTACCTGTACTCTGTTTATATTTCAAAATTTATACTTTAAGGGTTTAGGAGTTGCTGGTGAATGTCTTTCGGCTAATACTGTTTTTAACCGTCTTTGAAAAGGAGGAGGTTCTCAATTCAACTGTTTTTTTAGGGTTCCGTACCTCAAAAGGGAAAAACGAAACCCTTACAGGATCACTCGAGTATCTGGCCGTCTGTCTGCCACAGCCGATTTGCTCAGAAACTGCTAACTGAAATTTGGTACACATTTTTAAAATAAGTATGTATTTGAGAATCTATTTGTGTATGCTTGATGACCTTAGAAGAGCCTCTCAACAAGTGGTCTTAAAATGAACATGGACAAGACGAAAATATGTCAAACGTCCGTGTCGCACTATATCCTCTGAAGGTTGGAGGCTCTAAATTCGAATTTTTTGGTATGTGTTAATAATATATAAACACATTTCTACGAAAACTGAAAATACAAAAAGAAATTGGTAATCAAAATTAATGAGTCAAATTACATTTTACTTAACACTTTTGCGACTTTGTCACCTTTGTCTTTGTCGTAGTAGATAGTACATTATGCTCTACTAGTATTCCCGGCGAACTTTGTACTACCTTACACTACACTACACTACCCTACCCTACCCTACCATACTCTACACTACACTAAACTACACTACCCTACCCTACCCTGCATAAGAACCTTCTCCTGACAATAACGAACTCGACAAAAAAAAAATATCGAAATCGGTCCAGCCGTACACGCGTGATGCCGTGACCAAGGGAAATAGGGATTCATTTTTATATAATTTTAGCTGTCCCGGCGAACTAAGTACCGCCTTACATTACACTACACTACACTACCCTACACTACTCTACACTACCCTACACTACACTACCCTACCCTACACTACCCTACATACACTACACTACCCTACATACACTACACTACACTACCCTACACTACACTACCCTACACTACACTACCCTACCCTACCCTACCCTACACTACACTACCCTAACCTACCCTACCCTACATAAGAACCTTCTCCTGACAATAACGAACTCGACAAAAAAAGAATTAGCCAAATTGGTCCAGCTGTTCTCGAGTTATGCGCTTACCAACACATTTTGCGATTCATTTTTATATATTAGACTAGCTGTCCCGGCGAACTACGTACCGCCTTACATTACATTACACTGCCCTACCCTACCCTACCCTACACTACACTACACTACACTACCCTACCCTACCCTACATACACTACACTACACTACCCTACCCTACACTACACTACACTACTCTACACTACCCTACACTACACTACCCTACCCTACACTACCCTACCCTACACTACCCTACCCTACACTACACTACACTACCCTACATAAGAACCTTCTCCTGACAATAACGAACTCGACAAAAAAAGAATTAGCCAAATCGGTCCAGCCGTTCTCGAGTTCTGCGCTTACCAACACATTTTGCGATTCATTTTTATATATAAGATAGATTAGATTTTTTTTTTTTCATTACATAATGTCTTTTTTATTTTGTCTGTATAATACCTGCTTATTGTAACATTTAAAAAAATGAAATTTACCTTTTTAATGTAAATTAATAAAACAATAATTTATTTAACCTGGATTTTGCACAATAAATTTAGTAATCCGAATAAAGTACTAGGCTACCAGACCCTCATAGGAGGTCATTTTAGTGTTTTAGTGCTTTACATGGCAGTATTGGCCACGGCAACAACGGTGACAAGTTAATTAAATGGTATGAAGAACTGGTATGAAGGTCAGTCTGTCGTGAGTGTGAAAGTGAGAAAAAAGATAATTAAAATTAAAATGGTGGTAATGTGAGGAAGTGTACTTCCTATCCTTAACACTGATGTGACAGAGATGAATATTTTTTTTTCCTTAACTATCACACCAGTGTGACAGAGCAGTGTGACGGTGAGTCGGCCGCGTCGATGTCATACTATCGATAGCCTATCGAAACTATCGACCCTTGACGATATTATCGATAGTGTCGATTCACAAAAATAAGTAATACTATTGCTAAAGATTAATAGTATCGATAGTATTAGTACAAACACTATCGATTGTATGCGTGTCGATAGTATCTATAGTTTTGAAAATCGACAGTAGAACATTTTACGATACTATTGCTTGCTCAAAAAATGTAGTTTTGTTTCCAATCGATAGTATCGAAAACACGTCGAAAGTTACTAAAGCAAAAGTATCGATACTACCGAATCGCGTCGATAGTATAGACTTTTTTATTATTATTATTATTATGTTATTCTCAGGTAACTTAGTTACTATAAATATATATACCTACTAAAGATACTATAAATATAATCATTAGTAGTATTTGGTGACGCGTGGATTGGCATGGTGCCTCGGAACCGCCGAAACATGACGTTCTTCTTTTTTTTGACCCGATACTATCGATAGTATCGTACTTCGATAGTACCGATAGTATCGATAATATTGCTGAATGGAGATATTTTTGATAGGACATACTAATTACTCTGAGATAGGACTATCTGTTGTTTTAAAGTCAACTATCGATAGCTAAACTATCGCTATCGCTACAACACTACACCTAAATGTAACTTCACAGGTGGGTATCTACTTAAATAAAGTCCTAGATAAAGTCTAATTCCCCGAATGTCATGTCAGTTTTATAGGTTTATTTCCGGACATAACTTGTCATTGTCATATAATTTCCAATGCGACAGAAGTTAGGTATGTCAGAGGACAGTATTCGTGGGTACCTAATTCATATTCTTTCCTAGGGTTGTGTCCAGAATGTTCTGACAAATTAAACTACCGTTCTAAGAAGCGCGAAATCAAAAGGCTAAAGAAACGCCATAAGCAAAAGAGAAAGAGCAGCGATAAAAGCGGGTCCGAAGACGAATCCAGCGAACGGGAGCCAACCACGCCGCCTGCGGAGTCCGAGCAGCCGTCCACGTCCGCTGTTTGCTTCGAAACAACAGAGGGAATCGACAGATCGTTATGGAAAAAAGGTGAGAGTGTACCTTAGTGATACGATGACACGAGTCAAAAAGGTACAGCGGACAGGTGCCAACCACGCCGCCTGCGGAGTCCGCGCAGCCTTCCACGTCCGCTGTTTGCGTCGAAACAACAGAGGGAATCGACAGATCGTTATGGAAAAAAGGTGAGAGTGTACCTTAGTGATACGATGACACGAGTCAAAAAGGTACAGCGGACAGGTGCCAACCACGCCGCCTGCGGAGTCCGAGCAGCCGTCCACGTCCGCTGTTTGCGTCGAAACAACAGAAGAAATCGACAGATCGTAATGGAAGAAAGGTGAGAGTGTAGGTACCTTAGTGATACGATGACACGAGTCAAAAAGGTACAGCGGACAGGTGCCAACCACGCCGCCTGCGGAGTCCGAGCAGCCTTCCACGTCCGCTGTTTGCGTCGAAACAACAGAAGAAATCGACAGATCGTAATGGAAGAAAGGTGAGAGTGTACCTTAGTGATACGATGACACGAGTCAAAAAGGTACAGCGGACAGGTGCCAACCACGCCGCCTGCGGAGTCCGAGCAGCCTTCCACGTCCGCTGTTTGCGTCGAAACAACAGAAGAAATCGACAGATCGTAATGGAAGAAAGGTGAGAGTGTACCTTAGTGATACGATGACACGAGTCAAAAAGGTACAGCGGACAGGTGCCAACCACGCCGCCTGCGGAGTCCGAGCAGCCTTCCACGTCCGCTGTTTGCGCCGAAACAACAGAGGGAATCGACAGATCGTTATGGAAAAAAGGTGAGTGTACCTTAGTGATACGATGACACGAGTCAAAAGGTACAGCGGATAGGTGCCAACCGCGTCGCCTGCGGAGTCCGAGCAGCCATCCACGTCCGCTGTTTGTGTCGAAACAACAGAGGGAATCGACAGATCGTTATGGAAAAAAGGTGAGTGTACCTTAGTGATACGATGACACGAGTCAAAAGGTACAGCGGATAGGTGCCAACCACGCCGCCTGCGGAGTCCGAGCAGCCTTCCACGTCCGCTGTTTGCGTCGAAACAACAGAAGAAATCGACAGATCGTAATGGAAGAAAGGTGAGAGTGTACCTTAGTGATACGATGACACGAGTCAAAAAGGTACAGCGGACAGGTGCCAACCACGCCGCCTGCGGAGTCCGAGCAGCCTTCCACGTCCGCTGTTTGCGTCGAAACAACAGAAGAAATCGACAGATCGTAATGGAAGAAAGGTGAGAGTGTACCTTAGTGATACGATGACACGAGTCAAAAAGGTACAGCGGACAGGTGCCAACCACGTCGCCTGCGGAGTCCGAGCAGCCTTCCACGTCCGCTGTTTGCGTCGAAACAACAGAAGAAATCGACAGATCGTAATGGAAGAAAGGTGAGAGTGTACCTTAGTGATACGATGACACGAGTCAAAAAGGTACAGCGGACAGGTGCCAACCACGCCGCCTGCGGAGTCCGAGCAGCCTTCCACGTCCGCTGTTTGCGCCGAAACAACAGAGGGAATCGACAGATCGTTATGGAAAAAAGGTGAGTGTACCTTAGTGATACGATGACACGAGTCAAAAGGTACAGCGGATAGGTGCCAACCACGCCGCCTGCGGAGTCCGAGCAGCCTTCCACGTCCGCTGTTTGCGCCGAAACAACAGAGGGAATCGACAGATCGTTATGGAAAAAAGGTGAGTGTACCTTAGTGATACGATGACACGAGTCAAAAGGTACAGCGGATAGGTGCCAACCGCGTCGCCTGCGGAGTCCGAGCAGCCTTCCACGTCCGCTGTTTGCGTCGAAACAACAGAAGAAATCGACAGATCGTAATGGAAGAAAGGTGAGAGTGTACCTTAGTGATATGATGACACGAATCAAAAGGTACAGCGGATAGGTGCCAACCGCGTCGCCTGCGGAGTCCGAGCAGCCATCCACGTCCGCTGTTTGTGTCGAAACAACAGAGGGAATCGACAGATCGTTATGGAAAAAAGGTGAGAGTGTACCTTAGTGATACGATGACACGAGTCAAAAAGGTACAGCGGATAGGTGCCAACCGCGTCGCCTGCGGAGTCCGAGCAGCCTTCCACGTTCGGTGTTTGTGTCGAAACAACAGAGGGAATCGACAGATCGTTATGGAAAAAAGGTGAGAGTGTACCTTAGTGATACGATGACACGAGTCAAAAAGGTACAGCGGATAGGTGCCAACCACGCCGCCTGCGGAGTCCGAGCAGCTTTCCACGTCCGTTGTTTGCGTCGAAACAACACAGGGAATCGTTATGGAAAAATTGGTAAGAGTGTACCTTAGAGACACGATGACGATAATCACGGTTGGAGTGCAGTTATCAGGGCGCCAAAAATCCAGACCTCTTAAAAAACGGTTGAGGTGCAGTTATAGGGCTCTAGCAAAATTTTTGTAAGTGTCAAGGTCATTTTTTTTCTTAAATTTCCTTTGTAAGAGATCAAAGACTTACACAACAAGTAGTAATTGAATTACAAAATAGAAAATGGGTATCCACTTAAAGACGTCCTCGGAATTTTTAATTTATTTATTTATTCAAGAAAAATACAGCTTACAGAAAACTTCCAAAGCACTGTATTCTAACTTAAGTTTAATTTAACGCTATTGTATGTTTAAAACAAAACTTAACTAAGAGATACAGGTTGTTGGCCTATTGTCAATGCTCTCACATAAACTTAGGCAAGCATCAGATATACTTCGCCATGAATCACTAAAAATATCAAACTGAGTGTTCTTGGATATTGAATAGTTATTGAGGAGTACCAAGGCACGTATTAAGGGTGAGTTGCGTCTGGCCTCAGTGCGCCAAGGCGGAACCGCTAGCAAACTACGGGGGCGCCGCGAGCTGATTTCGTTTCGCGGGATAGTAGGGACAGCAAGCCTCACGGTTTTAGAAACCAGTTCCGGACAATCAGATTCTCCTCGTAGAATGTGACAGATGTAGGTGAGCAACGAATGATTACGCCTCACCTCTAAAGAATTGAATCCTAATGTACCGAGCAGAAAATTTGTTGGGTACAAAAAAGGGTAGTAACCAAATTGTTTTTTGTACAGAAATCTTAAGAAAGATTTCTGTATTTTTTCAAGAAGCAATGAATAGGTTACTTCGTAGGGATTCCATACTAAAGACGCTGTTTCAATTCCTGTTTTTCAATCGCTGTTTAATGATTCCTCACAGGTCTCCTGTGATTCCCGCTAATTCCCCATTGATTCCTCATGCCTCCCCTCTGGTTTTCTCTGATTCCCCATGATTCTCCGTTGGTTTCCTCGGGTTCACCATGATTCCCGTAATTCCCCATGGATATCTTATGATTCCCAACGGTTCTCCGCTGGCACAGTATATATATTAGTACTAACGTAGGTTTTCTAGGATTCCCCATTATTTACAATGATGGGATTTCCGCTGATTCCCCGCTGGTTTCCTCGGATTCCCCTTGATTTACAATAACACCCCACAGGTTCCCCATGATTTCCGCTGATTTCTTATTGATTGATTTCCAATAACTCCCCGCCGATTTTCTCGCATTCCTCACGTTTTTTCTCCTAAAATGATTCCTTTGACGAGCCTGACAAGATGCGCTAAAAAATAGGGGGTTATTATAACACAGCAAAAATTTAAGTCCCAAGATTGCCGTATTTAAAGGGGCTACGGCTGTTTGTGGCCCCTAGAAGCCCC
Source organism: Coleophora flavipennella (assembly GCA_947284805.1). NCBI lineage: Eukaryota > Metazoa > Arthropoda > Insecta > Lepidoptera > Coleophoridae > Coleophora > Coleophora flavipennella. The sequence goes on from OX369273.1 coordinate 1,864,683, forward strand.
AAGAGTGGGTCCAACGAAAAGTGTTCCTTACCAGTCCCAGAAATGCGGTACTAATAAATAGTTGATACTTTTGATTGTAGGTTCTTGGGGGAACTTTATATCACACATATTGGTATATATCTACTTTAATTCCAAGTCTGTCTGAAGATGGTGTTCGAAACCGGTCGTTGACAAATTATAAACGCAGTTTTATTTCTTTTATGTGGAATTAGTGTAATACCAATATGTGCGGTACTAATAACGTTGAAGGGCTACGGCCCTTGGAGGCCCCAGGAGTGGGTACAACAAAAAGTGTCCCATACGAACGTTGTTGCCTATGTTACGTTCTATCTAATCCCACCACAAAAAGGAGGGGTCATCATGACATCGAGAGTCAAGTTCTTAAAAAAATATTTGATACTTCGAGAAAAATTTTGCTGTCGCTTAGGGTTATCAGGATAAGTGTACCCCAGCGCTCAATTTTTTTTTATTCAGATATTTTTTTAATATAGCAGCCCGTATTAGTGCACCCAACCACGCCGCCTGCGGAGTCCGAGCAGCCTTCCACGTCCGCTGTTTGCGCCGGAATGGAAGAAAGGCGAGAGGTATCTACGAAACAATAAGGCCTTCTCAAGCATTTCCACAACGAATCCAGCGGCTTCCGGCGACCCTCGCCTCGCCAGGTCGTCGTTCCGTTTCTTGCCCGTGTTACTACCAAGCAAGGAAAATATGTGTAGGTGGGGGCTCCAGCTGGGATAGCGCATGCGTGTGCGGGCTTCTCCCCACACCACGGTACACCTGTTGTCCTGCCCTGCGTGTCCTAGCATGCGAGGAACTTTGCAGTGCAACAGACAATGCAGTCCGCGTAGCAGAGTATATAATTAGTACCAACATACAGTATGGAAACTCACTGCCACTCTCTAGATTGCGACCTCACCCCCTCGTCACCCAGATTGATACAGATTGGTTACAGTTTGGTTGTCGAACGTATGGGATTTTGCCGCCATTTTGTTTGTTTCGTCATTTGTGTTTTGAAATGTCATTTCTGGCCCGTTGTATGAAGTGTCCAGAGTGTGGTATTGGTCTAAAAAATATTAAGACAAAGGGTCGACTTGCTAAGAAAAAGACTACCAATCTTACTGCCATTGCATCCAGTGGGAGTAGGGTTGCCAGAAAAATTCAAGAAGAATATAGGAGATTTCCATTTAGGGGGTCAAAAGAAAACAGTATCCAGTTAAAATATATAGTAGACTTTATTTTTTCATGTAATTATATTTTTGGGAACTTTGGGCCATTTTAATGAGTTTATTATTAATTGCTTTTTCCGCCGGGTAAACCAGTTAGGCCCAGTTAACTTTGATTCCCTATCTGTATCTTCTTCACTTCCACTTTCAGCATTTAAATCACTCATTTTGTAAGTATATTTCACACAAAAGAGGCGAACCGAACAATAAAGGTACAAAGAACTGGTGCTAGGACATCATACAGACAGAATGATATTTGACATTGACACTTGACAGTGACATGACATGACTCTTAAAAGTTGCGTTCAAAAACACAAACAATGTGATTTTTACTTATGATATGATCTGCTCAGTTTTGTTTAGGATTTCGGGGTTCGTTTCTGAACGCGTGTTTTTTAACTTGATTTAAGTTTGTATGACAGACACGTCGCTGTATGGCTAAAATATAGTAGATTTGTCTACTATATATTTTTTCAACAGTATATAGTATCTTGGCCCAAAATATAGTAAGATACTATATTATATAGTGACTTTATTTTTTCATGTAATTATATTTTTGGGAACTTTGGGCCATTTTAATGAGTTTATTATTAATTGCTTTTTCCGCCGGGTAAACCAGTTAGGCCCAGTTAACTTTGATTCCCTATCTGTATCTTCTTCACTTCCACTTTCAGCATTTAAATCACTCATTTTGTAAGTATATTTCACACAAAAGAGGCGAACCGAACAATAAAGGTACAAAGAACTGGTGCTAGGACATCATACAGACAGAATGATATTTGACATTGACACTTGACAGTGACATGACATGACTCTTAAAAGTTGCGTTCAAAAACACAAACAATGTGATTTTTACTTATGATATGATCTGCTCAGTTTTGTTTAGGATTTCGGGGTTCGTTTCTGAACGCGTGTTTTTTAACTTGATTTAAGTTTGTATGACAGACACGTCGCTGTATGGCTAAAATATAGTAGATTTGTCTACTATATATTTTTTCAACAGTATATAGTATCTTGGCCCAAAATATAGTAAGATACTATATTATATAGTAGATCTGGCAACCCTAAGTGGGAGGCCTACCTACATTACGTCAGGCCTCCGTCACTCCATGTACTTGCGCGCTATAATTACCTACCGCCCGGCCCAGCGTTCTCGGGCCGTTTGCGGACCCAATTCAGTGCGGTTTTCACAAACGAAGCGCACGCACGTAGTTCAATTTAAATCGTTTCGTTCGTTCGTACGCGTACCTACGATGCCGTCTGGTGCCTTATGTGCTGTAGATGGGTGCAAATAAAGCAAAAGAAGAGATAAACACCTAACATTTTTCCATTTACCTGTCAATGAAGAAAGGTAAGTGATAAACTATTACTATTTTTTGTCGTTTTAAAATTATTTTTAATACTATACTAAGCATTAGCTAGTACTCTTTATTACACTGTGGCATTAGCTTGCCTTTCAAACACAGATTTACATTTTTTTGTTACATAGAAACGTCATACTTATCTTAAACACTATTTTAACAACGTTTAAAAAGCTATTTTTATTAAAATAAAATTGTGATAGTATGTGAGTCGCAGGCGCGGCGACCTGTCTCAACTTGTCGTGCTGTTAGCGCACACAAACATTTGTGACATAACTATTTAGTAATCTGTGCTTGTGATTCGGTTTTATGGGATTTATAACCGAGAATTTAGAAAGGGTAAGAAATTAATAAAAAATTATATCAAAATAAAACACATGTAACTCTTAAAGATTTTTTTCATTTTACTTACACACTGACCTCTAAAATTATGTGTTATCTAGATGTATTGCAGAATCAGCACCTTTTTAAAAAAATATATATATATTTTACTAGCTGTTGCCCGCGGCTTCGCCCGCGTAGGGGTATGAAAAATAGATAAGAACCTATTCTCAGACCTACCCGATATGCACACAAAATTTCATAAAAATCGGTCGAGCCGTTTCGGAGAAGTATGGTTACTAACACTGTGACACGAGAATTATATATATACATATACTAGCTGTCCCGGCCAACTACGTACCGCCTTACATTACACTACATTACCCTACCCTACACTACCCTACCCTACCCTACCCTACACTACACTACACTACCCTACCCTACCCTACACTACATTACCCTACCCTACACTACACTACCCTACCCTACCCTACCCTACCCTACATAAGAACCATCCTGACAATAACGAACTCGACAAAAAAAGAATTAGCCAAATCGGTCCAGCCGTTCTCGAGTTATGTGCTTACCAACACATTTTGCGATTCATTTTTATATATTAGATATATAGATAGATAAATGATACAATTTTAAACTACCACCTATAAGTCAAAACATATTCACAGTTCTCAATAACATAGACACAAAAAGTTATGTTAATTTAATTTTATCGAAGAGGCAGCCCTGCGATTGCTGTGGGATCGCGTGGTGTGAAGCAAGCTGACGCGATGGAGTAGGCTATTATAGCAGTAGGTATTGGAAATTTACTACTGAGTGAAGTATCTGTTACGTAGTAACTAATTAGTAATCTGTGATTACGTCTTCCGGTACACGACCGCCACTCGACAATTTTACTGACCTAGTGGCCGTCCGCTCTACGAGCTAAATTCCCCCCAAACTTCCACTTGTTAGTTACTAGTTATCTTGTTTTGCAGGAGTACAAGAAATCGAAGAGAAATCCCGTGAGGAAGAGTTTACAGAGTATTTGGAGGACCTGTTGCTGTAACGGGTAGAAAAGAAATTATTGTCTATAAGAAAAATAAAATGTATAAATATTATTTTTTATTGAATAATTATTCACATATCTATCTACATTTTATAAGTGATGTGGTAAAAAAGTGGAATCTTTAGCAATATAAAAATGGCATCGTATCTCACAAACTAATACCTACCTAGGTACATATTTTATTATTCAGCAAAACTATATCTACATGCACGAAATACCAACATAATATTATCGGTAATGCTCCAAACGATATTCTAGGCGAAACCTTCTTACCTCACAAACATAATACCTACCTAGGTATTTATTATTCTCTGTAGTTACATCATACATGCACGAACACATTAAGGGTCCCCAGGAGGCTCGAGTTTCCATACAAACGTAGTTCTGCACTTGTCTGTCGATTTCCGGGACCCGAAAAAAAAACAAATTCCCCATCTACCAGAAGCCGGAAATATTACAGCGGTTAAATTAGAGCACCAATAATATCAATTATCATAATATAAAAGTAAAAACAATGAATAGAAATAAGTAAAACACCCTAATTAGAATAATATTCTAAATGAAAACACCGGCTCCCGGGTGCGACAGACTACGGGGTGTGGCCTAATAACAGCGAAACTACACGCCGGATTGAATCCGAACTTTGCGAATATATTTAGTAGACACATATCGATGTTTTGTAATTACTTTTCAATGTACTTAAAGTAAAATGGGAAAAAATAAGAGCACTTTTAATATTTCAGTACAAAATTAATTCAGGCCTTTGTTAAGTTATGTTTCAACCTACTACGATAAAAACTAATTACAAACATCAATATCTGTCTAGTCAATATATTCGCAAATTTTGGATCCAATCTGGCGTGTAGTTTTTGTATTAAAGCGGAACTACGTTTGTACGGAAACTCGAGCCTCCTGGGGACCCTTAACATATTCTCGGTAATTGTTCCAAACAATAGTATTCAAGTAAAAACTAACTAAATAATAACTGGCAGAGCCATTTAAATACTACGCAAAGTATAACAAAAAATATAAACTCAATAAACAGAACTATAAAAAGCAAGTAAAATTAATCATCAAAAACAAACATAATATCATAACTTTATTACACAAAATACAACGTATAATTATAAAATCTACATATTTATATTCCTATACATAAATCAATCACTAGTCCCCCACGGGCTCAGTAATCAGTATCATAGACGTTAGGTAATAACAATTTTGGAAATGCCCCACTATCAAGTCTTAAAATAATCCTAATTGTCAATGTGTTTGTAGCAATAGTAATATATTTTAATAATCACAATTGAAGCCTCAACATTTTAATGCCTATCTATAATTAATTTTATTACTGTCATCCCTGTTTATAATATTACAATGTATAATTATCACTATTCAATTTACTACAGACCATTCCAATCTACTTTTGTTTACCATCGGTCCCTAAATACAGGAAAATATTAAAATTTCACACCTTTTTTTAATTTCACATTTTTGAATATTTTCACAATAACTAGCATTTCTGAACACAAAACAACATTACACCTTTCCATCAAGTTAAAACCTTTTGATTCACCATCCAATCTCACTTTAGCGGTCTTCTCAAAGACTCAACGCCTAAATTTTGAATATCGAATAGTCCGTTATTCTAGTCGAATATTACAGAATCAGAATAACTATTATTCTAATCATTTACAGATTTATTTCGGAGTGAACATTTTTAACATTTCTTAGGGATTAAGAAACATTCCATCGTACGATAGAAGGGCGAAATAAATTGCGACCAGGTTGTGCATTATTTCGAGAAGAATAAGAGAAATTAAATATATGGTCTCTAAAAAAATTGTAATGGATAAGTTTTCTAACAGTTAGAGTTGGGCAGCATTTACTTTTCGTCGTGTTGAGCTGTTTTGCTCCAGACTTTTCTTGACAAGCTGCCTTGTTGCAAGTGTGACTGTTCAGAGACTTGTCGCAGACCTGGCGGGCCGGGAGCCGACAAAAAGAAGCCAGGCAAAGTGTAAGTCTCTTTCATTCCTTTACAATCTGACAGAGAAAGAGTTTCAGATAGGGGCAACATTGAGAACTCCATCTCTGAAAGATTGCAAAGGTAGAAAAGAGACTTGCTACTTGCCCAGCGGTCTTACCAGTCATTAATATCAAAGTGTGCGCTCGCGCTTAATTACTTTGCCGCAAACTGGGCCGTTTATGTTCCGCTAAGAATGCCAGGAAAAAATGCTAAACTCTATTTTCTATACTGTGACAGAGATGCATGTTTCACTGTTTAATCTTTTTACGTCAAATTGCATAGCTAAGAAAGACACTTGCATTGCCCGTCGTTCTTACCGATTACCTGACCGCTAAGTCTGCGGCAACGCTTACAAGCAACACTCCTTAATATTTAATTTCAAGTATTTAATCTGGCTCTAGCTAAGGTTGTACGAATGAAACCGGTTCGCGAAAGGGATGAAGAATAAGAACGTCGGGCAAACAGCAAGTCTCTTTCATTCCTTTACTATGCAATAGAGACAGCGTTTCAGGCAATGATAACAGTAAAAAAAATTGGTTGTCTGTAAAGTCGGTTTACGGACGATATTTTACGTGGCAACGTCATAACAAAACATTGATGAAATGATTGCATACTTTTATGACGAGTCAATGAGCGTAACGGGACAACGAGCGTAACGAGACATTGAGTCATCCTTTTTCGTGCGTGCAGCCGTCGATCGTAGATTTATTAGACGTTACCACGTCAAAAACTCCGTCTTTGTCAGATTGTATAGAAATGAAGAGACTTGCTGTTTGCCCGGCGTATTTAACTTTTGAAATAAGCAAGGTGGCTTTGCCGCACACTGGGTCTGTCAGATATCGCTAAGAACCCCGGGCAAAAATGCGTCTCTCTCTTTTCCAAGCAATGTAACAAACAATGGATATTGCACTATTTATCCGTCAGGTGGCAATTTCAGAGGGCCGGCGACCCCAATGACCTGCCCGTGTTAGCGGGCAGCGTAAACAAATACCCCGACAATAGCAAAGAAAGAGACACACATTTTTCCCGGCGTTCTTACCGATTAACTGAGCGCAGAGGCTTAATATAGGCTTACCCACAGTTTACATCGCGTTGTTTGTTACTGACAAACAGCGCCCCCTATGAAACTTGGCACGCATTTTCTCTACATTTTGATGACCTGGTCTTTGGAGCTGCCTTAGCCTCGTCGGTAGCCTTGTCCGTCTACGTGGAGGTGGCCGCGGCGGCGGACTTGGTGACGTTGGCGGCTTTCGCGTCTTTGTCGTCGTCGTCCGAGCAGTCTTCGTCGTGCGTGTGCGTCAGCTGGCGCGGCGTCTCCGGCCGCACGTGCGGCACCGATATCGATGTCTGTCGAAATTATTATGTATTAGCGAACACAAAAATCGGACGGAGCCCAAATTACAAAGAAACCTTCTTACAGACTAGGTCCACTCTTTCCGACATTTCATCATCATCATATCAGCCGAAAATCATATCCCCCCAAGGATTTCCACGACAGTCCAGCGATACCCGCATCCAGCGGCTTCCCGACATTTACCTACCTCAAAACGACAGCATACGGCTCCTTCGCAAAGCTCTATTTATCAAAATGTCTCCTTGCTTTTTAACTTAAAATGATTGGAAACGCTAAAAATGACTGCACTTGAAATTTGCAACTTCATAAAAGGAAATAAAACACATTTCTTTGGACTCTTGCAGCGGTTACATTTTGAGAAAGGGATATTTTGCGAACGGGATATTTTGAAAAAGGGATCCTTTTCTAACAGTCATGTAAACTACACACGATCTCTATCCTAACAGTCAACTCGACTGCGGTCGCGAGCGACACGTGCTCTATGGCGCATTTACACTCAGCCCTGGTGGGCAGCGCGAGAATGTAAATAGGTCACTCGTACTGCCACTGCACATGCCGCTGCCGCTGCCATTGTTGCCGCGATTGTCGGCTTTCATGCGGAAGTCAAAGGAATCGGCTGAGTGTGGTCTATGTTGCCGCAGATGTATTTAGGGCAATATTTCCTGCAGTGGTTGAGTGCAAATCCCGGGATAGAATGACGGGTATGTCGGTTTGCGTGCGTGCGCAATCTGATCTGAAACCTGCACATCTGATTCCAGATGTGTATGAAGGTCGCGTTGCACACGTCCGTAGTTAATAATCTAAATTCCCTACACGTGACCGCGGGTGATGCTAAGTGCAACACCAGGCACCCTTGGATAGCACGGTTAAGTGTGCCACACGATAAGAGAGAGGGCCGATACATTATATTTGGCCGAAGTCTACAAGCACAAGCATTTACTCTATTACTATAAATACCTATTAAATCAATAGAGTAATTTACTACTCCTACTTACTAACTACCTTTTATTATCCGTCAAAAACGGAATTTTGAATTAAATAATGTTCGCAGTAGCAAGGTGTGTCGTCAATTATGAAGCAAATAATTTTATGAATTTCGTTAGTAAAGAAAGTGACAAAAAACGAAGCGAGATAAGGTTTTTGATATTTTAGTACGATCCAATATTGAATAGTTTAAGGTGGTTCGATTAGCACACTAACGCCGCCAATAGAAATAAATGATTTACTCATTCTTAAATCATTTACTCAGTTAAATCATTACTGAGTTAATGATTAATCAAAATTATCATTGAGTATTTTGCTCATATAGGGAGGCAAAAACTCAAGCAAATAATTGTATATTCTGAGTCATTACTGAAACGACTAATAAAATCATCTACTATTTCTTTCTTTGTCATCATCATTAACAGCCAAAGACGAAACAGCTGAACATCCGGATCCAGCGGCTCCCCGAGACCTTCACCAGGTCGACTGGCTACCGAGTGAGAGGCCTGACTACGCTACGTCGTCGCGTCGTCCGACGCGTGATTCTTTGTTTCAACGTCTACTGAAACTCACCTTTATTGCTGTCTTCACATTTACAATAAGTTTCCCATTGTAAAACATGCAAAAAAAATTGTCATGCATTACTTATCAACTCGACTCAACCACACAAATCATACTAAGATACGGCCGCTGCTCTGACGCAGGTTAACTGACCTGAAGCACGGTCATTATTACCTAGATGGGTTTGACGGTTAATGGCATTTTTCTTGAGTGTCTTCGTGCTTGCTATCACTGGATGGCAGTCGTCAAGCCGTGTCAGATGCCTTACAGGTGGCTTGAAAAACGTCTGACAGTGGGGTTCGCCTCTAGCGCTACAACCTGCACCGACCCGGACTTGGCCCCCGTGTGTGATGTGGAGTAAGGCCTTATCAATTATTATTATAATACTAGCTTTTGCCCGCGGCTTCAGCCGCGTGGACATCGTTTTAATGACTGATTAGTAAATTATGTCGTTTCCCACCAACTCAACCAATCTCTGTGCAAAAATCACAACAATCGAGTATTTTTTCAGTTCCCTCAGGAACTGCATCAGATTATGCTATTTTCCCGGAATAAAAAGTAGCCTATATCCTTCCCCGTGACACAGGCTACCTGCATGCCAAATTTCATAAAGATTGGTCAAGGCGTTGAAGCGTGACAAGGTAATAAACGAACAAACACATTTTCACATTTATAATATTAGTAAGGATGTTAGGTTCAAACACCGAAATCGGTCACTGAGCGAAATGAGAGAAAAAAACACGTAGCTCCGCGGCCCGGAGCTCCTATAAATATATGTTGTTGCAATTGTTGCTGAAGGCAAACAGCACTAACCTAAAGATTTATAACAAACTACAAATCACATTATGTAGGAACAGGATTTCCAAACAACTGGACAACCTTTCCACCTATTTGTTTTTGCCTTGTACAACGATATGCAGGCCCCGCTCGCCCCGCCCCGCCACGCCTAGCGGGGATCTGTATTTTTTTTCGGAAATTGTGCATTTTTTTATTTTTTTTATTCGCTCAACTCATTAGCGAAATCGGGTTCTGAGCTAAAAACTAATCGTTATTTCAACTACATCTGCCGCCCATTAAGCACGGTTTAGATTCTTTTTTTTATTTTTTTTTATTCACAATTTGGTAAACCCTTGACAACATCTCACCTGGTGGTAAGTGACCATCAGGTGAGGTGCAGCATGCAGCCAAACGCACTAAAATTTTAATAAAAAAAATGTACAAAGTCAATATGGATGAAAACTCGCAAATCAATGTAAGGACAACCGTTTGGTGCACGTGTATCGTACACGTGACGAGTACTTTGGGTTAAAACAATCGTTTTGACCGGTGTAGTTCTTAAAAATATTTCCCTCGGGAAAACTATGATGACGTCATACAATGTTTGTAAGGGATTTGAATTAGGTTTTTTTTTCTGAACCCTATTGTGTACCCTAGTGGGACGAATGAAAGGGCTTTATGAGCCGGTTTAAAGATATTCTACACCATAACCTTTCATTGTTATCTAAAAATCTTAAAAAAATATCAAGTTGGGCTCCTCTAGGTTGGACAAAACTAAGTATTTTTTTGAAAAATATACGCTTATCTCGTAACATCCTCATATATCTATCTACCTATACACATAAAAAGAAAAGTCCTGACTCATTCACCGACAGGCTCATCAACGCCCAACTAAACCCTTGGACCAAGAAAGCTGAAATTTTTCACAGAGGTTGTTCTTCAGATGTAGACGAGGAATAGAATAGGATAATTTATTTCAACCGTTAGGGGAATGAAAAAAGGGTTAAAAGTTTGTAAAGAAGTCCGTCATTTTTGAAGCTAGAAGCATGAAACATTGTTTTTAGGTTAACGATTAGAAACAAATAGATACGTGTTCTAGCGTTTTTTTAAATTCAATCGCTAGCGGGGTGAAACGGGCGTTCAATTTTTTTATGGAGAATCAACATTATGAATAGACTTTTGAATTCGAAATTTTGCAGGATTTATCTTACAAATAAATGATTAAATACATATTTAATGTTTTCCGAAAATCATCCCCTTAGGGGTTGAAATGTGGTGAATTAACATAAAAAAGCTAGTAACATGAAATTTGGTTAGTTTGGTCCTTTAATAACGTAAACATAAAAAGGATTTTTCGAAATTCAACCCTTAAGGGGGTGAAAAAGGGGTTGAAAGTTTGTATGGAAGTCCGTAATTTTTTAAGCTTTTTTTGTTCACAATTGGTAAGCCCATGACATCATCTCACCTGATGGTAGGTGACGATGATGCCGAAGATGAAAGCGGGCTTACCAAGATTCTCCAACGCTGTTGAGAACTGGCTATCTTATCTTCAAGCCGGAACACATCAATGTCGTTAACACAAATGTTTGGCGGCAAGACTTAGATAAGATGATGTTAGCTAGCCAAGCAGGCTTAGAAAATGCCCTACAACTAACCAAACCGAGTCTTACAAGTTGACCCAACCGGGAATCAAACAAGCGAATAGATTAACTATTACGCCACAGAGGCGGTTAAAAGCTAAAAGCATAAAACTTTTTTAGGCTTACCCCCTAGGGGGTGAAATGGGGTGAATTAACATAAAAATGCTAGAAACATGAACAATTTTCGCAAAATGTTTCTTTAAAAATACTACAATTCAATATCAAATTAAATACAATCACAATTAAATATTTGGTAACGCCATAAAACAAATTTTGAAAATAGTATTTTTTCATAAAACTGCACAAACAAACTGTCCTACTTTTTAATAATAAAAAATTAACGGTTAATTATTAATGTTTTTAATATTGCATTTTTGATGTTAGGTAAGAGCTAATAACACGGCATTTGCGAATATTAAAAAAAATACTCAACTCTTTACTACCTGGAAGAGCCCGGACTTGGTATGTTTTAAAAATACTTTTTGGATTTTTAGAAAACAAGAGACTGAAAGTTACGATAGGTATATTTAGTATATTTTTAAATCCCTTTCTTTTGATACCCCTATAGCTATACCATTTAGTAATTTAGGTAGCGGTAGCAAATTTCGGAGCATTCCCGAGCCAATCTAACAAACTGTCACACAAGTCACATATATATATGTACGGAACCAGCCAAGTGCGAGTCGGACTCACGTAACAAGAGTCCCGTAACATCACACTTTTGATAAAAGTTTGTATGCTCTAGATATGACTACAAATGAACGAGCATGATTGCGTTCACTTAGAAATTTGAATTTTTCACACCTCGAATGGACCGTTACCAAATACCCTTTGGTACTAATTTTGATTAAATACCATTCCCGTTCCTTAGGACAAAAACGTAACAAAAGAACAGACAAACGGACAACATAGTGATCCTACAAGGTTTCCGTAATTTCCTTTTAAGGTGCGGAACCCTGGAAATGGAAACGTTACCTTGTCCGAGTCGGCGGCAGAGAGCTGCTCCTCGGCGGCCTCATCAATCGCGCGCGGCGCGCTCGCTAGCCGGCTCCTGTAGTACAAACATTGACAATTATGTTATTCATTAAACAATTTTGTTCTACAACATATACACACACACACACACACACATCAACTTTGCCTACGGATCACTCTAATATGGTTGAGAGGAGCGATGGCTGACTCTCGGGTTATACTCGTGAACGGGTGCTGTCCGTGTGAACTGACCTACACTTGTCTAAGGCGTTAATAACATTAAATAATTTTAATGTATAACTTCTCGTGTCATATTGTTTTCATCTAATGACATTATTTTTTTTTATATCACGGATTGGATTTTGACGTTATTAACTAATGATTGTTTAGTTCTTAATTTTTTACAAATAAAATTATGTAATCACTATTTTATGACTATCAGAAAGAGTGTAGTTGTCACCTATTTTGAATAAATATCTTGAATCTTGGATAATTTTAAGACTTTTCATACAAAACATTGCTTTTTGAAGAACTATAAAAAAATACTTTTCATCTCTCCTGTTCGGAAAGTTTAATTTTCATGAGTAGATAGCCGGGTGGAACATTGCTTTTCCATCCCTAGGGTAGAAAGTATTTCCATCCCTAGGGTGGAAAGTATTGTCATCCCTAGGGTGGAAAGTAATTTTTTTTATTGCCAGCCACGGAGTCGAACTAAGAGGTTTTCATATATCTAAACTCAGCTATACATTAAACGACGGGTTTATTACGATCTACATATTGATATTAAATCATTTTATAGTTGGTCTATATTTTTCACAATTACAGAAGATTAAAATTTAAAATCATTCCTCTATTCTGCTGCGCGCCATAATGCCATGATAACATGACACTTGTTTTTCAATTTTCGGCATGGCCACCTAGATGCACGTCGTGACCAACTCGATTAGTTTCAATCTAGTCGGCCGTGGCAAGCGGCCATTGCGAAAAGGTTGGAGGTTGGATATAGGTAAAACTAATTTATTGATATCTAATTAATATTTTATATCATATAAACAATTAAATTACAATAAATACAATTCCTCATAGTCGAAATGAAAAGTAGAGTGTTTAACTCGGGTGAAATGACCCATTTCACCCTCAAACTATTGGCGCTCTCACTTCGTTCGAGCGCCAGAAATATCTCGAGTGAAATGGGTCACTTTCTTCCCTTGATTAACAATATACTATAGGACATGTGTTGTGTAAGGTAGAAACTTTCGAGATAAGCAAGTGCTATGTTTACCCTCCTAGTTCTTATAAATTGATTTAGTTTTAAGTGGTTTTTGTAAAAACGCGCGGAAAATTAAAATTATGTCTTTACTAGCTTTTGCCCGCGGCTTCGTCTGCGTGGACTTCGTTTTTATGACTGTCCTTAGGGGAAGGAGTGCGCGAGCCGCGAGCTTGGCCACGAGTTTACTCCAGATCCATCAGGAACTGTATCGGGCTATTCTGATTAGCAGTCTATGTCACTTCCCACCTGCTCAACCAATTCTATATAAAAAATCACTACAATCCGTTGCTACGTTGCGACGCCGACGTGCGCGATCGTGGAAATGAGTTATCACCAGATCCCTCGGGAGCTATGTCAGAATATACTAACTAGTAAATTCATTTCCCAGTTCCTAACCATCTCTGTGCAAAAAATCACAACAACCCATTGTTCCGTTGCGATGTTAAAGAAATTAACCAATAAAAAGAGTATTTTTCAGTTCCCTCAGGAACTGCATCGAACTATGCTATTTTAACGGGATAAAAAGTAGCTATGTCCTTTCAAGTGACACAGGCTACCTGAATACCTAATTTCATCAAGATTGGTTGAGCGTGAAAAGTTAACAAACAAACAATGAAACACATTTTCATATTTATAATATTATTAAGTAAGGATTGTCATAGAAGGACGGCACAGATTGTATCTGATTATTAGATCCCATGTTGAACTGAGAACTGAGAAGGTACTCACGAATATAACACTTGCCCCTCTTGAAAGTATTTATACACTGTACTGCACATGTACTCAGTAATTAGCCTATTAAGAAACCAAGTTTTGCATGAATATCTTTAAAATATCTCTAGACAATGTTGAGCAGTGTATTTACTTATTCACTAGCTTTTGCCCGCGGCTTCGCCAGCGTATACATCGTTTTTATGACTGTCGTAGTAAAAGAGTATATTCCTTCAGGAACTGCATCGGGCTATGCTATTTTCACGGGATAAAAAGTAGCCTATGTCCTTCCTCGTGATACAGGCTACCTGTATGCCAAATTTCATTAAGATTGGTCAAGGCGTTGAAGCGTGAAAAGGTAACAAAAAAACGAACAAATTTTCACATTTATAATATTAGTAAGGATATACTGTATGATGGTCTTAAAATATTCACGTCGCAAAAAAATTTAAATCATCATACAAATAGATCACTTAAACATTTTGTATGGAGTATTTTTTTTGTGAATTGACTACGGGTGCCTTGGGGAATGTTGATCAGTTTCACGAGTATAATAGAAGCACCCCTTGCAATGTCGGCAAACATTTAAAACCACCTTGTACACACTACATGAAATCACATAGAAAGACGCCGCAAGCTTCCTTGTAACGTGAAACATCTAGTTTTGATGTTCCTAACGCTACAGAAGGAAAGCTCCGAGCTTCGCCTTACGCGAAACTACTGGTTCGGTTGTATGGAATTAGGCAGTATCGCTATGGCGCCTTAGCCTTGTTATGCGGTATGGCTATGGAGCCTTAGCCTTGCCTTGAAACGGAAAGAGATCTAAGTCAATTTCGTTTCTGCCGTTACGTTTCAGGTGTTTGAGTTGGTACCCCGTATGTGATTTTAAAGACGCTTGACGTCAAAACTGATTAGTTAATAGCGCCATGTAGTTTAATTCGACCTAAAACTAGCAAGCAAAGTTAGCAATCTATTCTAAGAATTTTGACTTACTTACCATTTTTTATTTATTTACAATTGGCAAACCCTCGGCATCATCTCACCTGATAGTAAGTGACGACGATGCCGAACACATCACTCTTCTAACCTTATACGAGTACCTCTGTTTCGGAGTGGGGGGGACGGGACTCACCGGTCGATGGTGGGCATGTCGACGGAGAAGCGCTGCTCGTGCGCCACAGTGGACTCGTGCGGCATCAGCATGGCGGGCGCGCGGAACATGTAGCAGAACGGGTAGTACATCAGGTTGAGGAACGACGCCGCGTACAGGTCTGCGTACCTCACCACCTGCCAGGGGGAAACCTTTATCAATAGGTCTGTATGGCGTCATACTTGGAACGGGAGCCGGGTCGTTCCTTTCCCTCTTATATGGTTGATGGGAGCAATGGCTGACTCTCGCGTTATACTCGTGACCGGGTACTGTCCGTGTGAACTGGCCTACTCTTGTTAAATGCATTCAATGATTTTTATGTATAACTTTCCGTGTCATATTGTTTTCATGTTCTAATGACATAATCTGGTTTATATCAAGGATTTAATTTTGACGTTATTAACCAATTATTGTTTATTTCTTGATTCTTCACAAATGACATTGTTATTATTATTTTATGACTATCAGAAAGAGTGTAATTTGCACCTATTTTGAATAAATAAATTGAATTGAATTGAACGTCCAATAGGCCCGAAATGTTTTGTTACTTTTCTTTTTTGGGAACTATACAGCGTGTAAAAGATGGTATAGCTCCCGTTAACTGTGGCTTCTACTCATCATACTGAACAACTTTTGTTCTACGGCTGCTGAAATCGCTAAATGACCAATTTTGTGCATTTTTGTATGCGGAATCCAATTTCATTTTTGAGAATAGAGGATCGGACTGCATCAAAAATAAATTCTGAAAAATGAATTCCTAAATTGCTCCCCTCTTGAAGTTTCAAAAAACCTTACTTGTTTTGTTTTTCCATCACGTCTTCAATTTTTAATTGATCAAATTCAAAAAATAAGTTCGTCAATGACGCTAAAAATCTATGACGTCACTTGTGGGTATTTCAATCATTTTTAAAACAAAATTTCGTTTTTGACAGATCATAAAAAGTAACTCAAATGACTAGCAGTCCGATCGCCTATTGACTATGGGTTTCTTGGGGACAGTTGTTCAGTATGATGAATACAACGCCCACTAAACGGGTCCTACACATTTTTTTTTACACTGTAAATATTTTTATTGCTTATCAAAATCACAAAATCAGTAAATCAATGAAGATGAAAAATCAGTGACGTCACATCTTGCTATTTCTAACATTCACAGAACCAAATTTAGACTATGAATGACGATAAAATGTCGACTACTTGCATCGACCTATATTCTACCGATAGACAAGAAGGTTCCTAGACAACGTATGTTCCAAAACACACTAGCGTCATCTAGTCGCCTACGCAAGAACTACAATAATTTGGTCAAAGAGCATGACACAGAATAGACGCGACAGTTCATATATAAGATGTTTTTATGGCGTATGTGACCATGTCCACGACATTATAATCTGGGTAAATGTAGGTAATAACTTTAGTTCTAGCACTTTTTTAATAAACGCCATAAAGAAAAAAGCAGATCAAATAACTAATAATATCGTAAAAACTAGATTTAAATATATTGAGATCATAACAACTAGATTTAAATATAAAAAATATATTGAGAAGGGCAAAAGTTAGGTGAATCTGTGCATCAATACCTTTCATTTAAAAAAAAAGCAAATCGGTTAGATAGAACCGCCGGAGAGACTCATATTAGATTTCATCAATTCTTTTAATATACCAGATATGAAGTAAAAATTTCGTGATATACTTTTTACACGTTAAAAAGTAACTCACGGAGCCATAAATTACAAAAACTACCGAAAATATTAGTATAGCATCTTGAAATAAAAATGTGAAATGTTTCATCTATTTTGGCCACTCTGATGTACAAGACTCATGATTAGTCTATGACTTGTGCGACCTCTCTTTTTCTCGAAACGGTAGTTATCGTGCGGGGAAACGAGACAAAGAGTTGCGCAATCTTGCTGGATTCATGTGTTATTAAATAAAAATTAAAGACATTAAATATCGATTAATTAAACATTACGTAATAAAATGTAACTTTCCTTGTGATATTCTTGAATAATTTCCCGTTAACAATGCGGAAAACGAATAGTAAAGTGAAATAACTACCGAACAAAACACAGGTACACAGATAATATCGTTGAGACGCAGACGCGCTGTGCTGTCGTTGGCTGGAAGCGAACTAACCTATGTGTAGTTCCGGAACCACACCACAGTGTAACGTGTGGTTCTAACTGATCGCCTCATCTAGTAGGTACATATATATCGATGACTACTTGTCAACTACCATTTTTGCAAGTTTTAATAGTGCTAAGTGGGAACAATTTTATCCCTAAAATGTAATTCCTCTAGTGCTTACCTGTGAAGAGAAAAACGTCTGCCTGGATCCAGATCGGAACAATGATCCCAGCATACCGTAAGCGAGGTCCATTTTGTGCGTGACATCACGGATCGAAGCACGCAGTTGCGAGATATCTGGCTTCTCTTTTGTACTCGAGTCCAGGTCCCTGTGAATGGAATGATACTTGGTTGGCGTGCCTAGTTAACACAGACTGTGCTTAAAGTTATTTTAAAAGCAAGGCTACATTAGATGAACACTTAGAACAAATTCAAAACCACAAGTAAATTCTCGTGTTGTTTTAAGTCACACAATTCCCATTTTAAGATAATGCTATTTTAATGTTTATGATGACCTTATGTTTTTTTTCCCTGTATATTTATTTACCTTCACACGGTGGACCGATGACCTGGTGAAGGTCGCGGGAAGTCGCTGGATGCAGGGAAGGACCGGTCGTCGTGGAAATCCTTAGGGAATGCCTTTGTCCAGCAGTTCATAGTTCATTTATTCATAAACAATTTACAAATTGTGTTTGAAATAACCTAAGCTAACATTAAAACAAGTTTAAGTCAATTATAAAATTTACAACACAAAATAACAACAATAATAAAAAAATATAAAAGCATAAAAACATGATATTAATTTTAATTTTAGTCTGCATTGTGTTTATCTTGGATATAATCATTCACTGTATAATAACATTTACGTGTCAAAAATTTCCGCAACCCTCTTTTAAACAGTGGACGTCTTTCGGCTGATATGATGATGACGATATTTTTTAATGACGATGCCAAGGGCTTAGCAATTGTGAATTC
The DNA here is from genome assembly GCA_947284805.1 of Coleophora flavipennella. Taxonomy (NCBI): domain Eukaryota; kingdom Metazoa; phylum Arthropoda; class Insecta; order Lepidoptera; family Coleophoridae; genus Coleophora; species Coleophora flavipennella. The sequence continues at coordinate 1,883,201 of OX369273.1, forward strand.
AAAAAATGAATTGATTTTAATTCACCAATAATGCCAAGAGCTTATCAATTGTGGATACAAAAAGGAATCCAGTATTCAGCAAGAAACAATTAGGTTTGACAGCCGATATCCCAAGTGTCCCGAGCCAGACTTTAATGGGACTATCACTAGTCTGCAGCCACAGAGGTGCTCTTATTTTTAACATACTAGACATTGCAAATTTTATAGAGCAAATTAATAAATTTTATAGAGCAAATTAATAAATTTTATAGAGCAAATTAATAAATTTTATAGAGCAAATTAATACATTTTATAGAGCAAATTAATAAATTTTAAAGAGCAAATTAATATATTTTATAGAGCAAATTAATAAATTTTATAGAGCAAGTTAATAAATTTAAGATTACAACTCTGTGTGACAACTGTGTGTAAAACTGTGTTTGAGTGTAGTGTACATGTGCGATGTGTGAGTATTGAAAGTGCACAGTCGTGGCCTGAACTGATTACGTCAGAGGAAAACACGTCAGCATCGCTAAAAGTTACCAGTATAGTTCGCGTGACCTTGGCCAGCGTACGAGCAGCGAGTTGATAAGAAGATAAAGAATTTGAGGACAAAACTCACTTGTACATATCGCCGAGTTGCACATCCAAGCTCTGCAGCTGCGCAAACAGCGTGCACTTGTCGGTCCACACGTGCAGCTCCTGAACCAGCTCCGGCACTATGAGAAACGTGCGCCAGCCGCCGATCTTCTTTGACTTGAGGATGTCGCCAAATATGTGGTCGCCGACGTACAGCACGTCCTTTCCTTTCGCGCCAATTAGCTCGGTGAAAACGTCGCATGAGCCTGTTAAGACAATTTAAATCATCATCATCTCCGCCGCTGGCGGCTCGCGCACTGCGCACACTGAGACAGTCATAGAAACTATGTTCACGCGAGCGAAGCCGCTGGCAAAAGCTAGTAATATTATAAATGTGAAAATGTGTTTATTTGTTTGTTACCTTTTCACGCTTCAACACCTTGACCCATCTTGATGAAATTTGGCATGCAGGTAGCCTGTGTCACGGGGAAGGACATAGACTACTTTTTATCCAATGAAAATAGCATAGTCCGATGCAGTTCCTGAGGGAACTGAAAATATACTCTTTTTTGGTTAATTTCTTTAACATCGCAACGGAACAATGGATTGTGTGATTTTTTGCACAGAGATGGTTGAGGGGATGACATGATTTACTAATAAGCATATCCTGACATAGTTCCCGATTGATCTGGAGAAAACTCATGTCCACGCTCGTGAGCCGCTTTAGCATGCAGGTAGCCTGTGTCACGGGGGAGGACATATACTACTTTTTTATCCCATGAAAATAGCATACTCCGATGCAGTTCCTAAAGGGAACTGAAAAAGAAAAATTTTTTTTTGGTTAATTTCTTTAACATCGCAATGGAGCAACGGCTTATGATTTTTTGCTCAGAGATGGTTGAGGGGGTGGGAAATGACTTATACTATAAATTAGCATAGCCTGAGACAATTCACGAGGGATCTAGGGAAAACTCATTTCCAGGCTCGCACAAGTCGGCGTCGCAACGGAGCGACGGATTGACGTGATGTTTTTGTATAGAATTGATTGAGGGAGCGGGAAGTGCTACATAGACTGCTAATCAGAATAGCCCGATCTGGGATAGGAATCTGGAGAAAACTCATGTCGACGCTCGCGCCCCGCTCGAGGCTCGCGCATCACTCACCCTCAAAGACAGTCATAAAAAAGATGTCGACGCGGGCGAAGCCGCGGACAAAAGTAATCATAAACAATTGAATTGAAAACTAATGTGAACGCGAGAACAGATTAAGATTTATGCTACAGTATGATAATGTTCGAAGTTTAGGTAAACAAAGGCAGTCTTTAGTTATGCATACTGCACGGTGGTGAAAAAGTTATACGGGTGGCGAAATTTCACTCGTTTTGTTCTCGCAGCGGCGGCGTGACTCTCTTTTAGTAGTACGCATACTAGTGAAAAAAGTCCGTTTTAATAAAATCATCATGAATAAGTCTAGGATTTAAATCAAACATAATAACCCGACTGCATAAACACTTAACCCCTATTATTGGCCAGTCGGGTTAAAATGTATATTATGTCACTCATGGGATTAAGACGAATCTAAGGACACCTCGCATTCCAAAATCCATCCAGCCGTTTAGGCTACAGATTGTGCCAAAGAAATAAATGACCTCTGTTTTTGGCTAGTCGGGTAAAAATGTATCGTCTGTAACTCACGGGATCAAGACAAATCTAACTCAAAATCCATCCAGCCGTTTAGGCTACAGATTGTGCCAAAGAAATAAATGACCTCTGTTTTTGGCTAGTCGGGTAAAAATGTATCGTCTGTAACTCACGGGATCAAGACAAATCTAACTCAAAATCCATCCAGCCGTTTAGGCTACAGATTGTGCCAAAGAAATAAATGACCTCTGTTTTTGGCTAGTCGGGTAAAAATGTATCGTCTGTAACTCACGGGATCAAGACAAATCTAACTCAAAATCCATCCAGCCGTTTAGGCTACAGATTGTGCCAAAGAAATAAATGACCTCTGTTTTTGGCTAGTCGGGTAAAAATGTATCGTCTGTAACTCACGGGATCAAGACAAATCTAACTCAAAATCCATCCAGCCGTTTAGGCTACAGATTGTGCCAAAGAAATAAATGACCTCTGTTTTTGGCTAGTCGGGTAAAAATGTATCGTCTGTAACTCACGGGATCAAGACAAATCTAACTCAAAATCCATCCAGCCGTTTAGGCTACAGATTGTGCCAAAGAAATAAATGACCTCTGTTTTTGGCTAGTCGGGTAAAAATGTATCGTCTGTAACTCACGGGATCAAGACAAATCTAACTCAAAATCCATCCAGCCGTTTAGGCTACAGATTGTGCCAAAGAAATAAATGACCTCTGTTTTTGGCTAGTCGGGTAAAAATGTATCGTCTGTAACTCACGGGATCAAGACAAATCTAACTCAAAATCCATCCAGCCGTTTAGGCTACAGATTGTGCCAAAGAAATAAATGACCTCTGTTTTTGGCTAGTCGGGTAAAAATGTATCGTCTGTAACTCACGGGATCAAGACAAATCTAACTCAAAATCCATCCAGCAGTTTAGGCTACAGATTGTGCCAAAGAAATAAATGACCTCTGTTTTTGGCTAGTCGGGTAAAAATGTATCGTCTGTAACTCACGGGATCAAGACAAATCTAACTCAAAATCCATCCAGCCGTTTAGGCTACAGATTGTGCCAAAGAAATAAATGACCTCTGTTTTTGGCTAGTCGGGTAAAAATGTATCGTCTGTAACTCACGGGATCAAGACAAATCTAACTCAAAATCCATCCAGCCGTTTAGGCTACAGATTGTGCCAAAGAAATAAATGACCTCTGTTTTTGGCTAGTCGGGTAAAAATGTATCGTCTGTAACTCACGGGATCAAGACAAATCTAACTCAAAATCCATCCAGCCGTTTAGGCTACAGGGCGTGCCAAATAAATAAACAAATAAACATATATACATACTCGTAGATATACTTGAAAAACATAAACCTCCTTCTGACGCAGTCGGGTAAAAAATGATTCGAATCGACAAAGTAACTAATAATAAGTATTGCACCGTAGCTGGTAGTTTTTTAAAAGGAATGGTAAAAAATGTGTTATTGATCAAAATAATTTATTTTAAATAGGTGTTTAAAACACACACTTTTAAATAGTCAAAAAATACTTATTGTCTATTAGGTACAACTAATGTAGATTCAATTCAGATTACAGATTGATGATTTTAAATGATGATCATTGCTATGGGAACGAAACCGATAAAAATTCACGTGTATAGTAGATTTCCAATGCGCGGTCGCCACTTGAGTACTTTACTACCCCACCGGCCATCTGTTCTACGGCTAACTTTAGCGATTCTGAGAGCTACGTATGTCGGTTACTTAGGTTCTCCTACGATTCTCATATCTGATTGAAGCACGCAAGGAAACTCCCGAGCATAGCACGCTCCAGAAGACGTAAAGAAGACTGTTGAAGGTCGCGGACGGCCGCTGGATGCTGGCAGCGAAGGACCGGTCGTAGTGGAAATCCTTGAGGGAGGAATTTGTCCAGTAGCGGACCGTCTTTCGGCTAATACAATGATGATGATTGTAAACTATCAAATAATTATCTTAAAACAACCTACGTACGTGAAATAGGAAGTTTCCGCAGAACAGTGTGTCAATACTTAACTTGTGATAGATAACACAAATTACGGAGTACAAGCGACCGTTTATCTGTTATGTTGGTTATCAATGAGCGCATTGTGTAGGTATTGGTATTATTAAAATAAAAACCGGCCAAGCGCGAGTCGGACTAGCACTTCGAGGGTTCCGTACCACCACACCTCTCCACACAACTACATAGTATAATTAGAATGATATCTTTTCACATTACAAACAAAAGACATCAACGCGAGCGACAAAAATATGCTTTTTTGTCATTTAGTTCGGACTCCTTAGCGCCAGTACGACTCACACTTGGCCGATTTTTATTATTTGTTGTTTTATTTCAGTATTAGTACTATATTCACACCAAGTTTCACGATTATACGTATTACCGTTTTTACAATAGAGCTAAATCAAAAATACTTTTAGACCTATAAAAAAACACGTTTTTGTATGGAGAACCCCTTGTCTATTCACTTTTTTTAAATTTTAATATTTGTTGTTATAGCGGCAACAGAAATACACATTTCGTGAAAATTTCAACTGTCTGCCTATTGCGGTTCATGAAATACAGCCCGTTGAGAGACGCACAGACGGACAGACAGCGGAGGCTTAGTAATAGGGTCCCGTTGGTCACCCGTTGGGTGTATGGAACCCTAAAAAGGAAGAATAAGATATAGACTCAAGTCACACGATAATGCGCAATATATCATCACCGCACCTACCTACCAACAAACTATATATATCAAGCTTATCTGTACTAATTTCAACATTTGCATAATATTTGGCAATTAATCTGGAATAGATTGTAAATAAAATAATAAGTTCTTTACTCCTATAATAGCACATCTTAAAGAGCGTGTTCACAAAATCGTTTCCCATACAAACTTAAAATTACTACTTGATAATGGATGGCCCGATTGGTTTGGATGGAAATTAAACTTTATACACTTCTGGCACGAAATTCTAGTTTGTGGATAGATTACATTTTCAAAAAAATAATTGTTGGCACTAAATAATAGTGATTTAAGGTTTTCATAGTAATCTTAAAATTCGTTAATCTTTTTTAAAATAAAGCATTTCGAAAATATAATCTAACCACAAACTAAAATTTCGTGACTTGCTTGTGTTTATAAAGTTCATTAGAATCGGCCCATCCATTTGCAAGAAGTAGTAATTTTAATTTTATATGGGAAACGATTTTGTGAATACACTCTTAAAGGTTGCCAGGAGGCTTGAGTTCCATACAAACGTAGTTCTGCTTTAATGCAACAACTACATGCCGGATTGAATCTAAATTTTGCAAATATATAATTTGTAAATATATATTTGCAAATATAAAATATATTGGATTGAATCTAAACTTTGCATATTTGTAATTTGTTTTATCGTACATAATACACAACTTAATAAAGGCATAAATTAATTATCTTGGTAGGTACTTTAAGTTTCAACTGGCTGTTATTTTGTTCATTTTATTTTAGTACATCGAAACAAAGGGCAATGTCCTTTAGGCATAGTCACAATATATACATACATTTTTTTCGAAATCTTTCGGCGCACGAGTGAACCTATATTTTAAGATAGGGAAGGCAAATATAAACCGAAAATATATTAAGACATTTTGACCTAAAGCACGGATGAGATACTAGTTACTTCTTAACTGAAAGCGTCAAGTTGCTGAGATATTTTGAGAGATAGAGGGGAAACTAGTGTTTTGACAACCTTTAACTCCAAATATATCAGAAACGTGACGCTTTCGGCCACAATGACTAAATATATTTTCAGTTTGTAATTGCATTTCCTATCGAAAAATATAGGTACAATCGTGCGCCCAGATTTTGAAAGAAAATGTATGTACGCGTATCTACATATTAAGCAAGAGCTGCACCTCCGCGCATACGCGGGTGCGCGGCGGCGGCAATATCATCCTGAACACTGTTGCAGACAGATGGGACTCCCTATTTGTGGCTCATTGGGTGCACCTGCATGTTAGATGGATGACATGACAAGGTAATTTTGAGTAAATAAAATTGTATATTGACATTATTATTATTATTTAAGGTGGTTCGATTATCATACAAAAAACAATTGCAATAATCTGGTTCAGGATACAGAATAAAGCGTAAATTATGTGTGCTACAAACTTTTTTCAAGTATTTGTTTGCGCAAGATTAATAAAAAAACATACTTTCATTTAAAATTATGGAATAAACCAACGCTCAATTTTCATTAAATTTACGAATGTGTGCGAGACAAAATGTCGTGTAAATACACAAGATGCGCGACGTTGCCGCTCCATGCAACCGACCGACGCGCGTGCATGTTGCCGCTCTTACGTTCAAGTCAATCGTTTGCAAAGAGAATATAACAAACTGTCTTTTGTTTGTTTTTCATTTTCATGGATTGAAGAATTATTACTAATCCCTACTAATCCCTACTAATATTATAAATGTGAAAGTAACTCTGTCTGTCTGTTACGCTTTCCCGCAAAAACTACTGAACGGATTTGGCTGAAATTTGGTAGGTAGACAGATTAGGACCTGGATTCAGACATAGGCTACTTTTTACCACGCACTGCGCACCCTCGAAAAGTCATAGAAACGTTGTCCACGCGGGTGAAACCGCGGGAAACAGCTAGTATACTATATACCGCCTACTGTACACTTCATTATAATAACTTTATGCATTAGCTTTACGAAACTGTTTTAGTGTACTATAAGTGTAAATAAATAAATAAATAAATAATATACATATAATTTGAAACGCCATTTTTCCTATCTCAAAAAAGTTTTTACTTCAAGGTGTCGGTAACAGTGTCGGTATCGGTGTCGGTAACGGTGTCGGTGACGGTGTCGGTGTCGGTAATGGTGACGCTAGTTTAATGGTTTTTTTCTAATGTCAAAAGTTTTCACCTAGGTGTCGGTGACGGTTTCAATGGTTTTTTCCCATCTTAATTTTTTTAACTTCAAGCTGTCGGTAACGGTGCCGTTGACGGTGTCGGTAACAGTGTCGGTAACGGTGTCGGTGACGGTGGCGGTGTCGGTAACGGTGACGCTAGTTTAATGGTTTTTTTTCTAATGTCAAAAGTTTTTACCTAGGTGTCGGTGACGGTGTCGCGGTTTCAATGGTTTTTTCCCATCTTAATTTTTTTTAACTTCAAGCTGTCGGTAACGGTGCCGTTGACGGTGTCGGTAACAGTGTCGGTAACGGTGTCGGTGACGGTGTCGGTGTCGGTAACGGTGACGCTAGTTTAATGGTTTTTTTCTAATGTCAAAAGTTTTCACCTAGGTGTCGGTGACGGTGTCGCGGTTTCAATGGTTTTTTTCTCATCTTAATTTTTTTTTACTTCAAGCTGTCGGTAACAGTGTCGGTAACGGTGTCTGTAACGGTGTCGGTGACGGTGTCGGTGTCGGTAACGGTGACGCTAGTTTAATGGTTTTTTTCTAATGTCAAAAGTTTTCACCTAGGTGTCGGTGACGGTGTCGCGGTTTCAATGGTTTTTTCCCATCTTAATTTTTTTTTAACTTCAAGCTGTCGGTAACGGTGCCGTTGACGGTGTCGGTAACAGTGTCGGTAACGGTGTCGGTAACGGTGTCGGTGACGGTGTCGGTGTCGGTAACGGTGACGCTAATTGAATGGTTTTTTTCCCATGTCAAAAGTTTTCACCTAGGTGTCGGTGACGGTGTCGCGGTTTCAATGGTTTTTCCCATCTTAATTTTTTTTTATTTCAAGCTGTCGGTAACTGTGCCGTTGACGGTGTCGCGCGTTCTATGGTTTTTCTCATTTCAAAAAGTCTTCAATTCAAGGTGTCGGTGACGGTTTCGGTGACGGTGTTGCGCGTTCAAAAATTTTCAGTTCAAAAAAGTAAATATGTTAATCGATATATATAAAGAGTTGTTAAAACCCCAAATTTAAAATTGAACGAATTTAAAGTTTTCAGATAATATCTATAAAAAAGGGAAACTTTTACAATGCCAGTCACGCGAAATTATCTTCAATGTTTATAAATATTATGTAACCGAAGCCAACAGATTTAAAAAAATTAGTATGTTAATGAAAGTAATTATTTTAAGAAGGTTTAAGAGAGTTGCTAATGCCACTGGAATTTCAAGAAGAACTATGAGCAATATCCTAAATGAAGTTAGGACTGAAACACATTCCAGTGTAATTACTAATTAAGGTCAGCACTCCGAAAAAAAGGAGACCAAAAAAACAATACCCTATTGTCGAACATTTAACCTTCCCTTTATTGGAAGTCGGTTGAAGAATTTATTTTGTTTTTTTTATATATTTTTATTAATTTCGTTAGTATATTATACATAATGATAATTTTAGAGCTCTATATAGTTCGTGCGGGAATCTAAACAAAACAACAATAAAGTACTTAGTTCTGAATTCAAATTCTGTTACACGATAAATCTTGTAATTGATGGACATGGAATTAGCATTCGTTTGTATTCGGAAATGCGATGATTGCCGATTGCAATATTCAATGGATGTGTGAGTGTCGAGTTCAAAACTGCGTGAAGGAACATATAATCGCGATTTTTGGATACTACAATGCAATTAATTGTGCAATTTGTTTTTCGACAGTTAAATATTTATGTAAAGAGTGCGCTTAACGTTTTTAAGGTAAAAATGTGGAACCACGACTTCAAAAAAAAATTAAAACTAAAAATTTGTGGAGCAGGCGCCATCTAGCGAGAATTGAGCATTGAGGAGCTTCATCGAACCCCCTTAATCTGTGTTTTTTTATTATTTGATTTGTTTTTTAGTTCTTATTTATAATTTAATTTAACTTATCATTATGTTTTATTTATTACTGTCTGTATAAATTTATTTTATTGACTATGGGGCTGCTAGTACCCGAGAATAAATGATTTCATTTCATTTCATTAAATTGTCACTATACAAAAAAGTTCCAACCCTTTTAGACATTGATTTGTTTTTTATTTAAATATATTGGCAAGATTTGTATTCGATCCAGCGTGTTGTTTTAGTTTTAAAATGGAACTCCAATTGTATGGAAACTCGAGCCACCTGGAGACCCATTATGTTCTTTGGCTCACCAAACGGTATTATAAAATGAAGTAATCACCTCCAGAATAGACCAGCTCCTCGTGCAACGGGCCCACATGGTGGCCCATCTTGAGCGCTCCAGTCTGCGTGTCCACCTGCCGCAGAGTGGTTCCCTCACCGAAGAAAAGCGGCTTCTTTGCGTCTACAACTATCCAGTCGAAGTATGACTTCCAATTCCTGTGTGGTTCGCCGGGCTAAAAGGTAAAAGGAGATTCTATTAGATTAAGCAATGGATTTTGATGTTATTTATTACTTTACAAGATCATAATTGGGCCATCTGGATATTTTAAAAGATCGACTTTATCTCATAGTAGATCATCATATCAGCTCATATACGTCCCCACCGAGGGGCTCGAGCCTACACTGAATTAGGGCGATCGGGCTTTAGTCGACCACGCGGGCCCAGTGCGGGATGGTCGACTTCACACACAACCTTCTTGTTTCTTTGTAGTTGTGTGCAGGTTTCCTCACGATGTTTTCCTTCACCGTTAAATCATAGTAGATTTAGTAGATATACGTACATATACTACTCAAAACAAAATGAGTGCCACCTATGTTTTCACAGTAAATTTCAATACAGAGAGGTCATTCAAACAGCCACGATTATTTTTTTTAATCAAGAAAAGTAAGTTAACAACGAAGCGCAGACATTAGGTTAGATCCCTAGCTACTATTTACAAATGTGTGGAAGAGCGCAACATTCTGCAGACCCTCGGAAACTCAGTGGTTTTGAACATGACCGAGTCGTTACCGATTGAGCCACCGACGACGCTGATTTTAGAGCGGTAGCGAGCGACGAAGTAGTGTGGAAGGTATTTTGATTTTCACAATGGCGGAAACAGATGAGTTGCCCAGATGAGGCTCAAAGTTTTGGTAGCTATGGCAAATATAAAATAGTAGTGAAGTAACACCTTTTTAATTTTTAACAAAAAAAAAAACTTCGGACGATTCCCCCCCCCCCCTCCCCCCTTCTTTTGAAAGTTCAACACACGCCTGTGTAGAAATACACTGACATTCCAACTATCACACCCCTTCCTCGGATTTTTCTTTGCAAAATATCTATTTATTTTATGGCTCATAAAAATTAATTATAGGTACTTCAGACTTCATTTTACTAAGTTTGCAGCGGTACGTTCAATATGGTTAAGCACTTCACCTGATAATAATTGCCGATGCAACCGAGGATGTAGCACACAAGCTCAAAAAGTGCCTATTCACTCTTACCTTGAAGATTCCTAATTTATACGGATCGGGGAACACAGAAGCTAGGAGGAATTTCACCTTTAATTTCTTCAGTCAGTAAGTAAGTACTTTCAAGGTTTTATAAATATTTCTAGTTGTATTGTTTCCTCTTATCTCTTGTCAAAAATTAAGGTTCACAACACGACTGTAATTTTAAGACATCATAGAGGTAAGTATTCAACTGGGAATTGACGTACGATAACATTTGACATGGGACGTCCCCGCTGGGAAAACCATGCATAGTAACCACTTGGTAAACAACAAACGTAATGACTAATGAATGATATAGGGGTTCAAAGTGAGTGCTAACCAATTCGAAGCGAATTTGTCGATTTTCATTGGGAGCGCACAGCTAATTTTTGAGCAGAAGGTAGTTGAAAATTAAGAAGGGGTAGCTAAAGAACCATGCGCTCAGTTCGGTGAGTGCAGCTACACCGAATAGGAAGAACCGCTATTGGGAGGGAGGGTGGCTCTGCGATTGATTCGGTTGAACGTTACTTATTAGTACGGCGTTGCCTCCCATACCAGCCTACATTATTTGTACATCAAGTCTGATACACCTCTTTTTATTGATACTAGGTAAGCGTTTTATTTATCCTCAATTGATAAGCCCTTGACCTCATCTCACCTGGTGGTAAATGACGATGATGCCGAAGATGGAAGCGAGCTTATCACTTAACGAAATTCCCCATTGCGTTGGGGAATTTTGGTAAGCCCGCTTCCATCTTGGGCATAATCGTCACAAGATTATTTTAAAGGCTTACCAATTGTGGATTTTTTTTAAACCGGCGCGCGCTGTTATTCGGCTGGAAACATTTTAATAGCCAACACTGTTTCTACTTTGAGTATAAATTCTTTGACACTCACCTTGGGACCGTGAGGGATATCGAACAGATAGTTCATGATTTTGTCTGTGAAATTGTAATCGCTGTTGGTCAGTATAAACACTTTTGCACCGCTCTCTCTTATCCTAGACAGGAACATCGGCAGTCTTTCGTCTTTCTTCAAGTACAACTCGATGTTTTCAATGGTCTTCGACTTGAGGTCACCGTGAATGTGCGTGTAGTCCACCGCGCTTCTCACGTCTTGGAAGATTGACCTGAACGACATGGCTAGGTCGCCACATCTTACACCTGTTTTCTCTCTGTGAATAATAATTAATAAGTTATTCCTATTCAAGTATTCCTTGTACTTACCTAATAGATACAGGATGTTTTTTTTTATAGAGTGCAAGCCACTGCGGGTAGGCTCTACAAATAATATTAAACAACTTTCCCAAAGGAACTGTTGCGTAATTAGCAAAAAATGGCGTCCCTTCAAGGTTGGCAGATCGGGCTGATCGATATTTAAAAAGTTCAATTATTTCAAATTCAGTGTGTTCCTTGGGGAATGTTGCACAGTTTCATGGGTAGAAACTAACCCTTGTCGACTTGCAAACTATAATAAAACAGTATGTATAAGAATTGATAAAACTGACAAAGAAATCGTTACGTTGTAAGTAGTTTCAGACTAGGAAAAATAACTCACGTATATCAGGTAAATTCTACAAAAGATAATTAAGCATTGCGTCCGTCTATTCTAAATTTAAACCTAAAAACATCTCCTTTAAAACATTCTCAGAAGTGCTCAATTAAAATGGTCTAACTAGAACAACTGACATTATATACTTATCTCTTGACGCGCATAAGCGTCTTCTATAGTAATGGATTACAAAATGGCGGCCAAAATTATAATTAATCCGTAATAATTTCGAGTTATATGTTTTTTTATTCACAATTGGTAAGCTCTTGGCATCATCTTACCTGATGGAAAGTGACGATGATGCCGAAGATTAAATCGGGCTTACCAAGATTCCCCAACGCAATGGGGAGCTAGCTTTTAAAAAAATATTTAACATTTAATTAACAAAAAAATTCTAACTAAAAGAAGTAGCAATGAAAATGCTCTGCACTCAGCATGTGCAGCAGGTCATTATTAGTATAGCTACATGTGCAGCAGGTCTTAAATATACCTACATGTGCAGCAAGTCATAAAAATACCTACACGTGCAGCAGGTCGTAAATATACCTATATATACAGCAGGTCGTAAATATGCCTACTTGTGCATCAGGTCGTAAATATACCTACACGTGCAGCAGGTCGTAAATATGCCTGCTTGTGCATCAGGTCGTAAATATACCTACATGTGCAGCAGGTCGTAAATAAACCTACACGTGCAGCAGGTCGTAAATATTCTTACATGTGCAGCAGGTCGTTAACATACCTACAGCGCTGATATCATTTTATCCACTGTACGATAGATAGCGTAGAAAGATATGAACAGCATGTACCTTTATATTATTTTTAACAATAATTTACAGGAAAACTTTGCGCCGGGTTCGGTAAGGGGCGGGTTATTTATTGACTGATTTGTTAGTTATTTATAGATTATTAGGATAGATTTTTATTTGACTTTTGACATGTTATTTAATTATTATTTTAATTGAATGATGTAATTTTTTTAATAATCTAATAAAATATTAATAAATTTACAATAATTTCATGTCTGCTTTTCCAGGGTGTCAGATTTGAAAAGTGTAATACTTACCATAAAATATGCTTTGTGAAAATCGAAAACATGATATTATGATTAATGATAAAAAAACTGGCCAAATGCGACTCGGGGTCACACAATCAGGGTTCCCCGCACCAAAATTTAACTACCAACAGAACAAGAACTCTCGATTTTTTATAGGTTTTCTTGTAATCTATGCATTCAACATCATATACTGTGATTTTTTAATAGGTTTTCCTGTAAACTATGCATTCAACCTCATATACTGAGTTTTTTTTGTAGGTTTTCCTGTAATCTATGCATTCAACCTCATATACTGAGTTTTTTTGTAGGTTTTCCTGTAATATATGCATTCAACCTCATATACTGAGTTTTTTTTTGTAGTTTTTCCTGTAATCTATGCATTCAACCTCATATACAGAGTTTTTTTTGTAGGTTTTCCTGTAATCTATGCATTCAACCTCATATACTGAGTTTTTTTTGTAGGTTTTCCTATAATCTATGCATTCAACCTCATATACTGAGTTTTTTTGTAGGTTTTCCTGTAATCTATGCATTCAACCTCATATACTGAGTTTTTTTGTAGGTTTTCCTGTAATCTATGCATTCAACCTCATATACTGAGTTTTTTTTGTAGGTTTTCCTGTAATCTATTCATTCAACCTCATATACTGAGTTTTTTTTAAGACTTTAGGGCCAGTAGTTTCGGATATGAGTATGGAAAAATGGCAAATATTCGCCTATTTTCTTAAATAACTTCAAATCTATTTATTTATTAAATTATAAAAAATATATGAGATTCTTACAACAAGCCCTTTTATTTGATATGCAAAACTTTTTTTAATTTTCTAATTGGGGAGGACCCCCATGTTTAAAATTCGTTTATTTACGTTACACGACCGTGCGTATCGGTCCAGTAGTTTCCGAGCAAATTGGCTGTGACAGACGGACGGACAGACACACGAGTGATCCTATGATGGTACCGTTTTTACCTTTTGAGGTAAGGAACACTAAAAGTACACCATGAATTGAAGAAAATACACCATAACTTTCAAGATTTTTACAGATTATTTATAATTCTAGCCTCTATTTCCCTACCACTAAACAATTCATCGACACCATAAAAGTAATAAGTATGTTTATTGGTTAATGAAATGATCGCGTCTGTGGGTGTGGACTGTGTTGGTACTAAATACTTACTTACTTCGCTGGCTCAGAGACCCGAAGTGGATCTTGGCCTCCGACATTAAAGGGCGCCACTCTATCCTATTTTGTGCCAAGTTTGACCATTCGGGCACTCCCAACTCTTTGAGGTCTTTGGCGACTTCATCTTTCCAGCGATACCTTGGTCGACCCACCGGGCGTTGCCTAGAGGGTTTTCCAAGATATGCTCTTTTGGCTTCTCGATCCTCTCCCATTCTTTCTACGTGTCCTAGCCAGCGAAGTCGGGCTGCTTTTATTTCCCCGATGATGTTCGGCTCGGTCACTAAGTCTTAATACTAAATAGTATATTTTATCTTACTTAGGTCTTGGTATTAAATAGTATATTTTATATCGAGGGACTAAACGAAGCCATAATATAATATCTGGTATATTACTTGTCTGGGTGGTTCGCACGCTCGGGAGTCAATGAAATCGAGGGTATACCTATTAAGTTGGCGTTTAGTCTCGAGGTGCAAACTGTACTTTTCACTTTGAGTGCGAGAAAAACAGTAAATTTAGTACAAAAACATTTAATAAATATTAAATAACCAAATAAAAATCACAAAAGATTTAAAACACATGGCGCCACCTTCTTTGCGGATAAACCATGGAACTAAAACTCAACATTTTCGCAATGTAGATGATCCACACTTCACAGATAATACAGTATATTTACTGGCTGTTTGAGTTTGTCTATGTCACATGAAGGAAATAAAAAAAAACTAATTACTTTTCACTCCCTAGAGGCTAAAGTGGTCACTTTAGTCCCGCTTCGTAAGGCTATATTGGCGTACTTTTAGAGCATGAGAAGTGAAAAGAATATAGACTTACCTCGTGTACTGTGGAGAATTGGTGAAAAAGTCTATTAGGCACGCTATTAGGTAGGTCTCCGGCAGATTGAACAATGTGTTCAGTACGTACACCCTCGACTCGTCCAGTGTTAGGAACTTGTTCGGGTACAGCTCATAAACTTGTGAACTGTCAATAAAAGCAAAATTACAATAACAAATATGGCGATAACCTTTTTTAAGTGAATTACTCAAGAATAAGAAAATGATACTCACTGTTTTAGAAATTCAAATCCATGTACACAAACCAAAATGTTTCCATATGCGTCTACTTTCAATAAATTGCCATACAACGTGTCGAACCATAATCCTCTAGAAAAAAAACGGAACAAAAAATTTAAACAATTAGTTATTTAATTACTTTGTTACGTAATAGCCTAATTATACTATACAGTATGGGTAAAATAGACCATATTTTTACGAATAAAACTGGAAAACTTTAATTTCAGCAAAATAAATCTTTGACTTCTCATACAAATGTTCCATAGCCCGGCCAAACTATTTATGAAAAAAATTCCAAAAATTTTTAAGTACTAAGTTGTGGAACAAAAGTTGTTCAGTTTTTATGAGCCCTCCTATACAAGGTGTGACAAAATTGGTGTAGGTCCCGTTAACTGGAGCTTCTACTCATGGTAATGAAAAACTTTTGTTCTATGACTTTGATGAAATTGCAAAAAATATAACTCTTCATACAAATCGATCAACCAATTTTGTGCATTTTTGTATGGAGGGTCCATTTTTTTTGAGAATTGACTTTGGGTTCCTTGTGGAAAGTTGTACAGTATGTTGAGTAGAAGCCTCAAAAAACGGGACCTCCACCAAATTTGTGTACACCTTTATAAGCTCATTTCGAAAAACTTTTAGGTAATGGTAGGGGTATAAGCTCTGATTTGAAATGAATAAATGAAGTAATTAGTTATTTCGTATTCTTCTTAGCAAACCATTTCATTTGACACCCATATCATTGGAGTGTATTCATCGGAAACCGAGAAGTGGGTCAAATTTAACTTTTAAATTTTGAAGCGAAGAACTTACTTACATACAAACAAGGAACATTGCAAGTTAAATAAAAGCTTGTCATAATTTTCTAAAAACCTTAAAGATTTTAGGTACAAGCTTTTTAGTATCAAAGTACTCGTCAATACGAATCAAACGAGCTCAAACTCGATGGGGTTGTGTCGTTTTATTGCGGAGTTCGTATGTCCTCCTTCCAGCTCCAGCATCAGATCAGCTCGATGTCATCATGATATTGCATTATCACGCGATATACACATGCATGCAAAATTTCAGCTCAATCGGAAACAAGGAAGTGGGTCAAATTTAATTTGCAAGATTTGATGACACACATAGGGACAGGCATAAAAGTTTTTAAAAAATATGCTATATATTTTACCCAACACTGTACAAATTATCACATAGGTAGTTGAATACAAAGGAATCAAGCAAATTATCACATAGGTAGTTGAATACAAAGGAATCAAGCAAATTATCACATAGGTAGTTGAATACAAAGGAATCAAGCAAATTATCACATAGGTAGTTGAATACAAAGGAATCAAGCAAACTATCACATAGGTAGTTGAATACAAAGGAATCAAGCAAATTACCTGACTGGAAAAGACGGATCATATTCGAATTCTAATATTTCCCGTGGATACCCTTTGTGTACTAATCTCTCTTTAGTTAAATTAAAACCTAGATTCTCGTACTGTGGCGACTTGTACTCTGCAAACAAAATTAAACGGTACAGGAAAACTGAAAGAAGCGATCTCTATTGTATTGTCATATTGTATTGTCATATTGTACGTGACGGGTGAGCTGTACTGTTTATCATCACATTGCAACATTACATCATTTAGGGTAAAACCAGGATAGTTGCCCCAGGGGTATAGTTGCCCCGATTATAATTACTCTAGTTTCGCGGATGAATCGCATGCTATTTTACTAATCTATCTAAAGATTCTCCAATTACCACTAAGTTGACCGTGTCTAATGTTTCTGTGCGATTGCATGGGAAGGCAAAATGCGATCAAAGTTTTTGCGGGGTAGATGTCCTGTTTCTCGGCTAATCGATCTATCCTAAACGTAATTAACATGGATTAGGCAACTATCCCCTACGTGGGATAGATGTCCCAAAATATAGAGGTCCGCAAAAATCGCGAATACTCTAAAAATATTAAAGTTAATGTTTTTTACTTTTCATAAATTAGTAGATAAAAAAACCAAAGTATGTACCAGCCAGTTTTACAAATAAAGTATTTTGCTTTTTGTACTGAGAGATATAGAGTGATTTCAAAAAGTGTGGCTACTATCCGGCTTTTACCCTACACTGCTCAACATTGCCAAGGGATATTTTAAAAATTTTCATGCATAACTTGTTTTTTTGATTAGCTATTAAAATTACTTAAGACATGAGCAGTACAGAGTATAAAAACTTTCAAAATAAACAAGTGCTATATTTACGAGTACCTTCTCAGTACTTACAAACGAGGGTTCTACTAATTTTATACAATCTGTGCCATCCTTCTATGACAATATAAAGCCACAATTTTCATTTTCCGCGCGTTTTTACAAAAGCCACTTAAAACTAAATCAATTTATAAGAATTGAGAGGGTGACATAGCACTTGCTTATCTCGAAAGTTTCTACCCTACACATGTCCCCAGTATTTTCAAAAAACCATGTTTTGTATGTAAAGTTTAAAAATATCTCTAGGCAAAGTTGATTTGTGTATGTTATTTTAATAAGAAAATATTTGTTTACATACCGGCCAGTGTGTAATCCATATCAAATCCGTAAAACTTTACATTTTCTAAATGTAGAGATCTGTTTACGAAGATTCTGCAACGAAAGAAACATTGAGATTAAAAATGTGGGTATCATGACAGGCTTACTTAAAACTAGAAGAATATCTGACTTTTCATCATCATATCAGCCGCAAAAAAAAACACACACAAACAAACACACAAAAACAAAAAAAAGATATAAATCCTCATATTGAGAATAATCTCAACATCATCATCATAGCCGAAAAACGTCCACTGCTGGACATAGGCCTCCCCCAAGGATTTCCACGACGACCGGCTCTGCGCTACCCGCATCCATAGGCTTCCCAGGTCATCGGTCCACCGAGTGGGCGGTCTGCCTACGATACGTTTTCCGGTGCGTGGTCGCCACTCAAGAATTTTACTGCCCCAACGGCCATCCGTTCTACGAGCTATGTGCCCCGCCCGAGTTTTATGTCGTTTCATTTCCAAATATAAAAACCTACGAATAACTTTGCTTCTTACCCGACAACCAAAAAAGAAGGGTTATTATTAGGTAGGTACTCAGTATAATCTTATAGTAAAACGTTGCAAAAAGCGTCGGTGGCTCAACCGATAACGACTCGGTCCATCTAACCAGAGGTACCGGGTTCAAATCTGGACGGCCAATGTACCAATGAGTTTTTCAAAAACTTACGTACATATCATTACCGATTGCTTTAACGGTGAAGGAAAACATCGTGAGAAAACCTGCACAGGCCTGCGAAGAAACTCGAAGGTTGTGTGTAAAGTCGACCAACCCGCACTGGGCCCGCGTGATCGACTAAGGCCTAATCGCCCTGCTTCAGGGTAGGCTCGAGCCCCTCGGTGGGGACGTATATGAGCTGATATAATAATAAAAACGTTGCAATGATATGCAATGATACGGTAACATAATTAATTAAATTTTGACAAGTTACAGGTTCCTAACAAGTTTATCGGTCTAGTGATGTAAGTACAATGTGAAAGTTGTTGTTTGCGTCCCACAGGCCAGGGCCGGGCCCTGCGTGCTTGTGCCATATTTATAACGCTACTAGCACCCCACCATAATAATGACTATCAGACTCTATCTATCTCCTGCCTACCTATACATATACCTATGTGTTAAGTGAGAGAGACATGTCTTCACGTGTTAGTTCCTACCTACTTCCACCTACAAGTACCATATATTAAATTACATATTTGGTATTTTTATGCGTACATAAAACAACCTTATGCGCCTGCAAACCGACGCTACTACGGCCAAAGAGTAAAAAAAATCTTTAATACGGCGAAGAAGCGAGGAAGCCTACGGGTCGTGGCGAGGAGGTCACAAATGTGGTAAACTTACATTTCCCATTTTACTTGGAAGCCAATTTTCACACGATTTTAGTTGGAAGCAATTGCCACGTCCAAACTTTGATAAGGTATCGCCTGGGGCAATCTCGGTGCGATTGTCGGGATTTTATAGTGCGCGGCACGGCGGCACGGCACGCTAAATCGAGTCTTGACTCGGTATACTAGGTATGTCATAGAAATACAAATAGAAAATACATAGTAAGTTTCTTAACCTTATTATAAGGCCTTTTATTTTTTTTAAAGTGCTATTGATGTTACCAGACAAGCCGCTGCTCTGGTCTTCCACATTTAAAATAAACTGTACGGCAGCCCACACTAATCTTTTTCGACAAATTTTGTCATTATTTTTAACAATTTTTTTTTTATAATTTTGATGAATTGATATTGCATGACTAAATGTATACTTATTCGTAACCAAATATACAGCATGTAAAAAAATTGGTGTAGGATCCGTTAACTGGGGGTTCTACTCATCATACTGAACAACTTTACCCAAGGAACCCATAGTCAATTCTCAAAAAAAAAATTGGACCCTCCATACTAAAATGCACAAAATTGGTCGATCAGCTGATCGATTTGTATTAAGAGTACTAGCTGTCCCGGCGAACTACGTACCGCCTTTCATTACATTACACTGCCCTACCCTACCCTACACTACACTACCCTACACTACTCTACCCTACACCACTACACTACTCTACACTACCCTACCCTACACTACCTACACTACACTACCCTACCCTACATAAAAACCTTCTCCTGACAATAACGAACTCGACAAAAAAAGAATTAGCGAAATTGGTCCAGCCGTTCTCGAGTTATGCGCTTACCAACACATTTTGCGATTCATTTTTATATATTAGATTTTTGTTTTTGCGATTTCAGCAAAGTCGTAGAACAAAAGTTGTTCAGTATGACGAGTAGAACCCCCAGTTAACGGGACCTACACCAATTTTGTTACACCCTGTATACTTATTCGTATTACATGACAATTAAGTAGTTCCAACCATTTGTGAGTAAATCGCAAGTTTCAATTTCATTTGTAGGAGAACGATACAAACACGATTATTCCCAGATCTAAAGACATTGGATTTGACTATTTTTTTTAACTCTGTGGGAATGCTATGTAATTAAAACTGATAGGCGGCTGGAAAAACTTCTGACAGTGCAGCTGCCCCATTTTAAAACACAGTAACTGCAAACTTTTTATACTTGACTTTATTTAGTATTATTGCATTTTTTATTACTTTTATGACTTAATTTTAAGTATCTTTTCAGATAAATATTTTAACTGTAGTATCTTCTATTCATAAATCAAATTTTTTATCAATTTAGCGAGCAAAACTGTTTTTATAAGGCAAATTTTAAGAAATCTGAGAATTGTAAGTTACTGCGTTTTGAAATTGGCCAACTGAGTGGGTTCACTAGCCCTACGCCTACGAGCTCCACCAACCCGGACTAGGCCCTCGCGTGTGGAGTATGTCCTAACCTCCCCGAGTGTGGGAAGAAACCCGTGCCCATCATGACGTTTATGGGTTGCCAATGAACGTAATAAATTAATAAGAACCGAAACCAGATACAGGCGTTCCATATATAACGTTGGCGTTGGTTTGCGAATGTCGAAATGTATCATCACATCAGCGAGTCGACAACACGCGCGTCGTCTCGCCTGCGAGCTCTCATACCCTCCAGCTTTCCAAAGTGACGCCAACAATATTGTGATATTGACTGCACCGTGTCGCCTGCGTCACGTACACGAGATTCCAGCCTGCCTCCAGAACTCCCAAAATAGTTCTACGCGACCGTGATCTGATCACGAACAACATGACATTACTAGGATAGATTTATTAATCGGAACTACATCACTTTGTACACTGAAGTCTGATAAAACCATTTTGTGATTATTCTTGTGTGCAATAAGGAATTTATACATACATACATACACTTTGTTTCAATGGTAATCAAAATTCAAACTATGAAAATTGTCGATTGGACGAAGAAGTATAAAGAAGATAATTGATATAAAAAAAATATATAAAATTTATTCGCAAAACAGCTTTTAGAAATTAAGTGATTATATGTAGTTAAATATTATTTGTTTAGCTACTTCGAACCGCGGTTGCTATGAAATATGAAGATGGGTTTTTTCACTTCAATAAATCACTTGTTTAACAGTCTCTTCGTTACTAATGTCATATTTGGAAATACCCCACAGTAAATTCCGTGAATTTCAAGTAAATTAACTAGGTAAGTAGTCAAAAAAATTGGCACAATTGACCTCTAAAACATTTGTTCCATTCAATGATACGTAGATCCAGGAATTGGAAAATGAAAAACATTGGTTACTGGCACAGAAATTCGGAATAATGTTACTGGTTAATAAAAGACCATAAAGTACTTGCAGTCATCATATAATCAATAGTTAAAAAACATGAACTTTACTTGCAATAAAAAATGGTGATGAACTTTAAAAACTGAATCATAGGTAAAGACCAATAAATGCATGAACAAAGCAGCCAAAAATTAAGTTCTGGCTTCAATTTAGCCATACTCACACACTGCAAGCTTGTACAAACCGCAATCACAGTTATATATTAGAAGGTACTAATCGCAATTTAACTGCAAATATTAATTAAACTTTTATGTTTTTGAATTAATTTATTGTTTCCTCGCAAATAAAATAAAAATCTACAAGTCTAGGCCGAAAAAGCTATCAGCAGCTTCGTTAAGTTAATAAATAGAGTTTAAATAAACTAAAAAAAACTTTTGAGGTACATCAGACTAAAAAGTAAAAAATAATTCTTAATATAAGTTGAAAATAATAATTAAAAAATTACTAGTATTATTGTGAAAAAGCGTGGGGCGCTCTGTGCTATATTTTTCGTCTATCGAGCAACCCACACTTTTTCACAATAATAATAGTAATTTTTTAATTATTATTTTCAACTTATATTAAGAATTATTTTTTACTTTTTAGTCTGATGCCAACTTAGTAAGGAAAGTTCTTTTTTTTTGCGATTTGACTATTGGTTCCATGAGGAAAGTTGTTCAGTTTCATGGGTAGAAGCACCAGTTGAAATAGTTTCAGCTAATTTTGTTAGACCTTATATATGAGCTGATGTGATGATGATTACTATTGTGTAAACTTACTCATTTGGTGCTGCAGTGTGTCTGTCGCCTTTTCCGTATTCACCATTTGTATCGAATCTCACTTTCGGTTGTGACATTCCGTTCTCCATCGCGTGTTCGAGCTTCATTGCCCAATGTCTCTTTTTATATTTCAATAAAACCTTTAACTCTTTGGTTTTTATTTTAGAAACAGTCACTGGTTCACTATCAAAGCTATTCTATTCAAAGCGAACATACACGTTAAAGAGTCGACATTCATGTAAACATTTTCCGCTGCCGTCCTAATGAAGAATTCAGTAAGGACGGTTTTATCATTAAATGAGTTAATAATAGATTCGAAATCGGAAAAACGAGCTCTCTAAATGATTTGATCCTCGTTAAGGTAACCGCTCGGGAACATGTAGTTTTGATAAGGAAGAATGCAGTGAGTATTCTGGAGAGATCCAAATTGTTTGACAAGAATGCAGTATGGAAGCTTACTGCAAATGACGTTTAGTATTTTTTGTTGAATTATCTCAATTACTACTAATCAGTAATGCAGTACTACAACTTGCTGTTATTACAATTAAATAAGGTGAATGAATGCCAGTGAATAATGCAGTAACTGCACTGCACTCTAACTTGTAAAAGTTGTATTCGAATCTTATAGCTGTGCTAAGCATAAAGTGTTATTCTTAAATTATAACAGTTTCGATAAACTTACAATGAGAAGGGTTAGCTTAAACCAAACTTGATTTTTTTATTAATTTTATGCATAAAAACAAATTTAAAAAGGATATCATATAAGTAGTAAAATATGGAACCACGGTAAAAGTGAAACTTTACAGAGGACGAAACGATCATGGCTGCTCTCGCTACGGTACAGAGGACGAAACGATCATACCGTCAGACGAAAGCGACCGTCACGCGACATGCAACATACAGACGAAAAAATTTGAGACGAACTTATAAAAACAAAAATAAGTTTAGGCGCCGTTTTCTCGAAATTATGAAAAACGTCTTTACTGCATTCTTCGTTAGGACGGCAGCCCGGCAGACTGTATCAACTTCTCTAAATGTTGTTCAGCGAAATATAAACAACTTGTTTCACTAGTATGTACGGCCAACGGTGAGTGGTGACGTGACCGCTACTCCTGCATAGCAAACATAGACTTTGTGCTGTGGTTGGAGCGCAGGAAGCGTCCGAGTCTGAGTGGATGTCCTTGACGGTAACAAGCTTGAGGGGACCCCGGTAATCCATTATGTACCTATATAGCTCTCTATTCAAATATTTTGTCTTTGTCAATGTTGTAACCACGGATAAGATAAATAAGGTTGGATTGGCAATAGTCACACTTTTGTTTGAAAATCAGCGTCGCCGCCTGTCTCCCACCCATCAACTCCACTACACAAGCAATAATAACACATATACACGAATTGCGCGCACTAATAACAAAACACACTTAGAATACAGGGCTGCAATTGTGTCTCACACCATTTCGAGAGTCGGTACGTTAAACACAACCACAAGCAAATAAAAAGTATGAACGGGTGCTTTGGTTAAATATGATTGTCTAATCATACTTCAGGCGCGCCTGCCCAGCGCACATTTTCAATCCAACCTTATTTATCTGATCCGTGGTTCTAACGCATACAGATTACTTCTGCAGCTGCTTTGTAGGTAGGTATTCGAAACGAAATAACTTCCAAAGATTATACACTTGACATGACATGTCTTCAACTTAAGGCTTTAAGGTGACTCAATCCGAGCAGGTTGATAGGAGTTAAAATAATATCGAACGTAAGTCTATTCATTTGAAGTTCAAATTAATGCGGGCTTCAACGCGGCTGTAACGTTGAAACCTAACGCCCAATTCTCGGTTTTTACATGTTTTTATTACTTTTCTTCACTTTCAAAAAAGGTTTAAAAAAATGTTTTCAATTAAAATGAAAGGTGTTAAAGTCATCGATTTTGGTGCGTTCGTTTCATTTAACATTAACTATTTGTTTTCGAACATTTTGCAACTAATGCCAAAAACAGGGTCTACAGTATATTTTTTTGCATCAAAAGAAGTAATATTTTTAAAATTGTATTCAATTAAATTTATTTTTTATTACTTTAAGTATATATTTTTTCTAAAATGATAGCTTTACACAATCTTTCAATTATTTCAATTGAATATTGTCATTTGACCCATCTTAAGGCCTTAAGAGGGAAGCATAGCACGCACTCTCCATACAAAAAGAGAAAATGTTTTTCCTCCTCTGAATGTTACCCGATCATAATAATTTTTATTAAATATGTTATTGACACAATAGGAATTATTTTTTTCAATAATACAACTAATAAGTTAAATTTTATTTATTTTGTAGTTCAATGTTTCCTTAAAAAGTAATTTTGGCCATTACTTGTTTGTTTATTTCTAATCAATAATTTTTAAAAAACGGAAGTTAGGTATAAAACTTTTTATTGTGTCAATAAAGTGTCATTAACATAGGTATTTAAAAATCATTATGATCGGATAATATTAAGAGGGGGAAAACGTATTCTCTTTTCAACCGACTTCCAAAAAGAAGGAGGTTCTCAATTCGACTGTTTTTTTTTATGTTTGTTACCTCAGAACTTTTGACTGGGTGAACTGATTTTGATGATTCTTTCTTTATTTGAAAGCTAGTGCTTCCCGTGTGGTCCCATATAAATTTTATCAAAATCGGTGTAGTACTTTATTAGAAAATTAACAAAAACCGAGAATAATTGTACTAAGTTGTTGCGATGGAAGTCGATTTTTTAACGTATTTGGTGTTTTCAATTATTGTGTGGAGAGTGCGTGCTATTCCCTCTTAACTAGTTTTCTTTCACAGAAACCGTTATTTTAATTAATAGGTGCGGTAGAGAGAAGAAAACATCACTAAGCTGAGCTTACTACCGTGAGTGCCTACTACCTGTTTAGGGCAAAATCTTATGAATAGACATATCTATACGTATCTATAAAAGATAAACTTATGAATGGGCTCTAGTGGGGCCGGGGGGGCCGGCCCAGGGCGCATGGGGGAGCCGGTGCCAGAGTTCCTCCAATCGATACGTTTGCCACCACATTGCCAAGCGAATTGCCCTCTAATTTCTGTTAAGTTAAGCCTTTCACTATTCGCTCGCCAAGAGTTAGAATCAAGTTTATGTGCATACTTTTTATGTAAGGTCGTTAGAACAACCACATAGTGATAACAACTTGTATTTCATTGTTTTTAACAGCGCCACGCTGCTCAGACGCTAATTATAATTTACCTGCTGATCAACGTACCTATACAGGATGTAACAAAATTGGTGTAGGTCCCGTTAACTGGGGCTTCTACTCGTCATACTAAACAACATTTGTTCTACGACTTTGCTAAAAACTTAAAAAAAAATTTTTACTCTTCATACAAATCAATCAGCTGATCGACCGATTTTGTGCATTTTAGTATGGAAGGTCCAATTTTTTTTTTGAGAATTGACTATGGGTTCCTTGGAGAAAGTTGTTCAGTATGACAAGTAGAACCCCCAGTTAACGGGACCTACACCGATTTTGTTACACCCAGTATAAACGTCTGTGGTTTATGGAACGTATTATGTTTTTTATTGCATTTTGTTTAATCTTCTAATCAATTGGAAAAAAAATAGCGAACTATTTGATCAATACAGTATGTATTTTGTACGCATTGTTTTAAAAGTGTTAATAAATGTTATACTTTTAACGCTCTTTGTTAGCGTCTGTTATTGTGACGAACTTAATTCTGATTAGAACGAAGCTGCAGCGTCATTGAATTTTGTAGAGTAAACAATGGAAAAATATTTATCGTTATGTTATTCATTGTGTACTCAACAAAGAGTTCATTTTGTACACACGAGTGAGTTAAGTTATTGTTCAGTTAAATAGTTGTTAAGTAGGTATTAATCGTTCTCGGTATCAAAATAATGTACGCGTATTTGTAAAGCAGGAAACTGGAATAATTTTGAACAAAAAAAAAACGACTTCAAACAGGAAATTAAGGTTCCCCTCGATTTATTTGGGATGCCATCATCAGATCCTGGTTTCCTTATCATGGTACCACCCTTTCCAACAAAAAAAAGAATCATCAAAATCGGTTTAAACGACGAAGTTATCCGCGAACACACATAATATATATATATACGATCGAATTGAGAAACCTCCTTTTTTCTAAGCCGTTAAAAAAGAGTCTTAAAGGAACCGGAAGGTAGTTATTTTAAAAAATATCTACGGTTACCCAAATTGAATACACATTAAGAAATAACAAACAACATTGTTACTTCCAAAGACTCCACTATAAATTGCTGTATTTATGACAACACTCAATTTAATATAGCGGCACTGTAAACAAATATCAGACGATTACTTTTGTTTTCAATACGATATTGGCGAAGTTGTCTTGTATTGTATACTAAGCGATTGTTCTACTGGCAACCTCTTATCGACACAACACTGCGTACATTAACGTCTAAGCGTATTATCAAGATTGCACTGATAATAATATTACACTACTCGCGAATTGGCAATAGCGTTGCAGAGTTAACACGATGCTGGACTGGTAAGCACTAAGACTGAGCGTCCGTGTGGTACGTTGTACACTGCCGCGGTTTCGTTGGCAACTGTGAGGTGAGTGTGTCGCAGTGATGCCAACTCTATATGTCAAAAAGTCGTTAGTCGTACGCTTGAAAAGTCGCTCGAACAATATAAAAATGGCAATTCTGTCGCTAGATGTATAGTGTTACTGTGCTTTAAAAGTCGCTAAAATGTATGAAGCATCGATTTTTTTTGTCGCTAGACTGCTGCTCCAAAAATACGTTAGATCTAGCTACTAAGTCGCTATATTGGCAACACTGGTGTGTCGATCGTCGGTCGAGCGAGCGAGTGTTGTCGAGTAGCCCAAGCCCAATGCAGCTCCCACCAACACCCTACGCCTCGTCATCGTCAAAACACTGGCAACAGCTGATTAACAGTACGAACGTTCTAACTCGTAATGAGAACACGTATCCAGATGTAAAAGTTACAGTTAACTACCAGATATACCTGTTATCTTTGGTCAGTTACTCTGTATTTGAAATTGTGTTCAATCAATCAACCGAGATCTTGATGAATTGATTGTAGTGTGGTTACAACGGCCTTTTAGACCACCTGTGACTGACCCGACGCGACAGTCCAGTGGTCAGCGCTACTGGCTACTGGGCGAAGGTTGTCGTGGGTAGTGGGTTAGATCCCCCAGTCCCCACCCAGGGCATCCCAGGGCAAACATTCATGTAACGAACAGGTTTGTTTACTCTTTGTCTATACATCTATGTATGTATTAAAACGTATACAAGTACTAGCTTTTGCCCGCGGCTTCGCTCTCGTAGGAATCGTTCGTTATGACTGCCTTTGAGGGTAAGTGGTGCACGATCCGCAAGCGGCTCACGAGCGTAGGAAAGAGTTTAGTCAGATTTGAAAAGTGTATTACCATAAAATATGCTTTGTGAAAATTAAAAACATGACATGATTGATGATAAAGAGTACATCGTGGGAAAAAAAATATACCATAACTTTTTAGAGATTTATAATATTTATAATATTTTATAATATTAATAATATTATAATATAATATTTATAATATTAATAATATTTACCTGACTAAGAAAAAAGAGGGTTATGTTTTAGACAGTCCATGTATGTATATCCATCTGTTCACTATGGGACCAACTCGGAAGCATACCCTATCAAAAAAAAGAATCATGAAGATCGGTTCACAATCTGCGAAGATATCGCGTAACACACACACACAAAAAAAACATACGGTCGAATTGTAAACCGCCTTATTTTTGGAAGTCAGTTGAAAGTAGCCCTAGTCATGACCTTCCCCAACCCCATGACACAGGCGGTTGAGGTGTTGAAGCGTGATAAGGTAACAAACAAACACTTTTTCACATTTATAATATTAGAAAGAGATATGATGTTTAAGAGATGATGCCAAGAGCTTACAAATTGTGAATAAAAAAAGTCTCTGGTTCCCATAGTAAGGGAAATTTTGGTTTGTGTGATTTGTCCCTAAATATCCTACTAATATTATAAACGCGAAGGTTTGTAAGAATGTATGGATGTATGTTTGTTACTCTTTCACGCAAAAACTATTGAACGGATCTGCCTGAAATTTGGTAGGTAAACAGATTAGGACCTGGATTAACACACAGGCTACTTGTTTCCACGCTCGCTCTGCGCACCCTCGAAAAGTCATAGAAACGTGTCCACGGAAGTGAAGCCGCGGGAAACAGCTAGTTACTATTATAACTTATAAGCTAGATACATTTCTGAAAGAGCTAGCAATAAATGATGTCATTACTTTGTATTACGTCAGAAAGGATTTATATCAATGCAAAGATTTAGGTACCGTAATCTTCAAATTCCTTGACAACATTGTCAACAATTTGCCACACTCAGATTGAGATAAGAGCTATTGAAACTGATGTAATATCTGGGGGCACGGCAGTGCCCCCGCCAAGTCGAGAAAAAAAAGCGGCACGGCCGTACCATCCTTTTCTCGAAGCAGTTCAGGCCATTTTCGACCCCCCCACAACTTCGTTGTAGATAAACCTAGAAGCCTGAATTTTCTGTACCCAAACAGGCATCATATAAGCACGGTATATTCCAAATTTCATTCAATTTGAACCAGTACTTTAAGAATTATAACTAGTCAAAGTTTCCTAATTTGTCACTCACTGACTGACAGATCATCAAAATTCCAAGGCACTTCTAGCCGACATAGAAGATTCAAATTTAGAATACAATAAGTCTTTAGTGTATAAAGCAAGGAAAAACTCAAACATTTTGCAATTTCGGTCCAGTTTTCTAGTTACACAAACTACATAAATAACTTTGTAATCCCATATAAAATATATAGGATTACAAAGTTATTTATGCAGTCGCAGGACCGAACTCCTTGATTTACTAGTTTTTAAGGCGCAGTTCATGAATCAATGTAGTTTTCTACAAAAATAAGTGAAATCCCACCAAAAACATCCTGTAAAAACTAGCCAAGTCTCGATAGAGCTGCTTGTTTTTCTATAAAAAGTAATGAAATCTCTAAGCAAAGCCAAGCCTAGTCTAGGGTTCTTTACTGCGATTTCTTTATTATTATGGTTAGATTTTATGTGACTTGGCCGTTGACTTGGATGTCTCAAGGAGTAAATATGCATAAAGAATGTTCAACGGCAGGTCACATAAAATCTAACCATAATAATAAAGAAATCGCAGTAAAGAACCCTAGACTAGGCTTGGCTTTGCTTAGAGATTTCATTACTTTTTATAGAAAAACAAGCAGCTCTATCGAGACTTGGCTAGTTTTTACAGGATGTTTTTGGTGGGATTCATATTTCTTAACATTTTAAAATTCATGTGACACGTATGCCTCTAAGCTTCGAGCAAATATAATGAACCGGCCCTATCCATATATTAATCTCATAAAAAATGAGTCAAATACAACTACGAGGGCTGTTTGATAAGTCCTTTTATAAACCATTTGTAATACCTTTTCTTTTTGCAAATGGCATTAACACTGGCAGGCACAATCTTTCAAATGAAGACTGTAAAAATTTTGTAAAAAAAAACAAGAAATTGACACTTTAACCATTGCTTGAATGTGATCGATCACTTCAAAATTTTCCACAACTATGGAAAAATCGGAATTTCGTACCGTTATAAAACATTTTTTTATGAAGGGTTGCAGTGCTGCCATAATAAAAACTGAACTTGATTCTGTTCATGGCAATAACGCACCAACGTTGCAGACTGTTTATAACTGGTTAAATAATTTTAAACGTGGTCGGTCAAGCACATCTGATGCTCCGCGCTCTGGTCGCCCAATCGAAGTCACTACTAAGGATGTTGTTCAAGAAGTCCATAATATTGTACTCGACGACCGCTGAGTGAAGGCGCGTGAAATAGCTGAGAGTCCCCCAAGAAAATCCTCTTTCATCAAGACAATGGCCCAGTGCACACGTCAACCATTGCAATGGCTAAAATACACGAGTTGGGCTTCGAGCTGGTTCCGCATGTATTCACCGGACCTAGCTCCCTGTGATTACTACCATTTCCAAATTTGAAAAGATGGCTTGGAGGACAAATCTTTTTTTGAAATGAGGATTGCATCGCAGGTGTAAACGGCTATTTTACAGACCTCGACAAATCGTATTTTTGGAGGAGATGAAAAAATTGGGAACTCGCTGGAATAAGTGTTTGGCCCTTAAAAGAGACTTATGTTGAAAAATAAATGCAAATTGTATTTTAAATAGATTGTTTTTTACTTTTTAAAAGGATTTATCATCGCAGGTGTAAACGGCTATTTTACAGACCTCGACAAATCGTATTTTTGGAGGAGATGAAAAAATTGGGAACTCGCTGGAATAAGTGTTTGGCCCTTAAAAGAGACTTATGTTGAAAAATAAATGCAAATTGTATTTTAAATAGATTGTTTTTTACTTTTTAAAAGGATTTATCAAACAGCCCATGTAAAACACACACTCACACCGCTATTGTCTACCGAATCTCGTTCAAGTTTAAACAATGACAGAGATAGAGAGAGAGGCGTACTCGGAATGTAGCACGAATGAGATAACTCCACTTCGACCGCTTCGACCTTCAACCGATTTGGGAATATTCATCAACCGAGACGAAATGAGCGTATTCGCTCATTCTGTAGGCATCAAAACCGCTATTCGCGTAGGACGGTTCATAACTGTTATATTGGTCGAAGCCTCTAAGCACAGAACATCTACCGCCACGAGAAGTGAAATGACCTTGGGCGGTTGTCTGTTAAGCAATAAAGTTAGGCATTCAATAGCCATGAAGTTGGGCATTCTCTCTCAAGTGAAACGACACTTCACATCTGGACAGCTTCTTATCATAAGTATAACAAGAACATGTCTGTGAACAGTACTCCATACCTTATGGGGTGGACCAGCCCGTTGTCTGCTGGATGCTTTTGACGCCATTGAGTGGCGCGACCGGCGACTCAATGGTGACGACAACCAAATCAAAAACGACCCCAAAACCTTGAGCACTGCCGCAAAGCCGCCTGTCTATCGGTATTCTATCAAATTTATTTCGGAGAGTGTGTGCGCAAGAACTACACCTCAGTCCCCTGGCTCCATTTCACATTCAGTCATTGAGACTTAGAGTGCTACTCTTCCTCATTCATTATGCGGACAGCGATGGAGAATTTTTTGCCCGCGTCAGTGTTTCCATATTCTTACAATTTGGAAGGTATCAAGGCAGGAGTAAATATGCATTATTATGAGTTTGTGTGTGAGTACTATCCTCGAGTGCATCGTCATTTCCCATCAGGCCAGTTGCAGTCAAACGCACACACGGCTGGCTTGATCGATTTTGTTTTTTTTTTTGTATTTATAGGGTCAGCTGGATGGTTCTTAGCTATGTTTGGACCCGGTAGGTGGCGCTGTTGTCGAGGTACAGATTTTTTAAGTGAAAACTTCTTGGGCATTGGGCATTTTTTGAGATGGGAAAAAAACCATTGAACTCGCGACACTGTAACCTGTAATGTAACCGACCCCACCGTACCAGGAACACTCGCAGGGTCAAAACTTATAAAACTGTTAAAAGTTTTCACTCCTGTCGCCACTCCCGGAGTGGTTAGGTTATTTTAAAACATGAACGAATTCGCGGGAATCCACTAGTTTTTAATTATTTTTTTAAGTATGCATGGTAATGATTCAGTAAGGCAAGGTCATTTGACATAAAACTATGCGAGAATGTTAACTTTAAAATACCTACATACATATCTAAATTATGAACTGTGCATGTGTGAAAAGGAAATCCAACAACGAAGCAAAAAATTAATGTAAATGGCGTCGTTTTGACTTTTTTTAATAATACGTTTTTGCTGTGCCTTTTCTGGACAAGGATGAGGTAGCAAAATTAGACAATACAAAACATAAATAAAACAACTATTCCGTCGTATAGTTTGATCGGCTACAAATCAATGCCTACAAAGAAGATAGGTCATCTCATCATTAGGGTGTGGCTCTACAGAAAAATGATAAAATCTCACAGAACAACCATTAGTAGTAATTCAACGAGACCAACAAATGAAGGAAAAGAAAAGATGATGTAAAGAAAAATTACACATCAGTCTTCCTTCATTGTGGTTGCGGCTGTTTTAGATCGGTAAAACATCGACATCGATGTGGTGTCGAGTTAGAAATGTAATGTGTTGGGGCGATAATCCCTGGATACTACCTGCGAAGTACATATTTTAAGGCGATACATTAATTGGAACAGGTTATCTTTGTCTTTTTCTTTACGTGAAAAGAGTAAAGAAAATAATCACACTTTTGCACTTTTTCAATGTTTTTAAGTTTCAATTAAAAACTACAATTACTTAATTTAAAAAAATCCAACTGGCATATTGAAGTGTTTCGACTAATCGACTAAGATTTAGAGGTAAGTACTAAATCGGGCTAAGTTGCCTGTAAAATGAAAATCTCTGTTTTAAAAAAGGTTTCTTTGATATATGTTTTAAATGAAGATATTACTTTCTTTAAATGAAGAATAAGGTTACAAAATATTACTTTCATATATTTTGTAATTACTGAAAAAATCCCGCCAAGTGCGAGGCAGAACCGCACACAAAGGGTTCCGTACCATCATATTAGTAGGCGCTCGTTTCTTCACGTTTAAAAAAAACACGTTTTTTGTATGGAGACCCCATATGTTTTCAGTTTTTCTAATTTTTAGTATTTGTTGTTATAGCGGCAACAGGAATACATCATCTGTGAAATTTTAAACTGTATAGCTATCACGATTCATGAAATACAGCCTAGTGACACACGGACAGACGGACGGACGGACAGCGGAGTCTTAGTAATGGGGTCCCGTTTTTCCATTTGGGTACGGAACCCCAAAATATCGAAATCCTTGCGACCAAAGTTTCCATCATGCGCCGCCTTAACACAGGACACGACATAATTACATTACTGGGTCTAACGACTTTGACAAATTCCAAGAACCATTAGCGTTAAGTTTAGCAAATTCTACTGTGCAGTTAGTCTGCGTAACTACACGCTGTGCGTACTTATCTAAAATTAAACTGTGAGAACATCTGTCCCACCTCACCAACCACCGAAATATCTTTATTATCAATAAATAGAGTTAAAAAAAAACTAAAAAAACGGTTTTAAAGTACATCAGAGTAAAAAGTAAAAAATAATTCTTAATATAAGTTGAAAATAATAATTAACAAATTACTAGTATTATTGTGAAAAAGCATGGGGCGCTCTGTGCTATATTTTTCGTCTATCGAGAAACCCACACTTTTTCACAATAATACTAGTAATTTGTTAATTATTATTTTCTACTTATATTAAGAATTATTTTTTACTTTTTAGTCTGATGTACTTTAAAAGCGTGTTTTTTAGTTTTTTTAAACTCTATTTATTTTTTAGTTCAAACTTATGAAATTATTATGTCTTGATAAGTCTACAAAGATTGAATTAAATCTGTCCGTTTAAAGTGGGTCAAAATCGAGTCCAAAGGAGTCGGTTACATACAAATACAAACATACAGGTGATGCTAATAAAAGCGTGATAAAAATACACACCTGTGGTCAAGTTCTCTTTTATCCACCCACGCGGAGGACATTTTGTTGGACTGTGCGACGCTGTCGAGCTCCATCGCAGTCTTGTCGCTCCGGGACAGTGGCTTGCTAATGCCCACCTCGGACTTGTCAGGTATTTCTACGGCTTCATCGCCAGCTATAAACGTGACAACGGGTTTTCTCTTTGAGTTTGCAGAATTAGCGCGTGCGCGAATTACTTGCGGACTCAAACCCGGCGACAACGGATAGGCACTCTCGAAACCATCTGGCATATTGTAGGCGTTCAACGAAATTAATATGAAAACGACTATGTTTCACTATGTGATAGCTAGTACTAACGACGGCGACATAAATCTACCCAAGACTACCCAATCGCAACGCGTTGACCCCTGACCCCGAGTGTGGGATAACACTTGACTGGTCATTCGGCTGATGTAAACATTTCATATGACAATTGATATGGTATCTATTTATGATTTACAGGGCCTCCACACCAAGGATTTCCACGGGGACCGGTTCTAATAATAATAATAGATCCACAAAAATATTTGTATATCTGTTGTATACGTATTCATGCATTCATTAGAATCCCAAGCCATTTATTGTTTGAAGCTGTATTCTATTTTAGCCTCCTAGACATTCAATAGAACGACTGCAGATAATGAATAAAGTAACATTTTCTCAATGCTTGGAAATTTGAGAATTATTTTGACAACCTTCTTCAAGATAAATCGAAATTGCTGTTCTGGCCAAATAAATGCGAGCAGCGGCCGGCAAAAGTTATATGAAAATCCATATCTGTCGTGTTTAGCGGACAAATAAATTACTATGTATTTGCAGGTCGTTGCTATCGTTTAGCCATGTATAGCCGCCATCGGCAGTATGTCGGCAACGTAAATAAGTATGTACAGTTAGAAGTACCTAATTAGTCCAGTGAAACAGGTATTTTTGTTGGCTTACGAAAGATGGCCTACAAGCAAAGTATATATATTAGTACTAACATACAGTATGAACACTCCCTGCCGCTCTCTAGATTGCGACCTCACCCCCTCGTCACCCAGATTGATACAGATTGGTTACAGTTTGGTTCTCGAACGTATAGGATTTCACCGCGTCATTCCTTTTATGAAATGTCATTTCTGGACCGTTGTATGAAGTGTCCGGGGTGTGCTACATGTTAAATTGATTCTTAAAACTGCGAAGAGCGATGATGTTGATAAAGGGTTTGTAACACACTCGTATCATATTTCAACAGAACTTAATGATGCGAGACATCTCCGTGGTAATCCGAACGAAATCCCATTTTTTTTATCAGTAAACAGTAACATGGGCTGTTCTATAATTAATAATGTTAGACAGTTAAGTCGGCTGTTAAAACGTAGCTTATAGAACGGACGGCCGTTGGGGTAATAAAGTACTCAGAGGTGACCGTGCACCGGAAGACGTTAGTGTAGGAAAGCTTCCCACTCGGTGGACCGACAACCTGGTGAAGGTTGCGGGAAGCCGCTTGATGCGGACAGAGCAGGACCGGTCGTAGGGAGAGGCCTTTGTTCAGCAATGGATGTCTTTGCGCTGATACGATGATGGACACCACACGATTGTATTTTAATTAGATCAAGTTCGTTACAATGACATTATTACTTTATACTATCTCTGATCGATCTATAGATATAAACCCAAGAGAAATATGAAACAATAATATTTAATTAATTGTAGAATAGGTGTCAGTTATTAGGAACGGATAACATAGACCCAATGACGACCCACTAACTATATCTCTGGAGAAGAAGGATAAGGAGAACCGACCCCAACAAGAAGAACAAAAAGGGCCCAATGGCATTCTAGTGTAAAAACCTAGAATTCCTAGGAATTGTAAACTGTATCGTGTGGAATGCCTGTATTGCACAGATTACCGGTAACATACTTACCCAAAAATTTCTACAGATACATTAAATTTAACGACCAAGATGTGGTTTCATTAAATGCATTGAAACCAAATATTGATGGCATTCTGTGCTTGCATTACAATAAATTAGGTTTTCTCTTCAGTAAAGGCTAAAATTTGTGAATACCTTTCCTTTTGTTTTTACAATTGATTTTTCCCATAAAAATCATATTTAGATTGACACGCCCAAACTGACGCAATTGACATCTTAGAGTACCTAGACCATAAAAAGAGCCAACCAAAGGTAAGTATGCTTTTAGTTTAATAAACTTCTTGTTAGGTCCTTCTGTAAGAAGTTTTTTTATCTAAGGCACAGTCTAAGAATCTCTAAGGTTTTTATCATAAATATGTTTTTCGGGTTCCCTAGCTCAAAAGGAAAAAAACTGATCAAGTGCGAGTCGGACTCGCTCACTGAGGGTTCCGTACCGCCGTATCTCTGGATAAGGAACCTTAAAAATAATATATCGAAAACAATTAATCATAAAAATAATTTAAATCTGTTTAAGCTTGTGTCAAGGAAGCCCTTTCATACAATACCCTACATGACACGGTTAACTCAATTCAAAATTTGGACCATCCTTCCTTGCATAATTGATCACGTACTTTAAATAAAGACTATATCTTTAATAATTAAATTACAAATGTATAGTTTTCAGATTTTTCCCTATACTTGTAGTATAAGGCGCTATTACTTGTCAAATTTCATAATTCTAGGTCAACGGAAAATACCCTATAAATTTAGTTTCCCTTGAAAGTGTCGAAATATGCGTTTTTTGCGGTATAAACGGCCTTATCTTTTTTTAGGTTAACTTAGAAGTTTGATTTTTTTTTTACAATTTCAAGGGACTATAGACCGGAGTATATGGTTTTAATTTCAACTCGATATCTCCACGCGTGCCCGAGATAAAGGGTCTTGACAGACGGACAGACGGGCGGACAGACCGACGGACAACAAAGTAATCCTTTATGGGTTAAATTTTCTTTTCCTTTTGAGATACGGATTCAGAGCCATTACAGGATCACTTTGTTGTTCGTCTGCTTCGACAAGTTCAGTCTATCAAGACCATTTTACTCAGAAACGCATGGAGTTATAAAGTTGAAATTAATATCATAAATACCGTTTATGATCCCCAAAAGAACTAGATAAAAAAGCAAGCTTCTTAGTCAACGCAACCAAAAATACAGGCATTTTCGCCGCATATTTTGAAACTGACAAGTTAATCAAAACCTATAATAGAGTTGTTCCCGTTGACTTAAAATCATGAAATTTGACAAGAAGCAAGGTCTCACAGCACAAGAAAAGGAAAAATTGAGATAGTGTCAAAGACTTATTAAAAAAGTCAATGTCAATAAAAAAAGTGGCTAAGTGAGTGTCGGACCAAGCGCAAAGTAAGGTTCCGTACCTTAGTCCTTTCAAAAAATGAATTTATATTTTAAAAATAATGATATTTTGTCAGTTGGTATTGAACATATTGTATAAAAAATCTATCATTTTTTTACAATTCCAACTGCACATCGATAAGTTGTTCTATTATTAATCCTGATATAAAAGGCCTTTTTTAAAAAAAAAAAATATTATAATTGACCTATACCTACTATGTATTTCCAATACTTGTCAGATTTTCTGAAATAGCGGTTTAGCTAGTAGGGGGAGGGGGTGGGGATATGTTACTCTCGCAAGAATCAACACCTAAACATTTTCGTCGTTGATCGTGGTCGAAAGCGGACGTGTTACTCAACTATTTCTTAAAATTTAAATAGGCTTTCTCGCAATTCTAATTTATACTTATCTTTTGCATAAAGTTGGTTTTTAATTGTGATCGTCACTGTCACTTGAGTGGTTTTACAAGTGTGTTTCACGCGCTGGACTGGTCTTGCCGCGCCCTTCACCCCCGCGAGTAAAGGAGAGAACCTCTGTGTTTTTTGTCCCTCTCTTTGGCGTCAGGTTTCAAGTTACGTCGGTCTCGCATACCATCATGAGTGTTCAGAGATCTCCAACTAAACCAAAAACTGGTCAGGAGAAGGCTTGCGAAGCATCAGACCACGCTTCGAACCAACTTCAAACTACCTCCCGAGCGTCGAAAAAAGGAAAACAGCTGTTTAGTGAATCTGTTACCAAAAAGGATTTCGAGGATTTTCGTAAGGAGATGATGGGTTTTCTTGCTGATTTCACCACGAAACAGCAGGAAACCTCCACTAAAATGCTTGCGGATTTTGGCTTAAAGCAGCAGGAAAGTATTGACAAAATCTGTGAGGAGGTGGCAGGTTTTCGTGAGCAGCTGGATAGCATCGTATGTACCACTGATAACCTAACTAAAGAGCATTCCTGCCTGAAGGCATCGGTATCAAAATTTGAGAATAAACAACTTGAAATGAACACTTTAATCTGCCAACTCAACTCCCAGATAGACGATCTTAGGTGCGATCTCGAGGCGCAACAACAGCGTGATAGGTTATGTAATATTGAAATCACCGGCGTCCCACAAATGAAAAACGAAAACATAACTGATCTGGTCATTAGAATCGCAAAACATGTGGATGTAATTTTACTGCCCAGCGATATCATCAATGCAAGCAGGGTGCAGCCTCGTAACCCATCACCGTCTGGTCGTCCAAAAACCATAATCTGCAAATTAAGGAACAAACTCCTTAAGGACTCGATAATTGCCTCAGTACGCAAAGCTAAGGGCTTGACCACAATGGACATTGGCATAAGCGGCGATTCACGTTCTATTTATGTTAACGAGCACCTCACCATTCAGAATAAATCTTTGCTAAAAGAAACGAAAGAAAGAGTGGCTAAAAAACAATATAAATATGTGTGGGTTCGCAACTGTCGCATTTTTGTGAGAAAAGATGACACATCTCCCTCAATTTTAATTGCGACAAAAAACGATTTATTATTGAAAATTCATTAACTTACTATTTATTTACATGCATGTTTTTTGATTTTATAATGTTTTGGCTAGTGATATTTTGCTATAATTCAACTTTAAAGATCTGTAAACAAACCCTATTATTACCTAAAAACCATTTTACTAATTTTAAATTACACAACACACTACACACAAACACATCTACATATTCCGTTCATCGCTATTCATCAATTGTAAACCTCGATATAGAAATAACATTCAGTTCTATAACTAGTAATCTGTCCACCATGTGTTCACCAGCGAATAATTCTGCGATATACTTTTTATGTGTATGTACCTACATGTTGTACCTGAGCCGATTGCAATGGATCTTGTTTATTGGGATTGCAAATGCAATAATTAGTTATTATTATCACGTGAGTCATAACAGTTTTATGTCGCGGTATTTATTTTCAAACAATAATAATAATTATAGAATGTTAATCAATGTATTCATTTTGAACGCCGGTTCCGATTTCATACTTTTGCTGTATACGTATAAATCGTATAACTCACTATTGCCCTACTGTGGTGATACCATAGTACAGGTAATATCTGCACATTTGAGTTTTTTAATGCATTTTTCTCTGAGACCCCGTATCGAATATTTGTATTTAATTATTTTATTCTTATTTCTCAATAATGGGTAAATTAACTGCCTATTATCAGAATGTACGGGGTCTCAGAACAAAATGTAATGAATTCTATCGCAATTTAACGGCCTGTAATTATGATATTATAATAATTACGGAAACCTGGTTAAATAATTCCATATTGGATTCTGAGTTATGCTGCGACCTGTATGAAGTTTTTAGATGCGACCGTAACTGTGAGATTACTAACAAAAAAACAGGAGGTGGTACAATGATCCTGACGAAACGGTCCCTTAACGCATCAGCACGTGATGAATGGTGTGACTCATCACTTGAAATTAAATGGATTACGATCCCTAAATCCAGTCTCATCAACTGTGACTTTAATTTTCATATAGCCTCAGTGTACATACCTGGTGAGTCTAATTCTAGTCACCAAACCAACAATATTATCTCATTTTTAGATTCTGTGAAAAGAGCTATGTCTCAGAATGTAAACGATTACTTTTTGAT
This sequence comes from Coleophora flavipennella, assembly GCA_947284805.1. NCBI lineage: Eukaryota > Metazoa > Arthropoda > Insecta > Lepidoptera > Coleophoridae > Coleophora > Coleophora flavipennella. The sequence goes on from OX369273.1 coordinate 1,923,192, forward strand.
TACTGGTGATTTCAACCTTACCTGTATTGATTGGGCTTCAGGCGTGCCTTCATTTATTAAGTCAGGTTCACTAAATCTGCAACAGTGTTCTGTGAATTTTGTAGAAGGGCTTAGTAATTTAGGACTTTCACAGTATAATACATATAAAAATCCAAACGGTAATCTATTAGACTTAATATTCTCGAATTTTGATATCGAAGTACATGATGTTGATGCACCTTTGTCCAAAATAGACACTTTTCATCCTCCAGTTCAAATTGATTTGGATAACATAATTGTGGCTCACTTAGAAAATAAGTGTACTGCCGGTTTTAAGTTTTTTAAAGGCGATTATGATAATATAGTTAAATATTTAAATGAAAAAGACTGGGACACAATGTTAAGCTCTGGTTCCGTAGATGACGCTGTGGACTATTTGTATGAGGTTATTAGGAATAGTATAACTTTGTTTATCCCAGTCAAGATAACAAATAAAAATTCTTATCCCGTTTGGTACTCTCCGGCTTTGAAACGCATTGCTCGTGAAAAAGCCAAAGCGCATAAGCGCTGGAAGCTATACAGTAACCCTAGGGATTATGAAGAGTTTTCGCTGCTACGTAAGAGGATGAACAGGGTTGAATCGAGTTGTTACTGGAAATATGTAAGTGAAATGCAATCGACTATACAAAGTAACCCAAAAAAGCTTTGGTCCTATATAAAATCTCGTCGTAAATGTTTCTCTAATATTCCAAAAACACTTATGTATAATAACACTAATTATTCTTGTGATAATATTTGCAATGCTTTTAACACCTTTTTCCATAGCGTCTATCAACCGGTAGCTCCTCATTATAGTCAGCCGAATTTGGCACCTCCTTGCATTGACGACTCTAGTACTATAAGTAGTGTTTTTACTTCTCCAGATGAGGTATTTAACCTAATTAATAAACTTGATGAAAATAAAGGTGCTGGTTCTGACCTGATTCCTCCGATCTATGTTAAGCGATGTGCTCCTGCTCTAGCTATCCCACTTTCATTTATTTTTAACAGATCTTTAAAAGAGGGTGTCTTTCCTAAAGCTTGGAAACTTGCTCACGTTATCCCGGTCCATAAAAACGGCCTTAAAACAAAAGTTACAAATTATAGACCAATCTCAATTTTACCAGTTTTTGATAAAATTTTCGAAAGGCTGGTCTATATACGTATCTATAACAAAATAGTTACGGCTATACCTGTCGAGCAACATGGCTTTTTGAAAGGGCGTTCTACTTCTACTAACTTAGCTGTGTTTACAGACTACATGCTCAATGAAATGGAAAAAGGTAATCAGGTTGACGTGGTCTATACTGATTTTGAAAAAGCTTTCGATCGCGTGGACCATGTCATCCTACTTTACAAACTCGAGCGAATAGGAATATGTGGTGATCTCCTTAGATGGATTTCATCTTATCTGAGTAATAGGTCACAAGTTGTTGTTGTGGGTGGATATAGGTCTGACTTGGTATCAGTTTCTTCCGGTGTGCCTCAAGGGTCCCATTTAGGTCCCCTTTTTTATAATGCTTATCTCTATGACATATATTCATGTTTCTTACATAGTAAGTTTTTAATGTATGCCGACGATACCAAGATCTACACAAAAGTTACTTCAATTGATGATTGTGTGAAATTGCAAGAAGATCTTGACCGCCTGTCCGCATACTACATATCTAATAGAATCTCTGTTAATACTGCTAAATGTCAAATAATTACTTTCTCACGGCGTAGAAATGATATCAAACATGTCTATTACATCGACCAGAATCCTATATCGAGGACGAGCACTATTCGTGATTTGGGTATTTATCTCGACCAAAAACTGTCGATGGATGTTCATATTGATTTCATTGTAGACAAGGCATACAAGGCACTTGGTTTCTTAAAGCGCACTTGCCAACCTTTCTCAGATATTGGATGTATTAAATCAGTATACTACGCTTACATTCGAAGTACCCTTGAATATGGTGCATCTGTCTGGTATCCTCAATATGATACTTATATACAACGTATTGAGAGCATCCAATGTAAGTTTATCAAATACCTTAACTATAAGTCGAAGTTTTGTAACAATGATTATTTAGAAAGCTGTCGTCAACACAAAATTCTTAGTTTGGCTGCACGTCGTGACATGCTCGACATGCTCTTCCTCTTTGATATACTTAACTCTAGAGTGGATTGTCCTGCACTTCTTGCATCAATAGGTTTAAGAACTCCTGTTAGACGTACGCGCCAAACAACTTTACTCCATGTTCAATCACACCGCACGAATTATGCCCGCAATAGTATTACCACCAGAATGTCACGCACGTTCAACAACAGATTTGGTGAACTTGATCCTTTCAGGACCTCTAAAACTACATTTAGAGGTGAGTTGAGTAAATTACTGGAAAATTCAGTGTGACGAATAGTGATGAACACACACACACACACACCTACACCCACACATACACACACAACATACACACATATACACACACATATACACAAGCTTGCACTTGCTCATGTAACTAAACTTAATTTAAGTAATTAATGAACAAAAGATTTTGTAATTTAATTGATACTTGCCTATTTAACTGCTATATTGTTCACTTTTGCACGACTTATACTGTTTAGGTAATGTTCGTGAAAATCTGTAAAGGCCTATCATAAAAATCTGTACTGTTTTTAATATTACTATAATTTAAGGCTGTTGATTTTCCTAAATAAATAAAATAAAAAAAAATAAAAAAATAAATACTTAATATTTAGTAAAGCAATCATTTAACGAAAAAAATATCGTAGCAAACTCTCAGTAGTTTTGAAGATTTATTCAACGCCACCCCACAGGATAGAGTACGTGAACAAAAAAATCGCCCCCACTTTACATCTAGGGAGTCTATCATCTAATGATGGGTTCCGAACCTGGGGGGTAATTACCCCCGCGGCCCGCAGGGGTAAATCAGCCATTCTGTGGGCAGCTCTCATCGTAATAACTCATATACGTCCCCACCGAGGGGCCCGAGCCTACCATGATCGGGCCTTAGCCGACCAAGCGGGCCTAGTGCAGGTTTCCTCACGATGTTTTCCTTTACCGTAAGAGCGTCGAATAAAATTCAAATTGAATAGTAAAATTACTTTGTCGAGCACGGGAAAACGGTTTCTATTACACTTTAAACTATTGGTGTGCACTCCACGCATATGCAAAAAAGCATGTCACCCCATTTTGGACCTACAGAACCCAACAGGTGATGAGGAAACTTCCCCGTTCTAATATGACTACTGGCTTCCTCATTCCTCAGAGAACTTCTCAAAGTTTTCCGAAACCAATGAGTGGCATTAGTCATACTAATGCACGTGTACTTCCACCTACCCCGCAACACCCGCACCAACAGATAAATATGAATGAGATCTATGACCCAGAACTTTACTATGACGGACGAATACCCACCCGACTATTCTTATGATTACTGCACCACCTCCGAACCATGTGAAACCGGAAACGTGACTCAAGTTCAACCGGAAGTCGAGCATAATAAGAAAACACATTGGTACGTGGCAGGATTCGAAACAGGACTTCCCGGGCAGGAGGTTGTGGCCTTATACGTTACGCCTCCAACGCGCTTTAACCCTTCGCATACAAGGAGATAAAAAGTTACGTGCCATACAAGGTGGGGTCTAAATGACCCGAACATAAGTGACTCCTGTGTAAATATACTTTAAAAAATACATTCAAAAATGCGTTTTTATCCATTTAGAAGATAGGTAGAACGACAATGAAAAGCAAATTTTCACTTGCAATCAATGGTTTGTTTTAATTTTGTAGTGAAATATGAGGCTCACTCAAACTGAAAAACTAAGCAAAGAGAAATCAGTCTTAAAACCTAGTTTCATCTTAAATTATATTAGAAAAACAAAAAATAATATGAAGACTTTAAAGAGTAACTAGTGTTAGAAAGTTCTATGTATATTTTTTTTAGTCCTACTTCAGGGTAGCCTCGAGCCCCTCGGTGGGGACGTATATGAGCTGAAATGATGATGATGATTTATTTTAATAATCACATATTAAAAAAATATTCGATTTTAAAACGGTTGGGGTCTGTGAGACCCCACCTTGTATGCAAAGGGTAAAGCGAAACTAAACCTAATATAAAAAACTAGTGAATGCAAAACAATACCAACAATCACACTACTATTTTTTGTATACACTAATTCATTTAAAACTAATGTGCAATTCGTAATTAATAAAGATATTTGTATTGATAACATTTTAAGGTCAGGGAAACATCAGCTATATAATCAGATATTATCTATAATAGTAAAGGCATGGTCAAGCTTTCGGTTAAGAGACCTGTTAAATTATCCTGTGTTGAATTCGAGAAACATGTCATATTATGAGTGTACTGTACAGACCCCCAACGGATGAAAACTTCTTAGTTTTCGAAAATGTATTAGAAGATTCCTTAAGCATATTAAGCAAAGGTAACAAATCTATCATTGTTTGCGGCGATTTCAATTTAAATATCCTGGAAAAGACAAGTTTAACAACAAGATTAATAAGCTTAGTTGAGTCGTTTGATTTAAATTTTTTGTTTCACGAGCCAACTAGAGTGACAGCAACATCAGCTACATGTTTAGATAATGTTTTCGTAATTGCAAACACAGACAAAAAAGTATCATAAACTGTATAAAATCTGATCACAGTGGTCAGCTTGTACTGTTTCCATGTGAAAGAAGTAGAGAAATAATTACAGTCCAAGCAAGACCTGTCACTACTCAAAAACATTAGAGATGTACTTGTCCAAAAGCTACCAAACTCAATGTTAGATCAACAAGACTCGAATAGTTTCTTTAACTTATTTTTTTAAGTGCTCGGGGCGTAGACTTCATCAGTCAACATATTTTTAGCTTGGTCTTTAGATTCAATGTGTCTCTTACCATCAGGTGATCGATTCTTGTTTTGACTAAATTGATGACAGAGATATCATTAAATATTTGCTTCCTTGTCGACAAGATGAAGTCAATCTCGTTCTTCGTTACGCCATTGGGATGCAACCATGTCCACTTCTGCTGTTTTGACTTTTTGAAGAAGGAAAATAGCACCATAGACCACATACATACGCTGCGGCAGATTATACAGAAGACTGAAGAGTACAATTAGCCACTATGCTTAGCGTTTGTGGACCATGAGATAGTCTTTGATTCAGTGGAAACCTGGGCTGCACTACAGTCTCTCCAGCGGTGCCAAATTGACCATCGACACATCGAGGTGTTGAAGTGACTGTATGAAAACGCCACCATGTCGGTTCGCCTCCAGGACCAGAACTCGAAACCTATCCAGTTGCAGCGAGGGGTGAGACAGGGAGACGTTATATCCCCGAAACTGTTCACCGCCGCCATGAAAGATGTTTTCAAGCTTCTGGACTGGGCCGGACTCGGCATCAATGTCAATGGCGAGTACATTTAACCCACCTCCGATTCGCTGACGATATCGTGGTCATGGCTGATACTATGGAAGACCGAAGCACAATGCTCGATGGCCTCAGTAAAGTCTCTCAACAAGTGGGTCTTAAAATGAACATGGACAAGACGAAAATAATGTTAAATGTCCGTGTCGCACCCATCCCTCTAAAGATTGGAGACTCTACACTGGAAGTTGTTGACGAATATGCATATGTCAAACAGTCCAGCTAGGTAGGTCCAACTTCAAGACAGAGATCAATCGAAATTCGTCTGGGCAGCGTTCGGGAAGCTTCGCAATATCTTCACTTCCCAAATACCGCGGTGTCTCAAGATTAAGGTCTTTGACCAGTGTGTGTTGCCAGTGACGACATACGGAACCGAGACATGGTCGCTTACTACGGGCCTCATAAGAAGGCTCAAGGTCACCCAAAGGGCAATGGAGCGAGCTATGCTCGGAATTTCCCTACGCGATCGAATCAAAAATGAGGAGATCCACAGGAGAACCAAAGTAACCGACATAGCTTACAGAATGGCTAAACTGAAATGGCCGTGGGCAGGACACACAGCTCGTAGAACAGATGGCTGTTTGGGCAGTAAAGTTCTCAAGTGGCGACCGCGCACCGGAAAACGTAGCGTAGGCACTAACACTTATGGGCTGTGTAGCCTGCAATAAATTTATTTGATTTGATTTGTAGGCAGGCCTCCCACGCGGTGGACTGACGACCTGGTGGAGATCGCGGGAAGCCATTGAATGTGGGCAGCGCAGGACCAGTCATCGTGGAAATCCTTGGGGGAGGCCTTTGTTCAGCAGTGGACGTTTTTCGGCTGATATGACGAAATAGTATTAAATCTTGTACTATGGTACGAAACGATCTCCTACTTTTGAGGGAGAGAGATCCATTGTATTGGAAGTTCACTCACACAAATTAACTCAGCTACAGGTTCCAAATTGGCGTTATTTCACGCCTATTGTGTGTTATTTACTATTATAAGTATATTATATACTATTAATAGTTATCATTATGTATATGACATATTTAAGGTGGTATTTTGGCAAAGCACATTTGTGGTCAACGCTTTGTGCACACCACTACTCCCATATCTACCCAGTACCCATCAATATAAGAGAACACCCCCACCTGAAGAAATTTCATCATTAATTACTTTACCCCCACCTGTGCGTGCCATGGCCAGATTTCATGTTAGCATATTTCACCCCTATGAATAGTAGTATTTTCACCATAGCTGTTTAACCACTTAGCAGAATAAGATGTCAATTGATTTGTTATTATGGTCTGGGTAATATAGGCTACATTATATACGAACAGAATCAATGTGATGGATGTTACATTGGAAGGAAATTTTATTTTGTTATTTATCATATTGAGTGGGATGTCAAATAAAAGAGGAGAAAATTCTGAGTTCAAAAATGTAATCATAGTACAATATTGAAACCTGACCACGACAAAGCCAAAAGGAATGGTTTTGACTTTTTAAGAATCTCACATATTATTTATTGTTAGGGTTCAATCTACAGGTAAGAACAATTTTCCGTTAACGGGTTTTTAAACTTTCATTTATGTACTTGATTGTAATTAAAAGGTTAAATTTATTATTTGCAATATTATAGTGGTTCTTGGATTTTGGTGACACTATTCAGCTAAAGGGCTGCATAACCTGAAGGGTTTGTTTTTATTAAGAACCTATCAATGATACATTACTAATTTCTTTTATAGTTAGCATACAGGTACCTACCCATAAATAAAGGTAGTCAGTCATTGGAGGAATAAACTTGCATTGTAAGTTTTAACTCCTAATCTGTGTTCACTATATTTTCGGGGTCACAACAACTCCACTGAAGGAAATCATTATCAAAATAACTTTATGAATTAATTAAAAATTAAAAACCTGCCTGCATAAAAACTGAAGCCCCTCTTTTGTGTACAGTTGGGTAAAAATGTATCCTATGTCACTCACGGGATTAAGACGAATCTAATGACACATCACTCTCCAAAATCCATCAAGCCGTTCAGGCTACAGAGCATGCCAAAGTAATAAATAATGAATTATTATTAATTACTATTGAATTACTGTTTTATGTTTATTTTTATTTTTAAAATATTTATTTGTTTTGATTTGTATTTTATATATTTATATAAGTATATATGTATTATTTAGTAAAACTTTTTTTTTTATCTGCAGCCACCCACATTTAGCCTTTTACCTACCAACTCCTACCGGTTACCTTAAGGTTGCCTGGAAGAAATCGCTAAAAGCGATAAGGCCGCCTTTGCACTGTACATTTTTAAATTAAGTTTCTGTAAAGTTTTTTTTGGTATGCAATAAAGAATATTTATTATTATTATTATTAAATAAACATACATACATACACTCGAAAAACATAACCCTCCTTCTGGTGCAGTCGGGCAACACGGTTTTTTATTAATAAGGAATTGCTCAAGAAAAACTGCATATTATATACCTCCATAAAAGTAAAACATATTTAACCATATCTATCACTTCTTTACTTTTAAGTATCATTCAGAATGCTTCACATTACTTGAATTTAGTTATTCCTTTTCACACCAACATAATTATGTTATTTCACTATAAATTATTTGTTTCACTAAGATCTTGCAAAGAGGACATTGTCTTCTCGGCTCACTCAAGCTCAGTCAGCAACACGAAAAAGCAATAAAATTATTAATAGATAAGTATTAAGTACCTAGAATAATTTCATGTATAAGAACTCACCTGTGCTCCACCCGGCGATAATACTTTTTGCACTTTGAAGCATCATCTTTCTCAATATAGTTTTTCTTCAAGCCATAATCCATTTTCCAGTGAGAGCTTTGATTTTTTACTTTGAATAAAAGACAATTTACAGAAAGCAGTCTTGCATCCAGCCAATTGTGTTGTTTATACATAAACGAGGTAATTAATCCTGCAATGTAGCATAGTATACTTATAAAAAAAAAAAACACTGTGTTGAGCATGCAGGGTGTAAAAAAATAGGTGAGGGTCTTGTTAAGGGCTTCTACTCATAATACTGAATAACTTTTGTTGGTTGGGGTGCACTTAAAAGGTCTGCCATACAAAAAATAACAGTTTTAATTGTTGTGGTTCACTTATAAGGGCACCAGCAAAAATTTTCAGTGTTAAATTACATTTTTAAGTTTGAAACTTTTTTACTAACCATATCTTTTTTCTACCAAAAAAAAATTTACAGCAAACCCAAGCAAATCCAATCAAGCTTTTTTATATATTTATATCCTTTATTGTACACAAACATTTAAATGACAAGAACTTAACCTAAACTTTTTACCTACTTTTAAGACATAAGATTATAACCTTATTATTATGTCACATCCCAAGCTTACTTTTTTTACTATTTTTTTTATGGCAGCCCATTTGCTAGCACCCGAACCCGATTTGTCAACTTATCCAAATACCTACCTGTTAAAACTAAAATTAGAATTGAAATGAGATGACGAATCGATCAGTATACCTTTCAGTAGAGTAGGCATACAGTATTTACTCACCACACCGTAATTCTAGGTCTGGATATAAACAAGTTTTGAGTGAAGATATTTGAGAGAATTTTTATTTTAGGTTCATTTAATAACACCAACCCAAACCAACACAGCACATAACTTGTCGAGTTGAAGTTGAAAAACTCTGAAGAAGCCTGAACGTGAACTGAAAACTATACGTTCTACGTGGAACTTAGGAACGTTGAATCATGAATAATCACAGTCACAGATGATAGTACACCTGCACACGTTACACATACGGAAAAGTGATAAATAATTGTAATCTCTGCTTGCCTAAGCCTGAAATGGCCTGAAAGTCCCGACTGAAACTACCAAAGAGAATATAATACACTACGAAACTACAAAACAAAACAAAGTGGAATAAAATAAAAACATAATACCACAGATCTACATAATACCATCAGAACCTTTCTTTAAATATTTTAATGTCGCTGGGTAAAAACCATTTTGAGACAGTCTTCATTTCTTTATTCACTTAGAGTATTTATTCTATAGGTATAGAGCGCGTCTTACATAGTGAGAACAGTAGGCACGAGTGAGAACAACGTGACATTCCGTCCACAAGTGCTAGTGGTCATAATCGATTGCTAGCGGAGCGCGTCAGTGGTAGATTCCTAGCAGTGATTTGAAATATTAATCCTTTTAAAATGTACACTAAAATCTTGTAAAAACGATACTTGGAAACATACTGAACACAAATCGAATATCACATTTCACCGATAAGTCCATTTTGTATACTTTTAAGTTAAAAATTAATCACGCATTGCGGGGATGAAGGAGACGTGAGGGTCGGGGCTAGATGTTCCGCGCGCAATACCCCGCACCTACGCCTCGTACTTATTGTCTTATTAGTGGTGTGACGCGTTCGGTAGTAGTATAAATACAATCGATATTTAATAAGTAATCTCTTATAAATGTCAATCAGTCTTTGTATATAATAAAATAAACAAGATTTTGAACATCTATCCCCTCAAATTATACGAATTAAAAAAACTAGTTGTTGAATGGTTAAAAAACCTAACATACTGTGAGGTGGAGCAACTCATGAATATAATAGAATAAGGTAAAACTATAATATGTATCCAAAAATTTACATAACACAGCTACTTACGTATCAAATGTTTTAGATTCAATAGCATTGCTGACACCGACCTCAAAAAAATTTAAGGCCCCTAATTTAATCCGCACCCACCTTTGATTTCGTTATTGTTGGTTAATGTCGTGTATTTAAGTATATTAATATTATTTCATACTTTTGAGTGAATTTCATTTTGAAGTCGGTTTTTAGTTTTTTAAACTTTTATAATAAATATTTTTATCTTAGCATTAACATGAGTGGTGCATGCTCGCTTAAATGTTCGTGCGGATGGTGGCGCATCGAGAGCCGGGTCGTTTCTTTCCCTCTAATATGGTTGATGGGAGCGATGGCTGACTCTCGCGTTATACTCGTGACCGGTTGCTGTCCATGTGAACTGGCCTTCTCTTGTTAAATGCATTCAATGTTTTTTTTTTTGAGTGAATTTCATTTTGAAGTCGGTTTTTAGTTTATTAAACTTTTATTTTTATTTTATTTATTTTTAGTGATAATGTTATCTATCTAACAACGTTATACCCAATTACCCCCTCGCCAATAGGAACCATCAAATCATAAAGCATGTGTTTCATAAACAGATACAGATTCCTGTAGCTTTTATCATCATCTTAACAGCATGAAAGTTAAGGAAATAAATCTTCCATTATCAGCTCATCTGAATAACCTGAAAGAATACAACTATCGGTCTTTACGTACATACGTATCTACGTAAAATATTTAAAGAATTCTCCTCCAACTCCTAATCGTTAAGGAGTTGTACCTTCCTTTATCCGCTCATCAATATGAGATGATGACTACCAGACGAAAGATAGATAGATAGATAACTCATTTATTTTTCCAGCAAAACAGCACCATAGAGCAAATACTTTCATTATTTTAGAAAACACAAGAAAAACGTAAAACGAGCCTATAAAATTTGAGGGTTGCCCTCGATTTCCCTGGGATCCCATCATCATCATCAGATCCTGACTTGGTGACAATGGGACCCCCTCGGGAGTATACTGTAACGAATAAAAAAATATTTTTGAAAATCGGTTCACAAACGGCGGAGATATCGCGTAACAAACATACAAAAAAAAACAACAGGATGAACAGGACCCAACTTCCCCTCCTAAGACCATAGGCCTGTGTCTTAGTGAAAGTTAAGTGATCGTCTAATTTATTCTGAAGTGGATCCGGCATTAAGTTCCCTACTGATGGAAAGTTATACCTATGGAATAGAAAGTTTCCACGAGATGCATTGCATCTATCGTCTACCATCATATCAGCTCATACACGTCCCCACTGAGGGGCTCAATTCAGAAATTACCAAAATGCGAGTTACCTTTATCTTTTGTTCTAGATCTAAATAACAAAAGATAAAGGTCGAGGTTGTAAGCGAAGGTAAAAGGAAAGAATAAAATAAAATATCCTGGTTGAGTCTTAATGGAAATTGAAAGTTTATTTGACTCAAATTGTGGAGAAACCTTTTTATTTTATATAGGCGTAAAACTCCACGTTACAACATTTAATTTGTATTAAAAGTACGGCCATACATTAATTTTATCTCTATATGTTAATTATTGGCCCAAGAAGAATTTGCATTTATTCTAGTATTTAACGGTACAAATTTGATATTATATTGAATTATACAGCTCGCCCTGTAAAATGTCACGTACTAAACTTACGGGCGTATATGAATTAGCATTTAATTTATCTACATAAAATAAAGAATTAATCAGAATTAAGTAGACTAATGACAGTAATGAAAAGATAATTTAGATATTTTAGACTATACATTTACGTCAAGCAACCAAACTACAACCACTGTACATTTCTGTAACTCACAGAGAACCCTAAATTTTAAAGAACCTTTCGAGTGCTTCCCTATTTGGGTTTAATAAAACTTTGGACATTTAAAAGGTGATTCTAGTTAGGCCTTGAGACCTAAAGAAATACGTACCCAGACACACGTCGCACCTCACAAAACTATTACTTTTCACATCAAAATTCACACAGGACAAAAACAAACAATATTTCAGCCTCGAGACACGACCAACTCGTCTCGCCATTCCATCTTCTGTCCCACTGCCCACGCGCATTTTCAAGAAACAGCCCTGGCTTTCTATCTCCTTCACACACAACACAAATCCAATTCTTTTACTCTTTCGCCCTTTCCTACCCTATCTTGCGAACGTTAAATCGTATTTCATTGGTCCCAAGTGCTAACATTTTACCTACTTGAGTTAAGGAATTCGGCGTCAGACCGAACCTTCAAAAAAATAGTTCAGCAACTCGATATTATTATTAGGATTCCATGTGGTGTTACGCAGTAGTTCTATTTCAAAAGTTATTATTATTAGGGTTCCGTATGGTGTCACGCAGGAACCATCACACACCCCCCCTTGGGAATGAGACAGCGAAACCACAGGCAAGCGGGCGCATTTCCACACTGCAAACAGATACAAAATGTTAAATACAATACAGTCATATCGGAATCCTTCACATTGTCGGACCTTCCAATTGGGTTTATACGAGGTCTATTCTGGTTTGTAGAATTGAAGGTGTCTGAATTCGAAGTTTCAAATTTCTATTTCGCTTCTTGCGTTAAATGGGATAACCCTGATTAAAAAAAAAACGTGTTTCAAGACGTTTGAAATAAATAAATTTCATATGCTGCTACCTCACCATTTTTTTTTTGTTAACTCGCGACACAAGCCGTTGGCCTGTGCATCTGCTATGAATACGTGTCATGGCTTCAGCCTCCTGTTAGACTGCTAGTTTTGTCTAGTCTAGTCCAGCCTAAGGCCTCGGATGTGCTGAGCATATACTTGTGACCTTTTATTTATTTTTATTTTTTTTTATTTGTTTAAAACTGAAATATGCTCTCACATGGAGCAGTAGGTGTCTATGACTCTGGGGTTAGAGTTCATTTCATTTCATTTATTTATTGCTGTGTCACAACTAATGGTGTACAAACATAAAAATATGTGTAATAGTAGGTAAGTGTTTTTTTTTTTTTCTCAATTTATTCGTTTGTTTATAGGAATCAAAAAGATCTCAGTTTACAAAAGAGGTACTAAGCTTTTCTAGAAATAGAGCGGATTTCGGGGCTCAGATGCTGCGAGATCTCGTCCCTAAACCAAAAAAGCTGAAATTTGTAATATAATTGATCATTTTAGATCATAGGTGTGGTATGTCCTCCTTATATTCTTGTTCGAATTCCCCGACACCGATTAATGAGAGGCTTGTTACCCATCGAACAAGCCAAAACCTTAACTCAGTGTATGTACGGTGCCAGAAAGTTGCCACTTCGCCTCTCCAAGCCCATATGAAATACCTAGGTTAGGTATTTCTTCTAGATCTAGTTTATTATAGTTTGAATGGATTATATCCATTTGTTTCAAGCTGTCTTTAATAATTGTTGCGTTTTGTTATATAATGTGTATATGTTGTTGCTTTGTTTTGTTATATAGGTGAGCGTCCTCACGCAAAATTTTGTATTTCTATCGGGTATATTTAAATTTGTGTTTATTTGAACCCGATATTTATGTTTGTGTAGATGCATCTATAGACAGCTAGATAGGCCTATTATTTGGTATTTGGGTTGGTGGCTAGGTTTCACCTGGCTAGGTTTCCTATTTAAACTCACTTTAGCCTAACAACATTTCTCAAAGCAAAATTAATAATAATAATACATCAATCGATAAGAACTACACACGAAGTCCCGAATTATACTATATCATACCAAATGGTATTGCAAACTAGATTCCATACCACACAAAAGGTAGATAGGTATAAGAATTTTAGATCTGAGACCTTTCATTTTCCATTTATCTAATTTTTCAGATGCCTAGTCAATCTGTTCAAGCTATAGCAGAGACACTGACTAGAACCTTAAGGTCATAAATTAAGGAGGATATTCTATTATTCGCAAGAGCTGTTTCTCTAAGCGAATAAAGTAGATTTTGCAAAACTGCTCTATCATAACCTTGATGTCTATTTATTACATTAGTAATTGTTAATATCACCAAGTGTTACCATATAATACTTTGTTCAAAGGAATAATTATTTTAAATTAACGTAATTAATTTAACTAATGATCAAAAGGTGTACCTAATCCATGATATAGAAAGGTATTTGATTGGGTTTTATAAATACTAAACATTTCCTTACATATGAATCTTTGTATCCCTTTTTCCATTAATGAGTTTTCGTAAACTTTATGCAAGGCATTATTCGACAAAGTACAGTATTTTTGTTTTCTTTTATGATCTATGGTCGAACAACAAAAAAAACCCAATTAAAGTCTATCAATCGATAGTCGCAAACAGTGAGATAACATCATATATATATATTTATATTTTTTTTTCTTTAATTAACAGTCTGTGTAAGGCTTTATCGTTAATTTTTTTTTTTTATTATTATATCAGCTCATATACGTCCCCACCGAGGGGCTCGAGCCTACCCTGAATCAGGGTGATTAGGCCTTAGTCGACCACGCGGGCCCAGTGCGGGTTGGTCGACTTCACACACAACCTTCGAGTCTCTTCGCATGCGTGTGCAGGCTTCCTCATGATGTTTTTCCTCACCGTTAAAACAATCGGTAAGTATATGTACGTATGTTTTTGAAAAAACTCAATGGTACATTGGCCGTCCAGATTCGAACCCGGTACCTCCGGTTAGATGGACCGAGCCACTACCGGTTGAGCCACCGACGCTCCCTTTTTTTTATATAATTAAATTATTTTCTTTTATAATATCAAAGAAACATATTAAGTATTCCGTTTAAGTTTAAGTTTTTTCTTGAATAGTTATATTGATTGCATATGTACTATCAACAATTATTTAGGGATTCTTTGTGTCTTCATCTCTCTCCACTCCGGAAACCATAAAAGTGTGGAAAAGTGCGTAATGTACGGCATAGACTACAGTTACTTTAAATAGTTTTGTGTAGTCTTTCAACAATTACTGTTCTAAAGCCGCTAGATACTGGCAGCTGAACACGTGGCTATATGTTGTACCTCACTATATTTTCTTTCGAAGTTGTGGAGTGACGACCGCTACTAAAATAGCGTCGTACGCTAGGTCTGTCGTCCTACGTACAGACACCAGCGAAGCCACTTCGGATGCAACCTTTGCGCCAAATTGCACGTGGAAATCTCATGCGCAGATATATTTTTTTTTTTTCTATATGGTAAATACATATTAACATTAATGTGTAAATAATACACCTTCGATGTCGTTGTCTGTCTCAACTCCCTCAGGCCAAAAGATAATGTTTCCTTCATATTGTACCTATATTGAAAGCCAGCAGCAGCTTGTGGAAATCGCCTCCTTTTCCAACAGGATGCCAAAATACCACTTGGATGCATTTCGTGAAAACCCTGATTTAGTGCTTTACATTTAGGGTGAAAGCCGTTCGGACGCAGGCAGCACAATGCTGTTGTGGAACTGACATTCAGACCATGATGACGGTAAACTGTGTCATTTTACCGCAAGTTTCCAGTTTAGCGTAAACAATAGGTACGCTTATGTCTGAAATAAAATAAAGGAAACTAGGCGATACTTCTCTGCCATGAGGAACTCCTTCTCTTTCCTGTCACACTCTCTCCATGATGTCCTGATAAAGTCTTTCGTCAGCGTTCCGCGTCTAACGTTCGTCAGCTCGAATCCGCCTCGGCTAACCAGCTTTAGTCACGACAAAATGAGCCGGATCACCCTGGAATTATTTATGTTCAAGTGCGTTTAAACCCATACAGAATAATTTATCCTTTTATTTTCAAAATATAAAATTTTTCTCCGTCTAATGTTGGTCAGCTTTTCTCATGTATATTCTTCATCACAACTTTGTACCAAATAAGTATTCCTTTAATATAAGTCATCATTCCTTGATTAATTTTCTGTGCGAGAATCGAACCCGCTATCCTGGCTTGAACGCAACCCTCTAGAATTGCGCTATGTTGACCATCCTCCATATTGAACTGCTTTAGCTTAATTACATCCACCGATCACGACAAGTGCTCGCTGTAAATATGTATGTATCTCTATACGCAAAACTACTGAACGAATCTGGCTGAAATTTGGTAGGTAGACAGACTAGGATCTAGACTAATACAAGGCCTTTCTTCTTTTTTTTTCTTTTTTTTCTCACACTCGCGAGCCGCTTGCGGCTCGCACACTGTGCACCTTCTATCTGTCATAGATACGCTGTTCAAGCGGGCGAAGCCACGGGAAACAGCTAGATGACATAACATACATGTTACATTGATTAGTTCGTTAAGATTCCACCCATCTTAAATCGATTTGCGAACATATTATTCAGTTATCAAGTAGTTAGGTATTTGCGAATAAATTATTTATATGTTGTTCCTGAAGCATACTTGATTTATTATGCTCTTAATTTCATTGATCCTTTTATTAAAACATCACCACATTATACTGTTGATCTAAGAAAACAAGACACGGTGATGTCTTAAACACATATAATGAAATTCAATTTAATTAATGCTTAAAGAATTAATGGAATGCACGAATGCAAGTGAATATAGAAATTTCATTCCTCTTTTACCAGACGCGTAAAACTCAATTTCTCAATTTGGCTCAAAGATAGGGACCACTTAACTTGTTCGTCCGCACCCCAAGAGCAGGTAGAAAGTTTTTTTGTTCATTGTCTCCGGCCGGGGTGAGCGTCGCCGCGTCACTCAACGCAAAAACCCTCGCATTCTTCGTCTCGAAATACCCAAGGCACAAAAATCCCAAAGCACGCATCTGTAATGTATAAAAAAACACAAGCAGAATCTTTTGCACAGTAACAAAAAAAAAATTGGCCCGTTCCGATCGCCAGCCATCCTAAGTGGCGAACTTTGTTAAACCAAATGCTTGATTTATACATAACTTATGTTCGTGGGGCGATATTTCAACCCACGCTACAAAATTGGCTAAAACTAGCCTCTGTCAGCTGACATTGCCTAGCTAGGCAATAAAATTATATTATACCACGCCGATGTTGATTAATGTAGCTAATGATTCGCCACACTGTTATTTATATCATCATTACAGCTCATTGAGTTATTACTTCTTTTTTTTTTTGATTGTGAACGTACAAAATAAAATTAAAATTATAACTAGTCAAATTATAACTAGTAAAGACAAGCTATGACATGGTTAATATTTAAAATATTAGTGAAATTAAGCCTCATGAAAATAACATAAATTCTGCAAACTTATTTTGTTAATTAGTTATGCAATAATTATGCTTTCTAGCCCTCTGTGTAATAGACGACAGTGATATACAGGAAGAAATCTTTTCCTTTGTATTAATCTTGTTAGGTATATGTTTTAGTGTAAGTTTAAAATTATTAATAATTAATCATTAAATTTTATGTTATTGTTGCCCGCGTACTACCTGTCTCCGTGCCTTTTCTCTGAACACTGGGTTGTCTGGAAGAATTCGCTCTCAGCGATAAGACCGCCTTAATTGTACGTCTCTTAGTTTTAATTTAAATCTTGCATGTTATGTATTTATTTTTTATGTACAATAAAGAGTTATTTGAATATATATTTGGGTGGGTTTATTAAAGGTTTAGATGTCTCCGCACTATGGACGTCGTGCGGAGTATAACTGATTTTAAAAGATTGTCCCGGACTGCCACCGGCAAACCTAGTATTATTAATATTTTACAATGGACCCAATTAGTTACGTTGTGTATCTTTTTATTCAGATTTCCAAAGGTGTGTTATCGATAACACATCGCTTTGATCCGTGGTCACGCGGACCAGATGAACAGGACCCAACTTCCCCTCCTAAGACCATAGGCCTGTGTCTTAGTGAAAGTTAAGTGATCGTCTAATTTATTCTGAAGTGGATCCGGCATTAAGTTCCCTACTGATGGAAAGTTATACCTATGGAATAGAAAGTTTCCACGAGATGCATTGCATCTATCGTCTACCATCATATCAGCTCATACACGTCCCCACTGAGGGGCTCAATTCAGAAATTACCAAAATGCGAGTTACCTTTATCTTTTGTTCTAGATCTAAATAACAAAAGATAAAGGTCGAGGTTGTAAGCGAAGGTAAAAGGAAAGAATAAAATAAAATATCCTGGTTGAGTCTTAATGGAAATTGAAAGTTTATTTGACTCAAATTGTGGAGAAACCTTTTTATTTTATATAGGCGTAAAACTCCACGTTACAACATTTAATTTGTATTAAAAGTACGGCCATACATTAATTTTATCTCTATATGTTAATTATTGGCCCAAGAAGAATTTGCATTTATTCTAGTATTTAACGGTACAAATTTGATATTATATTGAATTATACAGCTCGCCCTGTAAAATGTCACGTACTAAACTTACGGGCGTATATGAATTAGCATTTAATTTATCTACATAAAATAAAGAATTAATCAGAATTAAGTAGACTAATGACAGTAATGAAAAGATAATTTAGATATTTTAGACTATACATTTACGTCAAGCAACCAAACTACAACCACTGTACATTTCTGTAACTCACAGAGAACCCTAAATTTTAAAGAACCTTTCGAGTGCTTTCCTATTTGGGTTTAATAAAACTTTGGACATTTAAAAGGTGATTCTAGTTAGGCCTTGAGACCTAAAGAAATACGTACCCAGACACACGTCGCACCTCACAAAACTATTACTTTTCACATCAAAATTCACACAGGACAAAAACAAACAATATTTCAGCCTCGAGACACGACCAACTCGTCTCGCCATTCCATCTTCTGTCCCACTGCCCACGCGCATTTTCAAGAAACAGCCCTGGCTTTCTATCTCCTTCACACACAACACAAATCCAATTCTTTTACTCTTTCGCCCTTTCCTACCCTATCTTGCGAACGTTAAATCGTATTTCATTGGTCCCAAGTGCTAACATTTTACCTACTTGAGTTAAGGAATTCGGCGTCAGACCGAACCTTCAAAAAAATAGTTCAGCAACTCGATATTATTATTAGGATTCCATGTGGTGTTACGCAGTAGTTCTATTTCAAAAGTTATTATTATTAGGGTTCCGTATGGTGTCACGCAGGAACCATCACAAGTTGAATTGAGAACCTCCTCCTTTTTGAAGTCGGTTGAAAAGAAGTACTACACTTGTCATGTCTCATCGCTTCCACATCAATTCTTAGGTTGGTCATCATTTTATTACTAATAAACATGATTATTAGTGTTGATAGAAGAAACACTGTCTACCCATACAGTTTTGTCATTTAAATATTCGGATGTCTTATAATAACCTTTTCTACAAAGAGTTCTTTTGATACAATTATTAAACTGTTTTTTCTGACAAATTTAACACATCTTCGGGTAATTTGTTATACATGAGTGAGCATTGTCCCACAAAGGATTTATTGATTTTGCTAAGTCTGGTATAAGTTAGTTGAAGTTTATTCCTATTCCGAAGATTTCGACTGTGCCTCTCACTATTCAGTGAAAAGAGATGCAGATTTTTACGTACATACATTACATTTTCATAAATGTACTGACACGGGAAAGTCAATCAATCAATCTATCAAATATGCAAAGTCAAAGTCATTATATTAATATCTTTAAACTTTTCTCGGAGCGACTCACGAGAACGCACTCCATAAATCGCGCGAACCGCTCTTTTCTGCAGAACAAATATGGTATTTATATCAGCTGCATGTCCCAAGAAAAGTATCCAATAAGACATAATACCTACTATGGAAGTAGCTGAAATATACCAGTCTTGCAGTGTCTATATCCGTAAGGAGCCTGATTTTTTTGACTGCGTATGCGGCTGAACTAAGCCTGCCAGCTAGTGTTTCTATATGCGGGCCCCATTGAAGCCTTGAATCTATAGTTAATCCTAGAAACACGCTTTGATTTACAAATTCTAATACATTACCAGCTAAGGATAACTTGTTGTTTACATTAGTGAATTTAATTCATTTGGTCTTTTTTACATTTAAGCCGTATGGCTCCCGGCTTAGAATAGGGCCATCCTATTTCATCCAATAGGTGTCGTAAGAGCCGACTAAGGGACTCAAACCGGAGGATGGGCAGCAGCGTCTTTCCGTGACTTGCAGCCAATCTGCAACACTGCGATCGCCAACCCGCCTGCCAAGCGTGGCGATTACGGCAACACCCCCCAAATGACCGGCACAAAGAAAAAACGGCCCATAGTCCCCGGCGGCCCCGCTATTCCTGGCTCCGGTAGCGGTCAAGGTAACGGCGGGGCATGGGGTGCGAAGAATCCCCGGCAGATGCCAGGCTACCAAAACAAAAGACCTCTGGCCCTGGCAACCTACAACACGCGCACACTGCGAACCGACGTAAAGCTAACAGAACTCGAGGAAGCATTGAGCAGGTTACGATGGGACATCGTAGGATTGTGTGAAGTCCGAAGAGAGGGGGAGGACACCATAATCTTTAAATCCGGAAACCTGCTCTATTTCCGGGAGGGCGACCAACTGTCCGAGGGTGGTGTCTGGTTTCTAGTCCACAAGTCCCTCATTAACAATGTGGTCCGGATCGAGAGTGTTTCGACGAGGGTAGCGTACCTTATTCTCCGAATTACCAAACGGTATTCGCTGAAAGTTATTCAGGTATATGCACCGACCGCGCAACACTCTGACGACGAAGTGGAGCTCCTATATGAGGATATCTCTAGAGCTCTACATAATAGCTCCCGGACTCAATACACCATTGTTATGGGGGACTTTAACGCGAAACTGGGCAAACGAAGTGATGGTGAGCTGAGAGTGGGGCAATTTGGATATGGAGATAGAAATGCACGTGGCCAGCTGCTGGCCGACTTTATGGAGAAGGAGGGCCTCTTTATGATGAACTCCTTCTTCAAAAAGCCTAAACAGCGAAAGTGGACATGGTTGCATCCCAATGGCGTAAATAAGAACGAGATCGACTTCATCTTGTCGACAAGAAGGCAAATATTCAATGATGTCTCTGTGATCAACTCAGTCAAAACAGGAAGCGATCACCGAATGGTAAGAGGCACATTGAATCTCAAGACCAAGCTAGAAAGATGTCGACTGATGAAGTCCACACTCCCACAGTTCGTCCATCTCCAAAACCCCGAAAACTTTCAGCTCGAGTTGCACAATCGCTTCGAATGCCTAGAAGACTGCGAGAATGTGGACGATTATAACGACAGGTTCGTGGAAATTGTCCAAACGGTCGGGTCTAAGATTTTCAAAACTCGCCGTTCAAACAGAACCAAAAAAAAACTCTGACTTCACCAGCAACCTCATGGAAGAAAGACGCAGATTGGTTTTGCAGTCCTCTGAAGACGCTACTCAGTATCGGCAACTAAACAGGCAGATCTCTAAGTCTCTAACACGCGATTTGCGTCACTTTAATACAAATTGTATTAAAGAGGCGATTGAGAACAAAGGCTCAAAAGTGTTCGCTAGAGATCTGTCTGTTGGTCAAAGCCAACTGACCAAGCTGAAGACTGAGGACGGCAGGATCATATCGTCTAAGACTGAGTTGCTGGAAGAAGTTGAGAAGTTACACGACCACACGTCTGCCTGTCAGCGATCTGGCTAAAGACCCAAGAGCTAGACTTACCCGACACTATACCGAAGATATCCCGGACGTCAGCCTGTACGAGATTAGAATGGCTCTTAAACAGCTTAAAAACAATAAGGCACCGGGTGATGATGGAATTACGGCTGAACTTCTGAAAGCAGGTGGAACACCGGTACTTAAAGCTCTTCAGAAATTATTTAATTCCGTTATACTTGAGGGACAAACGCCTAAGGCATGGCACAGAAGTGTGGTCGTGCTTTTCTTCAAAAAGGGCGACGATCCCCTCCTGAAGAACTACAGACCCATCTCACTTCTGAGCCATGTCTACAAACTGTTTTCGAGGGTCATTACGAATCGTCTCGCACGCAGGTTTGACGACTTCCAGCCTCCCGAACAAGCCGGTTTCCGAAAAGGATTTAGTACCATAGACCACATACATACGCTGCGGCAGATTATACAGAAGACCGAAGAGTACCATCAGCCACTATGCTTGGCGTTCGTGGACTATGAGAAAGCCTTCGATTCGGTCGAAACCTGGGCTGTGTTACAGTCTCTCCAGAGGTGCCAAATTGACTATCGATACATCGAAGTGCTAAAGTGTTTGTATGAAAACGCCACCATGTCGGTTCGCCTCCAGGATCAAAACTCGGAACCTATCCAGCTGCAGCGAGGGGTGAGACAGGGAGACGTTATATCTCCGAAACTGTTCACCGCCGCCCTGGAAGATGTTTTTAAGATTTTGGACTGGGGTGGACTCGGCATCAATATCAACGGCGAGTACATCACCCACCTTCGATTCGCTGACGATATCGTGGTCATGGCTGAGACTATGGACGACTTAGGCACAATGCTCGATGGCCTCAGTAGAGCCTCTCAACAAGTGGTTCTTAGAATGAACATGGACAAGACGAAAATTATGTCAAACGTCCGTGTCATACCTACTCCTCTGAAGGTTGGAGGCTCTACACTCGAAGTTGTTACCGAATATGTATACCTGGGACAAACAGTCCAGTTAGGTAGGTCGAACTTCGAGAAAGAGATCAATTGTCGAATCCAACTCAGCTGGGCAGCGTTCGGGAAGCTTCGCAATATCTTTACGTCCCAGATACCGCAGTGTCTTAAGACCAAGGTCTTCGACCAATGTGTGTTGCCAGTAATGACGTACGGAACTGAGACATGGTCGCTTACTATGGGCCTCATAATAAGGCTCAAGGTCACCCAAAGGGCAATGGAGCGTGCTATGCTCGGAATTTCCGTACGCGATCGAATCAGAAATGAGGATATCCGCAGGAGAACCAAAGTAGCCGACATAGCTCTCAGAATTGCTAAACTTAAGTGGCAGTGGGCGGGGCACATTGCTAGTAGAACAGATGGCCGTTGGGGTAGTAAAGTTCTCGAGTGGCGACCACGCACCGGAAAGCGTAGTGTAGGCAGGCCTCCCACTCGGTGGACCGATGACCTGGTGAAGGTCGCGGGAAGCCGCTGGATGCGGGCAGCGCAGAACCGGTCGTCGTGGAGATCCTTGGGGGAGGCCTATGTCCAGCAGTGGACTTCCTTCGGCTGATATGATTGATGATTGATGATCCTGGAAAAAACTAGTTTAACAATAAGATTAATAAGCTTATTTAAGTCGTTTGATCTTGATTTTTTGTTTCACGAGCCTACTAGAGTGACAGCAACATCAGCTACATGTTTAGATAATGTTTTCTGTAATTGCGAACACAGACAAAAAAGTATCATAAACTGTTTGAAATCTGACCACAGTGGTCAGCTTGTAATATTTCCTTGTGAAAGAAGTAGAGAAATAATTACAGTTCAAACGAGACCTGTAACTACTCAAAGATTAGAGATGTACAAAGATGTACTTGTCCAAAAGTTACCAAACTCAATGTTAGATCAACAAGACCCGAATAGTTTTTTCAACTTATTTTTTGAAGTGCTCAGTACAGAGTTTGAAAATATATTCAAATTAAAAACAATTAATGTCAATCAAAAATTTAAGTTTAGTGACTGAGCAAGCAAAAAATAAGTGAGCCTGCACATTGGACAACCTTTCGATTGAAGGAACTGGCCATATAATAATTATCAAAGATAAACATCATTTGATTTTCTTTAAGCCAGTGTTCGGTGATACAAAGTATATCAACCAAATATTTATTCAAAAACATTTCTATTTCTAGTTCTTTGCCGGAAAAGCTTTGAATATTTTGATGTACTAATAAAAGAGTTGACTTCCCCGTTGTCTTAAGTTTTAATTTAAATCGAGAGATCGCGAATTCGAATTTTCTGCTTTGGCCCCGCGGTCCGTACTCACTGATACGACTAGCATCCGCGCTATTTTAATAAAGTGAACAAACATATTAGCAAAAGAGACCCTTCAAGACCAGGTCTAAACGAAAATTTTCGGGCTCGCTTCACTCGTCCTGCGCCGCCGCTCTCTACTTACCGTTTGCATCATGATATTGGTTGACACGTTGTCAAGTAGTTTATGCCCGATAGTCAATTTCGTGAGCACCAGTATAGATTTATATCAACTCAACCATAAAAAAACGGTACGTATCTAGTGAAAAATTTTCGGGCTCGCTACGCTTGCCATGGGCACCGAATAGGCTTTCTTGTGCAATGGGCACCCCTAAGGTGTGGTAGTTAGGACATTAAATGGGAGCAGAGAGCCATTCAATATAGTCGCAAAACACCTTAAAATTTCTTTTTAGTCAGATCCTGTTGTCTATCTGGTCCAGAGTTGAAACAACCAAGGACGTAGCCAGGAATTTTCTTTTTTACCCCATGAAAATATCTGACCACGAACTTGGTTGTTTTTTTATTTATTTTGGGGGTGCTTGATAGAAAACCGCCCCGGATGCCAACCCATGCTACGCCGCCACTGGGTACGGTAAAGCTATATCTATATGCTAATGACTTAGCTAGCGTTCGCTTTTGTATATTAGATAGAAATAGTCTATCATTTGTTAATGTAAAGTTACGAACAAAACTGTTCGAATCAAAATACAAAATATAATCAGATTGACTGACTACATGACCGATGTTTTATTTATATATGTATTAGTAAGTAAACATTATAGATGAGGTATTTTGTGAGTTAAAAGTGACCAACTTGTTTCCCAACTACGCAAAACCTGCCAAGCTGCGCCAAGGCCGACCAAGAGTGAATGAACCACTAAGTGTCGGCTCTCCGTAGTTCCGTACAAAGTGGATTTGTTCAATTTCCTTATCAGGTGGGGTCTCTTGCATATAAATCTGTAGTAGACTTATAAAAATTTGTGAAATAAAATCTTTTTAATAACTTCTTTTACGTAAATTACTATGATTTCACTTCTTATATTCTGTGAGTGACAAATTTAGTAACGATTGAAGACTACAATAAAAGCGATGTCATTCTCTTTGATTGACTATTGCGGAATGACTAATAAAAAAAACCTTACATCAGTTTGTTTGGTTGAATCGGTTTAAACTAAGGTCAAATGTAAAAGTTAAACCTCAGAACACAGAACAAACCAAAACCAGCGTACGTCGATAAAAGTGAAGCAAGATTCAAGATTTCAAGTTTTCAAAATGTCTATTCAAACAAAATAAGTGCATATTACACTCCTGATGGTCATTAAATAGTAATCACGGTTAACAAAGTCATTAATGATTTTATTTCAACATAAACATAATCGTTAGTTAACAATGTCAAAATAAAATCATTGATACAATATAAAACAAATTAAGTCATTAGGAAATGGAAAAAATATTACATGAAAAGTCATAGATACATTAAAATTATAGAATATATGTCATTTATGCTTTTCACAATATTATAGTAGTAGGCCACTTCACACGGGCTCTGAACTTTTATAAAACTCAAAAACGTTAAAAAGCTGACCTAAAATAGTAATATTATACAGCCAAGGAAAGGACGGCACGGAGTACTATTTTCTATTTTCGGAGGCACTATTTTCACAGTACCCCGCGTACCTCCGGTTTATTATTCTGTATTCTGAGGGCTAAATATAAACATCTCCTCAGTCTTTTCAGGAATAGGTTTCTGGGCCGAGAGTACTATCTTTTATTCCGATCTAACAAGTACCAAAAGGGGCGCCGCTTAACTGGATTAAGGGAGTTGAGAGAAAAAAGGTGTCAGAGGATTGAGGGTGAAGGGTGAGGAGGAGCGGGGCTTGGGACGCGGTAAGTCAGTGGTAATGAGGCTAGAGGAGAGGGGGATTGGTGGTGTGGAAAGGTGAGGTTGGCAGGTGAGGTACTGAGAAAGATTTTTTCGTTAGTTAGTATTGATGTGGCGTTTTCTCAGAACTTACCAATAGTATTAGTATTATTAATGGTACTATATATTATTACTAGCTGTTTCCCGCGGCTTTACCCGCGTCGACAACGTTTCTATGACTTTTCGAGGGGGTGCAGTGCGCGAACCGCAAGCGTGGAAAAGAGTATCTTATGTGTAAATCATGATCCTAATCTGTCTACTTACCAAATTTCAACCAGAGCCGCTCGGTAGTTTTTACGTGAAAGAGTATCAAACACTTACAAACTTTCGCGTTTATAATTTTAGTAGGATTACTCGCTGTACTTAAATAAGTAAGTCACTCAGTAACGTTCCCGGAAAAAGTCTCAGAAAATATTCCCGGGTTCAATGTTAATAACTGGGAATATTCGCATAAGGTACAAAAAAGTACTGGGAGCCTAGGACTGGCATGGTACTGTCCCAAAAAGACGCTAACGTGGTGATACCTATGTGAGCGTCGCGTCGGCGACGAGTAAAGTTGCGGGTAAAAGCTTTTATCTATTAATATAATAAAACTGTAACGGGGCCGTGTCTGTACATGAAATATTTTTGGAAAATAATAACTGTGGTGGACATTACTAACGATACAGAGGCCAAAACAACAACTTTTGGAATTTTTGTCTGTCTGTCTGTCTGTCTGTATGTTCGCGCATCACGTAAAAACTACCGGGCCGATTTTGATGAAATTTTGTATGGTGGTTCCTTATAGCCCGGGTTAACATATAGGATACTTTTTATCCCAGAAAATTCAAGAGTTCCCGTGGGAAAATCAAAAGTATTCATTAATAGAATGGCTCACCATGCAAATGTGGCTTGACCTATTACAATCAAATTTTACACGTTGATACCCTTATCGCGAACTAAAACTGGGACATTGTGAACCAAAAAAAAATTGGGTTCCTACAGGAATGCAAAAAAATGTCTCTTTAGAATGACTCATCGTAACAATATGAAACCTTTACATTGGGATGGGGTGTTTTTGACCATCATTGTATAGTCGGGTATTCTTTATCCCGGAAAACTAAAGAGGTCCCGTGGGAAATTATCTATCGATACTTACAATAATATCACTAGAGTACTTTTTTCTATATAATAGCTACACATACCAAACATTATAATGATAGTAGCAGAATGTCAATAGATTGCACTGCAGGGATAATAAAACGCGCTTAAGATGTATTAAAACATTAAAATATTATTTCATACTTTTGAGTGGATTTCTTTTATGTATTTTTCAGCATACGCTACTTTAAACTCTGGAACTATGTTACGATAGCAATGTGTATCATAGACGAACAGAGAGGTATTTTTTTACAGATTCCAATCGTGTAAAAAAATAAAAACACATAAATCGAGTTTAGCATCTTTTAACAGGAGGCACAGATATGGGAACTCTTCTGACGGCGACTATTTGCGTGTGGCAGTTGCTCTCCGCCTGCAATATCAATATCTGTGAACCTCATCAATGTATTTGCGGGTCCACGGCGGAGGCAATTAACCATCACTCAATGAGTTGCAGTCGTGTTTGTGAAGATTCCCACGTCACCAATTCCTTAACGACCTCATTCGGAGGGTACTGATCTCGGCCAGATGGAATATTCCATCTTTGATGCAGCCGCCGGGCTTTAGTCGATCTGATGGCAAAAGGCCGGAGGGTTTAAACAGGTGCCATGGCAGATAGGAACGTGCCTGCTTTGGGACGCCACTTTTTCTGCCTCACACCTCACCCGTACGGTACTGCTGCTCAATTTGCGGTGAGAAAGAAGCATAATAAGTACTCGTTCTTGAAGGCAAATTACTGTTTTGTGCCGCTGGTCTGTGAGACAACCGGCTGCTGAACCCTCAGAGGCCTTTGCCTTCACGAAGGAGATTGGCTTTCGCCTTCGAGAGAGGAGATGTGACGTGAGGTCCTACCTGCTGCTAAGGTTGTCTATTGCCATCCAGCGTGGCAACGAGAAGTGCGTCTTGGGCTCCTTTGGAGCTGATACGACTCGAGGATTTGACCCATATTAATATTGTTAGGAAATTTTATTACTAGATTGATACCTATAATGATTTGAATTAGTTTTTTATAATATAGGTATATGTGTTATTTCATCATATCAGTTTATATACGTCCTTACCAAGGGGCTCGACCTGCCCTGAGTTAGGGCGATCTGGCCTTAGACGATCACGCGGGTCCATTGCGGGTTGATTGACTTCACACATAAGCTTCGAATTTCTTCGCAGGCGTGTGCAGGTTTCCTCACGATGTTTTTCTCACCGTAAGAGTGTTGGATAAACGTACATACCAGTATGAAATCGATATTCGTATAGATATTGGTAAGTGGCAGGATTCAAACCACGGCCTTGCGGACAGGAGGTAGTGGCCCTAACCGTTTTGCCACCGACGCTCTATATTTTATTTAAGATTTAGAAATCCTTACTTAATAATATTATAAATGTGAAAATGCGTTTGTTTGTTTGTTACCTATTCACACTTCAACACCTCTACCAATCTTGATGAAATTTGGCATGCAGGTAGCCTGTATCACTGGGAATGAAATAGTCAACCTTTTATCTGTGGAAATTATCATAGCCCGATGCAGTTCCTGAGGAAACTAAAACAATACTCTTTGTTCGTTTTATTTAAAATCGTAACGAAAAAATGGA
Organism: Coleophora flavipennella; assembly: GCA_947284805.1. Classification (NCBI taxonomy): domain Eukaryota; kingdom Metazoa; phylum Arthropoda; class Insecta; order Lepidoptera; family Coleophoridae; genus Coleophora; species Coleophora flavipennella. Next base: position 1,951,766 of record OX369273.1, read on the forward strand.
TTGGTGTGATTTTTAGCACAGAGATGAGGTGGAAAATGATATAATTTACTAATAAGAATATCCTGACATAGTTCCCAACTGTTTTCTACGCTCGCGCACGTCGGTGGCACGTTAAAGTGATTTTTTGTATAGAATTTGTTGAGGGGGTGGGAAGTGACAAAGACTGCTAATCCGAATAGCCCGATACAGTTCCTGAGGTATTGTTACTGGAGAAAACTCATGTCCACGCTTGCGAGCTGATTGCGGCTTGCGCACCACTCACCCTCAAAAAGAGTCATAAAAGCTATGTCCACGTGGGCGAAGCCGCGGGCAAAAGCTAGTAATTATAATAAAGTAGGTATTAAGGTATTTGGCAGAACTATTTTTGCATTACATTTATTTTATAAAATTTAATTTAGTTTATTTTTGATATGAGCCAATTTGAGCTATTATCAGGACTGCTTACAGGTAGTTCTATATATTATGCAAATCAACGTGAAACATTAATGGCAGAGATGGATTCGAAGGATTTAAAAATATTACTATCGAAATTCAAATCTGAAAGAAAAGAAAATGTAATCACAAAATCTAGACGATTGGGTATGAAATTATCTCTACTATACATATACCTACCTATTAAAGCATCATCATCATATCAGCTTATATAGGGGCTCGAGCCTACCCTGAATTAGTCGACTACGCGGGCCCAGTGCGGGTTGGTCGACTTCACACACAATCTTCGAGTTTCTTCGCAGGCATGTGCAATTGTGCAGGTTTCCTCAGAATTCTTGCACGATTTCCTGATTCAAGTTTCTTACGGTGAAGAATAAAGTCATAAAGGCAAAAAAATCTGTATAAATGTTGGATATATTCTGAAGACCAAACCAGCCAGGTGCGAGTCGAACTCTCACTCCGAGGATTCCGTATCACCATACCTCTCATCTCCACACAATTATGACAATGATACGAATGCATATAACAAACAAAGGACATCAACGCGAGCGAAAGAAAAATGCTTTTTTATTCAGATCCGACTCCTTAGTGCAATTACGACTCCCATACAAAATTCATATTTATTGAGACGCATAGAGTCAAATGCAGCTAATCACGTATTTGTTCAAACTTGAACCACAGATTACTAATTAGCTTGAACGGTGAATGAATGCAATTTAAGCTTGGTATTGTTTATAGTTCTTTTTTTGTAGTCACTAAATTTAGTAGAAAAACTTGTTTTAGAAATGGCATTGGAATTAAAGTCAGCTTAAAACCACGCTAAAACTACTAGTAATTGACACTGCACCAATAGTTGACACCTTGACTAAGAAAATTAAATATTAAGAAAAAAACAGGAAGCCAAAGATCGAGATGGTGTCTGAGATATAGTATAGACATCTAGCGACACCAATAAAAACTAACATGGCGTCATAAACAACATCGTTAGTTACCGCGTTCGACTGATGACAACCGCACGCTTCGCGCCATATTTATTGTTATTTTCTTGTGCAGTTTGTTTAGAGCAAGCCGAGAGATTAATGTAGGAAAGGTAAATATTATTTTACAATTTGAAATCAATATTAATTAATTCATTATAATTAGAGTTTAAAGCGTAAATACGTATTATTTAAAATATCATACAATAAAATATTATATACATGGCGTCATGTCATTTACTGAAACTTGAAATTACATAGATTTGAGTAGTTGACATGTGGGTGGACAACTTATGGATTTTAATATAATTTGTTTAATTATACTGTTTTATTTATTGTTTTTTTGCTACTTATAAGTTAAATTACGCTATTAGACCTTCCAAAATAATTTAGAACCATTTTGTTCAGTAGTTGACAGGAGGTGTCAACTATTGAATTATTTTTTCTTTCGTTTTTTAGATGCCACCGACAAAAGGCAATTTTAGAAATTATACACAAGCGGCTATGGAAGCGGCTGCAGAAGATGTGCGTTTACATAAAACTCCGTATAAAACCGCTGCAAAAAAGTTTAATCTAAGCACACGTTTAGTGCCTTTATTTTATAAAAAAAATAACAATATAAAAATACACATTAGTTTTATTGCTACAATTCTTGTCACATTATGTAAAAGGAATAATTTGCGCAACTATTACCAATAAGAAGTTCCCTCTAAGATGATTTTATACCAAACTATGTCAATAATCATAATAACCAATGAGTTTTTCAAAAAAAAAACTTACGTACATACTTACCGATTGCTTTAACGGTGAAGGAAAACATCGTGAGGAAACCTGCGCACGCCTGCGAAGAAACTCGAAGGTTGTGTGTGAAGTCGACCAACCCGCACTGGGCCCGCGTGGTCGACTAAGGCCTAATCGCCCTGATTCAGGGTAGGCTCGAGCCCCTCGGTGGGGACGTATATGAGCTGTAATGATGATGTCAATAATCATACTAATAAATCATTAAGCTGTCATCTTCTGGGTATTTTACCTTAGCTGCATTTCAGATTCAGATTCAGACAAACATTTATTAGGCACACACTACACCACGACTTAACACAAAGTGACTTCACTTAAACTTATGTGAGCAAAGCTTTGATTTCGCAAAAGATATGCATACGGGCCATATTTGTTGTAGCGATTGACACTTCATGTGGACCATTATTTAGACAGCTTAATGTATTACTGTTACCATGCTTGTACATATTCGAAATGGCTAAATTCGTTAAAATAAATCGTGAGGTATTCTATAAAGAGGCTAGAGATGTAGTGCAAAGAAATAGGAGAAACCCCAACAAATTATATACTGTGACAATGCGCCGTAAGTCCGAACACAAAATAACGGTTTAAACTTAGCTAAAATATTTAAATTTACACTTTTGCTTTGAATAATCTAAACTTAGTTCACAAATTTTTTTGGAATTGCATTTGGTAGAATGTTTTTGAATAGTAATTTTTTTATTTGTCAAAGTGCTTTAGTTAGTGTTTAATTTCTTCAAACGAGTGAAATAAAAATTGTCACTAACATTATCACTTGTTTACAACTAAACGTTACTACGTTAACTTGGATTATTCACTTAAACATTTTTAATTGCAATAAGATACATAGATGATGCTGACCATGGCACGCCCTCTGGTGGCGACCCTGAAAAAAATTTTGATCGTCTGAAGAAATTATTTTAGGCAGAAATTGTTGAAAAAGGAGAAAATGAAAAGGTTGTTTTAACAAATCCTCTATAGTTTTGAGACACCTATTCAACGATACCCCACACGATAGGGCACGTCAATGAAAAAAAATTCACCCCCTTCTTACGGACACCCCAAAAAAAATATTTTTTAAGATTTTATTGTACAAATTTCTTGGCATGATTAATATGTATATCCATGCTAAATGACAGCTTTGTAGTACTAATAGTCTCTGTGCTAAGCCGCGGAAAGACGGAAGGACAGACATGGTGAAACTATCTAATAGTTTTGTTTTCGTTAATGACTATGGAACCCTAAAAATAAAATATGAAAACAAACATCAAAGACTAGGTACCTAACGTATATAACAGGTGTGTACACTTACATACACAATCTGCGTTGATTCTAATCTCGCCACTTAAAGGAGTTAGGTGTGCGTTGCACTGTAGCAAAGTATATATATGTATTAGTATACTAACATACAGTATGGACACTCTCTGCCGCTCTCTAGATTGCGACCTCACCCCCTCGTCACCCAGATTGATACAGATTGGTTACAGTTTGGATGTCGAACGTATAGGATTTCACCGCCATTTTGTTTTTACCGTCATTCGTTTTTTGAAATTTCAATTCTGGCCGGTTGTATGAAGTGTCCAGGGTGTGACAGTAGTGTGATACCAAACAGGACCCATTTGATTCTGTGCCCCTCATATAAAATAGAGAACCAAAAACATGCCTGCAAAGAATACATGCGTGTAGTGTAAATGAAAATTAGTTTAGCTACTCTACAACAGTTGGCGCTTGTGAAACGAAAATACAAGAAGGTTTAAAAATTTGGTCTAAACTTTAGACTAAATTTTTTGAGACTTAGACCGGATGGGCCAATTTGAATGGCTTTTTCTTTAGAACGGGACGGTTCATGAAATACAGCCTGGTGACAGACGGACGCACAGCGGAGGCTTAGTAATAGGGTCTCGTTTTTACCCTTTGGGTACTGAACCCTAAAAATATGTATAAATAACAATTAACTTACCTACTACCGTTTTATATTTGATTCTAGGAATAAGTAGTGGGCGTCAAGCCGCTGATGGCTCATAGAGATCAAATGCCTTTTTTGTTTCTCCATGTTACAATAAATAGCGCGGGGGATATCCTGTATAAGTCGTTAACAATTTTCACCCGTCTGAGGTTTCCCAATTATTCGAAATCATGTAGAATCACCGCCCATGTAATTGAACCTATGTAGAAATTATTTTGGTTTTACTTCTCGCGAATTATGAAGTAACTGAGCGGATCTTTACATTACTTATGCGTGGTCTGTCCGACACGCACTTGGCGGTTTCACTGTAGTTTTCTCAGACATGACATTTTTTAAAGAAGCTAAAAGATTGTGTTCTCGGTAGCTTTCATGAGCTTTTTAAATTTTTACAGGTTTTGCATTTTCGAAAATACTGCGTGGAAACTTGTTTAATCCAAACAAAGCAACATGTGCATCTGGAGATATCAAACTAAAGTTTGAACCTTATAAAATTAAAAAGTTTAGTTTATGGAAATACTCCACCCTCATGGGTAATAAAAATAGTAGAACTAGTCCTACTAGTAGTAAAACAGAAATTACAAAAGTTATGTCTAACAATAATTTTAACAATGTTAACCAAATATTAGTCAAGAATTCACAACAAGCTTCTACAAATCAATCTCATGTAACTTTTGGTTTTGACCATGGAACAGAAAATGGGATAAATGTAAAAAAAGAAAACTCGGAGGAAAAAAAATTATCAAATGAGTTGTTTTTTAAAAGTGTACTTGAAGGAATGAAGGAATTGGACGATGAGGAAGTACTGGAACTGCAAATAAAAATATTAAAAGCATTGAAAATTATCCAGACTAAAAGAAAATTGAAACAAGATTTTAGAAAGTATTGTGAAGCTACCGCTTTTTTGTAAATTAAATATGGTTCCGAAATCCTATTCCACTTCATTAAATTTTGAGGAATAAAAATATTATTATGCTGCGCAGAGTCAAAAATTCTGCAAATAATTAACGAGACTATCGTTTGTAATGTAATCAAACTAATAAATAAAAATCAACACAAAATATTAATTCTGTAAGTTTAAAAAAACGTACTTACCTATCTAGTTACCATACTTACAAAAAAGGTAAATGTATTTTCTTGCATGATTGTGGTTGATTTTGATTTAGAAGACAAGAAAAGTTCATTTGAAATTACAGTACCTAGTGTAAAAAAACCAAAAACAATATTTATTAAAAAATAAAGATGCTACCAACCTACCTAACTATGTTTCATTCATTTTTATCTCCTCACAAGATCATACATTTTATATATCTGTATAGTGTAAGGTACAGATAAAAAAAAATACTGATGGAATGGTTTCATAATATCGAAAACGGAACGCCTCACGGAACGCCTCAGAGCGAGGTAACGACGGAACGCCTCAGAGCGAGGTAACGACGCATTTTTTCGTGCGTGCAGCCGGCTCCATCGAATTATAAGACGTTATCACGTCAAAAACGACGGGTTGCACTCCGGGAGTGCCGGCAGAAGTGAAAACTTGAATATTAACGTTGTGCATTTTTGATATTTTGGAATGGTTAGGGAATAATTTTGCACGAATTGCTTTGATTATCAGTATAAAAGTACTATCATTTATGTGGTAGAATACAATATTTATTTATTGCGCTATTGTACACAAACATGACAATTTATATTACATTAAAATGTTTATATCTCAGAAAAATCAACAAAAAATCAACTCCATCCGTCTTACGAATTTTCGATCAGGTCACGTGTCCTGACGCGAGTTTAACATTTTTTACCCATAACAAAAAAGTGCACAACGCCGCTAAAGAAGTTTTCACTTCAAAAGTTTTGCCGCTCCACATGCTCCGATAGATTGCGGAAGGAGGCGTTGCAGGTGCGTCAGTTTCTTGTACAACGAGACATGTTTTTGTCATTCGTAAATGCGCAGAAATTGCACAACTTCATGGCAAGCTGAGCTCCGCGTGTTTTGGTGACAAAATGCCGAGATGTGCAATAATAAGCTGCAAAAATGCAAGTGGTAAAGTAATTTAAACAAATGGAGGAGTTTAAAAGTAAATGTAATATATATGTAAATGAAAAACTTATATAAATGAAAATCATAGTTTAATTTGAATTTTTAGTTTTTTGTTATTTAGTGCGAGGGTGTTGTCGATATTTTTCAACTATATTTTTTACTTTGTCTTCTAAAAATACCAAACTGAAGGAAAAGTGGATCAGAACTACAGGACGTAACAATAATTGGTTTCTCACAAAATCAAGCACTGTTTGCTCAAAGCATTTTAACGATGATGACTTTGTAGTTACACAACACAAAAAATGTTCTGCACTGCCTCATGTAGACGTTTGCATAATGTGTTCAGTACGTATCGGTCGTTTAATATTTTCTTTACTATTTACCTATTTACAACCCATAGTACTGGGAAACATTGAGGGAAGCTTCTACTCACGAAACTGATCAACTTTTGTTCTATGTCCAGCATAATTCAAAAAAAAATTGACTGTATAGTAATCGATCAGCTGATTTTCAAACTTTGTATAAATTTAAAATTGCAGTTATATTGTAGAACAGAAGTTGTACAGTTTCATGAGTAGTAGCTTTCCTCAAAAAATAAGTTCTATTAACATCCTATATTGGTACTCCGATTTTTTCAGTTTGATACAAGTCCAATAAAAAATAAGCTTATTTTTATCTCCTGTAATATATGTCATATAATATACACTGTGCAACCTGAAAAGGGAGCCAGGTGATGTCGAATGAAATAATGTGATCCTTTTCTAGATAGTCCTAAAATATTAAACGTTTTTCAAAGCATAAATTTTAAATGTTCAATGTTTAAAATGCACATATCTATAAACCATGGCACTGTAGGATTGTCGTTGAAGCTATCAAAATGTATCTGAACCCATTCAGATCCCACTTTCGGCTTTTCTACACTATACTACAAACACGCTGTGTATTTTTGAGTAAAGGAAAACATATATAAGGCTAATAATTAATATTTTTTTACATGTAAAGAAAAAAAAATAGAAAAGAATATATTTTAATGTTATAGCAGGTAAAAGTACATCGATAAGTCTTGATAAGGAAAATAAAATATATGTGATAATAGAAATAAAGGTTATGTGAATGAAATTTTAAGGTCCCTCTGACCATGAATCTGTAGTCACTTTCGAAGCAATCGGCGCTTACTATACCTCTCATACCTAATCTAATCTATCGATATTAAAAGTTCCTGACAACAACCACAACACTATGGAAAAGATACCATTTTCTAATCTGACGATCTGAAATTTAATTCGAAATAAATGCTTCTTAATGAATTGCACAACATTACATATTATTTCTTTAGTAATTCTCAATAGTCACATTATTTCTTAAATTTTAAATGCTCAACAATTAAACTGGGCAGATTTACTATCCTGGTATCACCCTTGTCGTTCTGTCAATTTTAATAAACTCAACCTTACGATATATCACTTAGTCTATTTTTATTTAATTTTGATTTTATAGGTTTTTTTGTGGGAGGTTACTTTATAAATGACCCAATAGCATCAATCTGTTTGTAGTGTGCTGTATGTGTAATGAGTAATGACTCGCTCGGTGGTTAGATCTATGTCAAAGTATATAGTACACATATAGAATATTAGTTCTGTGTGCTGATCTTGAAGTACTGCACGCTGGTACTTCAAGATCATCTTCAGCGTTCTACAGAATTCTTCTATTCTGTGGTGTAAGGGATAAGTTCAAAAGGTCGAAGTATGATTGTTTCCAACTCCTGCCACGTTCATAACAGTTACTATTCACGATTGTTTTACTCAAACTGTTAAGTTGAGTTTTCCACCGCCCCGCAGGCAACGTTGATATTAGCGGAGGGAGGTGAGTGTTGCATATATTTTACGTTAGTAATAATAGGTCATCTTTGACGCTCGTGGTCATCTTTGACTTAGGGTAAAGATGCATCATAATCATATCAGCCGAAAATCGTCCACTGCTGGACAAAAGCCACCCCCAAGGATTTCCAGGAAGACCGGTCCTGCGCTGCCCGCATCCATCGGCTTCCCGCGATCTTCACCAGGTCGTCGGTCCACCGCGTGGGAGGCCTGCCTAGCCACGTTTTCCGGTGCGCGGTCGCCACTCGAGAACTTTACTACCCCATCGGCCATCTGTACTACGAGCATGTGCCCTGCCCACTGCCACCTCAGTTTCTGTGAGCTATGTCGGTTACTTTAGTTCTCCTGCGGATCTCCTCGTTTCTGATTCGATCACGCAGAAAAACTCCGAGCATAGCACGCTCCATTGCCCTTTGGGTGACCTTGAGCCTTCTTATGAGGCCCATAGTAAGCGACCATGTCTCAGTTCCGTAAGTCATCACTGGCAACACACACTGGTCAAAGACCTTAGTCTTGAGACACTGTGGTATTTGGGACGTGAAGATATTGCGAAACTTCCCGAATGCTGCCCAGCCGAGTTGAATTCGTCGATGGATCTCTTTCTTGAAGTTAGACCTACCTAGCTGGACTCTTTGTCCCAGGTATACATATTCGTCAACAACTTCCAGTGTAGAGTCTCCAACCTTTAGAGGGGTGGGTGCGAAACGGACATTTAACATTATTTTCGTCTTGTCCATGTTCATTTTAAGACCCACTTGTTGAGAGACTTTAATGAGGCCAACGAGCATTGTGCTTAGGTCTTCCATAGTCTCAGCCATGACCACGATATCGTGAGCGAATCGGAGGTGGGTTATGAACTCCCCCTTGATATTAATGCCGAGTCCACCCCAGTCCAGATGCTTAAAAATATCTTCCAGGGCGGCGGTGAACAGTTTCGGAGATATAACGTCTCCCTGTCTCACCCCTCGCTGCAACTGGATAGGTTTCGAGTTCTGATCCTGGAGGCAAACCGACATGGTTGCGTTTTCATACAGACACTTTGACACCTCGATGTATCGATGGCCAATTTGGCACCGCTGCAGAGACTGCAGCACAGCCCAGGTTTCGACTGAATCAAAGGCTTTCTCATAGTCCACAAACGCTAAGCATAGTGGCTGATTGTACTCTTCGGTCTTCTGTATAATCTGCCGCAGTGTATGTATGTGATCTATGGTACTAAAGCCTTTTCGGAAACCGGCTTGTTCGGGAGGCTGGAAGTCGTCAAACCTGCGTGCGAGACGATTCGTAAAGACTCTCGAAAACAGCTTGTAGACATGGCTCAGAAGTGAGATTGGTCTGTAGTTCTTCAGCAGGGTGTTGTCACCCTTTTTGAAGAAAAGCACGACCACACTTCTGTGCCATGCCTTAGGCGTTTGTCCCTCGAGTATAACGGAATTAAATAACTTCTGAAGTACTAAAAGTACCGGTGATCCACCTGCTCTCAGAATTTCAGCCGTAATTACATCATCACCCGGTGCCTTGTATTTCTTGAGCTGTTTGTGAGCCATTATAATCTCGTACAGGCTGACGTCCGGGATTTCTTCGGTATAGTGTCGCATTAGTCTGGCTCTTGGGTCTTCAGCCAGATCGCTGACAGGCAAACGTGTTGTCTTGTACAATAAAATTGACCATAGAACTTCTCAACTTCTTCCAGCAACTCAGTCTTAGACGATATGGTCCTGCCATCCTCAGTCTTCAGCTTGGTCAGTTGGCTTTGTCCAACAGACAGATCTCTCACGAACACTTTTGAGCCTTTGTTGTGCTCAATCGCCTCTTTAATACAATTTGTATTATATTGGCGTAAATCGCGCGTCAGGGGCTTAGAGATCTGCCTATTTAGTTGCCGATACTGAGTAGCGTCTTCAGAGGACTGTTAAACCAATCTGCGTCTTTCTTCCATGAGGTTGCTGGTGAAGTCAGAGATTTTTTTGGTTCTGTTTGAACGGCAAGTTTTAAAAATCTTAGACCCGACTGTTTGGACAATTTCTACGAACCTGTCATTATAATCGTCCACATTCTCGCAGTCTCCTAGGCATTCGAAACGATTGTGCAACTCGAGCTGAAAGCTCTCGGGGTTTTGGAGCTAGATGGGCGCTGGTCGGAGCGTAGACTTCATCAGTCGACATCTTTCTGGCTTGGTCTTTACATTCAATGTGCCTCTTACCATCCGGTGATTGCTTCCTGTTTTGACTGAATTGATCACGGAGACATCATTGAATATTTGCCTCCTTGTCGACAAGATGAAGTCTATCTCGTTCTTCGTTACTTCATTGGGATGCAACTATGTCCACTTCCACTGTTTTGACTTTTTTTAGAAGGAGTTCATCATAAAGAGGCTCTCCTTCCCATAAAGTCGGCCAGCATCTGGCCACGTGCATTTCTTACTCCATATCCAAATTGCCCCACTCTCAGCTCACCATCGCTTCGTTTGCCCAGTTTCGCGTTAAAGTTAAAGTAAATAACAACGGTATAATGGGTCTTGGTGTTATGTAAGGCTGTAGAGATGTCCTCATACATAGTCTCTACCTCGTATTCGGAGTGTCCCGTAGTCGGCGCGTATACCTGTATGACCTTCATCGAATACCGTTTGGTGCTTTTGAGTATACGGTATGCTACCCTTGTCGAAACGCTCACGATTTGGACCACATTGTTAATGAGGGACTTGTGGACGAGAAACCCGACACCACTCTGGGTCTGTTGGTCGGCCTCCCGGAAATAGAGCATGTTTCCGGATTTTAGGATCATGGTGTCCTCTCCCTCTCTTCAGACTTCACATAAACCTACGATAACCCACCGTAACCTACTCAATACTTCTTCGAGTTCTGTAAGTTTCTCGTCAGTCCGCAGTGTACGCTTGTTGTAAGTTGCCAGGGCCAAAGGTCGTTGAGTTTGGTAGCCTGGCATCTGCCGGGGATTCTTCGCACCCCCACCCCGCCGTTACCATGACCGCTACCGAAGCCAGGAGTAGCGGAGCCGCCGGGGGCTAGGAGCCGTTTTGTGGGTGTGGATTTCATAGGGGGGGTTTTGCCATAATCGCCACGCTTGGCAGGCTGGTTGGCGATCGCAGTGTGTTTGCAGGTGTGTTGCAATGCACGGAAAGGACGCTGCTGCCCATCCTCCGGTTTTTAGTCCTTACTCGACTCTTACGACTCCCATTGGAAGAGATGGGATTGTCCTATTCTTAGCCGGGAACCATACGGCCTAAAGATACATACGTATACTTTATTTTACTGGAAGAATTCAGCAATCAATGCAGCCGCGATCAGAGTGAGACAGAAAAGACTACTACTTTGTCTCTTTCGCACGATTGGTATTCCAAAAAATATATTATAACATTGGTTGGCAAGCGTTACTCCGCTATTTGAAATGATTGTTGCATAAAATTCAATATCTACCATTATTTTTAAGTAAGACTTCAATAGTTTAAATACGTTCTGCATGTTTTAATGTTGCGGATTAATTTTATTAGTTTTTGGAAATTATATCACATTTTAAAAACAATTTTCATCAAATTACAAACTATAAACATGAATCTAATAATATTCCTACCAGTTTTGATTTTTTTTAGTATGCCAATCGTGCAAAAGAGACAAAGTAGTAGTATTTTCTTTCCCACTCTGTCGGCGGCTGCATTTCTATGTTCCTCTTCCAATTAAACTAGGTTAATATGTAGAACTCGTTAATATAATATGACTTAATAATTTTCGGCCAGAAAAAGTGCCCTAAAAAGAGGGTGGCATACTGGCCCTCATTGCGCGAGGAGTTTCGCTGCGAAAATTGGCTACTTATGCCATCTTCGAGCGAATCGAGCGCACGCGCGGCAAACCGACTATATTAGGAGTCGAAGTGGTCGCCATGTACGAAATCCGTCGGATAGATCACAATAATGTTCAAGCTCAGAGTAATCATGTAGACTATAATACCCGGCTGATAATTTATGTATTGAATTGAGTTCTTAAGAAAATACTTACTAATAATACCGTCATTAAAGTGTGATTGCTCTGATTCTGATAGTGTTGTTGCGGGTAACATAAACCATTTTTCTTTGCGTGTTCTAAACATCAGTTTAATTATTTTTTTCTTTCCTTTTCTTGCTTTATTTTTCGTTTACATATAAAATTTGGAGTATACTTATGTTTCATATTATGTTTTTAATTACCTATATTTTTTGTAAAACTAATCCTTTTTCCATTCTGTTTCCTTTCAGAACCTACCTTTCGTGTTAGATTCTTGGAGGAAATAACTAGCCTGGAGGAATAGTATTTATTTGAAAAGTAAAGCACTAGCGTGGCCTTACTAACTTGCGTGCAACGCAATGTGTTCAAAAGGGACAGGCATACTTAATCTTACCTGCCTCCAAACGGAACGGAATGCCATGACGCCATTTTATTTATTCGTAATCACCAGTCTGGTGATCATTGCTGTGGAAGTAAAATATTGTATTTTAGTGAACTTATTAGGAGATTTTATTTTTAAGATAAGATAAACGTGAAAGTTTCATGGCCAGCGTTGTATACGGCTGTAAAAGTCATAGTTCTGGAAAAATAAATGAAGATCGGCACTTGTCTTTTCACAGGTAGGTGTTTTGAGTAACATTTACATATTTTTTTACAATTTAACAAAATTGTAATGGAATATGATATACGCCTATGTTTGTGCTATTTGTTATTCAATAGAAAGAATAAGTTAATGCCTTTTTTTGATAAATTATTGCCAAAATAGGTTTTGTAGTGTTGTACTCGTTATCGATATTATGTATGCCATACTACCTATAAAGCAAAAAGACTATAGGGAGCCGGCTCATTTAATGTACCGGAATAAAAAAACCTACCGTAGCGCCATGGCTGTCATCACTTCCTATGCTGGCGTCAAAGATAACCCACTACCGACGTTTCCGAATTATGCTTAAGATACATTTTAATAATTTTAAACCCCCGACGCCAAAAGAGGGATGTTATAAGATTAACGTCTGTATCTATCTTTTGCAGCGGAGACCTTCGGAGACAGTCAACCATCAACGTCAAGAGACTTGAGTGCACAAGTTGTTCCTTCAAAATTATTAACTAAGCCATGCATTGATGATACACCGAGAAAAAAGAAACTGAAGAAGATTCTTGCTAAACAATTGAAAACATCTGCAAGATGTCTCAAAAAGTTAAAGCTTGGAGTTTGACAAGTACAATTTCCACAATTTAAAAAAAATATATAAGCCAAACACAAGCCAAGTGCAGTGATTTATTTAGAGATTTATCTCAACATAGTTTTGGCCATGTAGTTAGTCATAGAAATTTGATTATGAAAGCCATAACCGAGCACAATTTGACAGCCAGAATTCATTTTATGACTAAGTAAATAATATAACCTGAGGATTGAGTTTGTAAATTTTTAAACAAAACTGTTTTATTCATAGGATAATAGATTAAATAAAACAAAAATACAAATACTTATATTGGATTTATTTAAACTCGCACAACAATATAAATCGCCATTTTAAATAGTAAAATAATCGGAAACTGCTCAAAATTATGTTCTACCTTAGAATAGTGGAAGAGATTGTTAGAAATTACTGTAATACAATTTCGATTTTCCATATGTTTGCACAAAAACCACTTAAATACGACGAAATTCACTTATACTAGAAAAAGTAAAAAAATAAGGCGGGTTTCGATACAAAAAATGTGTTTTAATAAGTATTTTTGAATAGCTCTATTGTAAAAACAGTAACACATACAAGTGTGAAACTTAGTGTGATAACAGTAAACTTGTGATACTAAAGCAAAGAATATATATTAGGCCTGAAGTAAACAAATAATAAAAATCGGCCAAGTGTGAGTCGTACTCGCGCTGAGGACTTTGAACTGAATGAAAAAATAGCATATTTTTGTCGCTCGCGTTGATTTTTTTGGTTTGTAATGTAAACAGGTATCATTGTCAAAGTTGTGTGGTGAGAAGGAACCTGGGAGCGCTAGTCCGACTCGCACTTGGCTGTTTTTGTGATGACGATGATGATTAGCGTCGTTGGCGATAGTATCAATTTTAATGTATTGTTTCTCAATTCTATCAATATTATTGTTGTTTAAATTGAGGACTTTGTTTTATACGGAACGAACCAGCCATCATCGTATTTAAAAACACTTCAGCTTACATCGATACTGGTCGATATGTTTGGTGGTAAGCACTAGCGTTCAAGAAAACAAAACGGTTACATTGGGATTAAAATGCCAAGTCGATTACAACATGTTGTCCCTTTCTATCGTGTTAACGAGTGAATTTAAAGAAAAAGTGTCACTATATTACGAAGGTTTCAATTTTATTTCTCCAGGCTATAGTTATTTCCTCCGAGTGAGATTAGTTTCCCAACCTGTAGCCACAGATTATTAAATAGTTAGCTCTTAAACTTTAAACAAAATAACGTGACTTTGTTGGCGGAATGCACAGAGTGCTAAAATCGCCACACTACCAAAAAAAAGGTGTTCAACGGCAGCAAAACGTATAAGTACCTATAAAAGCTATAAAGTAAAAGTAGTGTAATATATCAGATAATAAACTCTCTTTGTAATATATATTCTCTTTGACTTTGATACATCATGCATGTGCATGACTCACATTTACATCAGTTTTGGTGTTCAACACTGAGCATGTAATCACTACGTTTTAGTGTTCAAGGAACTGAAATGAAAAGCAAGGCATTTGTGAATTGTTGTAAATTATATTTTATCTTCCATCGGCCTTTCGAGTGCAAGTAACCAAAATTACACACTTTTACAAAGTGACTAAATAAGATAACTTAAGTAATGGCTTACACTGAAAAAGTTTTACTCAGTGGTACTGCCCTGTCCTTTTTGTTGTATGAATGTGTAAATTCTGTAAACAGTCAGGTAAGTCATTGAAGTCGTAAAATTATTATGCTCCTTCCTACCGTAGCAACTGCGATTTAAGTTTCAGTAATGTTTTTTTTCATTACAGGAAGGTTTTCTCATTGGTGATGTGACTTCTGAAATAACAAATCATATATCCGATTCACAAAGCGATAACGCGCGCTTGGACACGCAAATTGTAATTAGAACTGTATTGCCGCTACCATCGGTGTCACTCTTCTACCTGCCTACGGGTAGGATAAAGGAGGACGTCATAAAGGAAGTTCTGGCGAACTCTGCAAGTGAAATTGTAGGATGGTACAAGTATCGCAAAAACAGCAACATTAAGCCCACATTCCGAGACAGATTAATAGCTAAAGGTCTTCAGAAGTACTTTGAGAAACATCATGAAAGGAAGAATTTTGTTACATGCAATTTGTCAAGCAAAACATCATCGGCAGGTTCCACCCACACATTTTCATACAGATTTGGAAAGATTAACTGTTTAGACATGTATGAATATATTGAGGATGTCACAGCAAACTTGGGTGAGAAACTAATGGGTTACAGGAAGCCCCACAGACTCCCACCACATAGTATTTTTAATAAAATAGTAAAAGAGAGTAATGTTCAAAGTGAAAACCCAGATGATGCCATTATAAGCATTCAAGAAGCAGTGAATGTGAGACTTGTAAAGGAAGCTAAAATTGCTGCCAAAAATGAGATAGCAGTGCAATCACTGGAAGCAGAAATCAAACAAATGAAAGCAATTTTAGCTGACAAACAGGCTGGAGACCTACAAGCTGTTTGTGATAAAATAAATGCTGAAAAACTATTGAAAAGCAAAGTTGAGATGGCTGAAGCTTGCACACAAGCTCTGAAGACCCTACCAGAAATAGACATATTGAGTACTCCTAACATTTTGATGAAAAGCAATCACAGATTGGAAAGTGAGAATTCAGTTCAAATTGTTGTGGATGATGTAATCGAACGAAGTCCAAGCCCAGTCCTAGTTACTTCTCAAGCTACTCCACATCAGCCCTTTTTAAATTATGCTGCAGCATTGAAGAATAAATCTGAAAAACCATGTACTAGTGTGAGTTAAACCAACATATTAAAAATAAATCAGGCAAATGCGAGTAAGACTTGCATGCTAAGGGTTCCATACCACCCATGTGGGGCAGCTCATGCACTGTGTACCTAATTTAGAGTAATATGTATTCTTAGAAAATTCTAACTTTTTATGTAATACAGTTATAACCCTGTGACACTGCAGATGACAGTATAGGCTTTGTAATAGCAAAGAGTACTGAACATTTGAAATTAGGAAACTTTTGGGTATGGTACCCTAATAGCTCTTGCATGTCAGCACAGTGGCCGTGTAGCATGGGTTGGCACCCAGGTTTTCTATCAAGCATCTCCAAAATAAATAAACACAACCAAGGCCGTGGTCAGAAATTTTTGTGACCCCAAGAAGAAAATTTCTGGCTACGGTTTCAGCTCTAGACCAGATAGAGACAGCATGGTCTCACTAAAATGAAATTTTCAAGGTGTTTTGCATCTATATTCAATAACTCTCTGCTCGCATTTAATGTCCTAACTACCACAACTAGGGGTGCCCATGGCACAAGTAATGGGCAAGCATAGTAAGCCTGAAAATTTTTCACTAGATACGTACAGTTTTTTGGTTAAGTTGATATACTGTACCTCACGAATTTTACTGCTTGACAACGTGTCAACCAATATCATAATGCAAATGGTAAGTAGCGAATGACGCTCTATGTTTATGTCCGTCTACGTTGATTTGTATCTGCAAATGGAGACTCGAGTATTACTCCAGGGCAAGCGAAGCAAGCCTGAAAATTGTCTTTTGTTTCTGGTCTTGAAAGGGTCTCTTAGATGAGTTTACTGAAAGTTTCGTTCACTCTCTCTATGTTTACGTCCGTCTACATTGATTTTTCTCCTCAAAGAGAGACTCATGAATTACTTTAGGGCGAGCGAAGCGCGTCCGTACATTTTCATAAGTTGGCGGCCAGGGTGGACCGCCCCCACCGCCCTCTACGCCGCCACTGTGTCAACCCACTCTGATTTTTATTTTAAATAATTTTCGGACAACCTAAAACCTTAGATACAAACTTTTATTTGAAAATAATTTTATTAATTTCGTATTCTTCTCAGCAAACCCTTTCATTTGATACCCATATCATGGTGGTGCATTATAAATGGTCCGCCATCTTTGGAAGTCTGCTATATTGGATTTACAATGAAGTCACTTAGCTAACCATGCAATGCTCTCCAATATTATTGTGTATGTAAAGTTTCAGCTCAATGGGAAACTAATGTGGTTCTAATTTAGCTTCTAAAATTTTTCCCTAACTAACATACATACAGACTAACTAACTTTCTATTAGCAAGCCAATTGGGGTGAAACTACAGCCCTTTTTTATTTTTTTCTTATTATACCATTGATAAGCCCTTGATATCATCTCACCTGATGGTAAGTGAGTCAAGCCTATCTATCTATGCTGTTAACACTGATGTTTGAAGGCAAGACTTAGATAAGTTGGTGGTAGCTATCCAGGCTTTGAAAATGCCCTACCACCAACCAAATAGAGTCTTACAAAGTTAGACCCCGCCAGGAATCAACCTGCAACTTCCAAGTGTGAAGCGAATGGACTAAGAGTTACGCCATGGAGGTGGTTAAATAAGTAATTTTCAACATTCTTTTTCTTTCTCATGTGAAGTAGTCAAATGTGAAGGCTCTAACGCGTCTGAGGAAGTTTTTAGTTTAGTCATTAGTCTATAGACATGTATATCCAGAAACTAGAAACATTTTTATTTCTGTGAGCAGATTATAATAATGGTCTATTATTTTTCAGAAAACGTACATGAACAGTGGGGATTTGATTACCTTTGACATTGATGAGAACCACGTTGGGAACTCAATAAATGACGATGTGAAGTGCATCAGTGACAGTTCACCAGAATATTGAAGTATTGTACGTTCAAGTGCCTTAAATTATTTTACAAGTGATTTTGATTTATCGATAATTATTTAATCTTTAAGTTACCATATCATAAAATTTTAGATAGTAGGTAATACTCATTAAGTAAGTAAGCCCTTTTAATATTATCACCAAATTATAGTTTTACGGTCGGAGTTAAGTGAAATACACTTGCATTTTACAGTTATGTTACCTATTCATGCTGTTCAAATGCGGCTCGGTTAATATTGTAAAAAAATATTGATGCAAATGTTACTTTGCAGAACTACATTTAATAAGATCCTTAACAAATATGATTATATTTCTTTTACTTTGCAGTGGAAGTAAGATTTTTGTTTTATCCACTAGTGAAATCATGTTATTTGTTTGTTAACATTGTTGTTCATACATAACAAAGTGTTTGGCCTGGCTGCTCATTTTTCAAACCAGCAGTCATACCTATTACAAGCGTTAAACTTTGATTAGACTAGATACATATTAGGGCTAAAATTGATTGCGCGCGGCCAACGGCCAGCGGCAGCGCTGTTATTACGCGAAGCGCGGTATACGTGGAGCCACAAAGGTAAAAAAATTCGCTCCGCTCAAAATATTGCCTATTGTATGATGAAAATTTCATTAATTATTGTTTCTAGTTTGTGTTACTATTGCATCACATACTTATCAAATTATATCTGTGCTTGTACTGTTATATATAAGGCACATGTAATTTTAAATTGTTGTTATTAACAAAGCTCTAGTAATTACTTACATCTGTACAAATTTATTATTTTTGTAACAATAAATAACGTTAATTTTGTGAACGTTTCTTTTTGTACTTAGAGTAATGATGCCATAGGCATATAAAACAACGACACCACTTGAACAAGATATCAGCACGAGCGACAAAAAAGTTTTAATTCAGTTTGACTACTTAGCGCGAGTACGACTCACACTTGGCCGGTTTTTATTTTTTTAGCATTAGTCCTATAATCACACCAAGTAATCTCCCATAATATCACATGTTCTGTGGGTTTTTATTTTTTTAGGATTAAGTAGGCCTAGTAATCTCCCATCGAGTGGCGACTACGCACCGGAATGCGTAGTGTAGGCAGGCCTCCCACTCGGTTGACCGATGACCTGGCGAAGGTCGCGGGAAGCCGCTGGATGCGGGCAGCGCAGAACCGGTCGTCGTGGAGATCCTTGGGGGAGGCCTATGTCCAGCAGTGGACGACCTTTGGCTGATATGATGATGACGAATCTCCCATAATATCACATGTTCTGTGAAAATTTCACCTGGATACCTATTGCGATTCAAAAGATACAGCCATTTTGAAAGCCGGGCAGATGGCGCAGGCTTAGGAGGGTCCCCCCGCCAGTCCCGTCGTTACCTGGTAAGAGTAATTAGCTGGTACACAGGCCAGCACATCAAGCTACACACTTTGGCCTTTGTACCGTTATTATGCTGTACGCGTATGGATCAGAATCGCACTACGAGTGTATAGCTTGATGTGCTGGCCTCTTTACATAATCCTAAAAAAGGATTTATTCACGCAAGGAAAATGAAAGCGTACATTAAGCACGTCAAAAACTTTTATTATGTTTAAAAAATTATAAAAACTTAACACATAAACAATTTGATTATAATTTATTATTAAACTTAAGGAATGCATACTTATAATAATATGTAGTGACTGATAGAGAGAACTTATCCGGGCAATTAAAGATAATTAAATGCTCAGTATTTTGTTGCTGAAACAAAATCTTGGTTATCAAACTATTTTATTAACATCCTGATTATATTCAATTAAATTATAATTTCTGGTACAGTCGAGTTCATTAATATCTAAGCATGTTCATGAATCAATAATATCAATGTTTGGCCCAATGATTCCCGGCTTAGAATAGGGCCATCCCATCTGTTCCAAAGGGGTTCGTATGAGACGAATAAGAGACTTCAACCTGCAACCACAGTGCGATCGCCAACCTGCCTGCCATGGCGATTATGGCAAAGCCCCCAAAAATTATTAAACAATTAAAAAACGGCCCCTAGTGCCCGCGCGGCCCTGCGGGAGAGGACACCATGATCCCTTATTCCGGAAACCAGCTCTATTTCCTGGATTAACTTTTCCAGGGTGGGTGGTATCGAGTTTTTCGCCCACAAGTCCCTCATTAACAATGTGGTCCGGATCGTGAGCGTTTCAACACGGGTGGCATACCTTATAATCAGAATCACCAAACGGTCTTCGATGGAGGTCACACGGGTATACGCGCCGACCACGGAACTATTGACGACGAGGTAGAGACTGCGCATGAGGACATCTCTACAGCCTTACATAGCACCAGGACCCATTATACGGTTTGTTATGGGCATGGGTTATGGGGGACTTTAACGCGAAACTGGGCAAACGAAGCGATGGTGAGCTGAGAGTGGGGCAATTTGTATACGGAGTATATAATTACATGTGGTCAGATGCTGGCCGACTTTATTGAGAAGGAGAGCCTCTTTATGATGAACTCCTTCTTCAAAGGGTCAAAACGGCGGAAGTGGACATGGTTGCACCCCAATGGCGTAACGAAGAACGAGATTGACTTCATCTTGTCATCGAGAAGGCAAATATTTAATGATGTCTGTATGATCAATTTAGTAAAAACAGGAAGTGATCACTGATGAAGTCTACGCTCCGACCAGCGCCTATGCAGCTCCAAAACCCCGAGAGCTGTCGTAAGTAAAGGACCTATTTCAATGACCGAGCTATGCTCGAATTTCCCTACGTGATCGAATCAGAAATGAGATCCGTAGGAGAACCAAAGTAACCGACGTAGCTCACAGAATCGCATAACTTAAGCGGCAGTGGGTCATGGCACATAGCTCGTAGAACGGATGGGCGTTGGGCGACCGCGCACCGGAAGACGTAGCTTGGGCAAGCCTCCCACACCTTAGACCGACGACCTGGTGAAGGTCGCGGGAAGCCGCTGGAAACGGGCAGCGCAAGACCGGTCGTCGTTGAAATCTTTGGGGAAAGAAAGCAATTGTCCTGCAGTTGACGTTTTTTGGTTGATATGATGATGAGGAAATAGTAAATTTCAAAATTCTACAGCTTAGCACAGAACTTTATAATAATTTTAAGTTTCAACGCTTACAATATTTTGAGCCATTGGCCTTGCCAATATATTAAAGAATTCGACTTTACCTAGTGTAGATTATCTTGAATCAATAAAATTTTGGTCAATGCACTAGAACCACAAAAAACGAGACGTAATATGAATTAATACCCAGCACGTCTTCTCACTATACTGCACCGAAACTAGAGATCACAAACGCCTAGCAGTCTCACCAACTCTTAATAACATTAGGTATGATTTAATTATTTTTTTATGGAAAAATTAAACATCCGCAAAAGAAAAAGAAAGTTTTATGCCAAACAAAAACCATATGATAATAGGGTATTTGACAGTGTTTAAAATAAATTAAAAAATATTATTCACTAAATAGCATTTCCCCTAAAAAAGCGTAAAACCAATTGTGAATAAAAAAAAATATTCATTTTATTCTAATTTCAATTTTATATATATCAAAATCACTAAATTAGTTTGTCAATGACAATGACGTCACATATTTGTAACACGAACAATTTCAGAACAAAATGTCATTTTTGACAGTGGATAAAAAGTAACTCAAATGACTAGCAGTCAAATACCGGATTGTGCTACTGATTTATTTTTACTTTGAAACAAGTCTAAACTTCAATTCTTACTAATGTATAATTCCGAGTGAGTATGTATATTTGTTACTCTACCAAGCTCAAACTACTGAGCCGATTTCACTGAAATTTGGCACATAGCTAAAAACTGACTAAGTGCGAGTCGGCCTCGCGCACCTAGGGTTCCGTACCACCACACCTCTTCACACAAATATAACAACGATACCTATTCATTATAAACAAAAGACATCAACGCGAACGACAGAAGTATGCTTTTATGTATTCAGTTTGAACTCCATAGCGCGTGTGCGACTCACACTTGGCCGATTGTTGTTTTTAACAGACTTCAAAAAAGACGGAAGTTCTTTTATTTTTTTCTTCAAGATTAGTACTATAATCACACCAAATTTCACTCTTGTATGTATTATCGTTTTAAAATAGAGCTAAAACAAAAAACCTATAATAATCACGTTTCTTGTATGGCAACCCCCTTAAATATTTTAATTTGTTGGTAAATCCCCCATATTAACACATATTCTGTCAAAATTTCAGCCACCTACCTATTATGGTTCCTAAGATACAACATTTTAAAGGTCAGACAGACTGTTGGAGAAGGTTTTATATGATTGTCTATAATCCACCACGTCATATTAGCCGTATGGCTCCCGGCTTAGAATAGGGCCATCCTATTTCATCCAATAGGTGTCGTAAGAGCCGACTAAGGGACTCAAACCGGAGGATGGGCAGCAGCGTCTTTCCGTGACTTGCAGCCAATCTGCAACACTGCGATCGCCAACCCGCCTGCCAAGCGTGGCGATTACGGCAACACCCCCCAAATGACCGACACAAATAAAAAACGGCCCCTAGTCCCCGGCGGCCCCGCTATTCCTGGCTCCGGTAGCGGTCAAGGTAACGGCGGGGCATGGGGTGCGAAGAATCCCCGGCAGATGCCA
The DNA here is from genome assembly GCA_947284805.1 of Coleophora flavipennella. Lineage (NCBI taxonomy): Eukaryota > Metazoa > Arthropoda > Insecta > Lepidoptera > Coleophoridae > Coleophora > Coleophora flavipennella. The sequence continues at coordinate 1,974,388 of OX369273.1, forward strand.
GGCTACCAACACAAAAGACCTCTGGCCCTGGCAACCTACAACACGCGCACACTGCGAACCGACGTAAAGTTAACAGAACTCGAGGAAGCATTGAGCAGGTTACGATGGGACATCGTAGGATTGTGTGAAGTCCGAAGAGAGGGGGAGGACACCATAATCCTTAAATCCGGAAACCTGCTCTATTTCCGGGAGGGCGACCAACTGTCCGAGGGTGGTGTCGGGTTTCTAGTCCACAAGTCCCTCATTAACAATGTGGTCCGGATCGAGAGTGTTTCGACGAGGGTAGCGTACCTTATTCTCCGAATTACCAAACGGTATTCGCTGAAAGTTATTCAGGTTTATGCACCGACCGCGCAACACTCCGACGACGAAGTGGAGCTCCTATATGAGGATATCTCTAGAGCTCTACATAACAGCTCCCGGACTCAATACACCATTGTTATGGGGGACTTTAACGCGAAACTGGGCAAACGAAGTGATGGTGAGCTGAGAGTGGGGCAATTTTGATATGGAGAGAGAAATGCACGTGGCCAGCTGCTGGCCGACTTTATGGAGAAGGAGGGCCTCTTTATGATGAACTCCTTCTTCAAAAAGCCTAAACAGCGAAAGTGGACATGGTTGCATCCCAATGGCGTAACGAAGAACGAGATCGACTTCATCTTGTCGACAAGAAGGCAAATATTCAATGATGTCTCTGTGATCAACTCAGTCAAAACAGGAAGCGATCACCGAATGGTAAGAGGCACATTGAATCTAAAGACCAAGCTAGAAAGATGTCGACTGATGAAGTCCACACTCAGACCAGCGCCCATCCAGTTCCAAAACCCCGAAAACTTTCAGCTCGAGTTGCACAATCGCTTCGAATGCCTAGGAGACTGCGAGAATGTGGACGATTATAACGACAGGTTCGTGGAAATTGTCCAAACGGTCGGGTCTAAGATTTTCAAAACTCGCCGTTCAAACAGAACCAAAAAAATCTCTGACTTGACCAGCAACCTCATGGAAGAAAGACGAAGATTGGTTTTGCAGTCCTCTGAAGACGCTACTCAGTATCGGCAACTAAACAGGCAGATCTCTAAGTCTCTAACTCGCGATTTGCGCCACTATAATACAAATTGTATTAAAGAGGCGATTGAGAACAACAAAGGCTCAAAAGTGTTCGCGAGAGATCTGTCTGTTGGTCAAAGTCAACTGACCAAGCTGAAGACTGAGGACGGCAGGATCATATCGTCTAAGACTGAGTTGCTGGAAGAAGTTGAGAAGTTCTACGGAAAATTGTACACGACGTCACGTCTGCCTGTCAGCGATCTGGCCAAAGACCCAAGAGTCAGACTAACCAGAAACTAAACCGAATATATCCCGAACGTCAGCCTGTACGAGATTAGAATGGCTCTCAAACAGCTCAAGAACAATAAAGCACCGGGTGATATGGAATTACGGCTGAACTTCTGAAAGCAGGTGGAACACCGGTACTTAAAGCTCTTCAGAAATTATTTAATTCCGTTATACTTGAAGGACAAACGCCTAAGGCATGGCACAGAAGTGTGGTCGTGCTTTTCTTCAAAAAGGGCGACAATACCCTGCTGAAGAACTACAGACCCATCTCACTTCTGAGCCATGTCTACAAATTGTTTTCGAGGGTCATTACGAATCGCCTCGCACGCAGGTTTGACGACTTCCAGCCTCCCGAACAAGCCGGTTTCCGAAAAGGATTTAGTACCATAGACCACATACATACGCTGCGGCAGATTATACAGAAGACCGAAGAGTACAATCAGCCACTATGCTTGGCGTTCGTGGACTATGAGAAAGCCTTCGATTCGGTCGAAACCTGGGCTGTGTTACAGTCTCTCCAGAGGTGCCAAATTGACTATCGATACATCGAAGTGCTGAAGTGTTTGTATGAAAACGCCACCATGTCGGTTCGCCTCCAGGATCAAAACTCGGAACCTATCCAGCTGCAGCGAGGGGTGAGACAGGGAGACGTTATATCTCCGAAACTGTTCACCGCCGCCCTGGAAGATGTTTTTAAGCTTTTGGACTGGGGTGGACTCGGCATCAATATCAACGGCGAGTACATCACCCACCTTCGATTCGCTGACGATATCGTGGTCATGGCTGAGACTATGGACGACTTAGGCACAATGCTCGATGGCCTCAGTAGAGCCTCTCAACAAGTGGGTCTTAGAATGAACATGGACAAGACGAAAATTATGTCAAACGTCCGTGTCATACCTACTCCTCTGAAGGTTGGAGGCTCTACACTCGAAGTTGTTACCGAATATGTATACCTGGGACAAACAGTCCAGTTAGGTAGGTCCAACTTCGAGAAAGAGATCAATCGTCGAATCCAACTCGGCTGGGCAGCGTTCGGGAAGCTTCGCAATATCTTTACGTCCCAGATACCGCAGTGTCTTAAGACCAAGGTCTTCGACCAATGTGTGTTGCCAGTGATGACGTACGGAACTGAGACATGGTCGCTTACTATGGGCCTCATAAGAAGGCTCAAGGTCACCCAAAGGGCAATGGAGCGTGCTATGCTCGGAGTTTCTCTGCGTGATCGAATCAGAAACGAGGAGATCCGTAAGAGAACCAAAGTAACCGACATAGCTCTCAGAATTGCTAAACTTAAGTGGCAGTGGGCGGGGCACATTGCTCGTAGAACAGATGGCCGTTGGGGCAGTAAAGTTCTCGAGTGGCGACCACGCACCGGAAAGCGTAGTGTAGGCAGGCCTCCCACTCGGTGGACCGATGACCTGGTGAAGGTCGCGGGAAGCCGCTGGATGCGGGCAGCGCAGAACCGGTCGTCGTGGAGATCCTTGGGGGAGGCCTATGTCCAGCAGTGGACTTCCTTCGGCTGATATGATGAATCCACCACGTCACCTAGCAACGAATAAAAATATTGTTGGTGTTCGGAAGAAATGAAAGTCATGTCCTTGTAATTATTTATAAAAGATTGGTTATTAACTGCGTAATATATAAATATCTAACATGGTTATGGGGTAGTAATCGCTATACCAATCACGTAAATAATATATATTTTGTGAAAGTATAAAGGTTAAAAATAGTGTACTGAAAATATTTTCAAAATGACAGATGAAGAAAACTCATCAAACTCAATTTGTGGTATTCGCAAACTAAGAGGTACCGAGGATTTTGCTAATTGGAAATTCGTGGTACGTAATTATTTGGAATCCAAAAATTGGTGGGTGGCAATAGAAACCGCGGAAGTCAGTGCTGCTCTAAAAGATACAGATAGAAAAGCACGTAGTACACTATGCCTGTTATTGGAGCCCTCGTGTTTTACGCATGTTTACGATGCGAAAACAGCCCGTGAAGTATGGGAGAGTTTATGCACAGCATACGAGAGTAAGGGCTGGGGAAGGCGTATAAACTTGCAACGTCAGCTATGGTCGTGTAGACTCGATAATTTCGATTCTATGGAGAAGTACATTGCAAAAATAATGTTCTTATCTAAACAGTTAGCTGAAACATCGTGAGGAAACCTGCACACGCCTGCGAAGAAACTCGAAGGTTGTGTGTGAAGTCGACCAACCCGCACTGGGCCCGCGTGGTTGACTAAGGCCTAGTCGCCCTGATTCAGGGTAGGCTCGAGCCCCTCGGTGGGGACGTATATGAACTGTAATGATGATGAAACAGTTAGCTGATATTGATGCGAAAATTTCAGAGGAATGGTTGATTTCCATATTACTGAGTGGATTAACGGTGGAATACGATCCACTAATCATGGCTATAGATAATAGCGGCCAGAAAGTCAGTTTAGAGCACATAAAGTCGAAGTTGCTGCGTGAAGCCAGCAGACAGGTCGACTCAAAGGCTAGTGATGGTGAGCAAGCCTTAATCACAGCTAAGGCAGGTAATAGAGAGAAACCGATTGCTCGAAAACCATTTATAGTGAAATGTTTTAAGTGCCATAAACAAGGACACAAAGCATCGGAGTGCAGAAGCAGAAAGACTGCAAATGTATGTATGAGCACGGCAGATTCAATAAACAAGAATAGTTGGTATCTGGATAGTGGGTGTTCCAATCATATGACGCACGATGCGAGTAAGTTATCGAACTATACGAAAAATAGAAGTAATTTGAAAATTAAAGTAGCAAGCGGTGAGGAAATTCCAGTTAAAGGCAGAGGAAATGCCGCACCCAAGGTCAGTGAGCATTATGAACTTCCATTGAATAATGTTCTTCATGTACCAAACCTGTCTATGAATTTAATCTCTGTGAGCGATTTGATCAAAAAAGATTTCGCAGTAAATTTTGACAAAGAAGGTTGCATAATAAAAAGGCAAGACGACCAAACAGTTGCGACTTGTAAAGAGGTTGGCGGAATTTTTCAACTGAACGAAAAAGAAAACTTTATGGTCAATTTGAAAATGTCACATGAAATTTTGTCAAACTTATGGCACAGAAGATTGGCACATCTTGGTCGTAAATATATACAACAATTACAAAAAATGTGTACAGGTATGAATTTTAAAATGACCGACAAAACTGAGCCGTGTATTCCTTGTATAAATGGAAAGTCAGTGAAAAGTCCTTTCAAAAATAAAGGTACTAGAGCGCAACAGATTTTAGGTCTAGTTCACACGGATTTATGTGGTCCGATGGAAGAGCCCTCATTTGCCGGTTCTCGATACATGTTATTGTTTATCGACGATTATACGCGTAAGACGCATGTCTATTTTTTAAGGAACAAAAACCAAACCCTTGAAAAGTTTCGCGAGTATAAAGCGGAAGTTGAGAAACAAACAGGTATGTCGATTAAATGCCTGAGATCCGATAATGGCAAAGAATTCTGTAACAAAGCCTTCGATAAGCTGTTAAAATCAGCTGGTATAAAACACCAGAAGACGGTTCCATACACGCCTGAGCAAAATGGCGTAGCGGAAAGGGCGAATAGAACTATTATAGAGAAAGCAAGGACATTGCTTTGTGAAGCGAATCTTAGCAAGAAGTTCTGGGCGGAAGCTGTATGCACTGTAGTTTATTTAAAGAATAGAAGCCCTACAAAGGCAGTAACAAATATGGTACCACAAGAACTTTGGTCTGGCAAGAAAATTGACTTAAGTTATCTCAAGATATTCGGTTGCTTAGCATATGTATTAAAGCCTAAACAGAAAAGAAGAAAGCTTGATATGAAAACCGAAGCCCTGATTTTCATTGGCTATAGTGAAATATGTAAAGGTTACAGACTAATAAATGCCAAGACAGGCGAGGTGACGACAGCCAGAAATGTTCAATTTATGGAAAATATGTTTCCTGGAGATGGTATGAAGCCGCTAAAAAACACAAGCGTTCCTATGAATATAAACGAGGAGCGAACAGAATCTGTGATCGAATGTTCAAATTTGAGCAGTGATTGTAGTTTTCAAGAAGCAGAGACTTCAAACGCAGAGACAGGTGCACCACGTCCTGAAGCGATTCAAGTCGATAGTATACCAATTACTATGAACACTGAAGAAGCAACTGAACGCAGATATAATCTACGTGAACGAAAACCAGTAGACTATACATCTGCATGTACTAACGCTATTGCAAATATCGACGGTGATCCAATCACGATAGAAGAAGCACTCGCTAGGCCCGATCGTGATTTGTGGCAGAAAGCCATGAACGACGAGCTGCAATCTTTAAAAGAAAACCAAACTTGGTCTATAGTGGATCTACCACGTGATAAAAAACCAATTAAGTGCAAGTGGGTTTTCAAAATTAAGCGGAATAGCGATGGTAAGGTTGAAAAATATAAAGCAAGGCTCGTTGCTAAAGGATATACGCAGGTATGTGGCGTAGATTATAACGAAACTTACTCTCCAGTTGTTAGAAACTCGACTTTGCGGCTGCTATTTTCATTAGCTGCCGAATACGATTGGCTAATTGACCAATGGGATGTAACAACTGCATTTTTATATGGTAAGTTAAAAGAAGAAATTTACATGCTTCAACCAAAAGGAGCAGTTACCAAAGGTCAAGAAACTAAACTTTGTAAATTGCAAAGATCGTTGTATGGACTCAAGCAGGCATCGAACGCCTGGTTCCATGAGCTTGACAGGGAGATGCTAAACTTAGGTTTCATTCAATCTAAAATTGAGCCATGTCTTTATCAGAGGGTATTTAATGATAACGATAGGATTATCGTAGTAATATATGTTGACGATATATTCGTGTTCTGTTCAAAGCATCACGAAGATGCGAAGGTGTTAGTGCCCTTGACTACTGATCCGAGAGTCGTGGGTTCGATCCCCACCCAGGGCAAGCATTTGTGTGATGAGCAGATTTGTTTGCTCTGTGTCTGGGTGTTAAATTATATCTATATATGTATGTATTTAAACGTATATAAGTATGTATATCAGTCTCTGGTAACCCATAACACAGGGAATCCTACTTTGGGGCCAGATGACCATGTGTGATTTGTCCCAGAATATTTATTTTATTTATTTATTTAAAGCTTAAAGCTGGATTATTGAAAAAGTTTAAATTAAAAGACTTAGGTCCAGCAAGACATGTTTTAGGTATGAGGCTGAGGAGAGATGAAAATACTATTTATCTAGATCAAGAACAATATGTTCTTAATACATTAAAGGAATTTAATATGACGGACTGTAAACCAGTCATAACCCCCCTGGAAGTAGGTCTTAGATTGGAGAAGGCTAATGATTCCGGTTGTAGGTTGCCATATCAAAGTCTCATTGGATGTTTAAACTACTTAGCTCAAAACAGTAGACCAGACATTGCGCATGCTGTTAGTTTTTTGTCACAGTTTAATTCATGTTATGATGAAATTCATTTTAAATGTGCAAAACGGGTACTGAGATATTTAAAGGGGACTTCGAATTATGCGCTTATTTTCCGAAAGTCAGATAAACTTAAGCTTAATGGCTATGTTGATGCGGATTGGGGTGGGTCATATGATAGAAAATCCTTTACAGGAGTTATTTTCATGCTAGGCGATAACCTTATCTCCTGGGAAAGTCGCAAACAAAGATGCGTTGCCTTATCTTCCACTGAGGCGGAGTATTTAGGGCTTAGCCTTGCTTCTAAAGAAGCTATTTACTTTAAAAGCTTGTTAAACAGCCTAACCAATAAAGTTTGCGACAAACCCGTAGCTATCTATAACGATAACCAGTCAGCCCACAAAATATCAAAAAATAAAATGAATCACAATCGAACAAGACATATCGATATAAGGTATCATTTTGTTCGAGAAGCGTGTATTAACGAAGAAATTGAGATACACTACATGCCTTCGCAAGAAATAGTGGCAGATATGCTGACTAAGGCATTATCAGGTCCTAAAATAAAATATATTTTGTCTAAATTACCCATTAAGAGGGCGAAGTCAGATTTGTAGAGCTTTTTCTAATGGATAATTTAATATTTTATTTGTTATTAGTTTATTTTGAGAATTTGATGTAAAATTACTTTGTGTATAATATAAGGGTGGATACACATTGTGTTAATGTAATATATGTATCATAAAGGAGCATGCACACCCATTGATGTTTTTGTATGTTTATATATATGTTACGATTGACACGTAAGATTAAGGGTGCGCATGAGCGTGTGTGGTGATGTGCTGGATTAAGGGTGCGTGTTGGAGAAGGTTTTATATGATTGTCTATAATCCACCACGTCACCTAGCAACGAATAAAAATATTGTTGGTGTTCGGAAGAAATGAAAGTCATGTCCTTGTAATTATTTATAAAAGATTGGTTATTAACTGCGTAATATATAAATATCTAACACAGACAAACGAAGAGTGAAAAAGTAAAAGGGCGGAGAACATGGTATACTTTGTGTTCCGAAAAAATAGTTCCCGAGGAATTGGATGAAATGTTTGCAAGTGAATATGAGGGCCATGATGTCGATTGTCATATCTCAAATACAACTCCCCCCCCCCCCTCCATAGGGGGGCGTCGCTCCGATTAGCTTTTAAGGCAGCTTAGCTGCCAAAGCTTAGGGAGAGTTTAGTGGGTAGTGTGGTCTTGGGCCTGTGCATATTTATTTATACATACCTTATGTATATAATGGGTATGTATGCATATAGGCGGGCTGTGAGTCCCACATAACCAGTACAGCCGGCTGTTATTGGTATGCGCAAAAGCATTCTTCTTCCTCCCTCCTCCGCAGACCGAGGGAGAAAAAAAAAGCACCGTACACCTTCAGTTAGAATCATAAAAACTTTATCCCAAGCTAGTAGCGTGTACAAGGGTGGCATAGACTAGAGTCACTATACTAGAGCAGGTCGCTGGCGCGCAGCTCGAGCGCGGCGTGCGCCAGGCGGCGCGCCTGCTGCACGGCGGTGGCGGCCGGCAGCAGCCCCAAGTGTACGCAGATCAGCTCCTTCACGCTTACGCCTTGGCTGTCTTGCGGGAACGCCAGCTCGACGAGTTGTCTGCAACAAAACGCGTGACGATTACCAAAGATAATTATAGTTCCTGCGATTACAAAACTAAAATAATGAACTTTGGCAACTACTTACAGTAAATACCTACTTATGGCGGTTCAATTAGCACACTAGCGCCGCCAATAGAAATACATAAATAATTTACTCATTAATAATAAATAATTGAGTATTTGACTATGGGCCTCTTAAGAAGGCTCAAGGTCACCCAAAGGGCAATGGAGCGTGCTATGCTCGGAGTTTCTCTGCGTGATCGAATCAGAAACGAGGAGATCCGCAGGAGAACTAAAGTAACCGACATGGCTTACAGAATCGCTAAACTGAAGTGGCAGTGGGCAGGGCACATAGCTCGTAGAACAGATGGCCGATGGGGCAGTAAAGTTCTCGAGTGGCGACCGCGCACCGGAAAACGTAGCGTAGGCAGGCCTCCCACGCGGTGGACCGATGACCTGGTGAAGATCGCGGGAAGCCGATGGATGCGGGCAGCGCAGGACCGGTCGTCGTGGAAATCCTTGGGGGAGGCCTTTTTCCAGCAGTGGACGATTTGTGGCTGATATGATGAATTGAGTATTTTGCACATACAAGGGGGCAACCACTATTTTCCCCCTATGATCGTATCCATCTTTGTCCGTATCTCACATAGTCGGGTTACAAACACTAGGTTATATACGGAAATTGCTACTCTTGGTCCAGTATGTGCACATCCCATCGCCTTCGTAATGACTAATGGTTAATCCATTCGCTTCATGCCAGGAGGTCGCGGGTTCGATTACTGGCGGAGTTTAACTTTTAAGACTCTGGTGGTAGGGCTTTTCTAAGACCGCCTGGTTTTCTATCACCATCCTATCTAAGTCTTTCCGCTAACATTAACAGCATTGATGTACTCCGGGCATATAGATAAGATAGCCGATTCCCCAATATTTCGTTGGGGAAAGTTGGTAAACCCGCTTCCATCTTCGGCATCATCGTCAGCATCAGGAGAAATATATCCAGGAGTTATCGATTGCGGATAAAAAAATATTATACATAAATTAAGTTAAGTTATAGGCGACAGCGATGTAGAGCGACCCAATATTGATGCCATAAGTCTTAAGACATCAGTATTGGCACACCCTGGACACTTCAAACAACGGGCCAGAAACGACATTTCAAAAAACGAATGACGGATCAAACAAAATGGAGGCGAAATCCTATACGTTCGACAACCAAACGGCAGGGAGTGTCCCTACTGTATGTTGTACTAATTTACAGGGTGTAACAAAATTGGTGTAGGTCCCGTTAACTGGGGCTTCTACTCATCATACTGAACAGACCCTATAGAGACTGCGTACCTGTAGAAAGCAGCCTGTATGTCGCCAGGCGGCGGCAGAGCGCGCACGGCAGCAGGGTGCGGCGTGCGAGTGGGACGCACGGACACGCCGCGCCGCTCCCACCACAGCACGGAGCACACGTGCAGCGCGCCGCGCCGCCACGCCGCGCCGCTGTAGCCCTCGCGTGTTAGCTGCAAGCTGCGGCGGACTATGTCGCGGATCTGCAGCCGACGACGACACAAAATTAGTTCAACATTGCAGCTCGCGCAGTTATGAAAACGATGCTCACGCGAGCGAAGCCGCGGGCAAAAGCTAGTTTTAAATATTTAGTACCGATGTCGTAGCTGTATTAATGTTGATATGCATCCGGAGTAAAACGTTCCCCCACCACTGCGGCAAGCGCTATAAGACTCTTACCGACCGACACCTAAAAGTGAGGTGACACGACAGTCTCTACTAAGTAGTTAGGAACCTACGTGAAACTCGGTGGACATGAGACACACACCTTTTTAAATATTAATCTAAAGCAACAGTTTGTACTAGGAAGTCAAAGGAGCGCTCTCGGCTACAAGGCTCCTTTAGGTAAGATCGCGGTGTGAGTGGTTGCGTTGAATGCTAGTCATGCGCTGTGTAATATTGTTATTATTTCATTTATGCCTCATTTGCATCGCATACTTACCCCGGACCTATAGGCGTTGTTCTAATCAATATATGCGGGTATCATATCGTCTAAGACTGAGTTGCTGGAAGAAGTTGAGAAATTCTACGGAAAATTGTACACGACGTCACGTCTGCCTGTCAGCGATCTGGCCAAAGACCCAAGAGTCAGACTAACCAGAAACTAAACCGAATATATCCCGAACGTCAGCCTGTACGAGATTAGAATGGCTCTCAAACAGCTCAAGAACAATAAAGCACCGGGTGATATGGAATTACGGCTGAACTTCTGAAAGCAGGTTGAACCATATATGGTACTTAAACCTCTTCAGAAGTTATTTAATTCCGTTATACTCGAGGGACAAACGCCTAAGGCATGGCACAGAAGTGTGGTCGTGGTTTTCTTCAAAAAGGGTGACCATACCCTTCTGAAGAACTACAGACCCATTTCACTTCTGAGCCATGTCTACAAGCTGTTTTCGAGAGTCATTACGAATCGTCTCGCACGCAGGTTTGACGACTTCCAGCCTCCCGAACAAGCCGGTTTCCGAAAAGGCTTTAGTACCATAGACTACATACATACGCTGCGGCAGATAATACACAAGACCGAAGAGTACAATTAGCCAATATGCTTAGCGTTCGTGGACTATGAGAAAGCCTTTGATTCGGTCGAAACTTGGGCTGTGTTACAGTCTCTCCAGCGGTGCCAAATTGACTATCGATATATCGAGGTACTGAAGTGTTTGTTAAAAACGCCACCATGTCGGTTCGCCTCCAGGATCAAAACTCGGAACCTATCCGGTTGCAGCGAGGGGTGAGACAGGGAGACCATATATCTCCGAAACTGTTCACCGCCGCCCTGGAAGATGTTTTAAGCTTTTGGACTGGGGTGGACTCGGCATCAATATCAACGGAGAGTACATCACCCACCTTCGATTCGCTGACGATATCGTGGTCATGGCTGAGACTACGGACGACTTAGGTATATGCTCGATGGTCTCAGTAGAGTCTCTTAACAAGTAGGTCAATTTCGCCTTCGAATCGATTTCGATTTTGGACAAGGCGAAAATTATGTCAAACGTCCGTGTCGCACTATGCTCGAAGGTTGGAGGCTCTACGCTCGAAGTTGTTACCGAATATGTGTACCTGGGACAAACAGTCCAGTTAGGTAGGTCCAACTTTAAGAAAGAGATCAATCGTCGAATCCAACTCGGCTGGGTAGCGTTCGGGAAGCTTCACAATATCTTCACATCCCAAATAACGCAGTGTCTTGGTCTTCGACCAGTGTGTGTTGCCAGTGATGACATACGGAACTGAGCCATGGTCGCTTACTATGGGCCTCATGATGCTCAACGTTCACCCAAAGGTCAATGGAGCGTGCTATGCTCGGAGTTTCTCTGCGTGATCGAATCAGAAACGAGGAGATCCGTAAGAAAACCAAAGCAACCGACATAGCTCTCAGAATTGCTAAACTTAGGTGGCAGTGGGCGGGGCACATAGCTCGTATAACGGATGGCCGTTGGGGCAGTAAAGTTCTCGAGTGGCGACCGCGCACAGGAAAACGTAGTGTAGGCAAGCCTGCCACGCGGTGGACCGATAACCTGGTAAAGGTCGCGGGAAGCCGCTGGATGCGGGTAGCGCAGAACCGGTCGTCGTGGAATTCCTTATATTACCGGCTGTGGCGGGAACTTTGTACATTTGCTAAAATGCAGACGCACTTGCATGCCTCGACCGGCGCTCGGCGCAATACATTTTCTCGGCGCGTTGTCTCCGAGCACGTTCGAATCACACAGGGCGCGAGGCCGTCTCTAAGGGTAAGCACCTTTAGGACAACGAACGCCTATAGGACAACGAAACGGTGCGGGGCTGAAGTACAACTGCTCTGTCTAATTAGTTGGACTACAGGCCCTTACTAGGAATCTTGGTCCAACCTATTTTTGTAGTTTTACTAACGTGGTTATATAATGTTTATACTAATCATCCTTCTAGAGCAGGGGTCTCCAAACTACAGCCCGCGAGGGCCTCCAATCCGGCCCGCGGCAGCGGGCTGAATAAGCCTTTTATACGGCCCGCCATGGATAATATACAACGTGTAGTTCTAACTGCGCAAAAACTCGTAGGCTGTGACTCAGACCATGAAACTAAACAACTTTTGTTCAACAAATTTTAGAAATTATTCGTGAAAAAAATATTCAATTTCCCATAGAATTCGATCATCCGACCTAGTGAGTTTGTATGAAGAGACGAATTTTTTTTTCTCGTATTTTTAAAAATTCATTGAACAAAAGTTTTTCAGTTTCATAGTATGAGTCACGACGTAAGAGGTTTTGCGAAGATATAATTACAGGTAACATAAAGTGAATAAAGCATACAAAGTAATTTAATGACTAATTCATTATGGAAAGTATTCAAAAAACTATCATAGGTAGGTAGTTCTGTAATAAATCAATGGGATTTACAAAATTCCGACTTTCCGCTAACGATTTTTTGTAGTTGGGGATCTAGTTTACTAGTCGCAATCATGAGCAAAAATGTTCATCCGATAATTTGGATCTGTAAACCTCTTTTGTATACTCCATTTTGGAGAATGTTTTCTCACACAAATAAGTAGTACCAAAACAGAAAAAAATCCGCGAGCAAATTTTTGCAAGTTTTCAAATTGTAAAAGTGGATTTTTTGTCGAAAGGACTTAATATGAGTGTATAAATCAGGCAGAAGCTGATTTTCTCTTTGTTATTTTAAATTGAGGTTTTTAAGTTTTGTTAAATCTGTAAACAACGATAACTTCCACAACCAATCATCGTTTTGCAACTCAGCCATAGGACGATTCCTTTCATTCACTGGCCCTTGAGACCTAGTGGAGGAGTCAATGTGGCCCTTACGCTAAAAAGTTTGGAGACCCCTGCTCTAGAGTAAAGTTATTTCTTAATTTCTACAAGCTTATATTCGTCAATGATCGGCCATGACGGCGTCATAATATCGTGTGTGTCTATGGCGTCGTGGGTGATAGTTCCTGATGGGGCTACTACTCTTCGTGTATCGCCCAGGCGGTACACGAAGAGTAGTAGCCCCATCAGGAATTACTAAACATACTTGTGCAGTGTAAGGGAACCACGATGTCAATAAACTGACCGTGTCCGGCGTCAGCATGTCGTGTGCGTCTACGGCGTCGGGCGCGAGGAAGCGGCCGGCGGTGCGGTCCGCGTACATAAAGTTCACTCGTCCCAGGAACTACTTAACATACTTGTACAGTGTTAGGGAACCTCTATGTCAATAAACTGACCGTGTTCGGCGTCAGATGTCGTGTGCGTCTATGGCGCGAGGAAGCGGCCGGCGGTGGTGTGGTCCGCGTACAAAGTTCACTCGTCCCAGGAACTACTTAACATACTTGTGCAGTGTAAGGGAACCACGATGTCAATAAACTGACCGTGTCCGGCGTCAGCATGTCGTGTGCGTCTACGGCGTCGGGCGCGAGGAAGCGGCCGGCGGTGCGGTCCGCGTACACGAAGTGCACTAGCCCCGGGAACTCCTCCACATACTTGTGCAGCGTTATGGAACCACTGTCCGTCTGCGTCTCGCCCGTGCGCTCACATACCACCACATTAAGCGAAATAATTGTACCCATTGACTTATTATTAGTGAGTGGACTTTGTAAGGACGGGGCCAACGAAGTTTAATAATATGAGCGTTTTTCTTCTTTTTTTTTTAAATCGTTCTCTCGAAATTCAAAAGATGGCAGTGTACGTCACTCCATATAACAAAGTTTGTGACGCTAGAGGGTTCGGTCTCCATTAACAAAAGCAAAAATAATAATAACAGGGAACAAACCACACACGGTCATCTAGCCCCGAAATAGGATTTCCTGTATTATGGGAACCAGGAACTGTTATACATACATATACAATACAACATTCATAGACAGATATTAAACACTCAGACACAAAGCAGACAAACCCTAATCAATTTCTCATCACATAATTGTTGGGGATCGAACCCAAGACCCTCGGTCCAGAAGGCAAGAGCGCTGACCACTGGACCACCGGGTCAGTCAAAAAACAAAGTAAAATATGTAAACTCAAACCGTGGCACCTTCTAGTGCTGCTAAAAAGAAGTGCTGGAAAAACGCTCATTACACATTTTTAGTAATTAATCTAAAAGTATCACCATCTGATAGAGGCCTTTCCTCCATTTAGCTCTTCTTGCCCTACCGAAACTCGTTTTCCATACAAATTGAACACAAAAATTTCTTGAAACTGGATGGGTCGATTTCTAATGAAACTTCATACATATAAGCAAGACTCAAAATTGTACAGGATGTATAGACAAATTTTTCGATAAATAATGTTAGTGACAACTTTATAGTTATTCTAGTAACCTTAAAATTTGCTGATGTTTTTTTATAGATAAAGTATTTAGAAAAAGTGTGAATACACCTGTACGATTTTGTATGGGAAATGAGATTTTTCGATAAGGCCACTTATGAGTCTCTTAAGTCGATACAGTCACACGATTAACGTGGTCGTGTGTCTTAGTGAATAAATTCTCATTAGCTGCTTTTTATACAAGATGGTGCTACTTTTATAGTATAAACACTTTCAGAAAATGTTCGAATGGACGCGTCCTTACTTCACATAACGATTGCACCGTGTTATGACGAGTATGATGTATGACAATGTTGAGATGGTTGCATTTCACATTTGACTGGTTGAACTTACATTCATTGACAAGAAATATATTTTTTAAACCATTTAATATACCATTAGAACTAACTTGTTAATGAATTGGGATGATAACTGCATCAGAAATAAGTTGAATATAAATAAATTTTAATACACCTTACTCTTTTTGTTATCTATAAAGTCGTCAGTTTTTAATACATCAAAAAATAAAAAACTAAAAACCGACTTCAAAATGAATTTCACTCATAAATTTCATACATATTATTATATTAAGATATACGACATTAACCAACAATAACGAAATCAAAGGTGGGTACGAATTAAATTAGGGGCCTAAATTTATTTTTGAGGTCGGTGTCAGCATACAGCTACTTACGTATCAAATGTTTTAGATTCGATGGCATTGCTGACACCGACCTCAAAAAAAACTTTAGGCCCCTAATTTAATTCCTACCCACCTTTGATTTCGTTATTGTTGGTTAATGTCGTAACGTGTATCTTAGTATAATAATATTATTTCATACTTTTGAGTGAAATTCATTTTGAAGTCGGTTTTTAGTTTTTTAAACTTTTATTTTTATTTTATTTATTTTTAGTGATAATGCTATGTATCTAACAACGTTATACCCAATCACCCACTCGCCAATAGGAAACATCAAATCATAATTCGTAATGCATGTGTTTCATTAACAGATAGATTCCTGTGGCTTCCATCATCATCTCAACAGCATGAAAGTTAAGGAGTTAAATCTTCCATCATCAGCTCATCTGAATAACCTAAAAGAATAGAACTATCGGTCTACGTAAAATTTTTAAAGAATTATCCTCCAACTCCTAGCCGTTAAGGAGTTGTACCTTCCTTCATCAGTTCATCTGATGATGATGATGATTATGAGATGATGACTACCAGACGCCAAAACTTGAATAGTTTTAGGAAATACATGAAACACGTAATATGTGCCTATAAAATTTGAGGGTTGTTCTCGATTTCCCTGGGATCCCATCATTAGATCCTGACTTGGTGACAATGGGACCCCCTCGGGAGTATACTCTTTCAAATAAAAAAAGAATTTTGAAAATCGGTTCACAATCGGCGGAGGTATCGAGTAACAAACATGCTAAAAAAAACATACAGTCGAATTATTGAGAGTCGAATTTTTGAAGTCGGTTGAAAATCACAAAATGAGTACTTTAATGACACTACAGAAAAACTATGACGTCATGACTAGGTATTTCAAACATTTTTAGAACATAATGTCGTTTTGTACAGATGACAAAAAGTAAGTCAGATGACTAACTGTCATGATCCCTATTACAAGGCAATTTAATAGTATCTCGCGCGCCGTAGCATGGGAACACTACACCGAATTTTACCGTCCGGAATTTATGGATTTTCCTGGTCCAATGTGGCAGACTGTACATTACTGCAGCGGCCAGCAAGAGGCATTGATGCACATACGTACGTACGTCCATCAATGCCTAGTTATGGCCATGGCTTGTATAGTACTTTTCTCAAATAATGCGAGGAAATTGAAACTTCAATAATTACTTTTCAAAATCAATGACAAACAAAGAAAAACAATAATTTTTCACGCGCCAAAGTGTTTATTTGTTTTCTTTTTCAATAAACAGCGTTCTATCTGCAAGTCAGTTCGAAATTTAAAAAAAATCTTTGATAAGTTACCTCCTTGCTTGCCATGTTTCGGAGTAAAATATAGTTCCATTTTTAAATTACACATCAGATATGAGTTTACATAGTAATTTACTTGGCCGCTAAACACGAAAAATATGAATTTTCATACAACTTTTGCCGGCCGGTGCTCGCATGTATTTGGTCTTTACAGCAATTTCGATTTATCTCGAAGAAGGTTGTCAAAATAATGCTCAAATTACCAAGCATGTTTGAGAAAAGTGTTTTATATGAGCGCTAATGCTCTACAAGGAATTTTGCCGTCCTAAACTTCTGAATTCGGATTTCGCCACTCCGGACAACTGATTTTTACTGGGGAATCATGTAAAGTTTTATTGAATTCTTTGATTTGATAGATGATGATTTGATGAATGAAACATAGTCCTCCTGGTGAACGAACATTAGGTCAGTTAAGGCGATCGTCCTACACTGCACTGTAGCGTGAATTTTGTTTTTTTTTTGCAATTTATGACTCCATCTGATATTACTGCTCTGTTAATAATTTTCATTCTTTGAATACAACCACTTCGTTTTGATGTTAGAAAGCGAACATCCTGTACGGCCACACGGATTTTCCGGGTCCAAGTGTGCACAAGCGTTCTCGCTTTTTTAGCCACAATCAGACCAGGGAAAATCAGAAATTCCGGACGGCGAAATTCCGTGCCGTTATGTATAGTTCAGAAGTGCCCTAACTCACCATGATATCTAATCTGTGGCCCTACCCCGAACTCACTGCATTACGTCCTCTGTTCTATATGCACTCACACGAACGCAAAAACAATATCAGGAAAATGTGCCTGTAACATGCATTACACAATGAAAGTAGTTATAAAAATGACAATGCAATTAGTTAACTTTTAGAAAGCTAACTCGGCGATTATACCAACAAGATAACAAACGGTGCTAATCAAACGACATAACATTGGCTTAGCAACAAGCAATCGAAAACATTTTAAATGCGGAAATAAAACCTCTAATACCTCTTCTTAGCAATAAACTCAGCTTGTGGACATAACTTACATAAATCTAGAACCTATTATCAAATAATCATCATATCAGCCACAAATCGTCCACTGCTGGACAAAGGCCTCCCCCAAGGATTTCCACGACGACCGGTCCTGCGCTGCCCGCATCCATCGGCTTCCCGCGACCTTCACCAGGTCATCGGTCCACCGCGTGGGAGGCCTGCCTACGCTACGTTTTCCGGTGCGCGGTCGCCACTCGAGAACTTTACTGCCCCATCGGCCATCTGTTCTACGAGCTATGTGCCCTGCCCACTGCCACTTCAGTTTAGCGATTCTGTGAGCTATGTCGGTTACTTTAGTTCTCCTGCGGATCTCCTCGTTTCTGATTCGATCACGCAGAGAAACTCCGAGCATAGCACGCTCCATTGCCCTTTGGGTGACCTTGAGCCTTCTTATGAGGCCCATAGTAAGCGACCATGTCTCAGTTCCGTAAGTCATCACTGGCAACACACACTGGTCAAAGACCTTAGTCTTGAGACACTGCGGTATTTGGGACGTGAAGATATTGCGAAGCTTCCCGAACGCTGCCCAGCCGAGTTGGATTCGTCGATTGATCTCTTTCTTGAAGTTGGACCTACCTAACTGGACTGTTTGTCCCAGGTATACATATTCGTCAACAACTTCCAGTGTAGAGTCTCCAACCTTTAGAGGAGTGGGTGCGACACGGACATTTAACATTATTTTCGTCTTGTCCATGTTCATTTTAAGACCCACTTGTTGAGAGACCTTACTGAGGCCATCGAGCATTGTGCTTAGGTCTTCCATAGTCTCAGCCATGACCACGATATCATCAGCGAATCGGAGGTGGGATATGTACTCGCCGTTGATATTGATGCCGAGTCCACCCCAGTCCAGAAGCTTAAAAACATCTTCCAGGGCGGCGGTGAACAGTTTCGGAGATATAACGTCTCCCTGTCTCACCCCTCGCTGCAACTGGTTAGGTTTCGAGTTCTGGTCTTGGAGGCGATCAAATAATACCTATTACAAAAGCGTCGGTGGCTTAATCGGTAAGGACTCAGTCCTCCTAATCAGAGGTCCCGGGTTCAAATGCGGACGGCTAATGTACCAATGAGTTTTTCGAAACTTACGTACATATACTTACCGATTGCTTTGACGGTGAAGGAAAACATCGTGAGTAAACCTGCACCTGATTCCAGATGTGTGTATGAAGATCGCGTTGCACACGTCCGTAGGTGTAAATCTGAAATGCCCTACACGTGACCGCAGGTGATGCTAAGTGCAACACCAGGCAACCGCCGTCTATTCCTTGGATAGCACGGTTAATTGAGCCACACGATAAGAGAGAGAGAAGACCAAAGAATACCACAGCTATTACTAAGACGTAAAGAAGCGAATCGCTTATCCGACGCTCTCACGGTGAAGGAAAAAATCGGAGGAAATCTGCACAGTGCACGTGCCAGCAAGAAACTCGAAGGTTATGTGTGAAGTCGACCAACCCGCACCGGACCCGCGTGGTCGACTAAGGCCCAATCGTCCTAAATCAGGGTAGGCTCGAGCCCCTCGGTGGGGACGTATATGAGCTGATACGATGAAAGAAGCGAAACTCAACTACAATCTGCTAATATAGATGTAGTTGTCTGTTAGTATTTGAGGCAGTACGGACGAACCGGTCGCATTGTGTGCGACACAATGAGATAGAAAGAGAGGATAGAAAGAGAAGCACCCATACCACCAAGTGTAATTACTTATTCCTGATCCATAGCACACCCTGGACACTTCATACAACGGGCCAGAAATGACATTTCCAAAAACAAATGACGGAACAAACAAAATGGCGGCGAAATCCTATACGTTCGACAACCAAACTGTATCTATCTGAGTGACGAGAGGGTGAGGTCGCAATCTAGAGAGCGGCAGGGAGTGTCCATTCTGTATGTTAGTACTAACATATATACTTTGTCCATATATGGACAAGTATGTACTTTCTTTGGGTTGGTATTACGATTATGACTAAAAATATTGAAAAGGATATGATCCAACACTGAAGTATCTCATTGCCTTGACTCTCAGGAAATCCACGTAGGGCGCCAGAATCGTCTTTAATTCCTTTAGCGGTTGTTCGATCTTCAAGCTCGGCACGTCAGGCTTCAGGTGGTCTATGACGGCCTCTATAGCCGTGTGCATGGCTGTGGCGGTCGTCTCCGGCGTCAAAGGGGTGGTCGTAGTGCAAGATTTGCGCAGTTCCAGCATTCGAGATGTGAGGCGCGCGCACAGGTTGGAGTTCGATTTGTGTTTGCGGAGACACTCTGTTGTCTGTTTGTGGAAACACGAGGAAAATAAGTAGTGATGAAAAGAATATTCGTATATTTGACACTTTTGATTGTAGGTTCTTGGTGGAACATTATATCACTTATTTTGGTATATAAGGTCTAACAAAATTAGCTGAAACTATTTTAACTGATGCTTCTACCCATTAATCTATACAAATTTCCCCGTGGAACCCATAGTCAAATCTCAAAAAAAAAATTGAACTTTCCATACTAAGTTGGTTGATCAGCTGATTGAGTTAGTATGGGAATGCCAAATTTTTTTTTGCGATTTGACTATGGGTTCCATTGGGAAAGTTGTTTAGTTTCAAGAAAATAAGCACCAGTTGAAATAGTTTCAGCTAATTTTGTTACACCTTATATATTTACACTAATTCCACAGAAATTGAATAAAACTACACATTATAATTTGTCAGCGACCGTTTTCGAACACCATCTCCAGGCAGACTATTTTAAGAAATAAATTAAATATAATAAATACGAAATAATTTTAGGGTTACCAGTTAATTAAAATATCTTCGGATTTAGTAAAAAATACTTATGTCAGGAAAATTAATACAGTAACGTAAAAAATATAATTTGGTATTTTTTTACTAAATCCGAAGATATTTTGATTAACTGGTATCCCTAAAACTTATTTCGTATGTACCCACACATTGTGTAAATAAAATAGTCTGTAAGAAATGCCGTTCGAAACCGGTCGCTGACAAATTATATCGTGTAGTTTTATTAAATTTCTGTGGAATTAGTGTAAATATATACCAAAATGAGGAATATTCGTATATTTCCTGTAAACTTATGAAAGTATTTTGCGAATATGAATATCAGTAAAAATAATTTAAAATGTTATAGTAAACAAGACAATACATATTATTTCAGATTCAATTCTACATTGGCAGTGTAGTAGTAAATATAAGGTTTTTCTTTTTAAATATGTAGAATACTAGCTTTTGCCTGCGGCTTTGTTTACGTGGGCATAATTTTTATGATTGTCTTTGAGGGTGAGTGGCGCGCGAGCGTAGACAGAAGTGTAATCCAGATTCTTCGGGAACAATATCGGGCTATTATGATTAGCAGTCTATGACTTCCCACTCCCTCAACTATTTCTATGCAAAAAATCACGTCAATCCGTTGTTCCGTTGCGACGCCGACGTGCGCGATTCTGGAAATAAGTTGTCCCCTAGATCCCTCGGTAACTGTCTCACGGTAATGCTTATTAGTAGTCTATGTCATTTCCTACCCCATCTCTGTGCAAAAAGTTACAACAATCCCTTGATCCTTTGCGATGTTAAAGAAATCAAACAAAAAATAATCATTTTTTCAGTTCCCTAATACTGTTTTTACGGGATAAAAAGTAGCATATGTCCTTCTCCATGACACAGGCTACCTCCATGCCAAATTTCGTCAAGATTGGTTGAGGTGTTGAAGCGTGAAAAGGTAACAAACAAATACATTTTCACATTTACAATATTAGTGAGGATAGACCATTTTAAGAAAATAACTAATGTACAGGATATGATCTTGTACAGGAATGCAATGTCAATGTGTCAGTGAGTGTCCTAGAGGTGGTCCCAAATAAAATGCAATGGTCTTGTCAGATGGATCTCTAATTGAACACTGATTTAAATACTAATAAAATTATCCTAAGTTGTCGTGTGTCAATGCACTCTTAACTGGGTCGCGGGCAAAGTACACAGTAGAAGCGCGACTGCTTCCAAATCTTAACAAAATAATATAAAAATTCGCATTCACCGATTATTTGCATCCGCAAATGCCTGAAAGTTGACATTCGTTACGTCACGGCACTAGAAATATGGTAAAGATCGCAAGTAGCTGATAGGCTACTGACCTTTTTCAAGGCTGCTTCTAAAGAATCCAGAGTGGTTGGCAGCATTTCCAAGTTTCTTTGCAGTAACAGTCTCCTCAAATTGGAGAGTAAATGGTTTGACGTTTCGACGGCAGCTCCAACATCCCTAAAAAAATATTATAACGTGTTGAAATAATACATGCATGCAATAAAGAAGCCACTAAAAGTATTGATCAATATTGTCTGCTGAGGGAACATCAATACAAAGTCCTGTATTGTATGCTTGCGATAGTAGGTTCTTGGTGGAACACTGAACTGAACGAACATGTTTAGGTTTTTCTTTTTTCTTGTTTTTTTTTTGAAGATGATCACGAAACCGGTTGCAGTATAAACAAATTTGTGTTTTATTTATATTACTTGTGGAATAGTGCAAGGAAAAACCTAAACATGTTCAATACAAAGTCCTTTTCACTATAACACAAGATATTTTTATCTTAGCTTAGGCACCAGTCTCCCTCAAACCGCTGTCGTTTTGACCTTATAATAGCTCCTTTTATTAGCTCCTTTTATTTGTGTACAAGTTGTTGCTTTTTGGTGAGAAAATAAATGTTTTTTTTATATATTATTTTCGTAAGTCTTCTAAAATGATGCCTGAATGTGTGTTCACCAAATGTGCTGACACTTTTAACCATGCAACTTTTTCAAGCGTCAAGAGCGAAACACAGAGGAAGGCCCACCCACGCCCCCGAGCACCCACCCAAGCAGCACGAGGCGCGACGCCACTCCGGTGGCGTACAGCGAGTGTGGCGCGCTGGGCCCACCCGCAACCCCGCCCTCAGGTACACTAACGCGCTGCTCTCTGTACAAACACTCACCGCATCTGCAAGTCCAGTGCCAGCAGCAGCACGAGGCGCGGCGCCACTTCAGCGGCGTGTAAGTGTGGCGCGCTGGGCCCACCCGGACCCCGCCCTCAGGTACACTAACGCGCTGCTCTCTGTACCAACACTCACCGCATCTGTAAGTCCAGTGCTAGCAGCAGCACGAGGCGCGGCGCCACTTCGGCGGCGTGTAGCGAGTGTGGCGCGCTGGGCCCGCCTGCGCCCCCCGCCATCAAGTGCACTATCGCGCTGTTCTCCGATGACAACCCTGTTTACAGAAGTACTAAGTCACTATAATGACTGCTTTAAAATCTTTTTTTTTTAATCACGTATCCGTAATATTGTTTGACGCGGGCCGTGGCTTGTATGCATTAGGTAGGTATATTAAGTTTTAGAGAGGTATGAGAGAAAAAACCGGCAAAGTGCAAGTTGGACTCGCGTATGGGTTCCGGTTCCGTACCGCCACACCTTTTCACATAAGTATAAAAATGATACCCATTTATTACAAACAAAATAAATCAGCGCGAACGACAGTAAATATTTTTTTATACATTTCTTAGCAAGAGTACGGCTAACACTTGGTCGGTTTTTATTATTTGTTGTTTTAGTTTAGGATGAGTATCACAAAGGCACCAAGTTTCATGCTCGTACGTATTACCGTTTTTATGATAATGCAAAAACAAAAACCTATCAAAAAATAAGTTTATTTCCCCCCCCCCCCCTTGAATTTTCGCCTTTTAAAAGTTTTATTATTTGTTGGTGAATCCCCCATTAAAACACATATCTATTCTTTGAAAATTTCAGTCAGGTACCTATTACGGTTCCAAAGATACAGGCTTTTAAAGGACGGAAAGACGAACGGACGGACCGCGTGGGCTAGTAATAGGGTCCTGTCACGTCCCGCGCGTGGAAAATGGTCAAATTTTTTCGAGATTAACAAGACACCCGTGCCCCAGTAGTGGGGACGTTGTGGGTTACTAACGAACAAAACATTACAGTTAAATACAGGGTCTTAACAAAGGTATGCACTTATTCTTAACTGGAGCTTGTACTCATGAAACTGAACAACTTTCCCCAAGAAACTCATGGTCAATTCGTAAAAAAATTTGGACCTCCCATGCAAATCGATCAGCTGGCGGGCAAACTTTGTATAGAAGTCCAAAATTTTTTTTGCGAATTGTTCATGGGTTTCTTAGGGAAACTTGTTCAGTTTCATGAGTACAAGCTCGAGTTAAAAATAAGTGCATACCTTTGTTAAGACCCTATATAAATTAAACAAGATTTCAACTTTACTTTGTTTTAATATTGATATTTATTTGATTTATTAAATTTAAAAAAAAAACTCTTTTGTATTCAATATTTGATTTTTGTTATTATTATTATGTATTTTTCTATACTTAAGTAACTGTGTTTGCGGCCATGGTAATTTGCGTTTCTGCCACTATGCGTCTGAACCATTATTATATCAGCTCATATACGTCCCCACCGAGGGGCTCGAGCCTACCCTGAATCAGGGCGATTAGGCCTTAGTCGACCACGCGGGCCCAGTGCGGGTTGGTCGACTTCACACACAACCTTCGAGTTTCTTCGCAGGCGTGTGCAGGTTTCCTCACGATGTTTTCCTTCACCGTTAAAGCAATCGGTAAGTATATGTACGTAAGTTTTTTTGAAAAACTCATTGGTAAATTGGCCGTCCACCAGATTTGAACCCGGTACCTCTGGTTAGATGGACCGAGTCGTTACCGGTTGAGCCACCGACGCTTAGTCGTTACCATATAACCTTGTCTGAACCATATTGTCTGAACCATATTGTCTGAACCATATAAACACATTACTTACTTACTACAGATTACACTAACAGAACCAAATATTTAAGAGGCAAAGTGTGTTTTGACTGACTCGGTGGCTCAGTGGTTAGTGCCTTTGACTACTGATCCGAGGGTTGTAGGTTCGATCCCCACCCAGGGCAAGCATTTGTGTGATGAGCAGATTTGTTTGCTCTGCGTCTGGGTGTTAAATATATCTATTATATGTATGTATTTAAACGTATATAAGTATGTATATCAGTCTCTGGTAACCCATAACACAGGGAATCCTATTTTGGGGCCAGATGACCATGTGTGATTTGTCCCAGAATATTTATTTATTTTTAGGTTGATGAGGTTAAGTGAACAATCTGTACAAAGTTGTTGGATACAACTAGATTTTTAGAAATTAATTAACCCATATGTTAATGTGACCATAGGCATGAATGTGTAAATCACATATTCAAATTCAAAAGCAAATGAACGCTTACATGGTATTCTCCTGTCAATGTCCTTTTTATCCTCGTTGTTATCGAGTTCATTCCAATACTCCTGCGCAGCTATGGCCTGAATGCTCATCAGTATCAAGTCTGGGGGGGTCAAGTCATCACTGCCTCTGCTGCAATGTATATAAAACAATCCTTACTAATATTATCAACCCGAAAGTGTGGCTGTCTGTAAGTAAATATGCTTTATTGCACACCAACATCAAAATAAGAAACAGAATAAAGTACTTTTACTTAAAAAGCTTTTGCCCGCGTCTTCGCCCTCGTGTATAGAGTTTTGTATTCGAGAGGGCGGCGTGGACTGTTAAGACAAAGTATATATATTAGTACTAACATACAGTATTTGTAATGGCGTAGTGGGGCGTCTAGTGGTAGTACCTTATGGGGGCAGCTGGTAACACACAACGTAGCCTCCTTTGAAGACACAATATAACACCAAAAGGGATGAAATAAAAGCCCGACCACCTGCGACTATCCATTACAATTATAGCAACGGTGTCCTGACGTGCCCGAAGTGTTACCGCACGTTCCGAGCGAAGATTGGCTACAACAGCCACATGCGGGCGCACGAGAAGGCGGAACAGCGGGACGGACAACTCTGCGGTCGCTGCAGCCGAAAACGGCTAGGACCATCATCATCACAGTATGGACACTCCCTGCCGCTCTCTAGATTGCGACCTCACCCCCTCGTCACGCAGATTGATACAGATTGGTTACAGTTTGGTTGTCGAACGTATAGGATTTCGCCGCCATTTTGTTTGTTCCGTCATTCCTTTTTTGAAATGTCATTTCTGGCCCGTTGTATGAAGTGTCCAGGGTGTGGTTAAGATTAGGTAAGGAAGGACTTTTAAGTATTAATTTCATTAGAAAGAGACATAGAACCTTGCCCGGTCTTACCTGGAATACAAGGCCAGTAATTTATCGCCAACAAAAAGCATAAGATGGTAATGTTGGTATGAAGACTTGATCTCCTTGGAGGCGGCTTTGAGCGCGTTGAGCGCGGCAGCGGTGGCGCCACTCTCGCCTATAACGCCGTTCGCTCCGGGTATAGAGTCTCCTTTTGTTCTGCACTCCAGTAAAGCTGATAGCCAGTCTTGGTATATTGGGGAGTGCAAGCTGTGATAAGAAGCATTTAACTCTATGAGAAGGTAAGTGTTTACTACACTGCTCAATATTGCCTAGGGATTACGTAATATTTCTCATACAAAGCATGGTTTTTAGACAATCTACAAAGATACTTCATCACATCAGCTCATATATACGTCCCCACAGAGGGACTTGAGCCTACTCTGAATTAGGGCGATCGGGCCTTAGTCGACCACGCGGGCCCAGGGCGGGTTGGTCAACTTCACACACAACCTTCGAGTTTCTTCGTAGATGTGTGCAGGTTTCCTCACGATGTTTTCCTTCACAGTAAGAGCGTCGGATGAACGTACATATGAGATCGAAATTCGAAAACACACTGGTACGTGGCAGGACTCGGACCATGACTTCCCGGATAGGAGGTAGCGGCCCTTGCCGTTAAATACTTAGGACGCTTTTATTTACCAAGATTTCTAATTTTTTCAGTTCCTATAAGTTTTGAGTTTCGTTTTTTAAGAGATTTTTATACAAACACATGAAAAATGGAAATTGAGCTCTAATCTTTTTAGTTTTTGTTGTCCTGTTTTTTAAAAATTTTCCTGTTTGACATTTTTTTAGACTCTTGTTTTGATCCGTTGTAATTTTCTACCTTTATTATTTGCCTCCATTCGTTATTTTTAAAATTCAATAGTTCAGTAGTTTAATAGTATATTTATAACATCTCTGTTTTTAGGGTTCCGTACCCAAAGGATAAAAACGGGACCCTATTACTAAGACTTCGCTGTCCGTCCGTCCATCTGTCACCAAATGTATTTCTGTTGCCACTATAACAACAAATACTAAAAATTTGAAAAAGTGAGTCTCCATACAAAAAACGTGGTTTTTTAAAACGTGAAGAAACTAGCGCCATCTAGTATGATGGTACGGAACCCTTTTTGCGCGGTTCTTACAAGCACTTTACCGGTTTTTCATACCGAACCATGGTCCCCTTACCCTCCAAGACTTTCTCATATAATTCGTGCAAGTAACGGCGCGAGTCGGAGGGCTCGTCGAGGTTGCACTACTAATTTCACTTCAAATCAAATACAATACACAAGTGAATCACTCTTCTGAGAATATAGAAAACACAATTTTAATGCGTTTGTACAAAAGCCACATAAAAGGAAATTCATTTAGTTAAAAGAACTGAGAGGGTAAGTATATCACGATCACTTGCCCATCTTCAAGGATTCTAAATAAATATACCGATCAGTAGCCACCTCCTGTCCGGGAGGTCGTGGTTCGAATCCTGCCACGTACCAATGTGTTTTCGAATTTCGATTTCATATGTACGAGTACGTTTAACTGACGCTCTTACGGTGAAGGAAAACATCGTGAGGAAACCTGTACACGCCTGGAAAGAAACTCGCAGATAGTGTGTGAAGTCGACAAACCCGCACTGGGCCCGCGTGGTCGACTAAGGCCCGATCGCCCTAATTCAGGGTAGGCTCGAGCCCCTCGGTGGGGACGAATATGAGCTGTTATGATGAAGTAAACACTTAATCGCCTATGTGGCATAAAGGTTTGTCCATTCGCTTCACACTTGGAGGTCGCGGGTTCGATTACCGGCGGGGTCTAACTATTTAGACTCGGTTTGGTTGGTGGTAGGGCTTTTTCTAAGCCCGCCTGGCTAGCTACCACCATCTTATCAAAGTCTCGCCGCCGAAAATCAATGTTGACAGCATTGATGTGTTTCGGTATGAAGATAAGATAGCCAATTCTCCATTGCGTTGGGGAATGTTGATAAGCCCGCTTCCATCTTCGGCGTCATCGTCACTTACCATCAGGTAAGATGATGCCAAGGGCTTATCAAATGTGTTTTTTTTTAATGTTCAGTACGATGAGTTTAGTTTTATTTATTTCACGTTACAAATTCATAATTACACATCATCATATCAGCTCATATACGTCCCCAACGAGGGGCTCGAGCCTACCCTGAATTAGGGCGATATTATATGAACGAAATTTAACTCTAATATTAAATTGTACATTTGAGGCCTTTTCTAAGATCAAATTTATCTTTTCAAGAAAATTTGCCCATGACTTGGCCGTTTTCCTTAGGACCTGTCAAAATATTGTCATGCTCGGTCATTGCTGTACGACCGTCAGCAATGACCGAGCAGTGTATATTGCTACAAAAATCATTGTCTACATTTCTATGAAAAAAAATCTATATATTACATTTCCATCGGCTTCCCGCGACCCTCACCAAGTCTACGGTCCACCGAGTGGGAGGCCGACCTACGCTACGTTTTCACTCGAGAACTTTACTGCCCCAACGGTCATCTGTTCTACGAGCTTTGTGCCCCGCCCACTGCCACTTAAGTTAAGCAATTCAGAACAGGCTACTCCGCAAAATATCCCTTTCGCATAATATGACCTGGTAGCAAAAGGTTCCAATTACTATAAAAATAATAAAGATAAAAAAAACAACTATTGTAATCTTGTAATTATACGAGGGCTGTTTGATAAGTACCCGTTTATGGCAAAAAAAATATTTTTTAAATGTATATATGCATTTATTTTTCTACGTAGTCACCTATTAACTCTATACACTTGTTCCACCTATACTCAAGCTTCAATAAACCATCCAAAAAGTATGATTTTGGAAAGTCATTAAAATAGGCCTCTGTGGCGGCAATGACTTCGTCATTTGATTCAAATCGCTTACCACCGAGCCATTTTTTTAGGTTGGGAAACAAAAAGAAATCGCATGGGGCCAAATCTAGAGAATACGGGGGGTGAGGCAATAGTTCGTAGCGTAACTGTGCTAATTTAGCCGTCACAACTCTGGACGAATGAGCCGGGGCGTTGTCGTGATGAAACAGTACTTTTTTCTTTTTTAAATGGGGTCGTTTGTCCTTTAAGACGGCGACAAATTCATCCAATAAATTAGCATAGCACTGTTATCGTTTTCCCCTTTTCTAAGTAGTCAATATGTATAATACCCTGCAAATCCCAAAAAACAGTCGCCATGACCTTTCCAGCCGATGGGACGGTTTTTGCTTTCTTTGGAGCAGGTTCACCAGGTAAAATCCACTGCTTCGACTGCTCTTTCATTTCGAGGATGTAGTGGTGAACCCACGTTTCGTCCACGGTTACGAAACGACGCAAAAACTCCTTCGGGTTACGTTTGAACACGGCTCCGAAGTAGTCAGTCGGTTCCGTTTTTGCTCCTCCGTGAGTAAACGCGGCACCCACCTCGCCGATATTTTCTACATACCCAATTTTTCTTCTAATATGTGTTGTACCCTCTCGATTGAAACGTTTACGCCATCAACGATTTCTCGAAGTTTAATTCGGCGGTCGGCTAAAACGATATTTTCAATTTTCTTAACCATATCGTCTGTAGTCACCTCAATTGGCCGGCCTGGGCGATCCTCATCAAAGACGGTTGTTCTCCCCCGCTTAAACTCGTTATACCAATATCTGACGGTTGTCATAGAAGGAGCACATTCATGGTAAACCGCTTGCATTCTTACTTTTATTTCATCACATGTTTTTCCTTCCAAAAACAAGAATCTAATTACAGACCGATACTGTTCTTTCTTCATTTTAACAATTTTAAGTTCACGCTTTCACTAAATCGCTGTCAAATGAGAAAAAAAAACAAAAGAATGCAATTTTTTTTTTCTTTTTCCCGCCTCTGAAAAATGGCTTAAAAAGGTGGTATACTTATTTTCGGCCAGTGATATTAATATATTTAGTAAACGGGTACTTATCAAACAGCCTAGGTAAGTCAATGAAGTACGTTTTTGGATTATTATTTTTATTATTATTTATGTTTTGAGAAAGAGACTTTTTCGGAAAGGGCTTTTTTGCTACCATGAGACATTTTCGGAAAGGAACATTTTGCAAAGGAACAATAGACCAAACCTGTATAATTAATTACAGGGTTGATATATAAGTTGTTTGATCATAGAAACTTACTTAGACTTCACATTTAGATAGTCAAATAGTATCCAATCTCCAAAACAAGCTGATGACAAAAAGGGGCAACTATTCCCTGCATCACTCTCTGATGGCCCAGTCTGCAGTTTGTTTTGGGGACTCTAGGAATGAAAAATATGAAATTCTTACAGATTAATATTCTGACCACAGATGTGTTGCACAAATGTCTTGCAATCCAACAGTTCTCTATGTGCATCGTCAATATGGTCTTCACTGATGATCATGAACACGTGGTCCAACCACTGAAATTAAGATTTTATATTTTATATACACCAAGTAGAAACAATGACGGCTATTAAAGTGTCCAGTTAAATAACGGCGCGCGCCGCTTATTTTGTTGGCTAAAAAATCGTTCTGAAAAAAACAATAATTACTTGAAAACTGTAACTTCATATTTGAACATCATCATATCAGCAAAAAGAAGTCCACTGCTGGACAAAGGCCACCCCGAAGGATTTCCACGACTGGTCCTGCACTGTCTGCATCCATCGGCTTCGCGCTATTTTAACCAGGTCATCGGTGAACCGAGTGGGAAGCCTGTCTACTCTACGTCTTCCGGTGCGTGGTCGCCACTCGAGAACTTTATTATCCCAACGGCCATCTGTTCTACGAGCTATGTGCTCCGCCCACTGCCACTCAAGTTAAGCGATTCTGTTAGCTATGTTCGGTCATTGTAGTTCTTGTACTGATCTCCTTGTTTTTGGATTCGATTACGCAGCGAAACGCCGAGCATAGCACGCTCCATTGGCCTTTGGGTGCACTTGAGCCTTCTTATGAGGCCCATAGTAAGGGACCATGTCTCATTTCCATGTCATCACTGTTGAGAGATTAGTGGCATAGTAAAAATCTACTGGGGCCATCGAGCATTGTGCCTAGTCTTCCATAGTCTCAGCCATCACCACAATATCTTCAGAGAATCAAAGGTAGTTTTTTTTTTTTATTCACAATTGGTAAACCCTTGACAACATCTCACCTGGTGGTAAGTGACGATGTTGCCGAAGATGGAAGCGGGCTTACCAAGATTCCCCAACGCAATGGGAACTGGCTATCTTATCTAGTTGAAACCCTTAACTCATTTAATATCTTGCAGCTCGTTTAGTCACGAGAGTATTTAATCTCGATCGACGACCATAACTTTGGTTTACGCTCTGTTGATACAGCATAACTTTGGTTTACACTCTATTGATATGTAATCCCAGATGCAGACTTTGTGATGCATCTGAATCATGGAGCAAAAAACCAGTGGAGAGAGTGTACACGTACATTTGTTCCAAACGCAACTCACCGATTTTTGGCGGGGGGAGAGGTGACAGCGAGCGCTGCCATTGGCTGGAGAGGCGACAGCGCTGCACTGCCGTTGGCTTACGCTATTATGACGTATTGGGACGTGATATTTCATTCGACCAACATATACTAATAGCATATGTTTGGTGAGCGGGGTAGGCCATTTCGCTCTCATTGGCAGCTAAGCGTAGTTTTATCTGCGTAATTGATAATCCACCACTCCAAACCTCAGTTGCTTTGCAGATTATGAACTACAAGTTTATAATCTGCAAAGCATAGGTTGTAAATTTTGGGCGATAGTATGCACCCTTGCTTGACACCTCTTTATGGTTTAAATGCCTCCAATAGAGATCTCTCAATCCCCACCCATGCCAAACTTTCAGAGTACAGGCTTTCTATGAGGTGAGCCTAGTGCAGCGGTACACCCATCTCTAGTAAGATATTAAAAATTTTCTGCCATCCAACGCAATCAATTGCCAAACGCAAGTAAATGATAACACTATCTCAGATTTTCCAGTTTAGAAATGTAAAATATTGTTATTTTTACATTTTCAAACTGAAAAACATATATTTCAGAAAGTAAATAATTTATGACATTTTTAGGATTCCGTACCTCAAAAGGAATAAAGGAACCCTTATAGGAATACTTCGTTTTCATGTTCGTCCATCTGCCAAGATCCTTTTTCTTAGGAACGCTTGGAGGTATCAAGTTGAAATTATTTTCAAATACTTACTAAGCTCTACATTTCCTTTAAGTTGTAAAAAAATGAAGCTTCTAGGTCAACACAATCAAAAAATACGCCAATTTATGTAGCATATTCTAAAAAGTTTTTTTTGTAGATTACTAACTTACTTTTGCAGTTGGAAAATTGACTGTGACATATTTCAATGTGTGGAAAAACATCTTGTTCACTTAGAAAGTTGAATTTATTTATGTAGGTATGTTTGTTTCTTTGGCTGAGCCTGTATCCTAAATGGCTTGATAGATTTTGGAGTGCGAGGTGTTGTTAGATTCGTCTTGATGAATTAGGATACATTTTAACCCAAATGCCCAAAAAGAAGGGGTAATTTTTTTTTATACAGTCGTGTTTTTAACTTTTAATTAAATTGGAAAGGTGATTGTAAATACACAATAATAATTTATATTGTGTGGTGGTATGGAACCCACAGAATGCAAGCCCGACTTCCACTTGGTCCGTTTTTCAAAGAGCATTTTGTTATTTGTAACATTGTTTTCTGTCAATTTGCGTATATTTTATAGGTACACAAAAACATCACTTTTCCAACCGGGCATGCCAGTTAAATTGTTAGGCTGTGTTAGGTCTATTATGGTGGCTGCAGCACCATTTCATGTGAGCGGGACAGAGCAAAAATCACATAGCAAGCAATAATGCCCTATCACCACATACAATTAAAGCTAAATATATAAACTGTTCACATATTGGTAGTTCAGGGTGTGCAGTTTTCTGCAAAAACAAAAACTGCCGATCGGAATTATAACTTTATACTATATTTTATTTCTACTTATGACTAAACACAAGGAAAAGATTTATTGTTTATTTTTACGATGTTAAGTGACTATGACTAGGCCTTTGTCCAGCAGTAGACGATTTTTGGCTGATATGATGATGATGATGATGAAGTGACTATGATGCTGAAGAGAGAAGCAGGCTTATTTTCAAGCCGGAACACATCAATGCTGATGTTTTGCAGCAAGACTTAGATAAGATAGTGGTAGTTAGACACCAACCAAATGGAGTTTTGCAAAGTTAGACTCCACTGAGAATGGAACCACAACCTCCTGGTGTGTAGAGAACAGATGTGGTTATATAAAATGTATTAAAATATTCATCATAGATTTTAAAATTGGTTATGCAAAAAACACATTATTTAGAATAAGGGCTGGGTTTAAGGGGTCTTTAACTTCACCTTATAAGACCCAAGCCAACCTCACCTGCCCGTGGTATACCCTGCTGTATAACGAACGAGGCTCTGGCGTTTTTACTGGTGGTAGGCTTCGGCCGTGGCTAGTTACCACCCTCAAGGCAAAGTCTTGCCGCCAAACGTCCCCTGACGTGTTCCGACATGGTGCTTTGAGAAGCCATTGGGAAGGCGGGTCTGTACAGTAGCGTTGAGTTAGTATGCCGTTTCAGTGTCAGAGTGTCGCTGCACTTGGCGGCTAGTCTTGGAGGGTAGCGGGATCCGAAGCACGGTGCACCGCTGGCCGACCGTAGGAAGTAGGGGGCCCAATTAGTAGGTTAGCCACCTGTGAAAGGCTGCCCCGCCACCTCACGAAAAATCCCGGAATGCTCCATCGTGCCAATTAGCGATTGGACGGGAGGACCCGATGGCCATCTCCGGGGGGGTTCGGGCGTCCCCGCGGTCTCCAGGCTAGTCTCTCCTTCAGTGCAGCGACCCTGTGTTCGCTACTGGATTCTTCTCAGCGCCTCGTACAACTGCCGCCTTTCTTGACTATTCACTCCCAACCCAAAAAACTATGAAACACAACAAAAAAAAGAAGGTTCCACAGCGGCTGCACTTCCTCCCACTTAAAGTGCACCTCGCCAATATCAGAGGTTTGCACTCCAATCTCGTTGCGGTCCATCACCACCTCGAGACCGAGAAACCGCAGCTGTTCTTTCTCACGGAGACGCAAATCAGACGACCGGCAGATGTAGCTTATCTGCAGTACCCAGGTTATTCTCTGGAGCACAATTTTAAAGCGCACGCCGGTCTCTGTCTTTATGTTAGCGACAACATCTGCTACAAGCGTCTCCGGAACCTTGAAGATTCCTGTTTTTCCACTATGTGGGTGATGGTTGATACCGGCGTAGAAAAAATAATCTACGGTAGTGTTTACCGTTCG
The DNA here is from genome assembly GCA_947284805.1 of Coleophora flavipennella. NCBI lineage: Eukaryota > Metazoa > Arthropoda > Insecta > Lepidoptera > Coleophoridae > Coleophora > Coleophora flavipennella. Next base: position 2,008,680 of record OX369273.1, read on the forward strand.
CACAGTGGTGACCAGGAGACAACCAGGCTAACTGAACATCTGTGTGAGGCCGCCGATGAGGCTCAACTCAGGTACCCAACCGCGCAGCTGGTTCTTCTCGGGGACTTTAATGCCCACCATCAACAGTGGCTCTATCCATACGAGAAGACTGATCACGCTGGAAGAGAGGCGTTCAAACTTGCCCTAACGCTAAATCTCTCCCAGCTGGTCGACCAGCCAACGCGCGTACCTGACGTTGACGACCAAACGGCTAACTGTTTGGACCTTCTGCTGACAACGGAACCAGACAGATATAGTGTGTCAGTATCCTCTCCTTTGGGTACCTCTGACCACTGTCTGGTGAAATCTGTACTGTCATGTTCACCTCCTGATCATAGTCCTAAGGGTACTAGACGGGTATGGCGGTACAAGTCAGCAGACTGGGATGAGATGCGCCACTTTCTTGCATCTTATCCTTGGCGGCAAACGTGCTTTTCTTCCAGCGACGCGTCGAGTTGCGCGACAGCAGTCTCAGAGGTTATATGTCGTGCAATGGAATACTACATTCCATTTTCCGACATTCCTCTGGAATACAAAGCGCGCCCATGGTTTGGTGCTGAGTGTACCAGGGCTGAGGCCCTGAAGCATTCGGCTTATCAAGCCTGGGCTGACGCTCGAGCTCGCAAAGCTCCGGAAACGCGTTCCCGGAAGAAAGCCTTTAATAAAGCTGCCAAGTCCTACAAACAGACACTGCGCAGGGCACGCTTTGACCACATAAGCCATATTGGATCAAAACTTGCCTCCTACCCTTCTGGGAGTAAGGCATTTTGGTCCTTGGCTAAGTCGGTCGAGTCGAATTTCTGCCGCTCGTCTTTGCCTCCACTGGTAAAACCTGACGGATCACTGGCACACTCCGCTGCAGACAAGGCAAATTTATTTGCCTGTATGTTTGCTGAAAATTCGCGTCTGGATACTGCAAATAATACACCACCTCAGATACCTCCATGCGGTACTGTAATGAACTCATTTCGTATTCGCCAAAAAGAGGTTCTTAAAACTCTTTGCAGTCTAGACGTGAACAAGGCCAGCGGTCCTGACGGTATTCCAGCCATAGTTCTAAAGAACTGTGCTCCTGAGTTGTCTCCTGTGCTGACACGCCTGTACCGCCTCTCTCTCAAAACCGGTATAGTTCCAAAGTCTTGGAAGCTTGCCAACGTGCAGCCCGTGCCTAAAAAAGGTAGTCGTGCTGACCCATCAAACTATCGACCAATTGCAATCACCTCCATACTATGTAAGATTATGGAGCGTGTATTGAACACCCGCCTCTTAGCATACCTAGAAGACAATGACCTCTTGAGTGACCGTCAGTATGGCTTTCGCCGGGGTCGGTCAACGGGAGATCTTCTAGTGTATGCTACGCATGTATGGGGTGAAGCCATAGAGAAGCACGGTGAAGCTCTTGCCGTATCTCTCGATGTCTCTAAGGCATTTGATAGGGTCTGGCATGCTAGCCTTATTGGTAAGCTTCCTTCCTACGGAATACCTACTGGTTTGTGCAACTGGATATCTGACTTCCTGAGGGAACGGTTCATTCGAGTGGTCATTGATGGCTGCTCGTCTGACCTATTGGCTATTGATGCCGGGGTACCTCAGGGCTCAGTTCTCTCCGCAACTTTGTTTTTGCTGCACATAAACGATCTGCTGAAACCCGGTATATTTGGGTACGCAGACGACAGCACGGTTGCGGAGAGATACTTGTCTAGTGCTCGAGCTAGGGGTCCGGATATACAATCTCAGAGAGAGGCCATGATTGAGCGCGTGAACCTAACACTCAAGGCAGTTTCTGACTGGGGCGATGCCAATCTTGTTAGGTTTAATGCCTCTAAAACGCAGGCGTGTCTATTTACTGCAAAAAGGAGTCCTTTTACCCTGACTCCTACTTTCCGAGATGAATCTATCAAGATCTCCGACCATCTTGAGCTCCTTGGCGTAGATTTAACATCCGATCTGAATTTCGGGAGATACATTGAATCCAAGGCAAAAACGGCAGCCAAAAAGCTTGGTATCCTCTCGAAGGTGAGACTTTACTTCACACCAGAGCAGCTTCTAATATTATACCAAGCTCAAGTTCGGTCATGTATGGAGTACTGCTCTCACTTATGGGACGGATCGGCTCGTTACCAGCTAGATGCCTTGGATTCTATCGACCGACGCGCTAGGAGACTCATAGGCGACGAGGAACTTGTATCAAACACGCTCCAAAGCCTCGAGCATCGCCGCAAAGTCGCCTGTTTATCGGTGTTCTACAGGATTCATTTCGGAGAGTGTGCCCTGGAGCTTCACAACCTCATTCCCCCCTCTCCATTTCATCATCGGATGACCAGGCGCGGAGGGCGGTTCCATCCCTTTGTCGTCAATGTTCCACCTTTACGCACGAAGCGTTTTGCGTCTTCGTTCATCATGCGAACGGCCAAGGAGTGGAATTCCCTTCCGGCGTCTGTATTCCCCGATTCGTACAATTTAGGAATCTTCAAGTCGAGAGTGAATAGGCACTATTTGAGCTTGCGTGTCACATCCTCGGCTGCATCGGCACTTACCATCAGGTGAGGTGCAGCCAAACGTACTAAAATTTTTAATAAAAAAAAAAAAAAAAAAAAAAGGGCATTTATCCATTCAAAACAGATATCAAAATTTGAAAGGCTCACCTAATGTGTGAGGCTGCCAGTAACAATTCATAAAAAAAATTATTAAAATTTGGTTTTTACCTCATCAAAGACAATTGTAGTATTATCCTTGCATTTCATAGATGTGTAAGTATTGCCAAACTGAGCGGCCATGACCCGCTGCGAGGTGATAATGGGAGACAGCAGTTGAGACACATTGTGACTGTCACTGATTGTCTCCGTCTCAGTCTCCTGCAAATTATTAGAGAGTTGCTTTAATAATGAATCCATAAGATGTATCAATCCATATCCTTACTAATATTATAAACATGAAAATGAGTTTATTTGTTTGTTTGTTATATTTCACGCTTCAACATGGTGTGGAGATAGTCTGTATCACGGGGAACGACATAGGCTACTTTTTATTCTGTGAAAATAGCAAAGTCGGGTGCAGTTCCTGAGGGACAATAGAAGACTTTTTTGGTTGATTTTTTTAGCATTGCAATGGAGCAATGGTTTGATTGATTGATTGAAAACACTTTATTGCACAACATAAGAGGAAAAAAGATACAATGATAGAGGAAGTTGTACATATAGGTGGACTTATTGCTAACAAGCGATCTCTTCCAGACATCCTTTAGGAGGAGGACACATGAAAAATCATTATCGTGGGGTAGTAGTGGGCAATAAACAAATTCTTAGAATATTTTATATTTAAATCAGGTCAGCTCATATACGTCCTCACCGAGGGGCTTGAGCCTACCCTGAATTAGGGCGATCTGGCCTTAGTCGACCACGCGGGCCCAGTGCGGGTTGGTCGACTTCACACACAACCTTCGAGTTTCTTCGTAGGTGTGTTGTGCAGGTTTCCTTACGATGTTTTCCTTCACCGTTAAAGCAATCGGAGAGTATATGTACGTAAGTTACGAAAAACTCATTGGTACATTGGCCGTCCGGATTTGAACCCGGCACCTCTGGTTAGGACGACCGAGTCGTTACGGGTTGAGCCACCGACGCTTGTTAATATATAACTACATATTATAAATAAATATGTATTCTTATGCTATATAATACACATAAATAATAATGATATAAATTAAAATACATAATTATACATAAGTAAATTTAATGATGATGATATAATATGTGAGAGATTATGCAGATTTATTATACTAGAAAGTGCTCTTTAACTCTAGATTTAAAAATATTTAGGGAAGGAGAAATACGAATTGAATCAGGGAGAGAGTTGTGATGGTTTGTTGTGATTTTTTGTTTAGAGATGGTTGAGGGGGTGGGAAATGACATAGACTACTTATTAGCATAGCCTGAGATAGTTCCCAAGGGATCTAGAGAAAACCCATTTCCAGGCTAGCAACGAATGACATGTTTTTTTTTGCAATGAAATAGTTGAGAGGGTGGGAAGTGTCATAGACTGCTGATCAGAATAGCCGGATATAGTTCCTGAGGGATCTGGAGTACACTCCCACACACACTTGCTGCTCACACAACACTCACCCTCAAAGACTGTCACAAAAATTAAATCTGTTTGTCCCACATCAATTGAATTAGAAAATATTTTCTCAGTTTTAATTTTTTGTAGTTATCAGGTGACATGATAGCTTACTAATTGTGGATAAATAATAATCCTTACTTATATTATAAAATTGCAATGGAGCAACATATCAATGTGATTTGTGGTTGGGGTGCACATATCTATGTTAAATTGTTAATAGCTCAATATGTATATTTGCATGCCATTGATGGTGGGACATATTATGATACTTTAAATTTAACACATTAACTGCCAAGGCAACAATTATAAATATCACAAAAAAAAATTTGATGCCCATCAATGGTATTGTTTTCTATAAAAGTAGTGTTTCATTTTAGGGTCGATCTGAGGCAGGGTTCCGTAGAAAATCCAAAAAAACTGCATGAGGTCACTGATGATCTACGCGGCGCTCTGGAGTAATTATGTCGATTTTCGTTACCAAGATGCCAGTGAGGTCATTGTTCCGGGCACCGCTCGCCGCCCGCGCACCTCAGTTGCTTACGCTTATCTTGTTGATTATGAGAGAAATGAAACCGGTGATAGCAGGGACGAATCTCATAATATTAGACTTAAATGATTAAAACATACATTAAGAACAAAAGAAGGAAAAGTTAGAGAAACCAGATGCTTTTGTATAGAGTGCTAATATTTGTACTCTAAGATGACTTTTTTAAATTAAAGTTTATTACAAATTTAACTAATTTTATTATTAAGTATATTTCTCTATCACATAAAACCCATTTACAACATTTTTTTAGTCAAATTGGTTATGAAGTATTTGTTTCAGACAATGGTTTCTCTTATTCTTCAATGATTCAAAAAATTCTTATGGTAGATAGAAACCATATGAAAGTATTACACTGCAGCGCCATTCCAGCCACTTACTACTACGAATATGTGACCTCCGGCAAGTAAATCAACTCTGAAAGCAGGTATACCTTGAGGTCACCAGTGACCTACGCAGCACTCTAATACTAGATATCCTCCGGTCATCGGTGCCCTACATGGCAGTTAATGTGTTAAGAACACCTTGTATTCAACTATGTTTTGGCAAATAAATGCTTTAGTTTTGACATAAAAGAGCTGCCATACTAAAAAATAATCTGAGTAAAAAAATTAAATTATAACAGGAGAACACTCATTTCCATGCTCGCGAGCCGCTTGCGGCTGGCGCATTAAACACCCACAAAGAAAGTCTTAAAAACTATATCCAGCGGGCGAAGCCGCAGACAAAGCTAGTGATTTATCTCAATCTCGGCCACACCCAGACTTCCTCCTTAGATTCGGGTCACTTACACGTCTGGTTCATCTGCTGTATCAAAATCCATGGTAGGTCATGAAAACCATGGTTTGTGGAATTGAATTATTAAAAGCTTACCAGTTCATTGAAAGATTTCATTCGCTTGATGAAACTGTCGTCCCATTTTGAGAAGACTAGGTCGTTTAAACTATCAAATATTAGTAACGCTTTCATAACTTTACCGACAGTAAAATTGAAAACAATTTTGTGTTTTAACTTTCAGACTACTGTTTAGAACTTCTGGTTCTGTAGGTGATTGATTATATGCTCAGTGTTTGGTTCTAACTGGTATATAATACTTTATACTACTCTTTGATTCTAACCAAGATTGGACAATAAAAAAAGTATTTTAAACCTGTGATGTAAACAAACGCGTTTGTTATATCCACCATGACACCAAAGCAGATATAACTCAGTACATTTTTTTTACACTCAGTCAGACGGACAGTGGCAAAGAGAATATAATAAACTAGGTTTTTACAGTGGTATGAAACCCTTTTTTGTTGCATGTAGTTTTAAGCTATTGTATAGCTTTTATCGCGGGCTTTGAGGGGACCGAATCAAGAAAGGTCATTGGGCAGCATAGTATGAAACCTATACCCACGACCTACAGAAAAAAAATTAGGTAGGATGTTTAGATAAACGTCTCTAGTTCAGGAATATATGGGTACGTTCCACTCAACGCCCGCAACGATTGTAACACCCTCTGTATCGTTCCACCTAAGGCCCGTGGTCGTCGCGAGCGATCGCTCGACGTCATAGATGACGTCACTGTTCGCGACCACATCGCGCCCACTTCGCCCACAAAATATTGGTGGGTCAGAGTGGGCTTTCACCAAAGAGAATGTGGCCTCCCTATTGAAGGAGAGACTCCGGCAAAAATCAGAAGAGGAGGAAGCGCGTGCGTAAGTTTTCATACGCAGTTAAAAAAATCTATAGTATTCAGATTTAATATCGATTATTTATTGAACTATTTATACGAGAAAACAGAAAACTTTCACCATGCCGCCATATTGCGAGCACACAGCGCTCAAGATGTGCGTTCCACCCAAAACATTCGCCTACAACGCCCGCGGCCTTTTCCGTTAGTGGAACGGCAGTTTCAGCGGTCGCGGTCGATGGCGTTGCGGGCGTTAAGTGGAACGTACCCTATATGTCGCATTAACGTAGTTAATGGGATTCAAGCCAAAAGCTTAAAAAAGAAAAATATAATATTGAGGTTAAAACTTTCGTGTTAGCAACGTGACATAACGTCCTTAAACCATATTATTATCAACAAAATCCAAACCAAATGCAAACTAAAAGTCCAATAAACACGCCAAAGTAATCGATTAAAACAATAGAAGCTCAAATAACACAGATCGCAACGACAAATGACGAGGGACTGCGTCGATGTAAGACAAGTTGTGCGCGACGCGAGCGCAACGACGAAACCGGTTTCTACTTGTCGTACGAGTGAGATGGCATATGCTTGCCGTTGACCGCGCGTTCTTTGCGCACATACCAAAAACTAAACAAACGTTTATTTTGTCTATTTTACACACTTAATGCTTCACTAAAATTGTTTTATTTACGCATTTATATATTTTTTTTACATTTTATTCCCATGGTTTAAAAAAAAAAACTATTTGTAATGAAATGTGGGTTAATACTTAACAATTTAAAACTAATTTGGTTTTTGTAGGATAACTTTAGTTAACCGGGTCAGATTTTGCCCAATGACCTTTCGTAACGAAAAAAACCTGACACCCCGCGTTCTAAAGAAACTTACAGTGCCATCTATTATAGTGCGGCCGTTCAGAGAATGCTGATTTGACACTTCAAGACAGCGATAGAATGTAACATTCGATGAATCTCCGAAATTGTAAACAAATTAATCTTTAGTTTCTAAGCTTAAAAAACATGGAAAAACATTTTTTTACTAAATAATAGTAACACAACACATATTAAGTTTTATGTGTATGTTTAAGGACAACAGAATGTGTATTTTGTAATTATATAAAACCTTAGTAAAACGTTTACGTTCTATGGTCATTTCGTCTTAATAATAGTGATGTTACCACACGTAACCATTGATAACGTATTTGTAACTATTATGAATATATTATGAATAATTCATTACCACACAAACAATTATTTTTTGTTGCGTCAATCAACCAACCATAAAAGTTTCAGGCATAAAAGATATGTTGTAATAACAATAGTAGATTGTACAACAAGAGAATAAAACAAGCCATTTTACCCGAGACGTTCATTTAGCAAACCGAGCTGGTACGGCGAGGGTGCATTGTCACGTCGAGGGTAAAATGGGTTTCATGCTCGAGTTTTACACTCTGCTTTTCACTTCGATTGCAAGGTAATAATAAATATTCAACCGCAATACAACAAATTTGGCAAATTTTGACGAATAACTAGTTTCTCACTACACAATTTTTATTTTCCATTCCTTCACCCATTACCTCCCTTAAAATCGACGGTCCACAAAGGACACTTTAGCCTCGGGTTTGGCAACACTATTGTGGTAATGGTTATTTTATTTCGTTATATGTTACAGCTACATGATAGGTACAAAGTATTTACTATGGATGTCTATGGGCACATCACTAGTTACGTCAAACTAGCATATGTCAAATCAGCATTCTCTGGACGGCCGCAGTAATAGTTTACCAGTTTTTTCAGGCCTTGGTCTGGGAAAAGTGGTAAACTGGTCGCAAAATAATCATGAAAATAATAATTATTATTAAAATTTAAAACTCCAGCTTACAGGAGCAAGATAACCTAGTTATGCGTATATAGATAAATGAGATTAGTTACTACATTGCAATGTAGATGTCGCTGTTGTAGAGACGTGACTGACAACTCTATCTCTGGTATTTAAAAAGTACTTTAGTGATCTGTGACCTGTGTTTTGAATTTATTCATTCTCTGACTTTTTGGCGGGAATTTGTAGCGTTCAGTTTGTCATTTTTCTTTTATTATCCGAAAAATTACATTTAGTGGTTTTTGATGTATAATATTGATAGTGTATTTATCAGCGAAGGATCATATAAGTGTTTCTTGTGTAGGATAATGAAATAAAAGTGTGTATACTGTGTTTCGAGTTCCCACAAGAAGTCCGAGCAAGCTTTAGCAAAAGTGCTATCATTTTGCTAGAGTATGTAGGTTAGGTTAGTTTATAGACAATAATATGATGTGAACGTGAAGAAACTACTGAAAATTACTGAAGACGTGAATTCTACAAGTGAATACTACTGAAAAACATATACTGAAGACTAGGCGGTATGGCCAATGAGCCTTAGCCTGCCCTAAAAGGGCGAAGAAAAAAATAATATTCCTCCTCTTTGTTTATTTCATTTCATTGTATAGTTTGTGCAAAATAAAATTATCGATATGAACAACAGGAAACAAGCGCTGGTACGGTGTAAAAGACAAGAACACTATTTTAAAAACTCACTTCTTAAAATACTCACTATTGCATTAATATTTTTCAGAAAAAAATTAAGTCCTTGTGTTATTTGACTCTGGGTGGCACGGTGACTTACCAATTTGTTTACATGAAGAAGGATTTCAACGGTTATTACGAGAACGTGCTTCGCCCGGCCAGTCACTGGCTCGATCCAGAGTGGGCTCACAAGCTGGGGATTTCAGCCATCAAGTATGGTATTTTTCCACCTGAGCGCTTTGAAGATCCTCACATCTTAGTGAGTACTTGCCCCTTTTTTTGCAGTCTTATTGGGTAGATACTTGGTTTAACAGTAGAGCGTCAACTAACTGAACTATTTTGTGGACAACCAATTTATTCAGTTAATGGAACTCTATTGAACTCCATACTTTTATTTAGCTATTTTCCAATAAAAACCATATATTTTAACTCTACTGCATGTTTAGAAAAAAAACCGTTAATATTGGTCGAAACCTGACCCGCTTATGAGCAGTTTGATTGTGTGGTTATTTGGTTGATCTACATTCAGATAACCGACTCTACTGCACTTGATTTCATATAATTCCAAACATTAAAAAAAGTTTTTGGATCATTAAATAACATAGTCCTCATTTTACAGGAAACCAAATTCCTAAACTATGACCTGAGTAATCCAATCGGTATAGCTGCTGGATTTGATAAAGATGGAGATGCAGTGATAGGTTTAAGAAATCTGGGTTTCTCCATTGTTGAGATTGGCTCTGTGACACCTAAACCGCAGCCAGGCAATCCTAGACCGAGGGTATTTCGTCTACCAGAGGATGGAGCTGTAATCAATAGATATGGCTTCAACAGCGAAGGGCATGAAAAAGTTTACAGTAAAATTCATAATATAGACAAAGGTCTCTTAGATAAAGGTTTGCTTGGCATCAATTTGGGTAAAAACAAGACTTCTGATAATGCAATAGAAGATTATACACTGGGAATAAAAAGATTCGCCAAAGTAGCTGACTACTTTGTGATAAATATCAGCAGGTAGGAAATGTCCATGTCTAAATTAGAAATGTACTATATAAGTTACCTCTGTTAATTATTGTATTTTTAGGGCTCTGTACCATAAAAGGAAAAGAAAGGACACTTCTAGGATTACTTTGATGCTATCTGTCTATCTGTTATGAGTAGTCAGGACCCGTTTTCTTGGGAATGCGTGGAGGATTCAAGTTCAAATTAATATCAAATATGATCCCTTTGACCAAAAAAATAATCATGTGATCAAAAACTACCACCATTTATGCCACTTGCAAGTAACTGTGAACCTAGAATCAAAAAATTTGGTAAGAAACAAGATCTTCCTCATTGCGGTTGTATCTTAGTGCGACTTTAGTGGTTGGGTCGATTATGCAGGTTAACTAAACTTACATTTGCAGTGACTGTGATGTATACTTATATACGGCAGAACATTTTCATGAACTACAAAGTTTGTCCTTCAATGTGACTTATTTTTTACCTGACTGTCCAAAAGTAGGGTAATGTTTTTGTAAATACACATTACAAATATATTATCATTTTGTGGTGGTATGGAACCCTCAGTTGCCTGACTCGCACTTGGCCAGTTTTTTTTTATGTATGACATGAAATCCAGCCTTTACAAATCCGACGAACATATCTCTTGATACAATGTTTTTGTATAAACTTATACACAATCATATTGACTGCGACTTACTTCTGGAAAAAAATACCTTCAAAATTCCTCATTCCCGCTCCTCACATTCAAAGAATATATTTCATGTTTAATAGTGTCATACAAATTATAGATTCAAGATATTTATTCAAAATAGGTGCAAATTACACTCTTTCATCAGGCCATGTGTCATTAGGAGTCCGAACTGAAAGACAAAAAAGGCATACTTTTGTTGCTGTTGTTGATGTCCTTTGATTGTTATGTGAATAGGTATCATTGCATTTGTGTGTATCATTGTTGTGTGGAGACAAGTCAGTTTTTTCTTCTCCTTATTGTGCTTTTGTTGCCTTGTTTGTTAGGTACTTAGTTTTTAGTAAGTTCTTATATTTTAATATTAAGCGGTACTTACAACCCTACTCACCCTTTGTTACAACTCTAAATTTATAATATTTAAAACATTAATTTGTTACCATTTTTTGTTTGTGACTGTTTGTTTCTCAAGAAAATAAAATAAAAGTATATTTAAACTAATTTCCAGCCCAAACACCCCAGGCCTAAGATCATTGCAAAATAAACAAGAATTGAAGGAGCTTCTAACTGAAGTAAACAGAGTAAGAGAGTCAGTAGAGGCTTGGCTGAGTGAGAAGAGAGTTCCTCTGCTGCTCAAACTTGCTCCCGACTTGACCTATGATGAAATGAAAGACATAGTCTCGGTGATCACCAGCAAACAGTCCAAAGTTGACGGGCTCATCATCTCAAACACCACTGTTGATAGAAGTTCTTTAGCCAACAAAGAATATTCCAATGAAGCTGGAGGTCTCAGTGGTAAACCTCTCGCAAACAAGTCTACAGAAATGATTAGGACAATGTACAAACTTACAAAAGGTATGCATTTGAATTTTGATTGAAATAACCATAAGTTTTTGTATGCAGACTATAGAGCAGGTGTAAAAAAGTGATATTTTATGGCATGATTCAGAATCGACTATAATATTGAAATAATAAAAACATATTCTTGAGTTTATTCTGAATCACCCTTAAATATCGCTTTTTTATATATGTATATACAGCAGGGCCTTCATAATCCAAACATCCAATTATTATACCCTGTCCAGATGTACACAGCGTTCGGATTATACTATGTAGATGTTTAAAAATGATTTTTTTGAAAGTATAATGCAATTAATCACACATAATAAATAGCGTCTTGACGAGTGACATCGAGCAACATAAAAATGCTATATCTTAATTTACGCAAAACCATTTTCCTGGCATCAATAAATGTATTTCATGCGCCCATTCCAAGCAAGTGTCAATCCAAGTGTAAGTACATATTATTGCACCTAAATTGGTACTGAACAACAACAGCTAGGTCCACTATATTGCATTATCGACGCGGTTGCGCGCATAGGGAGGCTGTTTGGATTATACAAGGTGAGTCTTTATAAAGTGCACATATGAAAAAGTAGACCCAATTTTATCGACACCCAATACAAAGGATGTAACAATAGTGCAGGGGGCGTGCGTAAGGCCTTTGTTTAAGAGGAAACGCGGTATAAAGAATAGGTATTTGAATAAAGCGTTGCTGTCTCCCTCCCCCAAACCTCTCTGTATACAGCAAGAAAGGAGAACTGTAGTGCAGACCGATAATAGGCACTAAAATTGACCAAAACAGCATTTTGTAGTCCCCTATTTCCTTCTCCAAAACTTGAGCAATATTATTTTTTTCAAAAATAATTAAAAAAATATACATTTTCTATGCCTCTGTTTTCATTTTATTGTTAACTAGCTGTACCCGCGACTTCTGCCTGGAGGTTTTGATTAACGATATTTACACGATATAGTATTAAAAATTTACACTCTTTCAAAGATACTGAACTGGTTCACTGTGAACAACTTATTATTAAATACTAAGAAAATATAATGTATAAAATATTGTTTGCCAAATGTAAAAAAGGTCAATAATAGTGTAATATTAGACAGTAATAAATTTGAATTTGTAAATACTATGGTGTTCCTTTGTATAACTTTGGATGTTTTCCTTCAATGGGTCCACACATTGAAACTTTAGCGGGAAGGCTTAGTTCAGCTGCTTATGCCGTTTAGAAAATAAGACTGTTAATGGATGTGGGTACAGCAAGACTAGTGTATTTTAATTTCTTCCATAGTATAATGTCTTATGGCATCTTACTGTGGGGGCATGCGGCTGATATAGAAACTATTTTCATCCTGCAGAAAAGAGCCATCCGCGCAATCTATCAGTTCACGTGAGTCGTTACAGAATAAGTTCAGAGAAATCAATATTTTAACTGTTGCTGGTCAATTTTTATATGAAAACATCATGTATGTTCGTAAGAATCTGCATTTATTTCCTAAAAAACAGCGACAGGCATAATTTGAATTTAAGAAATGTAAATAAAATAGATATAGCCTTTTCGAGACTGAGTAAGGTTAAAAAGTCATTTGTGGGGCAGTGTATAAGTTTCTACAATAAAATTCCAGAAAATGTAACTAGTTTGTCAGAGAATAATTTCAAGACTCATGTCATAAAATGCTTGTGCTCTAGAGGATATTATAAAATAATAGATTATGTAAATGACAAAGATTATGTTGATTCTTTAACAAATACCGGAGACTGTCATCTGAATCATGACATTATTTGTAATATTCAATAAGTTTTTTTTGACTACTTATTTAAAAGTGTGTGTAAACACCTATTTAAAAAGAATTATTTTGATTTGATTTAAAAAAACCCCTAACAAAAAACCGCTAAAAAGTAGAAAATAATATGTCTTGGCCCTTTAAGTTTAATATAAGTAGTTATATTTTGATCTATGAGTCGTCGTGTATGGGGAACGCTAAATTGAGAAATTATTATTAATTAACTCATAATCCTGAGAGGAAACAGAAGACTACTTTGTATGGAAAAAATGGCGCCCGCGTTTCCTCTTAACCCTTCCCGTGAGCATATCAAACGCCCCGACTCCGTCCCCGCGACCGGTACTTCCGGTCTGGTTTTGCGGGGGTCGGCCGCGCTGCGGCTTTCCGAGGTTTTCTCAGTATTTTTGTATGAAACTTATAAAAACTAATTACTGATCTAGTAAGCTGATTAAATTTCCTTTTTGATTATATTTTTTTTAGATTTCTTCTATCACAAAAAAATAAAATGGAACACGATTAATTTGAAACTTTTGTTTTTTTTGGTTCCTTTTTCGTTCTTTTTACTATTTCTATTTATATTCTACATATATACAGTTAAAATGATCTTTTTCTAATGGCTAGGTAATGTATCTACATGATACAAAACAAAAAAACGATTGTCTAGTGCAAAAACAAATTAAAAAAAATATTACAAAAATGATTAAATTTTGTGCCGCGCGGGCCGTTCAACGGGGGTCGGCCGCGCTGCGGATTTCCGAAGTTTTCTCATTATTTTTGCATGATACCTATAACAACTAATTACTGATCTAGTAAGATGATTAAATTTCCTTTTTAATGGTTTTTATTTTACATGTGTTAGATTAGAGATAAATTAAATACAGTACTTTGAAATTTAAAATTGTGTTTTATTTTCTGTTCCAATTTTCTTTCCTTATCTATTTCTATCTAAGCACTCTAGATATACATATGAAATATTTTTTTTCTAATGGTTTAGTTAAATATCTTCACGGTACAATACAAAAAAAAATTGTCTAATGCAAAAACAATTTTTAAAATTAGTTTCAAAAACAACCAAAAATTTACAAAACTTGAACACAGAACTAGTAATTTGTTTTTTTTTTTGAGACCCCGATTGAAGTCCAGATGTTTGAATTTTTATTTTTCTGAGTAGAATGGCCTTTCGGCTTATCACAAAAAAAAAATTAAAACATTCGGAGCAGTAGAACTAATTCAAAATATAAAAACAAGTCCATCATTTTAATTGCCGCAGGCTGCTTTCAGAGAAAATTTGAATGGGTCTAAAATTCATTTAAATTCTTAGACACTGATGATTAGTGTGATGATGATGGTGTGATGATGATTGTAAATCAAAAACAAGTAGGTATAGTACAAAATAAACACAAATAAAGTCCATCATTTGAATTGCCGCAGGCTGCTTCAGAGAAAATTTGAATAGTTCTAAAAATTCATGTAAATTCTTAGAAACTATAGTGATTATGTGGTGATGATTGTGTGATGATGACGGTGTGATGATGATGGTAAATTAAAAACCAGCTGGGGGTAGGTATAGTACAAATAAAGTCCATCGTTTGATTTACCCGAGGCTACCTCGGTGAAAATTTGAATTGGTCTAAAATTCATTTAAATTCTTAGACACTGATGATTAGTGTGATGATGATGGTGTGATGATGATTGTAAATCAAAAACAAGTAGGTATAGTACAAAATAAACACAAATAAAGTCCATCATTTGAATTGCCGCAGGCTGCTTCAGAGAAAATTTGAATAGTTCTAAAAATTCATGTAAATTCTTAGAAACTATAGTGATTATGTGGTGATGATTGTGTGATGATGACGGTGTGATGATGATGGTAAATTAAAAACCAGCTGGGGGTAGGTATAGTACAAATAAAGTCCATCGTTTGATTTACCCGAGGCTACCTCGGTGAAAATTTAAATTGGTCTAAAATTCATTTAAATTCTTAGAAACTATGATGATGGTGTCAGATGATGATGATAAATCAACATTTGTTCGTATTTCGGTAGGATGGAAGGGTTAAATTACATAATTTTACACAAAAAAATACCATTGTGTTGAATTGCTACAGGTTGCTTTGGAAAAGCCCTAGGTGATCTAAATTACATGCAAACACTTAGAAATGATGATGATCAGTTTAGAAGATGTATATATATCAAAAACAAGCCGTTTTGGTGAATTTAGGAACCGTTTAGGAACATACTCGAGACAAAAAAAATAAGTTTGTTCAATTTTCCGCTACCAACTCAATGCGTTTCTAAGAGTTTTATCGTGAAAGATACGGTGATAAAAACACTACACTGTAAAGCAATAACATCTAACAATCGAAATAAATTCAATTTACTTACCTTTCCATGATCCAACACACAAAACCACAACACAACATCTTCACACGTATTTGACGTAATGGCTGACAACCACAGAAAACGGGAAACAAATATTCGTTTTAAAAAATATTCTTCTATCAAATGGGATGTAAAGTATTTCAATTAGGTGTAACCACACGTTCACAACAATTTTGCCAAATAAGACCTAACGATAGACGCAGTTTTATATACTAATTTCAACCATATTCAAAGCGCCTTAAAGTACATATAAAAACAACCCAAATGGGTTGTTGGTCGTACAAGCGATGTTCGTTAAACATCCCAAGATGGCCGTTTGTCGCGGGAAGGGTTAACCGCTCATAGCAAGAATTGTTAATGATGTAGAATAACTTAGTCATAAAACTTTAGGGTTAATAAATGTAATTTTGTCTCATTTTACAAATATTTGAAAAAAAAGCACAAAAATTGATACATTTTAGACATTTAAACGCTCTTTTTTAAAGTAAATCTATATATCAAGGGCACGGCCACAGATTACTAAATAGTTACTTGCGCGGCCAACTGTTTACAAGTCTCACTACTTTTGTTTTACCATTCTAGAGCCCTTGATTTAAAAGTAACGATGCTGAAACACCCACAAAACTAAGATGTTATTATTATTTTTGTCGATAAAATTGGGTTCACTTTGGCCCTCTTTCATATGTGCTGTTTATAAAGACTCACCTGTAGGTGTTTGGATTAGCCTGGGTTCTGATTATCGAGGCCCTACTCAGTAGAGACAGCTACTCGATCCCTTGATGCCACGCAAAAATGCTCTTAGGAGACCTATTACTAACTTTTTAAGTGTTGGCAATCGTTGAAAAAAAAAACAGTCAGCAAGATAATTCATATAAAAACTTTTTATGAAGCTAATCGATCCAGTTTCTTATATAAGGATCAAGTCTATTAGACTAACTTAGGTCCTAAACTAACCCAGTACTCTAGTACTAGAAATGTCAGAAATCGCATAAATCTATTCCCGTAAATTTAATATGAAAAAAAATGTAATGATGCCAATCGGTCTTATTCATAACGAGGATCAAAAGACAATGTGAGGCCAACTGAGCGAAGAGTACCGGCGTTAGTACTAATATGAGAGTGCAAAAAAATGGTGTAGGACCCGTTAACTGGGGCTTCTACTCATCATACTGAACAACTTTCAGCAATGAACCCATAGTCAATTCGCAAAAAAAAATTCGACGCTCCATACAAAAATTGGTCAATCAGCTGATCGTTTTGTATCCAAATTTATTTTGGAATTTCAGCATGCAGAACAAAAGTTGTTCAGTATGAAGAGTAGAACCCCCAGTAAACGGGACCTTCACCAATTTTGTTACACCCTGTATACTTTGGTACCGGAAAACCCAGAAGACGCAAAAACTTCTGTAATAAGCAACATGAATGAGAAAGATTTTCTGCAGTTTCTGTCATTTCTAGTAATCTAACCTAAGTTTATCTAATAGAGACTTGATCATAATAAGAAACAGGGTCGATTGGCGTCATAAAAAGTTTTTGTGCAAATTGTCCATTTTTTTTGCTGACTGTACATTTTCAAAATCTATGAATGGCTGTTTTTCCACTAGCCGGCACGGCACCGGTCCGGCCTGGGGCTTCGTTTTTCCAATGGGTCGGTGTCGCCGCTTAGTGGAGGTGCTTCATGTATTTTTGCTTTTCCGGCAGCCGGGTCAGTGCCGGCTGGTAGAAAAACGTAATTAGTAAAAGTCTACTAAGAGCATTTTTATTTTTTGCGGACCTATCTCAACTTTCCATCCTGTATATACCGATTTACTTATTTTGAGAGGGAATGAATATTCATAGTATATACTAACTGAAAAATTAAATCCTGTATAATTATACCGCGCCCAATTTAACTTAGGGAATATATATACTAACTGAAAAGTTCAATCCTGTTTATACCGATGTTCTCCTTTAACTTATTAAGAGAGAGAAAAAGCGATGTTGAGCCAAAGGAATTGCAAAAAAACTAATTTCTTCACAATTTCTCTTTTGTCCCAAATATCTCAATAACATGACGCATTAGGTCCAAATGCCCTAGTACCTAAATTTGTTTGTATTTGCACCATAAATAAAATTAAGATTATTAAGGTTTAAATTAAATAAAATTAAGATTAAACAGTTGACTGATTTGTAAATAAAATCATAGGCACTTAAGCTATATGCCACATAGGTTTGTACTCCCTTTAGTGACTTATTGCTTTTTTTTTCTAGGTAAAATACCCATCATAGGAGTGGGAGGTGTTTTCTCTGGTCAAGATGCATATGAAAAAATATTGGCTGGTGCAAGTGTGGTGCAAATATACACTGCTCTTATTTACAATGGACCTCCCGTTGTTACGAAAATAAAAACTGAGCTGGCGGAATTACTACAAAGAGATGGTTACAGTTGCATAAATGATGCTATAGGTAAAGGAGTGAAATGATAAAGGAGATTTTCTTTTAAAATAATAGTAAAAATGTTGTAAATAATATTTAGATAATACTGGTCTCTGGCAAGGGTTTTTCTTAATTAATACAAATGAAATGCATTACCATGCTGACCCTACAGACTGTTCTATTCTTGTTGTGGAAGGGTAACAAACAACAAATTTCTAAAAATAAATATGTTTAAAAACGTTGTTGATGCCAAAAGTGTATTAAGATATTTTAAATTGTTTGTAAGTTTTCTACCTACAGGTTGAAATTGGAATCATTGGCCCAAATTAAAATATATATATATATAAAAACCGCAAAAATCGGGATCTGCGCGGGCGAAGCTGCGGGCATCCACTAGTTACTTATAAAATTTATTTCCCAAAGAACCAATACATTTGGACAAAAATGTTTTCTGGACTTCTCATACTATTAAAATAGATTAGCCGATTCGCCAACTAAGTCTTAAGTTTATGGGTTTCAAAATTTGGCCAATTACTGCAATTCCATCCTGTGCAACAGTCTAATAGTTTAGTAATCTGTGAACAGGTAATGAAATGACTGTTAAAAATGTGAAACACACCAGTTGATAAAATATTATATTCTTAGGAAAGATACAAATATTTAAAATAAAAGATTGAATTAACATCAGACTACACTTAGACTAGAAGAAAAATACTTATTAATTTTAACAGAAGAGCACTTGTGCACTACAAACAATTTTGCTGGTTGGATGTGGCAGACCAATCAATTATATGGACGCTTGTGCAGTAGACCAGCCGGAAATCCATCCCGGAAAACTTTACTGGTTGATACAAGCATTTTTAAATTATTTGATTTGAAAAATTATGACTGAGACAGTACTCCTGGTGAACTTAGGCAGATTTATATTAAAATTAAGGTGATCTCTCTCAAAAAAATAAATTTTTGAAAATTTGTCTATTATTGCAATTTATGACTCCATCTGATGTTGTGATACTTATGTTCATTGGCTTGAATCGTGACTTGTTCATATTTTTCATTACCATTTTTAGGGTTCCATAGTCAACAAGGAACCCTTAAAGTTTTGCCATGTCTGTCTGTTTGTCCGTGGCTCAGCTCAGACTATTAGTACTAGAAATCTGTAATTTGGCATGGGTATACATATTGATCACTACGACAAAGTGGTACAATAAAATTTAGAAAAGAAATTTTTTTTTGGTGTACCTCCCCTATATGTAAAGAGGGGTTGATTTTTCTTTCGTTGACGTACGTATCATGAGGGGTATCGTTGAATAGGTCTTTCAAAAGTACTGTGGGTTTGCTAAAACCATATTCAGGGATTGGTTTGCAAAATATTATCCTTCAAGTGATAATTTTCTTAAGAGTCAAGTGTCCTCCCCCTACCAGCTAAACCACTATTTTAGGACATTTGAAAAAAATAATATAATAGGACATAATTATAATAAATTTAAAGGAAAACTATGATGGCTTAGTAGGCTTTCTTAGTTTAGGAGTAATAAAAGTTGGTCAACTTAAGATGTGCAGTTGGATTAGTAAAAAGTTCATAGATTTTCCATACAAATTGTTCTATTACCAACTGCAAATGTAATATTGTTTTTTTAAAATATACTTTTTTTTTGAAAGACGATGGAACACTTTTTTGCGCGAGTCTTGCGAGACCTTGGCTAGGTTTTTCTATATTTTTTAAAACAACTACTTACTTTATTTTGATGGTTCAAAGCGAACACCTATGGCTACACCAGGAATTTCCAGTTTAAGGTACCTGAAAGTTTCTATTGCAAGTGCACAAGCATTCAGGCATTTTTAACCACCCAATGGCACCAGTAAAATTTAAAAAATCCCTATTGGTATAATTCCTTGTAGTGCTCAAATGCCCATACACACTAATTACCTTGAATTTTGCATTTAGGCAACTGTGACTGCAAGAACTGTTTACAATCTTCAAGATTTTTAACACTTTTCAAGTCAAAAAGTAATAAAGTTTGTAATAGGTTCAATGCTTTGATTTCTTTCACCCCCTCATCAGTTACACCATCACAACTTGAAACCTGCACATGAGTTATTGTGCTGTGACCATGCTCCAGTCCTTTCATTGCTCTGTTGTCAATGTAGGAGCCGTTGTGAAGAATTACTCTCTGAAGCATCGTACATCCACCTGGAAGAGCAATTAATTTCATTATAAACTATTCTAAAAGGGCTGCCATAACAAAATCGATGTGCCTAGACTCATTGGCGATGATGAGCTTAACAAAAAACAAGCTCCAAAGCCTGAACATCGCCGCAAAGTTGCCTGTTTTTTGGTATACTATCGAAATCATTCCGAGAGTGTGCACAAGAACTGCACAATCTCATTCCCCAGCTTCATTACAATTTTAGTCAACAAGATGCAGGGAGAGGTTCGACCCCTTTGTTATTGATATTCAGCCTATACGCACAAAGCGTTACGTTTCCTATTTATTATGCGGACAGATGGAGGGGAACACATTGCCTGCGTCTGTGCTTCGTGAATAGGCAATATTTGAGATTGCGTGTACAGTCGAGATCAATAATATATGAGCATTACCAGGGCTTCCAATATAAATGTACTTGGAAGGCTACTTATATATCTGAGCAGATTCATCAATCAAATATATATACACATCTCACCTGTCATATTAATCTGAGCAAGCCTTTCAGTAATATCTTAACAACTGAAAACGAAAAAATATTTGTACTTATATTTTTCAAAATTATTTAAGCAAGTGAGAGCACGTAAATATCTACGAAAGGGTTTTTTCAAATATTAGTAAACATGTAGTGGCACAAAAATATCTGTACTAACGAATTTCAATTTTATGTGAACAAGTAGAAGTTCATAAATATGTGAATAAACTAAATAAATAAATAAATCATAAGGTTCTCGCAACCTTCTTGTCGTAATAAAACGGATGAAGTGCAATAACATCAATTAGGCTTACCAAATAATGATTTAAAAAAACACGACAAGCTCTGAATCCGTTTAGGTAGACAATTCGGTGCCATACCATTTTTTTGAAAACTTTACAAGTGAATCATGGAAATTATGAAAAGAAGACTTAATAATGAGTCGAAGATGTTACGTAAATAAAACAAAAAAATATTTTAAGATTTAAAAAAAAATATTTAATTCACAATTGGTAAGCCCGTGGCATCATCTCACCTGATGATAAGTGACGATGATGCCGAAGATGGAAGCGGGCTTACCAAAATTCCCCAACGCAATGTAGAACTGGCTATCTTATCTCCTTGCCTGCGTCAGTGTTTCCCGATTTCTATAATTTGGGGATCTTCAAGATCTTCAGAGAGTGAATAGGCATTATTTGAGTTTGCCTGTACCATCCTCGACTGCATCATCACTTACCATCAGGTGAGTTGCAGTCAAACGCACTCAAATTTTTAATTAAAAAAAAAACATCAATGTTTTTAACACTGATGTTTGGCGGCAAGACTTAGATAAGATGGTAGTAGCTAGCCAGACGGGCTATGAAAATGCCCTACCACCAACCAAACCGAGTCTTACAAGTTGACCCCAAATCGAACCCGCGACCTCCGGGTGTGAAGCGAATGGACTAACCATTACGCCATGGAGGCGGTTAAGACAAGTTAAATTTAATATAAATTTAGGCATTAAAATAAAAACGAATGTCTTCTTAGTAGGTACTAGCTGTGTCTGCGACTTTGTCCGCGTGCTTTTGAATTTTCCCTCGGGTACTTTTGAATTTTCCGGGATAAAAAGTATCCTATATGTTAACCCGGGCTAGAAGGAACCACCATACAAAATTTCATCAAAATCGGCCTGGTAGTTTTTGCGTGATGCGCGAACATACAGACAGACAGACAAAAATTCCAAAAGTTGTATTGGCCTCTATATCGTTAGTAATGTCCACCACAGTTATTATTTTCCAAAAATATTTCATGTACAGACACGGCCCCGTTACAGTTTTATTATACAGGGTCACAGTATATATATTAGTACTAACGTAACAGGGTGTTGGTTTGGTCGACAACGAGCTTTTCAGGGGTGATACAGTTCATGATACTGAAGCCAAAAAAAAATCATACCTTAATTTTTCATAAGAAAATCTTAGCAGATATTCTTATATTTATTTTCATACGATTATGAATGAGAGCGTAAGTGCGGCGAGAGCATCTTTAGGGACGGGGGCGGGGCGCGGGTGCGAGCGCGCCGGCCGGCGGCGTTTTCATACGACTATGAATGAGAGCATAAGCGGCCGGCGCTTGCTCGCGTCGCCAGTCTGCCGCATACCTCGCCACCGGCTGTACGTGCACGACGCACGTTCTGCGCGGGGGCATTCCCGTATACGACTATGACTCAGGTACAATTTAGTAATCGTGAACTGTACGATGTACTAAGCATTTACTTTACGTGTGGTGAAAACGAAACTGAGTGTGTGAGAATTTGGCGTGAAGAATTCCCAAATCGTAATGATTGTTTAAGTTTACCTACCTAAATAAAACAATAAATCATGTGTAGTTCCTTTGACGATCCTAAGCCCGTGAAAAGTATGAAGGAAAAGGTGATCTAATTGGCACGACAAACTGCGTTTCTCAGAAAAGTCATGAATGGAGCCGGCAGCCATTGAGCTTGTCGCCCAAACCCCGCCTTCCGCATGCACCATACGTCTTCGTTATTTTAGGATAATTTGTAAGTGATTTTTTTCAATAATTTCAAATTATAAAAAAAAAGAAAATGTGCTATTAGAACAAGAATTTTTTGCCCTACCACCCCTTAAAAGCCCGTTTTCGACCAAAACAACACCCTGTATGTATAGATTTACATCTTCCAAGTAAACTCAAAAATACCTTAATGGTGGTTTATCAATTCAATGCAACGCATACGAATCACGAATTCTATGTGATTGACAATAGGTTATGACTTGACTTCAAGAATAGAATAGCTAATCATTTTAAAAATGGGAAGTAGCCAGTCTGATAACAACCTCTTTAAGTCGATTGTAAATCGAAAGTAGCAAAAATGGGTAACAAGCCGCAAGCAAACAGTAATGACGTTACACTCAAAATGAAAGAGACAAATGGATCATTTGACAGTACTGTACTCTTTTCGATGATTGTCATTTTTAAAATTCGAAGTATTGTGTTTGTTCAGATATTAATGAACTTTTGTGCCACTACATGTTTATAAATATTTAAAAAACCTTTGTGTTGTACTTTCACTTGCTTAAATATTTTTGAAAATTATTAGTACAGATATTTATTCGTTTTCAGTTTTTTAGAATTTACTGAAAGGCTTGCTCAGATTAATATGACAGGTTATCTACTATATAAAAATAAGACTTAAAAATAAGACTATATAAAAATAAGTTGGGTTTTCCTTCCTGACGCTATAACTCCAGAACGGCTGGACCGATTTGGCTAATTCTTTTTTTGTCGAGTTCGTTATTGTCAGGAGAAGGTTCTTATGTAGGGTAGGGTAGTGTAGTGTAGGGTAGGGTAGTGTAGTGTATGTAGGGTAGGGTCGGGTAGTGTAGGGTAGTGTAGTGTAGGGTAGTGTAGTGTATGTAGGGTAGGGTAGGGTAGTGTAGTTTAGGGTAGGAAAGTATAGGGTAGGGTAGTGTAGTGTAGGGTAGGGCAGTGTAATGTAATGTAAGGCGGTACGAAGTTCGCCGGGACAGCTAGTATGTATATAAGGTCTAACAAAATTAGCTGAAACTATTTTAAGGGCAAGTTCAGTAAACGAAACTGAACAACTTTTTCTTCAGCGACCATACTGAAATCTAAGAAAAAAAATCTACAATAAAAAAAAAAGAAATCTTAATAAATCCGGCACTGGCCATCGTACCGTAGCAGTCCACGCGCCTGACGCGCCTCCGCCGGGCTCCGCCACAAGCCACGCCAGATAGTACAAGCCGTGTCTTCCGTCGCGTCGGACACATATTGGGTAGGTATCTAAACCCTATTTGTTTGGAAATAGCCAGACATGTAAACAAAACATGAACTTCAAAATAAACTAGTTTCAATTGGTTTTCAAGTCTTAAATGAACTAAAACACAGTATTTATGTCAATAAAATCCTTGATGTCCAAATGTAAGTGATTAAGCTAAAATGATAAAATAATTTGTTTACATGTTTGGCCATTTCCAAACAAATAGATTTTTCTTTAATGTGACTTGTCCGCAAACAGGCTAAGGCGAACTACCTACCTACTTGCTTCTTAAGTCTCCGGTGATTTTCTTGGTTGACCGGCATCTACAGGTCGTGGCATACTCGTAAAAGTACCGTAATCCCGGAATCGCTGCAAAGCACCTTGAAACATGTTCCTGGTGTCTATTAGGTTGTGGTTACAAACTTCATAGCACACCGCCATGTCCAAATATTGTTGTACATGGCATTTTCACAATGAAACACTTAACTTAGGCACTTAGGTCACAATCTGTAGGTTCGGCTTTGAGAACGTAACTCAATGAGTGCGCGAGAGTAACTGAGATATTTTTTTCGCGCACGCATCGCACCAATGACTTATATATTACTGGCGTAAGGACCCGGCCAACGCGCGCGACTAATGGGCCCAGCGAATTGGTGCGAAAATCGAAAGTTTCGCACACTCGCGACTCAGTCGTCTGCGGGACATTGTTCAGTGCGGTGGAAAAATATTCCATATAAAAAGGCCTTATTGTGTTGTAAGAGGCCGTAAATATCATAAAAGAAAGGCTAAAAAGAAACATGGGATGTCGTATCATCGATAAGTAACCTTACATTGTATTTTTTACTGTAAACAAATTAAAAAAACGAATTTTTAAAGCGACAATTCTATCAAGGTTCTTTTAACTCGGCACGTCAGTCAACTCTCGCCCACGCTAGTTCGTACGAGTTATGTCAGATGGCGCTACTTTTTGCATGTATGAAGAAAATCTGACTGACTGAATATATGGAGACGGGCGGATCCTTTTGTTCAAATCTGTGCATCGCACACTTGTTTGTAGGCGAAATGTACCTACGAGCGAGCAGCAAAATAGTTCAATGGTCAATGGCCTCAACGCTTCAAAGAAGCCGCTCAATTTCTTATTTTTCGAAAAGTGTAAATACCTGTTAGGTTGTATTTTACTACCTACATCTAAAAGGGGAACTATAAGGTTTTAAATAGGTAATATTAGTTTTTAAATAAGAATTGATTGAGAGAACTACCAAAGGTCAACGGCCAGGCACAGCGCAGTGTTTCGTTGCGGCAAGGCACGAATCCAGCGAAAAGACAGGACCGTTCTACAACACGAGAATATTATAGTGGGCAATAATGGAATGTGGCAATTTTTTTTTAGAATTCGGTATGGTCGCTGAAGAAAAAGTTGTTCAGGTTCGTTTACTGAACTTGCCCTTAAAATAGTTTCAGCTAATTTTGTTAGACCTTATATATATATTTGATTGATGAATCTGCTCAGATATATAAGTAGTACCCTTCCATGATTATTTTGTTCTTATTCTTTGGTTATTTTTTTTTCCTATACTTTATAAGTATAGAGTTTAACTGTATTTTTAATATTTATCTTTAATCTGTGAAATAACTTCTACTGTTTTTTTTGACATGTAATAATACTTAATTACCAATAAATGAGTTATGAGTTACATTTATATTTGAATCCTTGGTTATGCTCATATATTAATGAACTCGACTGTACCATCCTCAAATACATTTTCACTTACCATCAGGTGTAGTCAAACTAACTCTTAATAAAAAAAATCTGAGCACAAACCAACCGAGCCTCCCAATTAGTGGACCAGTGAAAGTTATGGGAAGCTGCTGGACCCATCCTTGGGCAAGGCCCATTCTGAGCAATGGATTAAGGTGATAATGATTTTAGCTTGTATAAAATCAACAAAAAAATGTTATTGTTAGTTACTTAAGTGTGGGAAGCCATAATGTGAAATAGAAGAATCAGTTCCATCGATTGCCACTAGTTTTGGTACTTTTATGCTGTCGGGGGGGAGAGAGTTGTAGTCTGTGAGCTTATTTCCATCAGCCCACTCAATGCGGCCACCATTCCGAAGCACCCACTCAGCGCAGGCACGGTCTGGGCCCACAAGCTTGATCCTCTCCGGGTCTGGTTTGTTAAACATCATGTTCACCCATTCCCACAATGACCTTCTCTGCTGGATTCTATATGAAAACAGCTTCTTCGGGACAGAGCGCTGAAATTTAGAGAATACCCACTGTAGTTGTCTTCAATTTTAAATTAATATAAGTTAATGTTGGACAAAGGCGACCACTGCTGGACAAAGGCCTCCCCTAAGGATTTCCACAACCAAAGAGTATACATCACTCACTATGTTGATCCACGATGACCGGTCCTGTGCTGCCCGTATCCATAAATAAATGTATCATAATCATATCAACCGAAGGACATCCGCTGCTGGACATAGGCCTTCCCTAAGGATTTCCATGATGACTGGTTCTGCGATGCCCGCATCCAGCAGTTTCCCGCAACCATGATCAGGTCATCGGTCCCAATGAGTGGGAGGCCTACCTACGCTACATTTTCCGGTGCGCGATCAGCAATCGAGAATTAAATGTACATGTCGCAAGCATCTAAATATATATAACTCAAAGGTGACTGACTGACTGACATAGTGATCTATCAACGCACAGCCCAAACCACTGGACGGATCGGGCTGAAATTTGGCATGCAGGTAGATGTTATGACATAGGCATCCGCTAGGGATTTTGGGAAATTCCCACGGGAACCGCAAAAATCGGGATCTGCGGGCATCCACTAGTATAGCATAATTCGTCAAATGGTCAGGCAAATTGTAAAATGCCGTGCACAGATTTCTGCTACCCAGGGGGGGGGGGAAATTGTAAATCAATCAAGCCTGACCGAAACCGAACCTAACATCGCTTGCTCATTCCAGTTTCGCTTGCTCATTTTACGATCTGCGTAATTTGTAAAATGACTAATCATACAGTACGCCTGCCAATAAAAATAAATGGAGCGGTCGAATCGTAAACAAGATTTTGTTCAGTTCAGTTACACAAGATAATTATCACTAACCGAACTGACGGCACTTAGCATCATTGATGCACTCACAGAGGTATGTAAAAAATTCTAAATCAAATCAATTTGTACAATGCACAGGTAGGTTGACAATAATTTATTAAATCGATCGAGACAAAAATACCACAAACGTAGTGATTTCTATACTCCTTCGTTCGTAGTTTATTATATTCTCTTTGTACTCCTTGAAAAAACGTAGTTTGTTATATTCTCTTTGCTCCTTGACACACAACACCACAGATCTACTAATATCTGTGCACAACACCAACACTGTTTTTTTTTCCTTCAGGCTAAGGCTCACTGGCCATACCGCCTAGTCTTCAGTATATGTTTTTCAGTAGTATTAATTTGTAGAGTTCATGTCTTCAGTAATTTTCAGTATATTTTTCAGGTTACGTAGTCAAAAGCTCATTATATTGGTCAAATCCAGATGTCCAGTCCATTTTCTGTTGTTTTCAATTTATCATTGTTCTTCACATTTTTCTCCTGTCAATCTTTGTGTTCAGTAACTTTTCATTCTTCAAGATCAAAACTAACCTAACCATACTCTAGCAAAATGATAGCACTAAACGTAGTGATTTCTATACTCCTTGGTCACAGATCTAGTAAGTATATGGCACGTATGTCGTATATGGCTCAGGCACAGATCTGAGCAGTTTGTGGCCTGCCTGAAATACTGTCGTAATTTCACTTTGCATTTTCTGAGTTTGCATCACAGTCCACAGATCACTATCTACTATAACGTAGTGTATTATATTCTCTTTGCTATCTACTAGTGTTCATAGGTGATTAAAACGTAGTTTATTATATTCTCTTTGGGTGATTATATGCTCAGTGCTAGTGTTTGTATCAAAAGTATATAAATCACTACGTTCAGTTTTGCATTTGGGAAAAACCTATCTAAAAATCGTCAAGTTTTCTGTTTTCTCCGATAATCTCGTTTTCATTGCAACTTGCAAGGTAACTAAAGACTCTTATATGCAACTTAGCTATGTCCGAATCTTACGGTGAGTAAAAACTTTTAGTTATATGATCACTCAAGTGTGTCGAATGTATTACGTTTTTGTAAATCAATTTCCGCAAATGTTTCGCTCTTTTCAGAATACCTATTCAAATTCTTGGTAATTGGAAGTGCAGGAACAGGAAAATCAAGCCTTCTTAACAATTTCATTGGAAATAAATGTAAGTTAAGTCTGCATCTGTTATAAATAGGTACAGGTAGGTACATTTAATAAATAAACATTATTGTTTATGTATGTCAGTAGGTATAGCTAGTAAATAAATATTATAGTTTACATAAGTATGTGTTATATATACCGATATTTGTCAGACCACTATCATCTAAGGAAACCAAGCCACTTAGCATTTTTCAGCAACATTTGGCATCAAGTTCACCAGGCATTAGGTGCTGACTATGTGAAACTTGTGTTGGAAGTGCTTGTGAACCTACCTTTTGTGGTCATTCTAGATTCACACCTCGAACAGAATTTTTATATAAAAAAAAAGCAAATACAAATATATAAAAAACCAAAAAACTATTACTAAGGTCAAAATCTGTCAAAGGTAGGTAATAAGGTCACATATCCCCTTAAAATATTATCGTAAACTTATGGGACATCCTGTATATTGGGCTAATTGTATGGTAGCCCTTTTATTTAGTGCACTTCAACCAATTATAAGTTTAATTTTGTTTTCTCACATTTCCTGTGTAAAAAATCCAAATTTAGAACATTTTCCATAATATTTTATTTTTGAGAGGGCTGCCATACGATAAAAATAATAATTAATGTTTATTTTCTAGAATTTCTATTGTAATTGATAGGGTAAACATTTGTCAAGTTGAGCGCAAAGCAAGCAATACCGTAATACCATTTCTAGACCATGTTGTTGTTGTTGTTGTTAGGGGCGGGCTGGTTTCCGAAACCAGGCGACCACTGCACCCATTTTGCGTGTTTGGCTGGCATCACTGCCAGCCCAGCGCCTCCAAGAAGTCCAGTAGCCCCCGAAGGTTGCTGACGACTTCTTAAAGTGACCTTGGCTCACCAAGGTGCACGACCCTGTACTGTGCTAGCTCCTTGCGATCTAGTAGGATGTGGGCAGCAGTCTCCTCAGCCTCCATGCAAGCTCTGCATAGTGGGCTGTGTGGAGCTGAGCTCTCCCAAGTCTCAGGAGCTTCCTAGATAGGCCAGGGTTAGTTGTTGGCAGGACCAACGTCGCTTGCCTGCAGGTTTCCAAACCGGACCAGTACAAATTGTGTTCGTTTCTGGTGCGTTGCCTCAGGGTGGACCGCTGCCAGCCAGATGAGAGGGGTATTATAGGTTCCGGTCCCATGGCCATATGCTCTGACCCTCTCCTGGCAAGCTCTGCTTGCCGCGCGAGTTGCTGTGCCCTTTAATCCATTGCAGAGTTACGGCGCCGTGGTTACATACCTCTGTCAATTTTTGTTGGCACTCCAGTATAAGCCCCGATGCAATCGTGTTGCTCTGCAGGGCCTGTAGTACAGCTCTGCTGTCAGACAGGATGCGAATGGGGTAATCACGCACCTCCCTTGCAGCAATCACTTCAGCTGCCTTGATGATGCCCATACACTCAGCCTGAAAGACCGTGTTATGTGCACCAAGAGGATTGGCTATCCTGATGTTCAGATCCTCGGAGGAGACCCCATACCCAGTGCCAGAGCCTGTTTTGGAGCCATCGGTGAATACTCGAAGCTCTTTCAGGTTCTGGACCTCCCAGGGCTCTTCATACAGTTGCACCATGTATTTTTTATCAAAAACATACGATTTGGGGATTCTATCGTTAGTAGCTGCGAACAAAGGATTGAGCAACTATGGCTTGATAGAAAAAATCCTAAAGATAGGTCTATACCGTTACTTTCAACTCTAGTTAAATATTTTGTTATATAAATTTTAAAAAATATACAAAAATGTTTGTTATGATAATACAAAGTTTAAACTTTCATTGTAGTTTTTGATTGAAACGAAAAACCATTGAAAAAGTGTAAAAGTGTGGTTATTTTCTTTACTCTGTACACGTAAAAAAAAGACAGCTGTATGGAGTTCTCCTAAAAAATTTTTACCTGTGATCTCAATATATTTTTAGTTTTTGATAAAGAACTTTTCTGTGTGCCTCTGAGGTTATCCTTATAACCTCGGGGTAATTCCGTCTATATTAGATCCTAAGTTCTATTTCTGTATTTTAGTTGGTAGTTTATTTGGATACTGGGATAGCGACGATCGTTGTCTATCCGGCAATTTATAATTTACATTTTCATAATCACTTTTTTAAATTCTTTTTTAAATTATTTTTTAGTTTGTTTACCTTCTCTTTATTATTAAATACTAGTTTTTTCCAGCGGCTTCGCCCGCGTGGACGTCGTTTTTATGACTGTCTATATGGGTGATTAGTAAATTATGTCGTTTCCCACCTACTTAACCATCTCTGTGCAAAAAATCGCAGCAATCGAGTATTTTTTTAGTTACCTCAGGAACTGCATCATATTATGCTATTTTCCCGGGATAAAAAGTAGCCTATGTCCTTCCCCGTGACACAGGCTACCTGCATGCCAAATTTCATAAAGATTGGTCAAGGCGTTGAAGCGTGAAAAGGTAACAAACAAACAAACACATTTTCACATTTAGTAAGGATATATTCCGAATTACCCCATAAAATATTTTCTTTTCAAACATCCGCATTTAGGCCATAGATCCAAATTCTACGTTTTATGTAGCGAAACCGTAGCAGGTATTGTTAATCCTATTTAATTTGTTTTTGCTACAGTAGGTACTGTAAGAAAAAATTATAACGTTAGCGCCATCTGGTGATGTTTTTTAGAAATACTGTAAAACCGCTCTATATGTTTATAAAGGTGGTTTGTTTTGGTTATGGCGCAAATTTCAAATTTTGCAATGTTTTTGTGAATAATGTCTACAAGTTATTTTTTTTAAAAGTTTAACCTATATACCAATTTCAATGAATTAGTCAAATGTGAAATTCCTTATTTTGGTTATTTTGAGGAATAATAACAAAATATCATATGTTCCAGGTTATCGCCAAAATATCTAAAATAAGAAATATCAAATTTAACAGATTCATTGAAATTTGTAAAAAAATATGTAAGACTTGTCGCAAAACAGGGTTAAACTTGTTAAAAAAATAAGCATGGAGTCATTTTCTTCTTCCTCAAATTTAAGAGTTAATGCTCTTGTCGGTGGAGCAATCTCCAATTTTTCTGTCCTCGGCCAACATCTTTACCTCCCGACACGACACGACAGCAACCTTCTCCTTTATTTGTTCAACTTAGGTAGTTTCGCCTTGACCTTCCTCTACTTCTCCTTCCCTCTACCTTTCCTTCTATGATTGTTCTCAGTAGACTGTCGTGTCGTACTTGGTGTCCCAGCATATTTCCTCTTCTATTTTCTATAGTCTTCAATAGGCTTCTTTTTTCTTAAATTATTTCAAGTACTGCTACGTTCGTTTTCTTTTCTGCCTAACCAATTCTCTCCATCGCATGGAGTCATAGTTAACAAAAAACATTAAAAAATGGAAATTCGCGCCATAACCAAAACGAACCACCGTAACGTTCTGTGGCGGGTGAGCATAGTCATATAGGTAGGTACTCAAATTGTTTTAAATTGTTTTGTAGTTAAAGAAGATAGATGTCACACAATTGGGGTCGAGTTTGGTTCCAAAATCGTAAATATCGGAGGAAAATCAACAAAATTACAAATATGGGACACGGCTGGACAAGAGCGCTTCCGCTCCGTGACTCGATCCTACTACCGTGGAGCAGCGGGGGCGTTGCTCGTGTACGACGTCACCTCCCGGGACTCGTTCAACGCTCTCTCTAACTGGCTCAGGGATGCTCGCACACTGGCCAGCCCCAATATAGTGATCTTGCTTGTTGGCAACAAAAAGGACATGGAAGAGTCAAGAGAAGTTACTTTTACAGAGGCCAGTCAGTTTGCACAGGAAAATGGTGACCATAATTTTTTTTAAATTTCATAATTGGTAAGCCCTTGGTATCATCTCATCTGATGGTAAGTGACGATGATGCCGAAGATGGAAGCAAGCTTACCAAGATTCCCCAACGCAATGCTTATCTTATCTTCAAGCCGGAATACGTTAATGTTGTTAGCATTGATGTTTGGCGGCAAGACTTATATACAGTGGTGGTAGCTAGCCAGGCGGGCTTAGAAATGCCCTTCCACCAACCAAACCGAGACTTACACAGTAAGGCCCCGCCGGGAATCACACCCGTGACCTCCTGATGTGAAGCTAATGGACTTAACCATTACGTCACATGACGCCACGGAGGTGGTTTATAAATCCGCAATTCATAGTAGGTCATCATCATATCCGTCAAAAGACATCTATCTACTGCTGCTTAAGGCCTCCCTCAAGGATTTCCACAACAGAGGCTTCCCGCGACCTCCACCGGGTCGTCTGTCTACCGAGTAGGTACTACTTTAAAGTAATATTTTTTTACTCTTTACGTCTCAGTCGAGTCTGGTTTTTATTATTAGTTGTTTTACTTTGGTACTAACTTGAAATTCTAAAAGTATCCCATCTCCTGAAATTCTAAAGCTTGACGCCTCCGGAGACCCATTGGCGACGATGAGCTTGTCAAAAAATAAAAGATTCTGACAAATTGAGAACCAAACAAAACAAACAATAGGGTGACGACAGCATCAGAAATAAATTATGAACTCTTGATCACTAAATTGCCCTCCTACTTAAACTTCGAAAAACCTTACTCGTTTTGTTTTCCATCAGGTCTTCGATTTTTAATTCACCAAAATCACAAAATGAGTACATAAATGACGCTGCAAAACTATGACGTCACGCCTAGGTATTTCAAACATTTTTAGAACAAAATTTCGTTTTTGACAGATGATAAAAAGTAAATCAGATGACTAGCATTCGTCATCCCTATTCTTAGTTTTACTAATTTTATTCTAACCCTAAAATTAATCTTTTTACAGAATTGATGTTCTTAGAAACCAGTGCTAAAACAGGAGAGAATGTTGAAGAGGCGTTTTTGAAATGCTCCAAAACAATATTGGCTAAGATAGAGACTGGGGAACTGGATCCAGAGAGAATAGGCTCCGGAATACAGTATGGAACTGGCACTTCCAAGCGGTTGTCAGCTGCAACTAAGAAACCCGCCAGAACTCCGTCCGAATGTGCCTGCCGCGTTTAAACGCTATGTTTAATTAAACATGGCCTTAAGAGTCTCCAGGAGGCTCGAGTTACCATACAAACGTAGTTTCGATTTAATACAAAAACTACATGCCGGATTTAATCCAAGCTTTGTAAATATATTGAGTAGACAGATATCGATGTTTGTAATTAGTTTTCATCGTAGTAAATATTAACGTAACTAAACGAAGGCTTAAATTAGTTTTTACTGAAAGTTTGAATCTGCTCTTATTTTTTCCGTTTTATATTAGTACATCGAAAACTAATTACAAACATTGATATGTGTCTTCTCAATATATTTGCAAAGTTTGGATTCAATCTGTCATGTAGTTTTTGTATTAAAGCGGAACTACGTTTGTATGGAAACTCGAGCCTACTGGCGGCCCTTAAAGTTAGTAAGATGGTTCTAAATTCAATTAAAATGCTAATTTATGTGATAGATCATAATATGATTCTTTGTTATTTAGTTATTTTAGTGACAGTTAAATATTTTGTGAATATGACATTATTATTAAGTATGCATCTGAACTAAAATTATGACTTCTCAACTTGTTGATGTTTAAAAAAGCCTTACCGAAACTAAACTCGTCTGTAATACAAACTAATAATTTAATTTCTTGAAAACTAATAGGCCGATTTTAATGAAAATTTATACACTTAAGCAAGACACAAAATTGTAAGAAGTGTATTGACTAAATTATCATAGTAATCTTAAAATTAGCCTTTTTTTTGATACACTCCCTAGAATTTCGTGTTTATAATCGGCTCACAGGGAGCGTCGGTGGCGTAACGGCAAGGGCCGCTACCTCCTGTTCGGGAGGTCGTACTTTAAATCTTGCCACGTACCAATGTGTTTTCTAATTTCGATATCATATGTACATTTTTTAAACTCTTATGGCAAAGGAAAACATCGTAAGAAAACCTGCACACGCCTTCGAAGCGAAGAAACTCGAAGGTTGTGTGTGAAGTCGACCAACTCGCACTGGGCCCACGAGGTCGATTAAGACCCGATCGCCCTAATTCGGGGTAGGCTCGAGCCCCTCGTTAGGGACGTATAAGTGATGATAATTATGATGATGAATCGGCTCACCCGTTTTTAAGAAATTTTAATTTTTAATTTGTGTGCGTGTTTCGTAAAGGATTCTTAAGTTTTAGTACTTAGTTATAAGTTAAAGATATTGTATTCATTTTGTAGTTTTTTTTCTAGATTATTACTTATTTATCATCTATCTATTTCGTATATATATTTCACGTCTAAAGGTGGGTGTGAACATGAACTTAAGATTAGCCGGCTAAAGTTGTTTGGGTAAAGTCATATAATTAGTTGGTATTCGGCGTTTAACCGTTCACAACAAGGTCTACCCAACACTGGCTGGGTAATGTTTTTTGGGTGGTGAGCGAGCGAAGCGAGCGATATTGGGGTTGGTCAGGTTTGATTGATATTACAGTCGAAGAGCCTCCCCCCCTGGGTGAAGTTTAGCCGACTAATCTTAACTTTAGCCGGCTAAGCTTAAGTTTAAGTTCACACCCACATTTAGCCGTAACATAATATTTTTAAACAATAAGTTTGTAAAATGACACCATGAACAACGCTCTTAACTTCTCGGATGTACCATATGACAAAAATGCTATTTCCCAAACTAATATAGATTTTAAATATGCATAGTAGAATTAAAGTAGAATAAAAATATTTGTATAAATATAAAAAAAATATTTTATGTACCAAACAGAAAGAAAATGTATCGCCGCCATCACATTTTAAATTACTTATTGCAAAATGTACGTAGTCCATACAGAGAAGGATTTTATAACACAAAAACATAACACCTAATCAAAGTATATTATATTAGTACTGACGTAACCTAATAGTGTTCCAGGTATGTTGTATGTTATATTTTTGTACATATACCTTTTAACCGACTTGAGAAATGAAGAGGTTCTATGTTTTTTTGTGTATGTTAGTTACTCGATATCTTCGCCTAAGAATGCTTCTTTTTTATTGAATAGGCTAAGTCTCGAGGTCGGTCCCATTTACATTTTATCAAAATCGGTTCTGTACATTCGTTAGAAATTAACAAAAACAAAAAAGGAGGCGCAGTAAATGCATAGGTACTGCCGTACGGTTCTGTGCAGTCAGTGTGCTGTGTCTTTTTAGTTAAAAGCAACATAAATAGAAGATAACGTGAAGACTAGATGACGCTGTATTTTATTTATTTTTAATACACATGGCGATGCAGTGGAAACTTTGGTCGCAGGGGACTTGATTTTCAGCAATTACAAAATATATGGGAGTGATATTTTATAACCTGATGCTTTATTTCAATGACCTCGTTTTGTCAGTTGCAGAAACACGATTCATTAACTTTTAAAACAGAACAAAATATATCAAAGAAACCTCTTTTATAACAGATATTTACATTCTACAGGCAAATCAGACCTCTAAATTTTCTTAGTCAATTAGTCTAAACAAACACTTCAATATGCCAGTTGGATTAAAAAAAATGAAGTTTTTAATTGAAACGAAAAAACATTGAAAAAGTGCAAAAGTGTGGTATTTTTCTTTACTTTTTATACGTAAAGAAATAAACAGAGACAGCCTCGCCTTAACTAAAACATAGTTTGGGCTCAATTAATTAGTCTCGATGAGTTCTCTGTTAGCTTACATTAAATGTTATAACTTACATTGCTCGTTTATGTCCTTTCTAAAATAGCAACAAATCGTTCACTCATCGATATTGGAGAACACTATAGATCATATAAATACCTACAACAGTCAGGTCAGGTCGAGGTGTGTGAATATTCATTGGTATCTTCAATGAGGTGCCAACTTGCGGTAGGTACATACCTACATTATTCGTTGATGTCTTTTAAAGGAAAGTATCGCAGTGTACATTCCAATGTCTTCAAGTCGCCAGACTGCATCTTATCTAATAACCAGCACCAACGGTACATACCTAAATGCTTAAACAAATTAAACTAAATGCTTAGACAAATTTAAAAATACTTTCAGTAAATTAATTCAAAGGTCTCTCTTTTTAGATTTTTGTACTAATCGGTCAGCAGGTTGTCCATTTTGTAAAAATTCAGTATGAAATTCTTAGTAAAAGTTGTTGTAAGTTGAGTAAGTATCATGCACGAGGAAAAGCCGATCGAGTTGAGAATAGAACGATCAGTCTTGAGTCAAAGTAATATATTAGTAGGTACTAACATACTGTATGGACACTCCCTGCCGCTCTCTAAATTGCGACCTCACCCGCTCGTCCTCCAGATTGATACAGAATGGTTACAGTTTGGTTGTCGAACGTATAGGATTTCGCCGCCATTTTGTTTGTTCCGTCATTCTTTTTTTGAAATTACATTTTTGGCCCGTTGTTTGAAGTGTCCAGGGTGTGCTTGGTTGTGAAACATTCTTTGAACAACTGTAATATGCCACCTGTATATTATGGACTGCATAAATAATATGTTTTAGGGTTCTTTGTTAATTCCTGTAATATAACAATTTTATATTAATCAGATTATTTTTGCCTAAACTTCGGAGTTCATGGTATTTTTAGGATAATTGGTCAGCAATCAGCATTCAAAAATAAAGTCTTAAGGCCCAAAAGGAAGGGTAATTTATTTCGGATGTATGTATGTGTTAATTTGTTTCTTTGGCTGAGCCTGCATATTTACACGGCTTGATGGATTTTGAATGCGAGGTGTCGTTAGATTCGTCTTGATCCCGAGAGTGACATGGATACATTTTAATCCGACTGCAAAAAGAGGGATAATGTTTTTATGCCGTGTTTTTTTTTATTGACAACTAGCTTTTTCCCGCGGCTTCGCCCGCGTGGACATCGTTTTTATGACTGTCTTTAAGGGTAATTAGTAAATTATGTCGTTTTCCACCTACTCAACCATCTCTGCAAAAAATCACAACAATCGAGTATTTTTATAGTTCCCTCAGGAACTGCATCAGATTATGCTATTTTCACGGGATAAAAAGTAGCCTATGTCCTTCCCCGTGACACAGGCTAGGTTGGTCAAGGCGTTGAAACATGAAATGGTAACAAACAAACAAACACATTTTCACATTTATAATATTAGTAAGGACAGGTAAGCCCTTGGAATCATCTCACCTGATGGTAAGTGACGAAGATGGTGAAAATGGAAGCGGGCTTACCAAGATTCCCCAACGCAATGGGGATCTGGCTATCTTATCTTCAGCCCGGAACACATCAATGCTGTTAACACTGATGTTTGGCGGCAAGACTTAGATAAGATGGTGGTAGCTAGCCAGGCGGGCTATGAAAATAAATGCCCTACCACCAACCAAACCGAGTCTTACAAAGTTGACCCTTTAAAATAGGTTATTATTATTAAAGAAAAATAAAAGTTTATTAAACTTTTATTTTTAGTGATATTTCTATCTATCTAACCAGAGATTTGTTACCATAGATGGGTTATGCACTAACAAACCACATTTGAAAATCGAATCCATTTACACACACATTATAATAGGTACCTACCGAATGCTACTATGAAAAGAGATGCCAATTGGCATCTTTTTTTTGCTTCACTTTTAGGATGCATGTAACCTATCTACCTCCCCTTATATATAGCATATCTCTGTATCTAACAATGTTAAACCCAATCACCCACTTGGCAATAGGAACCATCAAATCATAGTGCAATGTGTTTTATTAACACATACCTACAGATTCCTGTGGCTTCTATCATCATCTCAACAGCATGAAAGTTAAGGAGTTGAATGTTCCATCATCAGCTCATCTAAATAATCTGAAAGAATACAACTATCGGTCGATATGTACCTACGTAAAATATTTGAAGAATTACCCTCCAACTCCTAACCGTTTAGGAATTATACCTTCCTTCATCAGCTCATCAACATCAGATGATGACTACCAGACGCAAATACTTTAATGAATTTAGAAAATACATGAAACACGTAAAACGTGCCTTAACATTTGAGGCTTGCCCTCGATTTCCCTGGGATCCCATTATCAGATCCTGACTTGGTGAGAATGGGACCCCCTGGGGAGTATACTCGTTTGAATTAAAAAATAATTTTGAAAATCGGTTCACAATAGGCGGAGATATCGCGTAACATACAAAAAAATATATATAGTCGAATTGAGAACCTCCGCCTTTTTGAAGTCGGTTGATAAAAGTGATGGCAGCGCTAGGGTGCGCTCGATATGTAGAATCCAATCTGGCAAAGCATGCAGCGGCGCGTAAATATAAGCAATGAATCATTATACGGATATTCACAGCTATTTTCATCGTTGCAATAGTATCATATACTGTGGTAGTATGATTTGGAAATAAAGAGAGAGAAAACTATCTAGTCTTTTTGTGTATCCCACTAACTTACTTATAAATTATAAGAAAAGGTCGATCTTTTAGCTTTACTTGTTTTTTCCAGATCAGCCTTCCGATTCTAAACCTGTCGTGCCTCTCCGACCAACTGAACCGATCAACTAGTTATGCCGAATGGAACGTTCCGAGTTCGATTCGTTACACGGAATCGGCGAAAAAGTCGGAACGGATTCGACGGATTAGCTTATAAAAGGTTGGCATTGTCGAAACTGTTCGACTACTTTGCCGATTCCGTGTAACGACTGGAACGTTTCGAGTTCGATTCGTTACACGTAATCGGCAAAAAAGTCGAACGGATTCGACAGTTTAGCTTATAAAAAGTTGCCATTGTCGAAACTGTTCGACTACTTTGCCGATTCCGTCTAACGACTGGAACGTTTCGAGTTTGATTCGTTACACGGAATCGGCGAAAAAGTCTGAACGGATTCGACGGATTAGCTTATAAAAGGTTGCCATTGTTGAAACTGTTCGACTACTTTGCCGATTCCGTGTAACGACTGGAACGTTTCGAGTTCGAATTGTTACACGGAATCGGCGAAAAAGTCGGAACGGATTGGACGGATTAGCATATAAAAGGTTGGCATTGTCAAAACTGTTCGACTACTTTGCAGATTCCGTGTAACGACTGGAACGTTTCGAGTTTGATTCGTTACACGGAATCGGCGAAAAAGTCGGAACGGATTCGACGGTTTAGCTTATAAAACGTTGCTATTGATTGTCGAATCTGTTCCGACTGCTTTGCCGATTTTGTGTAACGAATCGAACTCGAAACGATTAGAATCATGGGTAACCAAGTAACTAGTATCTCATCTGTGTCTTGGGGCTGAAGATAAATTATGAAAAATCAAATGTGAAACTTTAAATTTTTATTGTTGAAATAACATTGCTATTTGCTCTTATCTCTTTACACAAACGGAGCTAAGGTAATTTTTACCCTAACTTCTCGATACTTATTAAAATACGATAACCTACCAGTACAGTTACAATTGGTAGCTTATATTATACAAATAAATTAAATAATACAAACTCCAAAACCGAAAACTAGACAAATAATCATACAATCACACAATCGCACATAAATAATTAAGAAAATATAATAAATTTCAAAACAACTGGAGCTCCAGGCTCTACAAAATAATTAACTGTGTAATAAATATATTAAGGCGAAGCATTGGAAACTGGTCGCAGGGATCTCGATTTTCCGCAGCAATTACAAAACATAATATGAAATTGATATTTTGTAACTTGATGACTTCATTTTCTCAGTTGCAAAGACACGATTTGTTAACTTTTATAACAGAAAAAAAAATATCAAAGAAACCTCTTTTATTAAAAACAGAGATTTGTATTCTACAGGTAAACCAGACCGATTTAAACCTCTTAATTTTCTTACTTGATTAGTCTAAACACAAACTTTAGTATGCCAGTTGAATTATTTTGATTTTTAATTGATACGAAAAAACATTGAAAAAGTGCAAAAGGGTGGTGATTATTTTTATTCTTTACACGTAAAGAACAATACAGAGACAACTGTTCCAATCAATGACTCGCCTTAATATTATAGTCGTAGGTACATATGGACACAACATGGTCTATGTACATATCTTAATCTGCCGATGTGATATGTGGGTACATTTCTACATCTTTTGAGGGTCCTCGAGACCCGTGGAATGTAGCGTAATGCCCATAAATGTAGGTACTCTTCACACATGTATTTGCACATAACTGGGTATGTGAACCGATTGCTGTTTCCGATAACAATATTTATTTATTTTACTTTTTAAAATATAAGTAAGTATCAAACGTCAAAATAAATACAAAAACAATCACTTCAAAAAACATAGCATAGGCAGATGATTTTTATTTACTTGAAAGCTGCAAACGGTAGATAGATATTAGGAACCCATGGATTCGGATCAGATTTTTTAAATTCTTATAATAATGATTTGCTAACTTATTATGAAAAAATGATCATATTTTTAACGAATACGTTACTATAGGTTTTTTTGAAAAAAGTTGTCCTGTTCGTTATAACTACCGTTTACAGAGACAAAAAAAACCATTAAGTTAATCCGAATTTTATATAATTTTATAAACAAAACAATATACTTACCTACCTACTCAAACACCTATCATTTGATTTTATTTTGTACTTGAATTAATATATTGATTAGGTACTTTATAAAAATGATTTAGAGTGGTTTTATATTGTGTATTACATCTTTCCAATCCACAGATAAAACTGTGAACTGTGTTTGTAAAAACGTTTCAAGTAAGTGTAAAATTATTAACATACAACATACAGGTCTATTTAAACTATTTGTTTAAAAATGACCAAACATGTAAACAAAATATAAATCATTTCATCTTAATCACTTAAGTACATTTAAACATCCAGCATGATCATACCAGCATTTTATATACTTGTGTTTATATAATACTTACTTAAATATCAATTGAAAGTGATTTATTTTTGAGAAAACACTTCACGTTTTGTTTATATGTTTGGCCATTTCTAAACAATTAGACTTTAGGTACGCACACTGTAGCTGTATGTAGGTATCTTATACCCTTTCATACAAACTATATATGTACCTAATTACTATTACTAAAGCATGCAACAAAAATAAGTAAATTTATAAACACCTTAATAAAATGCACCTATTTTTAATTCTAGGAACTTTTCTTTTTACTAGGATGTGATATGATTTACTGAATCAGGGCTTATAAAAACAGAATAATAAGTATTTTTTAACTGTGTGGTTTATACATATTACGTAGGCACAGATTACTAAAAAGCTCAAGATCTCCTGGCGTGGAGTGACCATCACCCATAACCCTTCCCCCAAATACCTCGGCGTTCTACTGGACAGGTCCCTCACTTTCAAAAAGAATTGTGAGGGCCTAAAACGAAAGGTGCACTGCCGCAACAACCTACTACAGCGTCTGGTAAGTACTGAGTGGGGAGCTACGCCGCAAGTGCTGCGAACTTCAGGACTGGCGCTAGCATTTTCTGCCGGCGAATTCGCATGCCCCGTATGGGGCCGCTCTACTCACGCCAAGCTTGTGGATACAGCCTTAAACGAAACCTGCCGGATAATTACTGGATGTTTGAAGCCGACCCCGGTGATGTTGCTGTATCCACTGGCGGGCATAGCGCCGCCAGTTGTTCGCAGAACCATTGCAAGCTCGCGAGAGAGGGCTACGTTGGATGAGGACAAGCGGCATCCCCTACATGGGCACGAGCTACCGCCGCAAAGGCTAAAAAGTCGGAAAAGCTTTTTAAAACATGTCGACCCCCTCACAACTCAGCCCTCTCAAGCGAGATGCAACATGTGGCGTGCTCGAACACCGCTTCCTGATCCCTTTGTCCCGCTTTCTGAGAGTCTACCGGCTGGACATGTATTACCATGGCCGATCTGGAAGTCTTTAAATCGACTTCGGACTCAGGTCGGCCGGAGCAAGGAGAACATGTTCAGGTGGGGACTCTCGGAAAACCCAAATTTGGACTGTGTGTGTGGAGCGGTGCAGTCCATGGCTCATTTAGTTTCCTGTCCTGCCTGCCCTGTCACCTGTTCGCAGCAGGACTTAATGGACGCCACAAATAGTGCAGTTGAAGTGGCGAAGTTTTGGGCCGGAATGATTTAATTTGTCATCGACACGCAAAGAAGAAGAAGAAGAAGACTAAATAGTTACTTACGTAGGTACTAAAATGCACAACATAGTAACATTAGGAAATTTTCGTAAGCATGCGCAGTCTATAGGTACCTTTAAATTTAATTTAAATAATTTAAAGATGAGGCCTGGCTGCCCGAGGCTTATAAAATAAAACTAAACTTCATATTATAGTCCTAGTTCTATCACAGAAAGTGTTAAATTTTAACTAAGAATATTTAATTTGAATGTCTCCAAAATAAAAACTAGCTACAATCCAAACGAAGGCCACATTCATACACGTAACTAATTCAAAATATAAAGCGATGGGTTGTTTTTTAAATGAAACAGTTTTTTTTATGAAATGATCTACTACTCGCAATATTGTGAGTATCTAATAGTGGAATGATAAAAATAAACTAAATACAATTTAATTTACCGATCTCGACGTTAAATTTAATATAGATAATTCAATCTGAGATTAACTACGTATAGGTTCCACAATGCAATGGCCCAAACTGTGTAACAAATTCATCAAAATAAATAGTAAAAACTATACAAATTACCGAGATTCACCCTTAACTATAATGTGAATTACGTTGATACTTGTATAAAAGAAGTACTACTTACAACTTTACTTCATTTCAACATCATTATTATTTCTATACATAACTTTAGTATAATATCAGCTGTACAAAAAACAATAAGTACATATCTATAAGTTATATAATTTTTGTCATAGCTAGGTATGTAATTATTTTTTAATATATGTCTATTTCTATACACTAATGCTAGTAATAAGTTCCTATGCAAATAATTAAATATAATTACTTATATCTTTAACAATATCCTATTAAATCATAAATTAAAATAACGATTATGGAGCTATTCCTCTGTAATAAATAAATGTACATTGCCATAAAAGTACTTATTGCTAAAGTTCATATAGTCACTGAAATTAGAGTATACTAGGAGGTAACGACAAATTTAATAACGATAACGGAAATTGATAA
The DNA here is from genome assembly GCA_947284805.1 of Coleophora flavipennella. Classification (NCBI taxonomy): domain Eukaryota; kingdom Metazoa; phylum Arthropoda; class Insecta; order Lepidoptera; family Coleophoridae; genus Coleophora; species Coleophora flavipennella. Next base: position 2,052,063 of record OX369273.1, read on the forward strand.
ACTTAGGTTGAGAGGATAAATGGCAACCCTCTGATGTTAAATATGGTGGTCTGTCTGCGCAAAGTGGTTGCGTTATGTACTTATAGCTCCTGAAAAACTAGTTATGGTGACCAAAAAAATAACCGATAAGGGAAATGGCTGAGTAAGATATACAATGAAAGTACTAGTTGTACTCATGACAATTAAGCAAAAACTGAACAACGCAAAAACAGTTCTGGACCAGGCCCCCACCCCCTGCCGGAGTACCAAAGTTGGAAGTGGGAATCCGCTATTTCCAACTTTGGTGCTCCGGCAGGGGGGTGAGATCCTGGTCCTGAACTCTCGTTATTCCTACTACTAACGGGCGTTGCTCCATAACGCAACCGAATATTTGGTCAGTTTTTGCATAATTGTCATGAGTACAACTAGTACTTTAATTTTATATCTTACTCAGCCATTTCCCTTATAGTTTTTTTTTTATCACCATAACTACCTAGTTTTTCAGACACTATAAGTACATAACGCAATCACTTTGCGCAGGCAGACCGACATATTTAACATCAGAGGGTTGCCATTTATCCTCTTAACCAAGTTTATCTATTTCCGTTATCGTTACCAGTCGGACCTCCTAGTCTATAGGTGTATCTCTGACCGACATTGAACGCCACTGCTGGCTACAGGCAACACACTAGCGACTAGCGCGAAACGTGTGTGTGCATGCGTGCGTGCATGCGCGCGCGCGCGCTCTTGTGTTTGTGCGCATGTGTTTATGTTTCATTCAACGGAACTTTACTCCATTAAACACGCATCGCGCAAATTAAGTGTGTGAAATCAGTCTTGCTGTTACAAATCACTGCGTGTGTAGGGCACATCCTATTTTTGTACACATGCAAAGAGTGTAAGTAAAACACCATTAATTAAGTAGGTAGCCAATCTATCAAATCGTGATTTGTGACTAGACCATGGTTGTAAACAAATTATGGTAGGTTCTGACACGAAAACTTTAACGTGTGTTGTGTAGTAAGTATGTATAAGTGCCCTTCGAAAGTATATTGCGTACCATAGGCACAGTATTACGATATGACTTAACAGTAGCGCAACGCCTTTGATGTCGCACGATGCGCCACCGGCTAGGTACTAGCCCATACTAGGCTGTAAACTCGCGAGTTAGCTAGGCTTTGCCCAGCCGCCCGCTGCAAGAACCCTTCCGTTGCTCTGCGTAAGTACATTCGTTGCGCTACTGTAAGCCGATATATTGTAATACTGAGCCATAGGTGTTGACAAGATAACGCTACGAGCAAGTCTTGGTGTATAAACAGTCGAAGTTTTTCAGAGAGAAAAGGTTACTTCAGTAGGTACACCATTCACATTGCGACTGTTAAATAGTAAGTATTCTTTGGTCGTACGGACCGATAGAGGGAGAATAAGTTAAAACAGCCTTCTTTATCTGCGTTCCTCTCTTCTTGCAGCCATCGTAAAGTAAGCACATACTGTGGCATCATACTCTAGAAATATGATGAGTCGAGCGAGACTCAACCACTCTTTTTAAGTTTTTTTTGTATTCACAATTGGTAAGCCCTTGACATAATCTCACCTGATAGTAAGTGACGATGACGCCGAAGATGGAAGCGGAATTACCAAGATTCCTCAACGCAATCGAGAACTGGCTATCTTATCTTCAAGCCGGAACACATCAATGTTGTTAACACTGATGTTTGGCGGCAAGACTTAGACAAGATAGTGGTAGCTAGCCAGGCGGGCTTCGAAAATGTCCTACCACCAACCAAACCGAGTCTTACAAATCGACCCCACCGGGAATCGAACCCGCGACCTTCTGGTGTGAAGCGAATGGGCTAACCATTACGCCACGGAGGCGGTTAAAGTTTGAAGTAGTTTAAATAAAAATATCGCAATTACTGCCAGCTTAACTATTGAGGCGGCTAAAAACTGACTGACTTGTGTAGTAATATCAACGAACGGACACCGAGAGATCAGTGATTGGTGCGTTTGAAGGTGTCTCTCTGGTTTCCTCTAGTTGAAACTGATGCTGCAAAGACGCAGCGGGGAGACGATGGTATAATTTGAAACTCCTCTACGCAGCCTGCTGGTTCTGGCGACAGGCCACCGCCGCCACGAGCGCCGCCCCGCGGCCGCTGCCGTCCTCTGAGAGCATCAGGTCGAACTGGAACCAAACACACAATATTATAGAGGACCTCACAATAAACCATTCGTTATTGCACTTACTTGCTAATGGTTTTGTTTCTGAGCGATTGGATTGAAATGGTAGCAATAGTATCACATCATGTCAGTCGCAATAGTATCACATCATGTCAGTCGCAATAGTATCATATCATGTCAGTCGCAATAGTATCATATCATATGTCAGTCGCAATAGTATCACATCATGTCAGTCGCAATAGTATCACATCATGTCAGTCGCAATAGTATCATATCATGTCAGTCGCAATAGTATCATATCATATGTCAGTCGCAATAGTATCACATCATGTCAGTGGCAATAGTATCATATCATGTCAGTCGCAATAGTATCATATCATATGTCAGTCGCAATAGTATCATATCATGTCAGTCGCTAAATTCGACACATTTTAATGTTGATTTGGCAGTGTTTGACTCCAATTGCACCGGATGTTAAGGTCAAGGTGGAACACGCAGTCCCAAATACTTTATAATAATTTTAACCACTCTCCGTGGCGTAATGGGTCAGTCCAATAGCTTCACATCAAGAGGTCCGGATTGGATTCCCGGCGAAGTCTAGCTTTGTAAAGTCTTACGGTTTGGTTGGTGGAAGCCCGCCTGGCTAGCTACGACCATCTTTCTAAGTCTTGCCGCCAAACATCAATGCTAACATACATTGATGTGTTCCGACTTAATGACAAGATAGCCATTGCGTTGGGGAATCTTGGTTAAGCCCGCTTCCATCTTCGGCATCATAGTCACCATCATGTCAGAAGATGCCAAAAGCTATAACCGATTGTGAATTAAAAAACGCAACCCTCCTTCCGAGGCAGTTGGGTAAAAAAACACTCGCCTGGAAGAATTCTTATTAGTCTCGAAAATAGTGACATGGAATACCTACTACCTAATTAGTTGCTAATGTTGGTTTCTGTTCTTACGATCGTGCTTTAACTACAGTTAAATTGGATGCGATCTTGACACACTTTGTACAGATGACATTGAATTAATAATCATAGTGATGGAATTCAAATGGTAGCATAAGATTTTTATTTATGAAAATAATTGGTTTCGTCTCGGTTTGTTACTGTAGATCATTATTTTTAATAGTGATCCTAGTTAATAATTAATTACAAGTAAAACCATGAGCGAGATTGGTCTGCAAATAAGTAATAATAACTTTAGTAATCCGACTGCGTCAAAACTTTACCGCTCTTTTTGGCCAGTCGGGTAAAAATGTATCCTATGTCACTCACGGGATCAATACGAATCTAAAGATATCTCATACGTTAAAATCATTCAAGCCGTTCAGGCTGTAGCAGGGAACATAGATATATACATACAAACATAAGCTCGAAAAATATAAACGTCCTTCTGAGGCAGTCGGGTGAAAAGGCAGAAGTTAGAAATATCACAACTTATTTTTCAACCAACTTAGAAAATTATCAATTTGAGTGTATGTTGATTTTTTGAATTTTCTTTGTACATTTGCTTCGCGATATCTTCGCAGATTGTGGACAGATTTTCATGATTGTTTTTTATTTATTAGGGTATGCTTCCAGGTTGGCCCCGTATAAATTTCATCAAAATCTGTGTAGTACTTTTTTTTTAGAAAATTAACAAAAACTAAAAATAATAATGCTAAATTGTACTAAGTTGTTGCGATGGGTATGGGTGTTTTTAACATGTTTAACGTTTTCAATTATTCGGCATATAGTGATCAACCGACTTTCTTGATTTTCAGCTGCGCACGGTTTAAGCTAAACAGTACCTACCTACCTATATATATTTCTATCGAAGAGGATTTAAGCCATAAACATATACTTGGACATTTTAACATAAAGCTTGAAGTTACTGAAATATATTTTGAATATGTGCTGTTTGGCTATTTTTACGTGATGCTTAGTAAAAAAGTCCAAGTAAGTAGGTGAGTATATTTTTGGTTTGTATTTGCGCCCAAATCAAAAAATAATAAGTAAGTAGATATAATATACGTAATCGTACGTGGCTAATATCCTAACATAATAAAATTAATTAACAATATCATGCTACTCGACTGCATAAAACATTACGTTTCTCATTTTGACAGCCTGGTAAAAATGTAACCTCTATGTCATTCAGGGGATCTAGAGGAATCTAACGAACCACGATAGACGAAATATATGTATATGTCACGGCTAAAGGTGGGTGTAAACATAAACTTAAGATTAGCCGACTAAAGTTGTTTGGGTAAAGTCCGATTATTAGTTGGTATTCGGCGTTTAATCGTATACAGAACAAGGTCTACCCAACACTGGCTGGGTAATGTTTTTTGGGTAGTGAGCGAGCGATATTTAGGTTCGGTCAGGTTTGATCGATTTTACAGCATAAGAGCTCCCCTCCTGGGTGAAGTTTAGTGGGCTAATCGTAAGTTTATGTTCACATCCACCTTTAGCCGTAACATATATACTCCTCCCGCCCACCACAACATCTTCATTTGTGTTTCGTTCGTGAGTCTTATCGGAAGCTTATTTTAGTACCCCATCGAACGTCATTGGAGGTCACACACCTAACTTAATCATATCATCATTATTATATCAGCCGAAAGACGTCCACTTTTGGACAACAGCCTCCCTCAAGGATTTCCACGACGACCGGTCCTGCGCTGCCCGCATCCAGCGGCTTCCCACGATCTTCACCAGGTCATCGGTCCACCGCGTGGGAGGTCTATCTACGCTACGTTTTCCGGTGCACGGCCGCCACTCGAGAACTTTACTACCACAACGGCTATCTGTTCTACGAGCTATGTGCCCTGCCTGCCCACTGCCACTTCAGTTTAGCGATTCTGTGAGCTATGTCTGTTACTTTGGTTCTCAGGTACGCACACTAACGCCATCTAGTGGTGGTTAGAGAAGCCATGTTTCCAACATTTTTTTTTTTTTTTTTTAAAAACAGGTACCTCCTCATCAATCAACTTGCCAACCGAGCTGACGGATCTACCGACGTCATCGTCAGTTACCTACATATACCTACATAAGCGGATGTTCTGCAATCTGTCGGAGGGTGTCGCAGCCCGTCCGCCATGTGATAGAGACGATGATAAATGTTTATTCGGGCACAGTTTTGTGTATTTATCACAACGGGCTCCCGATATCGGCCGTCACAACCTGCGTCACAACCGGCGGAGCGAGAGTTAACGGTGCGGGCGTCTATAGTTGTTTTTGTGATTTGACAAAGACACGATAGGAATCTTTCGTCATGCTATTTTTCCACTAACTTTCGACTTACCTGCAAGCAAGAGGACTATTGATCCACAGAATGGACGTGAGGAGAAATGGACCTTTAAAAATATAAGTTTAAAAAATCTAAAAACCGACCTCAAAAAGGAATTCACTCAAAATTATGAAATAATATTTTTGTAAATACACGAAATTAATCAGCAATAACGAAATGAAAGGTACGTATAAAACAAATTAGGGGCCCACACAGAGATATGTTTTATATAAGGGGCCTACATTTTTTTTTGAGGTCCGTACCAGCGCTCTTGAGAAAAGTATACTTACCTATCCAATGTTTTAGATTCGATGGCTTTGCTGGCACCGCGACTTCAAAAAAAAATTGTTGGCCTCTAATTTGTTTCATTTTCATCTCTCAGTTTCAAACCTACCTTTTGTTTCGTTATTGTTGGTTAATTTCGTTTATCTATAAAAATATTATTTGAATTTTTTTTGAAGTCGGTTTTTTGCTTTTTAAACTTTTATTTTTTTATTTTTAGACATAATGCTATCTAGTACAGACGATAAAAAGATACTTTGATTTTTAACTTTGAACAAATATACTAGCTACCTAAACCCAAAATTCAGGTATTTACCCAGGTTAAAACCCATGAACCCGGGTTTATTCCGTATCGGAGGTAGGTACCTTTTTAGGGTTTTCCTAGACATAGATAGATAAATAACACGTTCCATACTTTTATAGTCGCTAGTCAGAGTTCTCAATTGCGTAAATATGATAAATACCTACTGTTTGCGCCATTTTAGAGAAAACTCATTTAAAACTTTTTTTTGTAGTACAAATTGTTATTTTTATAGTTTTCCCAGATGTGGTATAAATGGCATATTTTAGGAGTTAATAAGTTGTCAATGACTAAAATTTGGAATTTGACTAAAATACCAACCCGCACTGGGCCCGCGTGGTCGACTAAGGCCTAATCGCCCTGATTCAGGGTAGGCTCGAGCCCCTCGGTGGGGACGTATATTGAGCTGTAATGGTGATGAAGTACTTATAATTTATTGAACCTAATCAATTTTTGAACTCCCCACGAATAGTCCTAACTACGTACGTACAGCGTGGCAAAAAAGACTGGAGAAAATGGGGGCGTTTCTTTCACACCTATGGTAGTCTTATCCAGTTAGTCAGTTTAGCGAATACAATTACTGCGAAAATCAAAACGACAACCATTAAGCAGCAATGACAAATCCTTTGACAGCAAACTAGTGTTATCCTTAAAAAATCAATTAGTTTCATCTGTCATCAACCTCAAACACTTTTCATGCGACTTCCAAAAAGGAGGAGGTTCTCAATTCTTCTGTATGTTTTTTTTATGTGTGTTACCTCAGAACTTTTGACTGGGTGAACCGATTTTTATGATTCTTTTTTTATTTGATAGCTAGTGCTTCCCGTGTGGTCCCATATAAATTTTATCAAAATCGGTGAAGTACTTTATTAGAAAATTAACAAAAACCAAAAAAAATGATGCAAAAATGTACTAAGTTGTTGGGATGGAAGTCGGTTTTTTAACGTGTTTAGCGTTTTCAATTATTTGCCAAGCTCTAGTAACTATTATATTAATTTGTGGCCTAACTACTTAATTGGTATAACTGCTGCTGATCAATTTGTGTGACAAACCTTGTCACACAAATTGATCAGCAGCAGTTATACCAATTGTGTTCGAACTGATCATAGATTCCTTTAGGTAAGTTGACTGTAAACGTAGTGATTTAAATCCATCCTCTATGGTTTTCTTATCCTTGAGTTACACATCATTGTATGTAATAAATAACTAATAATTTGTATGTATTTTTAACTGACTTTCAATATGGACAAGGTTCTCATTTCGACGGTAGGTATGTTTTTTAGGGTTCCGTGCCCAAAGGATCTGTCCGTCTGTCACCAATCTGTATTTCATGAACCGTTGAATTTTCACATAAGATGTATTTCTAAGGCTATAACAAAAAAATACTAAAAAACAAAATAAAATAAATATTTAAGGGCGCTTCCATACAACAAACGTGATTTTTTTTGTTCGATATTGATAACGGCAACAGGGGAGACGCTTGAAATATTCACAGAATATTGAGTTGTATTATTTAATTTCATCATTCATCATTACAGCTCATATACGTCTCCACCGAGGGGCTCGAGCCTACCCTGAATCAGGGCGATTAGGCCTTAGTCGACCACGCGGGCCCAGTGCGGGTTGGTATTTTAGTCAAATTCCAAATTTTAGTCATTGACAACTTATTAACTCCTAAAATATGCCATTTATACCACATCTGGGAAAACTATAAAAATAACAATTTGTACTACAAAAAAAAGTTTTAAATGAGTTTTCTCTAAAATGGCGCAAACAGTAGGTATTTATCAGGGCGATTAGGCCTTAGTCGACCACGCGGGCCCAGTGCGGGTTGGTCGACTTCACACACAACCTTCGAGTTTCTTCGCAGGCGTGTGCAAGTTTCCTTACGATGTTTTTCCTTCACCGTTAAAGCAATCGGTAAGTATGTACGTAAGTTTTTGAAAAACTCATTGGTACATTGGCCGTCCAGATTTGAACCCGGTACCTCTGGTTAGATGGACCGAGTCGTTACCGGTTGAGCCACCGACGCTTTTATATATTTAATTATTTAATTTACAAATAAATAATTAAATTAAAATAAAATTAATATTTAAGGGGGGCCTCCATACAACAAACGTGATTTTTATAGATAATGGTACGGAACCCTTTGTCCGACTCGCACTTGCCCTGTTTTTTTTGTATGTTTGTTACGCGAAATCTTCGCAAAATTGTGAACCGATTTTCATAATATTTTTTTATTCGATAAGGCATGCCGCCAGGTTACCTAAGTACTTTTTAGAAAATTTACAAGACCCAAAAAAAATTGCAAAAGTGTTAAAGAAGTGTTTGAAGCGGTTCGCTTTTTAACGTATTTAGCGTTTCCAATCATCGCGTATTTTATTTAAAAATAGTTTTTGTGAGCCGACTGACGACGACCTCGCAAATGTTTATATTCAAAGTTCATTTTGTGCCCCTCCCAATGACACTATATTTATCGTTGAACATTGAACTTGTTTGTGAATAACATTATGTTGTTATATGCGTAGAGGGGCTCGTCTGTGATACGGTTGTATTACTTACGAGATAGCGAGTTCATAGGGTATCGGATAATGTCAATATTGTTCTAGAAATTCCAAGACTGGTATATTTACTTTAAAAATGGGTGGGTTCTGTTATCTATTTAATCGAAGTTCATAATATCTAATGCATAGGATGATTGGTATAAAATTAAAAAGATTGCTGCGATTGATTGCCGTAGCTATGTAGATGTTTTAGTTTGGACTAAAGAAAATAGATAAGTAAACGGAGCTATGAGGTGTCAATTCGAACGTGATTACTATGAGGTTCGAGACCTACTGGCTATAAATTGTTAATTTTATTAAGAGTCCCCAGGAGGCTCGAGTTTCCATACAAAAGATACAAACGTAGTTCCGCTTTAATACAAAAACTAAATGCCGGATTTAATGCAAACTTGCAAATATATTAAGTAGACACATATTATCGATGTTTGTAATTAGTTTTCATCGTAGTAAATTTAGAAATAACTAAACGAAGGCTTAAATTTGTTTTGTGCTGAAAGTTTGAAACTTCTCTAATTTTTCCCCGTTTTATATTAGTACATCGAAAACTAATTACAAACATCGATATGTGTCTAATCAATATATTCGCATAGTTTGGATTCAATCCAGCATGTAGTTTTTGTATTAAAGCGGAACTACGTTTGTACGAAAACTCGAGCCTCCTGGGGACCCTTAACTTAAGGGCCTTAAGTGTATTCCTCCCAAATGGGTCAATAAAATATACGGACAATGGGGTCCACCACTAGCCTCTCCCATTGCCTTCACCAATCCGGAATTATGGTGTATGGTTTCACCTTTTAGAAACCCGTGCCCCGGAAATGGGGAGACACTATGGTTTGTGGACGAACGATAACTTGCTATCCCACATGTATGCCAGGTTGGACAGTTGAGCGATCTTATAGCACATGAGGGTGTGGAAGTGCGGGTGGAAGCGATAGACGGAGCCATCGACGCCGACGGTGACGCCCTTCTTAGGACTACATAGGGTTTTCATCAGAACAATAAAGTAAAAGTTAGGTGTCATCCCTACCTGTATTCCTGGTTGGACCAACTGAGCGATCTTCTCGCACATGAGGGTGTGGAAGTGCGGGTGGAAGCGATAGACGGAGCCATCGACGCCGACGGTGACGCCCTTCTTAGGACTACATAGGGTTTTCATCAGAACAATAAAGTAAAAGTTAGGTGTCATCCCTACCTGTATTCCTGGTTGGACCAACTGAGCGATCTTCTCGCACATGAGGGTGTGGAAGTGCGGGTGGAAGCGATAGACGGAGCCATCGACGCCGACGGTGACGCCCTTCTTAGGACTACATAGGGTTTTCATCAGAACAATAAAGTAAAAGTTAGGTGTCATCCCTACCTGTATTCCTGGTTGGACCAACTGAGCGATCTTCTCGCACATGAGGGTGTGGAAGTGTGGATGGAAGCGGTAGACGGAGCCGTCGACGCCGACGTTGACGTCCTTCTTAGTACTAGATGGGGTTTTCATCAGAACAATAAAGCTTTAGTAAGGTGTCACCCCTACCTGTATTCCTGGTTGAACCAACTGAGCAATCTTCTCGCACATGAGGGTGTGGAAGTGTGGATGGAAGCGGTAGACGGAGCCGTCGATGCCTACGGTGACCCGCGGCTCGTCCATTTTGTTGAGCAGCGTGGCGATCCCAGCGGACACGAGGTGAGCCGCACGCCGCGACACGCTTTCGCATACGTGTCGCACGCTCGCCATGTCCGTCTCCGTAGCGTGTGACAGCCCTGAAATTGGTTTCATCGTCAGTCGATAAGGGCATTGATCTTGGATGAGCTGGTTGGTTGGTTGGCACTGCTTTCACACATAGAGGATTACAGGGGTCCATGGCGACCTCATGTTTGATTTAGAGAGTGGGGTTCTGATTTTGTAAAACTAAATGAGATTATTACACGGCCTTTTAGCTAGTAGGGTTGTGGATTATGTGGATAGGTTATTGCTGAAGGTAACCTCCCGGACAAAGTATATATATTAGTACTAACATACAGTATGGACACTCCCTGGCGCCCGCTCACTAAATTTCGACATCACCCCCTCGTCACCCAGATTGATACAGATGGTTACAGTTTGGTTGTCGAACGTATAGGATTTCGCCACCATTTTGTTTGTTCCGTTATTCCTTTTTTGAAATGTCATTTCTGGCCCGTTGTATGAAGTGTCCAGGGTGTGTCCCGGGACAAGACTTTGATGTGCCTGAGGACCTATTTGGATATTCATATGTTCAGTGTTGCTCTTTTGATTTCCTGTTTCTATTGGATTTTCAATGGGCTATACCTCTTGGAATGTAGGTAGGTACGTACTTATTGGAAGCGGTCAAGTCGACAGAGCATAACCTGCCTTACCTACGCAATTAATTGATTAATGATTCACGCATTTTTTTAGGAAAATACATTGACAAGTCATCTCTGTCTGTAATACGTAAGTATAGATTATACAGGATGCCCAGTCATAATGTGCACAAAGAAAAGGGAGTGAAACTACTCAAATTTATCGTTAAAAAAGTAAGTCTTTTTTAAATTCGGTGTCTTTTTTTTAATTATTAATACAAAAGTTTGAGCTCCTTATATGAATAAAGGGTCACAACTTACTGTTGAGTGAGTTGAAATAAACACAAAAATGATGACAAATAATGTGTAATGTAATAATCAGCATCCAACTATCGTTCGACTAAAAAAAAGTTAACGTTGTCTTCTTTTTTTTACTAATAATTGTTAAAGAGGAGCTCAAACTTTTTTTAACGATTTTGAGTTTAGTTTCACTCCCTTTCGAAAGTTTCGTTTGGGCACTATATGACTGGGCACCCTGTATAAAAGTTGGATGCGGCTTCGCCCACGCAGATCCCGTTTTCTGCCGTTCCCGTGGGAGTTCTCAAAATCTTTTCTTATCATACGTCTCAGGCGTCTATTACACGGTAGGTTTTGCTGTCAGTTTTACCACAGTCAAGACTGACTGACGGATAACCTATCGTCTGATATAGTGACTGATAGTTGAATGAAATTGATGGATCAATATCTGGATATTTTGATTTTTGCATCATAAAATCATGCAAAAATCAAAAGTAGGACGCAGGTTCAAAGATTATCTGCCACCGTCTTGCTACCGATGACGCGGCTCGGGAGTCGGGACGGACGCTCCATTTTGGATTTAATTATGTAGTGTAGGGTAACTATCTGTAGCTATAATATAACCTGCAGTAGGTATAGCTACTGCGTTTAATGTATACATGAGTTCAAACAATTAGGTATTTAAAGGCTCATTAACAAGAACATAAACAGCAACATTGCAGGAAATGAAATAATATTTATTTTAGGAAAAATCCGCGTTTTTTTAGATTTCTTATACAAAGCCGGCCAACAATAGTAATTTAAGAATCTTCAAGACGAGAGTGAATATGCACTATTTGAGCTTGCGTGTTACATCCCCGGCTGCACCGGCACTTACCATCAGGTAAGGTGCAGCCAAACGCACTTAAATTTTTAATAAAAAAAAACAGCTGGCCGATTTGTATGAACAATACAAAAAAAAGTGTTTTAAGCAAAGTTGTAGAATGAAAGTTGTTCAGTTTGATGAGTACAAGCCCACCTTAAAGTATTACTGCACCTTTATGTTGCACCCTGTATAATATATTGTTGTAAGTCTCGAGTCTCGAGTCTCGACCTAACTTTTAAGTTAAGCTTATAAATGCTTAGGTTAGGTGTAGGCATTGAATTACTGCTACTATACGTGGTGTAGGTACTTATGCATCTTAACCATATCTTAATGCTATGAATACCAGCTAAGTCACATTTTGTCATATCATAGGATGATGATTGATGAATTAGTTAGATGACAGTAAAGTCGTGTACCGAACCACCTACGTCGTCGACGTCGTCGTAATAGTGTAGGCAAGTATATAATTAGGTAAGTATTTAATTTAGTAGGTATACTATATACTATATAATTTGCGTGGATAAGACAACATAGAAGCAAATTCATTATTACGTCACGACAAGACAGAACAGACAGAACAACAAAGTATTTGCGTGGATAAGACAACATAGACGCAAAATCATCATTACATATTTTATGTAACCCTCACGACAAGACAGAACAACAAAGTATTTGCGTGGATAAGACGTCTATGTTCAACGTTCAACGTCTATCAACATCATTACTTATCTAACCCTCACGACAAGACAGAACAACAAAGTATCGAGCCCGAGCCCTGCCTGATTGGTACAAGTATCTAGGGCGGACGCCCTTAATAGCAGCCTGCTCCTAGTTGCAGCCTTTTTGCTTAAATAATAAGGTTTCTACTGGCAATACCTACCAGTGAATAGTACCAAAAAAACCTTAACATTCTGCACAAAATACGTACCAAAAATGTGAATCACGCCAGTGTGAGTTAAGGGTTGAACCCGAGAACAGAGGCAAGTCGTCCATTTCAGTATTTTTTTTGCTAAGTTAGAGAGTTTCTAAAACAAGGTATTTCTTACGATTCTTCAACTCTACATTTTGTGATTAGTTTGATTATGAATACAGACATTTAATGCATGGAATTGAAAACATAAAATGTATGGGGCATCCCGCACACAGGTAACAGGAACCATATTACTAAGCCTACGCTGTCCGTCACTCTGTAGGTCCGTCCGTACTTTAAAATTTGAAATAAATAAATAATTTGGAACCGTGATGTGATAATATGTGGCTGAAATCTTCACAGAATATGTTTTATTATGGGGGATTTTCTAACAAATAAATAATATATTTTAAAAGATTTAACTATGCATTTAAAAAATACTCTACATGACATGCATATCCTATCTATAGTTTCCATCGTCTACATTTGTTTTTCTTTATCTTAGTTAACACCTTTTTATTAAAAAAAAAAGTAAAAAAAGTAAAGTAAGTAAAGTTAATTTTCTATTAAGGTTTGTTTTTATAGTATGTTCGGTAGAATCGCTAAAAGTTGTAAATATGTTAGATTTTTGTGTTTTTTCGAGTGACAAAAAAGAGTTGCAAATGAATCATAACGACTGATTACCTTTACAGATTTTTCATATTGATTCACACTAACAATTCAACACAAAAGTCCGAAGGCATGACCCGACACTAGGCTATTATTAGGTACATCAAAGGCTGGCTCTGGGTACAAAAGGGCTGGTATTTGGCTCTAGCCAAAGGGTATTTTTCTATTTTTCATTTTTTTTTAAATCTATGGAATTTATGATTAATAACGGTTTTATTATAACGCACAGATAAATAACCTACCTATTTATAAAAATTATAATGTGTTATGACATATAGTTAGAGCATTACGAATTTTTAAAGTTGAAATTTGCACTGAAAGGCTGTAATTTGGGATGCCCACCCTAACAATACAAGGTTTATTATTGACCTGACACCCACGCCTTTGACCTGAACAATAGTTGACCAACGGATAACAGGTCAAAGTGATTAACCTTGTAGGTACGGGCGGGTAGGAGTCCTAAATATTGTTATGCTTGCTTTGATAAGAAATTGCAACATACTATTTGTTGTAAATTTGAAAGTGATTGGAATTTTCATTATTAACAAACTCATTTTGATCTGAGGCAATAAAATGTAACAATAAAATAGGTATTTTTAAATACTTAGATAGACCGTAGTGTTTGTAACTATTTATCGGTAGAATTACAGCTCAATACAGATTACAGAGCACATCGATCGCACTCGAGCCCCTCGGTGGGGACGTATGAGCTGATATTATGATGATAGCGAATTTGTTACTGGCATAATAATGTTTTAATTAATCTAGAAATAGACTTCGTCGCTATATGCCCTTTGCTCAAGTCTCTCGCGAAATGTCGCCTACCGGGTTATCCCATGCTGTAATGTCAGTTGAATATCAATGAAATCATCAGGAATCATCACCACATCAGCCGAAATACAGCCACTGCTGGACAAAGGCTCCCCCAAGGATTTCCACAATGACCGGTCCTGCGCAATCCGCATCCAGCGGCTTCCTGTGGCCTTCACCAGCTCGTCGGTCCACCGAGTGGGAGGCCTGCGCTACGTCTACCCGAGCGCGGACGCCACTCGGGAAGCTTCGCAATATCTTCACGTCCCAAATACCGCAGAGTCAGGTCTTCGACAAGTGTGTGTTGCCAGTGATGATAATAAAATCGAGAAAAAATATATTTTAGGGTACCTCCCCTTCGTGTAAACAGGGGGGTGAATTTTTTTTTCGTTTAACGTACCCTACCGTGTGGAGTATGGAACTGAGACATGGTCGCTTACTAGGTATAGGCCTCATAAGAAGGCTCAAGGCCATCAGGAATATTTCCATGAAAATCAGGTGTTCTCCAACTTACCAAGTTCCTCCAAGACCTCCATGCAGCTAGTGTAGTCGCCGGGCTTGTCCGACTCGATCTCGGACACGTATTTAGTATAGAACTGCCCTCGCTGGAACAGCAGGTCCGACCCTTGCCCGCCGAACAGCAGGCCCATCTTCGTGAACTTCACCAGCGCCAGCCGCACAAGCTCGCCCATGTACATCCCTGAGATCATCTTCTCTTGGCTGTAAGACAATAGGTGCTGCGTTAATATTTGTAGACTGCTCAGGGGGTAGACGACACTATTGGGTAATGTTTATTACATCGTCTCATTTTTTTTTCCTCTGTGTGTTGCATGTCGCGTGACGGTTGCTTTTGTCTGACGGTATGATCGTTTCGTCCTCTGTAAAGCTTCACTTTTACCGTGGTTTCATAAAACCAAACCACACACTTACTTTCTGGAGTGTATGTCTGTTTATTTGAGACATGGTCGCTACCCTGAATTAGGGCGATCGGGCCTTAGTCGACCACGCGGGCCCAGCGTTTGTTCGTAATGGCTATAAATACAAAAAAAGGATTCAGATAGTAAATCAAGATAACATTTTCCATGGCCGTGAAACGTAGGCAATAACCGGTACATATTATTATTTGCCCTTATCTGATAAAAGGAGGGCGGGTGGGGGTCTCATTTTATCTTAGTTTGATTGACAAGGGCATTGGTGTATGTGTAAGCTAACTAATTAATGAACGTAAAACAAAGTCATGTCATCTAAATAAAACAAGATTAAGAGTAGAATATTTTACTGCATGGCACAGTAATATATGTATGTCACTGCTGCATGGTTAAAACGCGTTATCAACCGGGCGGCAAAACGAGCCAGTGTACCGCTTCATACAACCCGAAAAAAAAATTCGTAAAAATTGCAGACAAATCCTTACTTAAAAACACATCCGGTTAAAAAAGACAATTTCTTATGGAAATTTGACAAATTACAGATAAGTATTTCTAAGAACGTTGTTACAAATTCTACGAGGAACTTATACAATACAACCAGAGCAAAAAATCATCAAACTTTCCATACAAAGTTAATCAGCTAATCCATTATAATGTGTTTTTTTTGCTTCGATTGTTTATTGTATAGTTCGTTGAGGAAAATTGTACAGTATCATGACATGAGTCGATTTTGAGATTGAAATAAAGCTAAATACTATTGTACCTATAATTATATCCTAAACTGGTCATCATATTTCAAAAGTTATATTATATTATAGTTATATTATTTAGAATGGACCTTCAGGATAAACACAGGGCTAAAAAAGATCGCACACCTTTGGCATCCACGCGGGCAAAGCCGCGGGCGACCAGCTTGTTACTTATAAATGTATAATAGGCACAAACGGAGGCACCTACGATAGTGATGACACGAGCAAGGCCTGGACTTTCAGCGAATATACTGTCCATTTCACATACTATTGGAGACGCCGAAATATTATCAGCTGCTTTAGGGTCGCCAGGAGGCTCAAGTTTCCATACAAACGTAGTTCCGCTTTAATACAAAAGCTACATGGCGGACTAAATCCAAACTTTGTAAATATATTGAGGAGACACATATTGATGTTTGTAATTAGTTTTCAACGTACCGATATATAACGGAAAAAAATAAGAACAGTTTCAAACTTTCAGTACAAAACTAATTTTAAGCCTTCGTTTAGTTAAGTTTAAATTTACTAAGATGAAAACTTATTACAAACATCGACATGTGTTCAATTAATATAAGTGCAAAGTTTGGAATCAATCCGGCATGTAGTTTTTGTACTCAAGCGGAACTACGTTTGTATGGAAACTCGAGCTTCCTGGGGACCCTTAACATAACAATTTTTCAATACCTACATATGTACTTACATCTGTTTGCCAGGATTGATAGAGCTGTCGTCGACCTCGCGGTCGAACTCGGTCCGCACGAAGTCCAGGTTGCCGTCGTCTCCGAAAGCCCCCCACTCGGTGTTGATAAGCAGCTCCTGCTTGCCTGGCTCTCCATCAAAGAGTTCACAGTTCTTAGTCTTTTCCACGTAGCAGGCGTTGCTGCCCGTACCTTTACGACATGGAAACTAGGTCAGTGTATGGAAAACATTATTTTTAGGATATCCCTATCCGTACCTCAAAAGGAACCCTTAATAGGATCACTTCGTTGTCCGTTCGTCTGTCTGTCGAGACTCTTTTTGTCAGAAACGCGTGGAGGTATCAAGTTAAAATTAATAGCAAATACGGACCTGGAAAAATTCAAGCTTCTAAGTAGCTATAAATAATTTCTAAAACCTAAAAACTTTTAAGTACAAGCTTTTAATATTGCATTGACACGTGATATACATATGCATGAAAAATTTCAGCTCAATCGGAAACCGGGAAGTGGGTCAAATTTAACTTGCAAGATTTCAATCCAGACACCGGGAAACTAAATAAAAGTGCGAGCGGACTTGCCCAACGAGGGTTCCGTACAAATGTGTAGGCACATAATATAAATCGTAATATAGCAAACTTTAGGTATACTACATTCACCAAAATTATTGGGTTCCTACCTATACATACAAAAAAGGTTTTTTTTTTTCATTCTTCGTCATAAATTGAAAACTGATTTAAAAGTATAAAAAAAATAAAAATCTGTTTAAGCTTGTGCCAATGAAGCCCTTTCATATTATGATACCCCACATGACACGGTTAACTCAACTCAAAATATAGACCGCGGCGCCGTTTCTTGCATAAAATTGATTACGTATACTTTAAATAAAGACTATTTTTTCTTAACGATTTAATTACAAATGTACAGTTTTCAGATTTTTCCTTATACTTATAGTATAAGACGGCATTAATTGCTAAATTTCATAGTTCTAGGTCAACAGAAAATACCCTATGAAATTTGATTCCCTTGAAATATACATTTTTTGCGGCATAAACGGCTGTATCTTTTTTTTACGTTGACTTAGAAGTTTTATTTTTTCACTGCTTCAAGGGACTGTACACCAAAGTAACATCGAATTATATGGTTTTAATTAATTTCAACTCGATGTCTCCACGCGTTCCCGAGATAAACGGTCTTGACAGACAGACGTACGGACAGCAAAGTGATCCTATTATATTACACAAACAATTTTTTTCGCGAATACAAACTTACTCTTGCATTTGGAAAATTGAACGTCACGTATTTCGATGTATGGGAGAACAACTTTTCAGCTACAAAGTTAAGTTTGTCCTTGAATCCGAACGTCGTTGTACCTACTCGTTAGGTGTATTGGTACGGAATTCTCATTTTGCGAGTCGGACTCGTATTTGGCCGTTTTTTAGGGGTTGAACTTCACTTGTCTTATCCATATTTATCCGTCGTTGAGAAATGTCAAAGTCAAAGGACAACCGATATTAATAAAGAGTGCAAATAAAGTGGAGTTCATTCAACCCTATTGATTCATACTGTACCAAATCTCCAGTCTTTTAATAGATAGCGGTTAGGTCAGAAGCTTGTTAGCTTCAACCCTCTTTGCTTTGATTATAAAGCTTTCAATAACACATCAGGAGGACAAAACATAAGCACTAACGAAGGAGCAAATTAATGATTCATGCAGTTAGACAGTCATTGACATGAGACGGCAGAGGGGATAGGTGTTGCAATGTATGAAAAATCACGCTACTGTACCGATATAGGTACAATGAATCAGGAACAATGAAAAACTGAAGGTATTGAATTAAAATTAAAGGATGAGGAGATAAAAATAGGTTATGTATGTATTACTTACACTGTTAAAAAGCTGACGAAAACAGGCGTTGCGTGCAAAAAAAATCTTTTTATAGGAGACGAATCGCGGCTCTCATACCAGTCGCTTCGAAAAGAAATTAAGAGCTTTTCTACCCACTAAAAAAATAAAACCCAAATATGCAAGCGACACACCCACAGCCCACATCACCACACGGCGGTAAACAAGTGAAACCTACCAACGATGAGTCCTATTTTGCAGTTGTGGTTTTTCCACGCGCAGGACATCAGTGTGCCCGTCGTGTCATTCAGTATAGCGCATATATCGATCTGTACGTCCTACAAGAGTGAGAAAACATGCTATTAGTTGAAGTATAGAGAGATCTCATTCTGTTTGTTTGGAAGTGGAAGACCTGGTATATGTTGAAAGTTGAAGATGATGGTAGGGTAGAGGCTTTCACCCAACTGCAGGCGAGTCAACTCAGTGGGCACTACTATGTTCACCTATATAGTTAGACTAACATATGATTAAAACCAATTTATTATGTTCAGTAAGAAGTAAAATCAATCTTCAATAAATTCTTCAATAGATCTGTTTTGGTTACCTAATGATAGAGTTTGAAAATATGCAACACTAAGTATTTATTTACTTTTGATTACTTTAAATTGAGTTATACATAACATTAATTAATACTGCAGCACCTAATATAAGTCCGTCATTTGCTACATTTTTGAATGAAGTAACTAATCAAAGAACATAATATTATAATTTGAACCGCTGTCACACTCACTGGTGTGGTAACTTGTGTCTACGAATGGTTGTCAATATAAATAATAATAATATTGAAAGCATCGACGATTGATGATTCAAAGTGTAACAAAGTTGGCCTGTTAAGTAAGTGAGGCTTCTATTCATTATACTAAACAATTTCCCCAAGGAAACCAATGGTGATGCGGTTTTGCACAAATCGACTAAGCTATACTAAAATTAAGATGTGTCAAAATTACGTTTGATATTCGGAAAAATCAACTTAATACATCTGACAGATTTAAACCAAAATTGAACTAAATTAAGTTTAAAACGCCATTTTACTATTTGAAACGACCATTTTTAGCATACCATCTAAACTAAAATGTCTACTAAACTTTGGAAAAGCCACAAAAATGCAAATTTTCTGATGAATACCATAGTAAAGTGATGGTACGTAAACCCTGATGCTCCAGGACACTGCACCTCTGACCTGAGGATCTCATGATGACCTGATTGGTGGTCAACGGCTCTATAAAACAGTAGAAGCTAGAAGTTTGGCGTTTAGACCAAGATGCATCAGCACACAGCGCAAATTCGACCAGACGAATTCTAATCTGAACAGGTCAATAATTGTTATTTCCAGCTTTGAGCTTTGGCAGTTTAAAGAAGCCATCGATTGCCAACCTTGTCATCATCAGAACTTTGGTTTCCAGGTTCGGGCCATTGCCCGAAGCACGCCTTTTGCGAAATTCAAGGAATTAACTGCCATTGATGCCAAGCTAGGAAATTAAAAAACGAAACAAAATCAGCTGTTTTGTTGAACGCTTCCTAAATAATATGCGTTGCATAAATGGCAAATGCAACAGATACAGCGCTATACAAAATAATATTTTCCTTCTCTTTCACTCAATTAAACGGGTTATTGATCGTTCATTAACTAAGTCTGTTGAATTAAATTTGATCGTTTTTAAATTCCTGTCAAACAAGGGAAACCAGTTTGTGCGTGCAACGTAATAGCACGTGAAAACTATCAAATTTATTTTAGTCCAATTTTAGTACATTTAATTCGAGTGTTTTGTTCGAATGTACACCATCGTTGTAAAAAAAATATGAGTCTAGTCTAGGGGTATCTCTTGGGTATAGATAATTGTTCAGTATGCCTCAGTAATATGGCCCTACAACAATTAGTTAGAATTCAAAATTATCTAAAAGTAGGTACCTAGTTGATTTCCAAGAACGAAAAATGAGAAGCAATGCGTGCCAAATTCAATAAAAATAATTAAGAATTGGACACATTTTCATGCATGTTTCATAAAAGTAAAGGAAATCTACTATAATAATATAATCAGGGATGCCTAAATGTAAGTAAATTAAAGTAAAGTAAATTAACATATAATTGGTATTTTTAATTAAATTCGTAGCATAAATGACATAGGTATGCAACAGAGACACTTACACTTTATTTGTTGAATACTTTTAAATCATAATAAATATTTTAAAATAAGTCTGTGTGCGTTAGTTTAGTAGGGCCTCCATCCTATACAGGGGTCGCTAACCTTTTTGTGAGTGAATGACGAATGCTTAATCTTTATAATTACTAATTTTAAACAAAACTTAACCACAGATCAGAGAAGATTACTAATAACATTCATTACACATATTACATTATATTTACCAAGGTAGGTATAATTTATTCAATAAAAATCATGTGATATAAGTAAATTAAGAAAGCTGCCTATTTCATTGTCATTTATGGCAAAAGAAAATATAAAAAATATTGTTTACGCAAATTGTAATTTTAAACTTATTTATTAGATGATACATACATAATACATATATTTTATAATACTATGTAGGTAATTAATTACAAAGATAGCTTGGTAAATATAAACATAGCTATCTTTGTAATTAATTACCTACATAGTATTATAAAATATATGTATTATGTATGTATCATCTAATAAATAAGTTTAAAATTACAATTTGCGTAAACAATATTTTTTATATTTTCTTTTGCCATAAATGACAATGAAATAGGCAGCTTTCTTAATTTACTTATATCACATGATTTTTATTGAATAAATTATACCTACCTTGGTAAATATAAACATAGTGAATCATTTTATAGGTACACCCACAAAATAAAAGAAATAGATCTCATAAACAAACATGTCACGAAATAATAAAATGAACATAATACGCCACTGACACAGTATAATAAAGAGTACTAGCGAACCACTGAGTTGCCATAAGTTGATATAAAAGCCTCTACTAGCTCTCGTTTGAAATCCAGAATCATGCCTTAATTTTACGAGAGAGCAAGTTTATCATCGTCAACTCACCAATAATTACTCCTATTCGACAATAAGGGTCCTTATGTGCACATGACATAAGTGTCCCAGTGGCATCGTTCAGAATACCCATGACAGACAATGACAAGTCCTGGAAAATTTCTTTGCTTTTACATTTCGCCTGAAAGGCCTGGTCTTGCTTTTAATATCATCAGCAAGACATTATCCGTCTATGAAATCCAAATGTTCATCAAATCATTGACACAATCGGTAATTAAAAGGCATATAAAAATTGAACACTATGTTGAATGTATAGAAAATACTCTTACCCCTCGTCTCGCTATGGCATCTTTAAGGCCTTGAACAACATCCTCGCCAACAACACCGGAACATGAGAACCCTTTGGTCCAACGTTGAAGGATTCCTTTCGTTAAACCAAGTTGTTTTAATGGAAAGCTGAATGTGAATCCAAGAGCAAGGCGTTGTTCATACACATTGTGTTCCTGTTTCGTAAAAAAAAATATTTATTAGATAAAGCATTGCGGTTTGAAAACTACACATAATTGTCTAATATATTTCAGGAGTTTAAAATAATAAGTACCTTCATAAAATTTGCTAAACATTCGGCGATGTGATCAAACAGCGCTACACCAGTACCCGTCATAATATGCTGTGGTATGGCATAAATTTTCGACTGCATATCGAAATGATTTTCTCCTAAATTAATGATTAATACTCTGAAGTTAGTGCCGCCTAAATCTAACGCCAAAAATTTACCACGTTCTGAAATAAAAATGTATTTGTAAGTGTCTGGGTAAATTCTTCATGTATATCAATATTGTTTTTCAAAAAATAGGTCTTACCTTTTCCATTAGGTAAGTCCTGTATGTATGTAATCCAGCATTTCACTATTGATTTGGCATGACTGTCTTTGCCGAGCCCTTTGACTAAGTCGTTGTGAAGTCTCTTCATGATTTCCCTTAATTGTTTGTCGGTTAGCTGTAGGACCTCGCATTCTTCACGAATCTGCAGCGATACATACAAATTTAAGTTAGTCTAAGGATTGAATTTTCCTGTAAGTGACGAAATCTTATGCGGGGTATTCCCAAATATGACATTAGTAACGGAGAAACTGCTGCATTAACTCTAGAGCTTCAAAATCAAAAAGGAGTATTTTTTGTCTAAATAAAGGCGATTTTTTCAGGTGATTAAACCCGACTTCATGGGGGTGCTCTCAAAATATCTAAACAATAGGCATATATTTACCACAATTTAATTTCTAATAGTCTAATGCTATTTTGAGAATAAATTTTGTTTTTATAACTATTGTTCCTAATATTAATTTAAAACTTTTTTATACAATCGGTAATTTCATAGGTAAAGACCTTATTTACGTAGTTAACGGTAAAAGAAAAAGTCGTGATTTTTATTATACTTAAGTATTTCTGAAATTAATTACAACAATTTATCATTGCATTTTATGTAGGCAATTAAGATACATAGACGTGTTTTTATTCGTGCGCCCAAAAAGGAGGGTAAGTAATGTTTTTCTAGTGTCCCTATGTATAGTGTATGAACGTATGTCTGTTGCTTTGGTTGAGCCTGTCGGGGATTTGGGAGTGCAAGGTGTCTTAGATTTGTCATGACCAGGTCTAGGTTTCTCTGTCTATCTACGTGTTGATCCCGTCTCGTTTAAAGCACTCGGGTTTTACATTTTAAATAAGTTGGTTAGGTTATATTGTTCATGGCTTATTTAAGTTTGTGGGTCTACAGCAGTGTTAAATACTGGCATCTGTACTATTTTATCTTACTCTTAAACTTTTCAATATGTTAATACCTTGTATTAGGTAAAATAAGATAAGATAAATATCCTTTATTTACATATCATATGAACAAATTGAAGCAATTTAAAATAAAACAGCACTACGTTATTTCCTAAAAGCGGGGAGGAGTATTTTTGCTAATACGTATATGTAATTCTGATATTAACCGAGAACCCTTTGCCCACCTTTACCTGAAAAAGTATTTTCATTGAATTCAAACGATAGGCGGCAAGCAAGCCGTTCATTATCGCGAACAAGTTTCACAAGGTCAAAGCGGTCATTACGACACTACCGTCACCTACCGTTGCTTTCCAATTCAAAGCCGGCTAATAATAAAATACAAATATATTAAATATATCCTTCGATGTAGGTACTCACCAGAGTCAAATTATTGATTGCCATACCCATTGTATTTTATAACAAAAATGTGGGACCAGAATGAGTTAAAAATTTAACGCGCGTTAAATATTTCACGACACACTACTTGCCAAACGTATATAAAATGAAGAATACACGTTACTATAACGTACTCTGTCCACGAACGAAACGAACGAACCACAGCAGGCGACGCGCGCGCGACCGTCAGAACCGAACACTCACTCATGTATGCGCATTGCGCGCGCCAAGTAAGCGATCTTTTTCATTCACTATAATCACACTATATTGCCATCCTTTTCTTTTGCGATTGCGATTGTACTGTACTGTTTATAGCTAAAGGTCCTGTCCTAACCTAATTGAACCAGTATTATGATGTTATACAATTTACAACTTTATATTACCTACTTTAAATGGAATCTTTACTAAACATTTCAATTTTTTTTATTGTTTAAAGTAGCTTCGCATAGATTAATCATGGCCATTCATTTTCATTTCCCTAGGCGCGCCTCTTGGTGTAAGAATCTGATTGGCGGGCGCGTGGGCTCGCTCATGACGTCACAAAAATTCTTCGATGTCTTTCTATATTTACATATTGCATTAGTAGAGGTTTAAGCCAATGTTTCATATGTGTGACAAGTGGGTGTTGGCTTGAACTTACGTAAACAACAGTCAACAAGTAACTTGCGATATTAATTTAAGTAATATTAATATTTCTATAGTACCTATGGTAGGTAATAAATTAATTGCTCTGTATTCTTTGTCATTATTCAATCACATGCGAATTGCTTTTTATTGTCGAGCGACGAAGGAGTAAAGAAGGTAGGTATTGGTATGGTGATGGCAAAAAAAATCAAAGATGAGATTTTGATTACAGAACTGTTTACTTGACATATTTTTTAAAAAGTATGGAGACCAATCATTTGCCGTTCTAAATTTTTATCTCCAGATGTTTTTTTCAGATTTCCCCATTCTTGACTTTTTAGGGTTGCCACCATAGTAAACAAACACTTTTTTAAACTCAAAAATGGTTTTAACAATTTTGATGAAACTCGGTAGGTACATTATTATTAGTTATTTTATCAAGCGACTTCCAAAAAGGAGGAGGTTCTCAATTCGTCTGTATGTTTTTTTTTTAAATTTTTATGTGTGTTACCTCAGAACTTTTGACTGGGTTGACCGATTTTTATGATTCATTTTTTATTTGAAAGCTAGTGCTTCCCGTGTGGTCCCATATAAATTTTATCAAAATCCGTGTAGTACTTTATTAGAAAATTAACAAAACCTAAAAAAAAAAATATGCAAAAATGTACTAAGTTGTTGCGATGGAGGTCGGTTTTTTAACGTGTTTAGCGTTTTCAATTATTACTAATAACTTTACATGGCCTGCAGCACGCGGGAGCTCATTATTCCCAAAAAATCGGAATAAAAGTACATTTCATACAAATCAAGGTTGTTTGTTACCTTTTCGGTTGGAGTGCACTAAAAAAGGCTCCAATCCGTCGTTCCCTCAATGCTGAGGGAGAATCGTGCGTGACCTTCATGGCATTGTGAGGGCGGAGAGAGCTCTCCAACCGGCTCTATCACTAGCTGCGTGCACTGCTTGATGGGGCTGGTGACTTTATTGCACCATTTAACAGGAGGTCTGACTCTACTCTAGCCAAAGTATATAGGGTGACTTTTAATTAGTTCTTGATAGCAAAGGATATGAATGTACTCATGATTACAAACAACTTTTCCAAAGAAACTATATGTCAAATATAAAAAAAAAGTTTTGGCCCTTTATACATTTTTGCCGATTTGATTTGATTTTTTTTCATATTTGACTTATAGTTTCTTTGGAAAAGTTGTTTGTAATCACGAGTACATGCATACCTTTTGTTATAAAGAACTAATTAAAAGTCACCTGTTTATGTATAAGGTGTTACCAAATTAGCTAAAGCTATTTTAACTGGTGCTTCTACCCATGAAACGGATCAACTTCCCCTATGGAAACCATAGGCAAATCGCAAAAAAAAAAAATGCCTCTCCCACACTAACCCGATCAGCTGATAAGCCAACTTACTTACTATGGGAAGTTCAATTTTTTTTTTGAGATTTGACTGGGTTTCATGGGGAAATTTGTTCAGTTTCAGGGGTAGAAGCACCAGTTAAAATAGTTTCAGGTAATTTTGTTAGAGTACTAATATATAAGTTAATTATACATTAATAATTTTTCTTATCAATAAATAAGACTGTTTGTTAAGTGTTTAGGCCGCCTTAGCAATGTTTATATTACCTACTTCATCATATCAGCTCATAGACGTCCCCACCGAGGGGCTCGAACCTACCCTGGATTAGGGCGATTGGGCCTTATTCGACCACGCGGGCCCAGTGCGGGTTATTACCTACATACTTATTTAATTTTAAGACTTTACTATATTCTTGTGTGCAATAAACGTTTAGGCGTAGTAATATTATGTAGTATTCTTTGGTTTAGGTACCCAGATACTTACTTACTGGCCATTTTTCTCGAAGGTTTTATGATGCTTTCTAGATGTAAGGTACCTACCTATTGTTGATCTCAAATTTTATATCACATAGAAAACAAAAACTTATCCTTACAACTAGGTTAAAAACCTCGAAAACACAAATATTTAAAAATAAATATTTTTAAGAGAAAATATAACTAAAAAAAAGTGGAGAAATCTCAATGTTTCATGACTGAAAATTATCAAAGTATCGGTAACAAATATGAAATGAGTGTGTTTTCCAGTTCATCAGCTTAAAAAAGATACCTTAAAAGTTTTCTATGTTAATTTTACTTAGTGAAGTTAAAAAGTGGTCTCTAATATAATAAGTCAAAATTTGCACAATATAACTTCATGAAAATAAAAAGGTATCAAGAATTTTTTGGAGACTCGCTACACTTGTAACGATGCAAAACAACATCGCTACATTTTTAAATCTAATTAGCCAAGAACTCAACGCTTTAACTCCTCCTAGTCAAATCTTGAAACATAATAACTATCATTACACTTATCTCACTGCCAATCCTAATTAAATAAATTTACAATTAATCTATTTTTCAAAAATATAAACAATATCTTTATTTTCTTACTAACACAGAACACAACTTACACTTCCACAGAATATGCAAATCCCCATACACCTAGTATCTCAAATCGACTCGACTCCAATCACTTAAAATAAATTACGCTTCATTGCACTCAGTATTCCTTGCGCTCACTCCTTCATAAACATACAAAACTTTTAGTCCAAAAAAATCAAATAATTTAATATAACAAAAGATTTATCATTTCGTCACTTCCTCTTACATCCTTAAACCTTAAACTAAATTCTTACCTCACCAAATAAAACATCCCCAAGGAACGTTCCAGAAACCAGTCACTACCGTCACAGGAACGTTCCATTCTCTTTTTTTTACATAGTGAATTCTCTAGAGAATTCTAGGAGTGACCATTTATATACGAGCAGAAAGCCTCCCTCGGTCTTTTCACATGCTGACCTTGGGAGAGGAAAGGAACCATCTGACTCCATACTCACAGCGCACTCGCGACTGCTTTCATAACCTCTCTCAATATTGCCACATTCATACCTTGTTACAATACCTTTTGTATACAAATAAAACGCATTTCTTTAAGTCAAAACTCAAATCTTTTATTTAGAAGTAAATCTCCCTAACTAGAGGTTACACACTAGTGTAAAAAAAGTGTTACCAGTGCGCGGTTCTGGGTGGCCAGGCCAGTTAATCTTACGCAGAGTTCTCGTGGATTGATACTAGAATACCTACGTTCACGTCAGTGTTACCAGATGCACTGTATATACAGGTTGTAACAAAATTAGTGTAGGCCCTGTTAATTGGGAGTTCTACTCGTCATATCAGTATGACGTGACGTAGTATATAGTTTAGACAACTTTCTCCAAGGAACCCACAGTCAATACTCAAAAAAAATTTGAAGAATTCGGTCGATCAGCTGATTGATTTGTATGAAGAGTAAAAAAAAAATTACGTTTTCAGCAAAGTCGTAGAACAAAAGTTGTTCAGTATGATGAGTAGAAGCCCCAGTTAACGCGACCTACACCAATTTTGTTAATTAATTTTGTATAGGTACTGACAGTGTATTTACTGTATTTTCATGTAATCTATTGTAATGAATTTTTATACAAAGCACTGTGATTTAAATTTATTTATGTTATGTACGTTTATATGAAATCTAAATTCGAAATCACATTAGTGCGTGGCAGGATTCGAAACACGACCTCCCGGACAGGAGGCGTCCGCCCGATTGGGTTTTTATACCCACTTAAAAAAAGGTATTGGGAGGACAAAAAATTTGGTACATATTTAATAATTAGTGAGAAATTTTTTTTTCTTTGTTTATTTTGGTATTTTATCTGTATTCCCCCCTACTCGTATAATTTAGGAAGGTGTTGTTTTACATAGCGGTCGTGTGGACGACGATGACATTCAAAATTGAGAATCATGTGATCAACAATCGTGGTGTCTTTGATCTCCTTAAAAACCAATGCAATTGGTAAATGTTCACTGACTTAGCAAATACTGTTTAAACAGAATTAAAGAACTAATTTGTTGAAATACCTATTCTTATCCTTGCATTCCGTCCATTCATTTCGCCATAACATAACTTCTAAAGATTCTCTCTATATTTGTACAGCACCCAATCAGATTTCACACACAGCTAAACCAAAGTATATATTAGTACTAACATACAGTATGGACACTCCATGCCGCTCTCTAGATTGTGACCTCACCCCCTCGTCACCCAAATTGATACAGATTTTTAACAGTTTGGTTGTCGAACGTATAGGATTTCGCCACCATTTGTTTGTTCAGTCATTCGTTTTTTGAAATATCAGTTCTGGCCCGTAGTATGAAGTGTCTAGAGTGTGACTAACTAAACGCTGAATTAGATAATTGAAAACGATAAACACGTTAATAACTTTAAAATAGTTTAAAAAACTAAAAAAACACGCTTTTAGCACGCACTAAAAATTACAAAATAGCCAATCTTGGACGTCCGCAATTTGGATTTAAGTCACGTGACTATTTTTTTCGTATTCCTGACAGTAAACCTTTTCATTTGATACCCATATCATGGGGGTGGATTTCAAACAGCCAGTCCGCCATCTTGGGCACGCCGCTATATTGGATTTGTAATGACGTCTCTTAGCTAGTCATGTATTGCCATCAGAACTCAGAGCGTGTGCAAAATTTCATCCTAATCGAAGACCGGGAAGTGGCTCAAATTAAGATTCCAAGATTTTCTTACATAGTTAGTTACAAGTGAAGCTAATAAAAGCGTGTTAAAAAACCGACTTCCATCGCAACAATTCAGTACAATTTTGCATTATTATTTTTTGTTTTTGTTAATTTTCTAATAAAGTATAATACACAGATTTTGTTAAAATTTATATTACATAAGGTGTAACAAAATTATCTGAAACTATTTTAACTGGTGCTTCCAACCATGAAACTGAACAACTTTCCCAATGAAACCCATAGTCAAATCTCAAAAAAAAAAATTGAACTGCCCATGGCTCATACTAAGTTGGCTGATCAGCTGATCGAGTATACACGATATATATATATATTCTTTATTGCACACAAATATTTACATGAAAAACATATATTTAGACCAACGCGGGAGCATAATCTATGGAATAAAAAAAGAATCGATTCACAATCTGCGTCGGTTGAAAAATATGTAATTGCATCCACCAAATTCACTCCATCGGTCCATCATAAAAGCTAATCTATATTTATCGTTGCTACCGTGACGTCATCTCATCAGAGCAACGGCAAGCTGAAACACTTTCTTGGCATGGCAGGCCTCTGTTGTTTATTTTCGAGTCTCGTGCATGGAGCGTGTGGAAATAAATAAGCGTAGCAAACACCGACGACGTTCGTCAACGCGACGACGACGACGCAACACGCAACAATCAACTTTAAAGTAAACTATGGCCAGAGATACAGAGGCAAAGAAACAATTACTTATAATATAATTTTAAGGCAAAGAAACAATTACATATAACATAATTTTAAACAACAAAAAAACGACTTCAAACGCACTAGTCGCCACTACAAATTTTGAAGGTTCCTCTCTCTATTTCTCTGGGATAACATCATCAGATCCTGGTTTCCTTATCATGGTACCACCCTTGGGATATCTCCTTTCCAACAAAAAAAGAATCATCAAAATCGGTTCATAAACGACGAAGTTATCCGCAAACAAACAAAAAAAAAAATATACGGTCAAATTGAGAAACCTTCTCATTTTTTTTAAGTCGTTAGAGCGTTCGATGCCTATCCTATGTTCTGTCCCAGTAACACGTACTTGTGCCAAAGTATACGGGGTAAAAATTGGTGTAGGACCCGTTAACTCGGGGTTCTACTCATCATACTGAACAACTTTCTCTAAGGAACCCTATAGTCAATTCTCAAAAAAAACATTGCACCTTCCATACTAAAATGCACAAAATTGGTCGATCAGCTGATCGATTTGTATGAAGAGTAAAAAAAAATTTTCGATTTCAGCAAAGTTGTAGATAGAACAAAAGTTGTTCAGTATGATCAGTAGAAGCCCCAGTTAACGGGACCTACAGCAATTTTGTTACACCCTGTATATATATATTATGCATAACGGACCTGGTGAAAACTGCATCTTTCTACCAAACGCGTAGCAGTAAAAACGCGGGCGAAGCAAGCGCGAATTTTTTTATTTCATATAGAAAAGACGACAGATTAATATAATATATTTTAACACGTATCAACCTGCTTGGATTGAGGCACCTTAAAGCTTTAAGTTGCAGTACATGCAGAGACTTAACCTCTTTGGAAAAAAAAGTTCTGACAGTAGGAAAGCCAAAATATAATTAAAAAAAAAAAACAAATGGTCAAGTGCGAGTCGAACTCTCGTGGAGAAGGCTCCGTACTATTCCGTTTTCCGCAAGAACGTTAAGGCTATTAAGTAGTAACAAATAGTAAAGTTAATAAGTAGTAACAAAAGTCACCTCTTTTTAAGTGCATTCTTTAAGAAAATTGCAGTTTAATATTTGCTACTCTTATGTAGGCCATTACTCAACAATTATTTTTTTTTAATTCACAATTGGTAAGCCCTTTGCATTATCTCACCTGATAGTAAGTGCTGATGATGATGATAAATATAAAGTATAAACTGATTTTTTATAGATACCTGTGCCGTATCTAAATGCTTTTATTTCTGCTGACATTATTATTTTCGGTACATGGAAACCGCCTGTTTGTGTTTTTTTATAAACCGATTATCTAACGTAGTTGACGTTTGCGCCGATGCCTAATATCATCTGTTATCTATCATATTTTTTCAAAGATACGAAGGAATAAACAGCGATTTTAGACAAGATAGAACTCTTATCTACTCGTGCCCAGTCATAAAGTGCACAAACGAAAGGGTGCGAAAATGGACTTAAATTTATCGTTAAAAAGATGAGAAAAAAATTCGGTGTTTTTGTTAAAGATTTTTTATTATCTACATTTTAATAATATTATAAAGAGGAAAGATTTGTATTTTAGTGTGTGTGTGTGTATGTTTGTTATGAATAAACTCAAAAACTACTGTGCTGATTTCAAAAATTCTTTCACCATTAGAAAGCTACATTCATCCCCCTGAGTAACATAGGTTATATATATTTATTGCTAGAAAAGATGAGGGATCCTTACTAAAACTTTAGTAACGTAACACAAGGTGTAAAAAAATACCATAAAACATCTTTCGTCGCATGCGCTGCGGAAACTATTGATGATAGAACAAAAGTATGTTGTACAATATAAATGAACATATCAATAACTACAAAAAACTTCACGATACTTATGTCCAACTATTATCGTTATGTCACAATAACCACTTTTTACATTTTAAAAGTTGATAGAAATACCGACCAAAATTAGACCACGTTATTCATTTTTCATCCATATCAGCTCATATACATCCCCCCCCCCCCACCGAGGGGCTCGAGCCTACCCTTAATTAGGACGTTATTCAATCAATCAATCAATCAATTTAGTTTATTTTCTCACCACAAACTTGTCTCTAATTTATACAATTATCGTTCATAATATTATTATAACGTAGTTTGTGGGAGACTGGAGCCTAAACTAGGAAAATAAATTTCCTGTATTTTAGGTCTCCAGGCCCCCTCATCGGCTTATAGGTAATTATATTAGTGCTTCGATGTAGCAGACGTTGAGACATTAAAACACATATTAGTAAAAATAAAACCGGTGAGGTAAAATATATATTATATATAAGGTCTAACAAAATTAGCTGAAACTATTTTAAGGGCAAGTTCAGTAAACGAAACTGAACAACTTTTTCTTCAGTGACCATACCGAATTCTACAAAAAAATTGCCACATTCCATTATTGCCCACTATAATATTCTCGTGTTGTAGTACGGTCCTTTCTTTTCGCTGGATTCGTGCCTTGCCGCAACGAAACTGCGCTGTGCCTGGCCGTTGACCTTTGGTAGTTCTCTCAATCAATTCCTATTTAAAAACGAATATTACCTATTTAAAACCTTATAGTTCCCCTTTTAGATGTAGGTAGTAAAATACAACCCAACAGTATTTACACTTTTCGAAAAATAAGAAATTGAGCGGCTTCTTTGAAGCGTTGAGGCCATTGACACAGATTACTAAATAGTTACTTCGTCCATTGAACTATTTTGCTGCTCGCTCGTAGGTACATTTCGCCTACAAACAAGTGCGATGCGTGCGCGAAAAAAATATCTCAGTTACTCTCGCGCACTCATTGAGTTACGTTCTCAAAGCCTAACCTACAGATTGTGACCTAAGTGCCTAAGTTAAGTGTTTTATTGTGAAAATGCCATGTACAACAATATTTGGACATGGCGGTGTGATGAAGTTTGTAACCACAACCTAATAGACACCAGGAACATGTTTCAAGATTTTCATAGCCGTAGACCCCATCTACATGCCATCTACACACAATACTATAGGTGCTTTGCAGCGATTCTGGGATTACGGTACTTTTACGAGTAGGCCACGACCTGTAGATGCCGGTCAACCAAGAAAATCACCGGAGACATAAGAAGCAAGTAGGTACGTAGTTCGCCTTAGCCTGTTTGCGGACAAGTCACATTAAAGAAAAATCTATTTGTTTGGAAATGGCCAAACATGTAAACAAATCATTTTATCATTTTAGCTTAATCACTTACATTTGGACATCAAGGATTTGATTGACATAAATACTGTGTTTTAGTTCATTTAAGACTTGAAAACCAATTGAAACTAGTTTATTTTGAAGTTCATGTTTTGTTTACATATCTGGTATCTAAATAGGGTTTAGATACCTACCCAATATGTGTCCGACGCGACGGAAGACACGGCTTGCATCTGTGGCGGAGCCCGACGGAGGCGCGTCAAGCGCGTGGACTGCTACGGTACGATGGCCAGTGCCGGATTTATAAAGATTTCTTTTTTTTTTATTGTAGATTTTTTTTCTAAGATTCAATATCAATCATCAATAGTTTCCGCAGCGCATGCGACGAAAGATGTTTTATGGCATTTTTTTACACCTTGTGTTACGTTACTAAAGTTTTAGTAAGGTTCCCTTATCTTTTCTAGCAATAAATATATATAACCTATGTTACTCAGGGTGAATGTAGCTTTCTAACGTTATTCATACTTCTGTTTAAATCCGTATAACCAAAAATAAACATAATGTTTTCAAGACTGTTTCAATTCATGTAGATTACTTTTTGAATTGTTCAAATCGGCTTTTCCATTCAATAGAAATATCATAAAAAGGAAAGATTTGTATTTTTGAGTATGTGTGTGTATATTTGTAATGAAAAACTTATGGCTCTTCTTCCAACTTGACGCTCTAGCAGTTTATCTCAATCTCTCTATACGAGTATTTCATCAATCTATGCTACCATCGTTTTACAAATATAAGATCTTTTATTGGTTCAAGGAGTAGTTACAATAGCGGAATGGAAACCCTGTTACCATACCAGTTTGCTCTGTATGCTCTGTATTCCTCTACTACATTCCAATACTCTCCCATTCTACAGTGAAATGAATTCATAAACATATAGTTTTTATGTCTGTATTTGAGGGCGAACGGTGCGTCAGCTTTTATGTTTAGTAAACCAAACATAAATCGCAAAAATGATCATATAAACCCTTAGTAGTGTTTGAAAGAACTATTCAACGATATCCGATGCAATAGGTTAAGTTAACAAAAAAAAATCACACCCACTTTACATGTAAGGGAAACTCTTTAAAAAATATATTTTTTACAGATTTAATTCCGTAACTTTATAGGGGTCACAAAATTGTATAATTATGCCAAACAGATTTATTGCTGTAATAGTCTTTGAGAAAAACGGCTGTCACATACTGACGGAGAGACACACAGACCTTATTTATCTTATCCGTGCAGGCGGCCATGGCGACTGTAAAGGTTCCTAGTTTGACTACGGAACCCTGAAAAGGCACACACTCTCTCTTAAAAATATAAAGTGCCGTAATCTACAATCGTCCGGAAAAATTGTGGTGACTATATTTTATTCACCAAATGTTCCTTCTTGATTGGTTATATTATAATTTATAACTAAAGAAAGCTGTAAAGAAAAAAGAAAATAGAAAAATAATAATACTAATATTAATGTAAGGTAAACAAAAGAATACATGAAAATTAACAAAAGAATATAGAAAATTAACAAAAGGTGTGCCGTGTGCCCCTTTTGCATGATAATGCGTCCGTGCACACGAACCATTTATTGCGACGGCTTTATCTACAAGCTATCTACAGACGACTGAGTCTCGCCTCGCGAGTCGCGTCATGAACATGATAGTAGTACTCGTAGGTAGATCCTACTCCAGTTATAATATACAAGTATCTGATAACCTGCGTATCAGTTGGCCAGATTAACATTCACGTTCACGGTGATTCACTAGAAAGGTACCCACTTATTCATTTTTGTGATAACGTTTTTGCAATCGGCCAGGAGTAGCATAAGGACCTCTTCGTTTTTTGAAGTCGGTTGAAAATAGTATTTTTTTTATTAAAAATTTGAGTGTGTTTGGCTGCACCTCACCTGATGGTAAGTGCCGATGCAGCCGAGGATGTAACACGCAAGCTCAAATAGTGCCTATTCACTCTCGTCTTGAAGATTCCTAAATTATACGAATCGGGGAATACAGACGCCGGAAGGGAATTCCACTCCTTGGCCGTTCGCATTATGAAGGAAGAAGCAAAACGCTTCGTGCGAAAAGGTGGAACATTGACGACAAAGGGGTGGAACCGCTCTCCGCGCCTGGTCCTCCGATGATGAAATGGAGAGGGGGGAATGAGGTCGTGAAGTTCCAGGGCACCCTCTCCGAAATGAATCCTGTAGAACACTGATAGACAGGCGACTTTGCGGCGATGCTCGAGGGTTTGGAGCCTGTTTGATACAAGTTCCTCGTCGCTAATGAGTCTCCTAGCGCGTCGGTCGTAAGGTAAAATGATAAACTAAGCACGCTGAATACGTTAAAAATCCGAATCCAATAGCTCCAATCCCAATAACTTATTTTGCTATATTGTTTTTGTTAATTTCCCAAGAAAGTACTTAGCGAATTTTGATAAAATTTATATGGGACCAACTAAAAGGCATAATCTATCAATGAAAAATCAATCATCAAAGTCAGTTCACAACCGGCGAAGAAATCGCGGAACTTACACATTCAGTACAATTGAGATTTTTAGGGTTCCGAACCGCATAAGGAAAAAACCAAACCTTTATAGGATCACTCGTGTGTCTGTCCGTCCGTCTGTCACAGTCGATTTGCTCAGAAACTACTTAACCGATTGAGTTGAAATTTAGTACACATATGTATGTCGATGACCCAAAGACGGACATGTCATCATTACAGCTCATATACGTCCCCACCGAGGGGCTCGAGCCTACCCTGAATCAGGGCGATTAGGCCTTAGTCGACCACGCGGGCCCAGTGCGGGTTGGTCGACTTCACACACAACCTTCGAGTTTCTTCGCAGGCGTGTGCAGGTTTCCTCGCGATGTTTTCCTTCACCGTTAAAGCAATCGGTAAGTATGTACGTAAGTTTTTGAAAAACTCATTGGTACATTGGCCGTCCAGATTTGAACCCGGTACCTCTGGTTAGATGGACCGAGTCGTTACCGGTTGAGCCACCGACCCAAAGACGGACATGTAACGTAAGCAAATGAATTTAAGACATCGGACTCCCCGGTAAATTAGAAAATACAAAAGAAAATTGCAAAAAATATCATTTGATATATCAAATGAAAGGGCTTGTTGTGAGAGTCACAAGTATGTTTCTTTTTTATAATTTTAAGTTAAATAGTTTTATAGTTACTTAAGAAAATAGGCGAAAATTTATCATTCCCCCCCATTTACCCCGAATCTAATGAGCCTAACATTTTGAAAAAATCACAATGACGCTATGTGCACAGATTACAGGAAAATCTATGAGAAAATCTAAAGTCCTTCCGTTCTTACAGGAATAATGAAATTTCGGATTGTCCGATTGTTTAGAAACTAGCGACACCTAGTAACGATCTAGTAGTAACTTTTACATAGTTCATTCACGTAATAAAACGACATCAGCTATTAGTTCCCTTTTACCTTTATCCATAGATGGCGCTGTACATGAAAATTAGTTTTCTGTACGGAACCCTTAGTGCGCGAGTTCGACTTGCACTTGGTCGGTTTTTAAATTTTAATACATATAAATACTTCTCTGTAGATACTGAGGTTAAAGTCATCATCATCATATCAGCCGACGTCTACTGCTGAACAATAGGCCTCCCAAAGGATTTCCACAACGACTGATCCTGCGCTGCCTGCATCTAGCGGCTTATCGCAACCGTCTCCGCCAAATGGGAGGCCCGCCTACGATACGTCTTCCGGTGCACTCAAGAACTTGACTGCTCCAACGGCCTTCTGTTTTACGAGCTATGTATCTACAACAACACACCGGGTGCTTTATTATTTCTGAGCTATGTGTCTCAGTTAATGTAATATGTAACGATTACTAATGTACATAAGAAAATAAGTGTCTTTGACGATCTAGTAAAATATTTTGTGGTTAGTACCTAGACTTAGTAGGTGTACATATTATGTTGGTATAGGTAGTTGATGAGCAATCAATATGAATTGGAATCGATGGACGGACGGACTAGCCTTGATTGCCGTTCAATTGAACCCAGTGATCTTTAAAGACTTCCAAAGAAAGAACAGGAGTTGTGGAGCAACTATTGCATATTTAAGGCGACGCATTGGAAACTTTGGTCGCAAGGATCTCGATTTTTTTCAGTATAATTACAAAACATATGAAAGTAATATTTTGTATCCTCATTCTTCATTTAAATGAATTCATTTTGTCAGTTGCAGAAACACGATTAGGTATCTTTTATAGCAGCAAAAAATATATCAAAGTAACCTCTTTCAAAACAGAGATTTGCATTCTACAGGCAAACCAGACCTATTTGGTACATCTAAATTTTCTTTGTCGATTAGTCTAAACACAAACTTCAATATGTCAGTTGGATTTTTTAAAATTATTTGAAACGTTAAAACATTGAAAAAGTGCAAAAGTGTGGTTAGTTATTACACGTAAAGAAAAAGACAGAGACAACTGTTCCAATCAATGCCTCAGTCAATCCACACCCACTAGATTTTTATTAAACCAACCACAATGATCGTGCAATATGAAACTAGATATACTACTTAAAATAAACAAAACACAAAAATCAGAATGAGTTGCAAATTTTTTGTTCTGTTTCAACTAGGCACGTTAGGGTTGCCATCCCCGAATTCGGAATACTAGGACATATTATCTGTTTAAAAACAGGACACAATATAAGAACCATAAGTAATAGCAAATAAGCAATGAATATAGGATCAATGAAACTCAACTAATAGCAAAAATTAAGCTGCAGTCCCTTCATAAGCTAAGTACTGTTTTCTTATTTATGGAAAATTTCTTAGAGAAAATGCCTAAGGCTTCAGAAGTCCCTATATGGTGCTCTTCAATGTCTATCGCACCTTTTCGATTTTCAAATAAGAAAACAGAACGCTTGGCAACCCTAAGGTACGTAGGAACCTACACGTTATCGCAAAATATGTTGAGATAATCAACATGGTAATTTATTTTAATCTTTATATGACATCACATCGTACACGATTGTTGCAGAGGCTTTTGTTTAGTTGGCTTTATGGTTTCCTTTTGAATTATCTCAACATTCCACATTTATAAGATACTAGTGGATGCCCGCAGCATCTCCCGCGCAGATCCCGATTTTTGCGGTTCCCGTGGGAATTTCCCAAAATCCTTTCTTAGCGGATGTCTACGTCATAACATCTACCTGCATGCCAAATTTCAGCCCGATCCGTCCAGTGGTTTGGGCTGTGCGTTGATAGATCACTAGGTCAGTCAGTCAGTCACCTTTGAGTTATATATATTTAGATAAGATAAGACCTCCTAAATGTACGAGTTGGTACAATTTCCTCAATCACTGTACGTGTATTTTCCACTTATGTTGTGAAATAAAGTGTTTTCAATCAATCAATTTATCAATTTACTAACAATACTATGTATTTGTAGTGATATGAAATAAAATTGTTGTTACTCCGTCAAACTGGTGCCATTAATAATTTAGAACAAAAAAACCGACTTCAAACAGAAAACTAAGGTTCCCCTCGATTTCTCTGGGATGCCATCATCTGATCCTGGTTTCCTTATCATGGCACCACCCTTGGGATATCTTCTTTCCAACAAAAAAATAATCATCAAAATCGATACATAAACGACGAAGGTATCCGCGAACACACATAAAAAAAATGTATACGGTCGAATTGAGAAACCTCCTCCTTTTTTGAAGTCGGTTAAATACTCGATTTTTATCGGCGCCACAGACAAGATACTATAGTTACTTGCGGCGCGCATTGCGTCTGGCATCCGCTGTCTGTCTGTCTGTCTGTCTGTCTGTCTGTCTGTCTGTCAGCGGGCTGTATTTCAGGAACCGTAATAGGTAGACAGTTGAAATTTTCACAGAATGTGTAATTTTCTTGCTGCTATGACTACAATACAAAAAAAAATAATGAAAAAGTAATGAAATAAGTAATAATAAATAAACAAACGTGTTTTTATATGTATTTTAGAGGT
The DNA here is from genome assembly GCA_947284805.1 of Coleophora flavipennella. Lineage (NCBI taxonomy): Eukaryota > Metazoa > Arthropoda > Insecta > Lepidoptera > Coleophoridae > Coleophora > Coleophora flavipennella. Next base: position 2,091,152 of record OX369273.1, read on the forward strand.
ATTTGTATATATGTATGTATAATCACTTTATTGCACACAAGGAATAATTACAGCATAGTTTTATCGGACTGAAATGTACAAAAGCGGTCTTATCGCTAAAAGCGATCTCTTCCAGACAACCCTTGGCAGTGGAGATATATTCAAATATAATGATAGTGCCAGAATCTGATACCAAGGTATGTACAGGGTGTAACAAAATTGGTGTAGGACCCGTCAACTCGGGGATCTACTCATCATACTGAACAACTTTTGATTCTTTATAAAATTTGATCACCTGATAGCGCGATTTTAATCATTTTTTTACGGAGCGCCGAATTTTGAAACTATGGGCTCCTTGGGGAAAGTTGTTCAATGTGATAAGTTTTTGGTAACAAACGTTCAGTTTGATTAAGAAAATCTAGAAATACATTATTGTATGTTGCAACACATTATTTTAGAGCACGATTCAAACTTGGCCGTTCTTCGAATTTTTTCTTTGTATACCGTACAGTAACCTACCTCAGTGCAAATTTCAAGTTTCTAAGTCACCTGGAAGTGCTTTATAATTTTGATGAGTAAGTGAGACGTAAAATAGTGATTTTCGGACGTCATTATCTTTAAAATTGTAAAAGACAAGCTGTCCCAGCGAACTTCGTTCCACCTTACACTACCCTAACTTACACTACACTACCCTACCCTACCCTAACTACACTACACCTACACTAGACTATCCTACCCTACCCTAAAACCATACCTACAGACAACCAATTTTTTTGCTGATATTTTTTTTTATTGATGAATATCATATTTTAATACTCGTACTTACTCGTATTATCCTATTCCCGACGAAGACAAATGCAAAAACACAAAAATCTTAAAAATTGGTCCAACCGTTCTTGAGTTATGATGGTTTAACTAACACGATTTTCTTTTATATATAGATATATTAATGAAGATTGGTATTCTTTGTGATCGAGGGTGTTTTACTAGACACAAAATCGCAAGTGTGTAGGCGAGAGAGAGACGAAATGGTTCGTGTAATAAATAATGTAACTCACGCCCGCTGTCGCCCTTTTCTTTTCGAACTTGGCTGACACACTGCCGTGTCTAAATATAAATTTTAATAACAATAGGGCTTGCGAAAGTTCTCGAACGGCGACCGCGCACCGGAAAACGTAGCGTAGGCAGACCTCCCACGCGGTGGACCGACGACCTGGTGAAGATCGCGGGAAGCCGATGGATGCGGGCAGCGCAGGACCGGTCGCCGTGGAAATCCTTGGGGGAGGCCTTTGTCCAGCAGTTGACGATTTTCGGCTGATATGATGATGATGGATGATGATGAGGGTGTGCGACCACGGCTATTACCCCATATATAAAGGGAACAATAAAGGCTATGATTTCAGTCGGGAAACTCGTTTCATAGTTTTCAGTAAAAATTTTGCGTAGTCTGTTTTAGTTTTTTTTAATATTTCAATATTTCCATTTCATATTTCCTAGCGCGCATACTTGAGCCATCTCATAAATCGTTTGTGAAATTATAAACGTTTTTTGTTATAAAAACACATTTGTATGTGCACATCAAGATCTTTCTTGTGTTACCAAACATGATATGATTAAACATTTTCATTATTTTTCTTGCTCAATTCAACGGTGATGGAAAACATCGTGAGGAAACCTGCACACACCTGCGAAGAAACTCGAAGGTTGTGTGTGAAGTTGACCAACCCGCACTGGGCCCGCGTGGTCGACTAAGGCCCGATCGCCCTAATTCAGGGTAGGCTCAGTCGAGCCCCTCGGTGGGGACGTATATACGAGCTGATGTTATGTGATGACTGCAACCGGTTTCGTAATCATCTTTAGGCCGTAGTCCATATGTTTACCTATGTGTGTGTACTCTATATTTTTTGGAATAATACAAAAAAAATGTGAGTATTATTTACATTGATTTTGGAGTACCCAGTGCATGAAAAATCATGAAAATGTTTATTTCGGTGTTCCATGAACCTACTATCGCTAGTATACAATACTGATATGATGATCTCAATTTTTTTAAAGAGTTTTATAATTAACGAAATCGCTAGTATACAATACTGATATGATGATCTCAATTTTTTTAAACAGTTTTATAATAGGCAACATGCAATATTTTTATTATTCGCTTTTTTTGCTTGCATTTTAAAGAACTCCATGCCGAATAAACCAGGAGTATATAAAAAAAATAAAAAAACTTGTTTTTTTAATTTTAAATGCGGTTTTAAAGTAACCGTTTAAATTTGCGCGCGCAAACGGACGTATAGTTCCGATGACGTCACTCCTGTCTGTCACTCAGACCAAAGAGAATATAATACATTGTAATTGTAATGTATTATATTCTCTTTGGTCTGAGTGACAGACAGGAGTGACGACCAAAGAGAATATAATACATTGTCATCGGAACTATACGTCCGTTTGCGCGCGCAAATTTGAACGGTTACTTTAAAACCGCATTTAAAATTAAAAAAACAAGTTTTTTTATTTTTTTAATATACTCCTGGTTTATTCTGCATGGAGTTCTTTAAAATGAAAGCAAAAATAAAAATATTGCATGTTCCCTATTAACGAAATCGCTAGTATACAATACTGATATGATGATCTCAATTTTTTTACAAGAGTTTTATAATTAACCAATAAAATCTGCTATATTGATTTTAAATGCTTTATATTTATACTAGCTTTTGTCCGCGGCTTCACCCGCGTGGAGATCGTTTTTGTGACTGTCTTTGAGGGTAAGTGCGAGCGTGGACATGAGTTTGTAACAGGCAACTAATTTTGAGTGATTTTATTAAATACTAAATTTTGCCAGCGGCTTCGCTTCCGTGAACAAAGTTTCTATGACTGTGTTTGAGGGTACGCAGTGCTTATCCAGTGTGTTAATCTAGGTCCTAATCTGTCTACCTACCAAAATTTCAGCCAGAACTTCTGTAGTTTTTGCGTAAAGAAGTAACAAACATACACACTCACAAACTTTCGCCTTTATAATATTAGTGCGATAATATTAGTAGGATGTATTAAAGTGTCAGAAAAGGTATGAGGTTGACAGCCCTATTAGTACTAAACACGGATGGATGATAAGTTTATGCTAATGTGATGGATGATCCTTTCTGCAACTGACCGTAAATAAAGTTTGCTAGCCAGATTTTTGTAGTCCATCCATACTGTAACGGGGCCGTGTCTGTACATGAAATATTTTTGGATAATAATAACTGTGGTGGACATTACTAATGTTATAGAGGTCAAAAGAACAGCTTTTGGAATTTTTGTCTGTCTGTAATATGTTCGCGCATCATGCAAAAACAACCAGGCCGATTTTGATGAAATGTTGTATGGTGATTCCTTATAGCCCGGGTTAACATATAGGATACTTTTTATCCCGGAAAATTTAAAGAGTTCCCGTGGGAAAATTCAAAACCTCCACGCGGACAAAGCCGCGGGCACAGCTAGTTATTAATAAAATTAGGGTTGGCTTGATTTTTCCCGACCGAAAAAACTCACTGGGTTAATTTGAATAAAACCAAACTTAAAAAAAACCAGAGGTTTTTCGACAAATGGGTTTAAAAAAAACCTGTATTAAAATTTAATAACAACTGACAATAACGATTTTCAGGGAAATCCCCTTCATGGTTTTTTGAAAAGAAGTCAATCTAAATTCAATATGAGAAAACCCACTTATCCCCAAAAAATAAAAAAAACCAAAAATGCACAATGGGTAGATAATTTTTGAAAAAAGCGGGTTTTTGCTAACCCTGATTAAAATAAATAAAAATTAAAACGTTTGTTTGTTTGTTTGTGAACTATTGATTGTACAGAGGCCAGCACGTCAAGCTTGACACCTTGGACCACCCTTGGACTTTGTACCGTTCTTATGCCGTATGCGTATGGATCAGAATCGCACTACGAGTGCCTAACGTTTTGATACCGTACCCACTACCTAAGTATATATTGCAAAATATTTGGTTTAAATTTTATACGCTTAGTTGCATGTCTGTTGTAGGTGCATAAATTCGATATCATCACACGCTATATGGCTGCAAAACAATGATTTTCCCAAGATAACAAGACGTTCATATAGTTAGCTTTTTGTCCATAAAAAGAAATTCCGCCGAAAACCACATAAAACCAGTTAAATCTTCTCGATACAGTCACTAATTCACATCACAAACACGTGTGTGTAAACATGTCATTACCAACGTCATCATCCGTCTCATGATTTGCCAATCATCATTCGTATTATTACTACTAGCTAGCTAGGCTACCTTTCAATTTGAAGAGCGTATCAATAAATAATGATTATTAATAAAGTTGGAGGTTCCCCGAAAATTTCCATTACATACAATATATTCACATATATTCCTGTGGGCCACTGTAGGTTCAATGATAGGGTTACCAGATGTTAAATTAAAAAGTCCTGACGAAAAGCCTGATTTTTATCAAAAAGTCCTAACATTTTACTAAAACGGGCGCGCGCGCGGTTTGACGACGCACAGTCATAGTAAAAAAATACTACGCAATACGACCATTAAATACAGTTTCTTGTATATATGGTCGAAGACCACGTATGATATTCCGTTTGAGTGCCAAGCGGTCTCTCGCCGACTCACAATTTGCCATTGAGCCTACTCTTACTCTTCACACAGTCAAAAATCACTATTCATTCAAGTCCATTGGCTGCAACAGTGCCTTGATGTCTTCATAAATAAAACACCTAAATAATCCAAAAAATCCTGACATTTTCAAAGTCCCGCCGGAATCCTAACTGGAGCCTAAAAATCCTGACATGTCAGGACAAACCCTGACGTCCGGTAAGCCTAGGTTCATGAGGCCTGGTCATCATAAATATAGATATGTTTTTACCCGACTGCCCAGAAACGAGAGGTGAGTAACGTTTTTCTATGTGTATGTATGGCTGTTTCTTAGGTTGGGACTGTAGCCTAAACGACTTGATGGATTTTGGAGAGCAAGCTGATTCGTTTTAATCTCGAGAGTGACATAGCATAGAGTACTATGAATAATTTTCTATGAAGCTAAAAGCTTTTAGGCAGGTACAAGGTTTTATTTGACAAGAGTTTTTATGCTCAAAAAGCCTTTTTAAAAAATTATATTAAAAATTACAGGGTTCCAAATTCATTGAGTCTTTTAAGAAATCTCTGGAGCAGTGGAGCAAGCAGTGGCTAAATTTCCCATGGAAACAGTGCGTAAATCCATAGTTTCGTGGCCAGACCGATTGAAGGCCTGTATGAAAGCCAAATGTGGCCAAATTCTAAATAGAATCTTATTAATTTTTATTTTTTGCTATAGTTCAATAAATAGACAATAGACAATAGACAGATTTTTATTTGACACAAACACACACCGATTACACAACATAAAAAAGAAGTAAAACACATAGAAACAGAAGAAAAACAAAAAAGTTAACACAAAAAACAAATAAGACCAACGGAATCGGTGTAGTGCGATGTCAAAATGGACTTTTCTCAGCATTAAGTAAGTTTATATATAAGTTTTATTAAGATTACAGTACTTTATAAAAAAATAAATGCATTTTCATTTGTAACAGAACTTATGGTCGGACTAGATATCTATATACTTAATAGATTTGTAGGGTTAGTTCCTAGGGACACAGCAAAACAGTACCCGGAATTGGATGAGTGATTGAGTGATTACTCCCATTATAATAGCATATCTCTGAAGATTACGATAAAAGTGTGTAAAGACCATAGACTATAAGTTGCCATAGGTCAGTGGTAAAGACGGAAAAACTAAGAGGGTGTCAGGCATCAGGTCTCGGTACCACATCTTGAAACGTGTCGTGGCTACTTGTTTAAGGCGAACATGCTAATTTTCTATTATTAGGTACTAATTACCGACTACTTTTTAACACGATCTACCTACCTACGTAACACCTTGAGATCGTGTCGCTCTAGGAGCGTGCATGGTATCCCTAGAGGCCTACAACATATATTACCTATTAGCTTTTGCCCGTTGCTTCGCCCCCGTGGACATCGTTTTTATCGACTTCAAAAAAGGAGATATTCAATTCGACACGTATGTATGTAATATGGTTGGATTTGCACAATTTTCGTATTATTATTATTTATTATGTGCACTTTTACCAACCCGCACTGGGCCCGCGTGGTCGACTAAGGCCTAATCGCCCTGATTCAGGGTAGGCTCGAGCCCCTCGGTGGGGACGTATATGAGCTGTTATAATGTGGACTTTTAGAAGTCCAGGTGTGCTAAATTTCATAAGTGTATGTTTGTATGTATTGTATACCCGTATTTTTGACCACGTATTTCTTAGACACTAGAAATTAAAATGCAATAACTCCTTTTTTATTTTATTAAGTATCTTTTAACTTAGGGAACAGTGCAAGTTACATCTAAATCGGTGCAGTAGTTTCCTAGGTATGGACCGTTAAGTGTGTATCAATAACTAGAAAAACAGGTTGTCGATTTAACATGGCAATTAAGTGTTTGAAGTCGGTTGTTCTAGGTTCTTAACGTTTTAGCGTTGTCAATTGTTATGTATGACGGTACTCTAGGGAGCATCGAAAATCCCATATATCAAAAAATCCCGTATATCGGAAATCCCATATATTTTAATGTTACCGAATAATCCAATTTTACGGGCAACTTTTCCAATTTTTTTTCCTGAAAACTTTATTCGCACTACGTATAGGGATGAAGATGAAAAAAAATCCAAACCAGACCAGGTTTTCTCATCTCAAATGATGCTCTTATCAACGAACAGCACATAATTTTTATTTATATAGTTAGATACTTTGATTATGTACCTATAGGTACTTAGGTTTTATCCATGTGTTATCATAACATCAACTCCGATCGTCAAAGATCAAAGCAACTTCTGAGGCAATTAACGGATTAATTAGCAAACAGAGACAATTACCTAACCAATTTAAAATAAACATTCAAACTTGACTATATAAAAGCATCACCTTTTTTTTGGGTAGTTAAACGCAACCTAGTTTTCTTTTGATGTCAACACTCCCGTGGAGTCGCTAGGAATAAAAATGTTATGTTAATATTATAATTTTTTTTGTTAGAAAATCCGTGGAGTCAATGGGAAAAGTTTCTGAAAGGTTATACAAAAATTTCGTTGGGAAGAACCGATGTCACTCACGGCAACATAATTAATCTCGCACTCCCCAAATCCATCAATCCGTTTAGGATCAGCCAAAGAAACAGGCATACATACAGGATGTCCCAAAAATGAACGATAAGCCTGTAACTTCGGATGGGTATTATAGCCTATTACATGCTAAAATTTAGGTTATGTAAAAGTCTCACCATTTTAGAGATACCTACAATTAACATTTGTTTGTTTCTAATTCTGAATGAAAAACGTAAATTTAGAAAAAACAATTGTTAAAATCTCGAAAATGGTGAGACTTTTACATACTTAACTTAAATTTTAGCATGTAATAGGCTATGGTGTTACCTATCCGAAGTTACAGGATTATCGTTAATTTTTGGGACACATACATACATACATACTTGTTTGACCAGAAAAATATTACACTCTTTTTGGGGCAGTCGGGTAAAAAGACAATGCTACAAAATGTCTATGGCTTCAAATATTCCTTGATCTGTATCTTTAATTAATTCCAAAGAGAATATATACATAATTCCAACATAATTCATTCAATGAATTTAGGGATAATAAATAAGTTAGAAGGGGAGCTTTTTTTTTGATCTGGTTTGTGTGAATGACTCATGAGGACCTTTTGTCATGATCGTGACCTTGCTCCAATTCCACTGTTCCATGAATGCCTAAATTTTATGACGTTGTGTAGGTCTCTGCCAGCTTCGCAAATACGAAAATCTTCCGCTTTCTTTCCTGCTTGCTAGCTTTCTCTCATTGTCTCAAACAAGAAGGAACTTCCGTAATAGCAACTAATTAGTAATCTGTGGTAATAGGTACAAATTCGTCTTGAACTATATTTACGTAGGTACCAACCTATTTATGTAAGTATAATAGATTAAGGTTATGGTGACCTCTAACCTTCAGATTTTTCTAACCGAACTTTCAAATTCAACTTTTAAATATTTGCACTAATAATTCATCATTATATTCACAGGCGGATACCTAATTATTGGAAAATTTAAACTGTATAAAAATGGACTTGAACAAATCTCAGAACTCACATGGTCTCGTGCTTGACGCATATCGATTCGCCCTGTCAGTCGCGATGACCGCGATAGAAGGTGATGAACGAGGAGCGTTGGGGTCCACAGGGTGCTGTCATAAATTCCACCGAGCACAGAGACACGAGAGATATCCGCGTTCCAGCGAATACCGGTAAGTCGGGGCCGTTTGCTCGAGCTAGTGAAAGGAGCGACTATGTCGGTAGTGGCGGCGGACTCACTGAACGTCACACACACTTGTGTATGCTTGTGTTGTGCTGAGGGTCACCTTGACGCGGCGCGGCTGCGCATGTGCCGTGCACCACACCCTCGTCCTCGCGGCCACCTCCCCCCGCGTGACGTCACGCCCGGCCCCTGACGGCTCGTGCCGAAGCCGGCTGCGCTCACGTGATGCCCTTCACGCAAACGCAACACACCCGCTGAATAACGCAACGGCTATGAATAATGCTTGCGAAACGTAGTTGCCTGTTGCACTATCAAACTCAAACTTGCAGCATGCCGATGCAAGTACGCGGAGACTTGCGTCATGTCTCCCATCATTCATGGTTCTATGGAATCATCAAAGAGAATAAAAACCACTAAGAACGTACTTGTAGTTTACGCACAGTACGAGTACCTTAGCACTGAACCTAACCTTAAATTCTCAACTTGGTCACAGATTACTAAATACTTGGTCATAGGTGCAGAAATTAAAATGGTACCTTCATATCTACGTGTATGTATACGTATGTACTCGTACACTACCTACTGATTTGTATAAGGAAGTAAGTAGGTACCTACCTACCTTCCTATATAGATTGTAATTGCCTTGCTCAAGATCAAACAGGAAATCTGAGGAGGAAACTGTTGTTTATTGAGAATATAGGCAGTAATGTTTAGTATTCTTTGATATAGCCATTTAAATACATACACTAATGTATGTAATGTAATGTAGTGCAGGTTTTATATTTTTCGAGGCTGTTTGCCTTTGGTTGAGTTTACAACGCCGCCGATAATTCGTTTTCTTAGGGATCTGTACCAAAGGGTAAAAACGGGACCCTATTACTAAGACTTCACGGTCGTCCCTCCGTCAATCCGACCGCCTGCCTGTCTGCCACCAGGCTGTAAGTATTTCATGAACCGTGCGTGATATGATAGGTAATATATATATATATATATATATATATATATATGTATACTTTGGTCACAGATTACTAAATTAGTTATTGGTGATAGCTAAAACAGTTGAAATTTTCACAGATGATGTACTTATTTCTGATGCCGCTATAACAACAAATACTAAAAACAATATTATTACAACAAACGTGAAGAAACTAGCGACATCTAGTACAATGGTACGGAAACCTTTGTGCGAGATTCAGATTTGCAATTTACCGGTTTTTTAAATTTCGTAAACATTTGTAGTTTACGGAATTCTGAAAAAAAAAGCGTAGGCTGGCCTCCCACATTGCCCACACGGTGGACTGACGACCTTGTGAAGGTCGCGTGAAGCCGCTGGATACAGGCAGCTCAGGACCGGTCGTCGTGGAAATCTTTGGGGGAGGCCTTTGTTCAGCAGTGGACGTCTTTCGGCTGATAGGCTAATGAAAAAAACAAATCTAACAAACCACAGACACAGACATACTTATCAGTTTTTAGAACGTGTTTACAAAATTTCAATAACTTTGGTTGAATAATATATTCAAATAAGATCGTTTGTATAGAGTGGGCTGGGGAATTGGGGATACACATATTTGTATAAATGTATTCTGTGGGATACACTCCTCTTAAGTAAATTGAACACAATTGTAATTTTTTTTTGACATTTTGAAATAATGTTACAGGAATGGAATATTTTATTTGCTTAACATCAACATCATAGATCAGATCAAGTAGATGGCCATCGTCAAACTAAATAAATTGCTCTTTCCAATTGAAGATGTAGATTCTATTTTCGAAGGTGAAAGTATTCAGACGGAAGACCGTTTTACTGTTTTTGTTAAGGTTGTAGGTGTGTCGGAGTATGGTCGGAGTCGTCGTCGGCGCGGCCAGGCGGCGGCGGTCAACGTGCTCAGTGGCATGCGTCTACGCCACGCACGGCCACACCGCACCGCGCGCGCCTCCGCACGACCTATCCCAAATACAATGTAATACCTAGTATTTAACGCAAATCAAAAAAACTGCTTTGTTTTGTATAATAAAGCACAGCAAAATACTAACCTCACAATATAATTAAATAAGGTCGTCGTGGAAATCCTTGGGTTAGGCGTATGTCACAGTATTACAATATAGCGCCTTACAGTAGTGCAACGAATGTACTTACGCAGAACAACGGAAGGGTACTTGCGGGAAATAAGCGAGGCACAGCCTGGCTACAGGCACAGTACTAACGCTACAGGCTAGTACGTTAGTACTAATATATATACTGTGCTAGTACTGCTAGTACCTACGCCGTGGTGGCATCGTGCGACTTCAAAGGCGTTGCGCTACCGTAAGCCGTATCGTAATTCTGTGCCATATCCAGCAGTGGACGTCCTTCGGCTGATATGATGAAGGTTCGTGGCGCACCTACAAGTATAGCGTAAAACTTACGAAGTAACTATAATAGTATCTCATCTGTCGTAAAAATGTTTTATTATTTCGTAAGTCAGATCCGCCAAGCTCGAAGCGCGAAGCTCCTCGACGCCGGTATAATCTATCAAACCTAACCAAACCTATTAACGCTCGCCCAGTCACAGATTACTAAATAGTTACTTGCCCAGTTGAGAAGGATAGATAATTTGATGTGCAATCAGTATTATATTATGATATGATTGTCATAAATAAATGATGAAAATAAAATGATAGTTTATTGTTGGATGAGCAAATAAAAATATTCTATCCCAAATTCAAGTTCAATCCAAAGATTAATAAATAATTAGGGGGTTTCCAAGTCTTCAGGGCGGTAAAACTGTTTTTTATTAAATTTATAATTGGTAATCCCTATCAAATTTTAATGCTTTTTTCATGATATTTCGTCCATCTTTATTAGCAGAGTGAGAGAGAGCCTAGATAAAATTTCTACAGACTTAACACATTTCAACACCGGCCCTCAAGTTATAGAAAGTTAACTTTATACAACTTGCAACTTAAATGCAAACAACTAATTAGTAATTAACATAAGAAATCATTATAGCTTAAAAGCTTTAACATAAATAAAATATAACCATTCTTAAATAATACTACTAACCTAACCTAGGTTAAGATTTTTATTTTTTTTGTTGTCTTTGTAGTAATATTAGCTTACATACCAAATTTCAGCTTTCTAGGACTTCAGGAAGTACCCTAACAATTTTGATGATCATTGAGTCAGTGAATCAGTGACGAAATCGAGGGTTTTCAGACATTAATAAAATCTAAAGTATAATAGCAACGGCATTCAAACTTTGTATGTTTAATGATTGTACTGATGGCATTCTATCTTGAAAAATTTTACTATTTAGCATCATCCAAAGCAAAGTTATGAGAGTTCAAAAAAACGACAAAGCGTTTCGAGAAAACGTAGGTAGTGCCCTTGCGCTTTGCTTGGCTCGTCTTGGCGGGGCACTACCGTGCCCCCAGATCAACCGCTAATGAAAACTAGAGTAGAAAGAATTATTCAGAAACCTAAAAATTTGTATGACTATGATTTGAATATAGCCTACTGTCTATGCTCAGGAACACCTACAAATTATGAAGAAGCTGTACAGACTGAAGAATAGGAAGAAGCAGTAAATATAGCCTACTGTCTATGCTCAGGAACACCTACAAATTATGAAGAAGCTGTACAGACTGAAGAATAGGAAGAAGCAGGAAATATAGCCTACTGTCTATGCTCAGGAACACCTACAAATTATGAAGAAGCTGTACAGACTGAAGAATAGGAAGAAGCAGTAAATATAGCCTACTGTCTATGCTCAGGAACACCTACAAATTATGAAGAAGCTGTACAGACTGAAGAATAGGAAGAAGCAGTAAATATAGCCTACTGTCTATGCTCAGGAACACCTACAAATTATGAAGAAGCTGTACAGACTGAAGAATAGGAAGAAGCAGTAAATATAGCCTACTGTCTATGCTCAGGAACACCTACAAATTATGAAGAAGCTGTACAGACTGAAGAATAGGAAGAAGCAGTAAATATAGCCTACTGTCTATGCTCAGGAACACCTACAAATTATGAAGAAGCTGTACAGACTGAAGAATAGGAAGAAGCAGTAAATATAGCCTACTGTCTATGCTCAGGAAAACCTACAAATTATGAAGAAGCTGTACAGACTGAAGAATAGGAAGAAGCAGTAAATAAGGAACTCAACTCGCTAAATAAATTAAAACCTGAGAAAAAGCATATTTACCAAATGAAACAAAGGTTATAGAAACAAAATGCATATTTAGACAGAAACAAGATAGTAAAAAGGCAATATCAGTTGCCAAAGGTTTTTCAACAAAATAGTAATAATCAATTTTATTATTCGCCTGTTCCCATTATGTCAACACAGTACGTACCATGCTTAGTCAAACAATACAAAAAAAAATACGTGTGGGACTGCCGCGGTAAAGCTATTGCATAGAAACTTATGCAATTATAATTATTTCTTTGAATTTAATTTGATCTCTTCAAAATTTTCCACAACTACGGAAAAATCTGAATTTCGTGCCGTTATAAAACATTTTTTTATGAAGGGTTGCAGTCAACCATTGCAATGGCTAAAATACACGAGTTGGGCTTCGAGCTGGTTCCGCATGCTCCGTATTCACCGGACCTATATAGCTCCGTGTGATTACTACCTATAAATTTAATAATTGAAAACGCTAAACACGTTAAAAAACCGACTTCCATCGCAACAACTTCGAACAATTTTGCATTGTTATTTTTGGTTATTGTTAATTTTCTTTCTCCTCCTTTTTGGAAGTCGCTTGAAAAGATGGCTTGGCGCGCAAAAAATTTTGACAAATGAGGACTGGATCGCAGGTGTAAACGGCTATTTTGAAGACCTCGACAAAGCGTATTTTTTTTGGAGGGGATGAAAAAATTTGAAATTTGCTGGAATAAGTGATTGATCCTTAAAAAGACTTTGTTGAAAAATAAATGTATGTTGTATAATTTTTTTTTAATTTTTAAAAGGACTTATCAAACAGCCCTCGTAAACCCATGCCAAATTACGAGTACAGCTTTCTAGTACTATTAGTCACTGAGCTAAGCCGCGGACAGACGGCCAGACATGGCGAAACTATAAGGGTTCCTTGTTGACTACGGAACCCTAAAACCGAGGTACCTACCATCCATCAAGATAGATTTACGAACGCCGCCACCGTCCATACAAATCGCAGTTCACTGATAATTTGAAAACAAGAAGTTGTTTTATATTCAGATCCATTTATTTAAGATCGGTTACGAGAAATCTGTCTACATCTAAATATATCTACTATATCCCTTTCTTTTCAAAAAACTTAGAAGTACCGATATATCGGTGTAACAAAATAAGCTGAAACTATTGTAACTGGTGCTTCTACTCATGAAACTGAACAACTTTACCCATGGAATCTATAGTCAAATCGCAAAAAAAAAATTGGCTCTCCCATACTAACTCGATCAGCCAATTTAGTATGGAAAGTTCAAATTTTTTTTGGAGATTTGACTATGGGTTTCATGGGGAAAATTGTTCAGTTTCATAGTTTCATGGGTAGAAGCACCAGTTAATATAGTTTCAGCTAATTTTGTTAGACCTTGTATGTATATGCTGAGATACAACAGTCTAAAGTTTACTTTTTTTATATGTAAATACAAGTATACCTATGTATAAATAATAATAAACAAATGAATAATTATTTAGACCGTTATAATTATCTCAGCATAATATAAGTTTTTTGAAAAAGACAGGGATTAGACATAAGCTTTTTTACACCTTTTTATTTAATAATTGTGCTTTTGTATATTTTTAACAGCCCGCGATAGCTTCAGTGAAAGTGGGTGAAATATTGATTGCAATTCCAGGACATACATACAACTGAAGTTAAATAAATGCTTTTAAAAAGCTTTTAATTCATCATCATATCAGCCACAAATCGCCCACTGCTGGACAAAGGCCTCCCCCAAGGATTTCCACGACGACCGGTCCTGCGCTGCCCGCATCCATCGGCTTCCCGCGACCTTCACCAGCTTTTAATTACTTATAAAAATTAAGAACCTTTTGGTACGGAACCTTAAAAAATGATCTGTTTTATGAGCGGAATCGACAACTAACAGGGCTAATTACAAATAATAACGCTATAAATTCGTTCTTTCCAAATAATACCTACTTGCTTTCAATCCATATCTTACTGTACGGTTTCTTCAGTTCTAAGAACTAGGGGTCATTAATTTAATAACAGGGAAAATAACTAACTATACCTAACAGTTAACACACTACACAAGGGAAATTCCCTACGGCTTGCTTGCGCGGGCGCGCGATCGATATGATAACCTCAAGAGATGACATCATATCAGTGACTATTCAAATCTGTGCATCATATCAATCAATTCATATCTTATTAATACAGTTAGCTAATTTACTTCTACTGATGATGTGGATGAAAATCATTTGCTTCACTGTTCGGTTGGTAACAATTCACAAATGTCCCCGTTGCTGAGTTGCTGGGGCACGAGTTCTTCCCAAATTTCCCAATATCGGGAAGGTTAGGCCATACTCTACCTACACCAGGGGTTCCTAAACTTTTAATATAATTGAACACCCAACAAATACCATACCTTATGACAAAATTATGAGACTCAAGCAGAGCAAATAAAAAGAGAGGCTACATGAAGACGCGATCTAAAAAATATTATTTATCCGACGTTGAACGTTGTGGAGCACTGCCCACAGTGTCAGTCTGTTAAATTTTTCAATGAATTGCCTACTGAGTTTAAACATATAAACAGATTTAAAGGTTTTTAAGAAAAGACTAAAAGCTTTACTATTGGAAAAGTGTTGGTAAGAAGTAGAGGATTTTAAATTCTAATGTTTATACTATTACTATTATTTTTACTTTTGTACATATATTTTGTGTGACAATTTTAGGGTCGATATTTTAATTTTTAATGACATTTAAATTTTTACGACATTTTATTTTTGACGATCTTATTTGTTATGTTAGCTTTGTTTTTAATTTTGGATTTCTCTTGCTTGTATCAATGTTTTATGTAACTTCTTTTATTTAAGCTACCTACTGTTACATTCAAATACAAAAATATTATTGTTAATGAATAAATAAAAATAAAAAATACCTTTAAAAAATGGATCCGCATATCAAATAATTGCAAATCGAAAACACCATAATTTAAATAAAAACTAAAACTTTTATTAGAAATATTTTAAAAGTGAAACACTTTATTCTTTAATTGAACTTTCAATGTAAACAATGAACTGGTTTCACTGTTTTATCAATAGTTGCTTGGTGACTTTTCTACGGAACCCCTAGGTTCCGCGGAATCCACTTTGGGAATCGCTGCTCTATACACAGGAGCGAAGTCAAGGTTGTAGTGAAGGGCTAGTAGCGGACCTCATTGCACTGTCAGAAACTTATAAACGCCTATAAGGCAACTAACACGGCTTAAAAATTGCCATCTAGTGATAGCAACCGACACCAACATCTTAGCGTGCCTTTCAAAGCACGGAAACTGTTGAAAAAATTGCCACATTCAGTCAAACCCATCCAGCTTATGACCATGATACGAGTCAGTTAACCTGCTGATCGAACCAACTGAGCTACGCGAACGCTTCCGCTTCTGCTACAAACTTCTATAAAATTTTGTAACTTCTGGATATAGAATTATCTCTTTCCTTCTCACTTATTGCTTTTCAAAGGAACATGATAAAAAAATTACATGTAACTTAACTTGACATCATAGGTATCTTAACAAATATCATTTTTTTTATCCACAATAGGGGATCGGATTGCATCAAATATAAATTCTGAAATATGATTTCGTAAATTACTCTCCTCTTGAAGTTTCAAAAAACCTTACTTGTTTTGTTTTTCCATCACGTCTTCAATTATTATTTGATCAAATTCACAAAATAAGTTCGTCAATGTAGCTAAAAATCTATGACGTCACTTGTAGGTATTTCAAACATTTTTAGAACAAAATTTCGTTTTTGACATCATAAAAAGTAACTCAAATGACTAGCAGACCGATCCCCTATTGGTGCGCCCTTGGCATCATCTCACCTGATGGTAAGTGACGATGATGCCCAAGATGGAAGCGGGCTCATCAAGATACCACAACGCAATGGGGATCTGGCTATCTTATCTTCAAGCCGGAACACATCAATGCTGTTAACATTCATGTTTGGCGGCAACACTTAGACACACCCCGGACACTCCATACAAACGAGCGAGAAATGATATACATATATATAACTGACGTATCTATAGGCAAGAATGCAGGTAGGGTTGAATCACACCGGCGGTATTGGTCACGAAATGTTTGTTAGTTAGTTTGTTAGTTAAGATAAGATGGTGGTAGCTAGCCAGGCAGGCCTAGTAAATGTCCTTCCACCAACCAAACCGAGTCTAACAAAGTTCAGATTCCGCCTGGAATCAAACCCGCGAAGTGCTGATGTGAAGCTAATGGACTAATCATTATGTCACGGAGGTAGCTAAATGATTTAGTTACGCACTGCATATTCATGAAAGCTCTATTAATTACAAATCATTGTAAGTTTATAGTAGAACTTACGAAGTAACTATTTAGTAATCTGTGGTAGAACATAGATTTTAGTCTGACTAAACGTAACGATAGGTATGGGAACTTTTTACAAGCTTTTATTTAAATTACAATGTATGAATTGACTGACTCGTTGGCTCAGTGGTCCTGCTCTTGACTGCTGATCCGAGAGTTGTGGGTTCGATCCCCACCCAGGGCAAGCATTTGTGTGATGAACAGATTTGTTTGCTCTGTGTCTGGGTGTTAAATATCTATATATGTATGTATTTAAACGTATATAAGTGTTTATATCAGTCTCTGGTATCCCATAACACAGGGAATCCTACTTTGGGGCCAGATGACCATGTGTGATTTGTCCCAGAATATTTATTTATTTATTTATTTATTAAGCTATTGCATAGATTTTATCGCAGGCTTTGAGCGCGGGGACCGAATCCAGAAATTCCGTAACGAAGAAAAACCTGACGCTCGGTTGCCATGGCAACAATATCGGTTGTCAAAACAAACATATAAGAAGATTTGATCATTTTCGGAGAATAATAAAACTCTTTTCATAAACTGTATATACCTCCATATGACAAAAAATATTTGATTATTTTTTATTTATCAAATGCAAAAAGATTTTATTTAAGACACAGCTGTTTGTATTTATAGAGATAGGTACAAAAAGATTTTATTCCATATTTGGCTGTATAGTTCCAACTACCATTGCTTAAAAAAAAAGTACAAAAAGATTTTATTCCATATTTGGCTGTATAGTTCCAACTACCATTGCTTCAAAAAAACAAAGATGTAAAAAAGCGCGGTCAAGCGAAAATAAATAATAAATATGAATGAACAAACTGCATTTATTATTAATGAAGAAAGTAATAAAAGCGCGGTTAAGCGAAAATAAATAATAAATATGAATGAACAAAGTGCATTTATTATTAATGAAGAAAGTCACGAAAAAATAGTGAAAGAAAATGAGTGAGTACTCTATATACATACATTTTATTATTATCACAAATGCAGTATTAATTTTGAATTGAAAATATAATACTGCTATAAAGGTGACCTAAATTTTTGATATTAAAATGAGCGATATTAAAAGTAGCCCTCTTTTATACACACAAACACACACACGCGTATAGTTTAAATTCTCAATTTAGATTCTCAATTTAGATTCTCAATATGTATATATATATAAATTCATTCTTCATTATGTATATAACAGAAACCATCAAACCAAGCACGTGTACTATTCAGTACCTTTGTTTTTGGTGTATAGATAATGCACATGAATGCCGCGCAGAGAAAGTATATATGATATTATATCTATATAAATGTACATCGCGCGAAATTCGATAATCACTTCTAAATATTGTTATTTATTTAATAAAAGAAAAAATTGTTTTCTTATCGGTCACCACGCTCAAAAAGTGTAACTTGAATTAATATCAAAGAAAAAGAAATACTGCATGAATAAAATAAATAAATAATTATAATTGCATAAGTTGATACAAAATGCTATGCAATAGCTTTACCGCGGCAGTCCCCGAGTGCCACACGTCTTTTTTTCTTTTTTATGAATGTTTGTTCGGGTGGAATCTTGCAAGTTAAATTTGACCCACTTCCCGGTTTCCGATTAAGCTGAAATTTTGCACGCATATGTATATAGAGTGACAATGCAATATTAAAAGCTTGCACCTATAAGTTTTTAGGTTTTTCTAAAATTATTTATTGTATCTTATCCATGCACGTAAAAACTTCTTTGGACCGGTCGACCGTGAACTTAGATTGTGGACTTACATTTGAGGATAGTTTTCGCGATTAAATTTTCGAAATGATTTCAAATTATACTGAACTCTTTTGCCCGCGGCTTCGCCCGCGTGGACATCGTTTCAATGACTGTGTTTGAGGGTGAAGTGGTGCGCGAGCTGTAGGCGACTCGCGAGAGTGGACATAAATTTTCTCCAGATCCCTCAGGACCTATATCGGGCCATTCTGATTAGCAGTCTATGTCACTTCCCACACCTTCAACCAATTCTATACAAAAAATCACTTCAATCCGTTGCTCCGTTGTGACGCCGACGTGCGCGAGCGTGGAAATTAGTTTTCCCCAGTCATTAGTAAATTATGTCATTTTTGACCTCCTGTACAAAAATCACAACAAGCCATTGAATTGTTTCGTTGCGATGTTAAGAGCCCGCTGATGGAGTTCATAAATCCCATACGAACGTAGTATTTGATTCATTTGATAACCAAACAAAAGATTTTGAAATAATTTTATATCGATAATCGGATGACGTATATCTGTGTCTGTACCGCATTACTTTTTTGAAAAACGAAACAGGAATCCATTATTAATCAATTAACTTGTTTTTAAAGTAAAAGACGGAAAACAAGTTTATTGGTAGGTATTAAGATGGATTCCTGTTTCGTTTTTTAAAAAAGTAATGCGGTACAGATACAGATATCCGTCATCCGATTATCGATATAAAATTATTTCAAAATCGGTTGTTTGGTTAACAAAGGAATCAAATACTACGTTTGTATGGGATTTATGAACTCCAGCAGGCTCATAAAGAAATTAACCAAAAATTTTTTATTTTTTATTTCTCTCAGCACAGTCGGATGCAGTATCCGACTGTGCTATTTTCACGGGATGAAAAGTAGCCTATGTCCTTCCCAGTCACACAGGCTACCGGCATACCAAATTTCATCAAGATTGGTCGGGGTGTTGAAGTTAAACAAACAAATTTTCACATTTATAATAGGGTGTCAATTAAATGGTTAGCATAGTATTGTTATTTCTGTGAGCAGAAAAATATAATCGGTCAGCAGAAATAGCTAATCGGTCAGCAGAAATAGCTAATTGGTCAGCAACTCATGGTCAGCAAACATTTCAAAATCAATCAGCAATTTATGTCATTCTGGATGGCTGTAATTATTTTAAACATTCCCGTACTACACTCTTCCTACAGTGTTGAGTGGTCGACGGAGCCCCGAATACTTCTGTGTTCTCATGTTAAACCTAACACTACGACTGTGCGGGGAGGCGAGCTTAGCTCGCCTCCCCGCACAGTCTCCGAATCTAACGGATCCGAGTCGGGGTGCTCCGCAAGTCCGAGCTCGCTTCGCTCGCTCCCGCTTCCATTTAGAACTCCCCGTACCACACTCTTCCTACAGTGTTGAGTTGCTGCTTATAGACATGTTTTTCTGCCGCTCAATCATGAAATCTTGCCGCTCAAGTAGTTATTTTGCGGACTGAATGTTTATTATGCCTTTAAAAAATACATATTTCTTTATAATATTAGTAAGGATTACAACAATCTGTTGACAATCTGTCATTGTAAATACGTATAAGGTTTATGCTCATCACTGACTCACGTCACGATCAATGACTTACGGTCGAAATGATCCCACCAAAAACATTTTCATGTAAAATGCTGCCAAGACGAGACCACATGGCTCGCACTTTCAAAAAGTTATCAGATCTCATGTAGAGCAAAACTTGTAACTCTACACGCTCTAATTCTACAAGCCCTAACTTCACAAACTCTATACCTTAGTCAAAATATGTGGCTTGACCGTTTCTTTATTACAAGAACTATAATAATGAAGGGTGATTTTTTTTTACCTTACGCCCATGTGACGGTAGCGAAATGCCACATATTTTGACTAAGGTGTAGGGTTTGTGAAGTTTGGGCTTTTAGAAGGGCGTGTAGAGTTAGGAGCTTGGCTCTTCATGAGATCTGATAACTTTTTGACAGCGCGAGCCATATGGTGTCGTCTTGGCAACATTTTGCATGAAAATATTTTGGTGGGATTTCACTTCTTTTTAAACGACTTCTTGTACGTTGCTTATGACAATATTTTTTTTTATACTGAACTAAATGAACTACTACACTAAATGAGTGATTCAACTCCTTCCAGGTAGAGTGCGTTTCATCAAATAGATCCTATGACGTCATGTTGGCTAGCCTGTCTGTTATGCATAGAAAATGTATGCAAAACAGATAGGTTAGCCAACATGACGTCAAAGGAACGATTTGATGAAACGCACTCTAGAAGATTCAAATCGCTCTGCTCTATAAAGTATTGCGTTTTCCCACGACTAGCAACGACGTTTGCCCTAACTTGTGTGCCCGTTCCGGTTGGACGCTGTCTTATATTGAGTTTGGGCGTAATCAGCAACATCGACAACAATAGTTTCTGTTCGAACGGCAAGCTATTCATTCATCATCATCAATCACAGCGGGTACACATTAGGCCTTTTGCGCACGTTTAATTCCATCCCCTAATTTAAAGGGTGGTGGGTAATTTACTAAAAACCCTTAAATATGTATTGTATTATTTATAAAAAACTAAACATTCCGGGAGTGCTGACAGAATTGAAAACTGTTTACAGTTTTACAAGTTTTGACCTTCCGAGTGTTCCTGGCGAACAAATAGGTTGACAAAGTTTGGACCCTGCGACTGTTGCTGGTAAACTGTCGGTAAATGAGATGATGCCAAAGGGCTTACCATTGAGAAAAAAAAACTTCCAACCCTTAGTTGAAAGGGTCCCCAACCTCCCAAAATAAGGGTTAAAGTTCGAAGTTATAGAATTGTTTTTTTTGTTTGTGTACAAATACTAGCTTACATGTCAAATTTCAGCTTTCAAGGACTTTAGGAAGTACCCTAAGAGTTTTGATGATCATGAGTGAGTCAGTGACGAAATCGGGGTTTTTTACATATCAACAAAATCTAAATTATAAGTGCTTTGCAATTGAAACTATATATATTTAATGAGTCTACTATTGACATCATATCACGAGAATTTTGTTCATCTGGTATAATCCAAACCCAAGTTATGAGGGTTCAAAAAAACGACGAAGCGCTTCGAGAAAAGGTAGTAGTGCCCTTGCGCTTCGCTTGGCTCGTCTTGGCCAAACCGTGTAACGCAAGTAGGTTGGCAATAAGAATATAATATAATTAGCAAATGAAAATATTTTGTTTGTTACAAGTACTAACAAACACCGGACGTAGACGTTTTTGTGATAACTTTCCCTATCCCCTCTTTTTGTACTCTAAATAGTCTAAATATAGTTTCTATGACTGTCTTCGAGGGTGCGCAGTGCGTGAGCCGCAAGCGGCTCGCGAGCGTGGAAAAAGTAGCCTATGTTTTAATCAAGGTCCTAATCTGTCTACCTACCGAATTTCATCCAGATCCGTTCAGTAGTTTTTCCATGAAAGAGTAACAAAGACCCATCCATACATCCATGCACACAAATTTTCACATTTATAATATTATTAGGAGTAGGATTTAATCAAGTTTTTGTGTATTATTGTATATTAATAATAATGAAACAAAAATAACTTAATAACTAGATATTATTATCTAGTTATATTTTATAATCTCAATAGACGAAATATTACGGTCTG
Organism: Coleophora flavipennella; assembly: GCA_947284805.1. Classification (NCBI taxonomy): domain Eukaryota; kingdom Metazoa; phylum Arthropoda; class Insecta; order Lepidoptera; family Coleophoridae; genus Coleophora; species Coleophora flavipennella. The sequence goes on from OX369273.1 coordinate 2,113,446, forward strand.
CTCCCCGCATGCATCTACTGTGCCCTTGCAGGTGCGTGTACATACTACAACTGTTATTATAGTCTATCTTTATGTTATGTATATGTATGCAGAAATAAATGAAAAAGAATTATGAATCAGTTTCCGTATGATCTGATCATCGTTCTCTGGGTAATTTCCATGTCGACTCCCATTTTCCTTCCCTCTCTTATGTAGTTATTGGTTTACCTTTCATTACGTAATGTAATTTTTGCTAACGAACATTTATTTTATTAGTTTTATTTCCACTTACCTTTCGAAGTGAGGTGTGGAGTTAATGGACACAAAATATAAATAAAAATACACAACTTACCTTAAATTTATAATCCAGTATATCCATGTTTTCGGTACAGGCAGGCAAAAGCAGATTTCACTAAATCTTTTCAGCTCCACTGACGATGGATAAATGACTAAGAATCCCAGCTATCACGACTTTTCTACACACAGTGCATAACACACCTCATTATATTACAGTTACAATAATCTTTATCTAAATTGCCGCAGTGATGATTATCATGAATTATAAAATGAACAATTGTTATTATCCTTTGATATTTTCATCACATCAAAGGGGTGGTTATATAGCTCGCGGTGGGTGACAATAAAATAATTCACTTCATGTGTTTATTTATACTGATAACACTTAGCATGTCCGTCCGTGGTGACGGTGTGACAACTAGTATGAAAAGGTTATATAACTGAAGAATACGAACTTCTTGCACTTTGGCACGTGAAACTTGGATGTGTACCAACTACCAAGTAACTGTATTGGTACCAAGTGTGCCGCCACTCGCCTGAAGCTGAAAACGAACATCGATAGGTAAATACAATAGGTCATAACGTTTATTGACTTGTAAATCGTCATAATCATTCCACTACGTACGTCAATACTTGTATACGTAAAGAATAAAACAAATGAGGTACTTTTCGCAAAAAGAAAAATGGGTAAGAAAGTGTGTGTGTCAGCTCCGACGCACGAATGGAGTTTACTCCTCACTAGCGCATACCCAGTAATATATAAGTCATTGCGCATACCGCATAGGTAACGCTTGATTTTATTTATGTTTGGTTATATAATAGTTGTGTAACAAGGGGACAATGTAATACTTTGTTCCGGAGGGCGAATTCTGAGCTAAACAAAAGATCTTAAAGTAGAATTTATATTTTTTGTTTTTCATATACAAACACACGACTATAGTTTAGGTACTCCTAACTAACGCATAACGCCTGATTTTACTCCCCTTAAATTTTCATACCCCGGGCTTATATATGAAAATCGATTCTTATGAGCCCGCTGGAGTTCATAAATCCCATACAAACGTACTCTTTGATTCATTTGTTAACCAAACAACTGATTTTGAAATAATTTTATATCGATAATCGGATGACGTATATCCTGTGGCCTAAAAAAAAATAAGAATAATGGTTGTTTGTTTGGTTAAAGTTTTTAGCGTTTTAATTTTTTTTGCGTTTTTAACGAGCAAATTGGTTTGATACAAGACCGATGCACGAGTTAAGTAATTCGTAAGGTCTACGATGCCTTTGTTGGGTACTTGACAGAATCAAAAATAAATTAACAAATAAAATTTACGAAATTCCCCCTTCTGCAATTTCAGGAAAACATACTCATTCGGTTTTCCATAAACATTTTCTATTTTAAATTGATCATCATCATCATCATATCAGCCGAAAATCGTCGACTGCTGGACAAAGGCCTCCCCCAAGCATTTCCATGACGACCGGTCCTGCGCTGCCCGCATCCATCGGCTTCCCGCGAACTTCACCAGGTCGTCGGTCCACCGCGTGGGAGGCCTGCCTACGCTACGTTTCCGGTTCGCAGTCGCCAATCGAGAACTTTACTGCCACAACCGCCATCTGTTCTACGAACTATGTGCCCTGCCCACTGCCACTTCAGTTTAGCGATTCTATGAGCTATGTCGATTACTTTGGTTCTCCTGCGGATCTCCTCGTTTCTGATTCGATCACGTAGAGAAACTCCGAGCATAGCACGCTGAATGCAGCAATGGCCCTTTGGGTGACCTTGAGCCTTCTTATGAGGCCCATAGTAAGCGATCATGTCTCATTGCAGTTCCGTATCTCATCACTGGCAACACACACTGGTCAAAGACCTTAGTCTTGAGACATGCGGTATTTGGGACGTGAAGATATTGCGAAGCTTCCCGAACGCTGCCCAGCCGAGTTGGATTCAACGATTGATCTCTTTCTTGAAGTTTGACCCAGCTGGACTGTTTGCCCCAGGTACACATAGTCGTCAACAACTTCCAGTGTTGAGTGTCCAATTTTTAGAGGGGTGGGTTAGACACGGACATTTAACATTATTTTCGTCTTGTCCATGTTCATTTTAAGACCCAATTGTTGAGATGCTCTACTGAGGCCATCAAGCATTGTGCTTAGGTCTTCCATAGTCTCAGCCATGACCATGATATCATCAGCGAATCGGAGGTGGGTTATGTACTCGCCGTTAGTATTGATGCCGACTCCATACACTCCAGAAGCTTGAAAACATCTTCAAGGGCAGCGGTGAACAGTTTCGGAAATATCACGTCTCCCCAAGCTTGTTCACCCCTCGCTGCAACTGGATAGGTTTCGAGTTCTGGACCTGGAGGCGAACCGACATGGTGGCGTTTTTATACAGACACTTCAACACCTCAATGTATCGATGGTCAAATTGGCACCGCTGGAGAGACTGTAGCACAGCTCAGGTTTCGACTGAATCAAAGGCTTTCTCATAGTCCACAAACACTAAGCGAAGTGGCTGATTGTACTCTTCAGTCTTCTGTATAATTATATTATTAAATTGATCACAACACATAATTAGTATGTCAACGGCAATAAAAAAATATGACGTCATAGTTCAATATTTCAAACATTTTTAGAACAAAATCTCGTTTTTGACAGTTTATAAAAAGTAAGTCAGATGACTTGCAGGCAAGTGTCGAGGTGTTTTCCTGCGTTGTATAATCATCAATTGCGTAGAATATCAGACTTTGCTCATTTAGTTTGGTTGCATTAGTTTGGTTTGGTCTAGTTTTTTTTATCTACCATTGATATGCCCTTGGCATTATCTCACCTGATGGTCAGCGACGATGATGCCGAAGATTGTCTGAAATATGTAGTACTGACCTGGAAAAAAGAGCACAAAAATATTAGTTAATGGTGCTATTTCAACCGGATTTTATTTAAAAAAAAACCCGCTAAATGCGAGGCAGACTTGCGCACCGAGAGTTCAGTACCACGCGTGTCTCCACTCAAGTACAAACATGATACCTATTAATTTCAAACAAAAGACATCAACGCGAGCCACATTTTTTGGAGTTCGTACCTCGAAAGGTAAAAACGAAACCCTTGTAGGATCACTCGTGTGTCTGTCTGACCGTCCGTCTGTCACAGATAATTTGCTCGGAAACTACTGAACCGACTAAGTTGAAATTTGGTACACATAAATGTAAGTCGGTGACCCAAAAACGGACGTATAACGTAAATAAATGAATTTTAAACATGGTGCCGACTTTTGGGGGGTAAATTAGAATTATGAATAGGCTTGTGAGAATCGCAGGTATATTTTTCATAATTTAAAATAAATGTTTTTTAAGTTTTTTAAGAAAGTGTGAGAAAATTGAATATGTCCCCCTTGTCTCCGAAACTACCAGGCCTAAAATCTTGAAAAAAATCAGGTTGAATACATAGATTACAGAAAAATCTATGAGATAAATCTAATGTCCTTCCGTTCTCACAGGAAAAAATAAATTTCTATTTTCCAGAATAAGAAGATCCTTATTTACCCAGAGCAAAGTATGTAGTGAGATGTCTTATTCTGTTAGTTGAAGTTTTGGTGCGGAATCCTGTTAGTGTTACCCCGAGTGGCACTTGTCACGTGTTTTTAGTTGGATTCCTTAACGCAAGTACGACTTTTCGCGATAGAAAAAAACAAAAAAAAACTTTAAAAACAAGTTTCTTAGACGTTAGTGTTTTAAATTTTGTATTATGATTTGTTAGTAAATCTCCCTAAATAACACATACACTATGAAAATTTCAGGCCGCCACCTATTACGGTCCACCTATAGTCGGACAGACAGATATGGGCTTAATTAGTAACAGTATTCCGTTACCTGGTACGGAACCCTAAAAGCCGGACAAGTGTGAGTCGGACTAGTGCACCGAGGGTTCCTTAAGGCTAATACCGCCGCCAACGACCAATTTTGTAACAACTTTTAACAAAAAAAAATGTTTTGTAATTTAAAGGATATGAGGAGTGATGTATATTTCCTCGAATTCTATTCTAATACACAATAAAGAAAAAATATTCCAATGCACTCTTTTTTTTCTAGTTGTAACCATAGAACTGCTGCAATTCTAAAAAAAAATCAAAAATTCAAAACAATTTATTTCAAATAGGTGTTTACACACACTTTTAAATAGTCAAAACAAAAAAAAACAAATTTTATATTACAAATAATGACATGATTCAGATTACAGTCTCAGGTAATGGTATTTGTTATAGAATCAACATATATATCTTTGTCATTTACATAATCTATTATTTTATAATATCCTCTAGAGCACAAAACTTTTTTGACATGAGTCTTGAATTTATTCTCTGACAAACTAGTTACATTTTCTGGAATTTTATTGTAGAATCTTATACACTGGCCCACAAATGACTTTTTAACCTTAATCTAATCGAAACACTATGTTAATTTATTAAATTCTTATCAAAACAATGTAAAATTATTTTGTTTTCTTGGAACTTCATCTTATTTAATTTATTATACACTAGCTGTTTCCCGCGGTTTCACCCGCGTGGACAACGTTTCTATGACTTTTCGAGGGTGCGCAGAGCGTGGTAAAAAGTAGCCTATGTCTGAATCCAGGTCCTAATCTGTCTACCTACCAAATTTCAGCCAAATCCGTTCAGTAGTTTTTGCGGGAAAGCGTAACAGACAGACAGAGTTACTTTCACATTTATAATATTATAGTAGGGATTAAAAAGAACAATTTTTGCACTATACGTCCGCAGCGATTGACGTAACAGCCACGTTGCAGTACGAGCTGACAAGAACTTTATTTCCAAGCTACTTCGGTCGATGTTTGAAACATCGTGAATCTAGTTGTTAATTTTAGTGACGGAGCAGCCTTAAACCATTATTTCTATTTCTGTGCCACTACACCTCTCCTCGCGACACAACAATGATACACCCATTAATTTCAATCAACAGAGATCAACGAGCGTGACAAAATGATTTCTTTTTGACGTAGAACGTCTTTCATTTGGTTTTTCGAAGCGGTTTTTTAGACATCATAATTATATCATATCAGCTCATATACGTCCCCACCTAGGGGCTCGAGACTTCCCTGAATTAGGGCGATCGGGCCTTAGTCGAACACGCGGGCCCAGTGCGGGTTGGTCGACTTCACACACAACCTGCGAGTTTCTTGGCACGCGTGTGCAGGTTTCCTCACGTTGTTTTTCTTCACCGTAAGAGCGTCGGATGAACGTACATATGAAATCGAAATTCGAAAACACATTGGTGCGTGGCAGAATTCTAACCAGAACCTCCCGGACAGGAAGTATCGGCCCTAGCCGTTACGCCACCGACGCTCGAATTGGACATAAGCACGCTGAATTGTATTTCTCGATTTCAGTGTTTTTATTTTCCTTTGTATCAGGTGAGACGATGCCAAGGGCTTACCAATTTTATTAGAACTTCTACTAAATGCTGGCATTTTTTTCTTAGGGTAGTCACTCCGTACACGAACACTTTTGAACTTAGGTATTATTATTCGCAAACTATAGTGAGTAACAACATCGAACTATTATGTACTAAAACTCGCTGGTATAAAATAAATGAGAGACCAATTAAAAAAAAGACGATAGATTACTGTTATATTATGTAAATGAATTCCATTTCGTAGGTATCTGTGGTCGGCTTTGATAAAAAAACCGGCTAAGTGCGAGGCGGACAAGAACTCCGGGGGTCTCGTACCCCTAGTGCCCACACCTCTCCACACAACTACAGTATATATATTAGTACTAACGACACAACTACATAGTATAATGACAATCATACATATTCACATTACAAACAAAATACATCAACTTTTGTCGCTCACAAAAAAATAAGAGTTAAAGTAACTAAATACCCGACTACGGAAAAGTATGAAAGCAAGACTTTCCCGCCTGAAATCGTATCCTGTATTTTCCCTTCATCTGCGGTAATAGCTGTGGTCGCAAGCCATAATAATACTTATCATAAAAAAGTTTCATTACGATAGGGCTTGCGACTACGGGGCTATTACCCCAGATGAAGGAAAAACTAAAGGCTAAACTAAACTCTTGTTTAATTTTAACTTTTTATATTTGTTGTTATAGCGGCAATAGAAATACATATTCTGTCAAAATTTCAACTGTTTAAACTATTACCGTTCATGAAATACAGCCCGCTGACAGCGGTGAGCGGACACACGGCGAAGGATCGTTCTCAGTAGATCCATTGACTAGATCCATAATGTATCTATTGAGACATGTTTTTCTCGATTGATCTGCTGTTTAATTAAATGGATCTAATGAGAACATTTAGTCTTAATAGATATATTATCAAAATATTTTAATCTTAATTAAATCGAATGATTATGTCTAGTGTCACTAGATAGAATATTCAAAAATGGTTAATATTATGGATCTGATCAATGGATGTACAGTGATTTACCGTTCTTTTTTAAAGTGCCAATGTTTTTGGTTTACCTCTTGTTCCAATATTGAGACATGAGCAAGCGAAACATCCCAAAGTTGAGTTCAAAATTGGAATCTTGATCGTTGCGAGGGTTTCAAGGAATAAGAGTTAAACGAACTTTGTTGCCGAATGACCCACCACACTAAAGCGAGGAAGCAAACAAAAAACTCAAAAAAAGCAAGCAAAACCAATCAGTTTTTATTTTTATTAAAATAACAAATACACAACTATTGCATAAAATATTATTGCACTGAATACTTATTGGATAGGATGAAGTTTTGCACTTCGAAATTAAAACTAAACTTAAACTTTAGACTTAGGCTTAGTAATAGGGTCCCGTTAGTCACCTGTTAGGTGTACGAAATCCTAAAACTGGTGATTTTCAGCACCAACTTTGACGGCAAATTGAACTTTAGCTTTTGATCTCTTAATTGATTACATCTTACGTCGTATCTTTAGTGTATTCATCATTACTGTAACTATTGGGTTCGTAACAAAAGCATATAATTTGTCACAGATGTTTTTTTGGATAGATCTAAACAGATAAAGTCCGGTTACCAGAGTGGTTCCACCTTCTGATATGGGGAGTGCGGGGACAGAAGCAAAGTATATATGTCATATATTAGTACAAAGAAGTTCGCACCCGCCGCGTCTAAAAATTAAAAGTTAAAGAATCTAAAAAACGGAAAAGTATGAAAGCTATATGAAAGCAAGAGTTTCCCGCCTGAAATCATAGCCTTTATTTTTCCCTTCATCTGGGGTATATATATCCGTGGTCGCAAGCCATAATGCTAGGTACACAATAGGGCTTGCGACTACAGCTAGTTTTGGCTGTTGTACAGCTAGTTTTGACTAAATTTCTTGGGAATTGTTTTCGTCTTTCTTTTTCAACTTTAATCTTTTTAAAAGCTTTTGTTTAACTTGCTATGCTTGTATGTATAGTTCAAATCTGATTTAAGAGCGACTTCCAGGGGTCCGATTGTACTGAAATTTGGAATGAAGCCGTATTCCCGGTGACAATAGATCCTTTTACGTATTTTGAAGTTGATCTGATGATGAAAGGAGAATGTTCATCAATGTATGGAAAGAATACCCAGGCCCGGCGCAAATGAAATGTATCTTAGAATTTTAGTATTAATATTTGATCAAATAATGCGTAGTTGGATTTTTTTTAATGTCATAAATTGCATTTTTATGTAAAATCTTTTATGTCAATTATTTTGCTAAAGAGTTTAATAATTGATAGATCTTACGAGAAACTGGGATGTTTCTTCATCTATTTTCACAAATTTTTGATCACATATTAATTCTAAAAATCTGAGATACATTTCTTTTGCGCCGGGACTGGGGTTTTTTTGGGCATTGTCCTTTGCATGTGGAATCATGGTCCCAGAATCATGTTTTATTTTCAACAGAATCATACGAAATACAGCCTTTTTGAATTTGAAACCGTTTATTTATATTCATTTGATTCGTCTTTTGGAGCTTAACATTTTTTTTTTTACATAAAAGCTTGTAGCCTCTAAGCAATTTGCATTGTTGCCTGGTGAATAAATGACTGTAAATGACTATAAATGAATATAAATGACTATAACGTTTTTCGAAAATTATATTTACTAGATTCAATCCCAATGTCTGAGATTAAATAAAGAAGTGTATGAAACGGCACATAACTAGTTATTATGCAACAGTTTCATAAACTAGGTACTATTGTGTTGTATTTGTTAGTAGTGATTTATGATTATGTATGATGAATGACTGTGGCTGTGACTTATGCATGATTGTGACACAAGTTTTTCCCCCGCTGGCAGGAAAATGTTCCTAAAGTTAGTTAGTTAGGTAAGCTAACTATTTTATCTTCTGTATACAGGGTGTAACAAAATTGGTGTAGGACCCGTTAACTGGGGGTTCTACTCATCATACTGAACAAATTTCCCCAAGGAACCCATAGTCAATTCGCAAAAAAAATATTTGAACCGTCCATACTAAAATGCACAAAATTGGTCGATCAACTGATCGAATCGTATAATTTTTTATTTTTTTTGCGATTTCAGCAAAGTCATAGAACAAAAGTTGTTCATTATGATGAGTAGAAGCCCCAGTTAACGGGACCTACACCAATTTTGTTATACCCTGTATAATATTAAAAAGGAACAATGACTGACGAACTAAATGACTGACTGGTCTATCAACGCACACCTCAAACCACTGGACGGATCGGGTTGAAATTTGCATATGGATAGCAATTATTACTTAAGCATGCGCTACGAAGGTATTTAGGGAAATTCCCACGGGATCGGCAAAAAACGGGATTTTCGCGGGTGAAGCCGCGATTAGCAGCTAGTTTCATATAAAATGAGTCATTTTCATGTCAACCTCAATTTTGCAAAGTTTAACTCGATTTAGCGCATGACTACAAGCACATAGTGCTCAAAGGTAAGTACTATTACCACAGATGAGATACTAGTTACTTCGCAACTATTACCTAATCTGTGCTAAAAGTGACACATTTCATTTTAAGGGTTCCTTACCTCAAAAGGAAAAAAAACGGAACACCTTGTTGTTCGTCTGTCCGTCCGTCTGTCTGTCAAGACCCTTTATCTCGATTACCCTTTGTCTACGCGTATCGAGTTGAAATTAAAACCATATACTTACTCCGGTCTACAGTCCCTTAAGGCTGTGAAAAAATCAAACCTACCTACCTCGAGAATAACCTATTCAATAAAAAAGTACCACTCAAATCAGCGACAAGCCGAATATATTTAATTACAAACACACAAAGAAACATACTGTCGATTTGAAAATCTCCTCCTTAACTTAAGTCAGTTAAAAATTCTGCAGATTTCTTTTTTGTTTATTTTTTTACGGAGAATCTAAAATATTGTTACAGAATTCACAATATGTTATATAAATGTTACTATTATTACAGAAATGACTATGTCCTTGAGGAATGTTTTTCAGTATGACGGACGAATAGAACGTTTGTTACAATTCATCATCATCATAGCTGAATTACGTCCACTGCTGGCAAAGGCCTCCCCTAAGGATTTCCACAACGACCGGTCCTGCACTGCCCGCATCCAGCGACACTCCGCGACTTTCACCAGGTCGTCGGTCCACCAAATGGGAGGCCTACCTACGTTACGTTTTCACTTGAACACTTTACTGCCCCGACGGCCATCTGTTCTACTATTTGTGACTAGCCCGATTATTAATGTGCCCTTTTTAACATGAAATTGAGTAGGTACCTACAACTTTTGTTATACAACTTTGCTGAAAACTCATTTTTTTTGTACTTTTCTTTCATACAAATCGGTTAACGGAACAACCAACTTTGCATGAATAGTCCACATTTTTTACGATTTCAGCAGTTGTGGCACAAAAGTTGTTCAGTATCGTTAGTAGATTGACCACCTAAGAGGAAAATCTTGGGCGGAAACATATTATAAAATAATAGATTATGTAAATGACAAAGATATATGTTTATGTGTTGATCCTATAACAAATACCATAGCCTGAGCAGTACTGACGTAGTCTGAGACTGTAATCTGAATTATGTATGACATTATATTTTGTATGAACAATAAGCTTTCTATACTATTTAAAAGTGTGTGCAAACACCTATTTAAAATAAAATTTTTGAAATATTGAAATTTGTATTTGTTTATGAAACTAAACAACTTTACTAAGATCGCAAAAAGCTTAAATTTATAAAAATCTACCAGCTGGTGAGCGGGGAGGGGAGCCAACTTTGTATGAAAACACAATTTTTTGCAATTTCAGAAAAGTTCTAAAACAAAAGTCGTTCAGTTTCTAAGTGGAATCACCACTTTTCCTATTTGGTCTGAGCGCCACTTATGTATGATGTATCGGGAAAATTACAAATAACCTTTACAGGTTGTAAAAAAATGGTTTAGGACCCGTTAACTGGGAGTTCTACTCATCATACAGAACAACTTTCCCCAAGGAACCCAAAGGCAATTCTCAAAAAAAATGTACTTTCCACCTAAAATCAGCTCATCGATTTGTATGAAGAGTAAAGTTTTTTTTGGAGATTTCAGCAAAGTCGTAGAACAAAAGTTGTTCAGTATGATGAGTAGAAGTCCCAGTTAACGGGACCTACACCAATTTTGTTACACTCTGTATACAGGATGGAACATAAATGTACAATAAAGATAAGTAACAGTATTTTAACTCGGCAGTGTCCTCGAAATCATTACCTACAACTGCGAGAACGCGCGCTCGGGCCTAGGGCTGTCTTGGGTTACGTATTTATAATGCTCTATTAAATTTTTCATATTATCTTTTGCAGCGAAAATAAGTCGGAAAGGTGGGAAATAGCCACAGAAAATCCTTCGCTACATGAACACGAAGTAATTTAGAATAGATTGGCCTGGAGTAATATTTGTAAGAACTGAAGAGAAAAAAAGGTTTAGGGGGTAGAGGAAAAATTTATATATTTATATTTATGGATAAAAAGAGGTAAACAAGCGTGGTAGAAAATTGTCGTCACCAAACTGACCTTTTTTTGATTGGGTGGGAAAACGGACGTTTACCCTAAATGGATTTTAATAAATATGAAATGTAATTTCAACAGCAGTAAGTTGTGGTTTGTTTGTACAAGACACATAATAAATTCTTAAAGTTAATTTAAAATTATAAACACCAAATAGGGCGGAAAGACGGGCAGACGTAAAATATAAATTTTAGTTGTAGACCCAAGCGGAGGTTTTGTTGGTAAAAAGGATCGATAATACTTGTAAGTACGTGGGCGAAGAATGGATGGAGCAGTTAGTTGTGGTCGATCGTCACGACGGTGGGCGGCGATACGTGGAATTCTGCCGCGCAAAACTTGTGGCACCAGTGCACAAAGATAACCCGGTGGCGCGGCAAGAAGCTGGACTATGCACCCAGGACTTTAGATCTTGAATTATGGCACGGAGTACTGGTTGTAGGAGGTGGTACTCTGGCTTTAGTACCCTAGGTTGTTAGGTCGGTCGGATGATGAGACCCTCGGGAAAAATGGCTGAGGGCTACCGGAACACTGTCACGTACACTTTTGTGAAAACAACTTGCTAAAATTTTGAGCCTATAGCTGTAAGAAATCAAGAAATTTAATTCATGTATGTTTTTAACTTCCGTTTTTGATGACGACTCGAACAAAAAAACTGACGTCTCACTCATTTGAAAATATTTCTCTTTTGCAGTCTAAATAGATTTTATGCTACACTTTTCACTATATATAAAATAGTAGGTAGTATATGTAAGTAATATCAACTCATCACGAAATAAATTTGCTTATCGCCATAGAAATTAATATTAGGTATGTATTTAAGTAAAAAAAAACTTAAAGTATTTAACGCATACAAAGTATGAACTATCAACAGCCTCCGTGTCGTAGTCCATTCGCCTCACACCAGAAGGTCGCGGGTTCGATTCCCGGCGGGTTCAACTTTGTAAGACTCGGTTTGGTTTGGTATGACCATTTTGTAAACAACTTGTTACCTAGAAGCGAGTTTGGATAACCTTTGACATGGGACGCCACTGCTGGAAAAATTGGAATTGAAATTGAAATGACCATTTCGTAAACAACTTGTTGTGTTGAATGTAGACGCGAGTTCGGATAACCTATAACATGGGACGCCCATGCTGGGAAAATCGATATGACTATTTCGTAAACAACTTGTTATGTCCAATAGGCAGTGACTTAACTTTCACACTTGAGGAGAGTGTAAACAACTTTATCAGCAATGACGTGAGTAATCTTTGAGGAAAGAGTCTCAGATAGAGTTTCTTCGCAGACGTATGCAGGTTTCCTCACGATGTTTTCCTTCACCGTATAAGAGCGTCGGATAAACGTACATATGAAATCGAAATTCGAAAACACATTGGTACGTGGCAGGAGCGAACCACGACCTCCCAGACTTATACCCGTCAAGAAAGTTATGCCACAGATTACTAATTAGTTATGGTTATGCTTGCTACGATACCTACTTATCATAGGCCATAACTAGCACTTGCCGACTGAGTTGGTAATCTAAAAAAAATTATTCCTGGTTTTGATATCGACGAATTCAAACCTTAAACGGAACAGTACTGCCGATAATTTACTTAAAATGCGCGGAAAAGCGTCTCTCGTCGACCGTTCACGTCCGAACATAACTGCGTGGCACTCGCGACTGTTACGTGCCGAGATAGGCTGAGATTTCGAAGCGCGTCGTCGTTTCGACGAGTTTGTATGAAGATAAAATACTGTTACTTTTCTATATTGTGATAAAAGTTCAGTGATAATTTAAGGTGGGCTTATACTCGTCAAACTGAACATCTTTTGTTGTACAACTTTGCTGAAATTTCGACTTATTTTTAATTTTTCATACAAACCAAGCTGACCGAATTGTATGATTTTTTTAAATCGCGATTTAGGCAAAGTTGTTCAGTTTGATGAGTACAGTATGAGTACAAGAATCACTGCACCTTACAACCTGTAATTATATTGGATGTTAAAAAAGTGTGCCTACTTCTGGCCTACGATAACTAGTAGCGACATCTAGCAGCTAATGCAGTTTCTAGTAGGTAACTGTAGCTAAGGGCAAGCGCGCACTGCTTTGCGGTGACCGTGACATGATCGTTTCCTCCTCTGTACAGTAGCTCCAAGAGGCCTGAAAGCTGAAGAATCTTTCAGTAACTTAAAAATAAGTTCTTAATTTAACACTCACACCATTCGTAACGCATTCAGTAAGGAATGATTGACTAATGAAGTTGGGCCAGACGACGAAACACCTGAAAACTTTTCTGTTCGTTTTTTATTCGTTTAGCTTTTTCCCGAGCAGATTTGAAGTTTCAACTAGCGTTATGTTTCAAACGTAACGGTGTCGACATAGTTAGTTTGTTTGTAGAGTGTCTACTTTTTCTGTAAATAGCCCGCAAAAATGGAACGGACGGGTACAATTTTTGGGAGCTATTTACAGAAAAAGTAGACACTTAAAGTTCAAGCTATTCAAGTTACTCCTCCGTCGCTCAAAAGTAAAAATAGATCTAAGTATTCAAAAACAATAAAAATATACTTATTAAATTATGGTTTTGTGATTGTAATCGAGGGTGTATGATGCGCAAGCTGCAATTGGCTTGGGAGCGTGGATTTAAGTTTCTCACAGATCCCTCGGGAACCATGAATATTTCCGGAATAATTATGTGTCATATTTCACTTCACCTCTGCCTTTCAGCGAAATTGGTTTGGTACAAATTGATTGTGACATAATAAATACCCACGGACGACCGGACGGATATGACTTAATTTTAATGGTTTAGTTTTTTTGTCATTTTAGCTACGGGACCCTTAAAAAGTTCCAATTTATTTATACATTCAATTTTCTGTGAAACCACGTGGCCGGACAACCTATAGGAGAAAGATCCTATCGCACAGTCGATTATCAATTGTAGATCAGATTTAATCTATAAATATAAAAATCAATCTCTATTTCCCTTGGTCATCGCATCACGCGTGAACGGCTAGACCGATTTCGCTAATTCTTTTTTTGTTGAGCTCGTTATAGTCAGAAGGTAGGGTAGTGTAGTGTAGTGTAGGGTAGGGTAGGTTAGGGTAGGTTAGAGTAGGGTAGGGTAGGGTAGGATAGTGTAGTGTAGTGTAGGGTAGGGTAGGATAGGGTAGGATAGGGTAGAGTAGGGTAGGGTAGGGTAGTGTAGGGTAAGGTGGTACGAAGTTCGCCGGGATAGCTAGTTACATGATAAAATTAGCAGCAACACACTAAAAAATATACCAGTCGATTAGCCCAATTAGGAAGAAAAAACATGACTCATGTGTACAAACTTTAATCAAATATTTATGTTTTAGTTCACTTAGATCAAATTTACAAGTGATCTGAGTTAGACCATCTAAAATTAATAAACAGAATTCATTGTGATGGATCGCTTATGTTAGTAGAGTCTGTATGGAAAGTGAACCGTCGTGGCGTAAAAGGAAATAACATTAAAATTAAATACATTTCATTTTAGACAACTATTCATACAGAATCTGAAAACATCATATTATAACACTAAGGTGATACCTATAATTCCGTTATTGTAAGATGTTACAGTCACACTATAATTATTTTTTAAGAATATATTAACGTCTCTGGATACAAAAGCTCTTTTGAGACAGTCTTCAAGAAATTATAATCTTCATTTGTTTTTGATTTGCAATGCTAGTGCCGGCGGCGGTGCATTAAAAAGCTTCTCTGGTGTTCTTGTCAGCATTTGCAGCAGCCTCATTCAGAGATGGAACACCCGATTGCGCCGGTCTATAAAACTGCACCCAGAGAAAAATGGATTTTCAAGTCCTCCTTCATTTTATTTTCTTGTTCTTCACATTGCTCAAGTGCACCAGACGATTTTCTACAAAACGCACCAATTTTTAAAGCAGAAAGCAATGCAAAAACACTAAAATAAAATTACGAATGCGTTCACCACAAATACCGCCAAAAAACTCTCACACTACTTATAATGACGTAACAGTGTTGTCAACATGACAAATACGGTAGAGCACCCTCAGATAGATAGATAGATAACACGTTTATTTGTCACTGCAATCACACACATATTATTACAATCATACATAATATAAAACAAAACATAACAAATTAAAAAGAGCAAAAAATAATAAGACGACAGTTCTCTTTCCACTTATACTTTATCCAAAAAGGGTATTAAAGAGATATTGTTTCTAGAAGATCCAGCCGCTCTTACAGTAACCTTGCAAGGAGTTGCCGGAAGCCGTAGTGAGCACGCAAGATAGGTTGTCACAACAGTTTCCTCTGGACCATATGCTGCACTGTTAAAAAACAAGAAATGTTAGTCAAGTGTTGGAATGAAAAGCAAAACAAAAACTTCAATATAGAACCACCAATAACGATCAATTTATTACGATAAATTTGATCTCTGTTTTTAATTTAACTGTTCACTTGTAACATAATGGGATTTTAGAGGTATTTTTGACTTAGCTCTATCGTAAAAACGGTAAAATATGTGTCAATTTCTCCGGTCTACCTATAAACTGTTGAAATTTGCACAGAATACAAAAATACGAATACAAAAAATAGGAATGGTGTTTCTTATTGGGATTTTAGAGGTATTTTTGACTTAGCTGTATCGTAAAAACGGTAAGATATGTGAAAATTTCTTCTGTTTACCTATAAACGTATAAGAATGTGTATTTCTATTACCGCTATAATAACAAATACAAAAAAATTAAAAGTGAAAATGTAAGGAGGTCATACAAAAACATGTTTCTTATTGGTATTTTAGAGTTATTTTGACTTAGCTCTATCGTAAAAACGATATTATATGCGCGAAACTTAGTCTGATTGTGATTATAGTACTAATCTGTATTATAAAAGGAAAAGGTGTCTGACTGGTATGTCAAAGCACAGCCGAAATCGCTGAAATTTGGAATACAGATAGCAATTAGGACGTGGGCATCCACTAAGAAAGGTTTTTTGGGAAATTCCCACGGGATCTGCGCGGGCGAAGCTGCGGGCATCCACTATAGTTCTGAAGTAAAACAACAAGTAATGAAAACCTGTCAAGTGAGAGTCGTAGGACTCTGAATGAAAAACAAAACATATTTCTGTCGCTTGCGTTAGTGTGTTTTGTTTGTATGTTAGTAGGTATAATTGTCATAGTTGTGTGAAGAGGTGTGGTGGTACGGAACCCTGGGAGCGCGACTCCGACTCATACTTGGCTGGTTTTTAAATTATGAACTAAACATAATTTAGATAGATCATTTTCGAAATGTTAATTTTGCTTTTTTTTAAGAGTTCTCTCCTATGAAACAAAAATATAACATCGGTTACTAGATCAAAATGTGCACATTAACGAGTTAACAAACCTATTTAAAGCAAATCTCTGTAACAAACAAATACTTTGACATATGTATTATAGCTTGGTTAAGTTTGTGGGTAGCAATGCCCACTATAAATTTAAAATAATTTTGAACAAAAAAAAATCGACTTCAAACAGGAAACTAAGGTTCCCCTCGATGTCTCTGGAATGCCATTATCTGATCCTGGTTTTGCTTATCATGATACCACTCTTGGGATATCTCCTTTCTTTCCTTTCAAGAATTATCAAAATCGGTTCATAAACGACGAAGTTATCCGCGAACACACATTAAATATATATAGATATATAATATATACGGTCAAATTGAGAAACCTCTTCCTTTTTTTGAAGTTGGACTACTTATATATAAAGTTAGTCAGTTTTCTTTTTTTTGCGGGTTACTATAAGTATCTTGAGGATAGTTGTTCAGTTTTGTCTTTGAACATCCTACTTCCCTACTATCCCTATTCCTACTAATATTATAAATGCGAAAGTAACTCTGTCTGTCTGTCTGTTACGCTTTCCCGCTTAAACCTCTCAACCGATTTTGATGAAATTTGGCACAGACAATCTTTATACCCTAAGAAAGGACATAGGCTACATGTTTCCACGCTCGAAAAGTCATAGAAACGTTATGCACGCGGGTGATGCCGCGGCAAACAGCTAGTAGATTATAAATTTGAAAGTTTGTATGTATGGATGTTTGTTACTCTTTCACGCAAAAACTACTGAACGTATCTGGCTGAAATTTGGTAGTTAAACAGATTAGGACCTGGAATAACATACTAGGCTTCTTTTTTCCGCGCTGGCGAACCGCTTGCACCCTCGAAGACAGTCATAGAAACTATGTTCACGCGAGCAAAACCGCTGGCAAAAGCTAGTGTTTAGAACTATAGATCCCCAGTAACATACAAAACAAACTTCAAAAAACTTTGGCACAGTTGTTTGACAGGAGACAAGGATAGACATTTTAAAAGAGCTTCGTTAGACATAGTGAAAGAACCACGAAAGTGCACCTCCGTGAACACAAAGTGACACTTTTGAAGTAGTAGAACCACGAAAGTGCACCTCCGTGAACACAAAGTGACACTTTTGAAGTGGAAGAACCACGAAAGTGCACCTCCGTGAACACAAAGTGACACTTTTGAAGTGGAAGAACCACGAAAGTGCACCTCCGTGAACACAAAGTGACACTTTTGAAGTGGAAGAACCACGAAAGTGCACCTCCGTGAACACAATGTGACACTTTTGAAGTGGAAGAACCACGAAAGTGCACCTCTGTGAACACAAAGTGACACTTTTGAACGCGAGAACGTGAATCTTAATCTAAGAGTTTCATCTTCTTAATGCATTGTTCAACCTGTCACCATGTATTGTACTGATGGTGTTACGTCAGGACTACCTACTGAGAACTTACAGCCTCGCGAGGGCGGCGAGAGCCACCAACGCGAACAGCACGTAGACCATCATCAGGTAGTGATAGTGTTACGTGAGGATTAGTAAGAACTTACAGCCTCGTTCAAGCCTTTGCACGCGTCGGCGAGGGCGGCGAGAGCCACCAACGCGAACAGCACGTAGATCATCATCAGGTAGTGATAGTGTTACGTCAGGATTAGTGAGAACTTACAGCCTCGTTCAAGCCTTTGCACGCGTCGGCGAGGGCGGCGAGAGCCACCAACGCGAACAGCACGTAGATCATCATCAGATAGTGATAGTGTTACGTCAGGATTAGTGAGAACTTACAGCCTCGTTCATGCCTTTGCACGCGTCGGCGAGGGCGGCGAGAGCCACCAACGCGAACAGCACGTAGATCATCATCAGGCACTTCGACATCTTGGGATCTGTTTTCAAATGTATCAGTTATAATATAATTGTCGCCCGTGGAAAAAATAAATAAAAAGTTTACTCTTTGCTTTTGTGAAATTGTTTTACACTGTGTAACAAAATCGGTGTAGATCCGGTTAAATGGGGCTTCTACTGATCACACTGAACAACTTTTGCTGAAATTTCATTTTTTTAACTCCTTATACAAATTGATCAGCTGATCGTCCAATTTTGTGCATTTTAGTATGGAGAGTCCCTTATATATTTTTTCTTAAAAATTGACTATGAGTTTCTTGAGGAAAATTGTTCAGGTAGAGACATTTTTAATATGAGCTTCGTAGGTTACTCCATTCGCTTCACACCAGGAGGTAGCGGGTTCGATTCCCGGTGGGGTCAACTTGAAAGACTCCGTTTGGTTGGTGGTAGGGCATTTTCTAAGCCCGCCTGGCTAGCTACCACCATCTTATCTAAGTCTTGCCGCCAAACATCAGTGTTAGTAACATTGATGGGTTCCGACTTGAAGATAAGATAACCAGATCCCCATTACGTTGGGGAATCTTGGTAAGCCAGCTTCCATCTTCGGCATCATCGTCACTTACCATCAGGTGAGATGATGCCAAAGGGCTTACCAATAGGGGATCGGACTGCACCAAAAATAAAATCTGAAATATGATTTCCTAAATTGCTCTCCTCTTGAAGTTTCAAAAAACCTTACTTGTTTTGTTTTTATATCACGTCTTCAATTCACAAAATAAGTTCGTCAATGACGCTAAAAATCTATGACGTCACTTGTGGGTATTTTTAACATTTTTGGAACAAAATTTCGTTTTTGACAGATCATAAAAAGTAACTCAAATGACAAGCAGTCCGATCCCCTATTATGAATAAATTTTTTTTTTTGTTTCTTTTTATTCACTATTGGTAAACCCTTGACAACATCTCACCTTTTTGGGTAGTCTGGTAAATAGCAGTCTCGGAAAAGAGAAAATATTATTTTACTTACCTTCGTAAGCGTCCCTCACGCTGCTGTAAGTTTAGGAGAATTGTGTAGTTGATGATTTTGAGCTATTTATATGTTCACTTACTTACCTACTCACAGTATCGTATTGTCATTTCGGTCTCGTATCTAAAACAGAATTCATTATATTTTAATTTCTCGTTTAAGGAAGTGCAAACCTGTTTCACCGATATGATTAAACCTTGTTTTCGCCATATTTTTTGCTGAACAGTTGTCAGTCGAGCTATTTTAATTGCTTATTTGCTTACTAGATGGCGTTCTCTACAATTAACATTACCCGACTGCTTCAGAAGGAGGATTATGTTTTTCGAGTGTGTATGTATGTACGTATGTAGATTTCTATGTTCCCTGCTACAGCCTGAACGGGTTGAAGGATTTTAACGTATGAGGTATGGTTAGATTCGTCTTGATCCCGTGAGTGACATAGGATACATTTTTACCCGACCGACTGGCCAAAAAGAGTTTTTACGTAGTTTTTGATTTTTAATGAAAACGAAGTTATTGAGAAATTTATTACACTTAAGTATTTAATATACTTTTGTTGGCTTGAAAATAATACATATACCAATAAGTAAACACTCGCTTATGACAAAACTAAGGAAGGTAAGTTACATCTAGGTACTTAACCCGCCTCTTTACGAGGTCCCAAAATCTTTATTATTTTCGATTAAATAAACACTAACTTAACATGAATAATAACCACAGATTTATAATTATGGTTCTCACATAATAACTAATGGCGAATCATGTTTGATTAAAAAAGGTAATAATCTTTAGAAATCAAATTATCCTGAGATAAAAAAAATGTTCTGGATGTCACCAGTCCCATTTGAACCTGAATCAGATTAGGTAATAGTACTACGTATGAATATGATGGTGACCTCCAGAGTTGATCCAAATTGAACCTTCAGTATCAGGATGACAGGAGGCGCCATTTGTAAAAAAAATGAAAGCTATTTCAATACTTTTGGCCCACCTTTAGTTATTTTTTTTACAGGAAACTCCTATCCCTGCCTGACTGCTAGATTATAAACCGGGTTTTGATAAATAATTTAATTAATTAAAAATCCTGTTGATCGAATTTTTGGTTTGAATACAAAGTGTCGTACAACAAATTTCTCAAAGGAAACCCTTAAAAGCAAACAAAAATTGCTATTGTATGGGGATTGTATGTATATTTTGCCGAAATAACTAAGATTGTTATATGAAATAACATAATAGTTACAACTTACAAAATTTCATCATCATATCAGCTCATATACGTCCCCACCGAGGGGTTCGAGCTTACACTGAATTAGGGCGATCAGGCCTTAGTCGACCACGCGGGCCCAGTGCTGGTTGGTTCATAAAAGTTCATTAAAATCTTTAAAACCAATTTTGTATTTTTGTAGAAGTTGTTTAGATTCCATCGACAAATTATCATAGAAATTTTAATTTCAAAATTTAAAGTCAATGGGCCCTCGCATATGAATGAAACCCTCACTTCTTAAAATGTAAGTAATTTACGAAGACAGCTTTATTTGTCTGTTATTATGTTTTGGCTTGTAAAAATGAAATTAGAGTGCGTTTCATCAAATAGTTCCTCTGGCGTCATGTTGGCTAGCCTATCTGTTTTGCATACATTTTCTATGCAGAACAGACAGGTTAGCCAACATGACGTCATAGGATCTATTTGATGAACCGCACTCTACCCGTTTATTTAATAAATTGAAAAAAGATGTGTAACTTCCCACTGGAAAGCCATTAAAAAGGCCAGCTGGTTCTTATTACGCAGATCCACCACGCTGCAGCTTGGCAGATTTAGATATGCGGCCACCAAAATAATGGTGGATAAACTTTCTACCTTCTTCAAGTGAAAAGATCTCTAGGAACCCTTGAATTAAAGAATAAAAGCTACCTTATCTTATCTTTTCAAAAGGAGACCTAGGGGTCTCCGGGTGGCCGAGCTTTTCCGACATATCTGAGGTGAATGAAACTGTGATCTTGTCCATCTTCTTATAAGTCGACCAAGACAAATCTAACGGTACCTCGCACTCTAAAATCCATCAAGCTGTTTAGAAGGTATCGCGGTATATAGAAACAAACATACGTACATTAGACCTGAAAACAATACACTCCTTTTTTGTGGACAGTCGTGTAAAAAGAAGGTTTATCATATCAGTGAAACAGGTTTGCACTTCGACTTTTGTTTCTGATAAGAGACCGCAATAACAATTAGATATATACTGTATGTGAAAGTATAAATAGCTCACAATTATTCTTCAACTTCACAACTCTCTTAGACGAGTAGCTTGTAGTAGTTGTAGTACCAGAAGGTCCTTTACAAAGGTAAGTAAAATAATATTTCTATTTCACTATTTTGTGTTGCCAGACTGCCCAAAAAAGAAAGGTAATATGTATGAATGTATGTATGTACATATGTATGAATGTATGTATGTATGTGTATAATATAATATTAGCATACATATTACGAGTATGTATGTATTTTTCTTTGGTTGAGCCAAAGAGTAAAAATATTGCTCAGCCTGTAGCCTCAACGGCTTGATGGATTTTGGAGTTCGAGGTGTTCGAGGATTCATATTGATTTCCTGAGTCACTTAAGATACATTTTTACCCAACTGCCAAAAAAGAGGGGGTTATATATTTATGCAGCGGGTTCTTAGTTTATTTTAATTTGGATGGCTTATTCAAAATATTTCTATATCTATTTTAGGATCGGTTAGTATAAAAATACCCAACACCGTACGAATAACTTTCATGTGGGACATCTCGTATGATAAAACAAATCCGTGGCAAATACGTAATAACTATCGTCACTAAACCGTCTGCATGGATGAGGGAATGGAAGGTGTTTGGTTTGTCCACTCGTGTACCTCCACAACTGTCTGTGTTATACAGGCAGGAATAGCGGCCTTCACTGTACGGAAAGAAAACACTTTTTGGAGGTGGTTCCTTCCTGCTCATGAAACTGAACAACTTTTCTTTAACTTTTCTAAAATCGTAAAAAAAATCTTCTCATTCTAATCAATTACCTGATTATCCAACTTTGAGGTCTATTTTTTTCACTAATCGATGAATTAATTAGACGATTTTTTATGAGAAATCCAAATATTGGGTATTTTAAGACTTGGGTTTTCGTGTTCAGGAGAGTTTATTCTATAACATTTTTTTGTGATAAGCAAACAGTAAACTTTTTTATTTGAAAACAGATCCCAAGATGTCGAAGTGCCTGATGATGATCTACGTGCTGTTCGCGTTGGTGGCTCTCGCCGCCCTCGCCGACGCGTGCAAAGGCTTGAACGAGGCTGTAAGTTCTCACTAATCCTGACGTAACACTATCACTACCTGATGATGATCTACGTGCTGATCGCGTTGGTGGCTCTCGCCGCCCTCGCCGACGCGTGCAAAGGCTTGAACGAGGCTGTAAGTTCTCAGTAATCCTGAAGTAGCACTATCGGTACATGTTGATAGGTTGAACAATACAATAAGAAGGATCAAAAGCGCGGTCAAAAGTATCACTTTGTGTTCAGGAAGGTGCACTTTCGTGGTTATTCATCTTCGTTTAACAAAGCTAATTAAGGTGTCTCCTGTCAAACAACTGTGCCGACGTTTCCTGAAGCTTATTTTGTATAAAACCGGGGGGCAAAAAAACAGAATCACTCGTGTGTCTGTCCGTCCTTCTGTCACAGCCAATTTACTCGGAAACTACTAGAACGATTGAAATGAAATTTGGTACCCAAAGACGAAAGTGTAACGTAAATGAATGAATTCTTTACATGGGGGCCACTTTTAAGGGGTAAATAGAAAATGTATAACAACTTTCTGCAAACTAAACCTTATCGTGTTTCATATCATATGAAAGGGCTTGTTGTGAGCCCGAGTAGCACTTGGCCGGGTTTTATTCAGTAGGGACTCCTTAATACGAACAGTGTTTTAGCACGAGCACCGACAGGTTTTTATTATTTATTGTTTTACTTCAGGGTTAGTACTATAATCGCACCAAGATTCACGCTTGTATGTATTACCTTTTTTACAACAGAGCTAAATCAAAAATACCTATAAACCCCCTCAAAACACATGTTTTATGCATGACTTCTCTTGCTTTCTCACTTTCTAGGGTCCCGTACACCCAAACGAGACACTAAGCCTCCGCTGTCTGTCCGTCTATCCGTCTATCTATTTGTATATCAGCGGGCTGTATTCCATGAATAGTTTTGCCTCTAAGCGGTAGTTCAACTCGTATTTGGCAGGTTTTTATTCTAAACGTAAAACTAAAAATATCAACAAGGGACCTAGGGACCGATTTTACGATATAAACAATAAAACCTATACATTTTAGCGACTCTCTTTGTGTTTTCTAAACAAGAAAGAAAGTTGACAATCGTGCGAGAGGTAGGAGGACAAACCTTTTGCTATATTTTCCCTTTTATTCCAGTAACTTTTTTTTTACAGTGCAGCATATGGTCCCGAGGAAACTGTTGTGACAACCTATCTTGCGTCCTCACTGAGGCTTCCGGGAACTCCTTACAAGGATACTGCAAGAGAGGATGGATAGATACTTGAAGAAAGGATGCATAACATCTCTATTATACAAAAATAAGCGACCCATTACGATGAATTCTGTTTATTAATTTAAAATGGTCTAACACAGATCACTTATAAATTTGATCTTAAATATTTGAATTGAATAAAGTTTGTACTTAAGAGTCATGTTTTTTCTTCCTAATTGGACTAATCAATTTGTATATTTTTTATTGTATTAATTTTTATTTATTTTTAATTTAGTTTATTTGATGCAGTATGTTATATTATATACTGCATATATATATAGAATAAAAACTTACTGTTAGTATTGACGAAGCAATACCACAGATGAGATACTAGTTACTTGCAATACAAAGCTATCTAATTATTAGAAGATAAAAATTTCTGGATAGGTACTGGAAATATATTGATGAAGAGTTTGAGAAAAGATATCTAGATCGTTGCAGTACCCATTGTATAATAATGCCAATTTCGTTAACTAAGTAATAAAATCCGATAACATCTAAAATTGATAAGTAATAGGATCTATTTCTAACGAGCTTTCTCCACTAAGTTGTCCATCTACGTGGTTATTCAATTATAAAATCAATTTTACAAGGATCACTAAAAAGCCCTTTTAGGTTCCAGGAGCCAAAAAACGAAACCAGTAAAGCACTTAAAATAAAATTCAAAAATATTTACATAAAATATGTGTTTACTGGTGTTTACATACACTTTTAAATAGTAAAAAAAATATGTCTTAATACAGAGATATGCTATATACAAGGGGAGGTAGATAGGTTACATGCGTCCTAAAAGTGAAGTAAATAAAATGATGCCAATTGGCATCTCTTTTCTTAGAAGCATTCGGTGCAACGGAAGCGAACTATCTATATTATTGTCTTTCCGTATTCTGAGATTATTGTGTGTGTAAATGGGTTCGATTTTCAAACGTCGTTTGTTAGTGCATAACCCATCTATGGTAACAAATCTCTGAATACAAATACCTAATATCCTGGTTTAGATTACAGTCACAGGTTATGGTATTTGTTGGAGAAACAACACATAAGTTTGAAATTTACATAATCTATTATTTTATAACATCCTCTAAAGCATAGGCATTAGGCATCTTTTGACATGAGTCTTCACTTTATTCTCTGCCAAACTAGTTACAATTTTAGGAATTTTATTGTAGTAAAATCGTATACACAAGTGACTTTTTTACCTTACTCAGTTGCGAATAGACTACATCCATATTATTTACATTTCCTCAATTTAAATTATGGCTGTCACTGTTTTAAGGAAATAAATTATTAAATAACAGTCACTTTGTACTGAACTACTAAACTAATTTAGCTGAAGTTTGGCAAAGAGCTAACGTAACAAGCAAACATATGATTCATAACTATCTTGGAAATATGGAAGGTTCCCGAGGGATCTATGAAACACTTTAATACACGCCTGCAAGCCACTTGCGGCTCACGCATCGTGCACCCTCGGTTACAGTTATAAAACCTTAACCACGCAAGGAAATCCGCAGAAAAAATCGACTTTAACAATACCTACACATGGACCTTCGACATGGACAATACTTCATCTATTCTTAACATGAAAAAAACAAGTTTCTATTTTCGTTATTTTTAAATATTCACTTCTATTTTTACTTTTGAGCTATCATTGGTATAAACCTATCTTAACTTTGATTTTTTGTCATCACAATACCTTCAGAAGTAAAAAAAAGAATCATTCATTACACCTCCGTGGCTAAAGAGTACAAAAATTGTTTAAATATAACCGGCCAAGTGCGAGTTGAACTCGTGTGGAGAGGGCTCCGTACAATGCCAAAGTCAAATACAAAATATCACATTTGAAATCCTCACAGTAAGATGCGAGTTATTTTTTTAATTTTAAAAATTTGAGTGTGTTTGGCTGCATCTTACCTGATGGTAAGTGCCGATAAAGCCGAGGATGTAACACGCGAGCTCAAAAAGTGCCTATTCACTCTCGTCTTGAAGATTCCTAAATTTTACGAATCGGGGAATGCAGACGCAGGAAGGGCATTCCACCCCTTAGCCGTTCGCATGACGAACGAAGAGAAGCTAAACGCTTCGTGTTGAAAGGTAGAACATTGACGACAAAAGGCTGGAATCGCCCTCCGCACCTGGTCGTCCGATGATGAAATGGAGAGTGGGAATAGGTCGTGAAGCTCCAGGACACACTCTCTGAAATGAATCCTGTAGATGAACTGAAATCTGAAATGAACACTAATAGACAGGCGACTTTTTGGAGATGCTCGATGCTTTGGAGCCTGTTTGATACAAGTTCCTCACCGCCAATGAGTCTCCTAGCGCGTCGGTCGAAAGAATCCAAGGCATACTATAGCTGGTAACGAGCCGATCCGTCCCACAAGTGAGAGCAATACTCCATACAGTTAACTACTACTAGCGCTATCTAGTGGTGTTTTAGTGAACTTCTTTTTTTTAAATACAAATTTTAGTGCGTTTGGCTACACCTCACCTGATGGTAAGTGATGTAACACGCAAGCTCAAAAAGTGCCTATTCACTCTCGTCTTGAAGATTCCTAAATTATACGAATACAGGGAATACAGACGCCGGCAGGGAATTCCACTCCTTGCCCGTTCACATAACGAACGAAGCAAAACGCTTCGTGCGTGAAGGTGGAACATCAACGACAAAGGGGTGGAATCGCCCTCCGCACCTGGTCGTTTGATGATGAAATGAAGAGGGGGAATGAGGTCGTGAAGTCTAGGACACACTTTCTGAAATGAATCCTGTAGAACACCAATAGACTGTTTTTTGTTATGACTAGAACTATTTTCCCTAGGTGAACGTATTATATTGAGTTTACCACTTTTTTTCAAATTTACAGAATTCTTATAGGTTTTCCTGTAATCTACAAGCAAATTAACTATATTTTGTATTTTTTTCAAAATTTTAGGCTCAGTAGTTTCGGAGAACAGGGGGGGGGGAATGGTTAATTTTCGTCTTCTTTTATGAATAAAATCAAAATTATTTATTTTAAAATTTAAACAAAAATATATTTAAGATCCTGATAATGAGCCCTTTCATTTGATATATAACACAATTAGGTCAAAGTATATATATTAGTACATTAGGTTTCAAAAACTTTTTTTTAATTTCCTAATTTGTCCCCCCAAAATAACCCTTATTTAAAAGAAATATTTGTTAACTTTGCACATCTGTGTTTGGGTCATAGGATTACACCATGCTACCAAATTTCACCTGATTTGGTCCAGTAGATTCGGAGAAAATTGACTTGGACAGACAGACGGACTGACAGACGCACGAGTGATCCTCTATGATTCCGTTTTTTTTTGTACGGAACCTAAAAAAAACTAAAAAACATGCTTTTAAAGAACATCAAACTAAAAAGTGAAAGTAATGGAAAAAAAGTTTGAATGTATCGAAAATACAGAAAAATTAATTTACTGATTTAAGAAAAAATTAGGTATGACATTGAATCTTTTTTTTTCGCTGTAATCCTGTGTATTATTTATTCACTGTTCAGCAGTATTATCACATAATAATTGAATTGCGCAAATTAGGTGTGATTTTAATGATATGCGTGTTTATTAACCCTAAAATTGAGGTTATGTCAAATCACGCCGTGTTGCTAATTTGGAATACTTGGGGTGGTTAATTTGGAATTAGGTATTTCAATTAATGTTCACCATTACTATTCCAAAATCCAAATCAATATTTTGTATGTATAGATATCATAATGTCACATAAGTAAGTGTCGTGATTTATTGTTTAAGTTCAAAAATCAAATTTTATATTGGCAACACTGCTCACTATTGTCGGCCGTCACGCGCTGGTGATCAGCTCAGCTCTGGGTAGGAGTGGGATCTTCCCCACCCCTACCTCTCTCAAGGTTTGCTGCTCACGGACTGAGCGGTTGGTATTCAGTCTACGATGAGATCAGTCGACGGAAGTTTCAATGTTTGTGCTTGGATATTGTAAATGAATACAGATTTATACAAGTAAAAGTCTACTGAGTTTTTGTTCGTAAAAACTCAGAAGCGGGACACTACCCTCAGCCCATAAAGGTATGTAACTTTTTAAACTGTACAAAAGATATGAGTGCACGTGTTTTATTAAGTAGTTATTTTGTCATACCTTCTGCCCGTAATAAAAATCTTGTGTTACGTTTTTAATAACTACCTATATCGGATTAGCGTTGGCCAAGGCTACTCTTTGGTAACGTTTTTCCGGTAAGTTTATGCAATTTTGATCGTAACGACCATTGTCTTGCGATGATATATTGCATTAATCGTATTTTAGTTATTCGAATTCAAACATAGAAACGGGTAATTGTTCGTCATAATCGGATCAGCGTTGATCATGGCTACTCTATTGACTACGTTGTTCTGGTAGATTTGTGTAAATATCATTGCAAGGACCATTGTTCTTCAATAATATCTTGCACAAACTTCGAATGGCGGCTAATAACCTACTTATTTAAAATTGCTACTTGCCGGACTATCGTTGCGCAAGGCTACTCTTTGACAACTTTAGTCTGGAAAACGATGTAAATGTTATTGTAAGGGCCACTGTTCTTCAATAGCATCTTGCATTGCTGTTAATTTGAGAAAAGCATATTGTTTGAAATTTGAAACTGAGGGTATGACAAATAATTAAGACATTGTGACATTAAAATGATGGTTATTTTCAAAGTTAGTTTATTTATAACTAGGCATGGCATAGACGAGTTCAATGACCAGGTGTGTCATACATATTGGACCAAGTAAGTCCTCATATTGACCAGGTGTGTCATACATATCGGACCAGGTGAGTCCTTATATTGATTAAGTAACTAAGCAGCCCATAGATACAGTCTAGTTGATGTCACAGTGACTAGGTATGTCACTGAGACGGGCCAAATGTGCCCATGTATAAGGCTATTTATGCCAAACCCAGGACTTCTTCAAAGGTGGGCAGTTCCTATTTTATTTATAGCTGGAAGTTGGAATTAAGTAATGTGCAATAATCCTGTTATACAATTATCGCGTTTTAGTTTCATTTTTAATAAGTTTCAACTTGTGACAGGACCAGTCGAAAGATAATAAAATGAAGTATAAAAAGTAACTATTTAGTAATCTGTGGTATAAATAAGAATAGTAAGATGCCTAATAAAATTAATGGGCTCAAAATATACCTTATAAGCGGAAAGTCAGTCTCTTAATATTCTTGAAACTATTGTAAATACCTGTATCGGAGAAAACAATGATTTGCCTCACGACAGATTGTAAGTGGGAAGTAAAGTGATATTTGCTCGTCAACGTGGACACCAAAGATAAATTATATTTCTTTACAAGTAGCTATTTCTTAGGATAGGTTAAAACTGTTTTGATAAAACGATGTCAAAAAAAAAATTAACATACATCACTGTTCTTCGAAATTATTTTGAATTGGTTAAAAAGGAAAAGTATAATCCGTTGGTTTAATAAACCGTCATTTGTGGACTACGAGTATATCATTGAAGAAACTCTTTTAGAATGTTATTCTGGTCGGAAAGTTTAATTCCAGTACCACACTGCAATATAAAAAAAAAGATCTTATTATTATTTTATTAAATTATGCTCGGAAGGTATGTCAGACTTGTTTGTTTGGTGGTAAACTCTTATTACAGTACAAGAACAACAAAATATAAATTTGTACGAAAGCAGACTTATCCGAAAAGGGGATCTGTTCCAGCCAACACTGTATTATTGAAAGACTTAATATTTTATGTACTATAATATACTTGCGATTTTATTACTGCTGTTATCGATTTATTATGTTTATTTATTTATCGAAGCTAGGGTATTACTACCTAGTCGTGACGTATCTACGTCGTACATGGTGGGTCAAGTGCGCCTATATAAGATATGTAGGTATCTACCAAGTGGCTAGATGCGTAACTTTAGGCCAAGCGTGCCTAAGTAGATATGTGGCTAAGTATGCCACCTTGGGCCAAGTGTGCCTATATAGCAACCAGTGGCTAGGTATGTCACTGTGGGCCAAGTGTGTCAATGAATTTCGGGCCAAGTGAGCCTCTGTAGGATATGCATCAACTGGCTAGATAATATGTCGCTTCTAACTCGGTACGCCTATGGATTTGTTTTAAAGGCTTGGTATTTCAAAAGGCCAAGCGTGTCCAAAACGAACAGATTAACAATCATGATTCTAGTAACCCCTGGTTATAAATGATTATTTTAGAGCATACGTGAAAATACCGTCATTATTGAGAAAGATAAGAAAATACGCAAAGCGAAACCCATTATATCCTGGTTAGTTGAATCGGAATCTGAATAATAAAATACTTACTATTTTGAAAATAGAACAAAACTTGACATTACGTTGTCAACCGTTCACTATTACTGCTTAGTAGTTACAGACAACGTCCAATATAGGCTGGTCTTTGTTTTCCTTAAAAATGCAGTCAGATTTCCGATATCTTTATCTGTTTTCTGAGGTAATTGCAGTTTTCAGTCTTTTTATTATTATTCTAATTTATTTGTTTGTTTATTTGAGAGAAGCACCATATCTATATTCTGCCTCGGCAGAAATGGCAACAAACCTGCAATTGCCACATTTCTTACTTGTATAATAATATAACAAGCGTCTAATGCTTTTTTTTTAATCTCTCCGAGGTAATGGAGGATCTTGATAAGCAAGGACGAGGTCGAACTCAACAGCGGAGGCGGCGGAGGCCTCCATCGCCGTCGCCAACGTTACGACAAAATATCTAGATACCGTCAAAGCTCTCAGATTCTCCGTTGACTTTTTGGATGGTTGAAGAGGCCGGTCACAGTACATTAGCCACGTCAACACCTCATTGATTTTCGGACGTCAGTAAAGAAATTGGCAGTGAAGTTTCTGCCTATGACGAAGTATTGTGAATTTTGTCCCCTTCTCCTCAAATGAAAAATTTGTTTCAAAGTATATTATGCTGGATATGAGCCTTGATTGAAAGTTTGCCAAATCAGTTCAGCTGTTTTCGGGTGATGCGTTTACCGAGGGACATCACTTAATTTTTATTTAAATAAATATAGATGTAAGAAGTCACTTTCACGGAACATACATGTTATTTATATTTAGAACGTAAATTCCTCATAATTTAGTTTGTTTTCCTAAAATATTAACTATTATTTCTTAAAAATATTTAAATTTCTAGTATGTAAATACACTCCTACCTCTGTATAGTTTGTGACTTCAACAATAATATTTTTTGTTCAGTAAGTAATGTAGTCCTCAGTGTTTCAGCTTAATTATTAAAGTTAATTCGAAGACCTTGCTTTTGTAGCACTAATATAGATTGAATGTTTACAGAATTTTCCTAAAATATTATACTTAGTCAACAGAGGGTAAACATGACAAAAAAAGATTTAATTTACGCGAGGTCCACTTAAGTCACAGTAATTTAGTAAAATTGATAACTTTCATTTTGTTAACTTTTAAACATCAAATTCCACGTGTGCCTATAGTTATTAATTGATTGAACAATGATTTACATAATACACTCTCGAAAGCGTTGAACAAATCTAAGAAGATTTTAATACATTATTTTTTTGTTTTCCATATCCATCCAGGTCTGTTCTATTTTATCGCTCTCTCTCTCTCTCTTATCGTGTGGTACAATTGGCCGTGCTATCCAAGGGATAGACGCCGGTTACCAGGTGTTGCACTTAAAATCACCCGCGGTCACTATAAAAAAAAGATATAGCTGAAACTAAGCTTTTGTTTGTTTTTATGAAACAAAACTCATGACAATTAGACATTAGTTAAGGCCTTGACAATTTTGTAACTAGTTTAATTATTAGAATTTAATATGTTTTACAAGTTGAGAAATCACATTAGTTATATGAGTTTCTCAAGTATTTTAGAGAAATTTGGCAACAACGCTATTGGCGTTAGTACTAATACTTTGCTATTGGTCTTTAGTTGTTTTTGATCCTTTTTTATAAATAGCAAAAAAATACGTTTATTAAAAGCAGTAAGATCACACAAAATACAATTGGCATTGTTCCGTTTTTTATGAAGCATGTTAATAAAATAAAAAACTCATTGGTGACATGAAGATTCTATACTGTAAAAAGTAATTTAATACCACAAATTAATAGAATTCATTCCATAATCGTCGTTAGTACTGTGACGGTTTTTCTCATAGTATTTAGGCCGGTGACGTCATCATTTTTATTCGAAAGATTATTAAAAAAAAATACAGTGATAAAAAAAATATTTAAATAATAGTTTGTATTAATTTAACAATACCGGATTCCGGCAGCTGCTTCTTACTAGTCATCTGACTTCCTTTTTATAAACTGTCAAAAATGAGACTATTTCTAAAAATGTTTGAAATGTTAAACTATGTGTCGTCATAATTTTTCATTACCGTTGACGTACTATTTATGTGATTGTTATAAATAAGTAATAGAAAATGTTGTAAAAAGAATGAACAAGCTTTTCTGAAATTACAGAAAGACAGCTACTTAGTTAATTATATCTCGTAATTTATTTTTGATGCAGTCAAAACAGACCCAATTAGGATTAATATGGCCTATTTCTAAATCGTCCGGGAAAACATGTTATCAATACACAAGTTTTGGAAATAAACTAAACGTTCCGCTCTATATATTTTTACTTATTTTTATTAAGTTTACTGGTATCGTGTCGTGGCTTATACTATTTTTTTTAATTCTTCAATCTTCTAACTGCTGTTTTAAATTCGGAAATTCTTTTTACATCAGTTTTAATTATTGCTCAGAATATTTCTATGACAAATTTACTTTGATTAATAGATTATGATATCTCAAGAAGCAGTCTTAAATTGTATTTCAATGACACTATAGAAAATTAATCTGAGATAGCCTTAAATTGTGAAGAACTGGAAGACTTGTTAAAAAAAAATAAGTTCTTGAAGGCCCGTGGAATGACACAGACAATGTAGATTGTGGATTGTGAAATTTATACCTAAATTTTTATAAATCTAATTTTGAGTCTTAACCGAATGTCGTGATTTAATTAATGTAAAAGTGTCGGTTCTCCTATGAGCTAATGTTTAATAGATATATTTACCCCAAACAAAACAGTTTAATATGATAATTTGTGAGATTCGGTGATTTTAATTTCAAATCATAATTGTTGTAAGACATCTAAGAATTTGTGAGATTGTAAAATATGACTTTCAATAAATGTTAGGATTGTTGACGAAGACCAACTGACTATTTTGTGAGCGTGCACCGGGGGTTGCACTGAAGCGGATGGCCGAATGTCGTGATTTATTGTTTAAGTTCAAAAATCAAATTTTATATTGGCAACACTGCTCACTATTGTCGGCCGTCACGCGCTGGTGATCAGCTCAGCTCTGGGTAGGAGTGGGATCTTCCCCACCCCTACCTCTCTCAAGGTTTGCTGCTCACGGACTGAGCGGTTGGTATTCAGTCTACGATGAGATCAGTCGACGGAAGTTTCAATGTTTGTGCTTGGATATTGTAAATGAATACAGATTTATACAAGTAAAAGTCTACTGAGTTTTTGTTCGTAAAATAAGTAAATGAGGATTTGTGTTTATATTCTTCTAATGTATACATTGGTGTTGTTTTAGAATATGGCGTACAAAAAAAGAAAATTGTATCAAATGGAAGACATGGAGGATGCAATAATGGCAGTACGCCAAAAAACAATGGGGTACTTGAAAGCCTCCAAAACATTCAACGTTCCTAGAACTACATTGTTCCGCCTGGCTTCTGAAAAAGATAAAACGATTTAAAGCCCTGTTATCAAAAAAAATCGGTCGAAAATTAGTTTTCGATGAACGATTTGAAAATGAGCTAACAGATTACGCTTTGGAAATGGAAAGTACACTGTATGGTTTAACTCAGACTGACATGCGTCGATTAGCCTTAACTCTCAAGTGAACTGATTAAACTGTATTTAGAATTATGAGAAGTATAAGAGAAGATAAAAATAAAAGATTTGGTTCTGTTGATTATTTCAGACACCTAATTTCGTATATCGTATCGTATAAATTAAATATCATTTCGTATGAGGGAAGACAAATTGGAATAGTCCGAATTTAAGAATGGTGAAGGAAAATGGGAATACACAGTTCGTATAGTGCAGGTAATTTGGAATACCCAACATTGAGCAGGCACTGATTTGAGTTCGTTTATTTACATTATATGATTTAGTTTTCAATAACTTATATTTTCTTCTAAGATAGTTTAGTATCATTCCTCTCACGTTTTTAGCTAAGCATGGTGAATACAATTTGGAATAGCCCTATACCAAAATACCTGCACCACACCTCGAGACAAGGTTTCAGCCATTTTGTGTTCTGCTTGAAATTTTACCTGCTGATGGTGTTCAATTGTTTTTGATATTTTCAATACTGATAAACAGTTAGTTTTACTACCATTTTAATCGTTTATCATGTTTCTAGCCGTCATACAAAAGTTACTAGAGCCCAAAAACAAAGTGGTATTCCAAATATGCTTCATTTCCTCTATTATTAAAAATGTGTTAACCAGTGACTTATATATTACTGGCGTAAGGACCCGGCCAACGCGCGCGACTAATGCTCCCAGCGAATTGGTGCGAAAATCCAAAGTTTCGCACATTCGCGACTCAGTCGTCTGCGGGCAATTGTACAGAGTGGTGGAAAGATATTCCATATAAAAATGCCTTATTGTGTTGTTAGAGGCTGTAAAAATCATGAAAGAAAGGTTAAAAAGAAACATGGGATGTCGTATCATCGTTAAGTAACCCTTCATTGTATTTTTTCTTGTAAACAAATTAAATAAATGAATTTTTATATCGACAATTCTACCAAGGTTCTTTTAACGCGGCACTGACGTCAACTCTCGCCCACGCTAGTTCGTACGAGTTACGTTAGATGGCGCTACTTTTTGCTTGTATCAAGAAAATCTGAATAAAATATGGAGACGGGCGGATCCTTATGTTCAAATCTGTGGTGTTAACTTTTGATGTCATTGTTCGAGCACTATGACATGAGTGTAGATAAATCTATGTAAGTGCTAAGTTTTAAGCATTTCGGTCCCAAAATGTTAAATTATTTGTGACGGACGGACGGACAGAACGATTTCAAAAGGGTTCCTCATATGGAAATCGAAACTTTAAAAAAGGCATGTATTTTTTATTGCACCTTCTTGTGGGGTATCATTGAATCATCATCATTACAGCTCATATACGTCCCCACCGAGGGGCTCGAGCCTACCCTGAATCAGGGCGATCATTGAATAGATAGAATGATTTCATATTATTTGTTGCAGTAGCATTACACAAAAAAGTACAGAAGTTAAATTTAGGTGTTGGTGACGTAATAAAAATTTGGAGGTGTTACTGCAACTGTAGGGCGCTTTTAAGTAGGTGAAGGTATGGAAACCTGAGATTGAAACCACGACTAGCTAAGGTAGGTAAGTAAATGTTGTATTCAGTTCGGTAAATGCAGCGTGAAAATGGAAATTCTCGCTCACCAAAAATGTTTTTAAAAACCTCTGTGACAATTTAAGACAGAATCAAGGAATACATACTGTATCTTAACTTGCCAATATCGATGGTAAAGTAGGCGCGCTACGAGATAAAAATAGAAATTTTTGAATTTCCAAGCCGGATGGCTAGCTACAACCATCTTGTTCAAGTCTTGTGGCCAAGCATCAATGCTCACAGCATTGATGTATTTCAGCTTGAAAATTAGATAGCCAGCTCTCCATTGCTTTGGGGAATCTTGCTTGAAGATGGTGTTCGAAACCGGTCACTGACAATCAAATCAAAAGCGCGGGGCGCTTTGTGTCTTTTTTATATCGAGCAACCCACGCTTTTTTCACAATAATAGCAACGTTTTCCCCCCGAAGGATAGAAAACGTATATTTAGGTTCCAGACGAAGCTTGACCCACTTTATAATCGTGAGATAACCTCTTGGATTTTACGTGTGGCAACACTGGTTTACTATTGGGCACCCCACTCTGACTAGGGCGTGACGTCACTTCATCGCAGTGGCGAGGCAGGCGCTTGCGCTTCTTCAGTACTCACAAGCCAGCAAGATTGTTAAATCTTAGTGGGTCAAGCTTCGGCTGGAACCTAAATATACGTTTTCTACCCTTCGGGGGGAAAACGTGTTGCTATTATTGTGAAAAAAGCGTGGGTTGCTCGATATAAAAAAAAGACACAAAGCGCCCCGCGGTTTTGATTTTATTGTCAGCGACCGGTTTCGAACACCATCTTCAGGCAAGATTCCCCAAAGCAATGGGGAGCTGGCTATCTAATTTTGCTATTTAGGTGTCCGAGCCTTCGTTTGACCCACTTTATAATTCTGAGAAGTGTTTATTTTCTGCTGGCGCTGCGATTGTATAGGGGCGCCTAATGCTGTGACGGACATTCCAATAAAATCCATAAAGACCAGAATCAGAAGTCTTTAATGTTCGGAAGGTAACATTTCAAGTAAAAAAAACGAAATATTTTTCCCTTTTTAGGTTAACGACCAAAATTAAGTAACACAATACTTTTACATATTGTATAGGTTGTACCTATTTTTATAGCGAAGAGGTAGGAACAATAAGAAGATCTTTTAACTAATCATGACAATGGCAAGAAACAATTGGCAACAATATTATTATCAGTAATGTTCTGTGTAATTCGACGACTTTCTGTGTCTTTAAAATAGTGCTTTAAAAAGGTATCCTTACTTTTCCAGTTACCTCGTTTTAATACTTCATCCAAATCGAGGTTGTAGTTTCTCCAGTTTTCACTGTTTACTGCAGATCGAAAACTGCATGGAGAATCGAAAATATGGGCCTCCTTGAATATTGTTCGTACCCATCCTGCAATGACTGTGCGAGAGGCAGGTCCAACTTTTCCTCGCGTCGTGATAAAAAGGCTGCACAAGTTATCTCGGCTTGATCTACGAGGTTCTGATAGTGGTATCAATACTCGAATCCAATGTACTAAATCAAATTTTTGATCCTCATTAGGAGACAGCCTCCAATCAGACTGACGAAAGGTTGCACAGTCAGTGTTCGGACCAAATCTGGGCCATAGGATTAAGTGGTTTTTTACAGTTTCAAGGCCTTCTGGGCTGATTTCGAGTAGAGTGAGATCATGGATTCTCCTTCTAGTGGCGAGAAGAAGAAGGACAGCTACGTGCCATGACACTTGGAATAAACTACTATTATCGACAGTGTATCTACGAAGGTAATTAGTAAGGTCGGTAACTTCCCAAGTA
The DNA here is from genome assembly GCA_947284805.1 of Coleophora flavipennella. NCBI lineage: Eukaryota > Metazoa > Arthropoda > Insecta > Lepidoptera > Coleophoridae > Coleophora > Coleophora flavipennella. The sequence continues at coordinate 2,150,729 of OX369273.1, forward strand.
CAGGGTTTTCTGGGAGGAGGTTTACTGAGGGCGACAGCTTTTAGAGCTTGGTGAACTAATAGATGGTTACTGAGTTCATCAGTTCTTGTAGGATTTGCAAACATTGCGACAACAGATTTATGAATCGCTATAGTACTGGGGGCGAGCTTTACATCAAAGTGTAGGTAACAGATGAATTTTGCAAGATCCCCCGCCTCGGGATTGTTGGTGTTACAATGTTTCTTCGACCGTTGTCGCCATCTTTCGCAGGCGGGTTTGTACGTTTTTAATGTCGACTTACGCCAGGACGATTCTAGAGGCTTTTTGTCATTATAGGACCAGGAAGAGGTTAAATTGGACCAGCCTGAATTTTCCAGACCTGCAAAGATAGATGGTTTACTGCAACTGGTGTCCGACCGGTAGTCAGGTCTAACAGGTGTTTCCTGACGTTCCAGATCATCATTGGAGGACAAATGGCGCGTTGTCGAAGCTCGCCTTTCCAAAAGGTCTTTTCCCACTTGGGTACTACAAGTAGGTAGACTCCTTTGCTCTTGGCGAGGTGGCGCAGGACGTGAGGTACTAGGGCTGGAGGAGGAAAGATCCAGCCGAGCCTGAAGTTCCACGGTCGGCTGAAGGCATCCACGAACACGCAATGTTGGTCCTTCGCGTTTTCGCTGACATAACTCTTTACTACGGCAGATCGTTTGCAAACAGATCTATTGGTGGTGTGCCGAATATCCGAAATATCACTTTTAGAATGTCTTCTGATAACGTCCATTCTGGCAGCTTGTTGTCCCTTGAAAGACTGTCGGCGATAAGGTTGTATCGACCTGGTAGGTATCGAGATATGAGGTGTATTCGCCATCTCTCCGCAAGCTGGAAAATTTTGAACGTCGTTTGTAGAAGTCTCATGGATTTAGTACCTCCTTCCTTCATTATATACATATCAACTGTTTTGTTGTCTGTCTGTATCATGATTATTTAATTTTGTCCTTGATGTTGCCAGCCTTTTATTTTTAATACTTCCAGGACAGTCCATAGTTCTTTTTGATTGCTGTGCCACTTGAGTTGTTTCTGGTTCCACAGTCCACTCAAGTTCTGTCCGTTTACCGAAGCACCCCAGCCTAGAGCTGCTGCGTCTGTGCTTACAAAGGTAGTCGGGTCCTCGTGGTGAATCGAAGACTGTCGCGTAATATTTGTTTTCCACAACTCTAGTTCTTCTTTAACAGGATTCGGTAAGCAATGACGTTTGTAGCGGTCTTTCTTTGTCAGCTTGTTTGCTTCTATCAGGTTCTTTCGGCTATGGAGACGCCCATACGGCACAACGCAACAAGCGAAGTTGATATTGCCTAATAAGACTTTTGCAGATTACCAGGTCGATTGTCCTTTTTGGAGTACATCTTTTATTATGCTTAGGTTTTTCATGATCTTGTCTCCTGTGAGACTTTTGGTGTTGAGGCGTGTGTCCCAGGTCAGTCCCAGGTATTCCAAGCTGTTGGTTGGCCGTAATATAGATTTTTCTTGATTTATGCACCAGCCTAGATTTGAGAGCTGATTTACAACGTAGTAGGTTTGAGCCTGTAGGATATCTGGGTCCTTGTGCATTAGGAGAAAGTCGTCTAACTAAGCTATCATCCGGATTGCCTTTTTTCTGAAATAGTTAGCAAGCCAGTTGGTAACATTTGCGAAAGTACAAGGGGCTGTTGCTAAGCCGAAAGGAAGACATGTCATTTCATATGTTACACCATTGTATACTAATGCTAAATATCTATGATGAGATTTTGCGATCGGAATATGAAAATAAGCCTGAGAAAGGTTAATTTTAGTCATGTAATCTTTAGCATTTAGACATCCCGGAATTTTGTGTTGGTTAATGAGTCTAAATTTAGGTGCACGTAAAAATAGGTTTAGATTTCTGAGGTCAAAGATCGGTCTATTAGCACAGATTACTAAATAGTTAATTAGACCCATCTGCTTTCTTTCGTAAGAACATGAATGATAAAAAACCTGTTTTGTTTTGACATTTGCGTATTGCCCCAATTTGTTTTAATTTACCGATTTCTTCAGACATTTCTGCTAATGCTTTAGTTTCATATCGGGCGCAAGTGTCTTTATCCAACCTAAAACTCGGGGGACGTCTTACAAATGGAATTCCATATCCAGATATAATTGATAAAATAGAACGTGGTGCACCAAGTGCCTCCCTTTCCACAAGTTTATTACTAACCTTTCCTGTTTGAAAGTTATTGCTTTTCCCCTCATATTCTCCCTTATTTTTTGTTGGTTAACGCTGCTGTTGGTTAAAGTTTCGTGTCGACTTCTCAGGGATTCGGCGGTTTTGTTTCCGAAATGTCTGTCTTTGCTTGAATCCTTGTCTGCCTTTAGGTTTGAATTTGCAGGTGCATTCGGTTTTTTGAATTTGCCGGGAAATACCTTCGATACTCCTCCTTGTTCTTTGATTATGTCGGACAGTTGGGGTTCAGCAAAAAGGTGGATACTCGATGGTGAAATAGTGTGCAATAGCTCACTGATTGTTTTGTTTTGAGGTTTATACAGAGCTCGTCTTTGTTCTATGGCCTCGGCTCTCTTCCCACACGTATATTACAGCAGAGAGTCTGACAATTTTCTAAACGGCGCTTTGTCTTTGTTTAGAAAATGCTTACTGAGATAGGTTTTAACATCTGATGGTGCATTTGCATACGTTTCCTCAAATGCTGTTGGCTGTTGTAATAGGCCATGTGTTATAGCTCCCAAACACAGGTCAATCTTTTCAAGGACAGACACTAATTGCCATGGAGGGGTTACTGTAGCTAAGTGTCCATTAACTTTAAGTGCTGTGAAAACGGGCGTAGCCTGGAACATCTTTTGTACCTCTGAGTAACGGATGTTGTGCCAACCGTCGTCGGTGTCTAATTTCTGGCATTGCATACCCGTTTCGACCATTTGGTGGATGCTTTGCTGAGTTTCGCTTCGCTTTCCTTAGTTTCAGGTGTGAAATCAACGAGGGGTTCATCATGATCTTGCGGTTCTTCTTTCTCCACCAGGGATGGCGCACTCCATGAGTCTTCAACTGTTGAACCCCTTTCATCAGCGGCCGAATCTTCTTCGGAGCTTGTAAAACTGCGGCTTGTTACCTCTTTAGTCGCTAACGAGGGAGATCCTGATGTTTGATGGGTTAGGCCATAGGTGATCTCGCATAGCCTACTTAGAATCTCGTTTTGTTTTCGCATATACTCTGACATTGTCTCAGCGGAATGATTATCATCGTCGGGTCTTTGTCTCTTTCGATGTTGTACAGGATCCGGAGTGTGCTGATGTTTGGAGGAAGGAGATGAGCTTGAGGCAACAGACGCTGAACTTTCCTCGTTTTTTTCCGATTTTAAAATATCGGATGCCTCTTTACGAGACAAAAAATGTTTTTTCAACCCTGGGAGCATATCTTCGAACTTGTTTTGAATCCCGTTGGAGTGGACTTTTACCATTACAGACAGAAGCTGGTAAATAAGGGCTAAGCCGATTGGCCATTCTAAGAGTTTTCTTTTTAGAGATCTGTAACGATGTCGACTGTCCATGTCTTTGAAGGTAAATGACAACCAGACAATAATTTAGCTTGGTATATTTTAATGCAAACTACTAGGGCTTTCCTAATTTATCGCAATCATGTTATACGCATTTCCATAGTGGGAGTTAAAAAGCAAGCGTGGGGCTTTCCCATGCGTTAATCGTAAAAGCTAAAGCTAGCTTAATAGGTAACAGGGCTTTCCTGTTGAGAATCGAAATACATTTATAATAGAAGCCTTATTATGTCTGCTTCGATTCCCACTTTAAATAAAATAATAATTTGTACGAAGTAAGTATTTTGTTGTTCACTTCTAGTCACAGTGTCAACACGTCAAAAATCCAAGACGTACTGAAGAAGCGCAAGCGCCTGCCTCGCCGCTGCGATTTCCGGGAGTGTATTAGAAATGTGGAAATCCTTGGGGGAGGCCTATGTCCAGCAGTGGAAATCCTTCGGCTGATTTGTTGACAATAATAAACTATTATGTATGTCGGAGTGTCATTGAAAACGCGACCAATACCAGCTCGAGATAAGTTTACATAGTTACACTTTGTTTGGATCAAACGTCAGGTATTAGTACCTGGGTGAAACCGGTGGTGGCGTGACGATCGCTTGTACTCGTGAGACGATCGTTTGTGGTAGCAAAGATGATGTATTAACGGAAGCACAGATTACTAAATAGTTACTACGACGGAAGGCTGTTTGTGCTGCCACACTGAGTTGAGAATTTATTAGATCTGTGGAGAAGCCATATTAGCTGGACGTCAGTCTCGGAGAAAACACTTTTTGACGGAGCGTCGAGCAGAACACAAGTAGTGGTGATCTGTGAGCAAAATGGACGTGTCACGCCATCGCTGTGATCACCGCGTTTGCATCCATTGTTATCCAAGGCATCCTGTACAATTTCGATTACCAAATGATCAAAACTATTGAAGAAGGACCTCTGTGATATAGCTGCATTGTTATTTCGACGCCCAATACCGAAATAGTTAAGGACGTGAACCACGAGGCCATCCATAACCTAACCCCCCCCCCTTCGACATCAGAAGTTGGATTGTTCCCAGCGCTCGCAACAAGTGCACAACGACGGGAAAATGTGAAAAATGATAATGGAGCAGCGAAATAAAAACCAACTGGCAACAATTCTTTGTGCTACAGAAACAGAACATGTTGCGATTGATTGAGGTTATACAAGCACCATCGACTACATTTGCTGCAATCACACTGCCAGAATTCAACCAGAATATACCTGAAGCTAATCCACGTCCACGGTGCTCGTTTGTCGACATCTCCCTTACTGAACGACAGTTGCAATGAGGTGCAATGCTTATTTCACTTAGCAAACCGTTGAAAGGCATATGCTCCTGTGCTTCCGGAATGACTCGGAGCCAGTTTAGAAACCTGTTCCTGATGCGCTGTTTGGAAATGGGCGACAGTATGGGCTGCGCTGGCAGCAGCGGAGATCCACGCAAGCGGCGCGTGCAGCTTCAGCGAAGTGCGTGATGTACGCGGAGCTACGAAAATCCGGTGAGTCGTACCCCTTTTGTTTTGATGATGGTAGTAGTACGTGCGTAGTACTATTACCTAATCTGTAGTGGTGCCTACTGTTCTCTCGTTAAAGAAAGTTTCGTGTATAGACTTTCGGGAGTGTGTTCAATACTAACGCACTATTGACTTTTGTAGGCAACTCTTAAGTTTACTGTACAGAACAAATATCGAGTGAGGGTAATATTGACGGGCATTGTTCAGAATGGTCATATCTTGTTATGCCAGACGAGTACGAACGATATTATGATCGATTCAGATATTTTAAATCTAGGATTGACGGTATTCTTAAACGAGTCTGTCAATAACAAAACAGCTTGACTGTCGGTAAGGATGCGAATAGAGTAGTTAGTCCCTTACCCTTCTAGTAGTGATTGCATTAGCAGCTAAAATGATGCCTTGTGGAAAGTACTCTTTCACATGCTTTCGGATTTTTACTTGTGACACAACGTCGTGATTGAACGGAAGATTTAAAAAGAGGACTCATTGTAAATATGATGATTCATTTAGTTAACTAGTTTCGGTTATACAAACCTTAACCAAGATTGAAAGTATTGAAACCCCTTTAAGCTTTTATAATATTGAGACTGACATTTTTACATGGAGTAAAAAAAAAAACCTTTATTAGCTTTCGTAGTATTGGGACTGATATTCTCATTGAGCATAGGCCAAAGTTGTTGCCTATTTTTAATAGCTTTCGTGATGAATTTGTCGAGGGCATCCTTAATGCCCCGCTATCGTATAGACCCTATGTAGGTATATGAGTTTCGGGGACCCCAATAAAATAGTTTGTTTACCAATTGTAAAAAAAAGAGAATAATAACAGGGTAGTATGCGGAGTGCAGTGATGGACGTCTTACGGCTGATGTGATGATGATACAGGATTCATGGGCTGGAGGCTGCGAATGTCATAAGCCCCGAAGCTTTCCCTTTTTGACGGCCTTATCATGCTGGTAAAGAAAAAGGATAGCATAGAACGCAAGTGTTGATAACCGTGAATAAAATGACAACATGCCTGAACGCTAATCGCTTCCTCTGATAGTAAACCACATCGATTGACTTCATTGTTGGTCACTATTTCACCACGTCAGGCATAGCTAGTGGTTAATCAGGTGCATTCTATCCCTATTAAATCGAAATGATTGTATTTTAAATTCCGGAGGGTCTGTTTGAATACGTCCACGTGTCATTCGATCTACGTAATGCCCCCTTGTTTCAACGCTTTAGTCGATTAACCTAAGCACTTGCGTGGCAACGACCAGGTGAATCTTAGAACGTTTAAACCAAGGGTCTTCAACCTTTTTGAAGTCAAGGGCCAAGTATACTCTAATATTGGTTCGGTGGGCCGCAACGTAATAAAAACATTCCATTCTAAACTAAAAGTAAATAAAAAGCAATAATACATATAATCATCGAAGTTATTCATTACGTAATTTTACAAACAAGAAAGGACTTAATTAAAATTTTATCAATGAGACGTTTGACATTGTTTATTTTTAACTAATTTATCAATATCTGCCCCTATAGTAGTCTATTTTCAAGGTGAACATCGGTGATTCTGGTCCTTGCCTTCGATTTTACGTTTTTCATTCGAGAAAACAATTGTTCGCAAAGATATGAGGTGCTCGCCCGCTCCCGCGCCCCGCTACTGCACACTCCTACACGGGCGCGGGCGGCGGGGACAGGTGCGACCCTCAGACGATGCCGGGCCGCCATGGACTCATCTGCGGGCCGCATGCGGCCCGCGGGCCGCGGGTTGAAGACCTTTGGTTTAAACGTTGGTACTCTTAGTTAAGTGTCCTTGAAAATATGCTCACTTCCTTAGAGTATAGAAATGAGATTTCATGTTACAAGTCCCTACATGATGATCATTTGGCAACAACCGAACTGTTGGTTAACCGAGTTACGAAGTACAGCCTCCTGGAGTTGCTTCTAGGTACGAGTAAAGTAGCTTAACCTCTAAATGTCATGTTTGTGGATTACACACACAGGCTGTAATTTTATCTAAGTGAAGCACGACAACAGACTAGTGATAATACGGAGAGTAACGCATCTTATGACGGGAGTTGTTAATCAGCTTGCTGCTGATGTGATAATAGACATGGACCTCCCATGTTGGAGCGGTTTTACCAATTGTAAAAAAAAATAAACGCTACACTTGGCGGGTTGTTTGGCGGTACAGTATGAGCGTGAAGGACGATGTTGCTTGTCCTCAAATTTTTGGTCCCTTAGTTGCTTCATAAGGAACCCTCGGAAAGAGATGGGGTGTTACATTACTCTGGGGCAGCACCACAGGCTGATTTCTAAATTAAAGCTTAGCTTCACAAGTTACCTAACTTTGTGTTGTTACAAATGGACAAGCGTAACCGACCACTTTAGATATCAAATACCGTCAGAGTTATTGAGGTGCTGGAAGGAGACCGTTATGTCCATAGAGCGTTAAGTTCTAAAAGGACCTACAAATACGCTTACGACCGACTACGTTAAATGCCCGTTAGTGACAGTATTATTGACTTGGACAGAATTGATGATGAAGAGACTGAACCTCGACCATCTACTAGTGCTGAGTAAGGACTTGTGTACTTGACCGTGATTTTAACGTTCACTTGTTTGTATTTTGAACCTTAGACGTAAACAATTTTTCGCAACTGGATGCCAATAGCCTCGGCCATTCGTAGACGTAGGCGTAAAACACCGAGTTATTTTCTCGTTGCTGTGCGGCCACAACTGTGTGTGGCGTGCGTTTGGCTCGCAGGCGTATCACCGGAGGGAGGTGATGTTGGCAATTACCAAAATTAGGTGAAGTTCGAGATCGCTGGATAAATGCGATAATGTGATTGGACACCGCCGGAGGGAGGTGGTCCAAGAGTCGCCAGGTAGGGTGACTGTTGTTTGTTTGGGCACCGGATGGAGGTGGCCCAGAGTTGCCAAGATGGGTGACTGTTGTGGTGATACAAAATAAGGAGCGTAACCAAACCAAGTTAGATCCCAAATACCGAGGGCCGTTCAGGGTCGTAGAGGTCTTAGAAGGTGACAGATACAAATTACAAGCTTTGAATTTGAGACGAAGTTACAAGTATGCCCATGACCGTTTACGTAGTATGTCCGAAGGTTATTTGCCTCCGGATGTTGACGATGAATCTGGTGCAGAGGCGTCTACCTTTCAATGTTAATTGTATTGACGGATCGTAACTCAATCAATTGTGTACAGTTGTAATTTTTTTCTTTATCGTTTATTTTTGTGTGTAGTACTGAAGTATTCCAACATGTTTCAGCGGTAAATGAAGAGTGCTGAATGGCGCTATATGTTTGCATGAATTGGCTGCTGCTTGTTTTGTCAGACTCGTTCTGTCATGATGTGTAGCAGGTACATTCGTGTTTTTGTAAAAAAAAAAAAGTGTCCCGTTTACCGGCTAAAACTGTTGATGGTATTCCGTCGCCTGTACTGGCGATGATGGTATTCCGTCGCCTGTATTGGTGATGATGGTGTTCCATTGCCTAGATTGGTGATGATGGTGTTCCATTGCCTAGATTGGTGATGATGGTGTTCCATTGCCTAGATTGGTGATGATGGTGTTCCATTGCCTAGATTGGTGATGATGGTGTTCCATTGCCTAGATTGGTGATGATGGTGTTCCATTACCTAGATTGGTGATGATGGTGTTCCATTGCCTAGATTGGTGATGATGGTGTTCCATTGCCTAGATTGGTGATGATGGTGTTCCACTGCCTAGATTGGTGGTGATGGTGTTCCGTCACCTGGACTGGTGATGATGACTGATTGGTATTCCGTCGCTTGGCGTTAGTGATGATGATTCTTTGTGGTGTCCCGCCACCTGGATGTGGTGATGTTCAGTTCTGGTGTTCCGTCGCTTGTGATTTGCGATGATGATTATGTTCCGTTCTATGTGCCCCTAAAAGTTGTAAATGGTTGTAAGGTTTCAAGCCTTGCAGCTGTGATTTACCTTGGAGACCTAAACTGAGTGAGATTGTTTGAGTTACGATGCTAATGCTGAGGTTTATTTAGTTTACGAGAGTGAAATTATTTTGGTTTTTTGAGGCTGTTAAAATGTGTTGTCACCATGATTGTAGTCTTGAATTAAAGCTTCACATTATTAGCGTTGCTTTTATTCCTTGAGCTGTGGACCTTCCTAATGAAGGTCAGGATTGGCCGAACGAAATGGAATCTACTGGCTACCCTTTTCTTTTTCAGGTTAGTCACCCGAGGACGTGTGACTCGCAGGATGGCCGTGTCGGAGTGTCATTGAAAACGCGACCAATACCAGCTCGAGATAAGTTTACATAGTTACACTTTGTTTGGATCAAACGTCAGGTATTAGTACCTGGGTGAAACCGGTGGTGGCGTGACGATCGCTTGTACTCGTGAGACGATCGTTTGTGGTAGCAAAGATGATGTATTAACGGAAGGCTGTTTGTGCTGCCACACTGAGTTGAGAATTTATTAGATCTGTGGTGAAGCAATATTAGCTGGACGTCAGTCTCGGAGAAAACACTTTTTGACGGAGCGTCGAGCAGAACACAAGTAGTGGTGATCTGTGAGCAAAATGGACGTGTCACGCCATCGCTGTGATCACCGCGTTTGCATCCATTGTTATCCAAGGCATCCTGTACAATTTCGATTACCAAATGATCAAGACTATTGAAGAAGGACCTCTGTGATATAGCTGCATTGTTATTTCGACGCCCAATACCGAAATAGTTAAGGACGTGAACCACGAGGCCATCCATAACCTAACCCCCCCCTTCGACATGTATAATATGATATCGCCCTGATTCAGGGTAGGCTCGAGCCCCTCGGTGGGGACGTATATGAGCTGTAATGATGATGTATAATATGAGTATTTTTTACAGCATCATATTTCATTAAAATACATATTCCATTATCTACTGAAGTGTTTCAAAAAGCTAAAATAAAATATTATAGATTCTGTAGATGGGTAAATCTTTGATTAGGTAGATCAGCAGTAACACTGTTTCACTAAATAACCATACTTTCACATTTCTACTTTTAGTAAATCAGAGGAAGACTTCACAGCACAAAAACCTGTCCCCGTCGGTTACAAATTACATAAAATTATCTTTTATTCCTGTAATCTGTTATCAAGAATCTATGCCACTTTTCCATCGAAGTATTATTGCACCTTTCCTCCAAGCAAGCTTAATTGTGTATAGAAACAGGAAGCCATCATATTTATCATTTGCTTTGATAGTCGCGATCAGTTTTAAATTGATATTTCTTTATAATACTCTATTTTTGTGACTTAGTTTTCTTGATTTTATGGTGATTTTATGCTCAGTGGATTTTATTACAAAACGCACACAATGTTCGTTTTGTTGTTGTGGGTGCGTTTTGGAACGATACGAGAAAAAATTCAGCATCATAAATTTTGTCTCCATTTTAGATTCTGGAAATTAGTAAACGTGAAAGAACATGTAATAATTGAAATAATCATTAACTTTCAATAGGTGTTTGTTACCCTAAAAACGTTTGCTTATATTTATATGTACCAACAGATACACATTACATATCCATTAATATTTGTTATATATCCGGTAATAAAAATCTCTCGTAACCGAGCGCAAACCCAAGAAATATGTCCTTTTGGTCCTTACGTTCAGATTGGCGCATATATTTTTTTTCATTTTATTGTAATTAATTATATGCTTGCAATTAAAAACTATTTTTTAGTAATGCCAAAGAAGTATAACTTCTCACGCGCGTACACAAATACATGCACCCTTTTTTTAAAAACTATTTTTATACTCTTTAGCCACAGAGGTGTAATGAATGATTCTTTTTTCTTACTTCTGAAAGTATTGTGATGACAAAAAATCGAAGTTGAGATTTTAATGGGGTTTAGATCAATGATAGCTTAAAAGTAAAAATAGAAGTGAATATTTAAAAATAACGAAAATAGAAACTTGTTTTTTTGATGTTAAGAATAGATGAAGACAATCCATGTGTGGGTTATTGTTAAAGTCGATTTTTTCTGCGGATTTCCTTGCGTGGTTAAGGTTTTATAACTGTAACCGAGGGTGCACGATGCGTGAGCCGCAAGTGGCTTGCAGGCGTGGATTAAAGTTTTTCATAGATCCCTCGGGAACCTTCCATATTTCCAAGATAGTTATGAATCATATGTTTGCTTGTTACGTTAGCTCTTTGCCAAACTTCAGCTAAATTAGTTTAGTAGTTCAGTACAAAGTGACTGTTATATAATAATTTATTTCCTTAAAACAGTGACAGGCATAATTTAAATTTAAGAAATGTAAACAATATGGATGTAGTCTATTCGCAACTGCGTAAGGTAAAAAAGTCACTTGTATATACGATTTTACTACAATAAAATTCCTAAAATTGTAACTAGTTTGGCAGAGAATAAATTTAAGTCTTATGTCAAAAGATGCCTAATGCCTATGCTCTAGGCTCTTTTATAATATCGTCTAGACTCTAGACGATATTATAAAATAATAGATTATGTAAATGACAAATTATGTGTTGACCCTCCAACAAATACCATAACCTGTGACTGTAATCTGAACCAGGATATAAGGTATTTGTATTCAGAGATTTGTTACCCTTATATATAGCATATCTCTGTTTGTAATAAGACATATTTTTTTTACTATTTAAAAGTGTGTGTAAACACCAGTAAACACATCTTTAAATAAATATTTTTGAATTTTATTTTAAGTGCTTTACTGGTTTCGTTTTTTTGGCTCCTGGAACCTAAAAGGGCTTTTTAGTGATCCTTGTAAAATTGATTTTATAATTGAATAACCACGTAGATGGACAACTTATTGGAGAAAGCTCGTTAGAAATAGATCCTATTACTTATCAATTTTAGATGTTATCGGATTTCATTACTTAGTTAACAAAATTAGCATTAATATACAATGGGTACTGCAACGATGTAGATATCTTTTCTCAAACTCTTCATCAATATATTTCCAGTACCTATTCAAAAATTTTTATCTTCTAATAATTAGATATTTTTGTATTGCAAGTAACTAGTATCTCATCTGTGGTATTCATCATATCACCTCATGTACGTCCCCACCGAGGGGCTCGAGCCTACCCTGAATTAGGGCGATCGGGCCTTAGTCGACCACGCGGGCCCAGTGCGGGTTGGTCGACTTCACATACAACCTGCGACTTTCTCCGCAGGCGTGTGCAGGTTTCCTCACGATGTTTTCCTTCACCGTTAAAGCAATGGGTAAGTATGTACGTAAGTTTTGAAAAACTCATTGGTACATTGGCCGTCCAGATTTGAACCCGGTACCTCTGGTTAGAAGAACTGAGTCGTTACCGGTTGAGCCACCGTCGCTTTTATTGGTACTGCTTCGACAATACTAACAGTAAGATTTTCTTATATATATAAGTCTCATGCTCTAGTTATATGTTGTGTGCAGTCGTCATCGAAATGCAAACTTATGTATTCATTCCTGAAAATTTTGTTATGTAAGTGAATTAGTTTGTTTCTGCATTAAATAAAATAAAATCAAAATAAATAAAAATTAATACAATAAAAAATATAAAAATTGATTAGTCGAATTAGGAAGAAAAAACATGAATCCTAAGTACAAACTTTATTTAATTCAAATATTTAAGATCAAATTTGTAAGTGATCCGTGCTAGACCATTTTAAATTAATAAACAGAATCAATCGTGATAGGTCGCTTATTTTTGTATAATAGAGATGTTATGCATCCTTTCTTCAAGTATCTATCCATCCTCTCTTGCAGTATCCTTGTAAGGAGTTCCCGGAAGCCTCAGTGAGCACGCAAGATAGGTTGTCACAACAGTTTCCTCGGGACCATATGCTGCACTGTAAAAAAAAGTTACTGGAATAAGAGGGAAAATATAGCAAAAGGTTTGTCCTCCTACCTCTCGCACGATTGTCAACTTTCTTTCTTGTTTAGAAAACACAACGAGAGTCGCAAAAATGTATAGGTTTTATTGTATAAATCGTAAAATCGGTCCCTCGGTCCCTTGTTTATATTTCTAGTTTTATGTTTAGAATAAAAACCTGCCAAATACGAGTCGAACTACCGCTCAGAGTCAAAACTACCTATTGACTGTTTTATACGGTTCATGACATACAGCCCGCTGACATACATACATAGACGGATAGACAGACAGACAGCGGAGACTTACTGTCTCTTAAGGGTGAACAGAACCCTATAAAGTGAAAAAGCAAGAGAAGTCATGCAAACAAAAAAATTAGCTCTTTTGCAAGTGTGAATCTTGGTGCGTTTATAGTTTTAACCCTGAAGTAAAACAAGAAATAATAAAAACCTGTCAAGTGTGAGTCTAATTTGTGCCAAGGAATCCCTACTGAATAGAAAACCCTGCCAAGTACTACTCGGAGTCACAACAAGCCCTCTCATTTGATATGACACACATATATAGTTTACTTTGCACATAGTTTTTATAAATTTTCTATTTACCCATTTACCCCTTAAAAGTGGCCCCCATGTTTAAAATTCATTCATTTACGTTACACTTCCGTCTTTGGGTCACCGACACAAATGTGTCATTTCATTTCAATCTTTCTAGTAGTTTCCGAGTAAATTGGCTGTGACAGAAGGATGGACAGACGCACGAGTGAGCCTGTTTTTTTGCTACCCGGTTTCGTGCAAAATAAACGTGAGGAAACGTCGGCACAGTTGTTTGACAGGAGACACATTAAAATAGCTTTGTTAGACGAAGATGAATAACCACGAAAGTGCACCTTCCTGAACACAAAGTGATACTTTTGACCGCGCTTTTGATCCTTCTTATTGTATTGTTCAACCTATCAACATGTACCGATAGTGCTACTTCAGGTTTAGTGAGAACTTACAGCCTCGTTCAAGCCTTTGCACGCGTCGGCGAGGGCGGCGAGAGCCACCAACGCGAACAGCACGTAGATCATCATCGGGTAGTGATAGTGCTACTTCAGGATTAGTGAGAACTTACAGCCTCGTTCAAGCATTTGCACGCGTCGGCGAGGGCGGCGAGAGCCACCAACGCGAACAGCACGTAGATCATCATCGGGTAGTGATAGTGCTACTTCAGGATTAGTGAGAACTTACAGCCTCGTTCAAGCATTTGCACGCGTCGGCGAGGGCGGCGAGAGCCACCAACGCGAACAGCACGTAGATCATCATCAGGTAGTGATAGTGTTACGTCAGGATTAGTGAGAACTTACAGCCTCGTTCAAGCCTTTGCACGCGTCGGCGAGGGCGGCGAGAGCCACCAACGCGAACAGCGCGTAGATCATCATCAGGTAGTGATAGTGTTACGTCAGGATTAGTGAGAACTTACAGCCTCGTTCAAGCCTTTGCACGCGTCGGCGAGGGCGGCGAGAGCCACCAACGCGAACAGCACGTAGATCATCATCAGGTAGTGATAGTGTTACGTCAGGATTAGTGAGAACTTACAGCCTCGTTCAAGCCTTTGCACGCGTCGGCGAGAGCGGCGAGAGCCACCAACTCGAACAGCACGTAGATCATCATCAGGTAGTGATAGTGTTACGTCAGGATTAGTGAGAACTTACAGCCTCGTTCAAGCCTTTGCACGCGTCGGCGAGGGCGGCGAGAGCCACCAACGCGAACAGCACGTAGATCATCATCAGGTAGTGATAGTGTTACGTCAGGATTAGTGAGAACTTACAGCCTCGTTCAAGCCTTTGCACGCGTCGGCGAGAGCGGCGAGAGCCACCAACTCGAACAGCACGTAGATCATCATCAGGTAGTTATAGTGTTACGTCAGGATTAGTGAGAACTTACAGCCTCGTTCAAGCCTTTGCACGCGTCGGCGAGGGCGGCGAGAGCCACCAACGCGAACAGCACGTAGATCATCATCAGGCACTTCGACATCTTGGAAACTGTTTTCAAATAAAAAAATGTTTACTGTTTGCTTTTCACAAAAAAATGTTATAGAATGGACTATCCTGAACACGAAAACCCAAGTCTAAAACCCAATATGTGGACTTCTCATAAAAAATGGTCTAATTAGTTCATCGATTTGTGAAAAAAAATAGACCTCCAAGTTCGATAATCAGATAATTGATAAGAATGAGAATACTTTTTTTTTACTATTTTAGAAAAGGTAAAGAAAAGTTGTTCAGTTTCATGAGCAGGAAGGAACCACCTCCAAAAAGTGTTTTCTTTCCTGTACAGTGAAGGCCGCTATTCCTGTCTGTATAACACAGACAGTTGTGGAGGTACACGAGTGGACGAACCAAACACCTTCCATTCCTTCATCTATGCAGACGGTTTAGTGACAATAGTTATTACGTATTTGCCACGGATCTGTTTTGCCACAACAGTATCATACGAGATGTCCCACACGAAATTATTTGTACGGTGTTGGATATTTTTATACTAACCGATCCTACTATAGATATAGAAATATTTTGAATAACCCATTCAAATTAAAATAAACTAAGAACCCGCTGCATAAAAATATAACCCCCTCTTTTTTGGCAGTTGGGTTAAAATGTATCAAGTTCAAGTTTATTCGAAAAACAATTTAAACTAGGTACGAATTACATAAAAATATAAATAAACATAGCATACAAACAATTCAAAAACTAAACGAAACTAAAGTACCTACATAAACTAATCCCAATGAAGTATCACATTGTACGATCTAAATAAGAAAGAGTAAAATCTTCAATACAATAGCAACACTTGTCAAAAAGAAGTGCCTTTAGTGCCTTTGTTTTTCCTTACTTTGTTTACATCCCTCTAGATGAGTTCTTTGATTTCGTAAGTTCGCTCTGGATGGATAAAAACTTAGCATTTTTCAGAACTTTTCTGTACTGTCTTATGTATTTAATTTTATATTCAGATATACTGCGATCATTGTTTGCCTTGTCCATGTTACATATCTTAAGTGACTCAGGAAATCAATATGAATCCTCGAACACCAAAATCCATCAAGCCGTTAAGGCTACAGGCTCAGCAATGTTTTTTACTCTTTGTCTCAACCCAAGAAAAATACATACATACTCGTAATAATATGTATGCTAATATTATATTATATACAAACAAATATACATTCATACATATTTACATACATACATTCATACATTAAATATTACCTTTCTTTTTTGGGCAGTCTGGCAACACAAAATAGTGAAATAGAAATATTATTTTACTTACCTTTGTAAAGGACCTTCTGGTACTACAAGCTACTCTTCTAAGAGAGTTGTGAAGTTGAAGAATAATTGTGAGCTATTTATACTTTCACATACAGTATATATCTAATTGTTATTGCGGTCTCTTATCAGAAACAAAAGTCGAAGTGGAAACCTGTTTCACTGATATGATAAACCTTCTTTTTACACGACTGTCCACAAAAAAGGAGTGTATTGTTTTCAGGTCTAATGTACGTATGTTTGTTTCTATATACCGCGATACCTTCTAAACAGCTTGATAGATTTTAGAGTGCGAGGTACCGTTAGATTTGTCTTGGTCGACTTATAAGAAGATGGACAAGATCACAGTTTCATTCATCTCAGATATGTCGGAAAAGCTCGGCCACCCTGAGACCCCTAGGTCTCCTTTTGAAAAGATAAGATAAGGTAGCTTTTATTCTTCAATTCAAGGGTTCCTAGAGATCTTTTCACTTGAAGAAGGTAGAAAGTTAATCCACCATTTGGTGGCCGCATATCTAAATCTGCCAAGCTGCAGCGTGGTGGATCTGCGTAATAAGAACCAGCTGGTCTTTCTAATGGCTTTCCAGTGGGAAGTTACACATCTTTTTTCAATTTATTAAATAAACGGGTAGAGTGCGGTTCATCAAATAGATCCTATGACGTCATGTTGGCTAACCTGTCTGTTCTGCATAGAAAATGTATGCAAAACAGATAGGCTAGCCAACATGACGCCAGAGGAACTATTTGATGAAACGCACTCTAATTTCGTTTTTACAAGCCAAAACATAATAACAGACAAATAAAGCTGTCTTAGTAAATTACTTACATTTTAAGAAGTGAGGGTTTCATTCATATGCGAGGGCCCATTGACTTTAAATTTTGAAATTAAAATTTCCATGATAATTTGTCGATGGAATCTAAACAACTTCTACAAAAATACAAAATTGGTTTTAAAGATTTTAATGAACTTTTATGAACCAACCCGCACTGGGCCCGCGTGGTCGACTAAGGCCTGATCGCCCTAATTCAGTGTAAGCTCGAACCCCTCGGTGGGGACGTATATGAGCTGATATGATGATGAAATTTTGTACAATCCCCATACAATAGCAATTTTTCAATTTTTGTTTGCTTTTATGGTTTTTTGTTTGTTTCCTTTTAGCTACCACCGTCTTATCTAAGTCTTGCCGCCAAACATCAGTGTTAACAACATTGATGTGTTCCGGCTTGAAGATAGGATAGCCAGTACTCCATTGCATTGGGGAATTTTGGTAAGCCCGGTTCCAACTACGGCATCATCGTCACTTACCATCAGGTGAGATGATGCCAAGAGCTTACCAATTGAGAATAAAAAATAAAACAAGAATCTCAATTTCTTTTTTATAATTTTAAGAAAGTATGGACTTTGGAATATCATTTTTCTTGTAGGAACGGAAGGTCTTAAGAGTCTCCAGGAGGCTCGAGTGTCCATACAAACGTATAGTTCCGCTTTAATACAAAAACTACATGCCGGATTTAATCCAAACTTTGTAAATATATTGAGGAGACACATATTGATGTTTGTAATTAATTTTCATCGTAGTAAACTTTAACGTAACTAAACGAAGGCTTATATTAGTTTTGTACTAAAAGTTTGAAACTGCTCTTATTTTTTTCCTTTTTATATTAGTACATCGAAAACTAATTACAAACATCGATATGTGTCTCCTCAATATATTTACAAAGTTTGGATTCAATCCGGCATGTAGTTTTTGTATTAAAGCGGAACTACGTTTGTATGGAAACTTGAGCCTCCTGGCGGCCCTTAAGGTTTTCTTATATAGTTTTTTTTGTAATAGATAACATAGATGTTAAACTGTATTTTTTTTTCAAAATTTAAGGCCTAGTAGTTTCAAAGGTTCAATTTTTGCCTATTTACTAAAAAAAATCAAAACTATCCATCTTTAAATTATTAAAAAAATATATTTGAGATTCGCACAACAAGCCCTTTAATTAATAAAAAATTAAAAAATTAATTTTAATTTACCCCCAAAAGTGGTCACCATATTTCAACCGCTTCACACCTGGATGTCGCGGGTTCGATTCCCGGCGGGGTCAAATTTGTGAGACTCGGTTTAGTTCGTGGTAGGGCATTTTCATAGCCCGCCTGGCTAGCTACCACCATTGCATGTACATCTTATCCCAGTATGCTATTGCATTGATGTGTTCCGGCTTGAAGATAAGATAGCCAGTTCTCCATTGCGTTGGGGAATCTTGGTAAGCCTGCTTCCATCGTCGGCATCATCGCCACTTACCATCACGTGAGATGATGCCAAGGGCTTACGAATTATAAATAAAAAATATAAAAAAGCAGCTTCAGAGCAAATTCGCTGTGACAGACGTATGGACAGATACACGAGTGATCCTATAATGGATTCGTTTTTTTACCTTTAGAGGTACAGAACTTTGCAAGTGGCTTTTTATATTGCTCGTCAATGTAGTTGTATTTAGATCACTAAAATTCATCCCCTAAGGACCTGAAGATCACGTCTATTAAATAGTGACCCACTGAGTTATTGAAATTTGAAACGGAGGCGCTATTTGTAAAAAATGTAAGCTATTTCAATAGGGTTATTAATTACTTTTAGCTCACCTTGTAGTTAATTTTTTTACAGGAAACTCTCATCCCTGCCTGACTGCTAGATTATAAACCGGGTTTTGATAATAATTTTATTAATTAAAAATCCTGTTAATCGAGTTTTCGGTTTGAATACAGAGTGTTGTTCAAATAGTGTTCATTTAACATATTTATTAAAGGAAACCCATCGCAAACAATACTTGTTGTTTTATAGTGGCATTGTTGATGTATTTGCTGACGGCTGAGCCCTATTATTAGACAAAATTATATATTTTGTAAATTTATTGTAACTAATTAAGTATAGACTATCGACATTTTATTTTTTATTATTAGAACATAACATTTTGCATGCAATACTACTCTATTCATCATCATTAGCATATCAGCCGAAGGACGTCCACTGCTGGACATAGGCCTCCCCCAAGGATCTTCACGATGACCGGTTCTGCGCTGCCCGCATCCAGCGGCTTCCCGCGACCTTCACCAGGTCATCGGCCTGCACACACTACGCTTTCCTCTTTTATATAATATAATGTAAATTCACTGACTTGGTTGGCGCTTTGGTACATACTGTAAGCTGGCCATGTATTTTTGATAAATAAATAAATTGCACGTACATTTTGCCGGACATTTGACAAATAATAGGTATAACTTGCAAAATTTCATCAAAATGGTTAGAGCCAATTTTACATATTTTGTTGTATGGATAATGGCAACCCAGCCAGAAGCTGCTCAGAATTTTATTTAGCCGCTAGGGAAGTTGTGACGGACGGAAGGAACGACGACGACTGACGGACGGACGTATTATATTTTTTACTAGCTGTCCCGGCGAACTTCGTTCCACCTTACACTACACTACACTGCACTACACTACCCTACCCTACACAACCCTACCCTACCCTACCCTTCCCTAACTACACTACCCCTACATTACACTACACTACACTACCCTACCTTAAAACCGATTATTTTTTAACTGTTTCTTTTTTATTGATGAATATCATATTTTAATACTAGTCTTATTAGCTTATTCCCGACGAAGACAAATGCAAAAACACAAAAGTCATAAAAATTGGTCCGGATGTTCTTGAGTTATAAATGACGTAACTAACACGACTTTCTTTAATATAATATACTAGTGGATGCCTGCAGCTTCGCCCGCGCAGATCCCGATTTTTGCGGTTTCCGTGAGAATTTCCCAAAATCCTTTCTTAGCGGATGCCTACGTCATAACATCTACCTGCATGCCAAATTTCAGCCCGATCCGTCCAGTGGTTTGGGCTGTGCGTTGATAGATCACTATGCCAGTCAGTCACCTTTGAGTTATATATATTTAGATAGATTATGGCAAACGTACGTAGGTACAGAAAACCTTTAGTGTAGAGAGTATAGAATGCCTGCGCGAGGTATCTACGTACTATTTTAAAATCACCCCTCGCACACACTATTTGAATGATACAAATATTTTAAAAATTTAAAAAACCCCCGACAAAAACCTCTAAAAAGTAAAAAATAATATGTATTGGCCCTTTAAGTAGTAATATTTTGATCCAAGAGTCGTCGCGTAGGGGGACCGCTAAGTTGTGAAATTATTATTAATTAGTTTTAGTAAAGTAAATCAGTTGTATACAGTTTTTATTATATTTACTTAGCGGTCCCCCTACACGACGACTCTTGGATCAAAATGTTACAACTTAAAGGGCCAATACATATTATTTTTTACTTTTTAGAGGTTTTAGTCAAGGGTTTTTTTAAATTTTTGATGTGTAACATCTTTGCTCTCGCTTTCCTGCAATTTGTGGGAGTGATTTCGTGAAATGGGACGGAAAAGTTTCCCATGGGACGGAAATGTGTAACAGGGAGTCGCGTTTTTTCAGGCTTTAAAATTGCGGAAAAGGCAAAGGTATCCATGACCATACAGCCTGTCTGCCGTATCTTTGCCGTCCTTTTTTCAGGCTTGAAAAGCGCGGAAAAGGCAAAGGTATCTATGATCATACAGCCTAATCTGCCGTGTCTTTGCCGTCCTTTTATAAAGTATTTTGTCACATGTTACACATCATATGCGAGTACTGTAGGTCTCACTCTAATTTTTTTAAAATTTAATTTTTAAGAATATTTGTATCATTCAAATAGTGTGTGCGAGGGGCGATTTTAAAATAGTACGTAGATACCTCGCGCAGGCATTCTATACTCTCTACACTAAACGTTTTCTGTACCTAAGAACGTTTGCCATAATCTTATATATAAATATAAAAGAAAGTCGTGTTAGTTACACCATTTACAACTCAAGAACGGCTGGACCAATTTTTATGGTTTTTGTGTTTTTGCATTTGTCTTCGTCGGGCATAAGATAATAAGTATTAAAATATGATATTCATCAATAAAAAAGAAACAATTAAACAATAATTGGTTTTAGGGTAGGGTAGGGTAGTGTAGGGTTTGGTAGGGTAGTGTAGTGTAGGGTAGGGTAAAGTATAGTGTAGTGAAGTGTAGGGTAAGGTAGGGTAGTGTAGGGTTTTTAGTTTTTTTTTAATTTTAATGTAATTTCATTTCGTGCTTTTTTGAACTGTACATACCTACATATTACAATCGAAACTCTATCCTCACATTCACACAAATAGTTTCCGGGACGAAACACGACATTGCGACACGAAATCTAGCCTATTTTAAATACATCAAACCTGTGGAAGATTCTCACCTCCCTTGTTTCAAGCTGCAATTAAATGTGTTTTAACTGTAAACTTCAAATCAATTGGACCTGTGGAAGATTTTCACTTTTTTTAACTTTTTTAGCCTCAGAAAATTCCAGGAGATACTGCAGCATCAGGTCAAGGTTACCATTATATATCTAACATCTATTCATTAATACTATTCTAATGAGCCCAAACACGATACTTCTACTGTAAGTTGTTGAGGAGTTGGGTATTCTGCTGAGTCCAGGAGATGCTGCAGACTCAGGTCAAGGTTATATTATGTTCTATGTAACACCTATTTATTGAGACTATTCTAATGAACCCAAACACGATAAACATTAAAAAAACACAATTTGAAAAAATATTATGTAGTTACTATAGAATATTATGTAGGTAGATACTATAGAATAAAAAGTTTTATTCCTGTTAAGTATTACTGAATTTAAATTACCAAAGCTTCCTCATTGCTTCCTCTTCCTCATTCCTCCTCCATTGATGAAAACCGTATGGAAATCCGTTTTGTAGGTTAAATATTCACACCTAGTTTCCCTCCAACTCAATCAATTTAGATGGGCAATAGCTCAAAGAAAAGAGCTTATACATAAAAATAGATTATAAAAATAGATTTATTAAATATTATATAAATAGATTTGTTATCAAGCATTAACTCACCTAACTAACTTTCACACTTCTCAAATAAATAAATATAAAAAAAAGAAATCTATTTCGAGTCCGTCTGACTGTTCTATCCAGTCAATTAGCTTATTTTTTTTAAATGTTATATTGAATTCCTACTATCCCTACTAATATTATAAATGCGAAAGTAACTCTGTCTGTCTGTTACGCTTTCCCGCAAAAACTACTGAACGGAATTGGCTGAAATTTGGTAGGTAGACAGATTAGGACCTGGATTAAGACATAGGCTACTTTTTACCACGCTCGCGAGCCGCTTGCGGCTCGCGCACTGCGCACCCTCGAAATGTCATAGAAACGTTATCCACGCGGGTGAAACCGCGGGAAAACAGCTAGTACCTATACAATATTTGTCAAATATTATTTGTAAGAGAATAAATGACAGTATAATTTTGTCAAGTACCTAGTAGTTATAATAGTTATATTTTTGTACATTACACAAAATTAAACAACAATAGCGAAATCAAAGGTAGGTAGGAATCAAATTAAGGGCCTACAATTTTTTTTATTCAAAAATATTATTTTATACTTTTGAGTGAATTTCTTTTTGATGTCGGTAAATACCGTCATTTTTTAACTTTTATTTTTAGTGACATGGCTATCTATTTACGTAATAACGTTAAACCCAAATCAGATAGTCGCCAATAGGAATCATCATATAGTAATACATGTGTTTCATTAACCGATACAGAGTCCTGTGGCTTCCATCATCATCTCAGCAGCATGAAAGAAAAGAAATCAAACCTTCCATCATCAGCTCACCTGAATAACCTGAAAGAATACAACTATCGGTCTATACGTACCTACGTATCTCCGTATAATATTTAAAGAACTATCCTCCAACTCTTAACCGTTAAGGAATTGTACCTTCGATCATCAGCTCATCAACATGAGATGATGACTACCAGACGCAAAAACTGGAAATAGCTATACAAAATACATGAAACACATAATACGCACCTACAAAATTTGAGGGTTGCCCTCAATTTCCTTGGGATTCCATCATCAGATCCTAACTTGGTGACAAACACAACTATCGGTTTTTACATGCCTGCGTATCTATGTATAATATTTAAAAAATTCTCCTCCAACTCCTAACCGTTAAGGAGTTGTACCTTCCATCAGACACAAATACCTAAATAGTTTCAGAAAATACATGAAACACGTAATACGTGCCTATAAAATTAGAGGGTTGCACTTGATTTCCCAAAGATTCCATCATCAGATCCTGACTTGGAGACAATGGAACCACATCAATACTTTTACAAATAAATAAAAAAATCAAAATCTGTTTACAATTAGGTGAACAATAAAAAAATATTGGTACAGTGGAACATAGAACATCCTTCTTTTTCGAAGTCGGTTTAAAAGTTAGCGCTATCGCAATTTCTCAAAACGCGCAGTAAATTTTGTAAGTAGTTGTTGTGCTTTCATTTATGGGTGTTGGAAAGGAAATGAAAAATGCTCGGAGGATGTATGGAAGCTAGGTGTGTACATTCAACGCGCATATTCTTGAACCCCGCGCAACATCGATGGCGAGCCGCTCGCGGGTTGCCCACCGCGCACCATCGATGTACTTACATAATGATGAAAAATTAAAATGATAATAATACGCGTTCAAAAGGACCGGCCTTTTAAAAAGCCGAGATAAACTAATAAACGCCAACTGTGCTTCCGCTGGAGGTACTCTTTGCCACTTCGCCTCGTCATGCCAAGTAGCAGAGTAGTTTAAATTTTGCAGCACGGGTGTAGGTATTTCTAGAGTAGTTTAAATTTTGCAGCACGGTTCTAGGTATTTCTAGAGTAGTTTAAATTTTGCAGCACGGGTCTAGGTATTTCTAGAGTAGTTTAAATTTTTTGCAGCACGGGTGTAGGTATTTCTAGAGTAGTTTAAATTTTGCAGCACGGGTCTAGGTATTTCTAGAGTAGTTTAAATTTTGCAGCACGGGTCTAGGTATTTCTAGAGTAGTTTAAATTTTTCAGCACGGTTCTAGGTATTTCTAGAGTAGTTTAAATTTTGCAGCACGGGTCTAGGTATTTCTAGAGTAGTTTAAATTTTTTGCAGCACGGGTGTAGGTATTTCTAGAGTAGTTTAAATTTTGCAGCACGGGTCTAGGTGTTTCTAGAGTAGTTTAAATTTTGCAGCACGGGTCTAGGTATTTCTAGAGTAGTTTAAATTTTGCAGCACGGGTCTAGGTATTTCTAGAGTAGTTTGAATTTTGCAGCACGGGTCTAGGTATTTCTAGAGTAGTTTAAATTTTGCAGCACGGGTGTAGGTATTTCTAGAGTAGTTTAAATTTTGCAGCACGGGTCTAGGTATTTCTAGAGTAGTTTAAATTTTGCAGCACGGGTCTAGGTATTTCTAGAGTAGTTTAAATTTTGCAGCACCGGTCTAGGTATTTCTAGAGTAGTTTAAATTTTGCAGCACATCACATCAGCTCATATACGACCCCACCGAGGGGCTCGAGCCTACCCTGAATTAGGGCGATCGGGCCTTAGTCGACCACGCGGGCCCAGTGCGGGTTGGTCGACTTCACACACAACCTTCGAGTTTCTTCGCAGGCGTTTGCAGGTTTCCTCACGATGTTTTCCTTCACCGTAAGAGCGTCGGATATACGTACACATGAAATCGAAATTCGAAAACACATTAGTACGTGGCAGGATTCGAACCACTGCCTCCCGGACAGTTATAACCGTATGGCCCCTTTCACGAGGACAATAGTCGAGACAATCCATTAAGCCAGGACAGTAAGACAATGAAATAGTATCATGGGGACAATCCACTAATTGGATTGTCTTCAAGACAATTGACAAGACAGGACAATGACATAGAACGATTTCAAATTTTCGGAGCCAATAGCTTCCCCCACCATGCGCGCAGTGGATTGTCTTGTCTATTGTCCTCGTGTGAACGCGTGTTCCTAGCCTAGCCAGTGAGCCAGCAGTCAAGGCTCCGACCGAGCGCAGGCACGTCGTATTTTTATTTAATATAACTCGGAAATTGCAATGGTTCTAACAAAATGGTCTAACGAAATTACATCTAAATTTATATCACTTTAGCGGGAACAAGAATGTCTCAACGTATTTCAATTCAATGTAGCGCACCCAGAGCTTCTTTTTACATTAAAATTAATTCATTTTTAGGGTTCCGTACCCAAAGGGTAAAAACGGGACCCTATTACTGAGACTTCGCTTATCGTGTCTGTCCGTCCGTCTGTCACCAGGCTGTATTTCATGAACCATGATAGCTAGACAGTTGAAATTTTCACAGATGATGTATTTCTGTTACCGCTATAAGAACAAATACTAAAAATTAGAAAAAATGATAATATAAGGGGGGTCTCCATACAACAAACGTGATTTTTTGCTCGTTTTTGCTCGATATTGATAATGGCAACAGGTAGACGCTTGATATGTTCAGTTATATATTCGCTTTAAAAATAAATATTTAAATTAAAATAAAACAAATATTTAAGTGGGGCTCCAAGTCTCCGATACAACAAACGTGATTTTTTTGCTCGATATTGATAACGGCAACAGATGCACGCTTGAACTATTCTCAGAATATTGAGTTGTATTATTCACTTTAAAAATAAATAATTAAATTAAAATAAAATTAATATTAAAGGGGGCTTCCATACAAGAAACGCGATTTTTATAGAATTTTTATAGATTTTTATAGATAGAACACACGTGCGCGTGGCCGGTTTTTTAAAACGCCCTCATAGCAGTTTTGCGTCTATCCATCGCGAGAAGAGCGTATGAATCCAACGGTGTGACTCCCTTACTGACTGGACTCATAGGCCTAAGTTACGTGTGAACGACATTAGTATATTTCATTACAAGTGCGGAAAGGCTGTCATTGCAAAGAGTTCCGACAGTCGGAACAAGTTGCAATGACGGTTCCGCACGTGTACTGAACGACTATTTTTAATACAGTTGCGAAAAAATGAAGCAATTTAATAAAATAATAAAAACACAATAAACTCAACTAACTAATCATTTATTTCTTATAAAAGTTATAATTCACATATACATTGAAATTGGTCTAGTTTTTTATACTAACTGGGGAAGTTTTAGGTTGCATATATACTGTTTGAGACCAACTATTATTAATTACGTAGGTATGATTTTGACGCCATTTTATGACAAATATACATTATACATGAATATTTGTCATAAAATGGCGTTTGCTAGTTGATGGAATTGGATCTGATGAATTATCATTATCAACGAAGGTAGATGGACAAACGTTCTCTTCCATGTGAAGGAGACGGACTGGACCTTAAATTAATGGATTGTGTGATTTTTTTCCCAGTTTCTAGTTTGTTGTTTAATGAATCAGCAATATAGCTTTCTGCAACTTTGTCTGATTTCCAACCTCCTAGTCGCTTTAAGGTCGTCAAATTGCTGAATCTGCCAATAATGTAGCAGAGGTCCTCCTGAAGCTGTGCCCAGTATAATACTCAGCATCCGACAGACCAAGAAACGTAGCTATTTCTTTTGGCATATTACCAAATTTGTTTATCCTGATTGCTTGAGCTGTACCTACACTTCCCTTTTTGGTACTTTTGAAAAAAACGGTCGGTTTTTGGGACCGCTGATTCATATATTTTTGCACTATTCTAAAAAAATCTCCTTCCACAACAAAGCTTCTTGGTATCTTATTTTTTGTGTTCGGAATCTTGATTAGTAGCATTTTTCCATGGGCTTCAATATCTTTTAAAGTAATATTGGCACAGAGAGGCTGCGGCAAGCTCCAATAACGCCAAAAATCAGAGCAACCTACAAAAAAAGGGATTTGATTAATATTTTTTAAAATAATGTATTGACTGTATTTTGCGATTTCGTAAACTGAATACTAAAGAAAAATATAAGTACTTATTAATAAATTACCTTTGTGGCTAAATAACGATCATCGGGAGCTTCGTTCAAAAACCCTTCCACTCATTCGATGTTAATATTTTCGACTTTTTACTTGTAAAACCGTCTGATTGTCGTTTTAAGAAAGCATTTAATTTTGGGTATTCACTTATATCCACGTTGTTCCTTATTTTCAGCATACTTTTTATCATCGAAAACCTCGACCATAACGTAGAAGGTTTTAATTTAGGGTCGAAATTACTCATATTATGCAACAAACTACTACTACTACTAAATACTACTAAATACTACTAAACTCGCAAAGAAAATTTCTGGAAAATGGCGCCAACCGTAGAATATAAAGCAGAGATTTTTTTCCACCCATTACTTATTGAAACGCAAACTATTGTTTCGAGCCAATCTCCTTTTTGCGTTTCATAATTAAATTCTCGTTAGATTTTGTTCGTCTATGGAAATTGAATTTGAAAAAATTTGTTTCTTTTTGACAAGAAGATGAGAGATAAAAAAAAATAACAACCGAATGGTGGTCACCGAAAACCTATTTTTGACCGTGAATAAGATTATAAATTTAATAAGTTGCCTTTTGCTGTTTTCGGAGTTGTATGGTGCAGTTTTTTAGTATATTACAGATCCTTTGCCGATATTTCGAGGGTTTTTACCGAGTACCTAATGGACAACTAATATGATAACAGCGAAATAGCCGACGTATTACATCCGCAGGCTAAGCAAATAACTGATCGAGTCTTGGCTGGTACAGCTCGAACACCTTTTTCGTCAGCCTGAGCATCTACCACCGTCGTGCCACCTGCGAAGGGAAGTAGTCACCTTTTTTCTTCACATTTCCCTATTCCCCGGTCAAGATTCCTTTTGGTTTTCATGAACTTTAGAAATTGAACAGTGTTATTATTTTATGTGTGCCTTTTTACGTTTAATTTAAGGTATTATCTATCACAGAATTAAGAGTAACAATCTATACGTATGGATTGTCCCTTCTACTACTTATTAAGGTTTAACAATAACTAAAAGTGTAATCACACGTTTGTACTCCATATTCAATTTTAGTCATAGTCTCTCAACCTATTGAAAATTGATATTATTATAAATACCATTTTACATTTCGCGGTGATCAATTTCTTTTGATACTAGCTGTTATTAAATACAAATTTAAATTATATTTTAATTTATTACCTCTAAATATATATTTTAATTTATTACCTCTAAATCTTACGTATCATATGTGGCAAATTCCTTGAGGGTTTTTATTGCTAGTTCCCATTATTTTTGTCACATTTATATGGCGCGAACTAATGTTTTATCCCCTTTTCTGCCTTTAATCTTTCCCTAACGTACCCGTTTTTTTGTCGTTCGTGGGTGTATCCGTTTTCCGGATAATATGGTTCAAGTTTTAATACCTTAAGACCCTTACTTAATTTAATCGTGCAGTTTTCTTTGAAACGTAAGGTTTTTTTTGTTTGTATGCACGGTATTTTTTTTGCTTCTCTTGACACGGGTCGTTTTTTCCCCGGCTTAATG
The DNA here is from genome assembly GCA_947284805.1 of Coleophora flavipennella. Taxonomy (NCBI): domain Eukaryota; kingdom Metazoa; phylum Arthropoda; class Insecta; order Lepidoptera; family Coleophoridae; genus Coleophora; species Coleophora flavipennella. The sequence continues at coordinate 2,179,397 of OX369273.1, forward strand.
GCATTATACCTCTTTCGGATAATTGCTTACGTGTTGTTGAGTTGTTTTTGCCTGTGTATTCCCTTACGATTCCAAGGGAATTTTTATTTAAGTAGTTGATGGCCAGACTCTAGATTTCTTTCAGTCGAAAGTCGGGACAGACTTACTTTTAGTTCACGATTATTTAAAGTTGGTTTAAGGGAAAAATCTTTAAGGTTAACTGTTTGGAATATTTTTACGCGTTGCTTTGCGAGGTACTCCTTAAATTTTTGGCGTACCCTGTTCACTTTTATGTGACAACGTTTCTGTATTCCGCAGTATTGTTTAGATTTCTTGAGGTCTTATAACAATTTTCCATTTTTCAAATTTCTTTCATTAATCTTGCCCTTGTCTTACCTCAAATGGCCTATTTTTCGGTAGAGTTATCCCTTAAGACTCTTGCGTATCGCGTTTCAGACTTCCGGTGTTAATTTTATCCGTGAGTCGGATTTTTCACGCATCCGCCTTTACCGCTTTTGTCCACATTTTCGCTGGGGTAACCGACAATGTTTTGCAAGTTTTTTTCAGTTTTTGACAACCCTACTGGTCTTTAATGTTTTACTAGTTGTGTGGTTTTTCCCTCGAGAAGTGTTAAGCTTGACAGCCCTATTTGCCTATTGTGCGAAGTGCTCCGTTTTTTTTCTTCTTCGTTCTCTCTTTATACTATCTAGTTTTAGTTAGTTGTTTAGTTATGCTCTTTCCTAATTAGTTGACTATTTTAGGCTGTGCATAGCGATCTCTTAACACTAGTGTGTTGTTGGGGTTATTAAGTTTGTTCACTTTTAGATGGAGTTTTTGGCGTTTGTATGTGTACGCGAATCGTGTATAAATGTCTTTTTCTTCCAGCTTCAAGTAAACGTTTGTAGTTAACTAGTTAATTAGGGAGTTTCTATTTTTTTTTCTTCTTCAGGGCTGTCCAACGTCTATAGGGTTGTCCAAATTTCAAAAATTTTTTTGGACTTCTCGCCTTTTTTTTGTGAGTTTGTGGGTATTTTGAAACGCAAACTATCGTTTCGAGCCAATCTCCTTTTTGCGTTTCATAATTAAATTCTCGTTAGATTTTGTTCGTCTATGGAAATTGAATTTGAAAAAATTTGTTTCTTTTTGACAAGAAGATGAGAGATAAAAAAAAATAACAACCGAATGGTGGTCACCGAAAACCTATTTTTGACCGTGAATAAGATTATAAATTTAATAAGTTGCCTTTTGCTGTTTTCGGAGTTGTATGGTGCAGTTTTTTAGTATATTACAGATCCTTTGCCGATATTTCGAGGGTTTTTACCGAGTACCTAATGGACAACTAATATGATAACAGCGAAATAGCCGACGTATTACATCAGCAGGCTAAGCAAATAACTGATCGAGTCTTGGCTGGTACAGCTCGAACACCTTTTTCGTCAGCCTGAGCATCTACCACCGTCGTGCCACCTGCGAAGGGAAGTAGTCACCTTTTTTCTTCACATTTCCCTATTCTCCGGTCAAGATTCCTTTTGGTTTTCATGAACTTTAGAAATTGAACAGTGTTATTATTTTATGTGTGCCTTTTTACGTTTAATTTAAGGTATTATCTATCACAGAATTAAGAGTAACAATCTATACGTATGGATTGTCCCTTCTACTACTTATTAAGGTTTAACAATAACTAAAAGTGTAATCACACGTTTGTACTCCATGTTCAATTTTAGTCATAGTCTCTCAACCTATTGAAAATTGATATTATTATAAATACCATTTTACATTTCGCGGTGACCAATTTCTTTTGATACTAGCTGTTATTAAATACAAATTTAAATTATATTTTAATTTATTACCTCTAAATATATATTTTAATTTATTACCTCTAAATCTTACGTATCATAAGTGGCAAATTCCTTAAGGGTTTTTATCCCCTGTTTTCATTATTTTTGTCACAATACATACAGCCAAGTCTTCAGTAGAATTTTTTTATTGATATGAAATGAAAATTAAATTTAATGAGATGAAATGAAATGAAACCTAACCTAACTCATTCAATCAAATCATTAAATCTAATATTGAAACAAATTAGTAGCTTCTTTTTAGAAATATACGTATTTGCATGAATCATAAAAACTTCTATATAATTTTTTTAGGAAAAACTTCATGGTTGGTTTTTCTTTTTAATAGACATTATTTTGACAGTTGGGAAAGAGAACGCACGAGTTCGGGAAAGGTAAAAAAAAGCACGAGTATGTAATAGCCCACATACCGAACGCTATACGTCCCTGCAATACGCCACTATTTGAGCAACTGTATTAAAAAGCATTTTCCAATTGTCCTGTCCTATTATCTTATTGTCCTGGCTTACTGGATTGTCTCGGCTATTGTCTCCGTGTAAAAGAGCCACGCCACCGACGCTCTTTTGTTTTTTTTATCAAGATTTAATTTACCACTTTGTCGGCAATCAATATGTACGCACATTATACGCATGCCAAATTACAGTTTCCTAGTACTAATATAGTCTCTGAGCTAAGCCGTGGACAGATAGACAGACATGGTGAAACTATAAGGGTTCTTTGTTGATTGCGGAACACTAAAAAGTGGGTAAAATTAGAAAAATAAAAATCTACAAAAACTTTCTTTACTATCTCGCTGCATTCGGACGCTCGAAATTAAAAAGTGAATGTAAGTAAATAAGTTAATCTGCAAATTAAAAACTTACTATTCAGGGCTTGTTCTGGATCCCCCCGAAAAAAAACAATGGCTTCTAATGTCAATCAACAACATTCCCAAAATAACATTTAAACAAAGTTTTTCAATCAGTCATCAGCTGATTAAATGTGTACGACTAGTGTGAGAAGCCCAAAGTAATTTTCGAAATGGGCCACTTGGAGAAAACCTAAGTAGATGTTAAAGAAATGTAAACCGCCTCCGTAGCTCAGAGGCAAAGTTCACTGGCTTTACACAGGAGGTCGCGGGTTCGATTCCCGGCGGGGTCAATAGTAAGACTCGGTTTAGTTGGTGGTAGGGCATTTTCTAAGCCCGCCTGGCTAGCTACCACCATCTTATCTAAGTCTTGCCGCCAAATATCAATGTTGATATCATTGGTGTGTTCCGGCATGAAGATAAGATAGCCAGTTCCCCATTGCGTCGGGGAATCTTGGTAAGCCCGCTTCCATCTTCGGCAACATCGTCACTTACCACCAGGTGAGATGTTGTCAAGGGTTTACCAATTGTGAATAAAAAAAAATAAAAAAAAACCTATTACCAAAGTTTAATACTTTTTGGCGGGAATTTGTAGCGTTCAGTTTGTCATTTTTCTTTTATTATCCGAAAAATTACATTTAGTGGTTTTTGATGTAAGTAGTAGGAAGATGAGAGTTCTGGACCAGGACCCCCATCCCCCCGTCGCAGCCCAAAGTTGGAAATGGCGGACATCAAAACCTAAAAAAAAAAAAGTAAAAAATGAAATAAGGGTGCCGCACCCCATTTAAAACGTTTGCGCGTGGTCCCATTTCGCTAAATTCAAGCGTTTCCGAGATAGGAATTCCAGGCAGGATCTAAAACATTGGACGCAGTCCAAGGATCGATAATCCTCTCTAACAATACGAAGGGTTGGAAGCGTCTAACAAAGGACAAGTGCATTGTGTGGGGTCCATTGTTCAGAAAGTGGCCGGCGGGCGACGTCTGCCCGACTGCTCAAAAAAGTAGGGTTCTGTTTTAAAAGTGTACGTATGTATGTCTGTTTCTTTGTATGGCTAAACGGCTTGATGGATGTTGGAGAGTGAGGTGACGTAATATTTCTCTTGATCCCTTGAGTGACATAAGGTGCATTTTTACTTGCCTGCTAAAAAGAGGCATAATGTATTTATGCAGTCGGGTTTTTTATTAAATTGTATGTATGTTCGTTTCTATTGTGCAGCCTAAATGGTTTGATCAATTTTGGAGTGCGAGGTGTCGTCAGATTCGTCTTGATCCCTTGAGTAAGATAAGGTATAATTTTACCCGCCTGCTAAAAAAAGAGGTGCTATGTTTATATGAAATTGGTTATTTCTTTCTTCATGTTTGTATTATGTTTAAGCTAGCTTCAAAATGAAGACTTTCGATAAAAATAAAATAGAAATTATTTCAACCATGAAAGCTGTATCGTACCTGCTGAAGGATTATCACAGTGTGCCTGCTAATATGAATTTTATCAATTACTGGATACGACTGGCGAGCTTTGAGAACCACATATGGGCTGGTATCCAACGACCTGAGGACATGGCAATGGCTGGATTTTACTACTGTTCACCTGAAGATCGAGTAAAATGCTTTTGGTGTGATCTGGGACTTTATAAATGGGACCACGAAGATAATCCATGGATAGAGCATGCTAAGGCCGCTGATAGATGCTCATACCTAATTTTTGTCAAAGGAATACAGTTTGTTTCCAACGTAAAATATTCATCTAGTGTTTATGATTCCATATTTAAAAATGTAATAAATTAATTGTTATTATTGTAACATCCTTGTTTCATTTACAATACCTTCTTAGTACAGTTACACTCAAATTCGTTGAATAGTTTTATAATAATATGTATTAGCGACGAGCATCCCGGCAGGTCTATTCATTGTAAAGAGGACAAAACAGCTTTTGTATTATTTTTTGAATGTTGAGTTTACAATGATCATCCATAACAAAGATCGCTAAATCTTTTCCATTGTATTATAAATAAAGAGAAACTAAATAACTTTTTCTTATTAAGTACAATGGTGAGTACCGATGAATAGCCCCAACAAATTCTTGTTAAAAGCAGGTATAAGCACATACAATTGCTACACACGAGATGCAGCAAGTTCAAACATGAGTTTTTCCTATGTGGTTATTTTTAATCTAATGTAATCAATGATAGGTTGTCATTTTATTCATGTAGGTAGTACACACTAAAAAATAAAACCATTGTACCCTCCTCCCCCTTCCTTTTCATCTGCCAGTGCGCGTGGACTTGCTCCGAAAATTAATTTAAAATAAAATAGAATCAGTGCTCTAAAAGGTGCAAACTTCGTGTGGGTCGACCCAAAACATTAAATTCCAAGACTTCAACAAATAATTAGTGTAAGAACCAGCGCCAAACGATGTATGGCGGCAAGTGAGATACGAGCCACGGTGATTGCCTGCAGGACTCCAAAACCGTAAGCTAACTGGCTCCCATCCCATTTTCAACCCTCATACATTCCATTTTTGTTCCTTCGACCCGATTTTTGTAATTAGTTTGTTGTTTTCTTCGAATTTTTTTCGAAAATTGTATCAAGGTTAAGGTAAGGTCATTAGTACCGCGCATCTTGCATGTTGCGTTGGTTACAATCATTTTTGTAGTATGGCAACATTTTATCAAATGTGACTTCTGTTTGACATTTGTATGTAAACAAACAGACATCAGGTAGTAAAAGTTTTAGTTTTATTAAAAGTGAAAAATCTGTGGGATTTAATAGTTTATGTAAGTAATCATGAGTGCAACAATCGAAAACCAGCTCTGTATATTGAGGTTAGACACTATTTATACCTCTGCTATAACAGCAGAAAAGCCAGATTGCGATCCAAAAGTTAAGGAACTGTTTCGTATAAAGTACAGAGATATGGAGTCAATTAAGGAAGCTTACTTGCGAACGTACATTGAGATGGAATCTAAGCCTGGAAAATCATTTGACTCTGCGGTGCATCAATCAAATATGCAGTCCTTCATGGACAAATACTATTCAGTAAAGGTATGTTATGAAAATACATTTGGTGCTGAACAATCAGAACAAACAAACAAGGTTGAAGCAGAGGCTAAAGTCAGAGATTCCCTTTGTCAATCTCACCGGAAAAGTAATTTTGAACTCCCTAAAATAAAGTTACCCTCATTTACAGGGTGCGTAACACAATGGTTAAATTATAAATCAATATTTCAAAGTTTGATTCATGAGAATGACAGTTTAGCCCCTGTTCAAAAAATGCATTATTTGATTAGCACATTAACTGGAGATGCTTCTAATGTAATCAAGCATTTACCAATCACAGATTCTAACTATGAAATAGCGTATGAACTTTTGTTAAAAAGGTACGATAATCAACGGTTGATTGCTGACACTCACATAGATATGATTATGAATCTTCCAATGCTACAATCACGAAATAACTATCAGTTCCGTAAATTCTTAGACACCTTAAAGGAAAATTTGCTTGCATTGGAAGCTATCAAAATGCCTGTGAAACACTGGAGTTTTATTCTTTTAAATATATTGTTAAAAAAGTTGGACACTCAACTCAGAAACAGTTTTGAGTTACATGTACAGGATGTAGATTTACCGCAGACAGGTGATTTCATTGAATTTCTTGAATCGCGATGCAAGGCTTTGGAGTGTGCATCAACATCACATGCCACACCTCACACTCCGTCTCACAAGGATTCTGTTTCTAACAAGCCGGTTCAGAAATTAGGGTACTTATCAACCATTGCTAAAACTTGTATCTGCTGTAACAATGAAGGGCACGAGCTTTATTGTTGCCAAAAATTTTTGAATATGTTGCCATACAACCGTAAGGAGTTTGTTATAACTAATCGTTTATGCTTCAATTGCCTGCGACCACACACCAGTAAAAAATGCTTATCCAAGCAAGTATGTAAATATTGTAGGGGCTTTCATCACACACTTTTACATTTACAAAGAGTTAACAATGATACACAAAACACATCAGAAGGTCAACATCATTCACCAAATCATCATCAAGAAACTCATCAACAAGGAAAATCATCATCTAATGGCAAAGGTCGAGAGTCGACTGAGGTTTTTGCTCATAGCTCGACTTTTCTATCAAGTAGTCATCATCATTCTACAGTATTGCTTTCAACAGCACTCATTCATGTTCGTAATGGAAATGGTGGATGGTCTGAGGTACGTGCATTGATCGATCCAGGATCACAATGCAGTTTCATCACAAACACATGTGCTAAAAGGTTAAAATTGTGTATCACCAAGGATTCATTTACAGTTTCAGCACTAGGTGGACAGCAAGTTCAACGCACGGAGGGGTGGATATCGTGTGAAATTAAAGCTAGGTTTTCAGAAGGGCCTACGTTTAACACTTCAGCGTGTGTTATGCAAAATCTTACAAAGGATCTTCCGTCCACATACATCCCTGAAGGTATTGTTCATCAGTTCCAGGGATTGGTCTTAGCGGATCCTACATTCCATATCAAAGGAAAGGTTGATTTTCTTCTAGGGGCTGATCTTTACGACAGCATTCTCATGCATAGTGCACCAGTCAAGTTGCAGCCTGACTTGCCGTCAGCGCTTCAAACAAAGTTAGGATTTATTTTAATGGGTAGAATGAGCATAGACAGGGAAGGATCATCATCATCAAAGGATATTCAAGCATTTCATGGGTTGTGTGAGAACATATTGGATCAAAATATCATTAAATTTTGGGAATTAGAGGAGTTGCCATCTTCAAAAAAAGAAACTTTGAGTTCTGAAGACAAATTTTGTGAGGAACATTTTCTTTCCACATACTCTAGGAATGAGACAGGTAGATTTTTAGTTCAGCTGCCATTCAAAAGCAATGAACCATGCTTAGGGGAGAGTAGAGAGGTTGCTTTTCGTAGGTTTCAAAGTTTAGAGAGAAGGTTAAATAGAGAGCAAGTTTTAAAGGAAATGTATACTAAATTTCTCAAGGAATATGAAGAGTTAGGACACATGTCTCTTGTATCTAATCCAGAACTCGATCCAGCTCGCTATTTTATTCCTCACCATGGAGTGTTGCGACTGTCAAGTAGCACTACAAAGCTTAGGGTGGTGTTTGATGGTAGCGCTGTGACAACTAATGGTATATCTCTTAATGAGACTCTTCTTTCAGGACCAAAATTGCAACAAAATATTGTTGATATTCTCACACGTTTCAGGGTTCATAAAATCGTTTTCACATCTGATGTAAAACAGATGTACAGGCAAATCAACTTACAGGAAATTCATCGACCATATCAAAGGATTTATTGGCGTTACAGCAACAAGGAGCCTATTCAAGAGTACCAGCTCAACACGGTCACTTACGTCACAAAACTGCGCCCTTTTTGGCAATGCGCTGTCTGCGCAAATTAGCTGGGGATTGTCAGGAACAGTATGCTAATGCATCAAAGGTGGTATTGCAGGATATGTTCGTTGATGATGTAGTTACAGGTTCATCATCTCTACCTGACGCTTTACAGCTGAAAGATGATCTTATAGCTCTCTTAAAATCAGGTGGTTTCGAGCTAAGAAAGTGGTGCAGTAATTCAAAAGAATTTTTAGCAACTCTACTACCCGAACACTGCGAGGTACCATTGGAGTATGACATTGATGGGGACAGTATAATTAAAATTTTAGGTCTCAAGTGGAATTCAAAGGATGATAACTTCCTGTATACGGCGAATATTAATACGAATGCCTATACAAAAAGGTCTCTACTTTCAAACATTGCTCGTCTGTATGACCCATGTGGTTGGTTGGCACCAGTCGTCTTTAAAGCTAAGAGTATGATGCAAAAGTTATGGTTATTGCAACTCGATTGGGATCAAGCTCCACCACCTGAATTCATCAAGGAATGGCGGTTGTTCGCTAAAACCTTTATTGCTCTACGTGGTATAACTATACCACGGTATATAATGACGGAATCGGGAAAGGATTTTCAACTTCATGCGTTTAGTGACGCTAGTGAAAAAGGTTATGCTGGTGTAATATATCTTCGCGTTACAGATAATACCGGTTCTACAAAGGTTTTTCTGCTTTTAGCAAAATCAAAGGTTGCTTCGATCAAGCAGCGACTTACAATTCCTAAACTAGAATTGAATGGAGCGCTATTAGCAGCATCATTAATAAATTATCTGAGGGGTGTTTTGTCAATGATCAACTTTTCATTAATTAACATATGGTGTGACTCTACAATCGTCTTGTCATGGTTGCGCAGCTCTCCACATGCTCTCAGGATGTACGAAGGTAACAGGGTGTCTCAAATACACAATCTAGTTGACCCTTCTGTTTGGCGGTACGTGCCGACAAGCATGAACCCAGCTGATGCTGCATCTCGTGGTCTTTACCCAGATCAGCTTGTTGATCATAAGTTGTGGTGGGACTTACCTTGGCTCGCTGAAGCTCCAGAAACTTGGCCGCGTCGCAAGGATTTAGTAGGGTCTGAAGTGGATATCTATCCCGAAGAATCGCACCATAGCAGTAAGGAAAAAATTGTTGTAAAATGTATGGTAGGTACTTGTGACGAAACTGACAGTCTGTTATTTCGTTTCAGCTCCTTTTCAAAATTAATACGTATAACATCTCTCTGTTTGAGGTTTATTCACAATTGTAGGAGCAAGAAGATTGATCGGCGACATAATTACATAACATCACAGGAGTTGGATACGGCTACAACTATATGGATTAAGGAAACTCAACACATGGCATTCGAAAGGGAAATGACACTCATTTCAAACAATAAGTGTTGTAAATCAGGCATAGACCGTCTCTCTCCATTTTTAGATAATGGTATTCTTCGCGTGGGGGGAAGGTTAAAGAATTCTTCACTGCCTTACAAGTCAAAGCATCCCATATTACTTCCCCGCTCGCATCATTTTACGAATTTGGTTGTGGACCATTATCATGTAAAGTATCTTCATGTGGGACCGAGTACATTGTTGTCAATGATTAGACAGAAATTTTGGATTCTATCTGGTAGGCAAATCGTAAGGCTTAAGTCTTCAAGTGTCTAAGTTGCTTCAAAAATCGACCAAGGTTTTCAGAGCCGATTATGGGTGATTTGCCTTCTAGTAGAGTTCAACCATCTAAGGTATTTTCATCGGTTGCCGCTGATTTTGCAGGTCCGTTTTACGTAAAGGAAAATGACTTACGCAAGGCAAGGGTTTACAAAGCATACTTATGTATTTTTGTATGTTTCTCTACAAAAGCTTGTCATCTGGAGTTAGTCTCTGACTTGACGACGGAGGCCTTCATGGCATGTTTTCATAGATTTACATCGCGCAGGGGTCTTTGTAGAGACATATACACTGATAATGGGACAAACTATCGAGGAGCGTGTAATCATTTAAAGGATGTTTACAAATACTTAGCCAAACGTGATAATATGGATAAAATTAATTCTGAATTGGCTACCCACAAGGTTAAATGGCATTTTGGTCCAGCTTCCGCTCCCCACTTCAACGGCTTGGCTGAGTCAGCAGTAAAGTCAGCTAAGCATCATATTATGCGTGTTGTTGGTGAGCAGCGTCTGTCCTATGAGGCGCTCCAGACTTTGTTTTGCAGAGTCGAAGCGATATTAAATTCGAGACCATTAGTTCAGATGTCTTCTGATCCAAATGAACTTCAGCCATTGACACCTGGTCATTTTCTTGTCGGAGGTCCGCTAAATTCTATTCCAGAGTATGATTTAACTGACATCAAGGTAAATAGATTGTCGAGATGGCAACTTATTCAAAAAATGACACAGGGTTTTTGGAAGCAATGGTCAAATGACTATTTACATACACTGCAACAAAGAAATAAATGGACCGATCCTAAAAAAAATTTAAACGTTAATGATTTGGTTCTCATAAGAGAAGACAACACCTCTCCTTTGCAATGGAAATTAGGCAGAGTTCTCATTCTACATCCTGGCAAGGACTCAACTGTTAGGGTAGTTACTGTCAAAACTGAAAATGGAACTCTGGTGCGACCAGTAGTTAAATTGTGTCTGTTGCCACAGTAGTTTCGTTTAATAATAAATTATATTTTAATATAGGATAAGGTAAAATTGTACTAAGTACCTACTAAGGTTTCTTTTTCATTTTTAAGGTTAATCTAGATATATTTTTCTTTCTTCTCTCCTTTGTTGTAAAAGTCAGCTGTAGAGCTGCCTTCGGGGGGCTGTTATGGTTATTTTTAATCTAATGTAATCAATGATAGGTTGTCATTTTATTCATGTAGGTAGTACACACTAAAAAATAAAACCATTGTACCCTCCTCCCCCTTCCTTTTCATCTGCCAGTGCGCGTGGACTTGCTCCGAAAATTAATTTAAAATAAAATAGAATCAGTGCTCTAAAAGGTGCAAACTTCGTGTGGGTCGACCCAAAACATTAAATTCCAAGACTTCAACAAATAATTAGTGTAAGAACCAGCGCCAAACGATGTATGGCGGCAAGTGAGATACGAGCCACGGTGATTGCCTGCAGGACTCCAAAACCGTAAGCTAACTGGCTCCCATCCCATTTTCAACCCTCATACATTCCACTATGTGTCCTGGTTATATTTTTTTGCATAGCTTATCCCACCACGGACGCGGTTATAAAACGCACGTAGGAGCCTCGACAGCCATTATTCTACTGATTTGTCCACGAGCGGACTAAGCTCTGAGTCTTGTGATAATAGTTACACGTTATTTACTTGATTTATAATAATCTATAAATATCTTATAGTTAAATTAAATGTGGAGTGCCTCTTGCTGTGTTGGAAAGATGGAGGTTAGTGGTAACTGGATATGTATTATTGTTTTCGTGTAGATCTGTTTTTCAGAGCGTCGGTGGCGTAACGGCTAGGGCCGCCGCCTCCTGTCCGGGGGGTCGTGGTTCGAAACCTGCCATGTACCAATGTGAATCCGAATATAGATTTCATATGTACGTTTATCCGACGCTCTTACAATGAAGGAAAACATCGTGAGGAAACCCGCACACGCCTGCGGAGCAACTCGCAGGTTATGTGTGAAGTCCACCAACCTGCACTGGGCCCACGTGGTCAACTAAAGGCCCGATCACCCTAATTCAGGGTTGGCTCGAGCCCCTCGGTGGGGACGTATGTGAGCTGATATGATGATTATGAGATCTGTTTTATATGTGATGATTCACTTAATTAACGTAATTTTGTTACATGTACCTATGACTACATGTCCACATAGATATGTGTTACTAGCTGTTCAGTTTCTTTGTAGGTATTAAGGAACCTACCTGATAGTTACTTGTTTGTTTACAGAATAAACTAAACAACAACTATGAAGATGACCTTACTTTCAAAAGTTATTACTTTCCTCGAACACCACCTTCCGTAGATTGTGAGGACTCTACTCTAAGAATTATTCAACACCCTGGATCACCTAAGAAAAGGCAGAGAGATGACTCTTGTTCAGTAGACGCTTTTTTTGAAGATGCAAATCGACCCAAAAAAAAGAAAATGACTTCCTCGCTAGTTGGTAAAACTTCTTCCAGCGGTGGGATGTCCTACATATCTACAAATACCGACGATGCAATCCAAGCAACGCATCTCATTAAGATTGGGATATACGATATCAAAAAAATAGCAACTATACCCACCGATCAACATTGGAAATACGTTGATTTAAGTGTCAAGTACTACGCCAGTGGTACCACAAACAAACATTACAAAAAAACAAAAGACCTTGGTTTTAATATTACAAAAGAAATTTCCGAATCGAAAGACTCTAAAAAGTTTTTCTTCAGTGATGACAATAATAAATAATTTACTCGTCAATTTTGTGAGAATTACCACGCACCGTGTTCTTAAAATTAAATAGTGTTTCTTTATATGTATTTTATAAATACCGCTACAACTATAATAAATCTCATTCAGTGTCTAGGAAAGGATTAACAGATAAAAAGCTTAAGATTTGTTTTGTGGGAATTACCAAACCAGCCATTTCGTCGCATTTAAGCAGAGTGGGAGTAACTCAGCATTTTGAATAAATGGCATAGTCTTGTTCATGTGTGTACTCATTCACAACAGCTCTCGGTAGGAGTAGCTATGGACAACAAAATCGTCACAAGTTGTTTCTTTAGTACCTCAGATACAGAGGAAACCAATGATCATTCATTGATAGCAAGTAATAGTGTTTTAAGTCACAACAGTGTAGACAGTGAAAACAGTGAACTTTTTTATAATACAGGTGTGTTAGAGGTTGTTAGTTTAATTGAAGATACACAGCTGATTAATAATTTGTGTGAACCCTTATATTGTAACAATGAAGTCGAGAAGAAAGATAAAACGTGAGTAATATATCTAAAATTAACTTTTTTTTTATCCATTTAATGACTCTCTTTTGCTGTAGATTGTATATTTTTGTGTTACTTTTTTTTTAGTTGACTCCTACATATTAATATAATTTTAATTTTGCATATGCAAAATAAGCAATAATTCGGTTTTTCAAAGACGTATGCTAGAGACACTACTAAACAATTAACAGACCCGTTGGTATAGTGGTTAGTACTCTTGACTGCAAATCCTTGGGTTGTTGGTTTGATTCCTAACTCGAAAATATTTTTATGACAAACTCATTTGTTTGTATTGCAAGTTGATGGGTCGTGGGTTCGATTCCCACTGCATGTAAACATTTCGGTGTTTTTTTTTTTAATTTTTATTAGTTGACTCTTACATATTAATATTATAATTTATTTTTACATATGCAAATTAAGCAATAATCCGATCTTTTAAAGGCTTAAGCTAAATACTCTACTAAAGAATTAACAGACCCGTTGGTGTAGTGCTATAGTACTCTTGACTGCGAATCCATGGGTTGTTGGTTCGATTTCCAACTCCAAAATATTTTTATGACAAACTGATTTGTTTGTATTGCAAGTCGATGGGTCGTAGGTTCGATTCCTACTGCAGGTAAACATTTCGGTGACAACCTATTTTGTTTGTACTGTGTGTACGATATTATATATTTTTAGGTATACAAAATAGATGTTCATCCCATCTCTTAAAAATGTTTAAATTTATCATCTGTTTCAGCTCATACACTCAAGTTGGAGAGAGTCGGAAGAGAAAAGTCATCGACGATCAACATAATACCTTTGGGACTCGAGACTATATTGCGTGAGTTACATATACAGACATGTCTTGATTAACACTAAGAGTTAAACCGAAAGACGCCCACTGCTGCCACAAAGACCGGTCTTGCACTGCCCGCATCTAGTGGCTTCCCACGATCTTCCCCAGGTCGTCAGCCCCGGCGTGCAGTGATCACTCGACAACTTTACTGCCCTAAAATATAATTATGAACATTACTTATATTTTTTAAGCGTCTAGTGACTTCCCTGTGAATATCATCACCAGGTGTCAACTCACCTAGTGGGGTGCATGTCTACGCTATGTCTTTCGGTGTTCAGTGGTCACTCGAAAACTTTATTACCATAAAATATAATAATGAACTTTACTTATACTTTTTAAGCATGTAGCGGCTTCACATGACCTTCACCAGATCGTCACCCCACCTAGTGGATTGTATGCCTACGCTACGTATTTTCGGTGTGCAGTGGTCACTCGAAAACTTTACTGCCCTAAAATATAATTATAAAAATTACTTATACTTTTTGAGCATCTAGCGACTTCGCATGACCTTCACCAGATCGTCACGTATGCCTACGCTACGTATTTTCTTGGTGCAGTGCTCACTCGAGAACTTTACTGTCACCGAAATAAATTACGAATACTACTTTTATTTTTTAAGCATCTAACGGCTTCCCACGACCTTCACCTGGTCGTCGGTCCACCAAGTGGGGTGAATGCCTACTCTTCATCTTGGGGTGGAACCGTTGCCGCTTAAGATTTTTACTACCCCAAAATATAATTAAGAACATTATTTTTTAACATAAATAAAAAGCAGTTTAATATACTGTTTTCAGCTCACATATTCAAGTTGGAGGTGGTCAAAGAAGACACACTGCGGATGCGGATGATCAACCCAGCACATCGACTTCAACCGCTGATGAACAACTACCTCGAATTAAAATCAAAATGAGAAACTGTGAGTTATGTAACAAAATGATCAGTGAAAGGTTTTTCTCTCATCATCTAAGGAGCGTGTTACATAAGAATAATTTAATAGTTAAGAAGCATCCGTTAAACAATATCACAGTTTTGGACAATGCTTTTGGTTCAAGAGTAATGACATATAAGATAGTGTCACCAGTGTCTGAAAAATCAACTTTAGAAACACCCGAAACATTCTTTTTGTCAGTTAAACAAACTATTTCATCTTTGATACACGATTGTGTTAAAGAGCATACGATAATAAAACTGAATTTTATCATACACGCGCAATTCGTGCAGGAAACCAAAAACATTCATAATACCTTTGATTTCCAGACGCTAAATTATACAGTTGGACTGGGTGATGATTTAAGCTCCTACTTTAATGATTTAAAAAGTACTATTCAAACTAAAATGTCTGAGTTTGAGAAAAAAGACAGTGGATGGACATTAGAGGAAATCAAGTATTTGGAAATGAATGTTAACAAATTTGATCCTCCTATAGTGAATTATGTACTTTTTCTTATCAAATAAGTTTGGAACTAATTTAGGTTCCTTACTCCCTCCAATACATATGTTTTCGGGGCACAAACGTAAATCAGAGTGTGAGTCGTGTAAACTCTGAGGGTATTCTAGGTCAACTTCTAAAATGTAACCGATGTCTGATGTGTCAGATACATTAAAATTGACATTAGAATCAACCCATTCAAATGACCCAGTTGGAAGGTATTGAGACATAGCCCATCCATATAAATTGTTTGCATCTAAAAAAGCAAGATAAGATTCATGCTCGTCAGGATTATAGTCATCTAAATATTTATTGTTGGCTTTTGCATAGCGATTACTACACTGTGATACCCCCCCCTCGAGTACCTGACTTTATGAATGCTACTTTACTAAAATCTGTGAGCAAGTCTAAAGTTACTCCCGTCTGTTTCAGCATCGCATCCCAGCTTAGTCCAGGTGCAGTAAAATAGTGAGTAGGGTCTAAGTCATATGTCTTGATACAAACATCTCTAAAATTTTCAAAGATATCTACCAGCAATAAAACATCTGTTTTTAGGTATAAATTAGAGTAATCAAGCATATTTTGACACTTAAAATGATTCCATACATCTATTGCATGTGCGTAGTCCTCATCTGTGATATTACATTCCGTCAAAGAGCTATAAAAATCTTTTTTATCAGGCAGTGACGAAGCTTTTAATGATTCATAACTTTTCATGAATTCATAAGGAAACACTCCTTTTCTGGTTAGTTTATCAAAATCTTCTTTGACAGGAAATTCTTTTTTTAATACATGGAATTGATGTGGTTGTAGATTTCTAGCCAAAGAATCCAAACTACTTGGCATAAATTTGATAGAGTCTAAAAATCTCAATTCTACTTGATGCCCTTTGATACAAACTTGTTTTGAGAATGAAATGTATCTCTCTTTGTTTTGAGGAATTAAACTGATATCACCATCTACAATATTAAGCGCATGAACTATAAAATGAGCATCATAGTTGCTTAAATTATGTAAATAAATGGGGATGAATTTAGGGGCTCTGAATTTAGAACAACAAATGTCATGTGCAACACCTCTTAAATTCCCCGTATTCCAGTCAAAATCTAAAACCTTTTCATCATTATCACTTATATTTTTTGAGCAAATATGACACACAGATATGCTCTGCGCTGCTTCGGTTTGTTCAACATTTAATTCTTGGGGGCGTCTTTGAAAACGGTTTTTTTTATTTATTTCGGTGACATCTTTAATAACACTTTCAATAAAATTATTAGTGCAGTCAGAGCCAGTGTGTGTTTTGTATCGAGACAAACTATCATCATAGGAACACTTGATATAATAGCCATAGCTGTAATGTAAACTACATGTTCCTGTACATTTAGTGTAAAAGGTTGAGTTGAATCTAGATCGGAATTACTGGGTTCTATGGGTTTTAGAAAAGCTTCAAAATCAGCATAAATTACAAACGGAATCTTGAGCTTTCTTTTTTTATTGATATGAAATGAAAATTAAATTTAATGAGATGAAATGAAATGAAACCTAACCTAACTCATTCAATCAAATCATTAAATCTAATATTGAAACAAATTAGTAGCTTCTTTTTAGAAATATACGTATTTGCATGAATCATAAAAACTTCTATATAATTTTTTTAGGAAAAACTTCATGGTTGGTTTTTCTTTTTAATAGACATTATTTTGACAGTTGGGAAAGAGAACGCACGAGTTCGGGAAAGGTCTTCGTGGTTCCTCCTACATTCCGTTACCACTTGATATACAACTTAAAAAGGCAGTAATTAACGTAAAAAACAATGATCATCAGTGTCTAAAATGGGCAATACTATCCGCCCTTCATCCTACAAGCACACATTCTGATAGAACTTCATCGTATACTCAACATGAAAAATCGTTTAAATCTGGTAATATTCCATTTCCAGTAAAGTTAAAAGACAAAAATAAAATTGAAAATTTTAACAACTTCAGCATCAATGTATTTGGGGTTGAATATGATAAAGAAAAAAATCCAATATGATAATAGGACCTCTTTATTTCACTAAGTGTCAGAAAGATACGCATATTAATCTGCTGTACATAACTAATGATTCTAATCCCTATGGTCACTATTGCTACATAAAAAATTTATCACGATTAGTAAGCGCTCAATTGAATCAGCGAAATGGTGCATTGTTTATATGTAATGGCTGTCTACTTCACTTTTCATCACAAGCAGCACTCGAAAACCATGCAAAATTTGACTGTAACCACATCGTAACTGAGCTACCTAGTGATTAAAAAAAAAACAGAAATTGGTTTGGTGATGAAGCTCCTAATGATAAAATCAGTTTTGATAAATTCCAAAGAAAGCTCAAGATTCCGTTTGTAATTTATGCTGATTTTGAAGCTTTTCTAAAACCCATAGAACCCAGTAATTCCGATCTAGATTCAACTCAACCTTTTACACTAAATGTACAGGAACATGTAGTTTACATTACAGCTATGGCTATTATATCAAGTGTTCCTATGATGATAGTTTGTCTCGATACAAAACACACACTGGCTCTGACTGCACTAATAATTTTATTGAAAGTGTTATTAAAGATGTCACCGAAATAAATAAAAAAAACCGTTTTCAAAGACGCCCCCAAGAATTAAATGTTGAACAAACCGAAGCAGCGCAGAGCATATCTGTGTGTCATATTTGCTCAAAAAATATAAGTGATAATGATGAAAAGGTTTTAGATTTTGACTGGAATACGGGGAATTTAAGAGGTGTTGCACATGACATTTGTTGTTCTAAATTCAGAGCCCCTAAATTCATCCCCATTTATTTACATAATTTAAGCAACTATGATGCTCATTTTATAGTTCATGCGCTTAATATTGTAGATGGTGATATCAGTTTAATTCCTCAAAACAAAGAGAGATACATTTCATTCTCAAAACAAGTTTGTATCAAAGGGCATCAAGTAGAATTGAGATTTTTAGACTCTATCAAATTTATGCCAAGTAGTTTGGATTCTTTGGCTAGAAATCTACAACCACATCAATTCCATGTATTAAAAAAAGAATTTCCTGTCAAAGAAGATTTTGATAAACTAACCAGAAAAGGAGTGTTTCCTTATGAATTCATGAAAAGTTATGAATCATTAAAAGCTTCGTCACTGCCTGATAAAAAAGATTTTTATAGCTCTTTGACGGAATGTAATATCACAGATGAGGACTACGCACATGCAATAGATGTATGGAATCATTTTAAGTGTCAAAATATGCTTGATTACTCTAATTTATACCTAAAAACAGATGTTTTATTGCTGGTAGATATCTTTGAAAATTTTAGAGATGTTTGTATCAAGACATATGACTTAGACCCTACTCACTATTTTACTGCACCTGGACTAAGCTGGGATGCGATGCTGAAACAGACGGGAGTAACTTTAGACTTGCTCACAGATTTTAGTAAAGTAGCATTCATAAAGTCAGGTACTCGAGGGGGGGGTATCACAGTGTAGTAATCGCTATGCAAAAGCCAACAATAAATATTTAGATGACTATAATCCTGACGAGCATGAATCTTATCTTGCTTTTTTAGATGCAAACAATTTATATGGATGGGCTATGTCTCAATACCTTCCAACTGGGTCATTTGAATGGGTTGATTCTAATGTCAATTTTAATGTATCTGACACATCAGACATCGGTTACATTTTAGAAGTTGACCTAGAATACCCTCAGAGTTTACACGACTCACACTCTGATTTACGTTTGTGCCCCGAAAACATATGTATTGGAGGGAGTAAGGAACCTAAATTAGTTCCAAACTTATTTGATAAGAAAAAGTACATAATTCACTATAGGAGGATCAAATTTGTTAACATTCATTTCCAAATACTTGATTTCCTCTAATGTCCATCCACTGTCTTTTTTCTCAAACTCAGACATTTTAGTTTGAATAGTACTTTTTAAATCATTAAAGTAGGAGCTTAAATCATCACCCAGTCCAACTGTATAATTTAGCGTCTGGAAATCAAAGGTATTATGAATGTTTTTGGTTTCCTGCACGAATTGCGCGTGTATGATAAAATTCAGTTTTATTATCGTATGCTCTTTAACACAATCGTGTATCAAAGATGAAATAGTTTGTTTAACTGACAAAAAGAATGTTTCGGGTGTTTCTAAAGTTGATTTTTCAGACACTGGTGACACTATCTTATATGTCATTACTCTTGAACCAAAAGCATTGTCCAAAACTGTGATATTGTTTAACGGATGCTTCTTAACTATTAAATTATTCTTATGTAACACGCTCCTTAGATGATGAGAGAAAAACCTTTCACTGATCATTTTGTTACATAACTCACAGTTTCTCATTTTGATTTTAATTCGAGGTAGTTGTTCATCAGCGGTTGAAGTCGATGTGCTGGGTTGATCATCCGCATCCGCAGTGTGTCTTCTTTGACCACCTCCAACTTGAATATGTGAGCTGAAAACAGTATATTAAACTGCTTTTTATTTATGTTAAAAAATAATGTTCTTAATTATATTTTGGGGTAGTAAAAATCTTAAGCGGCAACGGTTCCACCCCAAGATGAAGAGTAGGCATTCACCCCACTTGGTGGACCGACGACCAGGTGAAGGTCGTGGGAAGCCGTTAGATGCTTAAAAAATAAAAGTAGTATTCGTAATTTATTTCGGTGACAGTAAAGTTCTCGAGTGAGCACTGCACCAAGAAAATACGTAGCGTAGGCATACGTGACGATCTGGTGAAGGTCATGCGAAGTCGCTAGATGCTCAAAAAGTATAAGTAATTTTTATAATTATATTTTAGGGCAGTAAAGTTTTCGAGTGACCACTGCACACCGAAAATACGTAGCGTAGGCATACAATCCACTAGGTGGGGTGACGATCTGGTGAAGGTCATGTGAAGCCGCTACATGCTTAAAAAGTATAAGTAAAGTTCATTATTATATTTTATGGTAATAAAGTTTTCGAGTGACCACTGAACACCGAAAGACATAGCGTAGACATGCACCCCACTAGGTGAGTTGACACCTGGTGATGATATTCACAGGGAAGTCACTAGACGCTTAAAAAATATAAGTAATGTTCATAATTATATTTTAGGGCAGTAAAGTTGTCGAGTGATCACTGCACGCCGGGGCTGACGACCTGGGGAAGATCGTGGGAAGCCACTAGATGCGGGCAGTGCAAGACCGGTCTTTGTGGCAGCAGTGGGCGTCTTTCGGTTTAACTCTTAGTGTTAATCAAGACATGTCTGTATATGTAACTCACGCAATATAGTCTCGAGTCCCAAAGGTATTATGTTGATCGTCGATGACTTTTCTCTTCCGACTCTCTCCAACTTGAGTGTATGAGCTGAAACAGATGATAAATTTAAACATTTTTAAGAGATGGGATGAACATCTATTTTGTATACCTAAAAATATATAATATCGTACACACAGTACAAACAAAATAGGTTGTCACCGAAATGTTTACCTGCAGTAGGAATCGAACCTACGACCCATCGACTTGCAATACAAACAAATCAGTTTGTCATAAAAATATTTTGGAGTTGGAAATCGAACCAACAACCCATGGATTCGCAGTCAAGAGTACTATAGCACTACACCAACGGGTCTGTTAATTCTTTAGTAGAGTATTTAGCTTAAGCCTTTAAAAGATCGGATTATTGCTTAATTTGCATATGTAAAAATAAATTATAATATTAATATGTAAGAGTCAACTAATAAAAATTAAAAAAAAAAACACCGAAATGTTTACATGCAGTGGGAATCGAACCCACGACCCATCAACTTGCAATACAAACAAATGAGTTTGTCATAAAAATATTTTCGAGTTAGGAATCAAACCAACAACCCAAGGATTTGCAGTCAAGAGTACTAACCACTATACCAACGGGTCTGTTAATTGTTTAGTAGTGTCTCTAGCATACGTCTTTGAAAAACCGAATTATTGCTTATTTTGCATATGCAAAATTAAAATTATATTAATATGTAGGAGTCAACTAAAAAAAAAAGTAACACAAAAATATACAATCTACAGCAAAAGAGAGTCATTAAATGGATAAAAAAAAAGTTAATTTTAGATATATTACTCACGTTTTATCTTTCTTCTCGACTTCATTGTTACAATATAAGGGTTCACACAAATTATTAATCAGCTGTGTATCTTCAATTAAACTAACAACCTCTAACACACCTGTATTATAAAAAAGTTCACTGTTTTCACTGTCTACACTGTTGTGACTTAAAACACTATTACTTGCTATCAATGAATGATCATTGGTTTCCTCTGTATCTGAGGTACTAAAGAAACAACTTGTGACGATTTTGTTGTCCATAGCTACTCCTACCGAGAGCTGTTGTGAATGAGTACACACATGAACAAGACTATGCCATTTATTCAAAATGCTGAGTTACTCCCACTCTGCTTAAATGCGACGAAATGGCTGGTTTGGTAATTCCCACAAAACAAATCTTAAGCTTTTTATCTGTTAATCCTTTCCTAGACACTGAATGAGATTTATTATAGTTGTAGCGGTATTTATAAAATACATATAAAGAAACACTATTTAATTTTAAGAACACGGTGCGTGGTAATTCTCACAAAATTGACGAGTAAATTATTTATTATTGTCATCACTGAAGAAAAACTTTTTAGAGTCTTTCGATTCGGAAATTTCTTTTGTAATATTAAAACCAAGGTCTTTTGTTTTTTTGTAATGTTTGTTTGTGGTACCACTGGCGTAGTACTTGACACTTAAATCAACGTATTTCCAATGTTGATCGGTGGGTATAGTTGCTATTTTTTTGATATCGTATATCCCAATCTTAATGAGATGCGTTGCTTGGATTGCATCGTCGGTATTTGTAGATATGTAGGACATCCCACCGCTGGAAGAAGTTTTACCAACTAGCGAGGAAGTCTTTTTCTTTTTTTTGGGTCGATTTGCATCTTCAAAAAAAGCGTCTACTGAACAAGAGTCATCTCTCTGCCTTTTCTTAGGTGATCCAGGGTGTTGAATAATTCTTAGAGTAGAGTCCTCACAATCTACGGAAGGTGGTGTTCGAGGAAAGTAATAACTTTTGAAAGTAAGGTCATCTTCATAGTTGTTGTTTAATTTATTCTGTAAACAAACAAGTAACTATCAGGTAGGTTCCTTAATACCTACAAAGAAACTGAACAGCTAGTAACACATATCTATGTGGACATGTAGTCATAGGTACATGTAACAAAATTACGTTAATTAAGTGAATCATCACATATAAAACAGATCTCATAATCATCATATCAGCTCATATACGTCCCCACCGAGGGGCTCGAGCCAACCCTGAATTAGGGTGATCGGGCCTTTAGTCGACCACGTGGGCCCAGTGCAGGTTGGTGGACTTCACACATAACCTGCGAGTTGCTCCGCAGGCGTGTGCGGGTTTCCTCACGATGTTTTCCTTCATTGTAAGAGCGTCGGATAAGCGTACATATGAAATCTATATTCGGATTCACATTGGTACATGGCAGGTTTCGAACCACGACCCCCCGGACAGGAGGCGGCGGCCCTAGCCGTTACGCCACCGACGCTCTGAAAAACAGATCTACACGAAAACAATAATACATATCCAGTTACCACTAACCTCCATCTTTCCAACACAGCAAGAGGCACTCCACATTTAATTTAACTATAAGATATTTATAGATTATTATAAATCAAGTAAATAACGTGTAACTATTATCACAAGACTCAGAGCTTAGTCCGCTCGTGGACAAATCAGTAGAATAATGGCTGTCGAGGCTCCTACGTGCGTTTTATAACCGCGTCCGTGGTGGGATAAGCTATGCAAAAAAATATAACCAGGACACATAGGAAAAACTCATGTTTGAACTTGCTGCATCTCGTGTGTAGCAATTGTATGTGCTTATACCTGCTTTTAACAAGAATTTGTTGGGGCTATTCATCGGTACTCACCATTGTACTTAATAAGAAAAAGTTATTTAGTTTCTCTTTATTTATAATACAATGGAAAAGATTTAGCGATCTTTGTTATGGATGATCATTGTAAACTCAACATTCAAAAAATAATACAAAAGCTGTTTTGTCCTCTTTACAATGAATAGACCTGCCGGGATGCTCGTCGCTAATACATATTATAAAACTATTCAACGCATTTGAGTGTAACTGTACTAAGAAGGTATTGTAAATGAAACAAGGATGTTACAATAATAACAATTAATTTATTACATTTCTAAATATGGAATCATAAACACTAGATGAATATTTTACGTTGGAAACAAACTGTATTCCTTTGACAAAAATTAGGTATGAGCATCTATCAGCGGCCTTAGCATGCTCTATCCATGGATTATCTTCGGGGTCCCATTTATAAAGTCCCAGATCACACCAAAAGCATTTTACTCGATCTTCAGGTGAACAGTAGTAAAATCCAGCCATTGCCATGTCCTCAGGTCGTTGGATACCAGCCCATATGTGGTTCTCAAAGCTCGCCAGTCGTATCCAGTAATTGATAAAATTCATATTAGCAGGCACACTGTGATAATCCTTCAGCAGGTACGATACAGCTTTCATGGTTGAAATAATTTCTATTTTATTTTTATCGAAAGTCGTCATTTTGAAGCGGTTAGTGTTTCTTTCCTCTATGAAATTTGTTGTAGAATGACGACTGTATACTTGTACGCGTATAAATATACATTACTTAGCAACAGGTTTCTACAGGCACGAACGTTATAAAAAATAAAAGACGCCATACAAAGAGCATCATGGACAATGGGAAGATTATCCTTTAGTAACAGGTCTGTGCTAGCATAAACATAATACAAACATGAAGAAAGAAATAACCAATTTCATATAAACATAGCACCTCTTTTTTTAGCAGGCGGGTAAAATTATACCTTATCTTACTCAAGGGATCAAGACGAATCTAACGACACCTCGCACTCCAAAATCGATCAAACCATTTAGGCTGCACAATAGAAACGAACATACATACACTTGTAAAACATTACCTTCCTTTTTTAACAGTCGGGTAGACGTTTTCGGACGCTATAGAAATAACCTAACCAATTTAATAAAAAACCCGACTGCATAAATACATTATGCCTCTTTTTAGCAGGCAAGTAAAATGCACCTTATGTCACTCAAGGGATCAAGAGAAATATTACGTCACCTCACTCTCCAACATCCATCAAGCCGTTTAGCCATACAAAGAAACAGACATACATACGTACACTTTTAAAACAGAACCCTACTTTTTTGAGCAGTCGGGCAGACGTCGCCCGCCGGCCACTTTCTGAACAATGGACCCCACACAATGCACTTGTCCTTTGTTAGACGCTTCCAACCCTTCGTATTGTTAGAGAGGATTATCGATCCTTGGACTGCGTCCATTGTTTTAGATCCTGCCTGGAATTCCTATCTCGGAAACGCTTGAATTTAGCGAAATGGGACCACGCGCAAACGTTTTAAATGGGGTGCGGCACTCTTACTTCATTTTTTACTTTTTTTTTTAGGTTTTGATGTCCGCCATTTCCAACTTTGGGCTGCGACGGGGGGATGGGGGTCCTGGTCCAGAACTCTCATCTTCCTACTACTGATGTATAATATTGATAGTGTATTTATCAGCGAAGTATCATTTAGGGGGCGTCCATTAATTACGTGAGGTGTTTAAGGGGGGGAGGGGGTCAAGCTAAATCTTTCCAAATCTCACATGGGGGAGAGGGGGGTTTTAGCAAATATCACGTAATTTGTTTTCTTGTAGAAAACGGTGTAAAATTGCGAAAAAATAAAGTTAAATGAAAGTAAAAAAAATCTAGAATGAAAATATGGCGAAATTTCACACAACAGTGTTGGTCGTATTTGTCCGAACCCCGCAGAGCAGCACAGTAGCTCTTCGATTGCGTTTTTTTTTTGTGATAACTCCGAAATGTTTTATCAGATAAATTTATTTTTTTTATTCAAAAAATCAAATTTTGTTCATCAGATATTTTTTTTTATTAAGCTTAAAAAACTACATCAATTACCGCAAACCGCGTGAAAATTGGTTGATTCATTTAAAAGTTATAGCAGTTTGAAGATTGAAAAAATTCGTGTGTCATCAAACTTTTATTAGACTTTTTATAATCCAACGCGTTTCCAGCCAAAATACAAATTAAAAAAAATCTCACGTGAGATTTGGGGAGGGGGGAGGGAGTTGAGGAAAATCTCACGAAATCTCACCAGTGGGGGAGGGGGCTTCAAAAAATCCAGAAAAAAGCCTCACGTAATTTATGGACGCCCCCTTATGTGTTTCTTGTGTAGGATAATGAAATAAAAGTGTGTATACTGTGTTTCGAGTTCCCACAAGAAGTCCGAGCAAGTTTTAGCAAAAGTGCTATCATTTTGCTAGAGTATATGTAGGTTAGGTTAGTTTAAAGACAATGATATGATGTGAACGTGAAGAAGCAGTGATCTTGAAGTCTGAAAAGTTACTGAACACTTAGAAAGATTGACAGGAGAAAAATGTGAGGAAACAATGATATTGAAAACAAAAAAAAATGGACTGGACATCTGGATTTGACCAATATAATGAGCTTTTGACTAAATAATCTGAAAAATATACTGAAAATGACTGAAGACGTGAATTCTGCAAATTAATACTACTGAAAAACATATTCTATTCAAATCTGTGCCAATGAGCCTTACCCTGCCCTAAAAGGGCGAAAAAAAAAAGTTTAATATTAGTACCTATCTTACACCCGTAGCGACATCTAGCAGCTGCAACTTGTAGTAGGGAAATACAGCGTGGATTCAATTGGTTGTTTCGTTTCATGCAGTCGATCATTGTTGTAGTATCAAACTACCATAGAAGATGTCTCTACTCTCTAAAAAGAAAATAATTTTAGAAAACCTAAAAGCACAGATTACTAATTATACTAAAAGCTTTTTAGGTATGTACAGAGGCCAGCACATCAAGCTAGACACTCGTATTGCGATTCTGATCTATACGCATACGTCATAAGAACGGTACAAAGTCCGAAGTGTCTAGCTTGATGTGCTGGCCTGTGTACAAGCTTTTATTTGAAAAAACTTTTATTGCAAAGCCAAATGCTCCAATGAATATAAAATAATTTTCGAAAAAACTTATAACTTTTTGGTACAAGCTTTTATTAAAAAAATATGCGCAAAAGCCAAAAATGCTCAATTACGGTTCCAAATTCAAAAAAGGTGAGTACAGTAGGTATCGTAGTTCCTACGATTCTATTGAAAAATAAAAGACGATTCTGGGACCTTCATTCCACCTCCAAAGTTCAATAACACACATACATACATATAATCACGCCTCTTTCCCGTAGGGGTGTAGGCAGAGACCACTTCTTTCCACTTGCTACGATCCTTACATACTTGTTTCGCTTCGTCCACTTTCATTATTCCCTTCATACATGCTCTTCGGTTTAAGGTACTTTTAACTTGCCTTTTTTTCAAGACGTCCCTGATTTGGTCTCGAAACGTCCGCCTAGGTCTACCCCTTCCAACGCTTTAATTCACATAGCCATATACACTTTTTCGTCAATAAGTAATAACAGATCAACTTAAACTTGGGTAACAAAAGTATCTGTTGTCACCGGGAATACGGCTTCATTCCAAAAGACTACATTAATTTTATGGAGGTAGGTACTAAAATGAAATTAAATTGCACAATTATAAAACCAGAGGTGAAAGAGAACAATATTTTAAGTGTTCAAAAACTAAAATTAAAAAAATAGCATGTGTCACTGGGAAGGACATACTAAGGCTACTTCTTTTTCCGTAAAAATAGCATAGGAACTGAAAAAGTACTCTTTTTTGGTTAATTTCTATAACATCGCAACGGAACTATGGATGTTTATGATTTTTTGCACAGAGATAGTTAAGGAGATGGGAAATGACATAATTTATTAATTAGCATATACTGAATTTCTGACATATTTCCCGAAGGTTCTGGGGAAAACTCATTTCGACGCTCGCGCACGTTGGCGTCGCAACGTATAGCAACAGATTGAAGTGATTTACATACATACATACATAAGATCACGCCTCTTTCTTTCTCTTTCTTTTCTTTCCTCTTTCTTTGAAGTGATTTTTTGTATAGAATTTGTTGAGGGGGTGGGAGACTGCTAATCAGACAATCCGATGTAATTCCGAGGGATCTGGAGAAAAGTCATGTCCACGCTCTCGCACCTCATCCCCAGACAGTCAGAAAAATGAAATCCACGCGGGCGAAGCCGCGGGTAAAAGCTAGTTTACAATAAAAACGACTCGTGAGGGATTTCAACCCCCGACCACCCAGTGAAAGACAATTTTAAACGGGCGCTCTAACCGTCTCGTTGTAGTTATACGGTAAACAAAACAACTGCACTCGTCCAAGACGTTATATTTTTATAGCTAATCAAAGTGATGACGTAATTAGACGCGTCAAAAATGTTGTGAAATGTTTTCTATATAGTTACACCCCGAAATTCAGTAAATAGCTGCGAATGGTGTTAAAAGCACGAAAATCGGAACGATTGATATTTAGAATTACTTTGACCTGTAGTATCAAAAAAAGCCTGTTCTTTTTAACCACACACGATAGGTTTCAGAACATTTTTTTTCATACAAAGAAAGATTACGTCAAACTCCTGTTCTTTTCTATGGTGCTACAGATCAAAGTGATTCATATGGCCTAAAGATAAATCGTACCGATTTTTATGATTTTAACACCATTATTAGCAGGACTAGTAGACTAGTAGTCGCTGTCATTGGTCGAATGTTAATCATTTTTAAATATATCTAGTTTTATAAAAAAATAATTTAATTTAAATTTAAGTTTTTGAAACAAAATTAAAATTAAATTAGCCTTAATCTTAATAAAATAAAATAAAGGTAAAATTTAAATTATTGACTAAATTTTAAACTAAATGTCGAGGGTTAATTAGGTCGCGATGAAGGTCGAAGGTGAAGCGTCGGTGGCTCAACCGGTAACGACTCGGTCCATCTAACCAGAGGTACCGGGTTCAAATCTGGACGGCCAATGTACCAATGAGTTTTTCAAAAACTTACGTACATACTTACCGATTGCTTTAACGGTGAAGGAAAAACATCGTGAGGAAACCTGCACACGCCTGCGAAGAAACTCGAAGGTTGTGTGTGAAGTCGACCAACCCGCACTGGGCCCGCGTGGTTGACTAAGGCCTAGTCGCCCTGATTCAGGGTAGGCTCGAGCCCCTCGGTGGGGACGTATATGAGCTGTAATGATGAAGGTCGCGGAAAGCCGCTGGATGCAGGCAGTGCAGGACCGGTCGTTGTGAAAATCCTTAGGGGACTCCTTTGTCTAGCAGTGGACGTCATTCTGCTCAGTTCACATCTGAGGCGTGATTTTAGAAATTGTCCCAATTATCGGTGCATGCAAGCAAAGCTGCGAGCAACAGCTAAGAATATAAATGTACCAATCAAGCTAAGAACTACTATTCAGTAATAGACGGGTTATGTACTAACAAACAAAATTTGAAAATCGAATCCATTTACACACTCAACATTATTGGTAGTTCGCAACCGTTGCAACCACAGAACAGGTAATTACCTGTTCTGTGGTTGCACCGCCTGCTACTAAGAAAAGAGATGCCATTTGGCATCATTTTATTTACTTCACTTTTAGGACGCATGTAACCTATCTGCCTCCCCTTATAATTATGTAAGTATATAGCATATCTCTGATTCAGTAAATAATTTCTTAGAGACAAAATTTATGAATGTTTGTAAAACCTAGGTACTATAATTATAATATTAGGTAGGGAGTTTCTTCGTATTTTGTATGGAGATTCAAACAGGGCAAACAAAACGAGCTGCATCTTGAACATTAAAATTTCCATACTGGAAACGCTTGAACCAAGTTTGTGCTACTGACTGACAATGCATCAAGTTCATAAACAGCACCATTTTTATTCGGCGTTGCATTTTTAACTTTTTTTACATAAAATTTCAAAATTTAGCCAATTTCTCGTTACCTTCAGTATTTTTCATAGACAGAAAAACCAATTTAAAATGGCTGGTATTTTATTTTCTTATTTGTTATTAAAATTTCATAAGTTTACATATTTAATTTTATTATTACCAGCCAGGTACAAATAATACAAGCAAAGAGATTTGATTACAAATTTGTAGTTACAAAATACGAATAAACTTTTTCCCCGACCTATTATGTAGGTACCTACTTTTGCATGGACACATGACACCTTAAATTTAAGAACACGTTGTATTCAACTATGTTTTGGCAAATAAATGCTTTGACTTTCTGCCCTTTCATTTGATACCCAACACGGCATCATAAATAAATATTTTGGTTCATAATATTATGTCCTCTAGAGGGTGCCATTTAATGTACGTCAAATAGCCTATTAACAAAGGACGATCAAATCGCTTCCAACGATAACTCATTTGTCAAAATGGGTGAAGTGGTTTAGGAAATACAAGGTAACAGATGAACATACATACATACTTCATCATCATATCAGCCGAAACACGTCTACTACTGGACCAAAGCCTCCCCAAGGGTTTCCACGACGACCGGTCCTGCGCTGCCCGCATCCAGCGGATTCCCGCGAACTTCACCAGGTCGTCGGTCCACCGTATGGGCACACCCTGGACACTTCATACAACGGGCCAGAAATGACATTTCAAAAAAGGAATGACGAATCAAACAAAAAGGTGGTGAAATCCTATACGTTCGACAAACAAACTGTAACCAATCTGTACCAATCTGGGTGACGAGAGGGTGAGGTCGCAATCTAGAGAGCGGCAGGGAGTATATATATATATATATACTTTGGTATGGGAGACTGTCTTCCGATGCGTGGTCACCACTCGAAAACTTTACTGCCCCAACAGTATAAGCACAGTATATACAGGGTCTTCGGCAGATGGTTGAAAATACGAAAATGGGGGATAGGTGGGGTCGCCTCCCACCTATTTTGAGAATTAAAAAAAATCTAGGACTTGTAATTTTTTTTACAGGATTTTTTTTCCTTTTTTTAGAAATTTTGCCATTTTTATACCTTTGAACACATGTAACTTTTTGTTTTTTAAAGCTAGCTCCAAAATCTTTTTTTTAATAGACTTTTATAAGATTGTCGGCTCTAAAAAAAATTATGTTTGTTTCAAGTTATTGCTAAAAACAAAAATGTGGGCCCCCGAACTTAAAAAAAAAGTTGAACAAAAATTTAAAAGTCAACTTTGCGATGCATTTAAAAAAAAAATAATGGGGCTGGAAGGCTTCTGTTTTTTTTAAAACATTTCTAAAGCTTAGGCTTTTGAATGGTATGTAATTTGTTTCGGTATCTTTTTTGTAACCGCAGTTGTTAATTTTTTTTACTCAATTGGACCATGTTGACGAAATTCCACTAGTTACATGTTTTGTGAAATGTATCAAATGCAAAGTTGAAAATAATGTAAATACTTACTGTTGGGACGGTTACAAAGAGCAGGTACCTTTTTTTTACATTCTTGCACACACATAATGGCTATCTTTTGTCATTTATTGGCATATTGGAGTTAGCACTTCCATATGCCAATAAAATGTCCGCATATTCCGCATTGGTAAATTGAGCCATTTTAAACCACAACAAAGTCTTAACAAAACGTCTGATAATAACAAAAAGTGACAAACAACAAAAAAACTTAACAAAATCACAAACGTTAATAACGTTAACGTTTTTTTTTTTTGTTTTCGTTAATTTCACTTTGCTGTGTTTGTGATTTTGTTAAGTTTTTTTGTTGTTTGTCACTTTTTGTTATTATCAGGCGTTTTGTTAAGACTTTGTTGTGGTTTAAAATGGCTCAATTTACCAATGCGGAATATGCGGACATTTTATTGGCATATGGAAGTGCTAACTCCAATATGCCAATAAATGACAAAAGATAGCCATTATGTGTGTGCAAGAATGTAAAAAAACGTACCTGCTCTTTGTAACCGTCCCAACAGTAAGTATTTACATTATTTTCAACTTTGCATTTGATACATTTCACAAAACATGTAACTAGTGGAATTTCGTCAACATGGTCCAATTGAGTAAAAAAAAATAACAACTGCGGTTACAAAAAAGATACCGAAACCAATTACATACCATTCAAAAGCCTAAGCTTTAGAGATGTTTTAAAAAAAACAGAAGCCTTCCAGCCCCATTATTTTTTTTTTAAATGCATCGCAAAGTTGACTTTTAAATTTTTGTTCAACTTTTTTTTTAAGTTCGGGGGCCCACATTTTTGTTTTTAGCAATAACTTGAAACAAACATATTTTTTTTTAGAGCCGACAATCTTATAAAAGTCTATTAAAAAAAATATTTTGGAGCTAGCTTTAAAAAACAAAAAGTTACATGTGTTCAAAGGTATAAAAATGGCAAAATTTCTAAAAAAAGGAAAAAAAATTCCTGTAAAAAAAATTACAAGTCCTAGATTTTTTTTTATTCTCAAAATAGGTGGGAGGCGACCCCACCTATCCCCCATTTTCGTATTTTCAACCATCTGCCGAAGACCCTGTATAAGGGTAGGAAAGTGGGGACGCTATATCATAAACCTGGTAGGTTTAGCGTATCTGGTAGATATACGAGAGGGAATGCCCCATCCGCAATCTGTTTTACGAGCTATGTGCCCTGCCCACTGCTACTTAAGTTATACTTATACTGATCAAAATCATAACCCTCCTTTTTACTTCGCCGTACACTAAAAACTAAACGATACAAATTAAATTATACTTGTATACTGTATGAAAATGATTTCATCTCTGTCTATCCAGTGGAATGTTGTTAAAGCGCGGGAAGTTAACTCGCCGCGGCGCAGGCGCAGCGTAGTTAAATTAATTGAGCGCTCAGTCACAATATAGATAAGTAACAGTATTTTTATTCAAACAAACTGGTCGAAACGACGCGCTTCTAAATCTCAGCCTATCTCGGCACGCAACAGTCGCGAGTGCCCCGCAGTTACGTGCGGATGTGAACGGTCGCTGAGAGACGCTTTCCCGTGCATTTTAAGTAAATTATGGCACGAAATTATCGGCAGTTATTGTTCCGCATATGGTTGTTTTATAATCAAGATCAAGATGTAAAAAATCTGTTTTTTAATCAAGATGTCAAGAAAAGTTGCAGACTTTCACATAAACTAACCAAAAGCTATATCAAACCGATTTGATACAGCATTATAAATATAATAAATTCTAAATACGTAAGCTAAGAGAGACAGCCCTAGGCCCGAGCGCATGTTCACGTAGCTGTAGGTAATGTTTTCAAGGACACTGCCGAGTTAAAATACTGTTACTTATCTATATTGTGGCTCAGTGTAGAGCTGGCGATGGCTTTGAGATCTTCTCGAGATCCGATTGGCCTTGTTGTTGCATTGATATACTGCGCTGTAAACCGTGTTTTTGGAATTAGGATCAACAGGGTCAAATTGTTAATATTTATTTATTTATCGTATGGCATACATACACAGAGAGCGTCGGTGGTGTAACGGCTAGGGCCGCCGCCTCCTGTCCGGGAGGTCCTGGTTCGAATCCTGCCACGTACCAATGTGTTTTCGAATAACAATTTCATATGTACGTTTATCCGACGCTGTAAAGGAAAACATCTCGTGAAGAAACCTGCACACGCCTGCGAACAAACTCGCAGGTTGTGTGTGAAGTCTACCAACCCGCCTTGGGCCCGCGTGGTCGATTAAGGCCCGATCGCCCTGAGTAGACTCGAGCCCCTAAGTGGGGACCATAAGGGGACGTATATGAGGTGATGATGATGATGATGATGGAATAACACTAATGAAAACAAAACACACACAACTTACGTTACTAGTTGTACATACTGTGCTCATTAGTAAGAGATTAATTAATAATAACACATTTTAATCTGATGGATCCACAGGATGAGATCGCATAGCAAGTGCCGACAACATTACAGGTAGGGAAGCATAATGGGTGTAGTGTAGCGGCGAACCGTAGCGTCCTCGTAGCGGCAGCCGGCGCGCGCTCAGTACACGAGTGGCGTTAGCTGCGCGCGCGCACATATCCGACGTCCGTCCGCGCGCCAATTCAAATTACGAACGTTATGTCGGAGCGCGCGATCTCCTTCCAAACATTTGAACGATAACCGATCGCCGCGGAAGAGTTTTTAAAACTTCAAGGATAAAGATGTTGTGATTGTTTACGTTTGTTGTGCGGGCATGCTAGTGCTCGGCTGATGTCCATTGCGCAGGAGATGGCCACAATGTGTGCGCCGGTGAATTGGCACAAATGGCTGGTGTTGTCGCTGCTCGGATTGGCTTTGTCCGCTCCACCAATTGGCTGCGATTATAGTTCCATCACCGAGAAATTTGGAGCGGAAGCTGTGGCTAAGTGCAGCGAAAAATGCCCGTTCCAGGTTAGAATTAGCTAATCACTGTCGCGGACGAGAGTTCATTACAAACTAGCGCCTTAATCGACATGTTTTTAAGACGTACCAATCAACGTACAAAGTGGATTTGCTGGTGATTTGAACATAATACTTACAATACAATTCAGAAATTTAGATAATAATTTTCAAAAAACCTAAAAACTTTTAGGTACAAGCTTTTAATGTTTCATTGTCACGCGATAATCGCGATATACAAATGTATGCAATATTTCAGCTCAATCGGAAACCAGTAGGTCAAAATTAACTTGCAAGATTTCACCCGAACAAACATACATACATTGCAAGTTCAATAAAAGTTTTTTTAAAAATAGGTAAAGTTGTTGAGTTGAATGAGTGACATATACCGTTGGCGGCATTTCAGCGACTAAAAAAAACGGCTAAGTGCGAGTCGGATTAGCGCACCGAGCACACCTCTCCACACATAACACCCATTCATTACAAGCGAAACACCAACACGAGTTACAGAATTTTTTTTTTTTATTCACTTCGGACTCCTTAGAGCGAGTACGACTCACACTTGACCGGCTTTTATTATTTGAAGTTTTATTTCAGGATTATTATTATAATTACAACAAGTTTCACTTTTGTACTCGTATCTATTTGTATCACTACCTATGGTTTTTCGTTAGAGCAAAACAAAAAAAAAACCTATTTCTTGTATTTAACCTATTTGTTGTTTATTTATTATTAGCTTTATAAACACTCCAAGTTTCACGCTTATAATATGTAATTAGATACCTACCGTTTTTCGACAGAGCAAAAACAAAAACCTATTAAAAACACGTTCCCCTTAGTAAAACAACGTTCCGGTGGCGCACTGACCAGAAGTTCTTCTGCAGGGGTATTGATATCAGTGCAAAAAGGAGAACAGTCCAGCCAGGCTAAAGCACCCGTCGTCGCTATGAGCGTATCCCCCGTAGATGGGCCTGGCATGAGACGGTACTCCCATGTAAATGCGGTCTGCTACCTCAGATTCCCGCTGTCTCCTACCAACTACATCTGACGGTGGCCACGCCAACAGCGTCTGTGTTGTATCAGCAATCGCTATCTGCCATTATGACGGAAATTTTCTCGAGACACCAGTGAGTGGCCACGTAGATGCGATCAGGAGTGTAGGGTGTTCGCAGTTAGGACGGGACTGAAGGGTAGTTGGGACGACAAGTAGGTATACCTACTAGCAACGAATCAGCATATTAGGATTATTGTATATTTTATATAACATGAAGGACCGACTGACTGCATAGACTTAGTAATGTTACTACGCTATTAATCTTTATTATACAGTGGTACGCCCTGATTCAGGGTAGGCTCGAGCCCCTCGGTGGGGACATATATGAGCTGTAATGATGATACAGTGGTAATGTACAGGTGTAAGAATCCCTTCTGTGTTCCCATCAGGTGAGTTGCAGTCAAACGCACTCAAATTTTCAATTTAAAAAATGCTCTTTGGTTTTCTTTTAAATCTTGTTTTATAATATTTTCTGTTTAATTTATTATACTGTTATTATGAGGTTAACAATTTTTTTAACTTGTATTTTTCTGGCTTCTGATTTCTTAACTTAATCGTATCTCATAACTTTTTTATATTTTTGCGTGTCATATTTTATTAAAGCTAGTGCTAGTGACTTCATTTTACCTATTTAGACCCAGAGCGCCCCTACACTCCCAGTCTTCGTTTTACTTGCGCCAGCAACGTCACGAGTCAGAGAACGCGTCGAGGCTGCAGATGTTTGCGTCAACACTGACTATAGTCACTGGGCTTGAGCTCCTGCGCTACCGCCGGAATGTATTAATTATAAATGTCCCCATCTTCTGAACAACGGTGTCTATGGAACTTGGGGCTCGACTTTCCCCCTCTCGTCCCTCGGCCCCCCACGATTGCCCTGTCTAGACGACTTCGTTGGACAACTGTATGGATTCTTTAGACTATTGTAATAGGGTCTCGACTCTCGTATCCCGGTAGAAAACCTTAATAAATGTAAACGCTAAACACGTTTAAAAAACCGATTTCCATCGCAAAAACTTCGTTCAATTTTGCATTAATATTTTTTGGGTTTTGTTGATTTTCTGAAAAAAAGTACTACACCGATTTTGATAAAATTTATATGAGACTAACATGGCAGAAAAAAAATCATGAAAATCTGATTACAATCTGCGAAGATATCCCGTAAGAAACAAACAGTCGAATTATAAACATCCTCCTTTTTGGAAGTCGGTTGATAATTATCCTATATACAGGATGTAACAAAATTGGTGTAGGTCCCGTTAACTGGGGCTTCTACTCATCATACTGAACAACTTTTGGTTTATGACTTTGCTGAAAACTTTGAAAAAAAATTTTACTCTTCATACAAATCGATCAAGTGCATTTTAGTATGGAAGGCATAGGTCCAAATTTTTTTCGAGAATTGACTTTGGGTTCCTTGGAGAAAGTTGTACAGTATGACGAGTAGATCCCCCAGTGAACGGGACCTACACCAATTTTGTTACATCCTGTTACCTAATAGATGTAAATAAACATAATTAGGAATTATCACGAATCTATAAACATTAATTAATCTTAGAAATACGAACTTAATTGGATGGTAAGTATTACATACATAGTAACTATAGAACTGAATTTGCCATTCTATTGGCTTAGACATACTGATTAATCGTCGCTATGCTTCCATTGATAAAGGGCTATCAATGAGTTAAAAGCTAAATGGGTGCGCATCTCACATTGTTGTATTGAATCTAGGAGTTGTTATATTTTGCACTTACTTACATATTTATTAATATACTTCAAAAAAATACGGTAATTTAAAAAACTAAAAAACCCGACTGCGTTTCTGTGTAATATGGAAATGAAAAACCCTAAAACAAGAAAGTCGTCATACCCGATTGCACTTAACTTAAGAAAAATTGTAGCAGTCGGGACCCATTCTAAAAACTCAGGCGTCTAGTCAGTATATTGGAGTAATCTGAAATGTAATATAGGTATGTGCTCTCAATTCACTATGCCTCCATTTCTAGAATGGGTCCCGCCCGACTGCTACAATTTTTCTTAAGTTAAGTGCAATCGGGTATGACGACTTTCTTGTTTTAGGGTTTTTCATTTCCATATTACACAGAAACGCAGTCGGGTTTTTTAGTTTTTTAAATTACCGTATTTTATTTTATTCATTTTTTAGTTTTATTATTGAATGAGTTTGTGTAGTAACCTATATACTTACACATGACACACATTAGGATTACGCAGATTATAAACTTATCAGTTGATAGAATAATATTCTCGTAAACTTTGAAGCTCTATAAAAGAATTCTGATCGTGTGGCCGATTCAAAAGTTTTTTAGGATCAAGTGTACAGATGACCAGTCCAGCTAATGTTTTAACTCGACTAAGAGCTACATATGCTTGAATTTTAGCAAATTTATGTGAGCCGAGGTCCACAAGTGTCAAATCGAGTGTATCACCCTGAAGTTTGTGGTTCAGGCTGCAGTGCGTGCCTAACATTGGAATTTGGCGCCAAAAATCCGCCATTTGTTTTTTTTTATTATCATATACCCAGTGTCATTCTCACAGTAAAAACGTATCTAACGACAACCCTCAAGCTATAAGTCATCGAGCCGTTCAGGCTGCAGAGCGTGTCAAACATTTGAAATTGGCGCCAAAAATCCGCCATTTTGTTTTTTTATTTTGATATACCCAGTGTCACTCTCACAGTAAATACGAATCTAACGACACCTCTCAAGCCAAAATCCATCCAGCCGTTCAGGCTGCAGAGCGTGTCAAACAATTATACATACATACATACTCTCGAAAAACATAACCCTCCTTCTGGCGCAGTCGGGTAAAAAGGGGAGGTCTTCAAGGTTCCGTGCCTCAAAAGGAGGAGGTCCTCAATTCGACTGTATGTTTATAGGGTTCCGTACCTCAAAAGGATAAAGATAAAGATAAAGATAATTTATTTGTCAAGAACATGAGTAAATTAAAATACAGATGTTAGTGTTACAATAGAAGTTCTTCATGTTTGCCTTGCAGCATACAAAAACAGTTGCAGTCACACTCCATGCAATGATTAATTACATTTAAATTACAGTTTAGCTCATTTACAATTACAATTTATAATTTACAGTCTTTTTAATCTAATTTATTTCAATATTATTTTTAGTCATGTTGTCCTATACATATTAAAAATTAAAAAAAATAAAAATGGTCATAATTTAATCTAGTCTCAGTACAAGAATAATCATAATAATTTTAAATAGGATTACATTAATTTATCATTTAAAAATTCATTTATTGTGTAATAGCATTTTGTAGTCAATAGTTCCTTCAATCTTCTCCTAAATGGATTAACATTGCAAGTTCTTATGTCTACTGGAATTTTGTTATATATTTTTGGCGCCATGCAAAAAACACTTTTTGACAATAAAGCTGTATTGCTCCATTGTTGACAAATTTTCGTTAGATCTCGTGAGCGAAGATGACTATGATAAGCTGTAGGCTCTATATTTTTAAACAAACCAGGATTTTGTTTAACAAATACTGCTGTCTCCAGTATGTATACTGATGGAAGTGTCAATATATTAAACTTTACAAAGAAAGGTTTACAGCTATCGATGGGTTTAAGACCAAATATGGAGGAGGTCCTGAGTTCGACTGTATGTTTATAGGGTTCCGTACCTCAAAAGGAGGAGGTCCTGAGTTCGACTGTATGTTTATAGGGTTCCGTACCCCAAAAGGAGGAGGTCCTCAATTCGACTGTATGTTTATAGGGTTCCGTACCTCAAAAGGAGGAGGTCCTGAGTTCGACTGTATGTTTATAGGGTTCCGTACCCCAAAAGGAGGAGGTCCTCAATTCGACTGTATGTTTATAGGGTTCTGTACCTCAAAAGGAGGAGGTCCTCAATTCGACTGTATGTTTATAGGGTTCCGTACCCCAAAAGGAGGAGGTCCTCAATTCGACTGTATGTTTATAGGGTTCCGTACCCCAAAAGGAGGAGGTCCTCAATTCGACTGTATGTTTATAGGGTTCCGTACCTCAAAAGGAAATAAAATATATACGGGTCAACTTGAGAACTTCCTCCGTTTTTTCGTCGGTTAAAAAGGAACCTTTATAGGATCACTTCGTCGTCCATCTCTCTGTCTGTCTGTCTGTCTGACAAGGCCCTTTTTCTCAGGAACGCGTGGAGGAATCGAGTTGAAATCAATATCAAATATAATTAGATCTACGGTCGCGTGAAGCTGTAAAAAATCAAGCTTCTAAATCAAAACCATAATAACTTTAGGCACTTGTCCCAGGTATTCGGGTAAAAATAAGGCCATTTATATCGCACATTTTGGTTCTCGCAGTTTAAATCAAAACGTAAAAGGTTGACTAGAATGATGTGGTTAGAAGCAGGGCTCACAGCACAAGTAAAGAAGCATGTCCGAAAACTGTATGTTTTAGTTAAATATTTATTTATTTTATTCAAGAACACAACAGTCACATGAGTACTTAATTTAATGAAATTGTTAAATTGTTTTTTTTTATTCACAATTGGTAAACTCTTGACAACATCTCACCTGGTGGTAAGTGACGATGTTGCCGAAGATGGAAGCGGCCTTACCAAGATTCCCCAACGCAATAGGGGACCGGCTATCTTATCTTCATGCCGGAACACACCAATGATATCAACATTGATATTTGGCGGCAAGACTTAGATAAGGTGGTGGTAGCTAGCCTGGTGGGCTTATAAAATGCCCTACCACCAACCAAACCGAGTCTTACAATTGACCCCGCCGGAAATCGAACCCTCGACCTCCTGTGTAAAGCCAGTGAACTTTGCCTCTGAGCTACGGAGGCGGTAAACCTAAACACATAAAAAATACATTTCAATCGACTTCTAAAAAGAAAATATGTTTTTTTATGTTTGTCACTGTGTAAAGCCAGTGAACTTTGCCTCTGAGCTACGGAGGCGGTAAACCTAAACACATAAAAAATACATTTCAATCGACTTCTAAAAAGAAAATATGTTTTTTTATGTTTGTCACTGTGTAAAGCCAGTGAACTTTGCCTCTGAGCTACGGAGGCGGTAAACCTAAACACATAAAAAATACTTTTCAATCGACTTCTAAAAAGAAAATATGTTTTTTTTATGTTTGTAACGCGATATCTTCGCAGATTGTTAACGATTTTCATCTTTTTTTTATTCGATAGATACCTGCCAGGTTCGTCCCATATAAATTTAATCAAAATCAGTGTAACACTTTTTTTTGAGAAAATTAACATATCCAATAATAAGAACGCCAAATAATTGTTCTAAGTTGCTGCGTTGGAAGTTGGTTTTCGTTTCCAATTATTTGCGATCACAATTACTGTTTTTGGTTAATCTTGGTGTGATCATATTGTAATCCTGAAGTAAAATAACAATTAACAAAAAATATCAGCCAAGTGTGAGTCGTACTCGCGCTAAGGAGTCCGAACCGAATTAAAAAAGATCTGACACTCGCTTTGATATCTTTTTTATAATAAACAGGTATTATTCTTAAACTCGTGAGGAGGGATAGGGTTGAGTCCAACTCGCACTTAACCGGTTTTTTTTTTGCATATATGTTACGCGATT
The DNA here is from genome assembly GCA_947284805.1 of Coleophora flavipennella. Lineage (NCBI taxonomy): Eukaryota > Metazoa > Arthropoda > Insecta > Lepidoptera > Coleophoridae > Coleophora > Coleophora flavipennella. The sequence goes on from OX369273.1 coordinate 2,219,738, forward strand.
TTTTGTCGCTTTGTGAACCGATTTTGATTACTCGGTTTTTAATTGACAGGTTAAGCCTCCATGGTGGTCCCACATAATAGGGATGACGAATGCTAGTCATCTGAGTTACTTTATATCATCTGTCAAAAACGACATTTAGTTTTAAAAATGTTTGAAATACCTAGGCGTGACGTCATAGTTTTGCAGCGTCATTTACGTACCCTTTTGTGATTTTGGTGAATTAAAAATCGAAGACTTGATGGAAAACAAAACGAGTGAGGTTTTCCGAAGTTTAAGCAGAAGTGCAATTTAGTGATCAAGAGTTCATAATTTATTTCTGACGCTGTCGTCATCCCTATTTTTACCAAAATCGGTTTTGTACTTGTTTTAAAAATAAAATGTAGAAAAACTGTACTTGGTTGTTGTAATTATATTTTGTTTTTTTTTCTTGTTCAGCGCGGTAAATCAATTATTGTAGTGCCATCGTGGATAATACAATACATAGGTATAGGTTTAGGTAACAAAGTTGATCTGCGTTCGCGCAAGTTCAACGCACAATTAATTGTGGACTATTAAAAGGGCAATGTAATGAAACTATACGACATTACTAACGCTAAAAATAGGTTTTGAAAATATGCGGTGCAGTACCGTATGTTCAACTCACAGTAATACGCACTGAATATAATTTGTTCCTTCCTTACTCCTTAGCCTATTCACATTCCTGTTTTTTACATGATTGAATTACTTAAGGTGTCATATGGTGAAAACTGGTCAAGGCGAGTTTTGCTTTCACTCAGTTTGGATCCTTAGCGCGAGTCAGACTCACGCCTGGCTATTTTTTTTATTCGTTGTTTTGTTGCAGAATTTGCGTTGTTTTATTGCAAAGTTTGAAGCTGCAATGCCGTTTTCATGTTAAAGAAAAAAGATAATCATGTTGAAAATAACACGTTCCTTGTATTGAATGTAGGACACCCCTTTATGATTTACTTTTTTTTTATTTATTCACCATAGTAACACATGTATATTCTGTGATAATTTCAATAAGCTACCCTATTACGGTTTAATAGAGGTAAGACGGACGGACAGCAGGCAGCGAAGGCTTAAAAAAAACGCGTTAAAAAACCGATTCCATCGCAACAACTTAGTACATTTTTGCATTATTATTTTTGGTTTTTGTTAATTTTCTAATAAAGTACTGCACCGATTTTGATAAAATTTATATAGGACCACACGGGAAGCACTAGCTTTCAAATAAAAAAAGAATAATAAAAATCGGTTTACCCAGTGAATAGTTCTGAGGTTATAAAAAAACATACAGTCGAATTGAGAACCTCCTCCTTTTTGGAAGTCGCTTGATAATAGGGCCCCGTTTACACGATTTGGGAACGAAAACCTAGAAAATTCACTAAAATGTAACTCCTATCATTGATTGGCTGATTGGTGGTAAAACAGATACGTGATATAAAAATGTGTAAAACACAAACCGCAAAGGTGTAGTATTTCATTCAGGGTGGAAGCCTCTAAAGTGGACCCTCTCGAATCCGGTCACACGCTCGCAAAAAATCGGATACCCTAGTATTTAGGTTTGTTTGCTATGCTTTAATGAGGTTTTACTTGAACAGTAAATTTTTTAATTCATCTCAAGACCTACGATTAATTGTACACAAGCATTACTCATTTCGACGTGTTCACAAACTAAACTAAATGAAATAGGAGTAGGAGGAAAATATGTCGCAAAATTTTCATCACTTCAAATAAATAGAAATCATCATATCAGCTCGTTTACGTCCCCACCGAGGGGCTCGGGCCTACTCTGAATTAGGGCGATCGGGCATTAGTCGACCACGCGGGCCCAGTGCGGGTTGGTCGACTTTACACACACCATCGAGTTTGTTTGCAGGCGGTGCAGGTTTCCTCATAATGTTTTCCTTCACCGTAAGAGCGTTGGAAGCGTCGGTGGCTCAACCGGTAACGACTCGGTCCATCTAACCAGAGGTACCGGGTTCAAATCTGGACGGCCGATGTACCAATGAGTTTTTCAAAAACTTACGTACATACTTACCGATTGCTTTAACGGTGAAGGAAAACATCGTGAGGAAACCTGCACACGCCTGCGAAGAAACTCGAAGGTTGTGTGTGAAGTCGACCAACCCGCACTGGGCCCGCGTGGTCGACTAAGGCCTAATCGCCCTGATTTAGGGTAGGCTCGAGCCCCTCGGTGGGGACGTATATGAGCTGATAATGATGAAGAGCGTTGGATAAACGTACATATAAAATAGAAATTAGAAAACACATTGGTACGTGGCAGGCTTCGAACCACCTCCCGGACAGGAGGTAGTGGCCCTAGCCGTTACGCCACCGACGCTCTCGATTCATAATAAAAGTATCTGAGATTGAAATATACGAAAACAAATCATCATCGTATTAGCCGAGAGATGTAAGTACACTGCTGGACAAAGGCCTCCCCAAAGATTTCCACCACGACCGTTCCTGCGCTGCCTGCATCCAGCGACTTTCACCAGGTCTTCAGTCCAAAATATAACAGTTTAAATTATTAAACCACGATAAAAGTAAAACTTTACAGAGGACGCTTCGATCATGGCTGCTCTCGCTACGGTACAGAGGACGAAACGATCATACCGTCAGACGAAAGCGACCGTCACGCGACATGCAACACACAGACGAAAAAAATTGAAACGATGTAATAAAAGATATACTGCCTAGGATAGGGTGGATATCACTTTTTAAAAAACAAGAACCAATTAACGTAGAAATGACACCATCAAGAGTCGAGACCATAAACGCGTCAATTAGAGCAGGTAGGTCGATGATGTCGCTGTGCACACCGCACGCATGGATGCGCGTGCGACGCACGTTGACCGGAAGCACAGTGGCGACCGGTAAACACTTCCCTCCGAACTAATAACCCGCCTGTGATTCCTCGGGGGTGGCCCTAAATACCTGCGCAAGATTCGTGATTCCTAAAAAAAAATGGAAGAGATAATAAAACGTCAGGAGGATTATAAATGCTAGCCCTCTATCTGCTTCTTCACATCAGCTCATATATACGTCCCCACCGAGGGGCTCGAGCCTACCCTGAATTAGGGCGATCGAGCCTTAGTCGACCACGCGGGCCCAGTGCGGGTTGGTCAACTTCACACACAACCTTTGAGTTTCTTCGCAGATGTGTGCAGGTTTCCTCACGATGTTTTCCTTCACGGTAAGAGCGTCGGAGGAATCTGCTTCTTAAGGTGGTAATATTACAGATTTTCGTTTTTTTTGACGCCAATTACTCCTAAACGATGGAAAACCCAAGGTTGAAAAAGATCACCCTAATTGTTGATGATGTTCCTTAAAGTCAAAAGCTATTAGAAACACGATTGAGCAGTTTTGGCTCGATAGAAAAAAATCCCAAAGATAGGTCTACACCGTTACTTTCAACTCTAGTTGTGACTAATATTATGAAGTGTAAATTTAAAAAAAAATACAACAATATTTGTAATGATAATACAAAGTGAGTAATGTTATTGTTTTCTATACTTTCATTGTAGTTTTTGATTGAAACGAAAAACCACTGAAAAAGTGTGGTTATTTTCTTTACTCTTTACACGTAAATAAAAAGACAGACACAACTGTTCCAATCAATACCTTACCTTAATGGATGATATTCTATATGAATCTCTGCATAGTATAAACGGAAGTCGCCCTCCGCGTCTGTATCTGTTTCTCGCTAACTCCTTCTAAACCACGCAACGGATTTTAAAACGGTTTTTTACCAATAGAAAGAGCGATAAACGAGTAAGTTTTACATAAGTAAACCGCTTGCGGCTCGCGCACCGCGCACTAGGTAGTATTATCTATTTAAGATTTTTAGCTGCCAGTACTAAGTCTTAGATCAATAGCTGTACTTCTATAGTATACTAGATGTTTGACGCGGCTTCGCCTTCGTGGATAAGGTTTAAGTTCGAATCGTAAAAAATCCCATTTCCAATTTTCCAGGCAAGCGGCTCGCGGGTTTTTATGTAGTTCGGTATCGTTGAATAGATCTTTCAAAATGACCGCCGAGGGTTTGCTAAGGTAATTAATTTATAAGTAAGGAAAATCAGGGTCAAAAAGGTTTTCTTAGTTTAGAAGCTATAGTCGACCAATTTAAGATGTGTGTGCAGTTGGATTTGCAAAAAAAATCATAGATTTTCCTTACCAACTGCAAAAATATAGTTGTTTTAAAATAAACATTTATTTATTATAAAGACCACGAAACCCTTCCTTGCGCGTGGTCCGACACGCACTTGGACTCCTTAATTTCTGTTTTATACCTTCCAGGGCGTGCTCGCAACAACTGACAAAAGTTTCATCGTAATCGGTCTGGTAGTTTAGAAGTTACACGATCACTAACAGACGCACACAAGATTTTTATGCATGTAGATATTATAAAGATTAAGCCTAGCTCTTCTGTACAAGTCGACTTCATAATTTTACCAGAAATAATGAACATTTTCCACTACCACTTTGTCCAAGCTACATTATATCTTCCCAAAGAATGGTGTCAGTAGAGTGTGTAAAAGGCCGAAGATTGTGTGTATTACTTTATTACACACTAGATGGTGCGCAGTGCGCAAGCCGCAAGCATTATTGCTCTTTTTTTTAAGTGAAAACCGTATTAAAATACGTTGCGTGGTTTAAAGAAATAAGCAGAGAAACAGACAGAATTGAAACTAATCTATTGTTTCCTATTTCAGAATAGAACCGGCGAGGGTCACTTCGACGTGAGTTGCACTTCCGATTGCAGCATGCAACAGGTGAGTCCATTTTTTTAAAATATACATTAACGTCTCTGGGTACGAAATACCTTTTGAGACAGTCTTCATATAAACATCTTCATTTGTTTTTTGATTTGCAATGATAGTGTCTGTGCATTACAAATCTTCTCTGGAGTTCTTGACAGCATTTGCAACAGCCTCATTCAGAGGTGGAATACCCGTTTGCAGTAGGGCGTCTATAAAATTGCACTAGTGCAAAATAGGTTTTCACGTCCTCCTTAATTTTATTTTCTTGTTCTTCACATTGCTCATGTGCACCAGATGATTTTCTCCAAAACGCACCACTTTTTGTAGCAAATTCTAGCAGAAAAACAATGCAAAAACAATAAAATAAAACTACGAATGCGTTCACCACAAATCCCGCCAAAAAACCAGGTGAGTTCAATAATATATTTGTGTTACCCACCATCATCAAGCTACAAAGGCAAGGGAAATTGAGTTATCCTAGGTAAATAGTATTTATTCTTTGTCTAAGTATAGATACAGGTCTTTACCTACGAAATGTACGATTCGAATAAAATATTTTAATATCAAAAATACCTGTCAAGTGCAAATCCGGCTTGAGCACTAAAGGTTCCGTACCACACCACACAATATTTTGAAAAATAAGTCGGATTGAAACACAAATTTAACATTGTAGTTGAAAAAAATTGCTCCTATACATCGATATCGTCACGGTCAATTTTCAAACTACAAATGTAAGTTTGTATGTAATTGCAAAAAATATATATTTTAATTAAACTACAAATGACAAAATTCGGATTTTCCTTTACTTGTGCTATGAGACCTTGCTTCTTGCCAAATTTCAGTACAATTGGGTCCTGGTGCTATGTATGACTGTATAGATATCCCCATACATAGTCTCTACCTTGTAGTTAAAGTGTTACGAGGTCGGTGCGTATTCCTGTATGACTTTCATCGAATACCGTTTGGTGATTCTGAGTATCTATCAGGTATACTACCCTCGTCGAAACGTTCACGATCTGGAACACATTCTTAATGAGGAACTTGTGGACGAGAAACCCGACACCAGTTTGAGATAATTGATCGCACTCCCGGGAATAGAGCAGGTTTCCGGATTTAAGGATCTTGGTGTCCTCTCTATTTCTTCAGACTTCACATAAACCTACGATTTCCAACCATAACCTGCTCAATCCTTCTTCGAGTTCTGTAAGCTTCTCGTCAGTCCGCAGTGTACGCGTGTTGTAAGTTGCCAGGGCCAAAGGTCATTGGGTTTGGTAGCCTGGCATCTGCCGGGGATTCTGCGAGCCCTCCGCCCCACAGTTACCGTTTCTGGTCTTGTAGCCAGGAATAGCAGGGCCGCCGTGGACTAAGGACCGTTTTCTTGGTGTGTAAATCATTTTGGGGGGAGGGGTGGGTGGTTGCCATAATTGCCACGCTTGGCAGGGGGGTTAGCGATCGCAGTGTGGTTGCAGGTGCGTTGCAATGCGCGAAAAGGACGCTACTGCCCATGCTCTGGCTGAAGTTCCTTAGTTGTCTCTTACGACCCCCAGTGGAAGAGATAACATGGCACTATTCTAAGCTGGGAGCCATACGGCCTATTCAATAGGTAAAGGATTATTATACACTATCTTTTGCCCGCGGCTTCGCCCACGTGGACATAGCTTTTATGACTCTTTTTGAGGGTGAGTGGTGCGCGAGCCGCAATCAGCTCGCAAGCGTGGACATGAGTTTTCACCAGGTACCTCACAAACTGTATCGGGCTATTCGGATTAGCAGTCTTTGTCACTTCCCACCACCTCAACAAATTCTATACAAAAAATCACTTTAATCCGTTGCTCCGTTGCAACGCCACCGACGTGCGCGAGCGTAGAAAACAGTTGTCCCCAGATCCCTCGGGAACTATGTCAGGATATACTTATTAGTAAATTATATCATTTTCCACCTCATCTCTGTCTTAAAAATCACACCAATCCATTTTTTCATTACGATTTTAAATAAAACGAACATAGAGTATAGATTTAGTTTCCTCAGGAACTGCATCGGCCGATGATAATTTCCACAGATAAAAGGTTGACTATTTCATTCCCAGTGATACAGGCTACCTGCATGCCAAATTTCATCAAGATTGGTAGAGGCGTTGAAGTGTGAATAGGTAACAAACAAACAAATTTTCACATTTATAATATAAAGTAAGGATTTCTAAATCTTAAATAAAATATAGAGCGTCGGTGGCAAAACGGTTAGGGCCACTACCTCCTGTCCGGAAGGCCGTGGTTCGAATCCTGCCACTTACCAATATATATACGAATATCGATTTCATACTGGTATGTACGTTTATCCGACGCTCTTACGGTAAGAAAACATGTGAGGAAACCTGCACACGCCTGCGAAGAAATTCGAAGCTTATGTGTGAAGTCATCAACCCGCAATGGGCCCGTGTGATCGTCTAAGGCCAGATCGCCCTAACTCAGGGCAGGTGTAGCCCCTTGGTGGGGACGTATATAAACTGATATGATGAAATATTATCAAAAAACTAATTTATATCATTATAGGTATCAATCTAGTAATAAAATTTCCTAACAATATTAATATGGGTCGAATCCTCGAGTCGTATCAGCTCCAAAGGAGCCCAAGACGCACTTCTCGTTGCCGCGCTGGATGGCAATAGACAACCTTAGCAGCAGGTAGGACCTCACGTCACATCTCCTCTCTCGAAGGCGAAGGCCAATCTTCTTTGTGAAGGCAAAGGCTTCTGAGGGTTCAGCAGCCGGTTGTCTCACAGACCAGCGGCACAAAGCAGTAATTTGCCTTCAAGACCGAGTACTTATTATGCTTCTTTCTCACCGCAAATTGAGCAGCAGTACCGTACGGGTGAGGAGTGAGGCAGAAAAAGTGGCTTCCCAAAGCAGACACGTTCCTCTCTGCCATAGCACCTGTTTAAACCCTCCGGCCTTTTGCCATCAGATCGACTAAAACCAGGCCGGCGGCTGCATCAAAGATGGAATATTCCATCTGGCCGAGACCAGTGCCCTCCGAGTGAGGTCATTAAGGAATTAGTGACGTGGTAATCTTCACAAACACGACTGCAACTCAGTGAGTGATGGCCAATTGCCACCACCGAGGACCCGCAAATACATTGATGAGGTTCACAGATATTGATATTGCAGGCGGAGAGCAACTGCCACACGCAAATAGTCGCCGTCAGAAGAGTTCCCATATCTGTGCCTCCTGTTAAAAGATGTTAAACTCGATTTATGTGTTTTTATTTTTTTACACGATTGGGATCTGTAAAAAAATACCTCTCTGTTCGTCTATGAAACACATCGCTACGTACTATAGTTCCAGAGTTTAAAGTAGCGTATGCGTATAAAAGAAATCCACTCAAAAGTATGAAATAATATTTTAATGTTTTGATACAACTTAAGCGCGTTTTATTATCCCTGCAGTGCCATCTATTGACATTCTGCTACTATGATTATAATTTTTGGTATGTGTAGCTAATATATACAAAAAAGTACTCTATTGTTATTATTGTATGTATCGATAGATAATTTCCCACGGGACCTCTTTAGTTTTCCGGGATAAAGAATACCCGACTATACAATGATGGTCAAAACACCTCATCCCAATGTAAAGGTTTCATATTGTTACGTTGAGTCATTCTAAAGATACAATTTTTTGCATTCCTGCAGGAACCCTAATTTTTTTGGGATTCACAATGTCCCAGTTTTAGTTCGCGATAAGGGTATCAACGTGTAAAATTTGATTGTAATAGGTCAAGCCACATTTGCGTGGTGAGCCACTCTATAAATGAATACTTTTGATTTTCCCACGGGAACTCTTGAATTTTCTGGGATAAAAAGTATCCTATATGTTAACCCGGGCTAAAAGGAACCAACATACAAAATTTCATCAAAATCGGCCCAGTAGTTTTTGCGTGATGCGCGAACATACAGACAGACAGACAGACAGACAGACAGACAGACAAAAATTCCAAAAGTTGTTGTTTTGGCCTCTGTATCGTTAGTAATGTCCACCACAGTTATTATTTTCCAAAAATATTTCATGTACAGACACGGCCCCGTTACAGTTTTATTATATAGATAGTAGGTATATGCGGATTTTCACATTTTATCAAGTCAGCCAAAAGACTTGGAAATCCTTGGTCTATATGTTTAGTAGTCGAGTTTCCCTCACATAAAATAAAAAATATATTTGGCATAGCTAAAATAATAAATAATTATTATTTAATTATAGCATACATAATGCGGGTACCTATTTATGTTTTTGGGATTGTAGTCCTTAGGGGCGGCAGAGTAAAAACAAAACGACCAAGTTCGAGTCAAATTCGCGTACCAAAACCGGCAAAGTGCGAACCGGACTAGCACTCTGAGAGTTCCGTACCACCACACCTCTCCACACAACTACATAGTATAATGACAATGATACCTATTCACATTACAATCAAAAGACATGAACTTTTATTGCCATTCAGTTCGGACTCCTTATCGGATGTACATACGACTCACACTTGGCCGATTTTTATTATTTGTTGTTTTATTTCATTATTAGTTCTATAATCACACCAAGTTTCACATTTGTATCTATAACCGTTTTTACGAGAGCTAAATAAAAAAATATTGTAGACCTACAAAAAACACGTGTTTTGTATGGAGACCTTCCTAATATTTTCACTTTTTCTAAGTTTTAGTATTTGTTGTTATAGTGGCAACAGAAATACACATTTTGTGGAAATTTCAACTGCCTAACAATTACGGTTCATGAAATACAGCCCGTTGACGAACAGACAGACAGACATCCGGAGGCTCAGTAATAGGGTCTCGTTGGTCACCCTTTCGGTATACGGGACCCTAAAAATAACTTTGATACTTACAAAAACTCAAGTAGAGTATTGTTATTGGTACCAGGACCAGGTTCAATATACTATTCGAGACTAAATAACTGTCTGTCGTGTCCAACAAACCTCCACTTACCTACCTTACTAATGGAGTACTCGACGCATGATTAGGAATTTAATTAGATTTTTTCTCCGTCTAATTAATATATTATTAACATACGTTCTACGCAGAAGTAAACATTGATGATAGCGCTCACTTAATCTTTTCTGTTTACATTCTCTGTGACTGTTCTTATAGCTTTATTATTTGTTACATACTTATGTTTTGAGGAATAAATCGCCATAAAAACAACAATTGGAAAAACCAGAATTTGATAAGCTCATGTTATTGTGTTAGCATCAGGCTTATTGAGCAACTCTATTTTACGATTCAGTTAGCTGTAGGTATGTTTGTAAGTTCAGTCTCATGGCAAAGTATATATTTATTAGTCCTCATGGTGAAAAATAACTTATCTACCTGCAAGTCTATTCATGTAGGAAGGAGCGGCTGACACAATGCGCCCTGAAACCGTAGATACAGTCACGTCACTAAACGAAATTCGTATATTTTCGGTTCTAACGCCATTTATGTTACCTAATATTTCTTTCAATACAATTGATAAACATGGTTTCCTTTCAGAGGCTATAATTATGATTCGAAAATTAAATCTTTTGCTTGCATCATACATTTACGCAGTCGTGACTTTTTTTACGAGCTTGATCATTACTTTTGCAGTTTAGTTTTAAATTTATAGGTCAATTTAAAAAGTTTAGTATCAAGGAGTTTTCATACATAGAATAAAATCGGATAGATTTTGTACGAGGAAAAATGAATGCCTCCGTACGTCTTCGCAATTTAGGGCATCCAATCTCGCAGCTTTCTTGTGATGTCGGTATTTGCGGGATCGATAATTTTCAATCCCGCGGGATCTCGGTATTTACTGGATCCCGCAAATGTATGGCGGCACATTAAACTGACTGCGTATTTGTGAATGCATTGTAAGGAGGATTTGATGCGGTACAAATAAAAATCTAAATACATTTAATAAGACGTAAAATTACACGAAAAGGTACTACGTCCTTAGAAGCCATACTACCATACTCTTTTTTTCAATGAAATATTATTTTGGGCAGGAAAATGGTCTGAAATCTTCACACATTTTTAATTAGATATCGGAGGAAACGATAACTGAGGAGATGAACGTGCAGTTGTAGACTTCCCTGACTGTAGAGAACCTGAACTTGCGACTTTGCTACTTACATCTTGAACTCCGTGCGTAGATTTTAATGGTCGTGTAATCCCTTCGTAGACCTTGCAGAAGTTTTCAATATAATATTGCACATTTCACATTTGGCGGTTGTCATCAACAGATTTTAAAAAGTACTTCTAAACTGGATTAACAGTCGTAAAAGTTTTGTACTGCACTGCACCTGACATTTTTAATTACGTTTAGTCGATAACTTTGCAAAAAAACTCGAAATACATAGAGAAAACCGAAAGTTTTCACCAGAGTAATTAGATGCAACGAGTAATACCTGTCACTGTTAACACAAAAACAATCATGGAGGCAGGGCATCTCTGTGCTGCTCGTCAATCCCGCAAAAACCCGCGGATCCCGCGCACGTAATCCCACGCTGAGCGGGATTGATAAATGACGCGGGATCTCGGTATAACGGGATCTCGGTATTGCGTGATTGGATCCCCTTAGCATTGAATTCTCAAAATTATTTTCAATGATTGTTTGTTTTAATTAATTACCAGTTAACGCTCTCGTCACGCATCCACCAGCTTACTCCTGAAGTCAAGCGTGCTTAAAGAAGTTCTACTTCAAAAAACGTGGTGTGATACACGGATGTGTAGGTTATTGCAAACTCGTGACAATAAAAACCCGAGCCGAATCTAAGTCTAATCAAAGTATACATATATATTAGTTCTAACATACAGTATGGACGCTCCCTGCCGTGCCGCTCTCTAGATTGCGACCTCACCCCCTGTCACCCAGATTGATACAGTTTGGTTGTGTTACGTATAGGATTTCGCTGCCATTTTGTTTGTTCCGTCATACCTTTTTTGAAATGTCATTTCTGGCCCGTTGTATGAAGTGTCCGGGGTGTGGTCTAATGCAAAAACAACTATAATTTAGTATAGTACTACTCTAGTACTCTTACGAATGTTGAAAAAATCGTTACCTATCTAAATAGGTACTGTCATTTTGTCTTTTCCGCAGGGCGCAGTAGTGACATTTTTAACTTACAGAGCGTCATAGGGAGAACGACGGTGTAGGCACAGATTACTAAATTAGTTACTTCGTAGGTGTAGGTACGATAGTATACTAATATATTAAATACTTTTATGCAGACATTCAAAATAATAATAATAATTACTTACGGTGAAGGAAAACATCGTGAGGAAACCTGCTCACGCCTGCGGAGAAACTCGCAGGTTGTGTGTGAAGTTGACCAATCCGCACAGGGCCCGCGTGGTCGACTAAGGCCCGATCGTGGGGAAGTATATGAGCTGATATGATGATGATGTAGGCATTAAAAGATATCTTAGGAAGTCAAATTATGGCCAATTTAACATTCAAAGTTTGTATAGAAAACGCATATAAGACAACATTCCATACAAATTATCCCACGTCCTACAGTAAAGAGACGTATCTGAAAAATTCGCCAAAAATGAGTATTAAAAAGATGGCATAACCTACTTTCGAACGCCATCCTTACATGCTAACTTACATATACCTAAAATATTGCTATGAGTATTCGTTCAGGGGCAGTAATATCTGGTATAAATCTAGTACAGCTTATATTAAGAATTATTTTTCACTTTTTAGTTCGATGTTCAATTAACCCTGGCGATCCTGGGGATCCTGATTAGGATAATGAGATAAAATTTGTTGTATTGTCACTGATTCATGATAAATGTACAAAGTTTTAATTAAATCTGTCCGTTTAAAGTGGTTCAAAATCGAGTGCAAAGGAGTCGGTTACAAACATACATTCAGGTGAAGCTAATAAAAGCGTGATAAAAAAACCAAAACCGGACATTTATAAAACTACGACGTAACCGACAATTTGTTTCAATAAAATACAGGTTTTATATGATGACAACGTTTATTGAAGAATAGGTTACCAACATAGCTCACAGAATCGCTGAACTTAAGTGGCAGTGGGCGGGCACATAGCTCGTACAATAGATTAACGTGTTGGGGCAGTAAAGTTCTCGACTGGCGACCGCGCACTGGATGAAGTAGTAGCTTAGGCATTCGGTATGAAGTCAATTGTATACCAGGCACGGAGCGAGCGCAGTTTTAAGTGTTGTCCTTTGAGACATTAACGGGACATTTCTGCGTCCCGAAACTGGAATAAATGTCCTATGTCTTGAATTTCTTCGGGGACACCGGGACTAAGTGCGAAATAACGGGACAGTCCCGTTCAAAACGGGACGTATGGTCACATTAAGTATGAAGTCGACCAACCTGCACTGATCTCGCGTGGTCACAAGGAAATTTATCATTTTATTTGCCGCCAAGTATATTACCTACCTAGGTTTGTTTAACAGTACTAAATAAACTATCGCGTGGTTTCTCTTAACTAAATTACTTTGACCTACGACCCGAAGACGCGATAAAGTTATTTAATAAATAATATTTTCCGAATTAAGAGATAAATTATGAAAAATAATAGCTTTAACCTACAGCCAAGATCCACATACACCGCAATACTTAGTTGCTGGTCAAGATTAAATCGGGGGTTAACGCATTTAACTGATTGATAATAAAAATAATTTGTTATTCCCGCATACAAGATTCTTACGAAATTCTGATATGAATTTTATGAATTCAGAATCAAAGTTTAAGAACAGGCTCCCAGCGCGGCACTGGCTGACAACCTAATATGTTATAGAATCAGATTTACAGTTGAATTTCGCGTGAGTGTCTTAACGCGACTTACGTCCTTTACTTCGGGCGTAAATGCACATTTTCGTTTATTGCAAGCTTATTAAATATTCTAGAAAAATTTCGTCTTAGCCGTTTTATCAATACCTTTATTCTTTTACTGTCAGTATTTATTTCATGCGCCTAACTTATGTAATGTAGGAGAAAAATGTAATAAACTCTCAAAACTAAATATTTTTACTTAATAAAAACTATCGAGCGAAAACTAATAAATCGTAATTTTGTTTTAGCCATATCAAAGGAAAAGGTTCATATTTCACGTTAAGCAAGCTTGTTGCTGACTCAATATATTCTAGCAAAAATTCACTTATTTTGGGAGCCTGCTATGATTGGATCCCAACGACGCACTATTTACTCAGGGGATCAAGACGAATCCTTGCACTTTAAATTATGATAAAATCCATCAGGCAAAGAATAATACATTCATTTATTATTGGAAAAAAAATACGCCGTCTACCTACGCCTGCTCACTTCCAGACTGCCCAGTATACAGGGTGGAACAAAATTGGTGTAGGTCCCTTTAACTGGGCATTCTACGCATCGTACTGAACAACTTTTCCCAAGGAACCCATAGTCAATACTCAAAAAATTTGGACCCTTCATACAAAAATATACAAAATTGGTCACTCAGCTGATCGATTTGTATAATATATCGATTTGTATAATTCAGCAAAGTCGTAGAACAGAAGTTGTTCAGTATGTTAACTAGAAGCCTCAGTTAAACAGATCTACACCAATTTTGTTATACTCTGTATTTGTGCTGATTTGAGGCATTTCACACAAAAAGGTCCAATCATATAACAAACAACCCTTTTTAAACATGACACGACACGTTTCATCACTGCTGGTGCTATAGAGGTGACGAAAAATGTTTAGAAATTAGGTATTATTTGCGTGTATTCCTACCATCCTCGACTGCATCGTTACTTCTCATCAGGTGAGAATTTAGATACTCTTATCTACCCAATGACTTATATACAGTGAAACCTGGCTTAGTGGAACCTGGATAAGTGAAATACCTCTTTTAGTGGTACAGAATCGCCGGTCCCGGCACCTTCGATCGTAGTTACCTCTATTAGTGGAATTAATAAACCTCTTTTAGTGAAATTTAAAATCTAGAATATTTTTGACAGGAACCTCTGTAAATGGAATAGCAAGAATAGATTACCTCTATAAGTGAAACTATTTTTAATATCCAAAAGTAAAATCGTGTGTTTATTTAAATGTATTAAATAAAAACCTCTGTTAGTGGAACAACTATGAAGATTACCTCTATTAATGAAACGATAGGTACTTTCAATTGAATATCAAAAAAAATCATTTGTTATTTTAAATGTGGGTATTGGCACATTTTTTCTCGTTCCGTCACCGTTCCGTTCTGGATTTGATCACCTCAGAATTTTTAGTGCATTGGGAGATAACTGTTGCAAGTTAACGTAAAAATACCCTAACGAAACGTTACAGTTTTAACAGCTCGTGAAAAACAAAAGATACTACTGGCTTAAGAAAGTGGGAAGTCGCGCGATGACATTTTTAAAGAAGTTCACGTGCCAAAGCCCACCCTTTGCCGAATTATCAAAAGCAAAGAAAAGATACAGGCACAGTGCGTTGATGCACAAGGAAAACTAATATATGTATAAGCTTAAATGTTATTGTAAAGCCCATGTTGATTTTCAATTATTTCAGTTTTGATTTACATACTTACAACTTGTGTTGATCTTATGTAACTATGTATGTGAATACGATTCATTTCTACCTAAAATGTGTCTTTTAATAAAAAAAATCATACCTCTATTACCGAAATCTGTCATGTTTGAGCCTCTGTTAGTGAAACCCTCTATTAGTGGAATTATTTTTTTTGAACCTGGATAAGTGGAACCCTGCATTAGTGAAATACCTCTTTATATGAAATTAAATTGCCAGTCCCTTGAAATTCCACTAATCCAGGTTCCACTGTATTACTGGCGTAAGGACCCGGCCAACGCGCGCGACTAATGGGCCCAGCGAATTGGTGCGAAAATCGAAAGTTTCGCACACTCGCGACTCAGTCGTCTGCGGGACATTGTTCAGTGCGGTGGAAAAATGTTCCATATAAAAATGCCTTATTGTGTTGTAAGAGGCCGTAAATATCATAAAAGAAAGGCTAAAAAGAAACATGGGATGTCGTATTATCGATAAGTAACCTTACATTGTATTTTTTCTTGTAAACAAATTAAAACAACGAATTTTTAAAGCGACAATTCTATCAAGGTTCTTTTAACTCGGCACGTCAGTCAACTCTCGCCCACGCTAGTTCGTACGAGTTATGTCAGATGGCGCTACTTTTTGCATGTATGAAGAAAATCTGACTAAAATATGCAGACGGGCGGTATCTACCTCGTTTCCTTTATTACAGGGGGTGTGCGATGCGCGAGCCGCAAGTTTCTCGCCGCGGGGTCGAACTACATACCTAAACCACAGTATATATATTAGTACTAACGTCCTAAACCTTCCTCATGAATCACTCCGTTTTTGTGTTTATCGCGTTAAGCCAGACAGGCCAACGCGGGGGTGACTTTGTTTTATAATTATGAAGTGATGATCAAGCGACTTCCAAAAAGGAGGAGGTTCTCAATTCAACTGTATGTTTTTTTAATGTGTGTTACCGCAGAACTTTTGACTGGGTGAACTGATTTGTATGATTCTTTTGACGTGAATACGTCTTTAAAATTACCTCCATAGGGATGCAATCCAAAAAAACGAATGATAACAAAATCGGGGGATACAGTTTAGTGTTGTAGCTACATATCTATCATCTCCATCCAAATTTCGTTTACACCACTTGATAGCTAAAGAATCAAAGAATTTATTACGCTAAGTAAGGACTGTAACACATCGCGCGCGGGGGAGGGGGCAGCCCCGCCATTTTGAAGGTCATTTTTCTCGCTTACTTGAACCCGACAAGACGTATTCACGTTACAAACATACGGGCCGTGTCCACGACTCAGCCATACCCCGTTTTTTTTTATTTGAAAGCTAGTGCTTCCCGTGTGGTCCCATATAAATTTTATCAAAATCGGTGTAGTACTTTATTGGAAAATTAACAAAAACCAAAAATAATAATCCAAAAATGTACTAAGTTGTTGCGATGGAAGTCGGTTTTTTAACGTGTTTAGCGTTTTAATTATAAGTTTCTACGAGTAGAGTCTTTCCAACATACCGGATCAGAAGTTAGCAACCTCAATTTTGTTAACAATAACAGTTTTGTTTTAAATAAATCAGCCGAACTATGTTATCCATCATTCAACCGCACAAAAACTGACATAAAACTGTTTTCTCCCGCCAAACTCTGACAGTTACTACTGGTTCTTGTCAAAATTTATCTGTTGCATCCAATTTACGCCCCTCGGCCGAGCAAAAACGCGTAAGTGGCGGCGGCGTCGGCGGGGTTGCGTGCGTGCGGCGCGCGCGCAGGGCAGTGTGCACCCTCGTCGGACCTTCGACTCAATTGACTTGTCCCCGTTCATTATTTGTTATGCTTAATAAATTGTGCGGCTTCATAAGGGCGACGGCTTTAATCAACCTCAAATTAGCAACTTGATTCGCGTCAGTACTAATTTCGATTTTCGATAGAAACTACACTGGAGTTTTTTTTTAATTCACAATTGGTAAGCCCTTGGCATCATCTCACCTGATGGTAAGTGACGATGATGCCGAAGATGGAAGCGGGCTTACCAAGATTCCCCAACGCAATGGAGAACTGGATATCTTAATCTTCAAGCCGGAACACATCAATGTTATCACACACAGTAACGTTCATATAGAAAAGTTTTTTTCGGATGTATTCTACGGACCAATTGTACAACAAAATATACAATTACTGATACATAATAGCAGTAGCATGCGCAAAGGCGGACTTATCCTAAACAGGGATCTCTTCCACCCAACCCATAATTACTGAAAGGATTTACACTATAAGCAAAGAAACAAAATAATTAGTACACATTTTAGAAGAAGTGAAAACAATAATCTGAAGTTATAAACAGATGTTATATTACAATAAGATACATATAATAAATATACTTACATATTAAATAAGATATAATAAATATATACATACCATAGTACTTTACATACTTACTTTACTTACTTAGTTTTTTCTATAACAACGAAATAAAATGGATAATAATTTTCTAAAAACCTAAAAATTTTTAGGTACAAGCTTTTAATATTGCATTGTCACGCGATATAATTATATATGCATGCAAAATTTCAGCTCAATCGGAAACCGGGAAGTAGGTCAAAATTAACTTGCATGATTTCACCCGAAGAAACATACATACATTGCAAGTTTAATAAAAGCTTTTAAAATCAAACCTTACGACATCAAGCACTACCTGGACCTGGGTAAACTTAATATTGTCGGTCACCAGCTGTGCCTAAGTTTCACTAGAGACGCTCAAACTTAAGTGTTTCAAGTTGGTAATCTATCCCCTTATGAAGAGTTTGTTGGCCTAGTAAAAACAATAAAAACTCAAGAACTTACCTGAAAGCTTAGGTACTATTTATTGATGATTGGATCTCCTTAACCTTAAAAAAAAGTAATACAGCCTCCATGGAGTAAAGGTTACTCCATTAGGTTCAACATCAGGAGGTCGCAGATTCGATGCCCGGCGGAATCTAACTTTCTAAGACTCGGTTAGGTTGGTGGAAGGGCATTTTCTACGATAGCTTATCTAAGTCTTGCCGCCAAACATCAATGGATGTGTTCCGGCTATATGATAGCCAGTTATTGCATTTGTAATGCTATTGCTATTGCATTGGTGAATCTTGTTAAGCCCGCTTCCATCTTCGGCATTATCGTCACTTACCATCTGGTGAGATGATGCCAAGGGCTTACCGAATTGTGGGATTTAAAAATAATAATAAATTGTTTGTAATTTCAATAGGATTTCTATGGACAAAGTATATATAATAGTACTAAAATACAGTATGGACACTCCGTGCCGCTCTCTAAACTCCGACCTCACCCCCTCGTCACCCAGATTGATACAGATTGGTTACAGTTTGGTTGTCGAATGTATAGGATTTCGCCGCCATTTTGTTTGTTCCATCATTCCTTTTTTGAAATGTCATTTCTGGCCCGTTGTATGAAGTGTCCAGGGTGTGCTATGGATTTAGAATAACGTCAAAGCGTACGTGTAGGGGAGTTGTGCCTAAGTTGACCTACTTTTTGTTTTGAGGCAAATACTTATTTGAAAATTCAATGGTAATGATGGTACCTAATGAAAATAATATTGGTTAGTTGGTTTCACTATTCACATTTAAAACGTTTAAACACAAAAATGAAACTTGATGCTATGGCAATCTATATCAATGAAATAAAATTGAAAAAAAAACACCCATCATGTCCATGTGCATAAGATGACACACTCTAAGTTGACATCCCTACCTAATTATCAGTGCACAGTTCACATATGAACACCTCAACTCTTAATGCAATACCTGCACATAATATGGAGTGTGGCAACATCGCTTACAACTTACATGATTGGCAACATAACCAATGCTGCTTGGCTTCGATTTGTTTTGTCATCTTAAGCTGACGGTTGCTTCTTACCCTACGTGGTAAAAAATATTTGCGTCTATTGAAATAAGGTCATTGTCAGTATTCATAATCTCTATATTAACCCAAGTTCATTTCCAAGAAGTCAAACACAAATAAAAATGCTAAATACATTGGCACAAACACTTTCAACAAAATAATATAGTCGAGTAATGAAATGAAAATAATTTACACCACATCCAAACATCGCCACCAGGTGGTCACAACACAAAAGTTTTGAGTGGTCACGCCATCTATGAGTCGATGTGTGAACGTCGTTTAGGTCGTTGTGGTCATGTGATGAACATCGCAACCACTGGCACAGAGTATCAGCGTTGTGGGGCTGGAGGTACACAATAGGGGATCGGACTGCATCAAAAATAAATGATCTGAAATATGATTTCCTAAATTGCTCTCCTCTTGAAGTTTCAAAAAAACCTTACTTGTTTTGTTTTCCCATCACGTCTTCAATTTTTTTTTGATCAAATTCTCGTAAATGCGCTAAAAATCTATGACGTCACTTGTGAGTATTTCAAACATTTTTAGAACAAAATTTCGTGATTGACAGATCATGAAAAGTAAGATAAGATAAGATAAGGTAAATACTCTTTATTGTACCCAAAAATATAAAAAAATATAAAAAATAAACACAATGTAAAACTTAGAAACTATAACTTAAATGACTACATTCCGATCCCTTATTAATCCACAACATTTATGGTCAGTCATTTTTATTGGTAGTGATGTTTTATTTGTATTTTTCAAGTCATTATTATCATCTATCAATCAAAAGAAGGACAAATTAAATTTAGGAAGTAATATTTTTGTTCATAAAATAAGTATTTATTTTATTATGTAAGGGCAGTCATTGAGGCCAGTAGTCATAAATTCGTTTACAAGATGGTTCGTATCAACCATACACCTTATTTAAGATAGTAACTAAAGTAAATATAGGTGCCTATCCTTAAAACCTGTTAATTTCTCAAAGCGTGGTTAAAATAAACATCCCTCTCTTTACACAAGTTGTGTTTTACAGTAACAGAGCATTGGTCATGTCACTCAGCATGGCGCTAACTAAAGGCAAAGGTGAAGGCGACTGAACGCAGCTTACGTGGGCCAACGCATCTTCATCGGTGTGTCTGCGTCTGCGCACTTCACTTGTTTAACTTCTCCCCGACTCTTGTTTGTGCTTGTCTATTCAAGACAATTTAATTAATAGTAAACTATAATTAGTGTGAGGATCTCGACTTGCTTTTCATCTTACAAACATTTTCGTGGAAATCAATATCCGCTTTGAAATTAACGGTTTTTATTGAAAGAAGTTTAGGTTGTGAAGTGTATAAGCCACTTTGAAGTACAAACGTACGATATTTAGTACTACTTGTTAACTACTATTATACATACCTATACATATTATAAAACAAAGCTCCCCGCCGCGTCTGTCTGTTTGTCTGAACGTGATAAACGCAAATACTTACCAACTACCGAACGGATTTTTATACGGTTTTTAACAATGGATGGATTGATTCATAAGAAGGGTTTTAGGTTTTGACCAATATAGAGGGTTTAGGTGTATAGTTCCCCGTGAGCTTCTTGCGGCTCGCGCATCGCGCTTCCTCTAGTAAAATTATAAAGAAATGTGTTTTGACCGCGATGCGGGTACCCACTAGCTTATCAAGTTAGTAGGTAATAATAATAATAATAATAAATATTCTTTATTGCATACCAAAAAAACTTTACAGAAACTTAATTTAAAAATGTACAGTGCAAAGGCGGCCTTATCGCTTTTAGCGATTTCTTCCAGGCAACCTTAAGGTAACCGGTAGGAGTTGGTAGGTAAAAGGCTAAATGCGTATGTTTGTTTTGTTTGTTTGTTTTTATGTTTGCTGGGTTCGGACCTCTTTTGTGGACCTAATGAATGTTTAAAATACATTGTTTTTTAATATCTTGTTATCCTTACTGATATTATAAATGTGTTTGTATAATTGTTTGTTACCTCTTCACGCTTCAACAACTCGACCAATCTTGACGAAATTTGGCATGGAGGTAGCCTGTGTCATAGGAGAGGACATCGGCTACTTTTTATCCCGTAAAAATAGCATTGTCCAATACAGTTCTTAAGGGAACTGATAAAAATATTCTTTTTACAAGCTTTTATTTTTGATTGATTTCTTTAACATCGCAACAGAGCAACGGATTTTTGTGTTTTTTGCTCAGAGATGGTTGAAGAGGTGGGAAATGACATAGGCTACTAATTAGCATAGTCCCAGATAGTTCCCGAGGGATCTGGGCAAAACTCATTTCCAGGCTCGAGCACGTCGGCGTAGTAACGGATTGACGTAATTTAGTGCATAGAAATATTTGAAGGGCTGGGAATTGACATATGTATATATATATACCGCTAATCAGAATAGGTCGATATAGTTCCCGAGGGATCTGAAGTAAACTCCTGTCTACGCTCACAAACCGCTTGCAGCACGCGCACCACTCACCCTCAAAGACAGTAATAAAAACGACGCCCACGCGAGCGAAGCCGCGGGCACAAGCTAGTACATATAAATAAAAGATCGGCCAAGTGCTAGTCGGACCGCGCTATAAGGGTTCCATACCACCACACCTCCCCACAACTTGTACAACAATGATACGTATTTATTTCGAATCATCGATTCATACAGGTTGTAAATAAATTGGTTTAGGACATATCATACTAAACAACTTTCCCCAAGGAACACATAGTCATTTCTCAAAAAAAAAATTGGACCCTTCATACTAAAATGCACGAAATTGGTCGATCAGCTGATCGATTTGTATGGAGAGGATTTTTTTTTTGCGATTTCAGCAAAGTCGTAGAACCAATTTTGTTCAGTATACGAGTGGAAGACCCAGTTAACGGGACCTACACCAATTTTGTTACAACCTGTATATATTATGTACTTTCGAATAAAAGACATCAACAAAAGCAACAAAATATTTTTTTATCAGTTCGGACTCCTTACCGCGATTAAGACTCGCACTTGGCCTGTTTTTTTTTATTTGTTGTTTTATCTTAGGTTAGGATAACTAGGTAGGTACTATTAATCAAACACATCGAGTTTCACGATTGTAATATTTATTTATTTTTTAATTAAAAATATGAGTCGTTTGATTTAATTATAATGATGATGGTGACGATTGCAAGGGCTTACCAATTGTGAATAAAAATCCTTTTTTAGGGTTCCGTGCCTCAAAAGGAAAAAAACGAAGCCATTATTTACGATAGATCAAATACAACAACATTTGAAACAACACGTTTTATGTATGAGGACCCCCTTAATTTTTTACTCTTTTTAATTTTTACTAATGGTTAGGTATAGAAAATAGTTGTAACATAAGTTCTATAAAAAAATCAGCCGGCTAACCTCTACGGTTCAATAGATATAGCCCTTTAAAGGTCAGATAGACGGCCACACAGACGGCGTAGTCTTAGTAATAGGGTCCCGTTACCTGGTACGGAACCCTTTTAAGCACCGATGGCTCAAGTAACGACACAGTCCTCCTAACCAAACGTCCCGGGTTCGAATTCGGACGGCTAATGTAGGTACGTAAGTACCAATGAGTTTTTTTAAACTTAGGTATATATACATAGGACTGATTACTTCAACGGTGAAAGAAAACACAGTGAAGAAATTCACACATCTGATTCCAAGATGTGTATGAAGGTCGCGTTGCATACGTCCGTCGGTATAAATCTAATGATACAAAGGGTCCATGGACTGCAAACTAGGTGCAACTTCGCAGTTTGGATGTAGTTATGGCTTAACTTACTAGGAAAACTGCATCCAAACTGCAAATTTGCGGCTGGCTTGCAGTCCGTGTGTCTGGTCCCTAAGTGCAACACCAGGCAACCGCCGCGCCGTTCTATCCCTCGGATAGCACGGTTCAATCCACACACTAAGAAAGAATTTATAGATAGTACCTACCTATCATTTTATACTGCGCTGGGCTCAGTGAAATAAACAATTTATCTATCTTTATTGTACAACAAGCCAAGAAAACCCTAAAATATTGTAGGTACAAGCTTTTAACCGTCTTCCATGGTCCCACCTTCTGGCTTCATCATCAGACCCTGAATATCATAAGACCAGAGTAATTGATGGTAATTGTCAATAAACAAGCCCAAACTCGACGGGGTTGCGTTGTTAATTACAAAATTCCCATTGCCACCTTCCGGCTTCATCATCAGATCAGCCCCATGTCATTATAATTTTGTATTGTCGTCCGATAAGCGCCCAAAATTTTAGCTCAATCGGAAACCGGGAACTGGGACAAATTTAACTTTAATTTGATGCATGCATGATGGTTAGTGATTACAGACACAGGATAGGTGAAATTAAATAAAAGCTTATATAAAAATAAAAATATAAAGAAAACATTTGTATAACATAGTATAGGTAAGGATAATGTGTACAAAACTTATAAAGGGCTATACTTACGTAAGTACCTACTTAGAATGCTTACAAAAATATGATCTGTTGCTTGGCCCATGAAAAGTTTTTTTATTCCCAGTTTCTAAAGCTTGCGATTAATATCCTTACTAATCCTTACTGAATATTATAAATGTGAAAATGTGTTTGTTTGTTTGTTACCTTTTCACGCTTCAACGCCTTAACCAATCTTAATGAAATTTGGCATGCAGGTAGCCTGTGTCACAAGGAAGGGCATGGGCTACTTTTTATCCCGTGAAAATAGCATAGACCGATGCAATTCCCGAGGGAACTGAAAAAATACTCTTTTTTGGTTAATTTCTTTAA
Organism: Coleophora flavipennella; assembly: GCA_947284805.1. NCBI lineage: Eukaryota > Metazoa > Arthropoda > Insecta > Lepidoptera > Coleophoridae > Coleophora > Coleophora flavipennella. Next base: position 2,243,734 of record OX369273.1, read on the forward strand.
TATCGCAACGGAACAATGGATTGTGTGATTTTTGCACAGAGATAATTGAGGGGGTGGGAAATGACACGATTTACTAATAAGCATATCCTGACATAGTTCCCGAGGGATCTGGAGAAAATTCATGTCCACGCTCGCGAGCCGCTTACGGCTCGTGCACCGCGCACCCTCTAAGTCATTCACAAAAACGATGTCCACGCGGGCGAAGCCGCGGCCAAAAGCTAGTAATATTATAAATGTGAAAATGTGTTTGTTTGTTTGTTATCTTTTCACTCTTCAAGGCCTTGACCAATCTTTATGAAATTTAGCATCCAGGTAGCCTGTGTCACGGGGAAGGACATAGGCTACTTTTTATCCCGGGAAAATAGCATAATCTGATGCAGTTCCTGAGGGAATTAAAGAAATACTCGATTGTTGAAACGACATAATTTACTAATCACCCTTAAAGACAGTCATAAAAACGATGTCCACGCGGGCGAAGCCGCGGTAAAAGCTATTAACCGAATAAGTCTTCTGTACCCCGTGCTTCTGTATCCACAACAGCAACCAACGGCCACGTGTCTGGTCATCCATCAGGGTTCATTCCCTGTGCATGCCAACGGACGAGCCGCAAGCAGGGGTCGTGAGAGATGCCGCCGGATGCTCGCAGGAAGGAAGCTGCTAGTTGCTGCCTCCCCTCTGTCTATTTCAGAGTTCATTCGTGCTATGCCATCGTTTTGTAATAGGAACAACACTATTCAATAAAGAGTTAAAGTCGTCCGGCGCTTGGTTCCGGCGAGAGATGCGTCAGAACTCTTGGTTCTTGTAATGTTTTCCACTTCATGACCAATGAGTTGACCCCAGCAAGGACAATGTATATACAGGGTGTTTGGGAAGTAGTGCAGAAAACTGAAAGGGGAGCCAGAGGCGGTCATTTGGAATAGATTTGACTTAATACATAACGTAACTGGTAGCCTAAGTCTCACAGTTTTCGAGATATCCGCTTTTTAATTTTCAGATTTTGTATGAAAAACGCATTTGTTTAAATATTTCGTGATTTTCAAAAAAAAAGTTATACTACAGTTAAAGTGCAAAATACGGTATAAACTTCCTCATTTTATCAGCTTCCAACAAAGTAAAAAAGTTAAAAAAATACAAATGAGTTGCTAAACAACTATGATTGTTGTCATAGGGGAAACGTACGACCCGCCAGCCTCTGTGCCTCCGCATTTTTTAATCTCTGCTTCTTAGATAATTATCCATTTAATTTTTAATGAAATGCTGTTAAGAACAATTTTGATCTACATGAAATGTACAAAGTATGTAATGTATTTAATTGGATTAAGAATACTGTATTGTATAAAATAGCTCGGTAAACAACACGTATTTTAAATTTTAAAGTTAAACATGGTTACTGTGGGTTATCCTCGGGATATAAATATATGCCATTGCGGACTTTTTTATCGATATTTTTAAGATATTATACTATTCCGTAGTACATTAAATTGATACATCTCGTAGCGCACAAAAATATATTTGTCGCGACATCACATTACAAATCTTTGAGTTATTCGGCTTTTATATACTATAGTATGTATGTATTATACACATCAAACCTTCCTCTTGGATCACTCTATCTATTGCTGAAAATTGCATTAAAATCCGTTCAGTAGTTTAAAAGATCTAAGCGAACAGACAGCGAAATCAACTTCATGTTATACTATGTAAAGATTTTGATGCACATATTGAATCAATTATTTTGACATTTTACTCCTTATTGAGCAGTTGGGTAAAAAGAGCGAACTGGGATCATAACAGTACCTAGGTACTCGAGCGTGAATCCCTATTCCCGAACAATACCACGTGAAATTTTTCGATTCCCATTATGTCTATCGGCATGGTCACGTTCCCTTCGGGGACCGCTCCAGTGGTCTGCGCTCGGAAATGGACAATAACCTGTCGGAAGCACCAGTCAATGGACACTTACATTATTTATGTGTGAATTGGTAATGTTACAGAAGGTCAGCTCGTTTAAGAGTCTCCAGGAGGCTCGAGTTTCCATACAAACGTAGTTCAATTCAATATATTTATTCAAAATAGGTGCAAATTACACTCTTTCTAATAATCATTAAATAATAATAACAATATCATTTGTGAAGAATCAAAAATAAACAATAATTAGTTAAAAACGTCAAAATTAAATCCTTGATATAAACCAGATTATGTCATTAGAAAATGAAAAGAATATGACACGAAAAGTTATACATATAAAAATCATTGAATGCATTTAACAAGAGTAGGCCAGTTCACATGGACGGCACGAGTATAACGCGAGAGTCAGCCATCGCTCCCATCAACCATATTAGAGGGAAAGGAACGTCCCGCTTTAATACAAAAACTACATGCCGGATTGAATCCAAACTTTGTAAATATATTGAGTAGACACATATCGATGTTTGTAATTAGTTTTCATCGTAATAAATTTTAACGTAACTAAACGGAGGCTTAAATTAGTTTAGTACTGAAAGTTTAAAACTGTTCTTATTTTTTTCCCTTTTATATTAATACATCGAAAACTAATTACAAACATCGATATGTGTCTCTTTATTATATTTGCAAAGTTTGGATTTATTCCGGCATGTAGTTTTTGTATCAAACCGGAACTATGTTTGTATGGAATCTCGAGTCTCCTGTAGCAATAATTTTTAGCCGGCTGATCCGAGTTCATCTCGCATAAGATAATAAGACACTCTAAACTATGATGCCAAGGCCTTCATCATCATCATATCAGCTCATATACGTCCCCACCGAGGGGCTCGAGCCTACCCTGAATTAGGGCGATCGGACCACGCGGGCCTAGTGCGGATTGGTCGACTTCACACACAACCTTCGAGTTTCTCCGCAGGCGTGTGCAGGTTTCCTCACGATGTTTTCCTTCACCGTTAAAGCAATCGGTATTCGGTGAGTATATGTACGTAAGTTTCGAAAAACTCATTGGTACATTGGCCGTCCGGATTTGAACCCGGCACCTCTGGTTAGGAGGACCGTGTCGTTACCGACGCTTATTACTTACGTCAAGGGCTTACCATTTAAAAATAAAATAAAAAAACTGGTTGTCTGTAAAGTCGGTTTACGAACGATAATACGTGACAACGTCATAAGAAAATATTGATCACAAGCCAAACGCTTAGGCCGATCGTGCCTCTCTATCGCTTGTTCCGCACTCTCGCTTGCACGCGGAACGTGACACTTTTTCGTGCATGCGCCATGCAGCCGGCGTTCATCGATTTATAAGACGTTATCACTTCAAAAAAACATGTTGCAAAAACCGACTCCCATCGCAACAACTTAGTACAATTTTGCATTATTATTTTCGGTTTTTGTTTATTTTCTAAAAAAGTACCACACGGATTTTGGTATAATTTTTATGGGAACAACCTGGCAATACACGCTAACGATTAAAAAAAATATCATGGTAATTGGTACACAATCTGCTATTATATATCGCGTTAATCACACTAATATTATAAAGGCGAAAGTTTGTGAGTGTGTATGTTTGTTGCTTCTTCACGCAAAAACTACTGTACAGATCTGTCTGAAATTTGGTAGGTAGACAGATTAGGACCTGGAATAATACATAGGCTCACCCTCGAAAAGTCATAGAAACGATGAAACAGCTAGTAAAACATATAGTCGAATTGAGAACCCTTCCTTTTTGGAAGTCGGTTGATAAAGGGCTCTACATCGGTAGGTAGTTACACGTTTGCATACAAAAACAATAGTTTGTAAATAATATAACAGTGTGGGAAATCTGAAACATACAATAATATATTCATGAAACCAGCAGAGCAAGACCATCAAAACACTGTTCCCATACAAGCAGGCACCACGACGCGCGACGGTAATGTACCTAATGAGAGCGGCCAATGCCTCTGTGTCGGGTGCATTTATGAATATTCTGAATAATTGAGAATTGAACGCAACGCAATGTTACGTTTTGTGCATTATGTTTGACATATTTGAATTGAATTTGATATATGTATCTAATAGTTGTGTGTTATGCACTCGTATGTGTGTACCTATTATGCACAGGCATCTTTATTATACTGTGGCACAGGCATGATCCAAAACAAAAATGATACCTACCACTCCCTATCTATGGCTTTGTTGTGATTTTTAATCGTCTTCAAAAAACTGAAGTGGTTCTCAATTCGGTTGTATTTTTAATCGACTTCAAAAAAGGAGAAAGTTTCTCATTTATGTGTGTTCGCGGATAACTTCGTCGTCTATGAACCGATTTTGATGATTCTTTTTTTGTTGGAAAGGAAATATCCCGAGGGTGGTACCATGATAAGGAAACCAGGATCTGATGATGGCATCCCAGAGTAATCGAGTTTCCTGTTTGAAGTAGTTTTTTTTTGTACAAAATTATGTTTGATTGACTTGTGAGTGTATAGTTTTCATGTTCACCCACCACTTTAACTTGTGTGTAATTTTTCAGGTCCTCTGAAAACCATATTTTAATTGCTACGTATGATACAACGGCATGTACAAAGGGTGTGTACAATATATATATGGTACAAAGGTAAATAACAAACGAGTGACATCTGTAAGCCCGAGCCGCAGACTAAGGTTTACCATCGTCACGAGTTGGTCATTTACATTTTTACACTCTGTATCATACGACTCTTTCAATACAGTTGTGTGTAAGAAAATACGACTGTAACCTTCCCCACAAGTATAGCATATCACTAACTGCAACAGAAAAAACACATGGGTACATACATTGACAGACGCGTTAAAAAAGCGTCGGTGGCTCAACCGGTAACGACTCGGTCCATCTAACCAGAGGTACCGTGTTCAAATCTGGACGGCCAATGTACCAATGAGTTTTAAAAAAAAAACTTACGTACATATACTTAACGATTGCTTTAACGGTGAAGGAAAACATCGTGAGGAAACCTGCACACGCCTGCGAAGAAACTCGAAGGTTGTGTGTGAAGTCGACCAACCCGCACTGGGCCCGCGTGGTCGACTAAGGCCTAATCGCCCTGATTCAGGGTAGGCTCGAGCCCCTCGGTGGGGACGTATATGAGCTGATATAATAACATACATTGAATTACTACTACTAATTAATACTATCAAATATAAGTACCTATCAAAGTTTCGGCAACCAAATAAGTTCATTAACGCGACTTGTGGCTCATTTTAAATGTCTGGGGGAGTAATTTCACTTTATTTTTTCCTATGATTCTTATTTTTATTACAAATAACATTAACTATTCATTAATTTATTTGTATTCAAAACTAAAACAACTCAATTTAGTGCTACGAAAATTACGCCTTATTTTAGCTAGACACCTACGCATAAGTACGTTTTTTTTTAAATATTACTATAAATAGATTACAACAAGGCTTGGGATAATATTATTGTTAGCATTAAAATCTCCTCGGAAAATATGACCTATTCCTCGGTGTAACCTATGCGTTTCATTCATATTATATTCTCCTCTCTTCACAAGATAATTATAACTATTCATCATCATCATTGCAGCTCATATACGTCCCCACCGAGGGGCTCGAGCCTACCCTGAATCAGGGCGATTAGGCCTTAGTCGACCACGCGGGCCCAGTGCGGGTTGGTCGACTTCACACACAACCTTCGAGTTTCTTCGCAGGCGTGTGCAGGTTTCCTCACGATGTTTTCCTTCACCGTTAAAGCAATCGGTAAGTATGTACGTAAGTTTTTGAAAAACTCATTGGTACATTGGCCGTCCAGATTTGAACCCGGTACCTCTGGTTAGATGGACCGAGTCGTTACCGGTTGAGCCACCGACGCTTCAATTATAACTATTATATGTACTTAACCCTCGAAGGAACAACCTATCTGTTTTCTAAAGTTTCTGTACCCTTAGTTATTATATATTTTTTATTTGCTGGAAATGTCTCGTTCCTCCGAGCTAGAAATTAAAAAAAGTAAAAAAGCGGTAAAATCTATTTTGCGCACAGTAAACTAGCATACAAAGTATCACTTTTTGAGCAACTGTATTGAACAAAAAAATGCATGCTTTATATTAGCTTGCCGTGGTAGTTATATTAGCTTGCCGTGGTAGTTATATTAGCTTGCCGTGGTAGTTATATTAGCTTGCCGTGGTAGTTAGCCAGTTATTTAGTCGTTCTGTCTGTCTGTCTGGGACAAATTTTCGAAGCTAAATTAGAACCACTTCCCGGTTTCCGATTGAACTGTTGCATACACTTTAGGTTTGAAGAACAATGCATGGTTAGCTAAGTGACGTCATTCTAAATCCAAAATGGCTGACTGTCAAAGATGGCGGATCAGTTAGTTTTTTGTGCACTTCCATGATATGGGTGGATATCAAATGAAAGGGTTAGGTGAGAAGAATACGAAATAATTAGAATTATTTCAAATTAAAGCGTGTAAGTACCTATAAGTTTTTAGTTTTGAAAATAATTTTATTTTGTTACGTATTATATATTTTGGTGTGGTGTTACTGAAACCAATAAACGTATTTCTTTCTTTCTTTATATACAATGACTTCTATATTAGGTACTTTATAAGCCCTTGGAATTATCTCACTTTTTGGTAATTGGTAAGTGAGAATGATGCCCAAGATGGAAGCTTACCAAGATTCCCCAAAACTGGTTATATCTTAGTTTCATGCTGGAACACATCAATGCTGTTAACATTGGTAAGTATTTGGCGGCAAGACTTGATAAGATATAATAATATGTGCCAGTCGTTTTTTTTTGAAAATGCCCCACCACCAACCAAACCGAGTCTTAGTCGTAAAAAATTAGACCCCGCCGGGAATCGAACCCGCGACATCCAGGTGTAAAGCGATTGGACTAAACATTACGCCACGGAGGCAGTTGAATAATCAAACAAATCGGCAGTGTCATGTTCGTTTAAATTTACTTGGTTATAATCAGTAGATACTTTCTTGCGGTAGAAATCTACACTAATATCAAAGTATATAATATGTATATATTAGTACTAACATACAGTATGGACACTCCCTGCCGCTCTCTCTAGATTAGGACCTCACCCCCTCGTCAAACAGATCGATACTGATTGGTTATACTTAGTTTGGTTCTCGAACGTATAGGATTTCGCCGAGATTTTGTTTGCTCCGTCATTTGTTTTTATTAGAAATGTCATTTCACTACCGTTGTATGCAGTGTCCGGGGTGTGCTAATATTATAAAGAGATAAAGTTTGTATGTTTATATGTAGGAGATAATCTTCGAAACTACTCATCCGATTTTTAAAAAATCTTTCACCTATAGTAAGAATAGAATTCCAGGATGGACATAGCACAGTCTTTATTCTTAAACTGTGGACATAGGCAAAAAAAACCCGCTCACTCTCAATATACCTACACGCGGGTGAAGCCGCGGGCAAAAGCTAGAAAGAATATAATGTTAAATATGTGCGGAATTTAGGTGCCTTTTTTAGAGATTTCCTAAATATTTTACTTATAGTTATAGCATACAAGTTGTTATATTGTGTTCTTGATAGTGAATATTTGATCGACACCCATAGCGCCATTGTAGATAAAATATTATTTTAATTATTTTAGTATGAATTATCTATCAATTTTAGAGCTTTCGCGGGTATACTACTTATGCCATATTTTAAATGTTTATTAGTGTTATATGTGACAAAAGTTTTAGAAACATTCTTAAAACCATTTTTGTGAAAAAAAGTTTTTGTCATATTTTGCATGGAAAATAGATACCTACTCTTATTAAAAATAAAAAATCCTAACATTAAATTATATTATTATTCGCGCTCCGGGGGTTCTGTACCTCCACACCTCTGGCAGACAAGTATGACCACAGAAATCGGAATAGAGTATGACAATGATACCTATAATTCACATTACAAATAAAAGACATCAACGCGAGCTACAAAAAATTCTTTTTATTTCAATCAGTTAAGACTTTATAGACTCTGTACCACCAACCCAATGTCACCAATTTATAAGAAAAACAATTAAGCTTGTGCTTTTATAAATAAAATAATAAAATAAAATTACAAATAAAAGACATCAACGCGAGCGACAGAAAAATCCTAGTTTTTTCAATCAGTTAAGACTTTATAGAGTCTTTATCGAGAGTATGACTCGAACTACACTTGTCCAGTATTTACTGTTTGTTGTTTTACTTCAAGATTACTAATATATCTATATCACACCAAATTTCATGCTTGTATGTATTATCGTTTTTACGATTAATGTCAATCAAAAATATCTAAAAAAAACACGTTTATGTGAAGAATTGTTTACTTTTTAAATTTTTTATCATTTGTTGTTATAGCGGCAATAGAAATACATACTCTATAAAACTTTCAACTGTCTCTGTTTATGAAATTAGGCCCGCTGACAGACAAACGGACAGACGGACGGACATCAGAGGCTTCGGTTGTCACCCTTAGACTTTAGACGGACGGAACTCTATGACTACACCTGGCAAAATTTCATCAAAATCGGTGCAGTAGTTCCTCCGCAAATCATGGATACGGACACATACATACATACACACATATTTTTCTTGACCAATTTTTTTGGTATCTATAAGTTATACAGGTGTTACAAAGATGGTGTAGGTCCCGTTCACTGGGGCTTCTTCTCATCATACTGAACAACTTTCCCCAAGGAACCCATAGTCAATTCTCAAAAAAAAATTCGACGCTTCATACAAAAATGCACAAAATTGGTCAATCAGGGCTTACCAATTGTGAATAAAAATAAAATAAAAATAATAAATCGTTTTGTGTGAAGAGTTCAAAATTTTTTTGCGATTTTAGCAAACTTGTAGAATAAAAGTTGTTCAGTATGATGAGTAGAAGCCCCAGTTAACGGGACCTACACCAATTTTGTTATACCCTGTAAAAGTACATTTTCATCAAAAACGTGAACTCGAATTTTTGGACTATTAGGTATAAAATAATATAATAATAATGGCCGCCGCCGATGTTGCTACCCGTGCCCGCCGCGCTACGGTTGGGTTACCAGCATCATAGATAGTTTCTACACTGTTTAAGGGAATATTCACACAGCAGCTAGGTAAAATTCAAGGGGTAATCTCACAAATGGGTCAAGCGTAGGCTCGAACACCTAAATAACTTTCTTTTACTCCTTCGTCACTAGAAAGTAAAAATGCGAGTCCTATACGCAAGACAGAAGCTGGCAGGAATCTTTCACACGAGAAATTTCTTTAATGACCATTGCTCGGACCTCTCTCTCACACTCGTGTGCACCAGACACCAATTTATAAGAACAACAATTAAGCTTGTGCTATTATTAAGAAAGTGATTGGCCCTCCCTTTAGCTAATCAACGCTGATTATGTTTGTTTGTTTTAGCTTAATCCAGAGCACAACCGCCAACCGATTTGAACATCAATCATTTTTAGTATAACATAGGTACTTGGTTTCAAAAAAAAGACATCAGCGCGAGCGACAGAAAAACCGGCCAACTGCGAGCCGGACTCGCACACGAAGGGTTTCGTACCACCGTACAAACTAAAAAACAAGTTTCTAGAATGGGGGACACCTTATTTTTTTATCTTTCTTCTTAATATATATAAATCTCGTGTCACAATGTTTGTCCTTAATGGACTCCTAAACCACTTAACCGATTATAATAAAATTCGCACACCATGTGCAGTTCGATCCAACTTGAGAGATAGGATAGTGTAGGGTAGGGTAGTGTAGGGTAGGGTAGTGTAGGGTAGGGTAGTGTAGTGTAGGGTAGTGTAGAGTAGTGTAGGGTAGGGTAGTGTAGTGTAGTGTATGTAGGGTAGGGTAGGGTAGTGTAGGGTAGGGTAGTGTAGTGTAGTGTAGGGTAGTGTAGGGTAGGGCAGGGCGGTGTAATGTAATGTAAGGCGGTACGAAGTTCGCCGGGACAGCTAGTTATTATTATAATTTGTTGTAATAGCGGCAATATAAATCACACTGTGAAAGTTACAACCGTCTCCTACTACGGTTCATGAAAGAACCTGCTGACAGAGAAATGGACGGCTGATGAATCTTATTTCTTTGCTACTTTTAAAGCGTGTTTTAATGCTGGTTTATGTTTGCCAAAGGGTGAAGGCTACGCGAAAAAGTATGCACAGTGTGACTATACAAATTATTATAAATCTGTCAAATTTAAATTTAAAAAAAAATTATACACAATTGGTAAGCCCTTGGCATTGGCATCATCTCACCTGGTGGTAAGTGCTAAAAGCTAGGCCCAAAAGTCTTCATCGGATTATGTTTAATTCGCCGTATAGATCACTTCGATCAATTCACCGTACAGATCACTTCGATCAATTCACCGTACAGATCACTTCGATCAATTCACCGTACAGATCACTTCGATCAATTCACCGTACAGATCACTTCAAATCATAAACTATTTGTGAATCCCCGTTTTGCTCCGTAGTATATTATAAAATAACCAATGTCCGATATGTAGGTAATACTAACCAAATTAGAATTTCACATCATCTATACTTATAGTTAGTCTAGCAAGTTCAGTTTAAAACACCTTAAAATAGACCGGTGTTAATGAGGCATCAGACAGTTTAATTAGTAGGCACAGTTAGTTTTATAAATCTCAATCTCACCCAGCAGGACTCGCCTGGCCTAGACCCTGAGCGTGTGTGTGAGGCATTTCCTGCTGTCTAGATGCTTTGTGTCTTAAATGAAAATAATTGGATCAAATTAGATGTATCTTAATGTCGCTAATTACGTCTGCCCCATCATCATCATACCAGCCAAAGTACGTCCACTGTTGGGGAAAGACCTATCCCCTAAGGATTCCCCAAGTGGCAGTGGCTTCCCACTGAGAGGCAGGCCTTCTTATGCCACGTCTTCTGGTGCGCGGTCACCACTCGAGAACTTTAACGTTTCAACGACCATCTGTTTTACGAGCAACTCGTATTTGCCTGCCCACAGCCACTTAAGTTTAGTGATTCTGTGAGCTATGTCGGTAACCTTGGTTCTTCTTTTCAAGTCGACGGCAAACTCAGAAAAGCAACGGATTCCCTATTTCTGATTCGATCGCGTAGGGAGCTCAAGGGAGCCTTCTTATGAGGCCCTAGTAAGCGATTATTTCAGTTCCGTAGGAATCTTATCTACCTATGTATATGTCTGCCTAAATCGCTAAGGAAAAATAAGAAGAATTTGATTAAAAAGCTGTGCAATGAATAAGAATTTTGATTTCAATATTTTTAAGAAGCTGGGAGAAATAATAGGTAATCAAAAGCAGTTATAACTTGAACAAATTTCTCTTCGAAAATTATTATCATGTAGTACACGACTTCTAGCATTTATTTTATAATGATTTTAAATGTTTCCTCCACCTAAAGGTTGTCTGGAAGAGATCGCTTGTTAGCGATAAGACCGCCTATATGTACAACTTCCTCAATCGTTGTATCTTTTTTCTTCCTCATAAGTTGTGCAATAAAGTGTTTTCAATCAAACAATATTTTAAGAGCGCAATCTCTGCTTGCGCGTCTGATGGCCATTATGTACTTGTTTGAGAGTACAATAATCGAGATACACTTTATAAATGGAGTCAATTTTTAAAACTAAAAATTAATAAAAAGTAAGTGTGTGGGTTTATGAAACCACGGTAAAACTGAAACTTTACAGAGGACGAAACGATCATGGCTGCTCTCGCTACGGTACAGAGGACGAAACGAACATACCGTCAGACGAAAGCGACCGTCACGCGACATGCAACACACAGACGAAAAGAAATTGAGACGATGTAATAAAAGTTTCACTTTAAAAATAATCTAAATAAAAAGCCATAAAGGGCGAGACTATAAAGACTGCACTTCGTCGAGCGCTAATTCCTATTTCCTCATTAGGTAAATGGAGTGCTCCCCGCACTCGCCAGTGAGCGAGCTCTGCGCTATGCGCTTGCGCAGCCAGCCAGCCCATTGAATACACCCCTCCCCGACACTTCTCTCCTCCTCTTCACCCCCTCAACCCTCCGAGAGACGGTTAAGCAAAATTGTAGCGATCATACTCAGCAACTGCAAAGAGTTTTGATTTATTGTGCGTTTATTGAATAAGGGTGACGACAGCATCAGAAATAAATTATGAACTCTTGATCACTAAATTGCCCTCCTACTTAAACTTCGGAAAACCTTACTCGTTTTGTTTTCCATCAAGTCTTCGATTTTTAATTCACAAAAATCACAAAAAGAGTACGTAAATGACGCTGCAAAACTATGAAGTCACGCTTAGGTATTTTAGAACAAAATGTCGTTTTTGACAGATGATAAAAAGTAAATCAGATGACTAGCATTCGTCGTCCCTATTCAATGAACTGGTGTAATTTAGATCACAAATAGAACAAGGCTCATAAAATCACTGCACTGCATATGAAAAGTAGAATCATACAGACACAGATATACCTACATTAAAATAGAGAATCAAAATGACTAATCCGTGTAAGTGTGGTCGACTGTTAGAGGCCATCGCGAACACTCGGCTGGAGACACTCCTGTCAGGACAGTCCTCGAGCGCCACAGCCGACGGGAAGCCACCGGTGGGCCCCAATTTGTGTTGGGCGACATTATCCAATTGGCGCCGTCAAGTGGTTGGCGTGGGCTCCGCGCGGATACACCGGGAGATTCTCTGAGCTACGAGTATATACCACCCGTGAATTTGTGAGATTTGTAGGTATGGTAGGTCGGGAATCGGGATTCGGCAATTTTCTTTTCTAAAGAATTTATGGGTTCTGCGCTTTTTCACCAAAGAAAATAATTACTTACCTATATAGGGTCTTAACAAAGGTATATGCAATTATTTTTAACTAGAGCTTGTACTCATGAAACTGAACAACTTTCCCCAAGAAACCCATAGTTAATTCTCAAAAAAATTTTTGGACTTCCCATGCAAATCGATCAGCTGGCGAGCAAACTTTGTATGAAGTCCAAAAATTTTTTGCGAATTTTCCATGGGTTTCTTGGGGAAAGTTGATCAGTTTCATGAGCACAATCTCTAGTTTAAAAAAAACACTTAATAGAAAACTTCGTATGGGAGGTCCAAATTTTTTTCTGCAAATGACCATTGGTTCTTGGTTTCTTGAAGAAATTTGTATAGTTTCATCTTCTCACTAATTTCATTCTATTAAAAATTAATTTTTCATAAAAGTAGTTTTATGAAACCACGGTAAAAGTGAAACTTTTTTCACATTATAGACGTTTACAGAGCACGAAACGATCATGGCTGCTCTCGTCTTGGAGCTACGGTACAGAGGACGAAACGATCATACCGACCGTCACGCGACACACAGACGAAAAAATTTGAGACGATGTAATAAAACTTTCACTTTAACAAGTGCATACCTTTGATAATACCCTATATATGACACCAAGCGCACATCAGGTACGTTCCGACACACGTCCTCATAAAGTTGCAACCTAATTATTAGTCAATTAGTTTAATAAATCACATATCTACGACAGATTGACGCGTGCAAGTTATTATCATTATGTGTTGCTAAACAATTTACGAAATGAATATAGAATAAGATACGATAGGTTTATCTTGGGGTCAGCAACGCTCTTAGTTATAAAAACAACCATGATGATGGCGCCAACTAACAAATATGTTGCACAGATAACTCCTAAGTATACTGCCTTCACACGGTCTATAATAAATTAAATTGGAAATTGTAATTTGATGTCTGTTTTCACACTTACAGAGTTCAGCAATCATATCTCACTTTGGTACTATCTAGTAAAAGCAAAGATATTAAAATGGCACGAAGGCAATGGGGCCAAAAGGTTAGCGTTTGGGAATTGGGAAACTTGTTTACGCGTTATTGAAATAAATACGTTCCACAAAATCTTATTTGTCATTATCAGTTATATATAATTAATGTAAGTACTGATGTAACTATAAACAGTTTGATGAGATAGTAAACGAAAATTTTGATGCACCTACATCCCTACTAAAACAGGCGACAGGTCCCGATAACCAGCTACTAGTTTTCTAAAAGAAAGCGCTAAACACGTCAAAAACAGACTTCAATTGCAACAAAAGCACAATTTTGCTGCATGGATTTCTAAATATAGTTTAAAAAAATTAAAAAATACGCTTTTAAAGCACATCAAACTAAAAAGTGAAAAATAATTCTTAATATAAGCTGAAAACAATAATGAACGAAAAATACTAGTATTATTGTGAATAAAAAGCGTGGGGCGCTTTGTGCCATATTTTTCGTATATCGAGCAACCCACGCTTTCGTTAATTTTTATTTTTCATTTTTTAGTTCAGGAAAGTGAGATGAACTTATGAAATTATTGTATTGTCATTGATTATTGATAAATGCACAATCTGTCCGTTTAAAGTGGGTCAAAATCGAGTGCAAAGGAGTCGGTTACAAACATTCATACATACACGTGAAGCTAATATGAACGTGTTAAAAAAGTACTGAACGTATTTTGATAAAATTTTCATGGGACTAACCTGAAGACATGACCGCTCAATTAAAAAAAGAATCATCAAAATCGATTCACAATCAACGAGTTATCGCGTAACATACACAAAAAAACACAAAAGTCGAATCGAGTGCCGCCTCTTTTCCAACCGACTTTCAAAAAGGAGGAGGTTCTCAGTTCGACCGTATGTTGGTCCCATAAATACATATTATATAAGATATATAATAAAATATGTTTTTTGTGTATGTTACGCGATAATTCGCTGATTGTGAATCGATTTTGATGATTTTTTTTTTGATTGAGCGGTCATGTCTTCAGGTTAGTCCCATATAATTTTTACCGTTTTATCAAAATACGTTCAGTACTTTTTTTATAAATCAAATGTAGCAAAAAGGAACCCATAGTCAATTCTCAAAAAAAAAACGACCTTGCATACAATTTGTTTTTTAAATCGGTTCATGAGCTGATCGATTTGTATGAAGAGTTATTTTTTTTGCGATTTCAGCAAACTAAAGTTGTTCAGTTTGAGGAGTAGAAGCTCCAGATAACGGGACCTACACCAATTTTGTTACAGCCTTAAATAACAAAAAAACAAAAACAAAAAACCGGCCAAGTGCGCGTCGGACTCGCGCACCGAGGGTTCCGTACAAACCTGTAGGCACATAAGTAAAAGTTATGGTATTTTTATTGCTAAATGAAATCCATAACATTACAATGGAAAGCTGGAGGAGCATAAATTTAAGACAAAGGTCTCTTTATCGTTTC
The DNA here is from genome assembly GCA_947284805.1 of Coleophora flavipennella. NCBI lineage: Eukaryota > Metazoa > Arthropoda > Insecta > Lepidoptera > Coleophoridae > Coleophora > Coleophora flavipennella. The sequence goes on from OX369273.1 coordinate 2,258,945, forward strand.
AGTACTCCTTTATCTTATATTTCCACATATATTTTTTTACAGTATAACTGAAATACCTACACTAGCCTTGCAGCAGCCTTGCATAAGTTCTTTTATCAAAGTTATTTATTTACAAAGTGTTTTAGTAACTATTTAGAAATCTGGTTCAAAAATACTAATTAAGTATTAAGTTTGAACTAGATTTGTAAATGGTGACTGAAAAAGGTATGAACATTGAACTTTGAAGTTCGAAAAAACGTTATCTATAGTTGTACTACTTCGTGTAGTGCTAGTGTTTATTAACGGAAACATGTTTATGGATGAATAATATATGGAAATTCCATTTTGGGAATTCATTCTAAAATCGATACACCACAATCAAACGAGAACATGAAGGAGGTTGCTGCCGTACCTACATTGTTGTATTTATGCATCCTATTGCAACATTAATTTGACATTGTGGTGACCTATATACAGTTATCACTCTGACATTAAACATTTCAAAATACAAGCATTCACAATGGCCGTTTGCAGCGTCTGGGTTATTTAAATAATATCTTTTACATGATCCATTTGACACGGCATCCTTAAGATTGCAACGTACACATGCAATAGATCTCCAGCCTGGATTTGCATTTGATATAGCTGGACTATCTACTCTGCACACCTCATAAAAACCATCAAGTTTAAAAGTGTCTCTACGACATCCCCAGGTTTCAACCAACAATGCTGCATGGAAGGAATGAATAATAGGATCTATGATGATGTCTGAAAAATGTTTGCATAATAATTGCACGTTATGAAATACAATTTGAACTGCATTATCTTCAGGTGTTTGCAAAAATTTAAAATATGTTACCAATTTGTTTTGCTCTAGTCTTTTCATTTCTATACTTACAGCACTCGATTCTGATTTTTCACGATAATAAACGCATTTAGGTTATACAGCTACATTCACCAAACATCCGCATTGAAAGACGATGAGTTCGTCTTTGCCGTTTGAAAAATGTTGTCTCCTCCCCCATACAAAGATAAGTCGCGGTCATTGCGGTAACTACAATTATGTTTATAATCACAATGTTTTTGGTGGTATAACTACCTAAAATTTTAAGGTTTTCTGATTTTTTCTGTTACTTAATTGCGCTGTAAGCTATTGCTTCTTACCAAATTTCAAGATTCTATGTCAACGGGAAGTAGCCTTTAGGTTTTGATTCCCTTGCCAGTAGTTGCGAGTTTTAAAATATGCGGTACCTCTACGAGTTCATGAGGAAAAGGGTATTAAGTTTATATTTAAAAAAATATATTATGTGATTTAATAAAAAATTAAAGGTTTTCGGATTTTTTCTTTATGTGTGCTATAAAATGTTGCTTCATGCCAAATTTTAAGATTTTAGGTCGACTGGAAGAAACCTTTAGGTTTTGATTCCCTTGCAAGTAGTTGCGAGTTTCAAAATATGCGGCTTAAATTACTGTTTCTTTTGATTGCGTTGACAAAGTTTGATTTTGTTACAGCTTATAGACCTGAGTATTTTGATATAAATTTCAATTTAATATACTCTACGCGTTCATGAGGAAAAGGGTAGTAAGTTTAAAATTATTAAAAATATTTTTATTATATGATTAAACAAAAAATGTATGCTTTTTGCAATTTTTCCTTTATCTGTGCTATAAGACGTTGCTTCGTACCAAATTTCAAGATACTGAGTTCACGGGAAGTACCCTGTGGGTTTAGATTCCCTTGCGAGTGTTGAAATTTTGCGGCATAAACGGCTGTATCGTTTGATTGCGTTGGCTTAGAAGTTTGATTTTTTTCACAGCTCCATGGGACAGTAAACTTGAGTATTTGATATGAATTTTAGCTTAATACCTCCACGCGTTCCTGAGAAAAAGGGTCTTGACAGAAAGACACACAGACGGACAACAAAGTGATCCTATAATGGTTCCGTTTTTTTCCTTTTCAGGCACGGAACCCTAAAAATGCAAAATTATACTGATTATGGAAGTCGGTTTTTTAACGTGTTTAACGTATTTTGATAAAATAATGTTGTTTCCAATTGTTTTGAAGTCCTTTGAAATGGAAAGAAAGTAACAAAACAGACGCAGAGGGCAGAACTCGAACGCTACAAGCTCATTGACAAGATGAGTAGCAACAAGAGGAGTAATTAATAAACAATTATGACTGAGTGCTTTCACATCGTTCTGCATCCGTTGTGCCTGCGCTTGCGCCCAATTGGACTTCCGAGCACGCTTCCGAAACCCAGCAACCAGCAATAGCCACTTTAATAACCAAGTGGGCTAAGGGACCAACCGGTAGCTGCTCAGCTGTAATAGTTATTGTTTAGTTGTAACGGACGGACGTGAGCACCGACACGAGACAGGATGCTGCCTAATTAGACTTTAATTTGTTTTACTTATTCCATGTTTTTAGTTTTAGGGCGTTAAACTGCAGCGCGTGGCTTATACGTTCTTTTGTATTGGGGGTCAAATTAACTATGTAGGTACGTAGGTATGTAGGTCTATGTCTAAGTTTTGTAAACTATATATTTATAGTTTGTGACACTTAGGTATTTATTTACTATCGGTATGTATTATTTATGTAAGTAGATCAGGTTCATCTTTTATATATATAAATCTTCTGTCCGTGTGTTAGTCATTGAACTCCTCCTAAACGGCTGGACCGATTTGAATGATTTTTTTTGTATGCGTTTGGGTGGCGCCCTGGATGGCTTAGATTCACAAATCAGCACGGCAGATGGCGCTGGTAGTGTAGTGTAGTGTAAGGTGGAACGAAGTTCGCCGGGACAGCTAGTTTACATTATATTATATTAGTATTCTATTTAGTATTGGCTGGAAGAGATCTCTTATATCTATTATTAAGTCCACCTTTGTATATGTCCTTTCTAAGTGTTTTCATGTAAATATATAGGTATTTATTTTTAAATCAAACAATAATTGTCGAAAAACTTAAAAGCTATTTTAGTACAAACTTTTAGTGTCACACAATATACATATGGGGTATGTATGCAAAATTTCAGCTCAATCGGAAACCGGAAAGTTGGTTAAATTTTATTTGCAAGATTTCTTTAGAGACACCGGGTATGTAAGTACTAATATATTATATATACTTACTTACTTATGTTCACCGGGACAGGTAAACCATAAATAAAAGTTTGTAAAAATACTTGACACGGTCAGTATTTCCAACACTGGTGTCATGAATGCATTGAGTTCGCTGTAAGATCATGGTGGAGCAAAATGGTCTCGCAAATTCCACTAACAGTCAAACCCATCCAGGTAATAACCGTGCTTCAGGTCGCCTAACTTGCCTGATCGACCTAATCGCGTAAGTTGCGCTTAACTACGGCTTAGATGACATACACAATGTAAACTCTATATAGCGAGACTCAAGGGACCGGGAATTTTGTGACGTTATTGAGAGTTTTCGTTATACAGAGAGAAATTAGCGTCAAAGTACACCAACTGAAGCCACAAAATTTTGACGTTTCAAAGAGTGAATCGTTATATGTGACGTTTTACAGAGTTTACACTGTATTATAACAATAGCTCTACACTAGCCACAGAAACAATTTCTGTGATTTGTAGACCCGTCGCCATTGATTTGAAACGAATGCGTCTATCATAGTCAGGCGTCAATAGATCGTCGTGAGGGTGGGGATGTGCGAGCGCTGATGGGGCGTGGTGTTGTGACAGGATCTGCGGAAGTCGAGTTAGCGAGGGATGCTCTATGGACATATTGGACGATGCCCATTGTCTGTGATAGATGATGTCTGTAAAATATAGAAATTTTATATTAAATTTTTCAAACTTAGCTAACCGAATCCAGTAAGACACAAAACGCTTATTTAAATTTTTAATAGATTGCATTGACTTGCATTTGATGAAAGTTAACAGGTATCTCAATGATCTTGCAACCCAAAACATAACATATACACCGTTATTTTTTTATCACCTGCGATATTTTCAGATGTGATTCAATATCTTATAACTAATTGGTATAATTAATAAGATTAAATAAAATATACGTAAGAATGTTTTTTTTCTGAAATGTCAAAATAAACCGTTTTTTATGCACACCTTACCTAGTTATTTTTCGTTTGAGGGAATAATTCGTTGTAATTCAATTAATTTTGGGGTTGTTTTTGCTTGATTGAATTTACGTTGTTACCACTTCGACAGCAAAAGCATAGTAATAATAATCTTGTTATTTGGTTGTTAATGCGAATAAGTATAATCTGCAAATTAGTGTTTAGAATTTCGAAACAGTATTTCAAAAAAATGACGAAAATAAACCTATGTTTTTTTAAAATTCATATCGATCGTATATGAATTACATCTGAAAGTTTCCCAGGTGATAAAAAATAACGGTGTGTATCTCAGTTCCAGAATACCATAATTGCGTAGGTATTCCTACCCAAACATGGACTGAAATGTAAACATTGCGGGAGGTAGGCGGGCAAAACGAAATCATTGGCGATCAATTTCTAAGAGAAGATCAAGGTCATGGAATAACAAACTGAGTGAAGATAATAAGTAAAATTAAAAACACAATACAATACAATATTCTTTATTGCATCACAACACAAAAAAAGAAATTGACAATATAGAAGAAAGCCTATACAATAGGCGGCCTTATTGCTAGGTAGCAATTTCTTCCAGGCAACCTTTCAGCCACAAAAACACCCGACCTTTCAGCCAAAATAATTTAATAAACCGCAAATCTTATAATATTATCTTTAGCTATCAAAAACTCTGTAGGTAATGTACTCATCTATATTGTTTTTGTTTCTTTTCAACCGACTTCAAAAAAGGAGGAGGTTTCTCAATTCGACCGGTGCCAGCAAAGCGATCGAATCTAAAACATTTAATAGGTAAGTACCTGCTGAGGTACTGGTACAGACCTCAAAAAAATTGTAGTCCCCTAATTTGATTCGTACCTACCTATGATTTCATTATTGTTGGTTAATTCGTGTATTTATTGTATATAAATATTATTTCATACTTTTGAGTATTTTCTTTTTGAAGTCGGTTTTTAGTTTTTTAAACTTTATTTTTTAAACTTTATTTTTTTAAACTTATATGATAAGACTTCTTAGAGTGAATAAACAATTTATTTATTTATTTATTTAGTTTATGTCTCTTTTTATCTTATCTCTTTTCTCACAACTAAATTGAAAAACGTCGTATGATACATGGGTGTAAAAGGTGATTGGCAAACTTGTGACGATGATAAACCTTCTCCTGCGGCTCGGGCTCGCAAATGTCATTCGCTCCATTTACCTATTTACCACCCGTGTGTCATACATAATCTATTATATAAAAATGATCTCATATTTCTTCTGGTCATCGCATCACGCGTGAACGGCTGGACCGATTTCGCTAATTCTTTTTTTGTCGAGTTCCTTATTGTCAGGAAAAGGTTCATAAGTAGGGTAGGGTATGGTAGTGTAGTGTAAGGTAGTACAAAGTTCGCCGGGACAGCTAGTTCATAAATAACTATTATTGCATCTAAAATCAGACCTGGGTGTATTTTATTTTAGTTAAAGCATCTCAACTACAGGACCGGGCATTTTGTGACGTTATTGAGAGTTTTCGTCATACAGAGAGAAATTAGCGTCAAAGTAAACCAACAAGCCAGAAAATATTGACGTTTTAAAGAGTGAATCGTTATATCGAGTGACGTTTTACAGAGTTTACACTGTATATCTTTATTTTGGCGGGCAGTTGACCATCCCCATGGTCGGCAGAATGGATTTCTATCAAATATATCTAACAAGCATTTCGGTTAATCTAGCTCTGTTGTAAAAAAAACCGCATTGAAATCGGTCCGCATGTTTAGGAATTTCGATGACATGTACAAACACACAGACAGACATACGCGTCAGACTTACACCACACCCTGTGGACACTTCATACAACGGGCCAGAAATGACATTTCAAAAAAGGAATGACGGAACAAACAAAATGGCGGCGAAATCCTATACGTTCGACAACTAAACCATAGTAAAAATAAATACCAAATTGTAACCAATCTGTATCAATCTGGTTGACGAGGGGGTGAGGTCACAATCTAGAGAGCGGCAGGGAGTGCCCATACTGTATTTTAGTACTAATAGTGTAAATTCTATATAGCGACACTCAAGGGACATGGCATTTTGTGACGTTATCGAGAGTTTTCGTTATACAGATAAAAATTAGCGTTAAAGTAAACCAACTGAAGCCATAAAATTTTGACGTTTCAAAGAGTGAATCGTTATATCTAGTGACGTTATACAGAGGTTTACACTGTTTATACTTTTTTCATACATAACACCTCTTTTTTTGCGTCGGGTTAAAAAAATATCATTCAGAAAGATGATCCGTTTATAGGTATAGTCACAGACGAAGTGCGCATTACTGCGCATGTGCATGTTATAGCACTATACCTAATCGCGGCGTGCCCCAGTGTTGCCAATTAAGCGACTTAGTAGCTAGATCTAACGTATTTTCGGAGCAGTCTAGCGACAAAAAAAATCGACGCTTCATACATTTTAGCGACTTTTCAAGCACAGTAACACTATACATCTAGCGACAGAATTGCCATTTTTATATTTTTCTAGTGACTTTTTAAACATTATTTAGCTACATTTAACAAAAGTCATCTGGCAACACTGGGCGTGCCCTAGTTAGCTGATGGATGCGCGGCGCCGCGGGCGCACGGGCCGCGACCCGCCAATTACACCGCCGAAACAAAACGCACAGATCGTATCCGTTTTAATTGTTTAGCGCGTCACTCATTAGGTCGACGATTGTTGGATTAGTAACTATACTATAACACTGGCATTGTCATCGCGAAAGTTTATTTGTGTAGATATTTTTTACTCGCTTAAATGTTCGTGCGGATGGTGGCGCATCGGGAGCCGGGTCGTTCCTTTCCCTCCCTCTAATATAGTTAATGGCAGACTCTCGTGTTATACTCGTGACCGGGTGCTGTCCGTGTAAACTCGATAACTTTTCGTGTCATATTGTTTTCATGTTCTATTGACATGGTTTATATCAAGATTTTTTTTGACTTTATTAACTAATTATTCTTTATTTCTTGATTCTTCACAAATGACATTTTTATTATTATTTTATAACTATTAGAAAGAGTGTAATTTGCACCTATTTTGGATAAATATATTGAATTGAATATATAATTGAATTGAATTGATTCTTTCACGCAAAAACTACTGAACATATCTGGCTGAAATTTAGTAGATAGACAGATTAGGACCTGGATTAACATATAGGCTACTTTTTTCCACGCTCGCGAGTCGCTTGCGGCTCGCGTACTGCGCACCCTCGAAGACAGTCATAGAAACTATGATTACGCGAGCAAATCCGATGGCAAAATCTAGTTTTATCATATATGTATGACTTTACCGGCCGGCAAATAAGTTTGGGTGACGATAAATAATTAATTTAGATGCTGCATGACGCTTGCGAAGAAACTCGAAGGTTGTATGTAAAGTCGACCAACCCGCACTGGGCCCGCGTGCTCGACTAAGGCTTCAGGGCAAAATTCAGGGAAGGCTCGAGCCCCTCGGTGGGGACGTATATGAGCTGATATTAATGAATGCAGCTTGTGCAAACACAAACAACCTACCAAATTATTCACCTACTCACAGAAACCTTATAAGGTTTGTAAACAGTTTTCCAACAACCCAAACCAAACTAAGATGTGCTTAGTTAATTATTTTAAGTTTAAAATATTTGCGCATTTTTTACGCTAGTAATTTAGATCCCCACAAAATCATTCTGTGAAAACGTGCCAAGCCTTCCTTAAGATTACTTGGCCATAAAAAGTAGTGAGATGAAATAAACAGAATAGACTAAGTGAATAAAAGAAAACGAGTGACTTGGCTGTTAAACATTTTGTAAGAATAGAAGTGTGAGTAGTTTGGGTGGTTCTTTTTTTCTTATGCTCTTATAATTTCAACAATCTATAAGATTCACTTTTTCTAACATATCATCCTAGATTTACTACTTTTTAAAATTTTTAACGACCACGGCACCCATTTTATTTTATTCACTTCTCTTATTTTTATGGCTAAGAGACTTGGCACATTTTTATATAAAGTTTTTGTTGGAGTTTCACTACTTTTTGTACGAACCGTACTATATTCTGGAGAAAATTTTCTTGTTTTTGAAAAATACACATCACGAGTTAGTCTTAAAATAGTACCGATATCGGAGAAGGTAAAAAGCCATCGACTGACATAGTTTGGCCATATATCCCAAGAGAAAAGGAACAGGTGACACTAAGAGTGGTGGACATGAGGGTTGAGGGATATAGAAAAAGAGGAAGTCCAAAGAAGCGATAGTTGAATGAAGTTAAAAAAATAATGGAGGAATGTGTAGTGACGCAAGAACTAACTGGATTGAGACCAGAATGGAGACAAAAAACATTGAAAGCCGATCCCAAATAAATAATAAGCTAAGAAGATGATGATGAATCAACAACTTTTGCTATAGCGGCATTTATCTATCTCTAATAGTTTACCTGTTTCCCAGTGGTTCCTCATCAGGTAAAAGAGGAATTTAGTAGGGGCTGATCCTGATTTTGAAATTTTTGTCTTTGTATGGGTATTAAAATCTATAATTTTACTAAATTTCAAGTTTGTAGGTAAGCTAAAAGTACTTAGATTTTTGATGATCAAAGTGCAAAATTAGGTAACTTTACTTGAGATATTTCGCATTATATTAGGTACAATCTTGAAGTTTGGGAATAGATATTAGACGTACTTAGGTTCAGAAATTACTATTGGTAACTAAAGATTCAGAACTCTACCTATAATCACAACGAAGATACAAGCGGCTTAAAAGTACCTGTACCGTGATTTGTTTTTCGAGAAAATAATGATAGGTACGGCCGTGATCGCCTTGGCGGGGGCACTCCCGTGTCCCAAGATAATAAGAAGAAGGCTTAAATGACGACCCTTTTGATGATATTATTTTAATTTAAACAATAATAATACTAAACATAAACATTGAGCGTAATTACTTAGATAGTGGAATATTAAATAATTGGTCAGCGAGCGACAGTTGCTAATAACTTCATTATTAGATCGAAATGCACCCGCTGAGAAGTTAATTGAATTCGTCTAATTTCGACACATCGACATGATAATAATTTGAACATAGTAGATATACCTACGTCAGTACGGTACATTTACATGGTGATACGACCTGGGCACAGATGAGATACTAGTTGGGGGCCGATGCAGTTTTTTTTATTAAAAATTTGAGTGTGTTTGGCTGCATCATCACCATGTTACTAAAGATTTGCATGCCGTTTTACGGCGGAATATTTAAGGCACTATTATTTAAGACTACAACTTTTGTTACCAATATTCTGCAAATAAAGTTTTACTTACTTACTTACTTGCAACTCAGCAGCTAATGTATTTTTCACTTTACCTGATCACACGGTTTTTGCCATAAATCTGCCTTTTCGTATTCCACCAAACAAAAAGTGACCGCACGTAGGCGCTACCAAACTGTAAATAAATTGCCACCTAAACGGCTGTGCTGTCATATTCTACTATTGGAACCAATTGGACCCGTTTGCAGGAACCGTTCGGTTATGTCAAATGCGGCATACCTTGAGTTAGAGTATTCATCCTTAGAATGGGCATGCCACTAAATTTTGGCAAACTATTTAGCGCCTTTTAATGTCGGTATTTTGTCGGTTTACATTAGTTCTCAATAAGTTGTGAAAAAATTACATGCGATCTACTTTTTAAATGAGGTACTAGTTACTTCGTTACATATGTATATTATTTATTATGTACGAGTGAAGTGAACATTGATCAAACAAAATGTTGGGAGCCATAAGGCCTTAAGATCGATCGGTCAAATGACAATATTCTATTCAAATTATTTAAAGACTGTGTAAAGCTATCACCATGGAAAAAATATACTTAAAGTTAAAAAAAAACGATTTAATTCAATACAATTTAAAAAAATATTACCACTATTGATGTAAAAAAATATACTGTAGACCCTGTTTTTGGCATTAATTGCAAAATTTCTCCAAAACCAACACACAAAAATCGGTTACTTTAAGACCTTTCATTTTAATTGAACACATTTTTTCAAACTTATTTGAAAGTGATGAAAAGTAATAAAACATGTAAAAACCGAGAATTAGGCGTTCGATTTCAACGTTTAACAGCCGCGTTGAAGCCCGCATTGATTTGAACTTAAAATTAATAGACTTACGTTGGATATTATTGAAACACGTATCAACCTGCTCGGATTGAGTGATCTTAGAGCGCCTTGACACTTGTCTACAACCATCTAATAGCAATCTAAATATATATAACTCAAAGGTGACTGACTGACATAGTGATCTATCAACGCACAGCCCAAACCACTGGACGGATCGGGCTGAAATTTGGCATGCAGGTAGATGTTATGACGTAGGCATCCGCTAAGAAAGGATTTTGGGAAATTCCCACGGGAACCGCAAAAATCGGGATCTGCGCGGGCGAAGCTGAGGGCATCCACTAGTCTACTATAATATCTTAAACAAACTGCGAATAAGCTGTGATAAAGCTTTAAACTAGGTCCCATAAAATATAAAGCGCCCCCGAGACGATCAATCGCAATTGTACGTCTCGGGGGCGCTTTAGATAAAGAAGCCCCGTGCACCTGCGTCATCCGGTCAGTTAGACGAAGTCACCAGCCCGTAGACAACATCACCAGAGCGTGGAAATCCGTTACAGACACCCTCCCGATTTCACAGCGACTTGATGAGGCGAACCAAAACAAAACAGAAAAGTTACAACAAACAGAAACTATGGCAAAAACTACAAGTTCTCAGGCACTTGAGATTTATCTCTCTTTACTCCAGTAAAAGGTTGTTTAGAAGAAACATGTGCGCTTGCGAAATGTAAACATACGCGAGGAACACTGTCTGGCAAATGATTTAGGGAAAAGCAAAATTTGAAGTTCGAACTTTATGAGATCAAACGACGAATGCTATTTTTAAAGGGTTTATATCCTTATTTTTATGGAGTCTCAGAGCTTTGATAACAGACAGTGACGTAACGGGATTCTGTTGCAAAGCATAAGTACGCATTCCGTCTGTCTTTCTGTCCGACTTATTTTTTGAACCGTGATATATGTATAGCCGGCTGATATTTCCATAGAATATGCGATATTACCAAAAAAATAATAATTAAAAAGTGAAAAATAAAAAAGGAACGTGCTTTTCGTTGTTTTTACTCTATGGTAAATACGATAATACAAACAAGCGTGAAACTTAGTATGATAACAATTATTAAAATTAAATTAAAATTTATTTATTTGCAACTTAAACCACGGGTACAAATTTAATGCGTACGATAGCAACTGCATTAGTCGAGGACTTTGTCGCAGTTGCTAACGCCGACCTCCGGAAGAAAGAATAATGTGACGTTCCCAAGGGCCGCCAGGAGGCTCGAGTTTCCATACAAACGTAGTTCCGCTTTAATACAAAAACTACATGCCGGATTGAAACCAAACATTGCAAATATATTGAGGAGACACATATCGATGTTTGTAATTAGTTTTCTATGTACTAATATAAAACGGAAAAAAATAAGAGCAGTTTGAAACTTTCAGTACAAAACTAATTTAAGCCTTCATTTATTTACGTTAAAATTTACTACGATGAAAACTAATTACAAACATCGATATGAGTCTACTCAATATATTTACAAAAGTTTGGATTCAATCCGGCATGTAGTTTTTGTATTAAAGCGGAACTACGTTTGTATGGAAACTCGAGCCTCCTGGAGACTCTTAACGTGTGAAATATAAAACATAAAGAGAATTTAAAAATAGATCTTACAAAGTAGAAAAGTACAAAAAATTAATAATAGTATTAATCCTAAAGTAAAACAACAAATAATAAAAAATGGCCAAGTGTGAGTCGTACTAGCGCTATTAAGTTCGACCTAAATGAGAAAAAAACCAGCCAAGTGCGAGTCAGAACCGCACACAAAGGTTTCCGTACCATCATACTAGATGGCGCTAGTACAAAGGATTCCGTAGCATCATATTAGATGGCGTTAGTACAAAGGATTCCGTAGCATCATGCTAGATGACTTGAGTTTCTTCACGTTTGAAAAAACACGTTTTTTCACCCTTTTTCTAATATTTAGTATTTGGTGTTATAGCGCCAACAGAAATACATCATCTCTGAAAATTTCAACTGTATAGCTATCAAGGTTCATGAAATACAGCCTGGTGACAGACGGACAGACAGACGTACGGACAGCGGAGTTTCAGTAATAGGGTCCCGTTTTTACCCTTAGGGTACGGAACCCTAAAAACGGCACTTTTGGGTCATTTGCATTGAAATCTTTTTAACCGACTCTAAAAAAAAGGAGGAGGTTTCTCAATTCGACCATATATATATTTTTTTTATGAGTGTTCGCGGATAACTTCGTCGTTTATGAACTGATTTTGATGATATTTTTTTTTGTTGGAAAGGAGATATCCCAAGGGTGGTACCATGATCAGGAAACCAGGATGTGATGATGGCATCCCAGAGAAATCGAGGAGAACCTTAGTTTCGTGTTTGAAGTCGGTTTTTTTTTGTTCAAAATTATGTTTGGTATTATTGTTGTTCTTGTGTGCAGAGGTGAGATGGTACGGAACCCCTTGGTTCGCGTTTGCAACTTGCACTTGGCCAGTTTTGTAAAGCGCAAGGAAATTAGTCTCAATTATAAAGTAATTTCATTAAACAAAGAACATAATTTGACGGTGGCTATAATATAATTGGATCAGAGCCCGCACCATTAGGCGTAATGGTTGTAAATCATCTGTGGTGTAAACTATGACTTCACCCTGTCATCGCTTGTTAGTTATTTACATATTTTATCTAATTGTGGTCATCTGTTAATGGCGTTTGGTCAATCGTCTGGTACATCATTAATGATTTTGCAGTTACCAGGCACGTGATCCTGGTAATCGTATGATCTGTTATTTTTCAACCTACTTCAAAAAGGAGGAGGTTCTCAATTCGACTGTATGTTTTTTTGTATGTTTGTTACGCGATATCTCCGCAGAATGTGGACCGATTTTCAAAATTATTTTTTTATTCGAAAGAGTATACTCCCGAGGGGGTCCCATTGTCACCAAGTCAGGATCTGATGATGGGGTCCTAGGGAAATCGAGGGCAACCCTCAAATTTAATGCGCACGTATAATGTAATTCATATGTTTTTAAAGCTATTAAAATACTTGCGTCTGGTATTCATCGTCTCATGTAGATAAGCTGATGAAGGAAGGTACAACTCCTTAACGGTTACGAGTTAGAGGATAATTCTTACAATATTATACATAGATAGATACGTAGGTACGAGTATATGCATAGACCGAATACATACTCCTTAGCTTTTATGCTGCTTAGCTTTGATGATGGAAGCCACAGCACTCTGTATCTGTTAATGAAAGACATTCATTATGATTTGATAATTCCTATTGGCGAGTAAGTGATTTGGTTTAATATTACCTATCTCGTAGCATTATCACTAAAATAAAGAAACTAAATATAAAAGTTTAAAAAACTAGAAACCGACGTCAAAATGATTTTGAAGTGGGTTTTTAGTTATTTAAACTTTTATATTTTGTTCTTCTCTTATCGTGTGGCGCAATTAACTGTGTTATCCAAGGGATAAACGGCGCTTGCCTGGTGTTGCACTTGGCATCACCCGCGGTCACGTGTAGGGCATTTAGATTTAGGTACACTTGCGGACGTGTGCAACGCGACCTTCATACACATCTGAAATCAGATGTGCAGATTTCCTCACGATGTTTTCCTTCACCGTTATAACAATCGGTAAGTATATGTAGGTCCTTGAATTTAGTAATTCAATGATGTAGGTACGTAAGTTTCGGAAAACTTATTGGTACTTACTTTTAATTACATATTATGCGCAAGCGATGCGCGTCCCTAGTGCGTCCCTAGTGCGTCCCTAGTGCGTCCCCTGTAGCCACGTAGCCCGACTGCGGCAGCGGCAGCGCCAATAGCATGCTGGCTATGTTTGCCAGTAGACTGGATTGCGCAATTGTAAACCACTGCTGCTTGGTTCACGTTGCCAATAACAGTCGTGATATTGTAAATAAATTTCATATAATGTAAATGTGACTGTGACTGTGTATATTACTTACCTAGTTAAGTCTTAGAATAAGTTACTAACACTATTGTGATCCTTTGTTGGTCGATAAATAAATTATATTATTATTATTTTTATTGGCCGTCCGGATTTGAGCCACCGACGCTTCTTGAGATTTTTTTATCGTTTCGAACATAAAAGATATCATGGTTCCTACGTTTTTTGTCAGCAAAATAGTTGGTAGAGTTGTTTGTATCTAATGTCTATTTTTTATCTATAGTTAACTTTACCGGGTATTCGTTTCGCATCACCCCTTTTCCCACATATTACACGGTCTATTTCACTGTGAAATTTAAACTCGTGCATCTACTTGATTGAAGAAGATTGATTTCATGTTTTTGTCCGCAGTGTGCACTAGGGTGCAATCTTTGGAAAGAAGGACTGGATTTGTCGTGTCAGACTGTATGCGTAAGTTTGTATTATTAAAAGCTTAATCAGATCAATCCAATTAAAGACCGCCAGGAGGCTCGAGTTTCCATACAAACGTAGTTCCGCTTTAATACAAAAACTACATGCCGGATTGAAACCAAACATTGCAAATATATTGAGGAGACACATATTGATGTTTGTTAGTTTTCGATGTACTAATATAAAACGGAAAAAAATAAGAGCAGTTTCAAACTTTCAGTACAAAACTAAAAGCCTTCATTTAGTTACTTTAAAATTTACTACGATGAAAACTAATTACAAACATTGATATGAGTCTACTCAATATATTTACAAAGTTTGGATTCAATCTGGCATGTAGTTTTTGTATTAAAGCGGAACTACGTTTGTATGGAAACTCGAGCCTCCTGGAGACTCTTAAGTAATTTAACTTTAACTTATGCGTGAAATATGTTATTTCAGAATGTTACGTCAGAAACAGTTTTCTCTCGAGAGCTTTACTGTGTTATGGGTTGCAATGAGGCTCTAAACACTTATTTTCAAAAGTTTCGAGGTGAGTTAGTTCTTCTCTTGTTCCTAAAGAAAGTGTTTTCATTACACCCAAATTATACCACTATATAGTACATACATAAGATTTGGTTTAAATAAATAGAGTTTTAAAAAACTAAAAAACACGCTTTTAAAGAATATCAAATTAAAAAGTGAAAAATAATTCTTAATATAAGCTGAAAACAATAATGAACGAAAAATACTACTATTATTGTGAAAAAATCGTGGGGTGCTTTGTACCATATTTTTCGTATAACGAGCAACCCACGCTTTTTTTAGAATTATTTGTCACTTTTTAGTTTGATGTGCTTGAAAAGCGTGTTTTTTAGTTTTTTTAAACTCAATTTATTTTTTATTTTTTGATTTGATGTGCATTTAATCCTGGCGATCCTGGCGATAAACTTATGAAATTATTGTATTGTCACTTATTCTTAATAAATGTACAAAATTTCAATTAAATTTGTCCGTTTAAAGTGGGCCAAAATCGAGTGTACAGGAGTTGGCTACAAACATACATACAAACTTTCATAAAAAAGGGTCATTTAAAAAAAAGTGTTTTTTTAACTTTTTAAGTTTAATTTTTATATTTTGTTTATTTTTAATAAGTGTGTACAATAAATAGTATTTATCTTACCTTTTCTTATCTGATTAGCATTTTTTACAGAGAATAACAAATTTTTACAGAGTTAATTGGAACGCCCGCCGCTCCTGCGCTCGTGGCAGACAGTCTGACTGCCACATCTTTGTCTCTGGTCTGGGAGGCCCCTAACCTGGGCAACATCAGCTACCTGGTCCAATGGCGCTACGAGGAGCTGCCTGGTTCCTGGCAATACTACTCCAACAACAGCCACACAGACCGGTCTATTATACACGTGAAAAATTTGCGGCCTTACACCAAGTATCGAGTAAGTTTCACAGTTTATCAAAATTTTACTATCAATTAAAAAGAAGATATTATTTAACTGCCCTCTGTTCATTTTTCAAGTTTCGAGTAGCCATTTTCCTCTCTGGTCGAGGAGGTTCAGGGGATCCAGTGTACTCAGCACCTTCAGTAGTCATCTCCACAACGGGAAGTGGCAAGCCAAGCTCAGCTCCGGCCGCTCTTCGCGCTGCAGCTCCTGACTCCAGCAGAGTGGCGATATCCTGGGAGCCTGGACCGTTCCCTAATGGACCTTTAATATCTTACGTGTTGAGACTTACTGATACACAGCCTAATACTATAGACATGTTGGAGGTAAGTAGGTATACCTATCTATAGCTATATGAAGTGTTGCCTCAACAATAAACGTGGTGTCCTGTAACTATACTGTTTGGTGCTTTACAGGATATGCCAGCTTCAAACAACACGTTGTTCTACATGTTTCAAAACTTGGCAGGTGCCAGAGAGTACGAAGTATCGGTGGCAATGAGGAATGCTGTAGGAGAAGGACCTAGAGCTTCTGTTAAAATATCTACTCCACCTTCACCGACCTGTAAGTTTTGTAGTTTTAAGATTTGACCGCCTGCGTGGCGTAATGGTTAGTCCATTCGCTTCACACCAGGAGGTCGCGGATTCGGTTCCCGGTGGGGTCAACTTGTAAAACTCGGTTTAGTTAGTGGTAGGACATTTTCTAAGCCCGCCTGGCTAGCTACCACCATCTAATCTACTCGTAAGTCTTGCCGCCAAACATTAGTGTTAACAACATTGATGTGTTCCGGCTTGAAGATAGGATAGCCAGTACACCATTGCGTTGGGGAATTTTGGTAAGCCCGGTTCCAACTTCGGCATCATCGTCACTTACCATCAGGTGAGATGATGCCAAGGCCTTACCAATTGTGAATAAAAATAACAACTTTGTAATCATTGGAGTGTCGTGCTGATATTTTGAATCATTTTATTCCAGCTGTTCCTAGTCCACAACCAGTTTTAATATTAGGAGGTGAACACAATATCCTTGCGGCGCCTGCTAACGACATGCTTTCTGACCTTGTTGAACTGTACAATACTGAATCTAAAATAACAGGTAAACTGTAGCTAATACAACACTTAAAGAGTAACTGTATTCCCGTATTTTGAAGACTAGATATTAGACTTCCATCATCTTTTTCAGGTGTCGGCCTGGACGTGTCCAGTGACACGCTGTTCGTGTCCAATGCAAACGGGTACGTCTACCGCACTTGTCTATCGAAGAAGAAAACTCCGCAACCGATCCTCACACCCGACAGCATACCTTACAGACCCCTGGATCTATCAGTGGATTGGCTGAACCGCCACCTTTACGTCCTTGGAGAAGTTATTCACAACACAGATGAGATAAGACCTTTAAACTCGAATTGGGAGATTTTACGATACGATTTTGATGGAAAAAATCAAGTGATTGCGCTGGCAGGGTATTTTAATTCGCGACCGGTCCACTTCGAAGTTGACGCGTACAATGGGTAAGTTTTTGTTGAATGAAAAACTAGCTTTTGACCGCGGCTTCGCCCACGTGGACATCATTTTTATGACTGCCTTTGAGGATGAGTGGTGCGCGAGCTGCAAGCGGACTCAGATATTATATCGGGCTATTCTGATTAGCAGTCTATGTCACTTACCTACCCCTCAACAAATTCTGTACAACACTTCAATCTGTTGCTCCGTTGCAACGCCGACGTGCGCGAGCGTGGAAATGAGTTTTCCCCAGATCCCTCGGAAACTTTGTCAGGATATGCTAATTAGTAAATTGTCATTTTCCTTCCCCTCAACCATCTCTGTGCAAAAAATCACAACAATCCATTGCTTCGGTGCGATTTTAAAGAAATTAACCAAAAAAGGGTTTTTTTCAGTTCCCTCAGGAACTGCATCGGACTATGCTATTTTCACGGCATAAAAAGTACCCTATGTCCTTCCCAGTAACACAGGTTACCTGCATGCCAAATTTCATCTAGATTGGTCGAGGTGTTGAAGCATAAAAAGGTAACAAATAAACACATTTTCACATTTATAATATTAGTAATCAATGATACACAAAGGCTCAGCTCGATCGTTGTACTGAAGCCTGAACGAATTATATTTTTCTAAAGGTACTTATTTTGGGCTTTGCGAGGAGTGGAACGAGGAGGTCTATATAGACTGGACTTGGCAAACATATCAAATGGCGTGCGACACGACGCACCACCTGAACTCATTGTACGAGACCCACATCTTGGAGCTTTCACTGTGGACCACGCCGACTTCAGGCTGCTTGTAGCTCATCTAACGAAGAATACTGTTCTATCAGTGTCTTTAGACGGGTAAGTGGTAAAATTGTTTTTGCACTAGACTATCTTTTTTTGTTTTGTATCATGTAGATACATTACCTAGCCATTAGAAAAAGATCATTTTTAACTGTATATATGTAGAATATAAATAGAAATAGTAAAAAAAACTAAAAAGGAACCAAAAAAAAACAATTAATCTTGTTCTATTTTTTTTTGTAATAGAAGTCTGGAAGAGATCGCTTGTTAGCGATAAGACCGCCTATATGTACAACTTCCTTAATCATTGTATCTTTTTTTTCTCTTATGTTGTGCAATAAAGTGTTTTCAATCAATCAATCAAATCTAAAAAAAATATCATCAAAAAGGAAATTTAATCAGCTTACTAGATCAGTAATTAGTTTTTATAGGTTTTATACAAAAATAATGAGAAACCTCGGAAATCCGCAGCGTGGCCGACCCCCGCTAAACCGGACCGGATGTACCTATCGTATGGGAGCCGTCGTCGGCGCGTTTGAACTGGTCGCTGGAACTGTATAAGCAGTTCAAAACATTATTATATTACTCGTTGTTAGTTGTTGTTAGGGGCGGGCTGGTTTCCGCAACCAGGCGACCACTGCGCCCATTTTGCGTGATTGGCCGGCATCACTGCCAGCGCAGCTCCTCCAAGAAGCCCAGTAGCCCCCGTAGGTTGCCGACGACTTCCTGGAGCGACCTCGGCTCACCGAGGTGCACGACCCTGTACTGTGCTAGCTCCTTGCAATCCAGTAGGATGTGGGCAGCAGTCTCCTAACATTACCACTATTATATTACTCAATATAAATTACAGCCGAGAGGTAACCGACTTCAGAAATAACACGCAAAAACCAATGTTTAAATTAACGCGCTCAATAGCATATGCGAGTGGCCTATTCTACTGGACCAACGGGAAAGAAATGCTCACAGAGGAGTATCACGCAAAAAGCGACAGTTACTTCCACAATGAATATCCTTTACTTTACAACATGAAGATTCTGGAAACAAGACAAGTGTTAGTTGCTGTGAGAAGCTGTCAGCCGATACCAATTCCTGTAAACCCGCCTGTTGGTGTTCAAAGCGTGATGGGAATAAATCGAGCAAAGGTGTCGTGGTCGCCACCACATCTGTTGGGACACCAAGGAAGCGGCGCTTGGCAGCAGTGGTCTTATCATCTTCAACTCACTCATATAGAATCTGGTGAAACTACAGACAAGTAAGTAAACTTTAAATACTTAATAACTTCGTACCGCCTCACACTACACTACCGCTACCGCTACACTACCACTACCACTACCACTACACTACACTACTTTTTGTAGATATTGCAGAATTTTTTAGGTGGGTTTTTACACCTTGAGTTACATTATTTTTTAACCCCCGACGCAAAAAAGAGGGGTGTTATAAGTTTGACCGCTATGTGTGTGTGTGTCTGTGTGTCTGTGTGTCTGTCTGTGGCACCGTAGCTCTCAAACGGGTGAACCGATTTGGATGCGTTTTTTTTTATTTACAAGCAGGTTTTTTGGCGATGGTTCTTAGATACGTTTTATCAAAATCGGTTCAGCCGTTTCAAGGTCATCAGCTCTTTTGTTAGCTGCGGTAGGGTTCTTAGACTCTTAATGTGTATTTACTTTACTTTCAAACATACATGTGACCTAAAACTTGAAACACTCATGTATGCTTAATAACTATGCAGGATTATGGAACTCTTGGTCTGATGCTGCTGCCAGGATATCCAGAACACTAGCACACTCTTAAAAAAATAATAGCAGATATGTCGTGTTTGGACTCGTTTTGATCAGTATTTGATTCTGCATACAATGCGATGGTGGCAACACGGTGAGCTGATGCTGCGGCCAGGATATCCAGCACACTAGTACACTCTTAAAAAAATAATAGCAGATATGTCGTGTTTGGACTCGTTTTTAACCCCCGACGCAAAAGAGAGGGGTGCTATAAGTTTGACGTGTCTGTCTGTCTGTCTGTGTATCTGTCTGTGGTATCGTAGCTCCCAAACGGATGAACCGATTTCCGTTTAGTTTTTTTTTTGTGTCATAGATAATTTTATTCCGAGTGTTCTTAGCCATGTTTCTGAAAATCTGTTCAGCCGTTTGAACATCATTAGCTCCTTTCTAGTTGATGAGAGGATCTGACTAACTTCCTTATGTCCGATCGATTCGAAATTTAAACCGTGTTACTTTAATGATATTGAAAGTATATGGTAAGATAACCATGACCTGATCAGCCGTTTGAAGATCATCATCTCCTTTCTAGTTGATGAGGGGATCTGACTAACTTCCTTATGTTCGAACGATTCGAAATTTAGTACCGTGTTACGGCTGATCATCAGCTCCTTTCTAGTTGACGAGGGATCTGACTAACTTATGTCCGATCGATTCGAAATTTAGTACTTCATTGTTATTGTTATTGTTACTTCAATGGTATTGAAAGTATATGGTAAGGTAACCATGACCTGATCAGCCGTTTGAAGATCATCAGCTCTTTAATAGTTGATGCTCTGACGTCGCTGCGTCGCTTCGACTCTGCTACCTAACCTAAAACGAATACCTACCTAAAGTGCTTAAACTAATCACTAATACCTACCTTATCTTTAACCTAACCTTAGAGTAGGTAGTTACAACTTAATCTAGTAAATTGAAACTAATAATGATACCTAGTACCTAACTAAGTTACTAACTCAACTAACTAATCACTATAAATACCTTCCTAATATTTATACCTACTTTAAAAAGGACAAAATAAAAGTAAAATTAAAAATTTTAAAAACCCACCGACACAAAAAATGAATTCTAAAAACTAACAAATAATATTTTAAACCTATTATGATTATTATCGTCACATATATTATGTAAGTTCAAATATTTTATTTTCCAAGCGTTGTCGCGTCGGGGGACAGCTTATAGATATGTAAGTGTGGACTTCCACGATTCTGAAACTCAATCCGCCACCAGTAATCTATAAGCGGTCCCCCGACGCGACAACGCTTGGAAAATAAAATATTTGAACTTACATAATATATGTGACGATAATAATTATAATAGGTTTAAAATATTATTTGTTAGTTTTTAGAATTCATTTTTTGTGTAGGTGGGTTTTTAAAATTTTTAATTTTACTTTTATTAAAAATATAATATAGCCTATAGCAACCGCGGATAGAGTAGTAGCTTCTCAACGGTGAAAGAATTTTTCAAATCGGTCCAGTAGTTTCGAAGCCTATTCAAAACAAACAATCAAGTATAGATTATAACTAATTACTTTGAATGTTAAACAACAATAACCATGTCATCTAAAAATAAAACTGCTATAAAATTATATTTTCGTGAAATGTACGACCATATGTAAGAAAATCTCTAGGCAGAAGTTGACAGCTATAAGGCTATTCTCTATGCGCGTTTTGCAATACTTATTTATAAGGTTGTTTTCAGTGCTCAATTCAACAATAACCATGTCACTAAAAATTGTTTACAGAAAGAACATCACTGACTCGGCGTATATAGTAGAAAATCTGAAACAGGACACAGAGTACGTCATAAGAGTTGCTGCAGTAACCGCGTCTGGTTCAGGTATCTAACAGTTAATTGCGCACTCATCAATCAGCCGAAAATTGTCAACTGCTGGACAAAGGCCTCCCCCAAGGATTTCCACGACGACCGGTCCTGCGCTGCCCGCATCCATCGGCTTCCCACGATCTTCACCAGGTCGTCGGTCCACCGCGTGGGAGGCCTGCCTACGCTACGTTTTCCGGTGCGCGGTCGCCACTCGAGAACTTGACTGCCCCATCGGCTATCTGTTCTACGAGCTACGTGCCCTGCCCGCTGCCACTTCAGTTTAGCGATTCTGTGAGCTATGTCGGTTACTTTGGTTCTCCTGCGGATCTCCTCTTTCTTATTCGATCATACTGTTTGTATACTTACCTTTATTTTCCTTTCAGTCAATCGATCATTGCTTAAAATGTACAGAGCATAATAGAGTCAACATAAAAATACTAGGCAATAATATAAAACTCTCCGCCTTGTTTCAGGTCCTTGGTCATCAGAATTTATCGGTAAAACGTTGACCGCATCCCCGGCGACTTTACACAGCACCCTTCTGTGGTCAGGTCCTGATGGACTTCTAGAAACTGATCTGACTGGCGAAAACTTGCAAACCCTTATACACAGGTAAAGTCTATGCAACTGTTAACAACCCATCACGTCCTCACTGCTGGTGCATGTGTTCTTCACTCTTCCCAAACTCGGGATGGTTTTGCCATACTCCACCAGGGGGGCCAAGTCCGGGGGTTGGTGAAAGTTGTAAGGCCAGTGGCAAACCCCACTGTGGGAAGTTTTTCAAGCTGTCTATAAGGCATCTGACACGGCTTAACGACTGCCATTTAGTGATGACTAGAGAGTAACCGGCATTAATGGCTGAGCATGCCTTGCGAACCACGGAAACGGTCGGTAAAAATGCCACTATAATAGTCAATCAAACCCATCCAGGTAATGACTGTGCTTCAAGTCATTTAAGGTGCATGGTCAACCAAACCACACAAGTCGCACTGAGCGACCGCTATAGGCAACTGTCAGTAGGTATTTCATCAACATATCAGCTCATATATACGTCCCCACCCTGAATTGGGTGATCGATCGGGCCTTAGTCGACCATGCAGGCACACTGCGGATTGGTCGACTTCACACACTTCCTTCGAGTTTCTTTGCAGGCGTGTGCAGGTTTCCTTACGATGTTTTCCTTCACCGTAAGAACGTCGGATAAACGTACTTATGATTCGAACCACGACCTCCCGGACACGAGGTAGCAGCCCTTGCTTTTACCACAGATGAGATCCTTATTACTTCGTCACCATTACGCAATCGACGCGCGACGCTTGGATCAGTAGGTATTTATTTAGTTTAAACTATACATAGACGACAGACGTGATAATTTTAATAAAATTCACAATTTTTACAGCAACCATTTCAAGAACTTCCATATCACAGACATATCCTGGTATCGTGATAAACTGTATTTGGTGACCAACGCTTCAAATGTGATGTGGTACAACATTACAACCCACGAGAAAGGTGTGATGTCTAACATGGAAAATGTTGGAAGCTTAGCCGTCGACTGGGTTGGGAAGAAGATATACTGGTCCAATCCTAAACAGCAGTTGGTTAGTATTAATAATAGACTTATTAAATGCAAAAGAGCGAGCTAAAAATAATGAATTTCCTCATCTGTACTTTATCGTCTATTCATGCCTTCAGATAACAAGAGAAAACTTCGACGGAAGCAACAGAGAGCCAGTCCCCATTGTCACTGTAGCAAAAGAGATAACTATTGATTCGCTGGGAGCGTACATTTATTGGAGCACAGGACATGCTGTTGAAGCTGCGAGACTGAACGGCGAAAACAAAATTGTTTACTATCCAGCTCAACTATTCAGTGGAAAACAAGGTATTTACTTCTTACAGACATTCATCACATCAGCTCATATATACGTCCCCACCGAGGGGCTCGAGCCTACCCTGAATTAGGGCGATCGGGCCTTAGTCGGCCACGCGAGCCCAGTGCGGGATGATCAACTTCACACACAAACTTCGAGTTTTTTCGAAGGCGTATGCAGGTTTCCTCACGATGTTTTCCTTCACCGTAAACTTTACAGACATTAGACCCAACAAACGTAAGCTACCTTGCGTGGCTAAAGGATGCGCAAAACGCATAAGGACCTCGACGGTGCCCAATTTCATTAGCCGAAAAAGGCCTCCTTCAAGGATTTCCAGGATGGCCGGTCCTGCGCTGCTCGCATCCAGCAGCTTCCCGCGACCTTCACCAGGTATTCGCCCTATTTATTTATTCGGTGGCGTAACGGCTAGGGCCGCCGCTTCCTGTCCGGGAGGTCGTGGTTCGAATCCTGCCACGTACCAATATGATATCGAATTTAGATTTCATATGTACGTGATTTCATATGCTCTTACGGTGAAGGAAAACATCGTGAGGAAACCTGCACACGCTTGCGGAGAAACTCGCAGGTTGTGTGTAAAGTTGACCAACTCGCACTGGGCCCGCATGGTCGACTAAGGCCCGATCGCCCTAATTCAGGGTAGGCTCGAGCTCCTCGGTGGGGACGTATATGAGCTAATATGATGATGAAAAAATATTTAGTTCAAAAGTGAAGCTTTTTGTTACGAAATATAAGTGAAACTTTATGTAAAAGTTTTTTTGACTGCAAGACTGATTTGGAAAAATCGAGTCTTACAAAGTTTAGACTCCGCTGGGAATCGAATCCGCGACCTCCTGATGTGAAGCGAATAGACTACCACTTTACGCCACGGAGACGGTTAAGCTTCTTGTAATAGATAGTTAGATTCATCTCTCAAAGATATGCAAGAAATTATTACGAGTAAATGCCTACTTTGTTATAGTTATGGGGCTCACCACTGACCTAGAGAAGAAATGGCTGTACTGGTTGGTAAGAAGTTACGATGGGTCCGAACTACATAGAGCGCCGACAGCTGACCAAATAGCTACAAATATAAACGAGGTTTGTTTGTAATGCACCAATCGTTGATGATTGATATCTGTATATATACTCATTGCTGAAGAAATTCTAATAGCGCGTTCAAGATGTCGTAATACTTTGTTTCTCTCGTCGCTCATGTTAAAGGTTCAATAGGGGGTTACTGCAGTTGCCCCCACAAGTATTTATTTTTAAAGTTCATAATATCAGCCGAAAGACGTCCACTGCTGGACAAAGGCCTGTCACAAGGATTTCCACAACGATAGGTCCTGCGCTGCCCCCATCCAGCGGCTTCCCGACCTTTACCAGGTCGTCGGTCCAACAGGGTCCCAGGCCTTCATACGCTACGTCTTCCGGTGCGCGGTTTCCACTCGAGAACTTTACTGCTCCGGTTTTCTGTTCTACGAGCTATGTTTAAGTTACAAAATAAACAAAAGCAAAACAATAAAATTAGAAAATGAATTATTTATGTTGTTAAATCATTATATTGTGCCTTATAATAGTTAGATTAAAAAAATAAATTCTATGGATCTATCTCTATTCTAGTTATTTCATATTTCAAGATATGTTCCATTTATCTTTGTTTTTAAATCTCTTTTTCGTTGCCAGTTCGACTTGACTATATAAGGTCTAACAAAATTAGCTGAAACTGTTTTAACTGGTGCTTCTACTCATGAAACTGAAACCTATAGTCAAATCTCAAAAAAAAATTAACTTCCTATACTAAGTTGGCTGATCAGCTGATCGAGTTAGTATGGGAGAGCCAATTTTTTTGCGATTTGACTATGGGTTCCATGGGGAAAGTTGTTCAGTTTCATGGATAGCAGCACCAGTTAAAATAGTTTCAGCTAATTTTATTACATCATATATAAGCTCACTTTGATATTCATATGAACAGACTACTAAGGAGATACTCCATACTTTACAGATATCAGGGACACTAATAACTAAACTGGCTGGCACAGCAACCTTGGGCCCTCTATGCTACTTCAGTGGTCGTCTGGTTTGGGTACAGGACGCGTCAAGAGCAGTGGTATCCGACTTAGCGGGAAAGTACACTGCAGAACTAGTACCAAGGGTTCATGTTATCGCTGTCAGAGATCCCACTCTTCATGCTGAAAGCGGTAAGTCATGAAACTAACTACTCCTGCAGTAACCACAGTCAAAAAAATCCATACAGGCGTTCAACGAAAATGTCTAGGCAGGGCAATTTTGCGTGCGTCGAGCGGCAAGGAGATCCTAACCTAACCTAACCTAATGGCCCTAGTCACCCACCAGGGCTCGAAATTATCAAGATATTTTTTTATAACTACCTATCAAGATAATTATCTAATAATTATCAGTGTCGATTCTTAATCTATTTCTTTATTTTTTTATTAATAATAAAATTAAGAATATATTAATGTAGAAAAAAATAACTAAATAACTTTTAATTTTTGATGTGTAACATCTTTGCTCTCGCTTTCCTGCAATTTGTGGGAGTGATTTCGTGAAATGGGACGGAAATGTGTAACAGGAAGTCGCGAAAGCGCGGAATTCTACTTTACGAGAGTCCGACTCGCACTTGGTCGGTTTTTTTCGTTACTGTCAGATCCGCCACCCAGGTACAATATCGTCATCAAATCTAACTAACCTAAAGTATTTTGTCACATGTTACATATCATATGCGAGTACTGTAGGTTTCGCTCGAATTTTTTAAAGTGTATGTTCAATCACGGTTAATAATCAACAATTTCGTTTTTGTGACTTTTTCCCTGTTCGAGGTTTGACGCGTTTGGACATAGCAGGATATAGCGCAAGGCTAGCGATTTGTCAAAGATAACTTTAATGTTATAACTAAATGTTATGTTTCTGCAATTAATTTTATAATTATCAATGATAATTATCACTTTGAACTCTGGTAGTCACCGTTTGGGCGTTGGATCACAGTAGGTATGGATTCTTTGTCTGTGCCAGTACTATGTATCTTATCTCTTACCTCGTGACCGGGTGCTGTCCGTGTGAACTGGCCTACACTTGTCAATGGCATTCATGACATTCAATGATTTAATGTATAACTTCTAGTTTCATATTGTTTTCATGTTCTAATGACATAAATTTTTTTTGATGTGTAACATCTTTGCTCTCGCTTTCCTGCAATTTGTGGGAGTGATTTCGTGAAATGGGACGGAAATGTGTAACATGGGACGGAAATGTGTAACAGGAAGTCGCGAAAGCGCGGAATTCTACTTTACGAGAGTCCGACTCGCACTTGGTCGGTTTTTTTCGTTACTGTCAGATCCGCCACCCAGGTACAATATCGTCATCAAATCTAACTAACCTATAGTATTTTGTCACATGTTACACATCATATGCGAGTACTGTAGGTCTATATCAAGGACTGGATTTTGACGTTATTAATTAATGATTGTTTTTTTTCTTGATTTTTTACAAATGAAATTATGTAATCACTATTTTATGACTATCAGAAAGAGTGTAATTTGCACCTATTTTGAATAAATATCTTGAATCTTGAATTTCAAGCGACTTCCAAAAAAGAGGAGGTTCTCAATTTGTCTGTATGTTTTTTTCATGTGTGTTACCTCATAACTTTTGACTGGGTGAACCGATTTTTATGATTCTTTTTTTATTTGAATGATTGTGCTTCCCGTGTGGTCCCATATAAATTTTATCAAAATCGATGTAGTACTTTATTAGAAAATTAACAAAAACCAAAAATAATAATGCAAAAATGTACTTAATTGTTGCGATGGAAGTCGGTTTTTTAACGTGTTTAGTGTTTTCAATTATTGATGCATGCCTTTCATTTTCTGATGTCTTTCCTTCACAGAATCTCTATTAGCGATTCCGGAAACAATCAACTCATCATCAATATCAGTGGTTGGCGAATGGGACCGTTTCAACGTGACTTGGGCCCCGGCCGAGAGAGTGAACGTTAACAACAGCCGCGTCTACTACGACGTCAGTTTGCAGTTCCCTGGGAGCTATAAGATCGAGGTAATAATTATTGATTTATTTTCTTTCCAATTCAACTTTTTGAATGGCAGAAAGGAAAATGTGCGTGTGGGCAAGAAAAAGCAGAAATGAAAATGCTGAGGTGGGCAGGTGGGGTAACATGCCTGAATAAAATACGAAATGAATATGTCAGAGGATCCTTTAAGGTAGCCCCAATAACTGACAAGATGAAAGAAGGGAGACTCCGCTGGTATGGCCACGTAATGAGAAGGAGGAGAGCTACGCTGTAAAGACTGTGCTCAACATCAAAACACAGCACAAGGGAAGAGGCAGGCCACCTGCTTCGTGGTGGTCAGCTGTTGAGAGGGACCTAAAGGCCCAAGATATTTCGCAAATGACAACCCGGTGCAGAAGGTCCTGACGCCGCTGCACAAGGAGGCCCGACCCCAAATGAACTATGAATGAGCAAGGACAAGAAGATTTTCTTTCTAATCCACATAGTCTGTTATTTTTTGTGAAGTAGATCAGTTTTCCGTAATAATGAAATAACATCGTTATTTTCAAATATACATTACGAGTCTTATCAGTTATCATAGTAGGAAATATATTGAACTTTTGGATTAAATACGAAGGCACAGTCGGTTTGTGCTAAAACTGCTTCGTTATATTCCTGTCTATATCTTCTTCTTCTTTCGCGACCTTCTACCATCTCTAATTGGGGTAGGCCCTTCTGATCATTCTTCTGTAGGTAGCTCTGTTTAGCGCTGTGGCTTCCGTCAGTCTGCTGTCTTGTTACCTTCCAATTTAATAAATGTACTAAATAATTTTTACTTCTCCTGCAGAAAACAGTGGACGTTCCTTGGGTAGCAGTTCAGGAGCAGCAGCGGCCGATAGGTCCTTACAGTGCGATGGAGGTGAAGGTGCGAGCCCACACGCACTGGGGCGGCGGGTCGGCGGCGCGCGCGCAGCTGCACTCGCCACAAGCGCCACCAGCTGCACCACTCAGACCCCGGGTCTACGTGCAGAGGATTCAGAGGTAAACTACCACACTTTTCTGTCTAGCCAAAGTTCTAATATGTAGAGGCTAATCTAATATGTTGAAAATGGCACAATTTTGGAGGATTTCGGCACACCCCGGACTCTGCATTGTATGACAGTGAAATGACATTATCTACTAAAAACAAATGACGGAGCAAACAAAATAACAGCGAAATCCTATACGTTCCAGAAACTATAACAATCTGAGTGATGAGGGGGTGAGGTCGGAATCTAGAGAGCGGCAGGGAGTGTCCATACTGTATGTTAGTACTAATATGTATACTTTGGTTTCGGTTCGAGATCAACAAACCAAATTCAGTGCGCACCTGTCAGTTATATGACAACCTCATAGTACTTGGTCGGACTATGGGCTGATGAGGGGCTATTTTCCAATACAAAAGGCCTACTTGTCCATACAGTTTTTTTTTATTCACAATTGGTAAGCCCTTGGCATCATCTCACCTGATGGTGACGATGATTCCGAAGATGGAAGCGGGCTTACCAAGATTCCCCAACTCAATGGAGAACTGGCTATGTTATCTTCAAGCCGGAACACATCAATGTTGTAAACCCTGATGTTTGGTGGCAAGACTTTGAGAAGATGGTGGTAGCTAGCCAGGCGGGCTTAGAAAATGCCCTACCGCCAACCAAACCAAACTGTAACCAATCTGTATCAATCTGGGCGATGAGGGGGTGAGGCCGGAATCTAGAGTGCGGCAGGGAGTGTCCATACTGTATGTTAGTACCAATATGTATACTTTGGTTTCGATTCGAGATCAACAAACCAAATTCAGTCAGCACTGTCAGTTATATGACAACCTCATAGTACTTGGTCGGACTATGGGCTGATGAGGGGCTATTTTACAATACGAAATTCGAAAGGCCTCCTCGTCCATACAAAGTCATTGCGTTCAGCGATTAGTATTATAAACATCAGTTGTCAATGTAACTAAATAATGCTAATGTATTTTAGTCGCGGCGCGTTAACAGCAATATTCCGCTGGGAACCACCGCCACGATCAAATGGGATCATACGGGGATACGAAGTGCACTGCTGGACGTTGCCCATCACCAAAGGCTTTTCCACTCCTCCCTTGAGAGCGTCAGCCTGCGCGGATGCACGCTTATCGCCTTCACACACGCAACTGATGCTCAAGGATCTTGTGCATGGATCCACTTACTATTTTCAGGTCAGTGTTCATACAACTTATTCGAACTGCAATTTCTGTCAAATGTCAGTCAGCCACGTACGTCAATCACCAGTAGTGTTCGATAAGCTTCGTGAAGGGTTATTTTTTAATGAAAATGTTTTTTCGTTCGCTCTGGTAGGGATAACTTTCCAGCCAAAGTGTGGTGATTACTCCGAAAGTATTTGGGGTATCGTAATAATTAAGGTATCAAAATGTGTGTATTAGCAATGTAAAAAGTAATAATTAAAAATTCCACCTATTTTTGAAAAATCTAAAAAAAACAGTGATCATAATTTTTTCGACTTCAGTCATGAAAAGGTCCAATCTTAAAAACTAAATAATAAAATTGAAAAATTCAAAAAACACTTCTAGGTTTGATGTGATGCTGCATTTTAAATACAATAAAATGAAATTGGTTAATAAAATGAGGGTAAATAGTTACAGTAGAGCGCGCGGGCGTTCAGCGCCGCAGTTGGCCGCAGTTCGTAAGTACGAGTATGTATGCGCGGACTAGATTTATTTATGAAGAAAATTACTGTTTATAATTGGTTTGTAAATAAAAATATAAAAATGTGGAATTTTGAAATTTTATTGAGTTTATTTTAAATTTACATGAAGGCCATGTGAAGCTTTTTTTTCTAGTACGTCTTACAACTATGAATGAAGCGTATGAGCCCATAATTACAATATGCCATATTGTTCTAGGTCCGAGCTAGTACTGACGCAGGGTACGGCGATTACTCAGAGATCGTGTCGTCTTTATCAGACGACGTGAACCCTATCCCCAAAGTAATGATATCCTCGCAAGAATCTATTAAGATTATCGACTTGGATTCTGGCGAAAGTGAAATAATACCTAAAAGTACAGGAATACCTGTGGACTTTTCTGTCTCGATTGAAGA
This sequence comes from Coleophora flavipennella, assembly GCA_947284805.1. NCBI lineage: Eukaryota > Metazoa > Arthropoda > Insecta > Lepidoptera > Coleophoridae > Coleophora > Coleophora flavipennella. The sequence goes on from OX369273.1 coordinate 2,289,902, forward strand.
AAACATTGTTTATTGGGTAAACCATTTGGAGGAAATATTCTCTTCAAGAATCAACGGCAGTGGTCACTATAAGGTTAGTTTTGCAGTCTCTTGTTGACATTTATGTAAGGGAAGAAGGGAAGTTATAAGACATTGTGTATATTTTCCAGCTCAAATCAATCAATGGCCGAGCCACGAGCATCTGTGTTGACTGGGTAGGGCGGTCAGTCTATTGGACTCAGATGGAAATGACATCCACAGAGACCTATGTCATCTATAGAGCTGATCTCAGCATTGTTACCACACGACCACACGTCACTAAACTCTTTTCTAGAAGACAACCGATGTACAGCCTACAAATAGATCCAATGAAACGGTAATAACTCCTGGCCTTTAACCTGGTTAACCTTGATATTTTTATTATTTGCGTTAGTAATGTGAAACTTTTATTACATCGTCTCGAATTTTTTCGTTTGTGTGTCGCGTGACGGTCGGTATGATCGTTTCGTCCTCTGTACCGTAGCTCGAAGACGAGAGCAGCCATGATCGTTTCGTGCTCTGTAAATGTCTATAATGTGAAAAAAAAGTTCCACTTTTACCGTGGTTTTATAAAACCACATACTCTTTTTTTGATAAAATGGCACAAAAACTACAAGGCGGTCACATAAACACTATAGGTAATGTTTCAGGTTACTGTTTTGGTATGAGGAAAGTACACATCCAGGACTAGGTGTGATAATGACTTCTAAGTTAGATGGATCTAAAATAAGAACATTTTTCAATAATACCGAAGGTGGTAAAGAGAGCAGAGATAATTGCACTTGTCCTGAAAATCCGCAAGTCGCAAAACCTTTCGTTATAGACATGACAAACAGAGATAACGAACTGTATTGGGTAGACCCTTGGGTGCACAGAATTTTTGCTGCAGATATGAAAGGTTGCAAATGCAGGGTAGTTGTCGACGCCACTGAAAAGAAAAAGTATGGATTCACACCTGTTTCCATAGCAGTCGACAGCAAACGCGTGTACTGGTTCAATGCAACGGAAAAAGCAATATTCTATACAGTAAAAAACAAAAAACATAAAATAGATTATGTGAAGACATTGTACGGCTACAAGATAATGGCCTTAGATCCAGGCAGTCAACTGTATCCTCCTCCGCAGTGTCTTTATCCGAAGATCCAAAACCTGCGGCCGAAGGTATTAACGACGGCAGCTAATACCATAACTTTACAGCTTCCTCAAGTTAACAAACCAACTCAATGTCATATGTTTGAATATGAAATGTCAGCTACGGAATACACAGTCTATTACCGATTACAAAACCCAAGGGACTCTTCAACGTGTGACAAAGAGTCATGCCCTTTCATAACTACTGCGAACACCGAAGTTGTTATCCACGAGTTGAGGCCATTCACAAACTACACTGTCATGTTGGAAGCAACCAATTACTACGCGAAGCTTCATGAGATTAAACCTGTAGTCGGTCCATCGCTAATACTACAGACTGCTGCTGAAGGTACTAACACTTCCTCAAGCTTTCAGTAACTATAATAAAACAGAGAAAATTAAAATTGATTTATTATTCTAGCTCCAACTGCACCGAATGATGTCTCTTATACTGTGTTAAGTCCAGTGTTGGCACGAGTAGAATGGACTCCGGATCCTGCTTTTTGGTACGAAGTTCATTGGCAAACTGCAAATTCTACGTTACCACGATTGAAAGGTGAAAACACTACATATACATACATATTTAACTGCCCCCGTGGCGTAATTGTTAGTTCATTCGCTTAACGCCAGGAGGTTGCGGGTTCGATTCCCGGTGGGGTCATCTTGTAAGACACGGTTTGGTTAGGGGCATTTTCTAAGCCCGCCTGGCTAGCTATCACCATCTTATCTAAGTCTTGCCGCCAAACATCAGTGTTAACAACATTAGATAACAAGATTAGAAAGCCAGTTCTCCATTGCGTTGGCGAATCTTGGTAAGCCCGCTTCCATCTTCGGCATCATCGTGACTTACCATCAAGTGAGATAAGGGTTCATCATATCAGCTCATATATACCCGCCACCGAGACCATATGTCTCCACCGAGGGGCTCGAGCCTACCCTGAATTAGGGCGATCGGGCCTTAGTCGACCAGGCGGGCCCAGTGCGGGTTGATCAACTTCACACACAACATTCGAGTTTCTTCGCAGATGTGTGCAGGTTTCCTCACGCACGATGTTTTCCTTCACCGTAAGAGCGTCTGATAAACGTACATATGAGATCGAAATACGAAAACACATTGGTACGTGGCAAGATTCGAACCACGATCTCCCGGATAGGAGGTAGCGGCCCTTGCCGTTGCGTCACCGCTAATGGTTAATAAAAAAATTGCTTTATCTACGTTACGTCTCGCTTATTATATTAACCGTAATATTTTTATTCTAGAGCACAACACATTCGAGGTATCAGAAGGACGTAGCGCGAATATGACACGACTTTCTGCGAACACCGAGTATTCTGTTTGGGTCCGCGCGAGGTCCAACCACAGTGCTGTAGCGGCCGAGTCGAAACGTCTTACGTTGAGGACATTTCCTTCCCCACCACCAATAACATTGAAGAAAGAGACTCCGTATGAGATACGCGTTATTTGGCTGCCACCGACTACGTATAAGTTGCACCAGTACGTGACCACGTAATTTAATAAACGTCGATTAAAATATTTATTACTGTTTAATATTTATCAACGGTTCTAATCGTACAGGTACAATGTGGAATACACGGTTGCGACACAACCAGTTGGACTTTGGCAACAGTGCGTTTACAAGGACCAAGGGGAATGGGTTGCGAAAAATCTACGGCCAAAGACCCGCTATCGCTTCCGCCTGCGACTCCAATACGTTGCTGGCGGTCCACCATACTACTGGCCAAATGAAGAAACCTCGTTCACGTATGAAACAAAAAGTACGCATAGTTTTAACTTCAGGAGTATCCCAGAGTATGTTTTCGTAACGTTGTCTAACGGGTGAAATGCAGAATAGATTAATTGCTACTTAACTGAGATTATAACGAAACTATTTTTTATGATAACTGATAAATTTTAAGTTGAGATCACACGTCAGTTAAAATTATTGTAACTTTTTACCCGCCAACAGAAAGGGATATTAATCTTACAGACTATGTATGTTCTATTTTCTTGCCTATTATATTAAATATATTATATTTGTCGCGCGCTACGTACAAGGGTGTGGAGTGCGTCGGAGATAATTAAAAGTTCGTCAAATATAGTACGATAACTGTATAATAAAGATCTCAGTACATGTGAGAAAACGTCCGAGCTATACCGTGGTTTGATGCTGACTCCATAACGAACGTAGCTACACAATAATCGCAGCTAGCTAACGGTTTTCATCGGACGCTTTCTAAACGGGACATACACACAAAAGAATATTATACAAACAGAAAAATAGTGACAACATAACAATTAAAATTTACGCGAAATTAGAAAGCCGACGAAATACAAAAGCAAGGGTTACATTCGTTACGGCCAAAGAAGTTATATTAGACAATGCCTGTTGTTATTTGAGAAACATATATATTGCACAATACCAATTATTACTAAAGGATCTAAATAACGGTTGTCGACAGAATACCTAATGGTTATTTAGAAATGACAAATATCGTAAAACTATACTGTTAAAAATATTTCTATTGACACAACAGTTAGGTTCGCAACAAAAGAAAACATTCATATACAATTTACAGTTAGGTGCATACTAGAGAAAAACATTACAAGATTCGATATTCTATGACAGGCGTATGTGAGACAAAGTCACCACATATTTCTTTACTAGATTAGTACATTTTCTAACGCAGGTGAGCACTAGAAAACATTTTTAAAAATTTGAAAAACATCTTCTGGAGTCGCTTGCGGCTCGCGCACCGCACATCCTCAAAGACAGTCACAAAAACTACGCAGATGAAGTGGCGAGCAAAAAAGAGTGTTATTATATTCTCTTTAAAACATTGAGACTACTCTAGCTGTAACGATGTAGCCTTTCCGCATTTTCCCTAACCTAGTTATTTTTTCAGTTGATGTCCCTGGACCACCAGGTCCGCTGCGAGTAGAAGCGGTGGGAGTGGAAGCGGTGCTTCGAGCGTGGTGGTCTGAGCCAGACAATCATGGCGCTGAAATCGACACTTACAGGGTTTGGGGAAGACCCCAGTACAGGTATACACACGAAATCGGTATGATTGGAACAGTTATCTGTTTTTATTCTTTACGTGTAAAAAGTAAAGAAAATAACCACACCTTTGCACTTTTTCAATGTTTTTTCGGTTCAATTGTAAACTACAATTAATTTTCAAAAATCCGACTACAAAATTGAAGTGTGTGTTTAGAAATTTAGAGGTCGGTCTAGTTTGCCTGTAGAATGCAGATCTCTGCTTTAAAAGTGGTTTCTTTAATATATTTTTCTGTTACAAATCGTGTTTCTGCAACTGACAAAATGAAGTCATTGAAATTAAAAATCAGGTTACAAAATATTACATTCATATGTTTTGTAATTGCTGAGAAAAACGCCTAATTATAAAAACCGCAACAATTTTCAGGACGAAACATGTGCAAGAGAACTTGACGAGGAACATCAGCGAACTTTTGGAGTCCGATTTGCCTAAGGACATTGATGAAGACTTGAAAAAGCGTATAGTACGCGAAGGGTGGGAGCTGCTATACAATGGAACGGGTAAGATATAGGAAGCCATAAGTCATCATATTAGCTCATATACGTCCCCACTGAGGGGCTCGAGCCTACCCTGAATTTGGGCGATCAGGCCTTAGTCGACCACGCGGGGCCAGTGCTGGTTGGTCGAACCTAGGAGTTTCTTCGCAGGTGTGTGCAGGTTTTTCTTCACCGTTAAAGCAATCGGTAAGTATATATACGTAAGTTTTTGAAAAACTCGTTGGTACATTGGCCGTCCAGATTTGAACCCGGTACCTCTGGTTAGAAGGACCGAGTCGTTACCGGTTGAGCCACCGACGTTGAGCCATAGGAAGCCATACGTATACTCACATAAAGTAACTAGTAACCAGTGTTTATTGGCGTTCACGTTCATTAATACCCTCCAACCTTCCTGACATTGATTTTATTTCGTTCTTCAAAATCTTGTTGAGTGTACCATCTTCCCTCTTGCTTTCCTGGAATCTGTGGACACACTCTGGACACTTCATACGACGGGCCAGAAATGACATTTCAAAAAAGGAATGACGGAACAAACAAAATGGCAGCGAAATCCTATACGTTCGACAACCAATCTGTAACCAATCTGTATCAATCTCGGTGACGAGGGGGTGAGGTCGCAATCTAGAGAGCGACAGGGAGTGTCCATACTGAACTAGTACTAATATATATACTTTGCTGTGGGAGTGATTTCGTGAAAAGAGACGATGTGTGCAACAGGAAATGAGTTTTTTTTTTCCAGTAGGGATACATGGCCATGCCACCTTTTTTTTCAGTCACGAAGGCTAAGGAAACATGGCCATTCCGGAAGGCCGGTAGGTTTTTTACTTATGTCAGATGTGTGTAACATCATAGGCGACAACTGTAGGTCTTCTCGCTTTTTAGGATTCCGTACCCAAAGGGTAAAAACGGGACCCTATTACTAAGACTCCGCCGTCCGTCCGTCTGTCTGTCCGTCCGTCTGTCTGTCCGTCCGTCCGTCTGTCACCAGGCTGTATTTCATGACCCGTGATAACTAGACAGTTGAAATTTTCACAGATGATGTATTTCTGTTACCGCTATAACAACAAATACAAAAAATTAGAAAAAGGGAAAAAATAAGGGAGTCTACATACAAAAAACGTATATGTTTTTTTAAACATTAAGAAACTAGCGCCATCTAGTATGATGGTACGGAATGCTTTGTGTGCGATTCTGACTCGCACTTGGCCGGGTTATTTCATCGCTTTTCGCTTTTCAGAGACATATTGGCTCATCGGCGCTGGCAAGTTATCTCAGGGTTACGTGGCACTGGTACAGGCTCGCAACTCGGTGGGGTGGGGTCCGCTCTCTCCAGCTGCAGACCTGGACGCTGCACCGCTCGCCCCTGCTGCGAAACCTCACCCAGCAGCGCTAGCGATAGCTGTCGCGGCACTGGCCGCTCTAGTGCTCATTGTTGCTGCTGGAGTTTTCTATAGTACGTATTTCTTTTATAGCACTTCTATAGCACTTTTGTAGGTATTTAGCAGCAACCACTTGGTTTTTTACCTGTCATTTAATCTCTTAATCATCATTTTGATTTGCGAGTCATTTTGGACATATTCAAGTATGGGATATATGAAGGAAACGTTGGAAAGATTCAAGGTATTTATTCAAAATAGGTGCAAATTACACTCTTTCTGATAGTTATAAAATAATAATAACATAATTTCATTTGTGAACAATCAAGAAATAAACAATCATTAGTAATAATTTCAAAATTCAATCCTTGAAATAAACCAGATTATGTCATTAGAACTTTTAAGCAGTATGAAACGAAAAGTTATACATAAAAATCATTGAACGTCATTGTAACCTCACACCCTGGACACTTCATACAGCGGTAGGTACAGATTTGAATTTTTGACATTGCTGAGATGTTATAATTTTAGATCCCTAATTACAGAAACGACATACATAAAAGGAAATGCACAATCCTGTTAAGATAATTTCCTAACAAATCTCCCCGAGGAGGTAGTACTGTCGACGAATGTAGACCACAATGCACTATCTGATGGCCATGCTGGTCTGTTTTATAATATAGCCGTTCCTGATACTAAAGATGGACTAGGTGACTGTTTCATTACAGAAAAAAGAATCTTTAATCAAAATAATTCTCGACGCTTTAGACAAAATTTAATGGATCAGAATTTGTCAGGCTGTGGGATCAATAGTTTCCTGCAAAAATTTAACAAAATGTTCAAAAAAAGTTTTCCTGAAAAGAAAGTTAAAGTTAGATTAAGCAAGAGCAAACAATTAAAATGGATTACAAATGTCACTAAGACTTCAAGCAAAATGAAACGGTTTTTAGGATCAGGTTCTAACACCACCTGCCATAAATCAATTATTGATTATAAAAATAACTATGTTAGATTGTACAGGCGCGTTATTAACCCTCGGGTGGTCGCGCTTTTTTTGTGACACCGTCGGTCACGTGGGGTCTTTAAACGCCCGGAGATTTTAAATATTTTGTTTTTTTTATTACTTATTATTATTTATTTATTTTTATATTTTTTGTAGCATAATAAAATTTTAAATAAAACCCATAGTGTGGTTTTAAATAATTTTAATGATAGGAAATAATTTTTAACGAATAATAATATGTATTACTATTATATATTATTTTTGCACTAATTGATAGTTAAGTATGTTTTAGGAAGCTACCCTGAGGTACAAATTTGAATCTTTAATATGGAACAAAATATAGCAGTTTTTGTAAACGTCGGGCTTTTAAAGACCCCACGCGACCAACCGAGGGTTAAAAGTGCGCGTAAAATCACTGTTCAACGAGACATATTTAAGGCAAGAAGTTGTTCCAAAGCTATTTTGTGTACGGTTGATAAGCATAGAAACAAAAACAGGTGTTACAGGAAACAAAACATTAGTATAAAGGTTGGAGATAGTGTAATTAATGATCCAAAAGAAATATCCGAACTATTTGCAACAACTTTTGACTTTGGTAATTTTAAATTGACGACAGATACAACTATAGCTAAAACTATGTTAGAAGAGAACACAAATTGTGTTGGGCACACCATAAGATGGAAACGTATCACACCACCTGAACTTGTAAGGGTTGTAAAGAGCATGCAGAATAAACGTTCTAGTGGTTATGATGACATTCCTATATCTGTCATTAAAGACAACATTGATATTCTGGCAAAAACATTATCACTTTTTTACAACTCATGTGTTGATAAAGAATTTTTACCCGACCAATTTAAAATTGCCAAGATAGTACCTATGCATAAAAAAGGTTCTAAAGGCGAATTAAAAAATTATAGGCCAATATCGCTATTACCAACCTTCTCAAAAAATTTTTGAGAAACTCCTAAGACAAGACTAGTGAACCACTTAAAATCTAAAAACATTATGAGCATTCGGCAGTTTGGATATCGAAAAGCTATTGGTACTGTTGAGGCTATAGATTAGATACGCTATTAGATGACGTTATTCTGAGCCTGAACAAGAAAGAGAGAGTTGCTGGTTTATTTCTTGATTTGTCAGCTGCTTTTGATAGAATTGATCATAATATTTTAACTGACAAACTTTTTCATTATGGTATTCAGGGAAAAGTTTTAAAACTTCTAAAATCTTATTTGAGTAACAGGTATCAATTCGTTGAAGTAAAATGTGTACATAATGACAAAGAAACTATAAGTAAAAGCAAATTAACTGCCATAAAAAGGGGTGTTCCACAAGGCTCTGTTTTGGGTCCCATTTTATTTAACATATTTACAAATGATTTGAATTACTATATACAACGCAATTTGACAAAAGTGAAAATGGTTAGTTATACGGATTATCTCGGCAAGAACCTGCCAGGAGCTGGAAACTGACGCAAAAAATACTATTTCTATTTTCCATCGTTGGTTTTGTGCAAACAACCTTATTGTGAACGTAGCAAAGACTAATGTTATGCTTTTCAGAACCACACCCAAAAAGAAAGAAACCATAAATGTATTTTTGGACAACACAAAAATTGAAACTATGGAAAGTGTAAAATTTTTGGTAGTAATCATTGACTGTTACTGAAATTGGAAAGGTGAATAAGACAGAATAGAAGCAAAAGTCAGTTCAGCATATTACGCACTACGAAGCTTACGCGACGAGTTAAACATTGAACATCTCAAAATTGTTTACTACGCTCTAGTCGAATCACTATTAAATTTTGGGGGAATAGTTACGCATATAACGTAAACAAATCGTTCATTATGCAAAAAAGGGCCATACGAACTATGGTACGAATACCGCAGTGGGAATCTTGTAGATGTCATTTTCAAGAACTAGGAATCTTAACATTACCAGCTCTTTACATACTGATTATATTGACGGATCTTATAAAGAGACCTGAAAGATCGAAACACCTATGAAAGAACCGAAAGAGAAAAAACCCGTAGGACCGACTTACCTTATGCGATTAATCCAAAATTAAATGTGGCAGCGCACAGTGTAAGGTATCAAGCAGTTAGTTTGTTTAATAGTCTGTCAAACGAATCTAAAGTGATACATGATCATAAACAATTCAGGACTCAGCTTAAGGCTTTTTTGTTGGAGAGGTGTTTCTATAGTATAGACGAGTTTATAAACTGTGGGGATAAGTAGACGCAATAATATATTTATTTAGAATCATGAATTAGCATCATAAATAAATTTTTAAGAATGCGTTTAATTTAGACTATTTTGAATTTTAACGAAGTGTAAGTAAAAATTAGTGTAATTGTTTTATTTTTTTTCTCTTGTTTTCATAGCCTTTTTTATTTTGTAAATTTTCGACACAATTGTAAAATATTGTATGGAATAAATTGAAAAAAAAAATCGAGCGAGACCTACAGTACTCGCATATGATGTGTAACATGTGACAAAATACTTTAGGTTAGTTAGATTTGATGACGATATTGTACCTGGGTGGCGGATCTGACAGTAACGAAAAAAACCGACCAAGTGCGAGTCGGACTCTCGTAAAGTAGAATTCCGCGCTTTCACGACTTCCTGTTACACATTTCCGTCCCATGTTACACATTTCCGTCCCATTTCACGAAATCACTCCCACAAATTGCAGGAAAGCGAGAGCAAAGATGTTACACATCAAAAAGATATCAACATTGATATTTGGCGGCAAGACTTAGATAAGATGGTGGTAGCTAGCCTTAGAAAACGCCCTACCGCCAACCAAACCGACTCTTACAATTGACCCCGTCGGGAATCGAACCCGCGACCTCCTGTGTAAAGCCAGTGAACTTTGCCTCTGAACTACGGAGGCGGTTATCGTTTTTATGACTGTCTTTGAGGATGAGTACGCGGCTCGCGCGTGTAGATAGGGTTTTGCTTCAGATCCCCCGGGAGCTATATCGGGCTATTCTGATTAGCAGTCTATGTCACTTCCCACCACCGCAACTACTTTATGCAAATAATTGAAAACGCTAAACACGTTAAAAAACCGACTTCCATCGCAACAACTTGGTACATTTTTGCATTATTATTTTTGGTTTTTGTTAATTTTCGAATAAATTACTACACCGATTTTGATAAAATTTATATGGGACCACACAGGAAGCACTAGCTTTCAAATAAAAAAAGAATCATAAAAATCGGTTCACCCAGTCCAAAGTTATGAGGTAACAAACATAAAAAAAAAAACATACAGACGAATTGAGAACCTCCTCCTTTTTGGAAGTCGCTTGAAAATCACGTCAACCCGTTGCGACGCTGACGTGCGCAAGCTTGGAGATGAGTTTTCTCCAGATGCTTCGGGAAGTATCTCGGGCTATGCTTATTAGTAGTCTATGTAATTTCCCACCCCTTCAACCATTTCTGTGCTGAAAATCACAAGCCATAGCTCCGTTCCTATGTTAAAGAAATCAAACAAATACTTAAGAGTCTTCTTTCAGTTCCCTCAGAAAGTATATCGGACTACGAGTATGTTTTTTCACGGGATAAAAAGTAGCATAATGTCCTTCCCCATGATACAAGCTACCTGCATGCTAAATTTCGTCAAGATTTGAGGTGTTGAAGCGTGAAGAGGTAACAAACAAAAACATTTTCACATTAGTAAGGATTATCACATAATAACACCAACTTTCACGCTTATATGTTTTATCGTTTTTACGATAGAACAAAAAAAAACTTTGAAAAACACGTCTTTGTATGCGAGACCTTATGGAGACCCTGTTTCTTTACTTTTTTTAATCTAATTATTTGTTGGTATTAACTTGTATATTTTTTAAATTTCAGCCATTCACCTATCGAATAACTCATTTTATATTTTTTGGCTATTTCACTTTAGCAAACAAACAGATGAACTTTGACCGGAATGGTTGTTCTTTACTTTTTTTAATTTGAATGGGTTTGACTACATCTCACCTAATGGAAAATAACGATGACGCAAACTCAAATAATGCCTATTCACTCTCGCCTTGAAGATCCCCAAATTGTAAGAGTCGGGAAACATAGATGCAGGCAAGGAGTTCCACTCCGTCGCTGTCCGCATAATAATTATAGAAGCGTAACGCTTCGTGCGGATAGGCTAAATATCTACAACAAAGGTGTGGAAATATTAACCACCTAAATGTTTCAATCTAAGGCTATAATAACCTAATTACAGCTTACAACAATCGTACAAAGAAGAAAGCAGCAATCGAAAACCAAACATCGATCAACCCGCCGAGAAGAGGTCCCGACGTCGAGCTAGCCACCCTGCGGCAGCTACCGATCAGACACTCCACTAATATACTTTATAATCAGGTATGCAAAAATCATAATAAATGACAATAATGACCTTGACACAACCAAAATAAAAACTTGTTCAAGCAAAGATCTCTGATTAAAGGCAAAGAAGAATCTTATGGTAATTAATGGTTTCACAGACTTCGCAGCAATCATTAAGTATTTAGAAACGGTAGTGGTATTAGTACCACTTTAATACAAAAGTGGACAAGTGCGTGTCGGACCACACGCAAAGTAAGGTTCCGTAGACTTTTCACCTAATAAATGTGAGTTGTATTAAATTATTTTTTAATTCACAATTGGTAAGCCCTTCCCTTTGCATCATCTCACCTGATGGTAAGTGACGATGATGCCGAAGATGGAAGCGGGCTTACCAAGGTTTCCCCAGCGCAATGGAGAACGGATATCTTATAATCAAGCCGGAACACATCAATGTTGTTAACACTGATGTTTGGCGGCATGACTTAGATAAGATGGTGGTAGCTAGCCAGGCGGGCTTAGAAAATGCCCTACCACCAACCAAACCGAGTCTTAAAAGATGACCCCAGCGGGAATCGAACCCGCGACCTCCTGGTGTGAAGCGAATGGACTAACCATTTCGCCACGTTTCGTATTATTCTCAGCAAAACCTTTCATTTGATACCCATATCATGGGGGATCATAAAAAATAACTGGTCCGCCATCTTTGGGAGTCCGCCATATTGGATTTAGAAAGACGTCAATTAGCTAATTATGCATTGTTCTCCAATCTTAAGGTGTATGCAAAATTTCAGCTCAATCAGAAACCGAGAAATAGTTCTTATTTAGCTTTCAAGATTGTTCCCAAACAGGCAGACAGACAGACTAACTAACTAACACGGCAAGATAATATAAAGCTTGTAATGTAAATACAGAGTTAGCTCTGCAGTTGGTATAGAACATTTTGTATGAAAAATAGATGGACTTTTTACAAATCCAACTGCACACCTTGAGTTCGTCGACCATTTACTCCTAAACTAAGAAAGCTTAATTAGACGTGATATGTCCTACTATTTTATACTTTGCAGATTTGCTGAAAAAGCGGTTTCGCTGGAAATGTAACTCTTTTCAAAAATAACCACTTAAAAGATTTAATATTTAGTAAACGAATCATTTATTGGAAAGATGATCTTATTAAACCCTCAATAGTTTATAAAGATCTTTTCAAATGTACCCCACTCGATAGGGTACGTGAACAAAAAAAATAACACCTACTTTACATGCCTGGGCCCCTTGCATGTAAATTAGGTGTTATTTAACCCCTAAAAACTTGTTGCCAAATTTTATTCCATAACCTTATAAGGGTCACAAATTTGTATAACCATACTAAATTTAAGCTTTATAAAATGTAATAGTGTACATGATCAAAACGGCTGTGACATACCGACGGACAGACATACTTTACATGTGGGAAGGTACCCTAAAAATGTTACCGATTTTATCCCTTAACTTTATAAGCGTCACAGATTTGTATAACCATACCAAATTTCAGCTTTATAGCTGAAATAGTCTTTTTAAGCTTTCTGGCAGTATGGCTGTCTTTGAGCAAAACGGCTGTGAAATACCGACGGCCTGGTGGACAGACGGACATGGCGAAACTATAAGGGTTCCTAGTTTGACTACGGAACCCTAACAAACCTGCAGAATGCTAAATCTTTGTATGACAAGATATGAAAAAATAAAGAAGATGCATTGCGCGTAGCCAATAAAAATAAAAAATTAAAAACCCGACAGCATAAAAACATTACCGCTCAATGTTGGTCATTCCCTCTCGTATATCTACCAGATACGCTAAACTACCAGGTTTATGATATAGCGTCCCCACTCACCGACAGCTAGGTCATATAGTGATAAGAACATTCCCTCTCGTATATCTACCAGATACGCTAAACTACCAGGTTTATGATATAGCGTCCCCACTCACCGACAGCTAGGTCATATAGTGATAAGAACATTCCCTCTCGTATATCTACCAGATACGCTAAACTACCTACCAGGTTTATGATATAGCGTCCCCACTCACCGACAGCTAGGTCATATAGTGAGGGCCGCTATTCCTGCCAGCACCATACTCAATATGGTTTGTGCTCACCATACATAAGGTGAAGACAAGGACCAGTTACGGTCAATTTTGGTCATTCGGGTAACAATGTATCATAAGTCACTCACTGAATCAAGACTAATCTTAACCTCGCACTCCAAAATCCATGAATACAAGCTCAGCCGAAGAAGCAAACAATACATACATAGGTACATATGTACACTCGAAACACATAATCCTCCGTTTTGGGCAGTCGGCTAAGAACAAATAAAACTGGCCAAGTTCAAGTAAAATTGTCTGCGGATTAAGTAGGTCAAAAACCCGTCTGCATAAAAACGTTACCGCTCTTTTCAGTCGTCAACAGACGGGTAAAAATGAACCCTATGTCACTCACGGGGTCAAGACGAATGTAACGAGACCTGGCAGCTGGGCAGTAGTATAAAAATCCAAACCAAAATAAATCGCCATCATGTTTACGATATTTCAATACCCTTGCCTTATGAGAACCCCGACCGAGAATGTTAATATTTCAGGTCTGTCCATCCGATGCGGAGTTAGCCAGCCTACCGCACATACGACGAGAGCAGATCACGCTGAACAAGTTCCTGGGCTCCGGCGCGTTCGGCGAAGTGTTCGAGGGCATAGCGCGACAGATCAACGGCACTACTGCAGACACCAAAGTCGCTGTTAAAGTGAGTAGCCATCATCAAACTCCCATTTCCTAAACTCACAATCGATTGTTGAAAGGATTTAAGTGAATGATACAATAATAATTTTCGAAAAGCCTAAGAACTTTTAAATAAAATCTTTTATTTGAAAAGAGTTTTTATGCTCAAAAAACCAAATGCTCAGTGTGCCAAAATGTGAATAAAAATACACGTTTCCAAATTCAAAAATTCTAATGAAGTTACAAGACGCTCCTGGGACCTTGAGTCCACCTATAAAGTTCATCATCAGATTAACTTTAAAATACCAAAAGGATCTCTCGTCACCGGGAATACGGCTTCATACCAAATTTCAGCTCAATCGGATTTCTGGAAGTCGCTCTAAAATCGCTTTGCAAGATTTGACCTAAACAAACTGGGTATAGGTAACATAAATACAAACTTGCAAGTAAAATTAAAGCTTTTAGAAACGCAAGCTGCCACAGCTCCGTATTTTCCCACTACATTCGCTGTTTGAGTAAAAACAATCATCAAACTATGATTTTCTAAACTCATGCTCGATTATCAAAGAAATAGGTAACAAGATTATCAGAATGCGAAAACCCACTGCTTAAATTATACATGGTTACTTTTGGACCCTTAGCAATATTATGGTCAGCGCTTCTACTCCTGAATCTGGACTTTTCCCAACGAACTCATGGTAAATTCGTAAATTTGGACCTCTCATACAAATCGACCAGCCGATATGCCGATTGTGTATGGGAAGTCCAAAAAATTGTGTGCTAATTGATTGTGTTCCTTGGGGAAAGTTGTTCAGAATCAGAAGTAGAAGCGCTGATCAAAATATTGCTAAGGATCCAAAAGTAACCCTATTTTTTATGTTCCTACCAGATTTGCGTTGCAGTGCCTCTCTTTCTATCGCATTATCAATTAAGAATAAGAATATATTTATTGAGTTATATAAATCTCTAAGTACTTTACACATTGAATAGGATAACACTTAGGGTAGATATGAAATTTTAAAAATAAAATACTTGCTTGCATCAATTTGTAGCGCTGGTTTCTAAGCTAGGGTAACCCTGTATTTCAGAAACCAGACCCCTTCGGTACAACATTATACTGTGGGTTAGTGAGAGTCAGTGTCACTAATCAGAACTAAGCAATGTTCGTGCGTGTATTCTTGTATGCTTGGGCGTGAGAGTGAAGGTTTGGGTGCATATGTGTGTGTGTGTGTGTGTGTGTGTGTGTGTATGTGTGAGTGTGTGTGTGTATGTGTGAGTGTGTGTGCGTGTGTGCGTGTGCGTATGGGAGGGTGTGTACGAGTGTGCGTGTATGAGTTGGTAACAGATTGTGTAAAAATTGTAAGGACGTCATTGGATGGGTTTTAGCAACAGCTCAGTTTCTTCGTAGTTTAGACTAATAAGCCACTCTGTGGTAGATTTTTTGAAAGAACTTCTCATCACAGCTTGGGAAAGTAAAGTTTTGTTGAACTTTGATAACTTATTGCAAAGAAACGGACCTAGAAACCCAGACTGTCTTTGAGCAAAGGCAGTTTTGGTTGCAGGAACATTAATATAATCTCGTCGTTTGGGTGAAGGTGGCTTTCGTTCATGCTTTAGATAGGTAGTGATACATTTAAGGACGAATATTTGTCTAACTGACAATAAGTTTGCCTCTTTGTATAGAGAATTAGTTGGGTACCTGTAGGGCTTACGCAACATGACCTTAATGATGGCTCTTTGAGCTCTTTCTATTTCAATCATATGTGTAGTAGCAGCGCCACCCCATGATCTAATACCGTATGTCAAGAGGGATTGGCAGAGGGATACGTATACTTGGTTTAAGAGTGTAGCATCCGCAATATCTCTTAGGTTACGAAAGATTGGTAAAAGTCTTCTTATCTTGCCTGTAAGAGCAGATATGTGCGAAGACCAGTTTAGTCTTTCATCGATGTTTATACCTAAATATTTTATTGTAGATGCTCTTGTTAATTTGGAGCATTTACAGGGGGCAGCCGTAGGACTAACCAGAGTGTTACATGGGTACGAGTGAATAGTAATTCCGAAGTTTGGGGGTGGCGATGATTTTTCCGAGATCGCAAAGGGTATAAACTTTGTTTTTGAAACATTTACTGTCAGTAAGTTTTGTTCGAGCCACTTTGTGACTCGCCTGATACCAGCCTCGGCATTAATCCTCACATCGTCCCAAGAGACTCCTCGAAATAGGAGTACTGTATCGTCTGCAAAGGTAATGATGTGCCCATTAGAAGTGTCCAGTTTACACAGGTTGTTGATATAAGCGAGGAAAAGAGACGGACCTATCGTACTACCCTGGGGGATGCCGAAATTTACAGTACTTTCACTACTTAGGTAGTCGCCTACCTTGACAGCCTGCGTACGTCCACTCAGATAGTCAGAAAACCAGTCCATTGTCTTACCACGCACTCCCAAACTTTCCAGTTTCAATTAAACCTCTATTTACTCAGCCAGCACACTTTCATACAGAGAGGTGGTCCAAATAGCCACGATAATATATTTTGTTTAAGGCGAGGTATTGATTGGAACAGTTGTATCTGTCTTTTTCTTTACGTGTAAATAGTAAAGATAATAACCACACTTTTTCAATGGCTTATTGTTTCAATAAAAACTACAATGAAAGTATAAAAAATAATATCATTACTCACTTTGTATTATCATAACAAATATGGATGTATATTTTTTTAAATTTATAGGTACTTCAAAATATTAGTCACTCGAGTTGAAAGTAACGGTGCAAACCTATCTTAAGGATATTTTTCTATCGAGCCAAAACTGCTCAATCGTGTATCTAATAGCTTTTGACTTTAAGGAACATCATCAACAATATGTTTTTTTTAACCTTGGGTTTTCTATGATTTAGGAGTAATTGTCGTCAAAAATAACGAAAATCTGTAATATTACCGTCTTAGTCAAGAAAATAAGGCTATATCCCTGGCTACAAATTTGTTGAAGATCAGAACCCTAAACAGAATCTCGGGAACTCACTAGACTGCTCAAAAGAGAGTACGCGGTAAATGGCAAATTTTCCATACAAAAAAATCATGCTTTATTCAAGATTCAAGTTATTTATTCAAAATAGGTGCAAATTACACTCTTTCTGATAGTCATAAAATAGTGATTACATAATTTCATTTATAAAAAATTAAGAAATAAACAATCATTAGTTATTAACGTCAAAATCCAATCCGTGATATAAAAAAAACAAATAATGTCATTAGAAAATGAAAACAATATAACACGAGAAGTTATACTAGATATACATTAAAATTATTGAATGTCATGAACGCCTTTGACAAGCGTAGGCCAGTTCACACGGACAGTACCCGGTCACGAGTATAGCGCGAGAGTCAGCCATCGCTCCTCTCAACCATATTAAAGGGAAAGGAACGCCCCGGCTCCCTTATGTTTTGAGCAGTCTACTGAGTTCGTGAGGATCAGCAGAATGTTGTGCTCTTCGACACATTTGTAGCCAGGGATCTAACCTAATAACTGCACTACGTAATTTCCTTAAGAATTAAAAAAAAAACATCTTGGCTGTTTGGACCATTTCTCTGTATGAAAATGCACTGAGAAAACTTAATTTTCAACACAGGCGTTTAAATTCATTGCAGACCCTGAGAAAAGGCGCAACAGAACAGGAGAAGAGTGAGTTTCTGAAGGAAGCAGCGTTGATGTCCAATTTCAAACATGAACACATATTGCGACTCCTCGGAGTGTGTCTGGACAATGATCCCAATTACATTATTATGGAATTAATGGAAGGCGGCGACTTATTGAGCTATTTGAGGCAGAAACGCACTTCATTGGTAACTAATATTTTTTTAAGCTATTGTATAGCTTTTATCGCGGGCTTTGAGGGGACCAAATCAAGAAATTTCGTAACGAAAATAATACCTAACACCCCAAAAAATATATATACAATGGTGGTCACATAATTAAGAACGCTTCATAATCAGATATCGCTTTAAAATGTATATGGTCTTATTAAAGATATTTAAACCTTATTGAACAATATTGACTATACTGCTGGTTAGTATATTTATGAGGCCAACATAATCAAAAAAGAAAACGAGGAAGTAATATTTAATATTCAATTTAATAAGCTGTTGTTTAGGTGTAGTTCACATACCATTAGGCGAGAGGCTGGACAAATAATTAAGAACGCGTTAAAAC
Organism: Coleophora flavipennella; assembly: GCA_947284805.1. Taxonomy (NCBI): domain Eukaryota; kingdom Metazoa; phylum Arthropoda; class Insecta; order Lepidoptera; family Coleophoridae; genus Coleophora; species Coleophora flavipennella. The sequence continues at coordinate 2,308,281 of OX369273.1, forward strand.
TTTATAATAAAGGTAACAATAACTTTATAATTTAAGTTATTTATTAATTTAAAGTGAATTGAATAGCGTTTATCATAATGAAATCAACTTGTTTTGTAACTTTAGTACTAAGTTGGATGTCTGCTACCGTGGATAACTGCATGACAGCGGCGCGGCATTGATGCCATGAACCTTTGGCAGGTTTCAACTAAAAACAAATGCATTGTAAAGTTAATTCATGTTACCACACACTCTTTTCGACAATTTATTTTTAACTTGATACCACAGAATTTCTATGGGATTAAGATTATGCTATTTGGTGGCCAGTCTAACACAGTTACCATTTGCCTATTGAATGTTTTTACAGAGTTGGCAGTGTGTTTTGAGTCATAATCGTGCTGGAATATACAAATTACCGGAAGATTATCGTAAGCGTATGGCAGCTTACATTCTTAATATTGGTATTGGTCCATGTTACCTTGTGTCAGACTGGTAGGTCCCATGCCATAACCGGCAAAGCAACCCCACATTTTGACGTTTCCACCGCCATGATTTACCATATTTTTTGTGTATTTTGGGTCGAATTTCTTATTTTCAGGTCGGCGTACGTACTGCTTGCCATGAGAGCATATCCTATTTATTTTGGTTTCGTCAGAAAAAGTACTTTCTTCCATTACTGTTCTGTGCAGTTTACATAATTTCTTGCAAACGGAACTCGGGCCTGTCTATGACATGGTGTCAACATGGGTACCTTCCTGGTACATCTCCCAAATAACTGTGCCTCCACCAAACGTCTTCGTACGGTGCGCGCCGAGACTGCTTGAGGGTTATTCTCACCAAAAACTTTATTTTTATCTGATTAGAGCCTTTAAATAGGTCCTGCTTATTAAATGAGCTGTTCGTAAATCGTGTCGAGGAGACGTTTTTCTTGGTTTTCGTTTGCGGGGATTATTAGAAATAGCTTTATGGGTATTAAAATGTATCACAGCCTGGTACACCATTGTTTTAGAGCAACCAAAACGATCCGCAATTTTTTTATAAAACCTACTACGATCACGCAACTTTCTTATTATTTCTCTAGTAGCAGAGTCACAAAATTTACTTTTTCCAATAGTTTTTGAGGAATAATTGCAAAAAAACGAGAAAAGAATCAATAACGGCGCAAAACTGCAATAAAAATAGTAAAGAAGAGCATCGCATTCCATTTTCAATCTGAAGAAAAAATTAAAAAAATATTTTGTTCTTAATTATTTGTCCAGCTAGTGTTCCTGCAAATGAATAAGTTCTTGTCATTTAATAAATAACTAAATAAACATGCACACTGTTTTGACAATATTTTGATACTAAATAAAACAGAACAGTCATAGCAACATTCCACAACAATATTAAATCATTTTTATATACTAACTAGCTGTTTCCCGCGGTTTCACCCGCGTGGACAACGTTTCTATGACTTTTCGAGGGTGCGCAGTGCGCGAGCCGCAAGCGGCTCGCTAGCGTGGTCAAAAGTAGCCTATGTCTGAATCCAGGTCCTAATCTGTCTACCTACCAAATTTCAGCCAAATCCGTTCAGTAGTTTTTGCGGGAAAGCGTAACAGACAGACAGAGTTACTTTCACATTTATAATATTAGTAGGGATTGTACAATTTATTCTGGTGACAAAATTAAATTGGCCTCGTATCTTTTATCGTTCTTAATTATGTAACCACCACTGTATATTGAGTTCTAAAAAACTTACAGTGCCATCACGATGATGATGATGATGACGATGACGATGACGGATGACTAACGATGACGAATGACGGATGACAGATGATGATGATGATTAACTTTCTTAGTGTTAATTTATAACATAAACATCCCGCGCCCCAAGGACTATATGGTACTGGTACCCGTAAATACTGCATAAATCAAAAATAATAAATAATTATAATTGCTTAAGTAGATAAAAAATGCTACGCAATAGCTTTACCGCGGCAGTCCCCGAGTGCCACATGTCTTTTTTCTTTTAAATATGCATCTGACCTATGATGAAGTCAAACAGCTAATGAAGGGTTTTTATATTTTTCAGTATACTCCAGAATCCCTGACGCTGTTAGATTTGCTGAACATGTGCGTCGATGTGACCAAAGGTTGTCGGTATCTGGAGGAGATGCATTTTGTGCATCGAGACTTGGCCTGCAGAAACTGTTTGGTAGCCCACCGGGCCAATGGGCGGGTCGTCAAGATAGGAGACTTCGGCCTGGCAAGAGATATTTATAAAAACGACTACTATAGGAAAGAAGGAGAAGGTACGTTAGATAATGTGACGATCTTGAGCTATCATCATCGTCATCATATCGATATCATAACAGCTGCAAAACGTTCACTGCTGGACGAAGGCCTCTCCTCAAAGATTTTCACTACGACCGATCCTGCGCTGCCCGCATCCAGCGGCTTCCCGCAATCTTCACCAGGTCGTCGGTCCTCCGAGGGAGAGGCCTGTCTACATTACATCTTTCGGTGCTCGGTGGCCACTTGCGAACTTTACTACCTCAACGGCGATCAGTTCTACGAGCTTTGTGCACCGCCCACTGCCACTTAAGTTAAAAGATTCTGTATAAGCTACGAGTATATCGGTTACCTTATTGTTCTCCTACGGATTTCTGATTCAATTACGGAAACTCCGATCATAGCATGTATGTAATATTACTGTAAAATTACAAATAGTGAACCTCCTTTTTTCAGGTCTATTGCCAGTGCGTTGGATGGCAGTTGAATGTTTAGTAGACGGCGTTTTCTCGTGCCAATCCGATGTTTGGGCGTGGGGTGTACTCTGCTGGGAGGTGAGACCCACAAACGCACAACACGTAGACGATCATCATCATCATATCAGCCGAAGGACGTCCACTGCTGGACATAGGCCTCCCCCAAGGATCTCCACGACGATCGGTTCTGCGCTGCCCGCATCCAGCGGCTTCCTGCGACCTTCACCAGGTCATCGGTCCGAGTGGGAAGCCTACTGCCTACACTACGCTTTCCGGTGCGTGGTCGCCACTCGAGAACTTTACTATCCCAATGGCCATCTGTTCTACGAGCAATGTAGACGAAAAATTGCATTTCGTCATAAAGCTTTGACATCACCAATATTATATTAGTGTTAAAAAGGTTTTGTACCAGGTAACGGTACCCTAACACTAAGCCTACGCTGTCCGTTCGTCTGTCGGTCCGACCTAAAGGTTGTATATTGTAAACAGTAATAGCAAGTGGCCGGCTGAAATTTTTACAGAATATGTTAGTATGGTGGTACTAATTAATAAAATTGGAAAAAATACAAGGAACGTGTTTTTTAAAGGTTTTTGTTTTTGCTCTTTCATAAAAAAAAAACAGTAATACTTACAAGCATCAAACAGTAATACTTACAAGCGTCAAACTGTAATACTTACAAGCGTCAAACTGTAATCCTTACAAGCGTCAAACTGTAATACTTACAAGCGTCAAACTGTAATACTTACAAGCGTCAAACTGTAATACTTACAAGCATCAAACTGTAATACTTACAAGCTTCAAACTGTTATACTCACAAGCGTCAAACTTGGTGTGATTACGTATATTACTAATCATCACTATCATCAGATGAGATTATGCGAAGGGATTAAGTAAAACAACAATAAAAACCAGCCAAGTGTGAGTCGTACTCGCGCCAAGGATCCCCAACTGGATGAAAAAATAACCATTTTTCTTTAGCTCTCATTGATGTATTTTGATGGAAATCATAGGAATTATTGTTTTACTAATGTGAAGAGGTGTGGCGGGTACGGAATCTTCAATGTGCGATTCCAAATCGCACTTTGCCTGTTTTTTTTTTAATTCCACCCTTCGCATCATCTCACCTTATGGTAAATGACGATGACGCCGAAGATATAAGCGGGCTTACCAAGATTCTCTAACGCAATGGGGATCTGGCTATCTTCAAGCCGAAATACATCAATGTTGTTAATAAACAAACTGTTTGGCATCAATCCTAAAATGATGGTAGCTAGCCAAGCGGGCTTGGAAAACGACTTAAGTACCACCAACCAAACCGAGTCTTACAAAGATAGACGCGACCTCCCGCTGTGAAACGAGTGGACTAACCACTAAGCCACGTAGACGATCAGACATAATAATAATGGTCAATCTGTCTCATTGCAGATCCTTTCCCTTGGACAACAACCGTACCCCGCTCGAAATAACACACAAGTTTTGGGATATGTGCGTGACGGGGGAACCCCCGATAAACCGCCGAATTGCCCATCAGCCCTGTAAGTGAACACTCTGATACTAATAACATGTAGTGGAATAAACTGCGAACAAGCCGAAGTATGACGCCTCCTGAGTCATTCCAAAGTGGAATGACAGTTTGCGTCCAGATATTGAAAGCAACTAAACATCTAGAAAGGAGATCTTTATAGAAGTATTACCTAAAAAAATATCTACAAAGATTTTAAGATCTAGAAATTACTAATAAACCAATTCTAATAACTTTCATTATCATCATATCAGCCGACGAACGTCCACTGCTGGACATAGGCCTCCCCCAAGGATTTCCATGACGACCGGTTCTGCGCTGCCCTCATCCAGCGGGTACCCGCGACCTTCACCAGGTCATCGGTTCATCGAGTGGGAGGCGTACCTACGCTACGTTTTCCGGTGCGCGGTCGCCACTCGAGAATTTTACTGCCCCAACGGCCATCTGTTCTACGAGCTATGTGCCCGGCCCCTGCCACTTAAGTTTAGCAATTCTGAGAGCTATGTCGGTTACTTTGGTTCTCCCCTTTTCTGATTCGATCACGCAGAGAAATAACTTTATTATGATAAATAATAAACTTTACATCTAAACTTTGAATCGACTTTTTTATTTAATAGCAGTTTTGGTCTTTTAATAAAAAAAGTTCGTAATTACTAGGTTAGCGACTATTTGTAGGCATCTAAAAGTATTCTGTTTTGCCGACTGTAATTGTGATAACAAACTTCAGTTAATAAAACTTAAATTTAAAATTTAAAAACCACCGACAAAAAACCTCATAAAAGTAGAAAATAATATGTTTTGGCCCTTTAAGTTTAATGTAAGTAGTTATATTTTGACCTTAGAGTCGTCGAAGTTGTGAAAGTAATTAGTTGTAGTAAAGTTAAACAGTTGTATTGTATTGTTAGATGTGCGCGTGTGTGCTAATCAGAGCGCTGATTCGTAGTGACGGACGTATTGACCCCACAATCGGTAGCTCGTCTAGAAAGTAGTTTTAGGGTTCGCGGGCTGTGGTTCGAGCACCGAACGTCATTAAATTTGAACGTAGAGGTTCTGTAGTATTTATTTAGTTATTTTATTATGTACCTAGTATTATATTTTATTATTTTAACGTATTGATTTGTATTATTTAAGTATATTACTCTTTTTAGTTTTATCTTATTTACTTTACCTTTTAATTTATTTTATAGGCAACGTTCTGATACAACGTTACAGTACCCCGCCCAAAAATTCAGAATTTTGCATTCTTAAGGGCAAAATTCGACTCACTAGATGTAGAAACAACTTACTATTCTTATACCTTTCATTCTTCATACCACAACAACAATCATACATCTATCTATATTAACATAACTTCATTTTTTATACAGTCTAAAAAACTAATACTCTAGTTTAGACTCTAACATCCAGAATGTATATCTTTAAAAAGGAACAATATACACTCAAAACAGTAAGTAGATGTGAGTTATGCAAGGAATATTCAATGTAGGTAGGAATGAATCAATAGTAGGCAAAAATATATAGATGCAAAATTACTAGCGGACCCCTAAACGCCGCAGTGGCCCCACGTTGGGCGCCACTGCGGCGTTTAGGGGTCCGCAGATAGAATTAGTAGTGTGGGTTCGAAATAAAAGTAGGATGATATACCATGATTTTGCAATATCGTTACAATTACAGGGCACCAAATTTCGAATTGATCAGACCGGTATAAGTTGCCCACGTCCCTTCATTACCTAGATAAGAGCTGATGATCTTCAATCTGCTGAATCGATTTTTACCAAATATAGCTAAGAACCACCGCAAGGATACATCCAAAACAACATGAAGTCAACATCCCTATTAACGTTGCTCTTGTTTGCATAATAGCAGTACTATTTCTAAATAGGTAGGTTTTCTATGTGCAGTACATTATCATCATCAGTAGCCTTATTAAGGACGATTTAGTCAGTGACTCGGACGCAATGTTTTTGGTAACTGTACAATCCGATGCAAGACCGGCACGGCACAGTCTACCCCAGGACTGTCATAATTATACTGTACAGGTGTAACAAAATTGGTGTAGGTCCCGTTAACTGGGGCTTCTACTCATCATACTAAACATTTTTTGTTTTATGACTTTGCTGAAATAGCCGAAATATCATCCATTCAAATCGATCAGCTGATCGACCAATTTTGAGGTTTTTTTTTGTGTGGAGGATCCAACATTTTTTTCGGGAATTGACCATGGGTTCCTTGGGGAAAGTTGTTCAGTATGATGAGTAGGACCCTCAGTTAACGTGTCCTACAACAATTTTGTTACAACCTATATAAAAATATTTATTGTACTTTATAATAATGATACAAGCCCGCAAAATTTTTAGTTATATAATTTTACTTTTATGAATTATGATCATGAATAAATAATATAATAATCGTGGATAATAATAAATACAATTAAATAATAAATTGTGCGTTTTAGATTCGGAGAACAGAAATAAGAACTCCGATACACTAAAATAACAGCTATTGGGTTAGTGAAAACAAAAACATTGTTATAATAAGTCATGACCTTTGGAAGTGGTTTAGTTAAATGATGACGTCACTGTGCGGATGGTGGCTCATCGGGAGCCGGGTCGTTCCTTTTCCTCTAACAAAGTATATATATTAGTACTAACCTCTAATATGGTTGATGGGAGCGATGGCTGACTCTCTCGTTACACTCGTGGCCGGGTGCTGTCCGTGTGAACTAGCCTACTCTTGTCAAACGTATTAATGACATTCAATGATTTTTTTGTATAGCGATTTGTGTCATATTGTTTTCATGTTGTAATGACATAATCTGGTTTATATCAAGGATTGAATTTTGATGTAATAAACTAATGATTGTTTATTTCTTGATTTTTCACAAATGACATAATGTCATTATTATTTTATGACTATTAGAAGGAGTGTAATTTGCACTATTTTGAATAAATATCTGGAATCTTACAGATACGAGTTGCTCCAGCGATGCTGGAGCTACGCGCCGGACGCGCGGCCCTCGTTCCGGCACTGCCTCGAGGTGGTCACCGAGTTGAGGAACCGCACCTCGCCCAACATCACTCTCACTGCCACCGCGACTCCCGCCGCTGACTACATCACGGTGTTGGGAGATGGTACGTACCTACTAGAGTTTGTCAAGTCTCGAGGTTTTGAAAGTCTCGGGCCTCGAGATGTCTCGAGCTAAATTTCCCGGGACTTTCGAGACATTCGAGACATAAAGTAAACAATTAATTTTGACGTTTTTCATGATACCTTTCTTATCAGAACATTATTTTTAAAAACATCTTAACAGTCAACTTATTGCAAAGTTTCGGTGCCATTGCTAATATACTTTTATGCAATAAGGTGGTTTTGCAGGGTATTAAATTTAATTGTGTCGTCGTCTTTCGCTACTAACATGGCCAAACAAACTTAAATTACTCTTTATGAAAACTACTGTTTCGACAATATATAGGGTGACTTTTAATTAGTTCTTGATAACAAAAGACATGCATGTACTCGTGATTACAAACAACTTTCTTAAAGAAACTATATGTCAAATATGAAAAAAAAAATTTGGTCCTTTATACATTTTTGCCGATTTGATAACTTTATTATGTATCGAGGACCAAACATTTTTTTCTGATTTTACATATAGTTTCTTTGGAAAGTTGTTTGTAATCACGGGTACATTCATATCCTTTGCTATCAAGAACTAATTAAAAGTCACCCTATATAAACAGGGAACGGTGTGTACTTTGAGTTCTATAAAGAAAGGCTTATAGAATTTACAACTGTCAGTTTTCTTTAGGCTACCTCAATCCGTTTTAACCCAGCACCAATGACGTGTAAAAAAAAGCGAACGATGACGCTGGGTCAATATGACCCGAATGTTTTTTTTCTTAATTATCTGGTTATCTGCTGAATTATAACAAATTTAATACAAAGTAAGAACTATTGCATGACCATGAAGTCATTGTAGTAACAAGATGTTTAAGTTAGTTTAGATATCAAACTATTTTGGGTTTATTGCAACAACCTCAAAAGGGCAACTAAAATAATTGCTCTTTTGTAACTAAAAATGTATGGAGCTGTAGCCGTTTTATAGCAGTTTTATTCAATAAAAGGGATTTTACCTTTCTTCACTGGCGCTTGCTCGCTACACTATGGTACAAATCATATGAATTGAGGTCTTATCTCCAGCTACTGAGAAAACCAATAACGATTATAGTATGTTTTTTTCGAAATTTCCCCAATTGAAAATCGCTCAGGTCAATATGACCCAGCGTCATTGTCGACGGGTTAACCAAAAGTAATAGTTATGTGTGACAAAACTGCAAAATAACGCTAAAATCACTGACTAGTCCGAACGCGTGCTCAGTGAACGCATGCTCAAATGACGGGCGACGCGGCAGTGCTGGCAGGGCGTAGCGACGGTAATACGCAGCGCATCAAAAGACTGCCGCCTCTGTGGCGGGTCCTTTGTCGGCAGTGACACGCGCCTTTGCACTCTCACGTATTTCAAATTATGTCTCGATGTCTCGAATGTCTCGGGCTAAAAGTCTCGAGATCGAGACATGCCAAAGTCCCGATAGTCCCTCGCAAATTTAGTAAAAAGCTGCAAAAAGGTGTTAAAAGCATGAAAATCGGAAAGATTGATCTTTAGGCCATATGAATCAATTTGACCTGTAGCACCAAATAAAATGATAAAAAAGGAGAAGAGTTATGACGTAAATTTTTTTCGTATGGGAAAAAATGTTCTGAAACCTATCGTGTGTGGTATTTTATGAAAGAGCTTTCTGAGTCGATTCTAAACCTATACAACATAATTACAGAGACGATATTATGGTTGAATTTTATTTGTAAAATATACCTCAAATGATACTTAATATCCTCATATCCAAAAAAGCAATTTTAAAAATATTTACATATTTAGTTTTTTATTATTATTTCATTCCTTATATTGCATTTTTGTATGGGGGGGTCCAAGCTTTTGTAACAAAATTGGTGTAGGAGCCGTTAACTGGGCTTCACATTTACAAATTTCCCCGAGAAACCCATAAAATTTTCTCCAAAAAAAATTTGGACCTTTCATACAAAAATGCAATATAAGGAATAAAATAATGCAAAATGAAGTACTCAGTGCATTAGGCTTTATTAAGTTCTAGTTATTTACAGTTTTCATTAAAAACGTTAGTCATTTTTGAGAAAAAGTAACAAACAACCAGGATTTGTATGGGAGATACCTTATTCCGATTTTTCTTGAAACAACAAACTACTGCGTACTTTAGGCCGTTTACAGTGATTGTAACATACCGAGTTTGATCAAAATCGTGAGCCATTTTTGAGTAAAAAATAATACGTGATTTTTACTATGGTGGCAACCCTAAAAAATCAAGGCAAGGAAAATTTAAAAAAACTTCAGGATATATAAAAATAATATTGCCCTAACCCAAATTTCACCCAAATCCGTCCATTAGTTTGGGAACCAGAGCACCGGACGGATTTTTTTTTGTTTTTTAGACTCTATTATTATAATGTATAAATAAGGCAATAGATCCCCATAAAAATCTCAACTTCGATTTTTTTGCCATCACAATACCTTCTTCACTTCTTCGAAGCTTGCTAACGCTCGCCCCTCAGTGGCCCTAAAGTAAAAAATGGTGTAGGACCCGTTAACTGGACTGGGGCTTCTACTCATCTAATACTGAACAACTACCACCAGGTGAGATGTTGTCAAGGGTTTACCAATTGTAAATAAAAAAAAACTTTCCCCAAGGAACCCAGTCAATTTTTAAAGATCGATTGACTTACACTACACAGTCAGATTCCGACCAACCCAGTACAGAGTCCAAAAAGTAAATCTCCAGACGTTTTTTCTACTCAAATTATTCTTAACTTTAACTAACTTAGATTGATTTTTAAGGGTTGCCACAATATGAAAAACAGATTATTTTTTAACTGAAAAACGGCTCTAATGATTTTGATGAAACTTTGTACGTTATTGATCGAGCGAGAGCGACGCTTCTCAGTTTCATCTTGAGCAAAAATGCTTTCGTATGTCCGGAATCCAGATGTCCGGCGTCTGCCAGGCCATTCTCCTCTACAGGTCGCAATTCTCAACCGATTCTCGTAAAATTTTGCGAGCAGGTTCGATAATTAATCATTATAAAGATTTTTTTGTCGATTCAGTTTTTGGATGTTTTTCTAAATGGCGGAGCCATGGGGGTTGAAAACGTAAAAAATATCATATTTAGAAAAACTCGCGAGGTGTACTAGTTAGTTACATATTTATACAGGATAGTTCGTTATTCCAGGAGAAATCTAAGTAAGGTACGGACAGCGACACATCAAGCTATACAAAACCAGTACGAGCTGGCCGCGTGAGTCGCGTACGCCTTTGCGTTTCAACATACTCGAGGCCCGCGTATACTGGTTTTGTATAGCTTGATGTGGCGCCGTGTGTATCTCTCGTACAAATCCAAGTTGTTTATTATTTTTCTTAAAAAAAGGCGAGCAATTTTAATGAGACAGCACGTCACTATATGTGAATAGGGCCAACACAGGGTAGTTCATTACTCCAGAATTTATTCAAACAAAGTACAAATATCAATTTTTATCGTCTTTTTTTTATTATTAAAATTTGAGTGCGTTTGGCAGCACCTCACCTGATGGTAAGTGACGATGCAGCCGAGGATGTAACACGCAAGCTCAAATGGTGCCTATTCACTCTCGTCTTAAAGATTCCTAAATAGATATATAGAGGTTCTTCTATTCATTGCTACTTATAGGAAGAGTAAATGTTTATGGTTGATTTGTGTAAACGGGTATACCCATTGTACTGGATGTTGAAGGTTACGCGAGAAAGTACGCACAGCATGGCTGTACAGTTTATTTATGGATAGTTCTCTCGTTCATTTATATTTAGCAGTTCACAGACTAATTAGGATTACATATCAATAAAAGCTAATATCATGAACATTATCATTGTCAGCATGAAAAGATTAAGTTTTGCCGCAGACTAAGCGCTCAGTTGTGGGTAAGAATAACGCTCAAAATGCAGGTCTCTTGCTGTTCTATGCAATCTGACAGAGACAGATTGACAACAGTGAAATCTCGTCTCTGTCAAATTGCATAGAAAATTCTTAATGGTGCCCGACAGCTTAGTGTGCGGCAACACTAATGTATAAAAATATAATATTCAAAAGTAATAAATAGTTACTTAAATGTCAGAACTGTTGACCATCCTGTATTTTTTTGTATCACCCTTAGATCACAAATATAAAAGAAAAGAACTTGGCAGGTTTTGTACAGGAAAACTTTAAAAAAAGTCTGGACAGTTGGTTGACAGAAGAAATCTTGTTCTTGTGATAAAATAAAAGATCTAGATCCCGGTTATGTAGTTTTTAACCGCTTCCGTAGCTCAGAGGCAAAGTTCACTGGCTTTACACAGGAGGTCGCGGGTTCGATTCCCGGCGGGGTCAATTGTAAGACTCGGTTTGGTTGGTGGTAGGGCATTTTCTAAGCCCGCCTGGCTAGCTACCACCATCTTATCTAAGTCTTGCCGCCAAATATCAATGTTGATATCATTGTTGTGTTCCGGCATGAAGATAAGATAGCCAGTTTCCCATTGCGTTGGGGAATCTTGGTAAGCCCGCTTCCATCTTCGGCAACATCGTCACTTACCACCAGGTGAGAAAAAAAAAAAAAAGAACTTTTAAAAAAGTACTGACAGTTGGTTGACAGGTCGTTCTTTTATATGTGACCTAAGGCACCACTCATTGTAAATAACTGCATTTATATGTATGTATACTAACAATTGATTGCTTTGTGCATGGGCAGCATGTTCAGACGCCGTCGAGAATCGCGCCTACCTATTGGACGAGAATGGCAACGCATTAGGTTCGTTTCTCATCTCATTATAATCATACGATCGAACTCCCAATTCATTATCATCATATTAGCCGAAAGACGTCACTGCTGAACAATAGCCTTCTGTGGGCCTCCCTTACGGATTCCCACAACGATATCGAACCTGCGCTACCCGCATCCAGCGTCTTAACGCGACCTTCACCTGCAGGCTTAACATGAAGTCCATTTTGTCTACCCACTAATGTCAAATGTAGACTTCGAAGCGCGACAAAACTGTTGTATCTCGACACTGAGCATCGCCCTCGCGAGATAAGACTGGTCTCGCTCTCAACTGTCATTTGTAGAGATTTTTATCTCGTGCCGAGCATGAACGCACCGGAATAGGCTTATTTTGACGTTTGATTGAAGACATATAATATGTCGGCACGCCTTGAGGTGTCGACAAACTTCTAGTCAAATAACAAATTAGGTACTTACTTTTTCCTTTTATTTTCCTTTGCTTTAGTCTCAGAAACTTGCACGAAAACCAATTTAATCACTACGTTTGCCCACCTCACAAACGATAACAGTTGTTTTGTGTCAAATTATTACGTAATCAAGCAAATTTTCATATCTCGGTCTCTTTTTTACGAACAACAAAACAAAATCATTATACAGATTTGTCGCCTATCAAACTGCTATGTCTCCGCGACTTTTCCCTCTACACACACTCTACCTGTTACGGTATGCTCGCACACGCGACAAAAGCTCGTAGAAAGAGATAATTTTCTTTCGTCGCGCGCGACACATGTCTATGACCTCATGCTACGCCTGCAAGTCATTGGTCCACTGAGTGGAAGGCCTGCCTATGCTACGTCTTCCAAGGCTCGGTCACCACTCGAGAACTTTATTGCCCCAGCTGCCATCTGTTCTGCGAATCATAATCATCTGGCTCATACATGGAACTTTAATCGGCTAATACCTAAAATAGTAGTGTTGAAGCCTTTGCTATAGCCACCAGCACTTGTAGGTATGTTGTATTGGCTGAGACCCTGTGAAAATCTTGATTAATCCGCTTCGATCAATAATTAATCCGACTTAATTTTCAGATGAAGACTTCCCAGAAGATCAAATGGAGCCGTCGCGGTTGCTGCCCCAACGAGTACCGAAGTATTTGGAGTTGATGTATGACAGTGACTCGAATAGTGTAGTGAATAGCACGGTGTGCGATGGATACGAGATACCCCGGGCTCCGATGAGTTACGCCCCTTTCTCGCGACACAGCATTGTGGGCGTTGCACCCAACAGACTGATCAAGACACCCTTGTACCGAACGCATTCCTTGCGAAGCAACACGCGCCCACCGAATGCGACCATTATCCCGCTACGGAATGGCTTAGTGAAACGTGCCTCGTTCGGTGAAGACTTTCACAGTGATGCGTTTTTACGACAAACGCGACCTAAGTCGTCGGTAGATAGGCTCCCAGAGATGAACGTTGACAAACACGTTAATAGGACTCTTCATAGTGATGCGTTTTTAAGACAAACTCGACCGAGCTCCTCCACCGATCGGCCCCTAGAGAGGAATGCTCACAAACACTTCAATAAGACTCCATTTTGAACTAAACTGTGATATTGATATTAGACACTGTTAAACAATTAACTATATTCCACCGATGTACACAACTTTTTACTATTTATAGTTTTATTTATTGCAGATTAGATAAAAGTTGTAAATATTATAAATTTAAATGTGTAAATATTAATCCAAAAAAATCAAATATATACAGGTGTAACAAAATTGGTGTAGGACCCGTTAACTGGGGGTTCTACTTATCATACTAAACAACTTTCTCCAAGGAACCCATAGTCAATTCTCCAAAAAAATGTGGTCTCCATACTAAAATGCACAAAATCGTTCGATCAGCTGATCGATTTGTATGAAGAGTACAATTTTTTTTTTACGTTTTCAGCAAAGTAGTAGAACAAAAGTTGTTCAATATGAAAAGTAGAAGCCCCGTTAACGGGACCTACACCAATTTTGTTACACCTGTATATAGGCTTTCTTTAGTATAATTTAATAAGTGCAAGATTGTAAAAATTATAACTCATTTACTGTAAGCAATGATATATTTAATTAAATATTAGCCTTATCACGATCTTGTGATTCTAATTTTCCCTCGTGTCAGAATTAAAAAAGTGATTAATGTCTAACTATTACTAATTTACTAACATAGGAAGTACTCACACGTTCAGAAACCTATAAATACAGGGTGCTTTCTTGAGCGACTGAGGGACGCATTTCAGGAGGTAAATGACACAACGAAACGTGGTTAATTCACAAAAAAAAAATGAATGAGAAAACGGAACGTGGTTTGTTTACAAAAAAAATATGGATTTCTCGTACAAAGTTGTCTAACAAGCTAATCGATTTCTATGTAGTCCAAATTTTACGAGTTGACCATAAGTTTCTTGGGACTTTACGTTCAGTTTCGTCTTCTCGTTCACCTGAAGTGCGCCCGTCGTTCAACCAGACGTAGGCGCCCTATATAATTAAACAAAAATACATAATAGTTATGTAAAAAGTATTGCATCTGGAAATAATATGAGGAACTTCCAAATCCTATCATAAAAATGTATACACATCCTGATTCTTGACAACTAAATGAAATGCAACATTCATATGTTTTGAAAACAATAAAAAAAACCGTTAATGAACCTCACAAACCTCTATGCAACGAAGATCTTCCCTCTTCAGTTACAGCTTGACACTTTTTCAAGAGCTTTTTCATAAGCAATCAATAAAAATCTTCTTAATAATAACTCATTCACTCACTAGACCCCAAACTAAAATAATAATGTCCCATCCTTGATGTTAATTTGGACAGCCTTAAAAACTGGTCGGCGTTATGCATTTCTCCTTATTCAGCCACTTATTGTCTGACGAGGTGGGTGGCTCGTTCTGTCTGCGCGTCGCAATAAATCTTCTTAATAATTAATAACTTATTCACACACTATGATAGGATCCAAACTAAAAAGATAATGTCTCATCCTTAAGAAGTGCCTTAAAAACTGGTGGTCGGCTTTATGCAACATTCCCCGTCCTCAACCACTTGTTTGACATGTTTCCTGCTTTATCTAGCCTGTGGTGGTGAGGGCGGCGGCGCCTAAAGCTTGTTACATTTTTCAAAACACTTTTCCATAAATATTTAATAAATCTTCTTACTCATTTACGCACTAAGACGCCCCAACAACGCACTACACCTTAAAAACTGGTCGGCTTTATGCATTATTCCCCGTCCTCAGCCAGTTCCTGTTTAACGCGTTTCTCCTGCTTTATCTGGGCTGTGGTGGTGACGGCGGCGCCCAACGCGACTGGCTCGTTCTGGTTGTCGTCGTCCTGCGCGTCGTCCTTGCTGTTCTCGTGCAGGAGAACGTACTCGCGTTGTGAGAAGCCGAACTTGACCACATCACGTTCGAGCAGCTCCACGTATCGACGCGCTTCTATTTGCTTGTTGTTCACGAAGGTGCCATTCGCTGATTCTGGAAGAGAAGAGTTTGGTTTAGTATCGTCAAAGATAGTAGAATTCTTAGTATGAATAAACTACTCACATTCATACTGAGGTCATAATAACCTCATTGTCTAAAATATTGTCTTAAAATGACGTTAGTTACTTTCAGGTCGATTACAGCCAGATGGCGGGCGCTGTGAAACAAATCCGTTTGTTCCGTCATTTGTTTTTAGAAATGACATTTCTCGCCCATTGTATGAAGTGTCCGGGGTGTGCTATTACAAAGCCCACGCTGAATCTTTGTAACCCTCTATCCGCGAATCCAACTCTCACTTGTACGGGTTTTTTATTTAATTGTAATTTAGATAGATAGAAAAAATTATTCCCAGAAACACAACAAAACACAATTTCGCCTAGGAACTGCATATGAACAGTTTTTTATCAAGAGGTTTAAATGTGATTAAAATATGAAAATATGTTTTTTTAATTCACTATTGGTAAACCCTTGACAACATCTCACCTGGTGGTAAGTGACGATGTTGCCGAAGATGAAAGCGGGCTTACCAAGAATCCCCAACGCAATGGGGAACTGGCTATCTTATCTTAATGCCGGAACACACCAAAGATATCAACACTGATATTTGGCGGCAATACTTAGATAAGATGGTGGTAGCTAGCCAGGCGGGCTTAGAAAATGCCCTACCACCAACCAAACCGAGTCTTTCAATTGACCCCGCCGGGAATCGAACCCGCGACCTCCTGTGTAAAGCCAGTGAACTTTGCCTCTGAGCTACGGAGGCGGTTAAATATTGTGCAAATCCAACAATTTACATACATATCGGTCGAATTGATAACCTTCTTTAAGTCGGTTAAAAATATTTGCTTACACTTGGCGGTATAGGTGCTTCTCTTTCTAAGCTGTCTTAACGCGTCGCACTCGAAGTGACCAACACGCATGCTGTATTTACACACACCCCACCAGCAGGCGACGTTGTAACTGCCGAGGGAGGTGAGTGTCCCATCTTTTCGTCAGTAACATTAGGTCATTTTTCACAAGGCATTTCTTTCTACCCTGTCTAAACGTGTCACACTCGCAGTAACTGACACACATGCTGTATTTACACACACCCACCCGCAGGCGACCTTGTGTTTGCGGAAGGAAGTGAGTGTCCCATCTTTTCGTTAGTTTTTAGGTCATTTTTCACAAGGCATCTCTTTCTACCATGTCTGAACGTGACACACTCGCAGCAACTGGCACACATGCTGTATTTACACACACCCACCTCGCAGGCGATGTTGTGTTTGCGGGGGGGAAGTGTGTCGCATCTTTACGTCACCAATATTAGTTTGTTTCTCACAAGGCACATTCCCAGGTCTACGACATATTGGCGCTCGCGGCGGTTGTGCGAATCGACGTCGGGTCACGTGAACGCAGTAGGAGACAGCGTACGAGTTACGAGCCCAATTCCAAAGAAAAACCGCCAATCAATGTACAGTTTAGCCATTTGGCGCAAGCATACTATAGGTCAAAACAAAATTTTTGACCTGCAGTTCTTAAAAAAATCCTTAGTGCTGAGTCATCTTTTATTTGTATGGGAAAAAAAACAGGAACCTATCACGTGTGGTATCATATCAAAGGGCTTTTTGATGCGATCTAAAAAAAACCCATACAAAAAAGATGAATTAGCACTCCCCTCATAAGGGTTTTTTTTTTATAACTGCGGGTCAAAATATTTTTTTAACCTCTAGTATGCGTGTGCCAAACGGCTAAACTGTACATCGATTTTTGCGTACACCTTCCACTACAGGTTCTGTAGTGCCGCGTGTTTTTTACTGATAAACGAGTATTCTAGAATATTCTTACAATGTTCTAGAATATTCTTACAATGTTTTAGAGAATCCGGTATTTGACTGCTAGTCATTTGAGTTACTTTTTATCAACTGTCAAAAACGGCATTTTGTTCTGAAATTGTTCGTGTTACAAACTAGTGACGTCATTGTCTTTAACGAACTAATTTAGTGATTTTGATAAATATAAAATTGAAATTAGAATAAAATGTTAAATTAATAAGTTTTTATGCTTTTGTAATATTTTTTAATTTATTTTAAACACTGTCAAATACCCTATTTTATATAATGTTTTTTTTATTCACAATTGGTAAACCATTGACAACAAGTAAGTGACGATGTTGCCGAAGATGGAAGCGGGCTTACCAAGATTCCCCATCGCAATGGGGAATTTTTAATTAAAAAAAAACGGGTATCTTATCTTCATGCCGGAACACGCCAATGATATCAAAATTGATATTTGGCGGCAAGACTTAGATAATATGGTGGTAGCTAGCCAGGCGGGCTTAGAAAATGCCCTACCACCAACCAAACCAAGTCTTACAAATGACCCCGCCGGAAATCGAACCCGCGACCTCCTGTGCCTCTGGGCTGTACTCTGTAGAGGCGGTTAAAAATTAGTTCTTATATGTTCACTAGTGGATGCCCGCAGCTTCGCCCCCGCAGGTCCCGATTTTTGCGGTTCCCGTGGGAATTTCCCAAAATCCTTTCTTAGCGGATGCCTACGTCATAACATCTACCTGCATGCCAAATTTCAGCCCGATCCGTCCAGTGGTTGATAGATCACTATGTCAGTCAGTCAGTCAGTCACCTTTGAGTTATATATATTTAGATATGTTATATATGTTCATATGTTCCACAAGCCACGTACCCAGGTCGATGATGTAGGGGCGCACGCGCCGGCCCTGCGAGCCGTCGGGCCGCGTGAACGGCGTGGCGCGGTACTGCAGCGCCGCGTGCTGTTTGCTTATGGACGGGTGCTCCAGGTGAATGTCCACCACTTTCTTGTCGCGCCCGATCAGGAACGCCGATTGGCGGTGAATGTACAGGATCGGGAGGGATTTGTCGCCTTTGAATGGGTAGAATCTAAAAGAAGAGAACTTAATAAATCTTCTCGTTTTATTAATGATAGCCAGTTTCCCATTGCGTTGGGGAATCTTGGTGAGCCCGCTTCCATCTTCGGCAACGTCATCACTTACCATCAGGTGAGATGTTGTCAAGATTTTACCAATTGTGAATAAAAAATAATAATAATAAAAAAAGTTCCTTATTAATTTACTTATTACTAATTTTATTAATAATTTAAATGAATAAGTTTCTTTTTTTGTTTTTAAGTAACTGTTTTTCTAAAAAATCAAAACGATGAAAGTTTGAGAAATTAACACAAACATTTTATATGAATGAGCTAAGCCTGATGTATGCGTGGCGATTACTTTATGAATACCTACGACCTGGTAAAGATCGCGGGAAGCCGGTAGATGTGGGCAGCGGGCGACCGGTCGTCGTGGAAATCCTTGGGGGGAGGCCTTTGTCCAGCAGTGGATGATTTTCGGCTGATATGATGAAGCCTGATGTTCCGTCCGACGATAACAATAGGAGCGACGAAACAAAACCCGTACGTCGCAATTGTAGCAAAATAAAAACAACTGGTGGTTTAAATAAATACCCTACTGGAAAGAAATCTATTCGAAAACTTCTGCCGTTTAAAATATCCAAAATATACAACAACACGGCAACATCGTCACTTACCATCAGGTGAGATGTTGTCAAGGGTTTGCCAATTGTGAATAAAAAAAATATATATACCAAAAGCGGACAAATATGACAAAACAATGCAACATAAGAAAACAAGAGCCTTTTTTCTTATTTGTAAAAACTTAACTAAACTGCATGTATCGGTTTTTGTTCCGACGCTGAAGCTAAGGGAACGTACAGATACTACGTGACCGGTATAGGGGGGGACGGAGTTTCCAATATACTATGCATAGTCATAGGGGGGGAGGGGGTTAGGTCTTTGTCACGTAGTTTTGTCAGAAATTTTAATTAATAAACTGTACGGCACAGCCCGCTGCTTATCGTCAATTTTTTTTATAATTTTTGTTTCAAAAATTTAAATTAAAAAAAGTTGTAATAATTTTGATGAATTCATGTTGCGTGACCAAATATATACTTATTCGTAATAACATGAACAATTTAATAGCTCCAACCATTTGTGAGTAAATCGCAAGTTTCAATTGTATTTGTAGGAGAACCATACAAACAATGTAATAGAGAAACATAAGCAACTACAACGTGCAAAGTTTAATCAAAACCGATAAATCCGTTTTTAAGAAAAAAAAACAGTATTTGTCGTATGACAGCTACTCTTTAGTTTGACGGTGCGAAGAAACTTTTGATAATACCTCAATGAAATAATTTGAAACTCAAGTTCAAAATTTGGCCAAATCGAACTAAGGATTTAGACTCAGAGTAAAGCGTGATGGACGAACGGAATTGAGATATAGGTTTTAGCCTCAGAGTCAAGCGTGATGGACGAACGGAATTGAGATATTTGGGTTTTCGGTATGTGTTAATGATATAGAACACATTTTCATGTTTTTTTTTTGCGGTAACCATATTACCTCTACTTAACGTACGTACGTGCATACCGTACTATGGGGTCGTGAAAGTAAAAAAAAATATCGAAAAACCTAAAAACTTTTAGGTACAAGCTTTTAATATTGAATCATTTCGCGATTTCAAAAAATGATGCAAAATTTCAGCTTAATCGGAAACCGGGAAGTGGGTCAAAATTAACTTGCAAGATTTCACCCGAACAAACATGCATACATTGCAATATAAATAAAAGCTTGTAAAAACAGCGTGTCTCTCGAATAATTGATTTCAATAGTTGTATTGGAAGTTAATTTTAACTTTACATTCACCCAACTACTACTACGGTGGGCAAAGCAGAGGCCTCCAAGAGTGGTGGGGGAGTGGTGGCATGAGGCAATCTCGACCGACCAACAACACTAGTTACTGGTTGGTCTCGTTTGGCTTTTGACACCACCCCTCTGCCCGGCGTCCACCGGTAACGTGTCCAGCGATTGATTTGTTCTTTAGAGTGGATCTCTCGCTGGGGGCGGCTAACTCTGCTAGGATCTGTTGGGACTAGTAGGTGAGGCCTGACAGACTAAACTGCACCTACCTGCGCTAAGCCCTGCGCAGTTGATCGCCGTATGCCGGGAGAATGGGATCCTGGAGGGTTGAGCTGACTAGGGGTCAGGGTGTGTTATCCCTGGTCGGCAACACGCCCTCTTTGGCCCAGGATTCAGGCTAAACGGTGCCTCCGTGTCTAGCCAACACGTGGGGAATGGGCTGTGGCCCCCTTCAGGGGTCACTTGGCGAGGTGTGGGGGGGTCCCACTCAGGTGGGATGGACTCGGCCATGCTGACGGGGCAAGAGCGTGCGGGGCACATCTGGGCGGTGGATCCTTTCGTCCGCCCAGCCTGCACATCTCGAGCTCCCGATGTCGCGCAGTGAGCTCCAACTCAACACACCTATATTCTTCCGATAATCCTGGTGCCGCAATGAGGCATCCCCAAAGGTGCGGGCTCCGTGGAGGGTGGGAAGTCGGAAGAACGAAAATATCTACAGTTTGGACTATGGCAGAAATAGGATCCAAAACACCCACAACATCACCGCCGGTGTCGGAGGGGAAACCCAAAGGCAACGGCAACCCTTCCGGGGCTGATCAGGGCATAGGAGGGCCGACGGTGAAAACCGATGGCCATCCCGTGACCGGAGCAAACCCCGGTACAGGGCCTCGGGACCAGGCAACTGGTACCAGGCCGCTTAAGGTGAAGAAGGCGGGCAAGAAGAAAAAGGGGAAACCCAAAACACCTCTTCTGTCTGCCTCTCAGCCCCCTAAATCACAGCAGCAGGCCCAGACCACCACGGACCCCAGGGCTTTGGGCGTGGAGAAATCTGCGACCACCCTGGTTAATCCGAAGGCAGTCATCAGGGCCTCGGCTAGCGGCCAACTTCAGCCGCCACCTAGCACGCTGGCACCCCAGACCTCCCAGGTTCCCCCAAATTCGGGCGCGGAGAAACCTGCGACCGACAGGGGGACTCCTATGGAGGGTACCGAGGACCCGCGCTTAGCCTCAGTGCTGGCCAGCATCGACGCAGGCTGGACACTGGTGGGTAAGAAGAAAACTTCAACCAAAACCAGCAAACCCGCTCGGGCCCAAGGGGACCGGACAAAGGCCAAGCGGCCAAGCCAGAAAAAGCGCAAGGCTTTGCGCAAGAAACAGGCCGCCGCTGTCTCTACACAAGGTGGGTCAACCACTGACACCACGGCTGCGGGTCTGGAGGGACGGGCCTCGGGGAGCCACGCTCCTCCTGAGGCTCGCCCTCACGGAACCGCGGCCACAACTGGTGACTCAGTGGGTAGGGAGAAGACCTCGACAACAGCGCAGGCCGGCGGACGTGCCGGCAAGGGGGCCCAGAACGCGGGCGCTAAACGTGTCCGCCTCGACGACACCATATCTCCTCGAGGTGGGCACAAGCGCGTGCGGTTGGGGTCCCCGAGCAGGACACATCGCGCCAGCTACGCAGGGGCAGCATCTGCGGATCTTGCTGTCGCTGTCACCACGGTGACAAGCGGACACTTAACGCAGCAGGATGCGCAGCTTTTCCAAACCGCCATGTATAGGCGCCTCCTAGATGAGGCTTCTACTAGCGTGGGCGGGGGCGGACCGGACTTTGACGGAAGGCCCGTCCACACGGGCGGGGTCCTCAAACTCTGGTGCGCCAATCACACCACACTGCAGTGGCTCAAAAAGGCCGTACAGGATTTCACCTTACCCACAGGTGAAAAACTTACGGTCATACAACAGTCAGAGGTGCCCCGCAAAGTGCTCGGGGGCATTTTGCTACCAGGGGACTGGCCCGAGATTACGGACGTTGGGCGTGCGCTCAACCACCAAAACTCTTGGGCCCAGGTCCACCGGTGGCGCATCCACAAGGTTGACCCACAAGAGAATGGAACATTCATTGTGGTCAGCCTCCCAGACGATATCGTCGGGGCCCTGGTTGAGCGTGGACGTCGCCTGTCATTCATGCTGGGCAAGGTCTACGTTAAATTTCAAGGGCCTAAGGGAAAGTTTAACGTAACTGACCCGCTAACTCCGGCACCCGCCGGTCAGCTGGAACCCATGGCTGAGGTTGCGGACACCGAGGTTACACCAGTAACCATCGGGCCGTCTCCTTCGGGCGGTCGTCTCGGCTCTCCGGAGATCTCAGATCTCTCGGATGGCGGTGACGAGTGCACCGAGGAGATGGGCAACCTTGCCATCGGATCGGACGAGGAGAGGGGCTTGCTATCGCAAGATGGCGTCCCCTTCCCTCGTCTCTAGCGTCCTACAGGCCAACCTCCACCACAGTACAACCGCAACGGCTCAGTTCCGCAAGTGGCTGGAGGTCAACAAAACTGCGGTGGCCCTAATACAGGAGCCGTGGGTTAGGGCCGGAAAGATATGCGGGCTCTCCAACGCCGGAGGTAAGTTATTTTCCTACGGTGGACCTGAGGGCCCCAGATCAGCTATATACATCACTAAAAACGTGGCTGCACAACCGTTAACCGAGTTCTTTTCTAGAGACCTGAGCGCCATCAAGCTGCTCCAGGGCGAACCAAACAACAGCCTTCCTGAGATGGTTGTCGCATCGGCCTATATGCCCGACGGCGACGACCCCCCACCTCAAGATCTGGAGAGGCTGATCTCATACTGCGAGGGTAATGGACTGGAGCTGCTCGTGGCTGCTGACAGCAACGCGCACCATACCCTGTGGGGCATGACAAGCTGCAACGAGAGAGGTAAGGCCCTAGTGGACTATCTCTTCACAACCAATCTCAACATTTTAAACAGAGGTTCGGTACCTACCTTCGTCACGAGAAGGAGCAGGAGCATAATAGACATTACTTTAGCAACCAGCGGAGTAATGCAACTGGTATCCAACTGGCACGTAGCGACTGAGGAAGCTTCATGCTCAGACCACAGGTGGATCCGGTTCGATCTCCAGGTGAATACAGTGGCAAAACCTCCTCGCAGGAACCCCCGGAAGACCGATCGGGCTGCCTACCGCTCTAAGGTGGAGCAGAAACTGCAAGAGTCTGGGGTACCGCATAGATTGGAAGGAGCACACCAAATAGAACTGCAAGTAAGTGACCTAACAGACTGCCTGAGCAGCGTCTACCAAGAAACTTGCCCCTTAATCAATCCACCAGCGAATGGCAGCCAAAAGGTAAGCTGGTGGGGACCTGAATTGGAGAGGCTCAGGAAAAAAGTCAGAAGGCTATTTAATAGAGCAATGAACACTTGTAACGAACAGGACTGGGACAACTACAAAACTGCCAAGTCCAAATACAAGAAGAGGATACGATACTATAGCACTGCATCGTGGCGTAGCTTCTGCGATGGAGTTGAATCGTGTGCCCAAGCGAACAGGGTAAGAAAGGTCCTCTCCAGCGGCCCGAATCAAGATCTGGGATCGCTAAAGAAACCCGACGACACCCTCACCAACTCGCCTGAGGAGGCGGAGTGTGTACTACTACAGACACACTTCCCCGACTGCCGAATAGTGCAAGAGGTAAGTTGGAATGCAGAGGAAACATATGCAACTGAGACAGACTGGGCCGTAGCCGACAAAGTGGTCTCCGCAGATAAAGTAAAGTGGGCGTTAAACAGCTTCCAACCCTTCAAAGCAGCTGGTTGTGATGGAATCTTCCCCGCCCTCTTGCAGTGGGGGGGAGATCCCGTCATTAATATCCTGACGGACATCCTCAGGGCGTGCCTTGCCCACAGGTACGTACCGCACAAATGGAGGGAGGTAAAGGTGATATTCTTGCCCAAACCAGGAAAAAGCGACTACACTGACGCTAAATCCTTCAGACCCATCAGTCTCACATCGTTTCTTTTGAAAACGCTAGAGAGACTTTGTGACAGGGACCTGAGGGAAAACGCGCTAGTAAACTTACCACTTCACCGCAACCAACATGCGTACAGTCAAGGTAAATCCACAGAGTCAGCCCTTCACGCTGTTGTCAGTAAGATTGAGGCGGCGCTTCAAGGCAAGGCCATGTGCCTAGGCACCTTCATCGACATCGAAGGTGCATTTGATAAGACAAACTTCTCCAGCATAGAGATGGCGCTCCGTAAGCACGGCGTGAACCCGACCATGACAAAGTGGATCGGGAACATGCTTAGTCAGCGGGTCGTCAAGCTGGACAGAGGTAAGGCACGTACAGCCATAGTCGCGAAGGGATGCCCCCAAGGAGGTGTACTATCACCGCTACTGTGGAATCTGGTGGTAAACGACCTGATTACCACGCTTAACAGACATCACTACTTCACGGTAGGCTATGCAGACGACCTGACCATCCTTATATCAGGAAATTTCGCAAACATAGTCTGCGATGTCACTCGCTCCG
The DNA here is from genome assembly GCA_947284805.1 of Coleophora flavipennella. NCBI lineage: Eukaryota > Metazoa > Arthropoda > Insecta > Lepidoptera > Coleophoridae > Coleophora > Coleophora flavipennella. The sequence continues at coordinate 2,333,209 of OX369273.1, forward strand.
CGCTACGCATCGTGGAACGCTGGTGCACCGAGTTCAAACTGTCAGTGAACCCCAAGAAAACAGAACTAGTATTGTTCACCAACAAGCGGAACCTGGGTAACTATAATTTACCCAAGCTATTCAACACAGATCTCCAACTCTCACCAGAAGTTAAGTACCTAGGGGTCATACTTGACAGCAAGTTGAATTGGAGCAGTCACCTAAACTGCAAGTTAAATAAAGCTACAATAACTCTGTGGCAGTGCCGTAGAATGGTGGGTAAGAAATGGGGCCTTACCCCAAAAATCATGCTATGGCTCTATACAGCGGTTATTCGCCCTATGGTAAGCTACGGCGCGGTGGTATGGTGGCCACGCACCAAACTTTCGACTGTCGTAAGTAAACTTCAATGTTTCCAAAGGACAGCATGCATGGCGGTCTCCGGCTGCATGCGAACAACACCAACAGCAGCCCTGGAGACGATGCTGAACGTGCCGCCCCTGCAGCTGTTCATCCAGCAAGAGGCAGCCAGCGCTGCGGTACGTTTAAAGCTGCTGAACCTCTGGACCAAGGAAGGGATTCCTCACGTCGAACTTCTGGACAATATTGTCTCGGAAGAACCGCTGTTCGCAGCTGTCAACGATAGAATCCCAAAACAGTTCATCTTTGACAAGAAATACAAAATTCAGCTCTACGAGGACCCCTGGGAAGGCCAGAACCTATCGGACCTTCGGATCTTTACCGATGGGTCCAAAACTGGAGCTGGGACCGGCTGCAGGGTCTTCTCAGAAGACCTAAACATAAAAATATCCAAACCACTTGGTGCGTACAACACAGTCTTTCAGGCGGAGTGTATGGGCATCATTCTGGCTGCTAATGCAATCACTGCTAGAAGGGTACAGGGCTACTCCATTCGTATCCTTTCAGACAGTCGAGCGGTTTTACTGGCCCTCCAAAGTAATGTCATCACTTCGGGGCTAATACACGAGTGTCACCAAAGACTAACAGAGGTATGTTACCACAGCAATGTAACTCTGCAGTGGATCAAGGGACACAGTAACTCGCGTGGAAACGACGCAGCCGACGAACTGGCCAGGAGAGGGTCAGAACTTGTAGCTGTAGGACCAGAACCTATTTTACCCCTCCCCTCGGGCTGGTTCAGATCCACCTTACGGCTGCGTACAAGGTCAGAACATAACCGATATTGGACAGGACTGGAAGCATGTCGCCAGGCCAGACAGGCGCTACCGTCGCCAAATGCTGGCCTGACTAGGAAGCTCCTGAAACTCGGGAGACTCCAGCTCCGTAAGGTAACAGCGACCATTACCGGTCACGGTTACTTTAATAAACATCTTTTTACCCTGGGGATTACAGACAGCCCGCTGTGCCGCGCGTGCATGGCGGCCGAGGAGACAGCCGCCCACATCCTCCTGGATTGCAGAGAGGTGGCGGCGTACAGGGCCGAGCATCTCGGCGACCATAGGACACTCCCGGAAGTCGTCGGCAACCTGCGGGGGCTACTAGGCTTCCTGGAGGAGCTGGGCTGGCAGTGATGCCGGCCAACCACGCAAAATGGGCGCTCAGGCGCCTGGTTGCGGAAATCAGCCCGTCCTTACAATTACAATTACAAATTCACCCAACTACCTAAGAACGATGGTAATGTTTTTATCGGACTGTTTTTGGAGAGTATCATTATATCAGCTCATATACGTCCCCACCGAGCTCGAGCCTACCCTGAATTAGGGCGATCGGGCCTAAGTCGACCACGCGGGCCCAGTGCGGTTTGGTCGACTTCACACACACCCTGCGAGTTTCTTCGCAGGCGTGTGCAGGTTTCCTCACGATGTTTTACTTCACCGTAAGAGCGTCGGATAAACGTATCTACATATGGAATCTAAATTCGAATCACATTGGTACATGGTGGGATTCGAACCACGACCTCCCGGGCAGGAGGCGGCGGCCCTAGCCGTTACGCCACCGACGCGGAGTTTTGGAGAGTATTTATATGTATATAGGGTGACCTCAAATTAGTTCTTGATACCAAAGGGTATGCATGTGCTCATGACAAAGAACAATTTTCCCAAAGAAACTATATTAAAAAAAAAACTTTTTCATTTTAATCAAAAATAAACAAAAAATTCCTACTAACGGTGTGAGTGTGTCACCCCTGCCTGGAAATCCTGTAAGCCACTCTCTTTTTTCGCTAGATTCCAACTTTTCTACCATAATTTTTTAGACTTCAGACAAGCACGGACTACATAAGTAATTTAGTTGATATCAGAAGTTAAAAATAAGAAAATTAAAAAGAAATATCAGTATCACAGAAATCACAGAAAAACTATCAAGCTACTAAAGTACCTGCGGTAGGTATGACTGCCATGTTTCAAAAAAGTCGCCTAGCTGCTGCACTGTTTCCATCTTCAACGTAGAAGGTAGCACCACACCACATTATTGTATCGAATTTCTACTCAGTAAATCACAAACAAACAAAATCACGATCATATGGCGTATACGCATTACGCATCCAGGAAGGTTGCGGGAACGCGGGGGCACTGACGGACGACATTGACCTCCATTATTACTTGCATAGGGGTGACTGCGTGACGTGGTAGGGATCCGAGAAAAGTATCGATACCTGAGTTTACTCGATACTTTTATTACAATACCAAGTATTTTGTTACTTGATACTTTTTAGTACGATACTGAGTGGGAATCAATACTTTTCACATTACTGAATACTTTTCTACCAGCTAGCAACGGGAAGATATGAAAACGGTATTTCTGGCGAATAAACATTTGTCGTAATCATTTTATTAAATAATTAGCTAGGGTCACAATATTTTTGTGTTTTTATTAACTGTAATTAGCTAAACAAAAAAGTACTCGACACCTAATTAACTAGATACTTTACAACTAAACACAATTATCGATTACTTTAGTTGCAATATTGCTCATGACTACAGTATCGATACTTTTGTTTTTGATACTCTTGTTACAACGCTTTATCGACACATCGACGTTGTAGAAGTTTTGATGTTAAAACATCAATGTTTTTATTTTTCTTTCAATGTTATTAAGAAACAATGAAATAAATACTAAAAGAAAATAAATAACTTCCATAGTAAAAAAATCATATGATAAGAGCTGATGATCTTGAAAGGGGCTAAATAGTTTTTGTTTCATTCATAGCTACGGACACTCTTGATGAATTCACCTTTCAACAATAAAGAAAACTAAATCAAAATCGGTCCATATGTTCGTAGCTGCGATGCAGACAGACAGATACACACGTTAAACTAATAACACTACTCTGTTTACATCGGGGGTTAAAAAATCGTATGGTAAGTAATAATCTTTATTCAATAATAAGTAAGTAATTTAACCTAAATAACTTTTAAATCATCAGTAGATTATCATACCAGCTCATTTACGTCCCCACCGAGGGGCTAAACCCTACCCTGAATTAGGATGATCGGGCCTTAGTCGACCACGCGGGCCCAGTGCGGGTTGGTCGACTTCACACACACCCTGAGAGTTTCTTCATAGGCGTGTGCAGGTTTCCTCACGATGTTTTTCTTCACCGTAAGAGCGTCGGATAAACGTACATATCACACTAACATTTTAAAGGCGAAAGTTTGTGAGTGTGTATGTTTGATACTTCTTCATGCAAAAACTACTGAACGGATCTGGCTGAAATTTGTTAGATAGACAGTTTAGGACCTGGATTAACACATAGGCTACTTTTTCACGCTCGCGCACTGCGCACCCTCCAAAAGTCATAGAAACGTTGTCCACGCGGGTGAAGCCGCGGGAAACAGCTAGTGAAATCTAAATTTGAAATCACATTGGTACGTGGCAGGATTCGAACTAAGTCATAGAAACGTTGTCTACGCGGGTGAAACCGCGGGAAACAGCTAGTGAAATCTAAATTCGAAATCACATTGGTACGTGGCAGGATTCGAACCACCACCTCCTGGACAGGAGGCGGCGGCCCTAGCCGTTACGCCACCGACGCTCTAATCGTCAGTACTCGTAGGTAAGTAAAAAATACGATCAAAGTACCGAGATAGTATGGAGTTACAGGTAGCTAAAAACATCGATATTCCCGAAACATCGTAGGTATCGTTTGCAACCCTACCGAATTCATGGAAAACCCGACCCAGGTTTATTGTTTGATTCCGCACTGATTTCCTATCTCTTTTTGCCATACCAAGTCGCCCGGCGCAAGACGAGGAGCGCCGACGCGCTGACAGTTTGCAACCAGCTGATAGTATCTAGTGCAAAAAGAAGTTAGTAGCACAGATTTGAACATTTCGTTCGTTACTAATTTGCAAACAAAAATAAAAATGTTGCATTGTTGCTACAGTGGAAAGAAGAGAGTTGTGTGTGTTTGTGTGTGGAAGATAGTAAATAAAATTTGTGTTTGTGAATACGATAAAATGCAAACTGTGACAGAAAGTTCGGTCACATGTTTTTACATCTAAAGGTAGGGAATACTAAAGTTCTCTACTCCAGTGACAAGCAGGACTGATGTAAGTTTAATTGATTTCCTTTATCAACAATTCAATTATCAAAAGGTATGTACATTTGTTGAAATTTAAGCTTGCTGAAGATTTTTTTTGTTGACGTCCTAGAAACTACCAACTCATTTTTCTTGTGAAATTCACTCGTGTTGTCGGAGGACGAGTTCGGTGCTCTCTTGTACTGGCGCGGTTTGCCGACCACAAGAAATGACGAGAATTTACATGCATTCAAGTAGGTAAACTACACATACTATGTCTTCAGTCTTAGCGGTAATTGGCTGTACTTACATAACATTTTAGTAGGTATCATTCAATAAGGGCGGCCGGTGTGAGAGAGATGGTAGGCGTGCGAAACGATCAAAATTTAAATATGATTGAACTGCGGCCGACCGGCGCTTACACCGTAACAGCTTATTAATTAATTTAATTTATGTAAAATTAAAAAAATGAATTTAAAAATATATGTTTCTTAGGGAAAGATGTTTGTTATCATGAACACATGCATACCCTTTGGTATCAAGAACTAATTTGAGGTCACCCTATATATTTCTTTGACACACTCTGTAGCGTAAACGGTTTGATGGACTTTAGGAGTGTGGGTGTCGTTAGATACTTTTTGATCCCGTGAGTGACATAGAATACATTTTTACTCGACTGGTCAAAAAAGATGGGTTATTTTTTATACAGTCGGGTTTTGAATTTTTTTAATAGATTGTTTAGTTGTTTTGGTGAATGGAATGTATGTTTGTTTATATAACCGCCTCCGTAGCTCAGAGGCAAAGTTCACTGGCTTTACACAGGAGGTCGCGGGTTCGATTCCCGGCGGGGTCAATTGTAAGACTCGGTTTGGTTGGTGGTAGGGCATTTTTTAGCTACCACCATCTTATCTAAGTCTTGCCGCCAAATATCAATGTTAATATCATTGGTGTGTTCCGGCATTAAGATAAGATAGCCAGTTCCCCATTGCGTTGGGGAATCTTGGTAAGCCCGCTTCCATCTTCGGCAACATCGTCACTTACCACCAGGTGAGATGTTGTCAAGTGTTTACCAATTGTGAATAAAAAAAAATGGAAAAAAATTGGCTGACGCTGTAAGAGTAATTTTAACGACTTGATGGATTCTGGGGTGTGAGGTGTCGTTACATTCATCTTGACCCCCTGACTGACATAGGATACACTATAAGCAGTTTTTTAAGCTATTGCATAGCTTTTATCGCGGGCTTTGAGCGCGGCGACCGAATCAAGAAATTCCGTAACGAAAAAAACCGTAACACTACCGCGTTCTAAAAAAACTTAAAGTGCCATCTATTAGCGATTTGCGGTACTAAAAGGACAGTCAATTTTTACTGGCTCGGTCGAGCGTGACGTAAAGTTACAGAGTTCTAAAAAAGCTTACAGTGCCATCTATTAGCGATTTGCGGTACTAAAAGGACAGTCAATTTTTACTGGCTCGGTCGAGCGTGACGTAAAGTTACAGAGTTCTAAAAAAGCTTACAGTGCCATCTATTAGCGATTTGCGGTACTAAAAGGACTTAGTCAATTTTACTGATGTAGCTTTCGTAGTGTTAAAAGTTGATAAAAAAATGCTATGCAATAGCTTTACCGCGGCAGTCCCCGAGTGCCACAAGTCTTTTTTATTTTATGATAGTTCATACCTCCACCTCCTCTTTGGTTGCTTAGCGTCATCAGGCTCAGAGTACTTAATGACGACACCATTCACAGTGTTGGTGTCGGCCGTCAGCTTGCCGGAGAGACCAAAGTTGGGCTTTTCTTTGTCGCCGGGCGCTAAACCTTCCTTTTTCACCTCCGTTTTGCCCCAATCATACTCCTTCTTGTCGTCTGCGTCGAAGCTGTAAGTATGAACTAGTTTAGTATAACAAGGGACAAAAAATCCATCCTATTAACAATAATTGATATGATAATGATTTGAATGCAAGTCAGTTTTTTTTATGTTTTTATCAAGAATAATACGAATGAAGACTAAGAATTAAATATTTTTAGAAAATTAAATCGAGTATGTGATTAGTTTTATAGCTTTTGCCCGCGGCTTCGAACTCCAGACTGTCTTTGAGAGTGTGTGGTGCGTGACAAACCGCCGAACCAGTCCGTAACAAACAAACTCACTTTCGCATTTATAACGTTAGTGAGGATTCGTACCGAGATTTGCGCTGCCTCGGCTTGTCGTCATTGCTGCGGGCGTCGTCCCGAGTTTCAGGACGACCATCGCGAGGGCGCTCTGATCGCTCCACCCGCTCTGGGCGCTCAGGCCGCTCTCCTCGCTCTGGTCGGTCCACCCGCTCTGGCCGCTCCACCCGCTCTGGCCGCTGCCCGCGCTCTTGCCGCTCTACGCGCTCCGGTCGCTCTTCGCGCACCGGCCGCTCCTGTCGCTCATCGCGCACCGGCCTCTCCGGTCGATCGGCTCGCTTGCGCTCCTGTTGGCGGTATCGCTCCTCCGGGCTACGTGAACGCTCGCTGTCAAAACGTAAGTATTTTATTTAGATGTTTCAATTGCATGTTCATGAAACTGTTGCATAATGAGGGGTATTAAAACACGAGTATGAGTCTTAAAACCGAGCTTTGGCGAGGTTTTTAATAGTGACATACGAGTGTTTTAATACCTAGTTATGTGCAGTTACATACACTACTTTATCTAATCTCATACATTGGGATTTAATCAACTAAACAACATAAGTATCAAAGTTAAAAGAGTATGAAAAAAAATCCCACGAAATTCAGTACCTACAACAAAACGTCACATAGCGCCAAATTCCAGCACATCACCGCGCTTGCGCTGAATCGGACGGTGCCACAGACATGTAAAAACAATGCTTTCACTGATCTTAGACATTTTTAAGCAAGAATGAAAATTATCCACGAAATTCAGTGACTACAACAAATTCAATGAATGGCGCCAAAACCTAGCACATCACCGCGCATGCGTTAAAGCGGGCGCTGTCAAGTAAAAATTGGAATGAAAACTTTTTGTAATGCTGTAAAAATGGCGCGAACCGCATGTGCGTTCCAATAAAAAAAAACTATATGGAACTTCGTTGGTGATATAAACTTTTTGGATTAACTTGTATCGTACTGAATAAAAATTACATTATAACATTATTTTGTCCCTCCCTCCCACCTACAAAATAAACCGCTATTTCGGGACATCTGTTTTTTTTTAAATAGTAGGACATTTAATCAATTTAACAGGAAAACTATCACCGGCTAACTAGGCTTCTCAGTTTAGGAGTTCTCATATATTTTCCATACAATTACCATCTATTACCAACTGTAAATATAATTTTGTTTTTTAAAATAAATATTTATTTTTGAAGACTTGGAACCCTACTTTGCGCGAGTCCAGCTCGCAACTGGCCGGTTTTTTTCCTATACATTGATGCACATAAATTATTGATCACACATTACTACACATTAATGAAATTAGTATTCACATCTAAAACAGTTTAGTTTTACGAAAATGGCTCGTTATTTTAGTTAAGCACACATTTGCATGCCTAAGTTTTTTTAATACAACCATAAATGGATGAGGCTCTATATTAAGGCTTGGGATAATATGGTAACTATGAAACCTCCTTGGCAAAGATGACCTACTCCTTGGTATACTCATGCCATGACCTATACTCTTCATGCGTCATCATCAATATTATTTAAAGGTATTTTAATCCCTTTTCTTCACAAACATAGGACCTGTCTCTTTCAAAATTATGCTTTCAACAGTCTGAAAGAAGATCTATCTCTGATTATTTATTACCTGCTATTTTTTACTTGCTAGAAATTAAAAAAGTGCCAAAGTTTACTTTTTACTTTTTTGACACAGTATATTTTGCCTGCAATAAAATTTATCTAACGCACATGTGAGGTAAAATTAAGTTTGCGCACAGTAAACCGGCATATAAAGTTCTATTTTTCGAGTAGATGTACAGAAAAACAGTTTTTGGCCTTCTATCAAAAATTAATTCCTGTGAAAATACATCATAGGATGCCAATTATCACTTACCAAACTAACACATTATTGTAGTAAATTTAAGTGACCTTACGGAAACTCGTTTTCTATAAAATCAAAATATATTCAAAATATGATGAACCGACTCAAATTAAGCTTTGTATACGTAATCCAGACACGAAATTCTATGGATCAATAGATTACTAAACTTTTTCCAAAACACTTTATTTAATAAAAGATATGCATAGTTTAAGATTACTATGAAAACTTTAAAAAATACTAAATTTGGTGACAACGCTAATTTTATAATGCTATAAAATTTCATTTGAATTGACTATTTCAAAAAAATATCTTTTTTTGTATGGGAAACAAATTTCGGTGAAGTGATGGGTAACTGCCTATATTAATTTGTATGGGAAACAAGTTTCAGTGAAATGATGGGTAACTGCCCATATTAATTTGTATAGGAAACAAGTTTCGGTGAAGTGATGGGTAACTGCCCATATTAATTTGTGTGGGAAGCAAGTTTCGTTGAAGTGATGGGTAACTGCCCATATTAATTTGTATAGGAAAGTGTTTTTCAATATTTTTGAGTACACAACCCCTTTACAAGTTAAAAAATTCTAGCGACCCCCTGCGGCCATAAACAAACAAAATTTTAGTGATTTGAAAAACTGCGTTTATTACTTTTTTTGGGACTTACATCAAAATATTATTATTATGTTGTTATAGGCGGGCAGCTTATAGCTGATGTGCCTATATCTGTGTTAGTGTTACTGCACTAAATCTGATTGTCTTTGCACCATTTGTCTAGCCAGTCTGATTTTAAAACTGTTCACGGAGGGGGCATCAACCACACCCTGAGGCAACTTGTTCCAGATGTTTATCACTCTGTTATTTAGTCCCATATTCAGTATATATAGGTCCCATTTTTTCATCATCATCATTTCAGCTCATATACGTCCCCACCGAGGGGCTCGAGCCTACCCTGAATTAGGGCGATCGGGCCTTAGTCGACCACGCGGGCCCAGTGCGGGTTGGTCGACTTCACACACAACCTTCGAGTTTCTTCGCAGGTGTGTGCAGGTTTCCTCACGATGTTTTTCTTCACCGTTAAAGCAATCGAAGAGTATATGTACGTAAGTTACGAAAAACTCATTGGAACATTGGCCGTCCGGATTTGAACCCGGCACCTCTGGTTAGGACGACCGAGACGTTACCGGTTGAGCCACCGACGACGCTTCAAGCAATTCTTCTTCATTCAAGCGTCGGTGGCCCATTTTTTATTGTAGTTTATTAGGAACACATTTTTTTCTTTTGTCCGCGACCCCCCCCCCCAGTAAATATTTGCGACTCCCCTAAGGGTCGCGACCCACAGTTTGAAAAACACTGGTATAGGAAACAAGTTTCGTTGAAGTGATGGGTAACTGCCCATATTAATTTGTATAGGAAACAAGTTTCTGTGAAGTGATGGGTAACTGCCCATACTCATTTGTATAGGAAACAAGTTTCATTGAAGTGATGGGTAATTGCCCATATTTATTTCTATGGAAAACAAGTTTCGGAGAAGTTATGGGTAACGCCCATATCAATTTGTATGGGAAACAAGTTTCGGTGAAGTGATGGGTAACTGCCCATATTAATTTGTATAGGAAACAAGTTTCGGTGAAGTTATGTTAAGCCGCTGATGTCGGTTGCTATCAATAGATCAACGTTAATCTATTTCTGAGGCCTTAGAGGCTGCTTGACAACTTCTGACCATGGGTTTCGCCATCAGCCCTACAACCTAAACCAACCTGGACTTGGCCCCCGTGTGTGGAGTATGGCCTAAGTCCTAACCTTCCCGAGTTGTGGAAGAGTCCCGGCGTGCCCCAGCAGTGGGGAGGTTCTGGGTCGTTAACGAGTAATATACAAACCGATTAAGGTTATAAGGTTCAGCCGGCCTCTCGGGTCGTCCGGATCTCTCGCGGTGAAATTCGCGTGACGGCGGCGGCGGCGGCGACGGCCTGCGAACGATTGTGATCACATTTACAATATATCGTATTACTACTATTGTCACGTCAACACGTAATAAGCTGGCAAACTTTCAGGGACTAATAAGGATAATTAACAAACAACTGGAGACAAATACAATTAATAAAAGTCGTAGTTTTTCTGTTTTAATAGAAATTGCCAATCAGTTTTTGTTTAAAATAATAGGTTTTTTTTATCTACCAAAATATACAAAATAAATAATGTAACCGTCACAATTTTACATCCAACACGCAGAATCGTTATTTGGCACTCTTTTGTTCATTCACTTACCATTACTCAGGACTTTACGGCGGTTGGGCGTCGATATTACCTAAAAGATTTATCCAATCGTGGATTTTTCGACAGAGTTATAGTTGAAATCCAGTAATGTGAAAATAAAACCAAATCGATAGATGATGCACGCTTCAATGTATTGAATGAATCTGTTTCAAATTACTATTCTTTTTATGGGCGTTAGATATTATTCTCCTGACACATATTCAGCCATTGAGCAACAATTACGCAATCCATGTTATCTTAGATATCATTCTCCTGACACGTATTCATCCATTGAGCAATAATTAGGCAATCCATTATGATACCATCAGGAAACATGCTTGTTTTTACAATCTGTGTTTACGTGAAATGACTCAGTTGTTTCCCAAGAAAAAAAATTAAGCCCAAAATTGTTTTATCACGGAAGCCTCCCATTCGTAACTCGTTCAAACTAAGAGTTTGTGCATCTATTGCTTATTTGTGTTCTATTTATGTCTTTAACTTATTCCATCCTTGTTTCCATCCAAATTACAAGCAAGCATTTTTTATCTTGAAATGGTATCTTATTCCACCCATTTTTATCAAAGTTATACAAGCAAGCATTTTTCGCTTGAAAGGGTGTCTTATTCTATCCTTGTTTTTATCCAAATTACAAACAAGCATTTTTTTCTTGAAAGGGTATCTTGTTTTACTCTTTTTTCGTCAAAATTAACAAGCAAGCATTTTTTGCTTAAAGGATATCTTATTCCATTCTTGTTTACGTCCAAATTACAAGAAAGCATTTTTCCATCAAAAGGTATTTATTGTCAACTATTTGTTGTGTCAGGCTGATAACCTGCAGCTGTTCGCAAATTCTTAGTAAAATAAATAAAGTCCTGCATTTTATTATCCATAAAATACAGTAAAACTTGGTTCGTTTTATTGCAAATTAGGTTGGTAGCTGTTTGTTGCAGTTTCGTTCCACGTAAGAGTTTGAAAACATCACATCCTTAGTTTTATATATGTTCACATCTACATGTTTCGAAATGTCTTCAATTTCCTTCGATAGATTTGTTGTTCAAAAAGATGATCTGAATGTAAACATGTGTTGAATGTTTTCTTGATCAATGCTTTTCATTGGAAACCTTTTGCCTTTTGTTTTCTTGTGTCCTACATTATATAGCAGTTTTTTAAAGGAGATTCTTCTTGAACGATGATTGCAAATAATGATAGTTTCTTAAATATCTTTACTGTATCATAACAAGTGCAGTACATTTGTAAAAATGTATGACACTGAACACTCTTGTAGTTTTTAGTTCAAAATGTTAAGCAGCAGTTTTTGGGCATGGTGTACACAACCTACTACAAGTATCCTCAAAATTACTCAAATCTTCCAGTACACATGATTTCTTTTATAAATTTGTGTCATTCACAAAATAATTGTTCATCCAACAAATGTGTTATATAAACTAGTGTTTCACACATGCCTAGAAGTATTATCGTTTAGAGTGCAAATTCTAAAATATCTTTGTAACAGCGAGATATTTTGACCAAACTCATTATAATTCTCTGTGGAGATGTCACTGTAAAAACAAATACAGCCATTTAGCGTCACGGTCCACGCGCCAGGGGATGGCAACACATGTATCAGTTTGAATACTGTTTACAGAATCTGCTACATTTACATTACAATGGTTATGTCATTACATTGTTAACTGAACTGAACAAGGTTACATTATTAACTGAAATGACTAATTACAATTGTTAAATTAAATTGGTAAATTACTTTGACTCTTTCTTCTACGGATACTGCTAAAATTTGTAACATATTAAGTAATGAAAATGTTGCAGAATGAAATATTTACCTTTGTGAAGGGTATCTATCTTGGTAGCGTTCTTTTCTTTCTGGATATTCCCTTTCACGGTAATGTTCAGTCGGCGGAGGTCCTCTTCTGTTAGAAAAAGACATGCTTAAAGTGGTATTTCTAGGAAAACTCTAAAAATAGTAAATTTAAAATGATTTTTCTCCAAAATGGGCCTAAGTGAATTTATCAAATTGACGCAATCGAGAAATCTTACAGGCGGCTATAATTTAGCCATCAGTGGTATATCTAGAAAACCCTAAAAAGATACCTCTTAGAAAAATTAAATAATATAAGACTCCTGCGAGGAGGTATGTTCTCACTGGGAGTACAGTTTGTTTAAATTAAATTATCTTTGCGAGATAAACGGTTTTGGCATCATCTCACCTGATGGTAAGTGACGATGATGCCGAAGATGGAAGCGGGCTTACCTAGATTCCCCAACACAATGGAGAACTGGCTATCTTATCTTGAAGCCGGAACACATTAATGTTGTTAACACTGATGTAATTTTATTACGTAATATACTTTAAGCGAATAAATGATCTTATCTTATCTTATCTATCTTATCTTTCGATGCAGTCAACTGTTCAGCAGTTCCTAAATATGAAACATCTTTATTTTCAAAGACCATATAGCCAAAGTCTTGCACTAACAAAAGCGGCTTGAATATCGCAAACATACCTCTCTCTGAAGTCCCTGCCATCATTGAATTCGCGCCTTTTTGGTCCTCTGTCTTCATATTGACTGTGGTACCGATTGATGTTGTGAAATCCTTGAAAACATTCATTTAACTCCATTAACACAGAAATTAGGACCAAATGAACTATACAGGGTGGATTTTTTAGGTAAAAGCAGCTGCTTTAACCGTTATCGTTGTAGCTACACCAAAACGTTCTTACGAGTGTCTTTAACTTTTGGAGATATTTTGACTTGCATTTAAATTCAGTTCAGTTCAAGCCCTCCCCCCTCCACCCCCCCCCCCCCCCCCCCAGCCAGCATTGTTAGCATGTTTAAATTTTCTAATAAATGATAAACCCGGTCTTCGTGATTTAGATAGTAAAATATACCTACTGTGAAAAAACCCGCTTAGTGCCAACCCCGAAAGTGCCGCGAATCGCACAATAGTTTCCAATCTCTAGTCATACAAAACATAAAATAAAATTTGTAAGGCTAATAAAAAACAGCCTAGTGCGAGTCGGACTCGCTCCCGTAGTCTTTTCAAAAAAATTATGTATATATTAAAAATTATATTTGCAGTAATTGGTAAAAGAAAATTTTGTATGGAAAATCTATAAACTTTTTATAAATCCAACTGCACAACTTAAGTTGTTCGACTACGACTCCTACACTATGAAAGCCTACTTAGCTGTGATAGTTTTAAATTGATTTTATATGTCCTACTATTTAGTTACACTATAGAACTTAATATGTATTGAGATTTCTGCATATTTTTTGTACGGAACTTGGCTCCTTTTCACATTTATGTTTTTGGAGGGATACTTGATACATAATTATATGTTTTAGTAAATTTCAAAATTTTTAATTCTAATTTAGAAGAGGTGCATAAAAATTGTCTTTCAGACGGTCATAAAATAGTAATTACAAAATATTTGGGAACAATTAAAAAAAGGCTTATAAGTTAATTATCAATGTAACAGTAGTTCAGGTTACATACCCCCTCGATTTGCTCTGGGGTTGTAACCCTCGTCCCTGGGTCTCTTGTTATATTCTCCACCCTGGTGATCTTCAAAACGCTGGGGTCTACAATGCGAAAATGATAACTAATTAAGAACTAATAAGAATACATAACTTGAAAAATCTAAGACGATTGTTTGATGAAACATGAAATGGTGACAACTATAGCTCGCGCCAAACTTTATTACTGATCTGAACTTTGATGCAAGTGCTTTGTGCGCCGGTATAACCGAGTAGTAGGTACCTTTACGTGCTACTTACACCCAAAGTTTGCTACTGCGACGCGTCTTGCGACCAACTTCAGAGCCGTAATAAAGTTTGGCGCGTCCTATACTAATGGTGCTTTTCACTGGCGGACTAAGGATATAGAGGGGGATTCTGCCCCATGCCTCTGCTCTAGGCCCCCAAATACTGTAAAGTTCAATGGAGTCAAATTCCCAAGGCCAGAATTATATGTTCAAAAGTAACTGGACAGAGCAAACTATTCATTCATCGACCTATACTAATGGCGCTTTTCACTGGCGGACTAAGGATAGAGAGGGGGATTCTGCCCCATGCCTCTGCTCTAGGCCCTCAAATACTGTAAATAAAAAAAATCCCAAGGCCAGAATTATATGTTCAAATGCAACTAGACAGAGCAAACTATTCATTCATTAGCAGCTTTTTACTGGGAACTATGTATTAATTTTAAGTATTACTAACATTGTGAAATTACTAACAAAGATATAGGCTTTGTCTGAAACAAATTATTAAATTGAAATAGAATTTTTCCAGTGGCTTTGTCCATGTGAATAGCGTTTTTAAATAATGTACAGTGCACGAGTCACTAGCGGGCTCAAAGGCGTGGAAATATTTGTTCTCAGATCCCTGGAAACTATGCAATTTTTTTCTGGATAGATTGTATCCTATGTTTCTCTTTACTCTTTAGTTCCACAGCACAATCTGTTCAGTAGTTTAAGCATGAAAGAACTTAACAAATAGACTTAAGTTTTTCTTAAATCCCCTCAGCAAATGTGCATTTTCAAGGATAAAAGGTATCTTATGTTGTTCTCCACCCTTTAAATAATATCCAGTATTTCAGTGAATTCAGTTTATTAGTTTTAGAGATAAAGAGTCAAAGACTTAAGATTTTCCCAGATCCCTCAGGAAATGTGCACTTTACCAGGTTAAAAAGTATCCTATGTTGTTCTCAGCTCATTACTATAACTCGAATGCTAAATTTCAGCAAAATCAGTTCAACATTTTTAGGGTAAAAGAGTAAAAACAAACAGACACACTATCAGAGGTCTGTTCTAAACCTCGGGGCCTCATTTTAGTTTGCTGCTTTGACCTCGGCCTCCTATGTGCTTAGTCCGCCACTGGTAAATTTCAAATACATAAGCAGTGACAGAAATGAGTAAGAAACAAAAAAGCATATGAAAAATAAAGAAAGTTAAGCTTTTCTTTCCTGATTTTTCTTATGCGTTTTACCTAAATGAAAATGAAGGGTGAGCGGGTGTTGCCATTTGATAGCCCACCAATAGTCGAGACAAAACTAATACTATAAATAGGCCTATCAATAATAAGCTAGCAATACTATCAATATTGACTGTTACCAAAATTCAGCAGTAATACTATTGACACTATCAATAACCTAATACAATCACAGTATTTATAGCAGCTATGCTATACTATGCTATGTGAAGCCACTGGATGAGGGCAGCGAAGAACCGGTCGTCGTGGAGATCCTTGGGGGAGGCCTATGTCCAGCAGTGGACGTCCTTCAGCTGATACAATGATGCTATACTATTGAAGATTGTTACTATCAAAAGTATTGCTGTCATCATCATCATCATACCAGCCAAAAAACGAACATTGCTGGACAAATGCCCCCCCCCCCCCCCCCAAAAGATTTCCAAGATGACCAGTCCTGCGCTGCCCACACCCATCAGCTTCCGGCAATTTTCACCTGGGGCACAGTATATATATTAGTACCCTGGGGCAAACAATCCAGCTAGGTAGGTCTAACTTCAAGAAAGAGATGAATCAACAAATTCAACTCGGCTGGGCAGCGTTCGGGAAGCTTTGCATCCCAAATACCACAGTGTCTCAAGACTAAGGTCTATGACCAGTATTGCTGTGTTGCAATAGAATGCTACTAAATTTACTATCCATAGGCCTATCAATCTTGTAGGTAATTTTCAAGGTCAACTATTGATAGTTCGGCAATACTGGTGGGCAGTAGTTATACATTAATAATGCTGGATAGTCTATCTTGTACCTCTTATATTGATCATATTGCTTCCATCGAGGTTCTTGATTGGAACCATGATGCTCATATTTTGGTCTATCTTGTTTATCAGGGTATGATCCATATCTGTAATGTATGTTTTATCTTTATGTGATTAATTCAGGGTAGGCTCGAGCCCCTCGTCACAGTGTTACAATATGGCTTACAGTAGCACAACGCCTTTGATGTCGCACGATGTGCAACCGACGTAGGTACTAGCCCATACTAGCCTGTAGTCAGCCTGGAAAACTCTGCGAATTTCCCGCCGCCCGCTGCCCCGCAAGTGCCCTTCCTTTGCTCTACATAAGTAAATTTGTTGCGCTACTGTAAGCTGTTATATTGTAATACTGTGCCCTCAGTGGGGACATGTGTATGAGCCCATATGATGATGTGATACCACTGCAATACCTTTAATCGTAGATCTATGCTTGGCATGTACATTACAAAAATTTAAAATAAAACTTTGATGGACCAATTTTAATGTCATTGAAATTTTAATTTGAATTCTTGTTACTACTGTCCTTAAAGATTGTATCAACTAAAAAGCATTAAATTTCATCTATACCAATACAACTAATACGTATACAAACTTATCATACCGCCTTGATTCAGACTGATAATTTTCATTGTACTGTTTTCGCTCTTTGCTGGATCCACGATAAAAACGTTGCACTTCACTTTCCCGATCATATTCATCTCTGGATTCAGAATGCCGATACTCTCGCCTAAAAGTATTACAAGTTTTAGCTATCAAAGCATTAGCTACCTAACAAAAATATTAAAATTGAAATGTATTAATAAAGCATTTATTAAAGTTATGATTTTGGTTCAAGTGCACTTAGGAGGGCTGCAATTTAAATTTATTTACACTAGTCTTTGCTAGGCAGCTTTCTCAAGTGCACTCTAACCATCATTCTCCCATACTTACTGATAATATGTGCGAGCCGGTTGACTGCCTGCTGAGGAACTGCGACGTTCCTTTACGACACTGTGGAGACGTCTTGGGTGTTTTTGTTCTTCTATAAACATAAAGCCAGCTTTAGTCCATATAATGAAAAATTGCTGTAATAGTAGTAGTGCCCAGCAATTTTTTTTTTATTTAAAAAAACATGGTTGGGGTACACATAACCGGGCTGCCATAGGGAAAGCCTGGTTTCACGAGGCTCTTCGACTGTGTATTGAATTAAACCTGACTGAACCTATTTTTATAGTTATGTACACTCCAACCTCCAAAAACATACCTTCGCTCTCTGAGGAGCTCCTAGAGCGCTGCGAGTGTTTATATTTGTCCTTCCTCCTCCTTTTGGAAGAGACATCTTCACTTTCAGAGTCCTCGTCAGATACACTCTCATGCTCAGATTCTGCTCGCTTCTTTTTCTTTCCATGCTTCTTCTTTTTTTTCTTGTGCTTACGTTTTTTCGAACGTTTGTGGCCAGCTGAATCGCTATTGGATTCCGATGAATCTGCTGCACGTTTTCTTTTTTTCTGGTACCGGTGGTGTTCCGATGCGGAAGAATCGTCACTTTCACTGCCAGACGTACTGCTCGACTTTCCACTAGCATCAGATTCTTCAGACTCCTCGGAAGAATCATGATGATGCTTTTTGGGCTTCATTTTCACATGAAGCAAAAATGAAAATTCACAAAATGTGAATGAACGGCGGCGTCTATCTAACAAAAAACGAAGTAGCTATTCCTACGGGGCACAGATAATTTTTTCCCATAAAAAAGTATTTTTTTTGTTGCTCTGGGTACAAAATATATCAATTTTTTCACCAATTTCGGTGGTTTTTTTGTGAATCGGTAACTTCCAACTCTACAATATTTTTTCCTGAATGTTGGCTGTTTTGACAATTTTAGACAACTAAGAAACAAACAAAAGTCAACCCTAATGACGTTTGTTGTGGCTATTCTCACGGGTTGCTACGGGTTACCAGACAGAGTATCGTGACGTCATCACACCGGCCAGCTAGCCAGACGGGGTTGATTTTAAGCTTCACAAAACATAAATGTGAAAGGGAGCCAAGTTCAATATCACAAATTACGACTGAATGGGTAGGTTTGGTACCAAGTTCTATAGTGGTTCTTAAATCATCTTTAAATAGAAATATTAATTTTAGACTTCTCCAAATAATAAGGAATGTACAGCGGTTTTCAGTTGCTTAAAAAATGTGTTCTGTGCTACTACATGGTGTAACTTGGCAAGTTTTCACTATCCAATTTTATTTTACACACAGAACATAACACATTTTTCTAACCAACTGAAAACCGTTGTACATTCTCTATTATTTGGAGAAGTCTAAAATTAATATCCATAGCCATTATTCAGGAGCCACTATAAAACTTGGTACATACCTAGTCATTAAGAACGCTGTGTTTTTTTATATCAAACTTGGCTCCATTTCACATTTATATTTTGTTGGTAGGTATATCATTATTTTTTTGTAAAATATTAATACAAAATCGTTATTCAAGTAATACACATACATATAAGATATTTTTGGTGGTACCGAACCCTCGGTGCGCAAGCCCAGAGTTTTTTGAACAATGCCAGTTTTTTGAATTTTTACTCAATGCGCCCAATTAACCTATTTCAATTCCAAACCTCAAATTAAAAAGTCACCTGGAAGTGGTCTATATCATTATTCCCATGTGTTCTGCACCACCACTGTACGGAAATCAAATTTCTCGATTCCGACTCGCACTTGGTTGGTTTCTCTTTTTTCTTTGTATACGCCTATTAACCTACCAAAATGCCAAACTAGTATCTAAGTCACCTGGAAATGGTCTATAATGTGGTCGGTAATGGAAGGAACCCTAATTACGCATTTTTTTTTTGTATACGCCTAACTTACCTCGATGCCAAATTTCAAGTTTCTAAGTTACGTGGAACTCGTGGAAGTGGTCTATAATTTTGATACGTCAGTCAGTCAGTGAGTGAGTTATAAAAATAGTGATTTTCGGACGTCATTAACTCAAAAATGGTAAAAGATGTATTTATGAAAATTGGGATTTTAGGTGATAGCGTGGGTCTTACTAGACACGCGAAATCGCAAGTGTGTAAGTCAAACAGATTTTAAGTTGCTGGTATGTAGGTCAAAAGTTGCCCGAAATGGTTTGTGTAATAAAACTCACGGCCGGTGTCGCCTTGTTCTTTTCGAACTTGGCGGACACACTGCCGTGTGTCTCGATATTATTAGTTTTGATTAAACTTAGTGATTTCTATACTCTTTGGTTTCTTTAGTCGCCCAGACGTTAGGATAATGAAATAAAAACAGAATACAACTGTTTTACTTTACTACAACTAATTACTAATAATTTCACAACTTAGCGGACCTACCAGACACGCCTATCTGTCTGTGCTGTCGTGGCAATAGCAAACAAACAGCTTTGGGCGCATTAAATTAATAAATTAAGGTAATTAATTAACAGATTGCTGCAAGCAAGTGTAAGTAGTAAACTCTTAAACTTTGCTGCTTGCAGTAAAGTACTTACTGTAAGCAGCAATTTTCTCATTTGTCTGTGTTTAAGTTTCAACTACATGGTCCTAATGGGCCAGTGATAACTCGAGCCTAAACCATCCTTTATGTATGACAGACGGCATGATAAATTAGTAGTTTAGAACGCTCTGTCATGTAAAATCTTAACTGAGAAAACAGTTAAGATTTTACATGAAATTTCTCTTCCATTTCAGGTATACTGTTGATAGGATTAAGGAAGAGGAACTATGCAACCTGGAAATCAGTCGCATAACGGAGTACTGTAGAAGGAGTTCAAGGTTTGAGGGTGGGATGCCACTGGGGTCACAGTAACCATCGTACCACCATGGGAATAGGATGTAATGATTCCACTTAGACATGAACACTCGCCTGTACCCCGCAGGCGTCCCACCCAACAATAATAATATTTATAGTGTGACTGCAAGTTGGACCTGGAATTGGTGTTGGTACAGTAACGGCAGAATGAAATGATTGTGAGTGGACAAGAACAAGCAACAATACTGTACATTAGAGTGGAACAGTTATTTTCAGAACAGAATTCTAACCAAACGAGGAACTGGAAGTCAATGTGAGCCACTTCATCTGCCCACAGAGTACTAGGACCTAATAGGTTTTGCCGAACCAGTACCTAAAAATCCATCATTTTCTGTTAAATTTAAAAGCTCAAACTGATGGTGCCTTAATTTCAAACTGCATGAAGATCTGTAACATGTATTTCCAACCAATGAAATGAGATGCTCCTCTTTTAGGGTCGTAGATCCAAGTATATATTCCTTGTATTCTTTTACCATTATCAACTAGCCATCTTTGTGAATACTACTTGGAGATGTAGCATAGGCAGGCCTCCCACTCAGTTGACCGACGACCTGGTGAAGGCCACTGGAAGCCTCTGGATGGGGGCAGCGCAGGACCAGTCTTTGTGGAAGGCCTTTGTCCAGCAGTGGACATCTTTCGGCTGATACAATCTTTGTGAATTCCAAGTATATATTCCTTGTATTCTTTTACCATTATCAACTACCTACCTATCTTTGTGAAAGTGGTATTACAATGCTGTTGGGAATAAAAACGAAACAAAGAAAGGGACTACAAATGTTGAAAATGATCTCCGTTGTGCACTGAGAAGCCAAGGAATCACTTATGTACTGTATGTTTTACTTTTGTTAATTGATTACTTACGAGTGCTTGTCATTTCAATAAAAATGCCCATTTTTATTTTTTCATTTGTTTATTACTTATTTTGACACCCCATTTCGGCTCCTCTTGCAAAGTAAATTATTGAGGGCATATGGGCATAGTATTTTAGCAGAGAGGTGGGTGAGCCGCATAGGGTATAAGGTTGATCCCTGTATCCCTGATCTTGAAGAAGAAAATTATTAACCTATGTGTAAGTATAAAGTTGTGTGCATACAACTTTACCACAACCATCACCGTGGCGTATTGGTTAAACATATAGAAGATAAATGCGAAAATGTGTTTGTTTGTTACCTTTTCACGCTTCAACACCTAAACCAACCGCCTCCGTGGCGTAATGGTTAGTCCATTCGCATTAAACCAGGAGGTCGCGGGTTCGATTCCCGGTGGGTTCATCTTGTAACTCGGTTTGGTTGGTGGTAGGGCATTTTCTAAGCCCGCCTGGCTAGCTACCACCATCTTATCTAAGTCTTGTCGCCAAACATCAGTGTTCACAAAATTGATGTGTTCCGGCTTGAAGATATGATATCCAGTTCTCCATTGCGTTGGGCCAGTATAATAAAGAGTACTGCGTTGGGGAATCTAGGTAAGCCTGCTTCCATCTTCGGCATCATCGTCACTTACCATCAGGTGAGATGATGCCAAGGGCTTACCAATTGTGAATAAAAAAAAGTGAAGTCAGTGATTCAACACGGACCTACTTTTGTCCCTTTGTTCATAATGGAATTGTAAAAGTAAGTGCTAAGTATTGAACTTTTAAGGACATGTCAAGTTTTCCGCCCTTAAGTCAGCCCCGCATGCTTTCCCCGCCTTGATACTCCCACATTCCCATCGGATCCCGGAGGTTTGTTGATCAAAATTGTTGGCGGGGGCTACGCTTATTATAAATCTTTCGGAACGAAGTTGGAGGGTTCGGTCATCTTTAGTCTCATATAATACACTCCAAAGATGACATACACTGCATTGTTTCCAGATAATTTTATTTAAAGGAAGTAAGGGGTAACGTACTCCCTTCTCGTAGGGACCTCCTCCCCAGCCTCCCCCTAAACTCAATACTTTTTCAAAAACAAACAATTTAGTGTATGTCATCTTTGGTGGTGTGTATTATATGAGACTAAAGGTGACCTAACCCACTAACTTCGGTCCGAATTTTTTAAATTCTGTAATGTCTATGCTTTCTTCTTTTCTGCTCGTTATTAAAATGGACAAGCGTTTCCTTGTCGATTGGCACAATAAATTAGTTAAAAAGGAAAAAGAGTCTTTTAACTTTCTCTATCATTATTAAGTTTTCTCATTTTTAACTCGAAATATCTCGGTACATATAACCATCGAAGTATTATGCACCACAACACAGTAGCAAAGTATATTATATATTAGTACTGACATAACAGTAGGTAGGGCAATAGATTAATGCCCGCCGATTAAGGGTGGAGTGCGGATAAACACTAGGAAACGTAGAGAGGTGCACGCGCAACAGGGGGGGGGGGAAGGGAGCGAGTCTCACTTCGCGGGGCTCTTGACAGTATAATCATTCAAACCTAACTGCAACTAATATCGCTCTCAAGTCGGACCTGCATGCTTTTCCCGCCGTGATACTCCTACATCCCCTTCGGATCCCGAAGGTTTTTTGGTGATCGAAACGGATAGCGAGGGCTACTAATTGACTCTAACCAAACCTTGCACCTAACGTAACCTCGACCCTGATCTTGGTATTGAAATTACCTTGACAGATTATCTGCCAATATTTCAATTTGTTAACCCCACGTTTTCCTGTAGCGGACCCTTAATTAAAAATCTTTCGGAACGAAGTTGGTGAGTTAGGTCATCTTTAGTCTCATATAATACACTACCAAAGATGACGTATACACTGCATTGTTTCCAGATTTTGAAAAAATATTTTTCAAAAGTATTGGGTTTTGGGGGGAGGACGTTGAGAGGGGTTAGGGGGAGAGTAAACCAGATGTAAACTAAGAAGGGGAAGTACGCTATTTCCCTCCCTTAGTTAAATTGAATTTTGAAAATATTCTATATGGTCATCTTTGACAAGAAATCTGGTACGGCTATAGATAAATGCCCTGGAATTTAAGGGGTAGGATCCGGGAGAGTGGGATAAACCTATCCAATGGGAGAAGGGTGAGAGCGTGAATGATCTACATTTAGAGAAAATGAATTTTCAAAATTTAAACTATAAGGTAATCTTTGACCAGAACTTCGTTATTACCTACCGAAATCTTAATCATTGCCTTCGTGATCCGAGGGGGACGTGGAAGTACTAGAGCTGGGAAAATATAGGGGTTCCTTTGCTCAGGGTGGATTGCGGAAAACACAGTTTCACAAACACAGGTTTCGACATACTGATCTTTCTAAATTTATAGGTTATGCTACTTTTCATCTACTTTTAAGCGATTTAGGAATGCGACTGCTCCGGGACTGCGGGAATGGCAGCTCCTTTGCCCTTGCGTAATAAAGAGCAGGTACTCAGGCGAACCGCAGTGGCTGAGGCTGGTCGCCGAAAGCGGGGCTGCCCTCCCTCCGCGCCCCCAATTTAAAAAAAAAACACTAGAGAACTTAAGGAAGTTGTGGACTCGTCCTACCTAACCAGCCAGAGTCCTACATTTTGACTTTTAGGTCAACAATGGAGAGGGGGGAGGCTCTTGATAGTAACATCAATCAAATCTGACAGAATCTAATATCGCTCGCTTCGCACGCTCAAGTTTTTTTTTCCAATTTCAAGTCGAACTCTCAAGCTTTCCCCGCCCTAATACTCCCACATCCCCCTTGGATCCCGAAGGTTTGTTGGGGCTCGAAACGGTAAGATGGGGCTTCGCCTTCGGAATGAGTCATTTAACCCTCACTGAACTCTGAATCTAACCTAACCTTGACCCTGACCTTGACCATGAAATGACCTTGACGCAGTTTACACAGTTTTTGTGATAATGATTTTTGAAATTTTATCGGATATGCTACTTTTCAACCAATTAGCGATTTAGGAATGCGACTGCTCTGGCGCTGCAGGAATGGCAGCCCCTTCGCCCATGCGTACTAAACCTCAGGTACCCGGTCGAATCGTAGCAGCTGAGGCTGGTCGTCGAAGGCGGGGACTGCCCTCTATCCGCGCCAACTGATAAAAAAAAGACTAGGGAACGTGTGCTAAGCAGCGAGAGCTATAAATTTATACTTTCGTAACTGGTAGATCTGCGATCTACGCTGCCTTAGCCGAGCACGGCTTTGACGGTTTGGACGGCTTGGACGGCGCGCGCAGGACGCCCTGGATGCCTCTTTTACGTGAGATCCGGCGGACCTCCAACATTGCCGCCCTCTACACCATCACGGAGCTCCTGCACATGCCGGGCGTCACCATCGATGCCTGGCGTGGCAAGCGAGGACCCGCGCAGTGCCACCGATGTCAAGGATTTCGTCACTCCTCCCACGGCTGCCACCGCCCGCTGGCCTGCGTCCGATGCGGTGACTCTCACGCTGCCAAGGACTGCCCACGGCCGCGGGAGGACCTAGCGACCTGCGCCAACTGCGCGGGCCCGCACCCTGCCAATCACGTCTCGTGCCCGGTGTTCCGCAGGGAGCTCCGGAACATGGGGGCCCGGGTCAGTCGCCCGGATAACCACCCATCGCCCTGAAGTGCCCGCCGCCGCCACCGCTGAGCGCGCCGCACCAGCAGCGCCCGCCGTGCTGAGCGGCTCGGCCGCCGCAGACGCCCTCAGCCGAAAAAAGTGACGTAACCGCCGGAGGAGGAAGAGGCCCCTAGCCCCCGCTTCCGCCGCCCCCACTGCCGCTTTCACCACCGCCGTGCCCTCCCAGAGCGACCTCCTGCAAGCTCTGAGAGTACTCCAGCAGTTACTCGCCCCAGCCGGGGCTGGAGCGGCTGCCAAGGCCCCTGCGCCTGGACCGCAAGGACCCGCTCATCGTGATGCGCTAAGGAGGCCTCGCCTCGGGAACCTTTCCCCGTAGCCCCCTTCGGGGGCAACGAGAAGAAAACCACGGTAGATCTGCCACAGGAGGGGTGGTATATTCAATCAAACCAGACTGAACCAATCGGCGGGGGCTACGCATTATGTATCATCATATCAGCCGAAGGAAGTCCACTGCTGGACATAGGCCTCCCCCAAGGATTTCCACGCACCGGAAAACGTAGCGTAGGCAGGCCTCCCACTCGGTGGACCGATGACCTGGTGAAGGTCGCGGGAAGCCGCTGGATACGGGCAGCGCATTATGTATACGTGTAATAAATCTTTCAATAGTTAGTGGGTAAGGTTATCTTTAATACTATATGGTATAATATACTACCATACTACCAGATGACCTATACTCTATACTGTTACCAGATTTAGAAAATATAATTTTCAAAAAGTATTGTTTAGGGGGAATAAAATACCGCACGGTAAGGGGAGAGTGCATTACCTCGCTCCCATAATAGATAAAATTAATTTTGAAAATATTCTATGTGGTCATCTTTGACAAGAAATCTAGTACGACATTAGCTTAATGCCCTTAAATGGGGGGGGGGAGCGGGAGAATCCGGGAGAGTGGTATAAACCCCTCTCTAGAAGGGGGGAGTGTGAATCCTCCCTTCTAGAGAAAATGAATTTTCAAATTTAAACTATAAGGTCATCTTTGATTAGAAATTATCTTTACCTACCAAAATCTAATCATACTATCGGGATTCGAGGGGATGTGGAAGTACTAGAGTTGGGGGACTCCTTCGTTTAGGGTAGATTGCGAAAACGCAGTTTACGTAGTTTTAGTTATTGGTTTTTAAAAATTTATATGTAAGTAGCTTTTTCCCGAGGCTCCGCCCGCGTGGACATCGTTTTTATGACTGTCTTTAAGGGTGATTAGTAAAATATGTCGTGACCACCTACTCCACCATCTCTGTGCAAAAAATCACAACAATCGAGTATTTTTTTAGTTCCCTCCGGAACTGCATCAGATTATGCTATTTTCCCGGTATAAAAAGTAGCCTATGTCCTTCCCCGCCCGTGACACAGGCTACCTGCATGCCAAATTTCATAAAGATTGGTCAAGGCGTTGAAGCGTGAAAAGGTAACAAACAAACACATTTTCACATTTATAATATCAGTAAGGATGCTACTTTTTAGAATGCAAATGCGGCAATGGCAGTTCCTTTGCCCTTGCATAACAAAGCGCATGTTGTAAAACCCGGGCGAATCGTAGATGAATGTCCTTAAAGTTCCGGTTTTTTCAGCTCTAGTGACAAGTATACCAACATTAAAACAACTGTTTGTTGAGTGTTTACATTCTTTTTGCAAGAGTGTTTACATTCGCTTTGTTAGAGTGTTTACATTTGATTTGTTAGAGTGTTTACATTGATTTTGCGCCGTACGAATAGGCCCCGCCCTATTCCTACGGGGCACAGATAATTTTTACCCATAAACAATTTTTTTTTTGTTGCTCTGGGTACAAAATATATCAATTTTTTCACCAATTTCGGTGGTTTTTTTGTGAATCGGTAACTTCCAACTCTACAATATTTTTTCCTGAATGTTGGCTGTTTTGACAATTTTAGACAACTAAGAAACAAACAAAAGTCAACCCTAATGACGTTTGTTGTGGCTATTCTCACGGGTTGCTATGGGTTACCATACAGAGTATCGTGACGTCATCACACCGGCCAGCTAGCCAGACGTGAGTTGATTTTAAGCTTCACAAAACATAAATGTGAAAGGGAGCCAAGTTCGATATCAACAAATTACGACTGAATGGGTAGGTTAGGTACCAAGTTCTATAGTGGTTCTTAAATCATCTTTAAATAGAAATATTAATTTTAGACTTCTCCAAATAATAAGGAATGTACAGCGGTTTTCATTTAATTAAAAAAAAATTGTTCTGTGCTACTACAATATGGTGTAACTTGGCAAGTTTTCACTATGCAATTTTATTTTACACACAGAACATAACACATTTTTCTAACCAACTGAAAACCGTTGTACATTCTCTATTATTTGGAGAAGTCTAAAATTAATATACATAGCCATTATTCAGGAGCCACTATAAAACTTGGTACCTAGTCATTAAGAACGCTGTATTTTTTTATATCAAACTTGGCTCCATTTCACATTTATATTTTGTTGGTAGGTATATCATTAATTTTTGTAAAATATTAATACAAATTTCCTATCGTTATTCAAGTAATACACATACATATAAGATATTTTTGGTGGTACCGAACCCTCGGTGCGCAAGCCCAGAGTTTTTTGAACAATGCCAGTTTTTTGAATTTTTACTCAATGCACTCAATTAACCTATTTCAATTCCAAACCTCAAATTAAAAAGTCACCTGGAAGTGGTCTATATCATTATTCCCATGTGTTCTGCACCACCACTGTACAGAAAACAAATTTCGTGATTCCGACTCGCACTTGGCTGGTTTCTCTTTTTTCTTTGTATACGCCTAATAACCTACCAAAATGCCAAACTAGTATCTAAGTCACCTGGAAATGGTCTATAATGTGGTCGGTAATGGAAGGAACCCTAATTACGCATTTTTTTTTTGTATACGCCTAATGTAATAACTTACCTCGATGCCAAATTTCAAGTTTCTAAGTTACGTGGAACTCGTGGAAGTGGAAGTGGTCTATAATTTTGATACGTCAGTCAGTCAGTGAGTGAGTTATAAAAATAGTGATTTTCGGACGTCATTAACTCAAAAATGGTAAAAGATGTATTTATGAAAATTGGGATTTTAGGTGATAGCGTGGGTCTTACTAGACACGCGAAATCGCAAGTGTGTAAGTCAAACAGATTTTAAGTTACTGGTATGTAGGTCAAAAGTTGCCCGAAATGGTTTGTGTAATAAAACTCACGGCCGGTGTCGCCTTGTTCTTTTCGAACTTGGCGGACACACTGCCGTGTGTCTCGATATTATTAGTTTTGATTAAACTTAGTGATTTCTATACTCTTTGGTTTCTTTAGTCGCCCAGACGCTAAGAATAAAATAAAAACAGAATACAACTGTTTTACTTTACTACAACTAATTACTAATAATTTCACAACTTAGCGGACCTACCAGACACGCCTATCTGTCTGTGCTGTCGTGGCAATAGCAAACAAACAGCTTTGAGCGCATCAAATTAATAAAATAAGGTAATTAATTATCAGATTGCTGCAAGCAAGTGTAAGTAGTAAATTTCTCTTAAACTTTGCTGCTTGCAGTAAAGTACTTACTGTAAGCAGCAATTTTCTCATTTGTCAGTGTTTAAGTTTCAACTACATGGTCCTAATGGGCCAGTGATAACTCGAGCCTAAACCATCCTTTATGTATGACAGACGGCTTGATAAATTAGTAGTTTAGAACGCTCTGTCATGTAAAATCTGAGAAAACAGTTAAGATTTTACATGAAATTTCTCTTCCATTTCAGGTATACTGTCGATAGGATTAAGGAAGAGGAACTATGCAACCTGGAAATCAGTCGCATAACGGAGTACTGTAGAAGGAGTTCAAGGTTTGAGGGGGGGATGCCACTGGGGTCACAGTAACCATCGTACCACCATGGGAATAGGATATGAACACTCGCCTGTACCCCGCAGGCGTCCCACCCAACAACAATAATATTTATAGTGTGACTGCAAGTTGGACCTGGAATTGGTGTTGGTACAGTAACGGCAGAACGAAATGATTGTGAGTGGACAAAAACAAGCAACAATATTGTACTTTAGAGTGGAACTGTTATTTTCAGAACAGAATTCTAACCAAACAAGGAACTGGAAGTCAATGTGAGCCACTTCATCTGCCCACAGAGTACTAGGACCTAATAGGTTTTGCCGAACCAGTACCTAAAAATCCATCATTTTCTGTTAAATTTAAAAGCTCAAACTGATGGTGCCTTAATTTCAAACTGCATGAAGATCTGTAACATGTATTTCCAACCAATGAAATGAGATGCTCCTCTTTTAGGGGCGTAGATCCAAGTATATATTCCTTGTATTCTTTTACCATTATCAACTAGCCATCTTTGTGAATACTACTAATGTAGCATAGGCAGGCCTCCCACTCAGTTGACCGACGATCTGGTGAAGGCCACTGGAAGCCTCTGGATGGGGGCAGCGCAGGACCGGTCATTGTGGAAATCCTTGGGGGAGGCCTTTGTCCAGCAGTGGACATCTTTCGGCTGATACAATCTTTGTGAATTCCAAGTATATATTCCTTGTATTCTTTTACCATTATCAACTACCTACCTATCTTTGTGAAAGTGGTATTACAATGCTGTTGGGAATAAAAACGAAACAAAGAAAGGGACTACAAATGTTGAAAATGATCTCCGTTGTGCACTGAGAAGCCAAGGAATCACTTATGTACTTTATGTTTTACTTTTGTTAATTGATTACTTACGAGTGCTTGTCATTTGAATAAAAATGCCCATTTTTATTTTTTCATTTGTTTATTACTTATTTTGACACCCCATTTCGGCTCCTCTTGCAAAGTAAATTATTGAGGGCATATGGGCATAGTATTTTAGCAGAGAGGTGGGTGAGCCGCATAGGGTATAAGGTTGATCCCTGTATCCCTGATCTTGAAGAAGAAAATTATTAACCTATGTGTAAGTATAAAGTTGTGTGCATACAACTTTACCACAACCACCACCGTGGCGTATTGGTTAAACATATAGAAGATAAATGCGAAAATGTGTTTGTTTGTTATCTTTTCACGCTTCAACACCTAAACCAACCGCCTCCGTGGCGTAATGGTTAGTCCATTCGCTTTAAACCAGGAGGTCGCGGGTTCGATTCCCGGTGGGGTCATCTTGTAACTCGGTTTGGTTGGTGGTAGGGCATTTTCTAAGCCTGCCTGGCTAGCTACCACCATCTTATCTAAGTCTTGCCGCCAAACATCAGTGTTAACAACATTGATGTGTTCCGGCTTGAAGATATGATATCCAGTTCTCCATTGCGTTGGGCCAGTATAATAAAGAGTACTGCGTTGGGGAATCTAGGTAAGCCTGCTTCCATCTTCGGCATCATCGTCACTTACCATCAGGTAAGATGATGCCAAGGGCTAAAAAAAGTGAAGTCAGTGATTAGTTCTCCATTGCGTTGGGCCAGTATAATAAAGAGTACTGCGTTGGGGAATCTAGGTAAGCCTGCTTCCATCTTCGGCATCATCGTCACTTACCATCAGGTGAGGTGATGCCAAGGGCTTACCAATTGTAAATAAAAAAAAGTGAAGTCAGTGATTCAACACGGACCTACTTTTGTCCCTTTGTTCATAATGGAATTGTAAAAGTAAGTGCTAAGTAATCTTTTAAGGACATGTCAAGTTTTCCGCCCTTAAGTCAGCCCCGCATGCTTTCCCCGCCTTGATACTCCCACATTCCCATCGGATCCCGGAGGTTTGTTGATCAAAATTGTTGGCGGGGGCTACGCTTATTATAAATCTTTCAGAACGAAGTTGGAGAATTCGGTCATTTTTAGTCTCATATAATACACTCCAAAGATGACATACACTGCATTGTTTCCAGATAATTTTATTTAAAGGAAGTAAGGGGTAACGTACTCCCTTCTCGTAGGGACCTCCTCCCCAGCCTCCCCCTAAACTCAATACTTTTTCCATAACAAACAATTTAGTGTATGTCATCTTTGGTGGTGTGTATTATATGAGACTAAAGATGACCTAACCCACTAACTTCGGTCCGAATTTTTTAAATTCTGTAATGTCTATGCTTTCTTCTTTTCTGCTCGTTATTAAAATGGACAAGCGTTTCCTTGTCGATTGGCACAATAAGTTAGTTAAAAAGGAAAAAGAGTCTTTTAACTTTCTCTATCATTAATAAGTTTTCTCATTTTTAACTCAAAATATCTCGGTACATATAACCATCGAAGTATCATGCACCACAACACAGTAGCAAAGTATATATATTAGTACTGACGTAACAGTAGGTAGGGCAATAGATTAATGCCCGCCGATTAAGGGTGGAGTGCGGATAAACACTAGGAAACGTAGAGAGGTGCACGCGCAACAGGGGGGGATAGGGAGCGAGCCTCACTTCGCGGGGCTCTTGACAGTATAATCATTCAAACCTAACTGAAACTAATATCGCTCTCAAGTCGGACCTGCATGCTTTTCCCGCCGTGATACTCCTACATCCCCTTCGGGTCCCGAAGGTTTTTTGGGGATCGAAACGGATAGCGAGGGCTACAACCAAACCTTGCACCTAACGTAACCTCGACCCTGATCTTGGTATTGAAATTACCTTGACAGATTATCTGCCAATATTTCAATTTGTTACCCCCACGTTTTCCTGTAGCGGACCCTTAATTAAAAATCTTTCGGAACGAAGTTGGTGAGTTAGGTCATCTTTAGTCTCATATAATACACTACCAAAGATGACGTATACACTGCATTGTTTCCAGATTTTGAAAAAATATTTTTCAAAAAGTATTGGGTTTCGGGGGGAGGACGTTGAGAGGGGTTAGGGGGAGAGTAAACCAGATGTAAACTAAGAAGGGGAAGTACGCTATTTCCCTCCCTTAGTTAAATTGAATTTTGAAAATATTCTATATGGTCATCTTTGACAAGAAATCTGGTACGGCTATAGATAAATGCCCTGGAATTTAAGGGGTAGGATCCGGGAGAGTGGGATAAACCTATCCAATGGGAGAAGGGTGAGAGCGTGAATGATCTACATTTAGAGAAAATGAATTTTCAAAATTTAAACTATAAGGTAATCTTTGACCAGAACTTCGTTATTACCTACCGAAATTGCCTTGCCTTCGTGATCCGAGGGGGACGTGGAAGTACTAGAGTTGGGAAAATGTGGGGGGTTCCTTTGCTCAGGGTGGATTGCGGAAACACAGTTTACGCAGGTTTCGACATACTGATCTTTCTAAATTTATAGGTTAAGCTACTTTTCATCTACTTTTAAGCGATTTAGGAATGCGACTGCTCCGGGACTGCGGGAATGGCAGCTCCTTTGCCCTTGCAAACGCAGGTACCCAGGCGAACCGTAGCGGCTGAGGCTGGTCGCCGAAGGTGGGCTGCCCTTCCTCCGCGCCCCCAATTGAAAAAAAAACAATCTAGAGAACTTAAGGAGGTGGACTTGTCCTACCTAACCAGCCAGAGTCCTACATTTTGACTTGTAGGTCAACAATGGAGAGGGGGGGGGGAGGCTCTTGATAGTATCATCAATCAAATCCGACCGAATCTAATATCGCTCGCTTCGCACGCTTAAGTTTTTTTCCACTTTCAAGTCGAACTCTCAAGCTTTCCCCGCCCTAATACTCCCACATCCCCCTTGGATCCCGAAGGCTTGTTGGAGATCGAAACGGTTAGCTGGGGCTTCGCCTTCGGAATGAGTCATTTAATCCTAACTGAAATCTGAATCTAACCTAACCTTGACCCTGAACTTGACCGTGAAATGACCTTGACGCAGTTTACACACTGTTTGTGATATTGATTTTTGAAAATATATAGGATACTAGCTTTTGCCCGCGGCTTCGCCAGCGTGGACATCGTTTTTGTGACTGACTTAGAGGGTGCGCGGTGCGCGAGCCGCAAGCGGCTCGCGAGCGTGGACATGGATTTTCTCCAGATCCCTCGGGAACTGTCAGGATTTGCTTATTAGTAAATCGTATCATTTCCCACCCCCTCAACTATCTCGGTGCAAAAAATCACACAATCCATTATTCCGTTGCGATGTTAAATAACCAAAAAAGACTATATTTTCAGTTCCCTCGGGAATTTTATCGGGCTATGCTGTTTTCACGTGATAAAAAGTAGCCTATGTCCTTCCTTGTGACACAGGCTACCTGCATGCCAAATTTCATTAAGATTGGCCAAGGCGTTAAAGCGTGAAAAGGTAACAAACAAACAAACTAACTAACAAACAACCACATTTTCACATTTATAATATCAGTAAGGATGCTACTTTTCAACCAATTAGCGATTTAGGAATGCGACTGCTCCGGCGCTGCGGGAATGGCAGCCCCTTCGCCCATGCGTAATAAAGCTCAGGTACCCGGTCGAATCGTAGCAGCTGAGGCTGGTCGTTGAAGGCGGGGACTGCCCTCTTTCCGCGCCAACTGCTTTAAAAAAAAGACTAGGGATCGTAGGAAGGTGAACGTGTGCTAAGCAGCGAGAGCTATAAATTTATACTTTCGTAACTGGTAGATCTGCCACAGGAGGGGTATATTCAATCAAACCTGACCGAACCCACCGGCGGGGGCTACACATTACGTATACGTATTATAAATCTTTCAATAGTTAGTGGGTAAGGTCATCTTTAATACTATATGTATAATATACTACCAAAGATGACCTATACTCTATATTGTTACCAGATTTTGGAAATTTACTTTTCCAAAGTATTGTTTAGGGGGAGTGCGGTAAGGTTACCTCGCTCCCATAATAGATAACATTAATTTTCATTTTTTATTTTAAATCTGGTACGGCATTAACTTAATGCCCTTAAATGTAAGGGAGGGGGGGGGGGGAATCCGGGAGAATGGGATAAATCCATCTCTAGAAGGGGGGGAGTGTGAATCCTCCCTTTTAGAGAAAATGAATTTTCAAAATTTAAACTATAAGGTCATCTTTGATTAGAAATTCTCTTTACCTACCAAAATCTAATCATACTATCTAGATTCGAGGGGGATGTGGAAGTACTAGAGTTGGGAGACTCCTTCGATTAGGGTGGATTGCGAAAACGCAGATTACGTAGTTTTAGTGATTGCTTTTTAAAAATTTATAGGTAACTAGCTTTTTCCTGCGGCTCCGCCCTCGTGGACATCGTTTTTATGACTGTCTTTAAGGGTGATTAGTAAATTATGTCGTTTCCCACCTACTCCACCATCTCTGTGCAAAAAATCACAACAATCGAGTATTTTTTTAGTTCCCTCAGGAACTGCATGAGATTATGCTATTTTCCCGAGATAAAAAGTAGCCTATGTCCTTCCCCGTGATACAGGCTACCTGCATGCCAAATTTCATAAAGATTGGTCAAGGCGTTGAAGCGTGAAAAGGTAACAAACAAACAAACACATTTTCACATTTATAATATTAGTAAGGATACTACTTTTTAGAATGCAAATAAATGCGGCAATGGTAGCTCCTTTGCCCTTGCACAACAAAGCGCAGGTACCCGGGCGAACCGTAGATGAATATCCTTAAAGTTCCGGTTTTTCCAGCTCTAGTGACAATTATACCAACATTAAAACAAATGTTTCTAGAGTGTTTATACTCTTTTTGCAAGAGTGTTTACATTCGCTTTGTTAGAGTGTTTACATTGATTTTGCGCCGTACGAATAGGCCCCGCCAACAAAAAAGTACCTTACAAAGAGAATATAATACACTACGTTTGTACCCACAGATCTACTAATTCAATAGATTAAACATTGATGACGTCAAACCGTACCACCCTAATTGTCAATTGGATAACTATGGATATCTGTCCAAGCTACCAAATAAAGAAGGCACTTTTAGCCCAAAGGGTAACAAGCATTCGGAGTTCTTTAAAATTTTGTTGCGTTGTCATTTGCGTCGGTCTTAAGGTGCCTAGTCGGACGAAAAAGGTTTTAAACAATCTTAAAGAAATAGTTAAGTGTTTATTTTTGGTTGTGGAATAGTGAACAATACATGGAGAATGTCGTGCATTGTGCGTGGTTGCAAATCTCATTCGAGAAATAGAGAAAACTCGAGTGATAATAGCAGTTTCCACACGTGAGTAAAAGAAATACGTTTTCTCGTTAAATGAACCACGAAATGTTTCGATATCAATGAGACAAGACTTTCATGAAGGCTCATTTTACAAATCTAAATGAAACTATAATGTTAAGAGTGAAAATAAGAACAAAAATTGTAAAAATAAACAAAACTGTTTTTAGGTTACTAGTGACGTGAAAATTATGGTCGATAAATGTGCGTCACTTAGTCATCATATCAGCTGAAAGGCGTCCACCGCTGGACAAAGGCCTACCTCACTTAGTAATAGTAATGGTATCTTACATTTTAATTATTTTCTTTAAGGTTCCCCCAAAGTGATCAATTTCGCTAGCAGTGGATTGACGCCATTAGCAAAAATGAGAAGCAGCATAAAAAATCTTGGAGATTGTGCTCAAGACACTTCAGCCCCGAGTGCTTTGTACGAGGAAACTTATTGCAAGTACGAGAAGATGCCGCACCCACTTTGAATTTACCCGATAAGACAGCAGTTGTGGTAAGGAACGTTATAGTATAAATTATAGATTACAATTTTAGTTTTTATTTGAACAGAGTTTTTTATGCTCAAATGAATATAAAATGTCAATTGCCATGACAGATATTTACAATATTTGATATGTGTATACACTGTCCCCAACACTGAAGGACTTGTCACACTGGATGCGGTCTGTGGTCATGACGCTGTGTTCGCTTTGACCTGACTGCTGACCGCATACTAAGCAATGCCTGTCCTGTGAGGGATTGAAATAAAAATTTACCATTTGAATATGGCTATAGAAAACATACATTCAGCTCGGGGCTTTGCCATACAACTCCTAAGAATATACTGGGATGCCGGCTAAAATGTATGGATTGATACAACTCCTAAGAATATACTGGGATGCTGGCTAAAATGTATGGATTGATACAACTCCCAAGAATATACTGGGATGCCGGCTAAAATGTATGGATTGATACAACTCCTAAGAATATACTGGGATGCCGGCTAAAATGTATGGATTGATACAACTCCTAAGAATATACTGGGATGCCGGTTAAAATGTATGGATTGATAGGTATGTGACCAGTGGCATAGTATGTAGGTGGCATATTTTTGTAAGAATTCATAGTACAGATGTCAGAAGACATCAACTATTAACATGTTTTTATTTCTTCGTTCTGGGTGGAATTTTGCATTAAATAAACTAAAATCCACTTTTTTATTTGCCTTAAAAAGAATAAAATAACGCTTCATGGGTCTTGATGATCCAAGAGGACATACACACATAAAACACACACAACTACCACGTACATGCTAACAAGTGAACTTGGAAAATATGGGGCGCATGAAACTTGATGAATGTGAATATGAAAATTTGAGTTTTAATATCTTAGTAGAAAGATACATCTAACGTTTTTCGAGTTTTTCTTACATCACTGTTTTATCCGCACATACTTTCTATGCATACAAGACACT
This sequence comes from Coleophora flavipennella, assembly GCA_947284805.1. Taxonomy (NCBI): domain Eukaryota; kingdom Metazoa; phylum Arthropoda; class Insecta; order Lepidoptera; family Coleophoridae; genus Coleophora; species Coleophora flavipennella. The sequence goes on from OX369273.1 coordinate 2,369,598, forward strand.
ACATTTACTTATATAATTTCTGTTTATTATTTTATCACGTTTTAAAGTTTGATATTTTTTTTCAGGATTTTACGATCTTGCATGGGGCTACGAAACCAAGTATTACTAATGACACTTTTTCATCTATGCCACAAGCAACCATAACCATAGTAAGCATCTGACAAGAACATGACACATGCGTTCCATTTTTAGGGTTCCGTACCTCATAAGGAAAAACCAAACCCTTATAAGACCAGTCACGTATCCGTTCATCCGTCCGTCACGCTTGTTTTTCTCACCGACTGTTTAACGCAGAAAGTTAAAATTTGACGTAACTATAGTTTTAACCCACACATTTTGCAACAATAAAAATATTTTTTGGGGAATTTAGGAGGTGGCAAGTTTGGTGATCACAAAAAAATATATGAACCCTTACGTGTTGAGTGTCGTTTAAAAAAGGTTACTACTAAGCATTCATATAGTATTTCTTCCAAATTTTACCTTTGTTTGTTTTGGAGATATTGCTCAAAATATCTGCCAAAACACTATTCGCACTCAAAACCGCTGAAGCCAAAATTTTGAAATTAATACAGTTTACTACAACTTAGATCACAGATTACTTGAAAACTGCCTGGAATATCGTTATTATCATAAATTTTCAAAAAATAAATAAAAGCATTGTCCAGTAAAAGCAGATCTCTGATTATGTGAGACAATGTATGTAATTAGAGGTCTTGTTATACCGGTCACAAAAATTTTGATACGGAACCCTGTTTGTGTGAGTCCTACTTGCGCTCTTGACCAGTTTTTCAATTAACACTACTTTTTTGTTTATTTTTAACTATGGTATCTCAATGTTAAATAAACTTTTTTTCAGGATTTCCCGATGTTAAAAGCAAGCGAACCAAGAAGTTGTAGTGAGCCTTTTGTGCCTAGGCTACAATCAAACACAACCACGGTAAATTTCTTGACAATAATATAGCACATGCTTTCTATTTTTAGGGTTCCGTAGTCAACAAAGATTAACCCTTTAAGAAGAACCCTTATAGTTTCGCAATGTCCCCCCTGGCTTAGCTAAGTCAGAGACTTTTAGTAGGTACTAGAAAGCTGTAATTTGGCAAGGGTATATAAATTAATGAAGTGGTAGAGTAAGAAATCGAAGGAAGTTTTCTCCACAATTCGAGCACTTACTGTATTATAACTTTTTTTTTACAAAATCATAATAAATACTAGCTACACTTCTATTTCAGGACATGTGGAAAAAAATGTAAATAGTAGGATATATAATCAATTTAAAGGGAAAACTATCACAGCTAAGTAGGCTTTTTTAGTTTAGGAGTAATAGTCGTCCAACTTAAGATTTATAAAAAGATTTGTTAGCATATTAAGCAGTTCGATTTATAAAAAGTTCATGGATTTTCCATACAAAATGTTATATCACCAACTAAAAAAAATAAAAAAAAATATTTAAAATAAACATATTTTTTTTGAAAATAACTACGGAACCCTATTTTACGCGAGTCTGACTCGCACTATGCCAGTGTTTTAATGTACACTTAACTTAAAGTTAGTTGTTTTCTGTTTATGTTTTATCGTATTTCAAAGTCTAATATATTTTTCAGGATATTAACCATGTCACATGTAGCTAACGAACTAAGTAGGACTAATGACACTTTGCTGCCTATGCCACAAGAAACCACAACCACGGCACACCCCGGACACTCCATACAAACGAGCGAGAAATGATATACATATATATAACTGACGTATCTATAGGCAAGAATGCAGGTAGGGTTGAATCACACCGGGGGTATTGGTCACGAAATGTTTGTTAGTTATTTACTGAATGCAACAGTGTGAATACTAAACTCTTTTTTTTTCATACTTTTCGTTGTAAACAAACACCGCTCGAACAAAAAACACCACTTTCCGAATACACCATACACATTATGAGACTAAAAACATTGTAAATGGTAACTGCGATGTGAACGTATGAATTAACACTGAAAACTGCTATTATTTTGTACATCTTTAAACACTTTTTCCATAAAATTGCGAAATTGATAAAGGATTTTGTCACAGATTAAAAATCGACATGATAGTTTTGTTGCTTTGGTGTAGAGATGGGACGAAGTGAATGACTGAATGAATGATTGGGTCACTTTGGGCTCAACTGTTCTATAGGGTACATTGATTTGGCAGTCCGCGATTTTTTGGTAAGAGATAGGCTTTAGCTGAACATCCATACCAAATTTCAAGGTTAGGAAACCAGCGGTTTTTGAGTTATGAATTTTTAAAAATTGTATTTTTAGGTACTCTTTGGTCTTTGTTTTGTGAGTTTATGTAGGACCAAAGATGACTTATTACTGATTGTATAATTTGATTCCAAAGATTCATAATATGGGGTCCGCGAAGCCGGAAAAGCACGCGGGGGCCCCGCGGCGGGGCCGACTTGAGGGCGGGCAAACTTGGGGGTGACAAATCGAAAACTAGGGGGTAATCTTTTTTGTTAGGTAGTCTTTGACCGACAAATCGCTACCGCTTATTAAAAAAAAAGTCATCTATGACGCCGAAAATCGCTGCCGCTTAGTAAAAAAAGGTCATCCACTTCTCTAACGGCGAAAATCGCTACCGCTTATTCCAAAAAAAGGTGTAAGTCAATTTGATCACCAAGATTCATGATATGGGGTCCATGGGGCCCAGCCCCCGCCACCCATTTAAATCCCCCAACAAACCTTCGGGATCCGAAGGGGATGTGGGAGTATCAGGGCGGGGAAAGCACGCGGGGCCCGGACCCCTAACGGGGGCGTAGCCCCCGCCACCCATTTAAAATCCCCAACAAACCTTCGGGATCCGAGGGGGATGTAGGAGTATCAGGGCGGGGAAAGGACGCGGGGCCCGGACCCCTAACGGGGGCGTAGCCCCCGCCACCCATTTAAAACCCCCAACAAACCTTCGAGATCCGAAGGGGATGTGGGAGTATCAGGGCGGGGAAAGCACGCGGGGCCGACAAACTCGGGGCTCCTACTTCTGCATTCTCATGTTAAACCTAACACTACGACTGTGCGGGGAGGCAAGCTAAGCTCGCCTCCCCGCACAGTCTCCGAACCTAACAGATCCGAGTCGGGGTGCTCCGAAAGTCCGAGCTCGCTTCGCTCGCTCCCGCTTCTATTTAGAACTCCCCGTACCTCACTCGCGGACCCCATATTATGAATCTTTGGGATCAAATTGACTTAGACCTTGACCTTGAAATGACCTTGACTGATTGACCTTGACCTTAACAGATTACCCCCTGGTTTTCGATTTGTTACCCCCAAGTTTGTCTGCCCTCAAGTCGGCCCCGCGTGCTTTCCCTGCCCTGATACTCCCACATCCCCCTCGGATCCCGAAGGTTTGTTGGGGGTTTTAACCCCATATTATGAATCTTAGGAATAAAATTATACAATCAGTAATAAGTCACCTTTGGTCCTACATAAACTCACAAAACAAAGACCAAAGAGTACCTAAAAATACAATTTTTAAAAATTCATAACTCAAAAACCGCTGGTTTCCTAACCTTGAAATTTGGTATGGATGTTCAGCTAAAGCCTATCCCTTACCAAAAAGTCACAGACTGCCAAATCGATGTACCCTATTGTACAGTTGAACCCAAAGATGACCCAATTTTTACCTCGTAACAACGGTTCAAAATCATTCATTCAGTCATTCACTTCGTCCCATCTCTACACCAAAGCAACATAACTATCATGTCGATTTTTAATCTGTGACAAAATCCCTTATCAATTTCGCAATTTTATGGAAAATGTGTTATAAGATGTATAAAATAATAGCAGTTTTCAGTGTAATTCATACGTCCACGTCGCAGTTACCATTTACAATGTTTTATAGTCTCATAATGTGTATGGTGTATTCGGAATATGTTGTTTTTTGTTCGAGCGGTGTTCGTTTACAACATATGACAAGTATGAAAAAAAAAGAGTTCAGTTGGGCCTTTACGTTCGGTAACTGGTTGGTTTTTATTCCTGTGAACGAAATCACAGCGGCGCGCAAAGTGAATATAGTGAATAAAAGTGCTTGCGTAGCTCGTCCTTTACGTTTGGTACCCAATCTACATCCAATCTGAGTGACGGGGGGGTGAGGTCGAATCTAGAGAGCGGCAGGGAGTGTCCATACTGTACGTTAGTACTAATATATATACTGTGACCACGGTAAGTCTTGACAACATCGCACGTGCTCGATTTTTCAGTCTACATACTCGTATAGTCATTAAAATTTCTGTTTTGTTTACATTTTATCGTACTTCAAAGTTTTTCTATATTCCATGTCACATGTAGCTAGCCAACCAAATGACAATAATGCCAATTTTCTTCCTACGCCACAACCAACTGCAACCACACTCACATACCTCAAAAGAAAAAGCAGAACCCTTACAAGATCACTTACGCGTCTATCCGTCCGTCTGTCACGCCTATTTTTCTCAGATACTTTTTAACATAGAAAGTTTGATTTTTTTTCAGCATTCCATGCCACATATAGCTGGCGATCCAAATAGCATTAATGCCACTTGCCTGCCTACGCCACAAGCAACCGCAACAATGGTAAGCTAATGACTTTTAGGGTTGTATACTTTCCTTATGGAAAAACAGAACCCATACAAGGTTACTTACGCGTCCATTTGTCCGTTTGTCACGCCCGTTTTTCTCAGATACTGTTTTACGTAGAAAGTTTGAATTCGACATTGTTATATATTATACTAGCTTTTGCCAACGGCTTCGCTCGCGTGAACATAGTTTCATGACTGTGTTCGAAGGTGCGCAGTGTGCGAGCCACACGTGACTCGCGAGCGTGGAAAAAAGTAGCCTATATGTTAATCCAGGTCCGCATCTGTCTACCTACCAAATTTCATCCAGATCCGTTTATCTGTTATGGCGTGAAAGAGTAACAAACATCCATACATCCATACAAACTTTCGCTTTTATAATATTAGAAAAGATCATACTGGCTGTGCCCGCGATTTCGTCCGCGTGGAATAATGTCTTTGGGTAGCATTTTTAATTATGAGTTTATTTAAGTACGTTTTTATGTCATAGTTTTCCCAAAAAACTAAAAACCATAGTCCAGCATAAGTAGTAGATAGTATATTAGACAATGTATTACCGAGAGGTCTAGTGAAATTGGTGTTACGATTAATTCTATAAACGCACATTCACATTTTTGCATTGATTGAAGTAATTGACAAGTTTAACTTTTGCCTTCAGGGATTATTAGATGAGACTACGACAACGAGTACCATCATTGCAGTGCAGGAAGGGCGCATTGCCAAACCAGAAAAAAAGATTTAAAAAATGGAGAAAATAAGGGGGTCTCCATACAAAGAAATGTGTTTTTTTATAGGTCTTTAGAGGTTTTTGATTTAGCTCTATTGTAAAAACGGTAATACATTAAAAGCGTGATACTTGGTGTGATTATAGTACTAATACTGAAGTAACACAACAAATAATAAAAATTGGGCAAGTGTGAGTCGTACTTGCGCTAAGAAGTCCGAACTGAGTGACAAAAAAAGCATACATTTGTCGCTCGCGTTGATGTCTTTTGATTGTAATGTGAATAGGTATCATTTCGTTATACTATGTAGTTGTGTGGAGACGTGGTGGTACGGAACCCTCAGAGTGCTTATCGGAATCGCACTTAGCCGGTTTTTTATCTTCATTTGGTTAAGCCCTTGGCATCATGGCAACCCGGCGTGGATGAGGTCGGGTATCTCATAACCATCAATTCATAAAACACTAAATATTTCTAAACTCCGCGATTCCTGGAACTCGGCTGGCTCGGTAGCCGGAGGGGGTGCCGCGAGGAGTGATTTTAAGGGATTTTTTAATATATTTAAACATTATCTAGTGAACTACACTTGCGAAAACACAGCGGGTACGTAATATGCGACCTTATAAATGAAGTTATTAGAATGTTTTATGTTGACTTTATGTTATATTGAAGCTAAATTATATTACACAGATATATTTTTTAATTTTGTGTGCACAGTAGTCAAAATATCTGTTTTTTAGATAGTAAGTCATAGTTCCTAAATATTGTTGATTTTTGTATAAAAAAAATATTGTTTATAACATCATTCAATTTACAAAATAGTTTACAGTTTCTGAATACTTCTTTTAAGAAATGTTAATAACTGCCTGTGTCAGAAGTATTCGCCCATCCTTACCAAAAACATGGATACATAAATAGTTTTTTGATACTCTAAGTCAGATTAAAAAATAATAATAATTAAATTTAAATTATATATATAAAGAAGGCGCGAGCGTCTGAGTGTTTGTGTATATGTATGTGTGTGTGCGTGCATCAAGGAAAGAGATAGTGAGGGAGTAAATTTGCAATTGTAATTAGGATATGTGTGTAAGTAGATCTTCTACCTCTTCATAGTTTAGAATTTTTAGCCATTCAATCACGTGTTTTTTTGCATTCATAGTAAGTCATAGGGTAGATATTAAGTTTTTTTGTTCACAGTATTATATAAGAAAGTTGATAACGTATTGTACTGGTGCCTTGCAAAACTAGTTCTAATGGTCTTGGAATAAGTCTTATTTTACTTAATAAATACTGGTTAAAATTGAGAGATTCATGTTTTTTCATTATGATATTTATAACATACAATTTACGAACTGTCATTAGTCACGACCTCATAAAATAAGTTATTAGAATATTTTTTGTTGATTTTATGTTATCTTTTAGCTAAATTATATTAGACAGATGTATTTTTTTAATTTCGTGTGCACAGTTGTCAAAATATCTCAGTTTTTTAGATAGTAAGTCATAGTTCCTAAATACTTTTGATTTTTGTGTAAAAAAACACTACTTTGTTTTTTTATAGAAATATAAATACTTTTATAACTAGAACTCGGTAATTTTATCATTTTACCTCACGTCCCTAATGTAAATTAATATATTACAGTAATAAGTAGTCATTTCAGTTATCAAAATCGACAACTTCTATATTATGTATTTGCGTATGTCACACCCACCTCACAGTTGGTGTAACTATTTTGCCACCTCATTCACATTAATTTACATTCACTTTGCATGTACATAATGATAACGGTTGAATTATGTTTACAATAATTATTAATGACTAGGTTTTTCCAGCGGCTTCACCCGCGTGGACTCCGTTTTAATGACTGTCTTTAAGGGTGATTAGTAAATTATGTCGTTTCCCAACTACTTAACCATCTCTGTGCAAGAAATCACAACAATCGAGTAATTTTTCAGTTCCCTCAGGAACTGCATCAGATTATGCTATTTTCCCGGGATAAAAAGTAGCCTATGTCCTTCCCCGTGACACAGGCTACCTGCATGCAAAATTTCATAAAGATTGGTCAAGGCGTTGAAGCGTGAAAAGGTAACAAACAAACACATTTTCACAATTATAATATTAGTAGCTTTTGCTCGTTTTTATGACTGTCTTAGAAATGCGCGTGGACATGAGTATTCTCCAGATCACTCGCGAACTATGTCAGGATATGCTTATTAGTAAATCACGTCATTTCCCGTGTTAGATGACGCTAAAGTAGCAAAATGTTGATATTTGTTGACAATTTTTTTTAAATTTTTTTTTAAAATAAAAAGTACCCTATGTTACTTCTAGTCATCATTACAGCTCATATACGTCCCCACCGAGGGGCTCGAGCCTACCCTGAATCAGGGCGATTGGGGGCCTTAGTCGACCACGCGGGCCCAGTGCGGGTTGGTCGACTTCACACACAACCTTCGAGTTCCTTCGCAGGCGTGTGCAGGTTTCCTCACGATGTTTTCCTTCACCGTTAAAGCAATCGGTAAGTATGTACGTAAGTTTTTGAAAAACTCATTGGTACATTGGCCGTCCAGATTTGAACCCGGTACCTCTGGTTAGATAGACCGAGTCGTTACCGGTTGAGCCACCGACGCTTCTAGTACCTCCCAGAATATGTGTTCAAAATTTCATGATTATTCGTCAAGTAGTTTTTGCGTGAAAGCGTAACAAACATCCACGCTTTCACATTTATAATATTATTATATATTATATATATACTAGCTTTTGCCCGCGGCTTCGCCCGCGTGGACATTGTTTTTATGACTGTCTTAGAGGGTGCGCGGTGCGCGAGCCGCAAGCGGCTTGCGAGCGTGGACATGGATTTTTTCCAGTGCCACATATCCTAACATAGTTCCCGAGTGATCTGGAGAATATACATGTCCACGCTCGCGAGCCGCTTGCGGCTCGCGCACTGCGCACCCTCTAAGACAGTCATAAAAACGATGTCCACGCGGGCGAAGCCGCGGGCAAAAGCTAGTAATATTATAAATGTGAAAATGTGTTTGTTTGTTACCTTTTCACGCTTCAACACCTTAACCAATCTTGATGAAATTTGGCATGCAGGTAGTCTGTGTCACTGAGACGGACATAGGCTACTTTTTATCCCGTGAAAATAGCATAGCATAGTCCGAGTCCGATGCAGTTCCTGAGGGAACTGAAAATATACTCTTTTATTTGTTAGTTTCTTTAACATTGCAACGGAACAATGGATTGCTGTGATTTTTTGCACAGAGATGGCTGAGGGGGTGGGAAATGAAATAATTTACTAATTAGCAAATTCTTACATGGTTCCCGAGGGATCTGGTGAAAACTCATTTCCGTGCTCGCGCACGTCAGCGTCGCAACGGAGCTACGGACTGAAGTGTTTTTTTTGTATAGAATTGGTTGAGGACTTCTGATCAGAATAGCCCTATTTATATATATATATTCCTTACTATCCTTAATCCTTAATATATATATATATTAAGGATTAAGGAATAGTACCAATGAGTTTTTCAAAAACATCTTGAGGAAACCTGCACAGGCCTGCGAAGAAACTCGAAGGTTGTGTGTGAAGTCGACCCACCCGCACTGGGCCCGCGTGGTCGACTAAGGCCTAATCGCCCTGATTCAGGGTAGGCTCGAGCCCATCGGTGGGGACGTATATGAGCTGATATAATAAATAATAAGTAAGGAATAGTAAGGATAAAACATGCCCATAGCTAAATTATGGTAGCTGCCAGCTTTAAGGTTCTTTCGATATCGATTAAATCTGTACGGCACATCCCTGGTGGCCAGAGTTTGACATTTAGGGCTGTACGGGGCATGAAATCGGCATACTGACAAGAATAGAGTCATCTCCTTTTCTCATATGGAGGGTTAGTTTGCGTAAGCACACAGCAATATCGTCGCAGTTTTATTTTAATTTGTGTTTAATCTATTGAATTAGTAGATCTGTGTTTGTACCCAAAGCGCATTTAATCTCTATGTACGCTATATTATATTATACATTTTGACGCTACTAAATTTGCGGTAGTTAGTACGAAGCAGCATTCCGACCTGTGATTCCGACGCTGCCAGTGATGCCAACTCTATATGTCAAAAAGTTGTGTTGCTACTTGCTAGATGTATAGTGTTCAGCGTTGCCAACTCTACGTCTTTTAACGTAGATCTACGTACTTTAGGCCTTTCATGCAAACCTATGAACTTCAGTCCCAGAATCTACGTATTTTCTTAAAATTGTAAAAATAAAAAACTCATTAGGCTGAATGGGCACAATTTAGTCAAAGTCATAGTCATTTCCCTTTCATTCGCAAAAAAAATAATAAACGTTCCGTTTTATACTAGCGCAAACTCGCTTCGCCAACACAACACTTGCGTTGCGTCATTCAGTCATTTTATAAACAAAGTTCCCATTCCATTTCATAGAGCTGTGTGACTGTAAAACGAAACATCTCATCTCGCCAGCTCGTAGATGATCTGTAGCTAATGTCGAGCGGCTGTTTTCTGCGATCGATCAATTTAATGAAAACTAATATCAGAAATAGACTTTCTACTGAAACGCTAACAGGCTTACTTTTTACGAAAAGTGGCTTAAAAAAAACCGCGAGCCTTCACAAGAACACCTAAATTTGTTTATTAAATATATGTATAAATTTAATTTGACTGAAAATGAATAAATTGTACAACAAAACACTCATTTTATTCAGTTTTACCAACCCTACCCTCTTCATTTCACTCGGGAAAAAAGTTCGTAGATCTACGAACTTTACATACGCAAATTTTACAAAATCTACGTAATTTTCTAATGTGGTCTAAGCCTTTTTCAAAATCCGAGTTGGCAACACTGATGGTGTTACTTACTGTGCTTGAAAAGTTGCTAAAATGTATGAAGCGTCAATTTTTTTTTGCTAGTCTGCTTCGAAAATATGTTAGATCTAGCTACTAAGACGCTAAATTGGCAACACTGGATGCAGCTGGCACAGATAAGTAGGTACCTCTTTGTGTTTGTCATACGCACAGATCTACTAATTCAATAGTAGATCTGTGGTCACACGTCACTTTCGGTAGGTAATGCGCCTGTCCAAAGAGAATATAATAAACTACGTTTTTACGCCTGTCGAGCAAGGAGTATTACACCTTAATTCTTCGCCCGGGACTTCGATGTCCGGGATAACAGCAATCTCAAATACATTTTTTGATGTGTAACATCTTTGCTCTCGCTTTCCTGCGATTTGTGGGAGTGATTTCGTGAAATGGGACGGAAATGTGTAACAGGAAATGCGAAAGTTTTTTAATTCTCGAAAACTAAGGTTGTCATAGCCATGCAGCCTAGTGTGATGGCAAAGGCAAAGATGACATACTACTATTCGAAGGGTCAGCCCGTGAATGTACGACCCGATAATTAATTAATTTCATAAGTATTTTGCACGTATTTTGTCACATGTTACACATCATATGCGAGTACTGTAGGTCTCGTTTTTTTTAGATTTCTTTTGTGGCTCTAGATACAAAATATGTACTTTTTGTGAATTAATCTGTAACATCCAACTCTATATTTTTTTCCTAGAATCTTAGACAATGAGTGGAAAAAAGGAATTAAGTAACTCAGACATCCCACTCGGCAGCTACGTAAGTAAAGTATGGACTGGTAGGTATTTTATAGTTTTTCCTGTTCCGAACTCGATCCCTCTTGCAAATTCGGTATTTTACTGAACGCAAAAAGTGCTATTACTAGCACGTATGCATCCACTGTCTCCACCAAAATACGATCATGTATTACCTTATTAATTTACATTGTGTAAGTATAAGTTTTTCTTTTGACACAATATTTGTAGCTCGTATCATTATGCTTAGCCGTTACACTTACACGTATTAGTCCATGTCTTGAAAACTACTGAACTGATTTTGATGAAACTTGTACTGTTCCCTAAGTTTATTAAATACAAAAGTATAAGTAAATACAAAAGAACGGTTATTTATGATGTAACAAAATTAGCTGAAACTATTTTAACAGGTGCTTCTACCCATGAAACTGAACAAATTTCCCCATGGAACACAGTCAAATCGCAAAAAAAAATTGGCTCTCCCAATCAGCTGATCAGCCAACTTAGTATGGAAAGTTCAAATTTTTTTTTGAGATTTGACTGTGGGTTTCATGGGGAAAGTTGTCCAGTTTCATGGGTAGAAGCACCAGTTAAAATAGTTTCAGCTAATTTTGTTAGACCTTTTAAATCGATTAATGGTTTCGGAGAAATGCGTGGACAAACATACATCTATAATTGAACTTTTGTTTGGAAGTCCTAATACATATTTACTAGCGCTTGCAGGCGGAACGTCGCGTTGTTCTTACCCGTGCCTACTGTTCTCACTATAAAAGACGCGCTCTATATCTACAGTCCTACATGTATACTCAAAGGGTTTGATTGATACATTAATTTTGCTACACTAACCTAATTAATAATAAATAACTTGCATTTTTTTATTTATATTTTATATTATCGTGGTGACGGTCTGATAACGTTGGTTTTAATTATTTTTTAGGGAATAAGTGTGTACTTTATGTTAATAATAAGTCAGTTAAAAGGTAAGCACAGTTAGTAATATTTTTGAAAAACTAAATATTTGTCTGCAATTGCAAATAAAAGTGTACACGTTTACATCTGTTTTGTTTGTTTACTAAACATATCCTACTCATTATTCCTCGTATTTTAAGGTTAAAATAGTGTCATCGACAAAAATTATGGCTACACGAAAGCGAAGTGGGTCTGGATCTAAAAGACACTTGAAAGAGAAGGTTGTGCAAATCTACGAGTCGTTCTTCAGGGGCGAAGATCTGTCAATTGATAACCCTACATTTTGGGATGAATTCTTTCTACTCAAACCTAAAGTACCGCAACTCGAAGCAGAGATACACAAACTTTCCGCTGAGCAATTAATGAACATGAAGGACAGTATGAACTTACTTGTGGCCCAATGCATAGAGATGTTGGGACAGGAACATCACATTAGGTAAGAAAAAAACTAATCAGCCAGCTAGTGTCTCCCAAGTCCCATCCCACTCCGTAGCCATGGCCATGTTGATTTGGTATATAAAAGGCATTTTGCATGTATTGAATACATATCTCTCATTTTACTTGACACCCCATTTTACACTTTAGGGTAAGAATCCTATCTTAGTGCACCTTAATACACCCTCAGAAATATCATCATCATAGCAGCCGAAGGATGACCGGTTCTGCAATGCCTGCATCCAGTGGCTTCCTGTGAACTTCACCAGGTCATCGGAAACATAACAATCTTCAAATACCCCTTTCCATGAGTATATCAAACACACCACCAGGAGCGCAAGTGTGGAATGTAATTTCACTGGCTTGGCTGTGCTGCAGATTCCTAAGGATTTCTTAGTATTTTTGTATAAAAACCTGTAAAATCCAGTTTCTCAGTATTTTTGTTTAAAACCTGTAAAAAGAAACCATTGATCTAGAAAGCTGATGAAATTTCCTTTTTAACCATATTTATTATACATGTCTTAGGTAAAAAATAAATAAAATACAATATGTTATATTTACCGCTGCTGGGGCTGGTAATTTACTTATTATTGTTATTACAACCTATAATGATATAACCTTTTACTGTCATTATAAACATAATAATATTGTATTTACTGATTGATCCCCTTCACACCAATTGAATCCTACAATGTGATAAGTGAGTCCGCTTTGTACATAGGCCCACCCCTTTTCCTTTTTCTCCCCTCCTTTGGGTCCAGACAGAATATCAGCGCTGTGGTTTTAGTAATAATATATAGTGGTTTTAGTACTATTCAGCATAAAATTTAATTTTAGTTTTTAGTTTTAATCTTTAGTTATAGTTTATTTCAATTAAGTACCTAATTAAAGCGTCGGTGGCTCAACCGGTAATGACTCGGTCCATCTAACTAGAGGTACCGGGTTCAAATCTGGACGGCCAATGTACCAATGAGTTTTTCAAAAAAACTTACGTACATATCATTACCGATTGCTTTAACGGTGAAGGAAAACATTGTGAGGAAACCTGCACAGGCCTGCGAAGAAACTCCGAGGTTGTGTGTGAAGTCGACCAACCCGCACTGGGCCTGCGTGGTCGACTAAGGCCTAATCGCCCTGATTGGGTAGGCTCGAACCCCTCGGTGGGGACGTATATGAGCTGATATAATAAAGTACCTAATATTATAATTATTTTTCTATTTATTCTTTGCCGAATATACTTTATTTCTTTCTTTCTAATTTCATGGATCAGTGGTGCTACAGATTTCTGAAGATTTCTTAGTATTTTTGTAAAAATACTGTAAAAACTAATGTGCGTAGCAAGTTATTGATGCTACAGGGTCACTCGTAACACAGAGGCTAATTACTGATCTAGAAAGCTGATGAAGTATTTTAAGTGTATCAAACTTCTCCTGTGGTGTAACATAGGTGTAAAATAGTACCACCCCACCTCTACCCGAAGGGTCTTGTAAGAGGCGACTAAAGAATCAAAAACTAAAGGGTGGGCACTGTGCCACTACACTGCACACTATGATCTCCAACCCACCTTCCAAGCATGTTGGTTCGGCAAAACCTCCCAACTAAGAGGAGGCCTCATCATCATCATCATCATATCAGCCACAAATCGTCCACTGCTGAACAAAGGCCTCCCCCAAGGATTTCCAGGAGGCCTGTGTTGACTAAACTTACTAAAACGTTTCAGATTGGTTTATGCACTTCAAACTCTGAGTGCTCTACTCACAACAATGTACCAGCGAGCCACACAAGATGCAAGTCTTGATTTAAAAAATATCCTTATTGGATCAGAAAATGCTGAAATTAAAATGCAGAAACTTCTCGAACAATGCAATATCATACTATCAGGTACATTCAACTAATTCATTACTATTAATTTGGCAAAAGGGTCGGTGGCGTAACAGCTAGGGTCGCGGCCTCCTGTCCGGGAGGTCGTGGTTCGAATCCTGCCACGTACCAATGTGATTTCATATGTACATTTATAAGACGCTCTTACGGAGAAGGAAACCATCGTGAGGAAACCTGCACACGCCTGCGAAGAAACTAGCAGGTAGTGTGTGATGTCTACCAACCCGCACTGGGCCCGCGTGGTCGACTAAGGCCCGATCGCCCTAAGTCAGGGTAGGCTCGAGCCCCTCGGTGGGGACGTACAAGAGCTGATATGATGAATTTGGCATCTCATTTCAATGGATCCATAGGCCAATAGGAACTTTGTAAGCTTGTTCGGTTCATTACTCCCTTTACAAACAGGATCAATTACTTTAAACTGACATCTAAAAAGGAGGGAATTCTTAATTTGACTGTATGGTTTTTGTTCTATGTATGTCAGTGAGTTTCTGTGCTGATTGTAAACAGATTTTAATTATTTTTTTAATTGATAGTTAAGTTTTCAGGGTGGTGCTTAAAAAAAATTAGCAAAATGGGTTTAGTACTTGTTTAGAAAATGCACAAAAACGAAAAAAATTACTTGGTTGTTTAAATTGAAGTTGTATTTTTGATGTGTTCAGCGTAATCATTATTTAATATTTGTGTTCTCTTTTGCTAAATTATAGGCTTCCTTGAATGATTTGTGTTCTCTCTTGCTAAATTATATGTATCAAAGTTTTTCATTTGACACAGGTGACGTACCAGATAGTTTAAAGTCAATGGTTTTAAAATTGCTGCTGGTGATAGCAACGGGCACTGACAATATAGACGAAAATATTTTGGTGGAGTATTTGATGCTGAATTCACTGTTCGAGCCGTTGGTACAGTTGCTCTGCACTTCTACAGAAAGACAACAGCACGGTAAATTTTGAACCACATTAACCTTCTACTAAATTCAAAATATTTGTTCAAAAATAAATCAAAAGCTCTTCTTCAGATTGATTACCATGAAGTAGTAATAAAATTGTGAAAATAATTTTAAAAAGTGGCCAAGTGCAAGTTGGACCTCTCATACAAATCCAGGTGCTTGTTGCTTTTCCTCAAAAATTATCGAAAGATTTTAATGAAACTATGTAATTATATAGGCCTTAATAAGAATTATTAGTAATTTTTTCATCAAGTCTATGAAACTATGTAATTATCTAGGACTTAATAAGGCTTAATGCACTGGGTAGTTAATTATTCCATAAAATACCTCTCATACAAATCCAAATTATTTGTAAATTTTTCATCAAGTCTATGAAACTATGTAATTATCTAGGACTTAATAAGGCTTACTGCACTGGGTAGTTAATTATTCCTTAAGGTACCTCCCATACAAACCCAAATTATTTGTAAATTTTTCAACAAGTCTATTATACCTACTTAATTTTATTCTTTGCTACTACGTTAGTGTACATAGCTCACAGAATCGCTAAACTGAAGTGGCAGTGGGCAGGGCACATAGCTCGTAAAACAGATGGCCGATGGGGCAGTAAAGTTCTCGAGTGGCGACCGCGCACCGAAAAACGTAGAGTAGGCAGGCCTCCCACGCGGTGGACCGACGACCTGGTGAAGATCGCGGAAAGCCGATGGATGCGTGCAGTAAGCACTGGGTAGTTAATAATTCCATTAGGTACCTCTCAAACAAACCCAAATTATTTGTAAATTTTTCATCAAGTTTATGAAACTATGTAATTATCTAGGACTTAATAAGGCTTACTGCACTGGGTAGTTAATTATTCCTTAAGGTACCTCCCATACAAACCCAAATTATTTGTAAATTTTTCAACAAGTCTATTATACCTACTTAATTTTATTCTTTGCTACAACGTTAGTGTACATAGCTCACAGAATCGCTAAACTGAAGTGGCAGTGGGCAGGGCACATAGCTCGTAAAACAGATGGCCGATGGGGCAGTAAAGTTCTCGAGTGGCGACCGCGCACCGAAAAACGTAGAGTAGGCAGGCCTCCCACGCGGTGGACCGACGACCTGGTGAAGATCGCGGAAAGCCGATGGATGCGGGCAGCGCAGGACCGGAAATCGTGGAAATCCTTGGGGAGGCCTTTGTCCAGCAGTGGATGATTTTCTGCTGATATGATGAAATTAGTGTAATGTCTATTGTTGATTTGTGTATGCCCGACTACGGCACTAGATGAAGGTTTCGCAAGAAAGTATGCACAGCGTGGCTGTACAATTAATGTATATTTTCTGCTGATATGATGAAGTTAGTGTAATGTCTATTGTTGATTTGTGTATGCCCGACTACGACATTAGATGAAGGGTCGCAAGAAAGTATGCACAGCGTGGCTGTACAATTAATGTATATTTTCTGCTGATATGATGAAGTTAGTGTAATGTCTATTGTTGATTTGTGTATGCCCGACTACGGCACTAGATGAAGGTTTCGCAAGAAAGTATGCGCAGCGTGGCTGTACAATTAATGTATATTTTCTGCTGATATGATGAAGTTAGTGTAATGTCTATTGTTGATTTGTGTATGCCCGACTACGGCACTAGATGAAGGTTTCGCAAGAAAGTATGCGCAGCGTGGCTGTACAATTAATGTATATTTTCTGCTGATATGATGAAGTTAGTGTAATGTCTATTGTTGATTTGTGTATGCCCGACTACGGCACTAGATGAAGGTTTCGCAAGAAAGTATGCGCAGCGTGGCTGTACAATTAATGTATATTTTCTGCTGATATGATGAAGTTAGTGTAATGTCTATTGTTGATTTGTGTATGCCCGACTACGGCACTAGATGAAGGTTTCGCAAGAAAGTATGCGCAGCGTGGCTGTACAATTAATGTATATTTTCTGCTGATATGATGAAGTTAGTGTAATGTCTATTGTTGATTTGTGTATGCCCGACTACGGCACTAGATGAAGGTTTCGCAAGAAAGTATGCGCAGCGTGGCTGTACAATTAATGTATATTTTCTGCTGATATGATGAAGTTAGTGTAATGTCTATTGTTGATTTGTGTATGCCCGACTACGACATTAGATGAAGGGTCGCAAGAAAGTATGCACAGCGTGGCTGTACAATTAATGTATATTTTCTGCTGATATGATGAAGTTAGTGTAATGTCTATTGTTGATTTGTGTATGCCCGACTACGGCACTAGATGAAGGTTTCGCAAGAAAGTATGCGCAGCGTGGCTGTACAATTAATGTATATTTTCTGCTGATATGATGAAGTTAGTGTAATGTCTATTGTTGATTTGTGTATGCCCGACTACGGCACTAGATGAAGGTTTCGCAAGAAAGTATGCGCAGCGTGGCTGTACAATTAATGTATATTTTCTGCTGATATGATGAAGTTAGTGTAATGTCTATTGTTGATTTGTGTATGCCCGACTAAGACATTAGATGAAGGTTTCGCAAGAAAGTATGCACAGCGTGGCTGGACAATTAATGTATATTTTCTGCTGATATGATGAAGTTAGTGTAATGTCTATTGTTGATTTGTGTATGCCCGACTACGGCACTAGATGAAGGTTTCGCAAGAAAGTATGCACAGCGTGGCTGTACAATTAATGTATATTTTCTGCTGATATGATGAAGTTAGTGTAATGTCTATTGTTGATTTGTGTATGCCCGACTACGACATTAGATGAAGGTTTCGCAAGAAAGTATGCACAGCGTGGCTGTACAATTAATGTATATTTTCTGCTGATATGATGAAGTTAGTGTAATGTCTATTGTTGATTTGTGTATGCCCGACTACGACATTAGATGAAGGTTTCGCAAGAAAGTATGCACAGCGTGGCTGTACAATTAATGTATATTTTCTGCTGATATGATGAAGTTAGTGTAATGTCTATTGTTGATTTGTGTATGCCCGACTACGACATTAGATGAAGGTTTCGCAAGAAAGTATGCGCAGCGTGGCTGTACAATTAATGTATATTTTCTGCTGATATGATAAAGTTAGTGTAATGTCTATTGTTGATTTGTGTATGCCCGACTACGACACTAGATGAAGGTTTCGCAAGAAAGTATGCGCAGCGTGGCTGTACAATTAATGTATATTTTCAGGTTACGATGTAGTGCTACTTCTCATGTTTTTGGTTAACTACAAGAAACAGGATTCAGCCAATCCATATGTTGTCAAACTTTCTATTTTGGATGACGAGCTAGCTTTGAATGGGTAAGAGACACATGATCAATACAGATAAAGCCCGTTCGCTTAGATAGTGTCGCTCGCTCTTTGTAAACACCGACACAGCGCGTGCCGCCGCGTGGCAAGGAACGCCGCCTTGACTTCAAAAAATGCTGGCATATGTGTATTACTTGATTTGTATCTGTCATCTGTAAATTGTCTATTAAAGTAGATTTAATTCTTGCATTTTGTTCAAACAAATGACACTATCTGAGCGAATCGACTTTACCTTACACCTTTGATTAAATTATTTTCGAAATACCTAAAAACTTTTAGGTGCAAGCTTTAATTTGGAAAGTATTTTAATTTTTTCATAAATCAGACCCTTTCAATTGATACCCATATCAGTGGGGTGCCTAAAATAATAACTGGTCAGCCATCTTTGGGAGTCCGCCATATTGGATTTAGAATGACGTCACTTAGCTTAACCATGAATTGTTTTCAAAAAAATCTGTATGCAAAATTTCAGCTTATTCGGAAACCGTGAAAGTGGTTCTAATTTAGTTTCCAAGGTTTGTCACAAACAAACTAAGTAACATGGCAAGTTAATAAAAAGCTTGTAAATGTCGAGAGCACTGGGACCGCGTGGTCGACTAAGGCTAAGACTAAGGGTAGGCTCGAGCCCCTCAGTGGGGGATGTATATGAGCTGATATGATGGATGACATTAATATGTTTATCAATATTCCAGGTACGGCCAAGTAATAAAATGTGCTCTGAACGACCATGTCGTGTCAACGTTCGGCGGCGCGCAGAGCGGCGGCGGCGGTGGTGGCTGGCTCTCCTCTCTCACCAGCATGGTCGGCGGCATATTCCTCACCAGCGACGACTCGCAAACCTTCAGGGGACAACGGAACAGGTACTTTTTACTTTGTCGACCCCCTAGTACGGTACGTGCATATGTAGGGTAGAGGAATACTGTTATAGCGAAATAAAGTTTTTACCCTATTTTCGTGAAAATGTGTTCTATATCATTAACAGTGTATAGTAGCGTCGGTGGCGTAACGGTTAGGGCCGCCGCCTCCTGTCCTGGAGGTCGTAGTTCGAATCCTGCCACGTACCAAATTTCGAATTTAGATTTCATATGTACGGTTATCCGACGCTCTCACGGTGAAGGAAAACATCGTGAAGAAACCTGCACGCGCCTGCGAAGAAACTCGCAGGTTGTGTGTTAAATCGACCAACCCGCACTGGGCCCGCGTGGTCGACTAAGGCCCGATCGCCCTAATTCAGGGTAGGTTCGAGCCCCTCGGTGGGAACGTATATAAGCTGATATGATCATTAACACATACCGAAACTTAGAGCATAGCATGCTATTGATATATCTATGAGGCCCATAGTAAGCGACATTGTCTCGGTTCCGCATGTCATCACTGGCAACACACGCTGGTAAACGACCTTAGTCTTGAGACACTGCGGTATTTAAAAATAATAATAAAAATAGTTTATTTTCACCAAAGATATTGCGTACATATTGCATAGCTGCAACACACACTGGTAAAAGACCTTAGTCTTAAAACACTGCAGTATTTAAAAATAATAATAAAAATAGTTTATTTTCACCATAGGTATTACATATTGCTTGGCTGCAACACACACTGGTAAAAGACTTTAGTCTTGATACACTGCAGTATTTATAAAATAATAATAAAAATAGTTTATCTTCACCAAAGATCTTTCGTACATATTGCATGGCTGCATGCAACATACACTGTAAAAGATCTTAGTCTTGAGACACTGCGGTATTTAAAAATAATAATAAAAATAGTTTATTTTCACCAAAGGCATTACATATTGCATGGCTGCAACACACACTGGTAAAAGACCTTAGTCTTGACACACTGCGGTATTTAAAAATAATAATAAAAAATAGTTTATTTTCACCAAAGATATTACGTACATATTGCATGGCTGCAACACACACTGTTAAAAAATCTTAGTCTTGAGACACTGCGGTATTTAAAAATAATAATAAAAATAGTTTATTTTCACCAAAGGCATTACATATTGCATGGCTGCGACACACACTGGTAAAAGACTTTAGTCTTGATACACTGCAGTATTCATAAAATAATAATAAAAAGAGTTTATCTTCACCAAAGGTATTACATATTGCTTGGCTGCAACACACACTGGTAAAAGACTTTAGTCTTGATACACTGCAGTATTCATAAAATAATAATAAAAAGAGTATATCTTCACCAAAGGCATTACATATTGCATGGCTGCAACACACACTGGTAAAAGTCCTTAATCTTGAGACACTGCGGTATTTAAAAATAATAATAAAAATAGTTAAATTATTACCAAAGGTATTACATATTGCATGGCTGCAACACACACTGGTAAAAGACTTTAGTCTTGATACACTGCAGTATTCATAAAATAATAATAAAAAGAGTATATCTTCACCAAAGGCATTACATATTGCATGGCTGCAACGCACACTGGTAAAAGACTTTAGTCTTGATACACTGCAGTGTTTATAAAATAATAATAATAATAGTTTATCTTGACCAAAGGCATTACATATTGCATGGCTGCAACACACACTGGTAAAAGACTTTAGTCTTGATACACTGCAGTGTTTATAAAATAATAATAATAATAATAGTTTATCTTCACCAAAGGCATTACATATTGCATGGCTGCAACACACACTGGTAAAAGACTTTAGTCTTGATACACTGCAGTGTTTATAAAATAATAATAATATTAGTTTATCTTCACCAAAGGCATTACATATTGCATGGCTGCAACACACACTGGTAAAAGACTTTAGTCTGATACACTGCAGTGTTTATAAAATAATAATAATAATAGTTTATCTTCACCAAAGGCATTACATTGCATGGCTGCCACACACACTGGTAAAAGTCCTTAGTCTTGAGATACTGCGGTATTTAAAAATAATAATAAAAATAGTTTATCTTCACCAAAGGTATTACATATTGCACGGCTGAGACCTCCTTTTAAGTACGGAAGTACCTGTGTTAGGGGATCTCGCTCCTCCATTACTTGAGCTATGGTATATTAAAGGTTAAAAACAAAACATCAAGATACAAGATGACTAACATTAAAAATTAAAGGAATTAAATTAAATTACAGAGGAAATACCTATTTATGACTGTCTTCTGTAGTGATCTGTAGTATTTTGGACGTGAAGATATTGCGAAGCTTCCCGAACGCTGCCTCTTGTAGAGCCTATTGATCTCTTTCTCGAAGTTGGACCTACTTAACTGGACTATTTGTCCGAGGTATACGTATATGTGTATAGAGTGTCGTAGAGGAGTGGGTACGACACGGACATATAACATTATTTTCGTCTTATCCATGTTCATTTTAAGACCCGCTTGTTGAGAGACTCTTCTGGGGCCATCGCGCATTGCACCTAGTTCTTCCGTAATCTCGCAGTGTGTAGTATATTCTAATTAGTTCCTTCCTAGTAATTCACAAAGTGCTATTAAAATCGTAAGAGCCATTTTTGAGAAAAGTAACTAACAACCTTGGTTTGTATGAGAGATACCTTAATCTGGTTTTTCCTGGAATAACTAACTGCGGCGTATAGTAGGCTTTATAAAGTTTTAGTAACGTACAAAGTTTCAGCAAAATCGTTAGAGCCATTTTGAGAAAAGTAACTAACAACCTTTGTTTGTATGAGAGATACCTTAATCTGGTTTTTCCTGGAATTTAATCTGGTTTTTCCTGGAATAACGAACTGCGGCGCATAGTAGGCTATATAAAGTGTTAGTAACGTACAAAGTTTCATCAAAATCGTTAGAGCTATTTTTGAAAAAAAATAAGCGTTTTTTTACTATGTTGGCAACCCTAAAAATCAAATTAGGAGAAATTGGAAAAAAAATATGTCTGTAAATATAATAATAATATTGCTCTAACACAAATTTTACCCAAACGCGTTTAGTAGCTTAGGCGCTAGAGTACCGAACCGACACACTGTGCGTGCACACAGACATACACATACATTTTTTAGACTCTGTTAGTGTAAGACAATCGATCCTCATCAAAATCTCAACATTTATTTTAATCATATCAGCCGAAAATCGTTCACTGCTGGACAAAGGCCTCCCCCAAGGATTTCCACGACGACCGTTCCTGCGCTGCCCGCATCCATCGGCTTCACGCGATCTTCACCGAGTCGTCGGTCCACCGCGTCGAAGGCCTGCCTACGCTACGTATTCCGGTGTGCGGTCGCCACTCGAGAACTTTACTGACCCATCGGCCATTTGTTCTACGAGCTATGTGCCCTGCCCTCTGCCACTTTAGTTTAGCGATTCTCTGAGCTATGTCGGTTACTCTCCTGCGGATCTCATCGTTTCTGATTCGATCAGCACGCAAAGAAACTCCGAGCATAGCACGCTCTATTGCCATCACAATACCTTCTTAAATGTTTCTTCTCTCGAAAGTAAAAAGGCAAAAAATCTTATTTTTAAAATTAGTAAACACATACCCGTGGCGCCTTCTAATGACACTTAGGAGTTAGGAGGAGTGCCGGATAAACGCTCATTCAAGAATTGTATTACCATTCGATAACAGGCCGCCTCCGTGGCGTAATGGTTAGCCCATTCGCTTCACACCAGGAGGTCGCGGGTTCGATTCCCGGCGGGGTCAACTTGTAAGACCCGTTTTGTTTGGTGGTAGGGCATTTTCTAAGCCCGCCTAGCTAGCTACCACCATCTTATCTAAGTCTTGCCGACGAACATCAGTATTAACAACATTGATGTTTTCCGGCTTGAAGATAAGATAGCCAGTTCTCCAATGCATTGGGGAATCTTGGTAAGCCCGCTTCCATCTTCGGCATCATCGTCACTTACCATCAGGTGAGATGATGCCAAGGGCTTACCAATTGTGAATTAAAAAAAGGCTAAACTATCCAAAATAGAGCGTTGTCCTCCAAGACCCATCACTTGTACCGTTTGCTCATCCAACTGTCTCCGTAACCTTGTGCAAATCATCACTCTGCCTAACTAAAACTAAAATATCCTACATAGCTCACATAATCTCTAAATTAAAAGTGACAGTGGGCGGGGCACATCGCTTTTAGAACGGACGGCCGTTGGGGCAGTATTCATTCATTCATATCAGCTCATATACGTCCCCACCGAGGGGCTCGAGCCTACCCTGAATTAGGGCGAACGGGACTTAGTCGACCACGCGGGCCCAGTGCGGGTTGGTCGATTTCACAACCTTCGAGTTTCTTTGCAGTATATTTCTCGATTACTGGAAGACGTAGCGCAGGTAGAGCGATGACCTGCTGAGCAGAGGACGTCTTATGGCTGATATAATGATGATGATGTAGTAACCAAACCAACCCACACTGGGCCCGCGTGGTCGACTAAGGCCCGATCGATCGCCCTAATTCAGGGTAGGCTCGAGCACCTCGGTGGGGACATATATGAGCTGATATGATGATGATGACGTAGTAAAAGTGTGACAGAAGTCGGACCGACTAGTTATTTTTGAGCTTTACCTTATGACCACCCGCCACGTGGTGGTACACTGTCAAAAAGGATCTAAAACCCAAAATATCCGACAGTTGACAACCCAAGACAGAGCAGCCTGGCGGAAAAGGCCCGACTCCAAATAAAGTCGGGAAAAGGTCAGAAAGATAAGATAAGATAAAAATAAATACTCTTTATTGTACACACTAGTTAAAAAGAACTAAAAATTATTACAAATTATAAAAACTTAATAAACTTAACTTAAAAAATATAAAAAAATTAACTTATATAGGTACTATAGCGGTACAATTTGGACGGTCTTATCGCTCAAAACGATTTCTTCCAGACAACCCGGTGTCTGGAGACAAAAGCATAAAAACAGGTAGTGCACGAGTATCTAACTAAAAACAATACTTATGTAATTAGATTTCAACAGGTTAAAACTGAATGATTTATATTTGTAAAGTTAAAATACTTATAAATAAGACGATTCTTTATAACAAATAATAATAATATTTTGTACTTATCAATCTATATATATTTATATAAAAGCGTCGGTGGCTCAACCGGTAACGACTCGGTCCATCTAACCAGAGGTACCGGGTTCAAATCTGGACGCCCAATGTACCAATGAGTTTTTCAAAAACTTACGTACATACTTACCGATTGCTTTAACGGTGAAGGAAAACATCGTGAGGAAACCTGCACACGCCTGCGAAGAAACTCGAAGGTTGTGTGTGAAGTCGACCAACCCGCACTGGGCCCGCGTGGTCGACTAAGGCCTAGTCGCCCTGATTCAGGTTAGGCTCGAGCCCCTCGGTGGGGACGTATATGAGCTGTTATTGCTGTATGTCACAAAAAGAGTGTGTGGTTTTATGAAACCACAGTAAAAGTGAAACTTTTTTTCACATTATAGACATGTACAGAACTGAACAAGTGGGTCTTAGAATGAACATGGACAAGACGAAAATTATGTCAAACGTCCATGTCATACCTACTCCTCTGAAGGTTGGAGGCTCTACACTCGAAGTTGTTACCGAATATGTATACCTGGGACAAACAGTCCAGTTAGGTAGGTCCAACTTCGAGAAAGAGATCAATCGTCGAATCCAACTCGGCTGGGCAGCGTTCGGGAAGCTTCGCAATATCTTTACGTCCCAGATACCGCAGTGTCTTAAGACCAAGGTCTACGACCAATGTGTGTTGCCAGTGATGACGTACGGAACTGAGACATGGTCGCTTACTATGGGCCTCATAAGAAGGCTCAAGGTCACCCAAAGGGCAATGGAGCGTGCTATGCTCGGAGTTTCTCTGCGTGATCGAATCAGAAACGAGGAGATCCGTAAGAGAACCAAAGTAACCGACATAGCTCTCAGAATTGCTAAACTTAAGTGGCAGTGGGCGGGGCACATTGCTCGTAGAACAGATGGCCGTTGGGGCAGTAAAGTTCTCGAGTGGCGACCACGCACCGGAAAGCGTAGTGTAGGCAGGCCTCCCACTAGGTGGACCGATGACCTGGTGAAGGTCGCGGGAAGCCGCTGGATGCGGGCAGCGCAGAGCCGGTCGTCGTGGAGATCCTTGGGGGAGGCCTATGTCCAGCAGTGGACTTCCTTCGGCTGATATGATGATGATGAGACATGTACAGAGTACGAAACGATCATGGCTGCTCTCGTCTTGGAGCTACGGTACAGAGGACGAAACTATCATACCGACCGTCACGTGACACACAGACGAAAAAATAGAAATAAAGAAATAAAAGACGTGTGGCACTCGGGGACTGCCGCGGTAAAGCTATTGCATAGCATTTTTTATCAACTTATGCAATTATTTTTTATTTTTTATTTATGCAGTATTTACCAGTACCATATAGTCCTTGGGGCGCGGGATGTTTATGTA
The DNA here is from genome assembly GCA_947284805.1 of Coleophora flavipennella. Taxonomy (NCBI): domain Eukaryota; kingdom Metazoa; phylum Arthropoda; class Insecta; order Lepidoptera; family Coleophoridae; genus Coleophora; species Coleophora flavipennella. Next base: position 2,395,383 of record OX369273.1, read on the forward strand.
ATAAATGAACACTAAGAAAGTTAATCATCATCATCATGATGATGAATAGATAGATGGCACTGTAAGTTTTTTAGAACTCAATATTTTTTTTTGGGGTGTTAGGTTGTATTTTCGTTACGAAATTTCTTGATTCGGGCCCCTCAAAGCCCGCGATAAAAGCTATACAATAGCTTAAAAGTCTATCAGAGCTAGAGAAAAAGTGCTTTAACTAGAAAAAAGAAGCGATATGGTTGGTTACATGTAATGTTGTTGGCTCTAACAGGGAGTGGGCGGCTGCCGGCGAGGAGGGCATGCTGCTGGCGCTTTACGAGGCGGCGCACCTGAACCGCAACTTTATGACGACGCTCGCGCATTCCTCTGCCACCGCGGCCTCCGCGCCGCCCTCGCCGCCCGCCACGCTGCCGCCTAACCAGGTCACCTTCATCATCATATTATTATATACTTGTCGGAGCGTCATTGAAAACACGACCAATATCAGCTCGAGATACGTTTACATAGATCGTTAAACACAGATTTGGACAGAAGGATCCGCCCGTCTCCATATTTTACTCAGATTATCTTCATACAAGCAAAAAGTAGCGCCATCTGACATAACTCGTACGAACTAGCGTGGGCGAGAGTTGAAGTCAGTGCCGCGCTAAAAGGACCTTGGTTAGTATTTCATCTGTGCCTTGGTAGAATTATCGCTTTAAAATGCGTTTATTTAATTTGTTTACAAGAAAAAAATACAATGTAAGGTTACTTAACGATGATACGATATTCCATGATTCTTTTTAGCCTTTCTTTCATGATTTTTACAGCCTCTAACAATACAATGAGGTATTTTTACATGGAATATCTTTCCACCGCTCTCTACAATTTCCCGCACACGACTGAGTCGCGAGTGTGCGAAACTTTAGATTTTCGCACCAATTCGCTAGGAGCATTGGTCGCGCGCGTTGGCCAGTAATATAGAAGTCTTTGGATCAAACGTCAGGTATTAGTACCTGGGTGAAACCGGTGGTGGCGTGACAATCACGAGTAAAACGTAAGCCGATCGTATGTGGTAGCAAAGATGACCTATTAACGGTAGGCTGTTTGTGATTGAGGTGGCAGCACTGAGTTGAGAAGCCATATTAGCTGGACGTCAGTCTCGGGGCAGACACTTTTTGACGGAGCGTCGAGCAGAACACAAGTAGTGGTCATCTGTGAGCAAAACGGACGTGTCACGATATCGCTGGGATCACCGCGTTTGCATCCATTGTTATCCAAGGCATCCTGTACAATTTCTATTGCCGAATGATCAAGACTATTGAAGGAGGACCCCTGTGATATAGCTGCATTGTTATTTCGACGCCTACGAACGAAATAGTTAAGGACGTGAACCACGAGGCCATCCATAACCTAACCGCCCCCTTCGACATACTTATGTCATCATATCAGCTCATATACGTCCCCACCGAGGGGCTCGAGCCTACCCTGAATTAGGGCGATCAGGCCTTAGTCGACCACGCGGGCCCAGTGCGGGTTGGTCGACTTCACACACAACCTGCGAGTTTCTTTGCAGGTGTGTGCAGGTTTCCTCACGATGTTTTCCTTCACCGCCGTTAAAGCAATCTGTAAGTATATGTACGTAAGTTTTTGAAAAATTCATTGGTACATTGGCCGTCCAGATTTGAACCCGGTACCTCTCGTGAGAAGGACAGAGTCGTTACTGGTTGAGCCACCGACGCTTTATACTTATGTGTATTTGTTTATTCGTCCTTATTTCACCCCGCAATGGAGCAACGTGATTTTTTTGCACTCGGGTAGTTGACGAGGTGATAAGTGACCTGAACATAGCATAGTAAGACCTTCTTATGAGACCATAGTAAGGCCATATATTCATAAGCCCTTAGTAAGCGGCCATGTCTCAGTTCCATATGTCATCACGGGCAACACACACTGGTCGAAGACCTTGTTCTTAAGACACTGCGGTATCTGGGACGTAAAGATATTGCGTAGCTTCCCGAACGCTGCCCAGCCGAGTTGGATTCGACGATTGATCTCTTTCTCTAAGTTGGACCTGCCTAGCTGGACTGTTTGTCCCAGGTATACATATTCGTAAACAACTTCCAGTGTAGAGTCTCCAACCTTTAGAGGGGTGGGTGCGACACGGACATTTAACATTATTTTCCTCTTGTCCGTGTTTATTTTAAGACCCACTTGTTGAGAGACGTTACTGAGGCCATCGAGCATTTTGCTTAGGTTTTCCATAGTCTCAGCCATGACCACGATATTGTAATCAAATAATTATTAATTTCAGAATCCTCCAAATTTAGCCCAGATACAGGATATTGACAATGAGCAGCCGACAAACCTTCTGGTGTCATTTTTCCAATATTGGTAAGTTACCCAATGCCAATACCCTTTTTTTTAACGTGGCTATATAATAATCAGTGATCGGAATAGGTAAGTATAAATGCCTAAAGATTACGAGATAATATAATATGGAATTGTTAAAACCACCAAATATGTACTATATTTTTACTTTTGTTATTCTTTTCAATATTATTTATGCGCAGTAACTAAGTAACTAAAACCAGCTATGCGATACTCAAATATATAATTTTTTGTTAAAAAGTTTTCTAGACATCTCTAAAAGCCTATGATCCAAAATAAATATTTAATCAATATATTTGGTGCTTTTAACAACTCGCGAATTTTAGGCATTTATACTCTACCTATTCTGATCACTGCATATTATTTGTCGTAAGGGCAAACCTACAGGTAAGTGCGATTTTCCGTTGGCGGGTTTAAGTTTATGTCAATATTTTTAATGAGAACCACTTTTGTTCCAGTTCAATAGTGATGGCTGACACGAGAACTGAAGCGAGCATCAATAAATGCAGTCTTTGTTTCATTACTCTCACTTGCATTGTAGAAGAACAGTTCGCAAACTCAATTATGCACGACCAGAATCTTACATTTAAGGTAAACTTGTACTTTAACTTTACCAGTCGTCAGTATTATTATAACAGCTCATATACGTCCCCACCGAGGGGCTCGAGCCTACCCTGAATCAGGGCGATTAGGTCTTAGTCGACCACGCGGGCCCAGTGCGGGTTGGTCGACTTCACACACAACCTTCGACTTTCTTCGCAGGCGTGTGCAGGTTTCCTCACGATGTCGTCAGTATAAAGTTGCCCAATTAATTTCTTTTAATCTTTTTTAGGGTTCCTTACCAGATAACGGGACACTTTTACTAAGTCTGCACTGTCCGTCCGTCCGACTTTTGAAAAGCTATATCTTTGGAACCGTAATAGGTAGCTGGCTGAAATTTTGGCGGTAGTTATAAAGGGACATTTAAATTACTAACAAATTATAAAAATTGAAAAAGTAAAAGATCAAAGAGGTTACATACAAGAAACGTGTTTTAAGGTTTTCTTTTGTAATTGCTCTTATCTTAAAAACGATACATACAAGCGTGAAACTTGGTGTGATTATAGTACTAATCCTGAAGTAAAATAACAAATAACAAAAACCTTCCCATTGTTAGTTGTAGTCTCGCTAAGAAGTTCCAACTGAATGCTTGCGTTGACGACTTTTGTTTGAATTGAATAGGTACTATTGTAATACTTTTGTCGAGTGGGTGGTTGCACGGAACCCTTGGTGCGCGAGTCTGACTCGCACTTGGCTGGTTTTATTAATTATGATGCACGTTTTTAGGTCCAGTTGTATAGACTGCCAATGCGTCATAGAAAAATTGTGCCTGAAGAGCCACCTTCACAACCCTTAGCTTCTACGCTAATAGGTAAGCTATCACCATCACCTGAATATAGTTAAATGCTCAAGTTTCCAAAGTAGTCCAAAGTTCAATACAATATACAAGTTTATTGACCTAATATATCAAAGTCCAGTCATTAGACTAGTCTCTAGTGCTTTTTTTAGCTCTTAGTCTAGTGTATATGCAAGTTTTTGTAACATAACCAAGGTCTAGTATATTATGCATTTTGACGTGAATACGTCTTTAAAATTACCTCCATAGGGATGCAATCCAAAAAAACGAATGATAACAAAATCGGGGGATACAGTTTAGTGTTGTAGCTACATATCTATCATCTCCATCCAAATTTCGTTTACACCACTTGATAGCTAAAGAATCAAAGAATTTATTACGCTAAGTAAGGACTGTAACACATCGCGCGCGGGGGAGGGGGCAGCCCCGCTATTTTGAAGGTCATTTTGCTGCGTATCGAGATTTCCATTTAGTATAACTTTCGACTCGGTGAAGCTACGACGTTCATTCAAGTTTCAATCGTCAGCTCTCGTCAAAATCTATCGATTATATATAAAACATTAGAGTAAAATTGTAACTGTGATTATAATAAGGTGTTTAAATAAAAAAATAATATCAAAAAATATATAATGTCGGCCTATACGCGTCGAAAAGCCAAATCGAAATACAGAAATCGTATACGGTTGGAAAGGGCATCTCAACAGCAATCGAATGGTACCAATAAAACACCATATGATCGAGTCAAGCAGTGCCGGCAACGTAAAGTAATGAATGCGGCCGAGCGGATCAACGATGGTGCCAGTACATCTGCAGCTGGGACGGTTGAAATTACGCAGATAATAATAATAATATTTTATATAGAAACTACATATTACCCGTTACGAGACGTATTCACGTTAAAACCAACGGCCGTGTGCCCCGACACAGCCCCACCCGTTTTTTTACATTTATCAACTAAGCCTAGTGCAATATGCAAGTTGTCTTGACCTATATCAGCCTAGTGCGATATGCAAATTGTCTTGACCTAAGTATAACTTAGTCTAATGCAATATGCAAATTATCTTAACTTATATCAACTTATTCTAGTGCAATATCCAAATTGTCTTGACTTATATCAACTTATTCTAGTGCAATATGGAAATTTTCTTAACTTATATCAACGTCTTCTTGTGCAATATTTAAATTGTCTTGACTTATATCAACTTAGTCTAGTGAAATATGCAAATTGTCTTGACCTATATCAACTTAGTCTAGTGCAATATGCAAATTGTCTTGACCTATATCAACTTAGTCTAGTACAATATGCAAATTGTTTTGACCTATATCAACTTAGTCTAGCGCAATATGCAAATTACCTTGACCTATATCGACTTAGTCTAGTGCACTATGCAAATTGTCTTGAACTTTATCAACTGGAGCATTTCAAGAGAATCTGTGTTAGTTTTTTTTACGTTTGTTTAAGTTAAAAGTGAGTGAGTTTGACTGCATATTACCCTGATTGAAAGTGACGATGCAGTCGAGGATGGTACACGCAAACTCAAATAATGCCTTTTCACTCTCGCCTTGAAGGTCCGCAAATCGTAAGGGTCGGGAAATACTGACGCAGACAAGGAATTCCACTCTCTGGCTGTCCGCATGATAAATGAGGAAGCGCAATGCTTCGTTTAGATAAATTGAATATTGACAACAAAGGGATGGAAACCCTCCCCGGGTCTGTTTCTCCAGGGGTGAAATAAAGCTGTGGGAATGAGATCGTGTAGTTCCTGTGAAATGAATCCGGTAGAACACTGATAAACGGCTACTTTGCGGTGATGCTCAAGGCTTTGGAGCTGGGTCTACTCTCTAAGATGAGGCGGTACTTCACACCTAGACAGCTTCTCACCTTATATCAAGCACAGGTCCGATCATGTATGGAGTACTGTTCACACCTTTGGGGTGGATTAGCCCGCTACCAGCTGGATGCCTTGGATGCCATCGACTGACTCGTCCGAAGACTCTTTGATGACGAGCTGGAAAAACGAGCTCCAAAGCCTTGAGCATCACCGCAAAGTCGTTTGCGTATCTGTATTCTATCGAATTCATTTTGGAGATTGTGCGCAAGAAATGCACGACCTTATTCCCCCAGCTCCATTTCAACAACTTTTTATTTTATTTTTTATATTCACAATTGGTAAACTCTTGACAACATCTCACCTGATGGTAAGTGACGATGTTGCCGAGGATGGAAGCGGGCTTACCAAGATTCCCCAACGCAATGGGTAACTGGCTATCTTATATTCATTCCGGAACACACCAATGATATCAACATTGATATTTGGCGGCAAGACTTAGATAAGATAGTGGTAGCTAGCCAGGCGGGCTTAGAAAGTGCCCTACCACCAACCAAACCGAGTCTTACAATTGACCCCGCCGAGAATCGAACCCGCGACCTCCTGCGTAAAGCCAGTGAACTTTGCCTCTGGGATACGGAGGTGGTTACTTTTTATGCATCTACAATTTCAGATTTACTAGTAGAATTCATGATGTGTCACCTACTGAAGAAATTCCCCGGGGAGTTGTACCAACTTTGTGTTGGGGTGTTGCTGCGACTGCTGAGCTATCAGAAGCGATGCCGGGTGCGGTTGGCCCGGGATTGGCGGCCACTATGGGCTGCTCTCATTGCGCTGCTTAAATATCTAGTCGCTAACGAAACTAATCTGCTTAGGAGGCACAATATCTTCATCATGGCTCAGCAGGTATGTTTACTCTTATGTTTTTTTTTATATTTTGCGCTTTTGTATGGAAGGTTTTAAAGGTAATGAAAGGTATGTTGGTGGTATAGGCAACTTGGGTGTAATTTTTTAAATGTATCTCATAAAATGCTCAAGCGGTCAATCGAAATGGGAAACATATGGTTGTCTTCCTCGCACTTGTGTAAACTCGTTACCGCTGTCTCGTAAACGTGCTTTTACAGGTGATTATGTGAGATACATTTGAAAAAATGTCACCAAGTTACCTATACTACCAACATACCTTTCCTTACTTTATTTTGAGTGAGTTACTATTTACTCAACTGCTAAAAGAGAGGGAGGAAGGAAGGAAGTAGGATATTTTTTTCGCGTGTGTGTATGTACTTAAGTGGCAGTGGGCAGGGCACATAGCTCGTAGAACGGATGGCCTTTGGGGCAGTAAAGTTCTTGAGTGGCGACGTAGCGTAGGAATGCTTCCCGCACGGTGGACAGACGACCTGGTGAAGGTCGCGGGAAGCCGCTGGATGCGGGCAGCGCAGGACCGTCGTCGTGGAAATCTTTGGGAAAGGCCTTTGTCCAGCAGTGGACGTTTTCGGCTGATGTGATGATGATGATGATGTGTGTATTATGTCTGTTTTTTCTGAGACTGTAACCTAATTAGCCAGTCGCCAGTTTGTCTTGATTCCCTAAGTGACATAGGTAAGATCAAAGATAGTGTATGTGTTTAAAGGAGGTAGATATGGCATTTTCATCCTGCGCGGCGATTACAATTTGTTCCGCCGTGCTATTGGTACATTCTTACTTCTAAAGATACACATTAATGAATGCGAAAGACTATACGGAACTATGCTAAATGAAAGGAGATAGCTATTAAAGTTCATTATATCATCATCATCATCATCATCATGTCAGCTCATATACGTCCCCACCGAGGGGCTCGAACCCTGAATTAGGGTGATCGGGCCTTAGTCGACCACGCGGGCCCAGTGCGGGTTGGTCGACTTTCACACACAACCTAAGAGTTTCTTCGCAAGCGTGTGCAGGTTTCCTCACGATGTTTTCCTTCACCGTAAGAGCGTCGGGTAAAATACATATGAAATCTAATTTCGAAATCACAAATTACAAATTAAAGTTCATTATATAATAACAGGAATACATGTGTATTTTAATTATTCTTTTCGTATACTTTTTTCGGGAGTTTTGTGCAAAACAAATTGTATTACTTTTTGTAGGCAACCAGTTATATCCACTTCTTTATGTATGAACTATTCCGATCATGATCAACTTATGTTTTGCTAGCTCATTTTGGTAATCAAACTTATTTATTTTTAGCTAATTATCTATATCATCCGGACTACTACTATTTCCCCAAAATTGTTTAAATTATAATAATGTAAGAAAAAAATGTCTAAAGCAAGAGAAATATAATACACGGATTCAAAGTTACCTGACGCGCTATAATGTTCCTATATACGATTTCGCTTCTGCGTATTAATCTATGGCGCACTTCAGACGCAAGCTATCTATCCCTATCGCACTGCACTCGCCAATGTATTCTGTCTTTTATTTACCACGGTTTAGATAGTTCTAGACAGTGTTGCCAATGAAAGTTTTTGAGCGGCCGTGTTGGGTCGGTAAATACAGTACTGTTTGTATGGGAAGAAATCAGCAGTTGGACGTACCACAGCCAAAAAACTCAGTCCGTTTCAACATCAAAACAAAACAATCAAGCAAAACTTCGATGGGTGAACAGTTTAAAAACGAAATCAAAAGCCTTACTTGTTAATTTTTAGTCCTCCTTGATTTCATTTCATATTTTAAACTCAACTGTAATTATAATTATTTTATTATTGCTTTTTTTTTTGTAAATGTAACAAAATTACGGAATGCCGTATAATATCATGATGCCGACGTGTACCAATGAGTTTTTCGAAACTAACGTACATATACTCACCGATTGCTTTAACGGTGAAGGAAAACATCGTGAGAAATCCTGCACACACCTGCGAAGAAACTCGAAGGTTGTGTGTGAAGTCGATCAACCCGCACTGGGCCCGCGTGGTCGACTAAGGCCCTATCGCCCTAATTCAGGGTAGGCTCGAGCCCCTCGGTGAGGATGTATATGAGCTGATATAATGATCATGATGCCTATGCAACGTGACATTGCAACGTTTCGAGATGGCAACTTTGAAGGAGCCAAAGACATACCGTACTTTTGTTAGATTTATAAGAAATAACTCGATAATTAAATAAATTAATTTTAATTACAGTTTTAAGCTTTCCAGAAGACATATGTACATATTTTACATATAAAATAAGTATGTTAAAAAATCTTTATCCAATTTTACTATTCCAGGTAGTAAACATTTTCAACCTATTCATCACGTTCGGAGACACATTCTTACCGACACCAGCGTCGTACGACCAGTTATATTATGAACTTATTAGGATGAACCAAGTCTTTGACAACTTATTTTATATGGGTAAGTCGCTCGAACTCGGCATATGTTATTTGGCGTTATCTGTTGCTTTAAGCCTATACTGTCAGTGAGCAATTCTTGTTTATATACATATACAGGGTGTAACAAAATTGGTGTAGGTCCCGTTAACTGGGGGTTCTACTCGTCATACTGAACAACTTTCTCAAAAGAACCCATAGTCAATTCTCAAAAAAAAATTGGACCCTCCATACTAAAATGCACAAAAGCTGATCAATTTGTATGAAGAGTAAACAATTTTTTTTACGTTTTCATCAAAGTTGTAAAACAAAAGTTGTTCAGTATGATGAGAAGAAGCCACAGTTAACGGAACCTACACCAATTTTGTTACACTCTGTATACTAGATGGTGCGTGGTGCGCAAGCCGCAACCGCCTCGCGAATTTTCTCATGAATGAAAACCGATCGTATGAACATCCGTTCGATAGTTTATCGTGTTCAGACAGACAGACAAACGCGGTGGGGGGACTTTGTTTAATATGTAGTGTTACATCTAAAAATTGGTTTCTGGGTAACGACTCTTAACGATTTGGATGAAATTTTGTATTTAGGTAATGTTTTACATTTCAAGTCTACTTAGATAGGTGTCATATACTTAGTTTGGTTGTTTCTCTACAGTAGATGGCGCTACATGCCTAGGAGAATCCGAGCAACGCTCGGTCGCCCATAAAATCAAAGAAACTAGGTAGATAGAAATATAGATAATTTTTACTCCCAGAAACACGACTCAACACGATGTTTGATTTGTAGGTATACTATATAGAGTTCTTCTGGAATACCTGAAAAAAATATTGGGTTATTCTGCTCTTGAAACTTTCCCAAACAAACCTACAATATTCGTTTTTTTTATCTTACACTAAATTGATCAGCTGATAGCGAACGCAGTAGTTTTTGTATAGGTTTCTTGAGGAAAGTTGCCCTTTAAATTTATTTCAGACATTTCTGGGAAACCTGTTTGGATAAATTTTAACTTTTGGACCGCCACACAAGGCAGACAAAGACTTTCGTGCCTCAGCGTGACAAACTATGAGCTACAATATTATTATTTGGACTTGATTGCCCACACGGATATATACAATGTTGTAGGTACACAGGTGCGGGCCAAGAGGAGCTCCAATATTATTATTTGGACTTGATTACCCACACGGATATATACAATGTTACGATCAGGTGCGTAATACCGAAGTTCTGCGACGAGCCAATGTCGGTGGCATTGAAGCCTATTTAATGCGTCGGCAGCTTCGGTGGTGCGGTCACGTGTCACGTATGAAGGAGGAGAGAGTCGCGAAGCGCATCTTCTATTCTGAACTGGAGGAGGGTAAGCGGAAACATGGCGGACAACTCCTCCGGTACAAAGATGTTATGAAGCGACATATGAAAGGATGCAATATAGAACCCTCTCAATGGGAGAGTTTGGCAGCAGAACGGCCTGAATGGCGCAGAATTGTGAATAGGCAAGTGCGCGAGTTCGAGGATCAGCGTAAAGCTGACCTTGATATCAAACGCGACCAGTTAAAGGCCCGACCACCTGCGACCATTTCATACAATTACGAGGGTGGCATACTTAAATGCCCTCAGTGCGCGAGGAGTTTCGCTGCGAAGATTGGCTACATAAACCATCTTCGAGCGCACGCGCGGCAAACCGACTAGGAGTCGAAGTGGTCGCCATGACCGAAATCGGTCGGATAGATCATCATATACAATGTTGTAGGTACACAGGTGCAGGCAAAGAGGAGCTCCAATATTATTATTTGGACTTGATTACCCACATGGATATATACAATGTTGTAGGTACACAGGTGCGGGCCAAGAGGAGCTCCAATATTATTATTTGGACTTGATTACCCACATGGATATATACAATGTTGTAGGTACACAGGTGCGGGCCAAGAGGAGCTCCAATATTATTATTTGGACTTGATTACCCACATGGATATATACAATGTAGTAGGTACACAGGTGCGGGCCAAGAGGAGCTCCAATATTATTATTTGGACTTGATTACCCACATGGATATATACAATGTAGTAGGTACACAGGTGCGGGCCAAGAGGAGCTCCAATATTATTATTTGGACTTGATTACCCACATGGATATATACAATGTAGTAGGTACACAGGTGCGGGCCAAGAGGAGCTCCAATATTATTATTTGGACTTGATTACCCACATGGATATATACAATGTAGTAGGTACACAGGTGCGGGCCAAGAGGAGCTCCAATATTATTATTTGGACTTGATTACCCACATGGATATATACAATGTTGTAGGTACACAGGTGCGGGCCAAGAGGAGCTCCAATATTATTATTTGGACTTGATTACCCACATGGATATATACAATGTAGTAGGTACACAGGTGCGGGCCAAGAGGAGCTCCAATATTATTATTTGGACTTGATTACCCACATGGATATATACAATGTAGTAGGTACACAGGTGCGGGCCAAGAGGAGCTCCAATATTATTATTTGGACTTGATTACCCACATGGATATATACAATGTTGTAGGTACACAGGTGCGGGCCAAGAGGAGCTCCAATATTATTATTTGGACTTGATTACCCACATGGATATATACAATGTAGTAGGTACACAGGTGCGGGCCAAGAGGAGCTCCAATATTATTATTTGGACTTGATTACCCACATGGATATATACAATGTTGTAGGTACACAGGTGCGGGCCAAGAGGAGCTCCAATATTATTATTTGGACTTGATTACCCACATGGATATATACAATGTTGTAGGTACACAGGTGCGGGCCAAGAGGAGCTCCAATATTATTATTTGGACTTGATTACCCACATGGATATATACAATGTAGTAGGTACCTACACAGGTGCGGGCCAAGAGGAGCTCCAATATTATTATTTGGACTTGATTACCCACATGGATATATACAATGTTGTAGGTACACAGGTGCGGGCCAAGAGGAGCTCCAATATTATTATTTGGACTTGATTACCCACATGGATATATACAATGTTGTAGGTACACAGGTGCGGGCCAAGAGGAGCTCCAATATTATTATTTGGACTTGATTACCCACACGGATATATACAATGTTGTAGGTACACAGGTGCGCGCCAAGAGGAGCTCCAATATTATTATTTGGACTTGATTACCCACACGGATATATACAATGTTGTAGGTACACAGGTGCAGGCAAAGAGGATATAAGTCCTACGTTTTAGGTGCAGGCGCGCTGACTAAGCAGCTTGCAGGCTCGCCGGCCGCGCCACGCCTGAGTACCGATAGTCGCTCTCCATACCGCGCCCCGTTAGCTCGCCCTTTATATTACGAACTTTGTGTTTTGTGTGTGACTGAACAAATTAAGGACGTATTTTTTTTACTTACACCCTTCTGACAGTAATTCTAATTTCGTCACATAGCCCTCACATAACGTACATTGGTGACCCCGACGTGATTTGAACACGCGACCTTCTGACAAAGTATATTATATTAGTACTTACATAGAGTATGGACACTCCCTGCCGCACTCTAGTTTCCAACCTCACCCCCTCGTCACCCAGATTGGTTACAGTTTGGTTTTCGAACGTATGGTGTTTCGCCTTTGAGTATAGGTAGGTTTCGCCGTCTCCGGGGTGTGCTTCTGATGTGGAGTCAGACTGTTTTTACAAGCTTTATTAGCTTGCCGTGTTAATTAGTCTGTCTTAGGGTTTCGTTCCCGGGACCCGGGAAACGGGAATTCCCGGAAAAAACGTCGTTCCCGAAGTCAGGAAAAAAAATTACTTCCCGGGATTATTTTTTTTGGTGATTAAGTGCTCTCATCATGATCAAAATTAACGGAAAACGCTAAAAACATGAAGTGCGGAATTCTAATATAATAATATAAACTAGCTTTTGCCGCATCTTCGTACGCGTGGATGTAATTGAATCATTTTGCTAAACTAAAATTAACTAAATCTATCAATTAAAAATTTGACTGACTGACTCGGTGGCTCAGTGGTTAGTGCCCTTGACTACTGATCCGAGAGTCGTGGGTTCGATCCCCACCCAGGGCAAGCATTTGTGTGATGAGCAGATTTGTTTGCTCTGTGTCTGGGTGTTAAATTATATCTATATATGTATGTATTTAAAACGTACATAAGTATTTAAATCAGTCTCTGATAACCCATAACACAGGGAATCCTACTTTGGGGCCAGATGACCATGTGTGATTTGTCCCAGAATATTTATTTTTATAATAAATACAAATAAATATAAATATATTTAAAAGCGACTTCAAAGGAAGTCGCGGCTACAACTGTTGACAAAAAGTTGTTTAGTGGCCACGACTTCCTTTGAAGTCGCTTTTCAATTATTATTTCATTGATTTTTTTTTACAATTTTTAGTTTTTCTTTTAATTAATATTGACAACCACTGTCTATTTTCAGTTAGTTACTTTCACGCATAAACTTCTAAACGGATTTTTTAACAGTAATAGTAGTATAGGTTTATACATCGCAATAACACATAATTTATGAAGATATTTTGTATTTTTCAATTGACAAAATTAAAGAAAGACTTTGATCTATAAATATCACCTGGTAAACGGACACCTAACCCGATTGAGCGATAAATCGCTAAGCTCTTTGTGTTTTTGAAACATTACTATAAGCAACAAGAATAATGAGATTATTTGTTTTAATTGATTGATATGATGATTTTTGACCACTTTTTAACTGATTTGAGATAAATAAATAGCTTTTTCGATTAAATAATGTGTTTTACTTGACTTTTGGACGGCAAAAATAAAAAAAGGACAACTTTTCAAAATTTCCCGATTCCCGGGAATTCCCGGGAAAACGACAATTTTATTCCCGCTTCCCGGGAACGGAAAAAGGTCGGGAAAAACGAAACCCTAGTCTGTCTGTTAATTTGGGACAATTTTAGAAGCTAAATTAGAACCATTTCCGATTTCCGATTAAGCTGAAATTTTGCATACACGTTAAATTTGGAGACAATGCATGGTTAGCTCAGTGACGTCATTCTAAATCCAATATGGCGGACTCCCAAAGATGGTGGATCAGTTATTTTTATGCAGCCCCATGACATGGGTATCGTTTGCTGAGAAGAATACGAAATAATTAAAATTATTTTCAAATTAAAGCTTATACCTTAGTATTTTAAGGTTTTTTGAAAAATATTTTTTCTACTTGGTAAGCCCTCGGATGGTAAGTGACCATGATGCCGAAGATACAAGCGGACTTGCCAAGATTCCCTAATGCAATGGGGAACTGGCTATTTTATCTTCAAGCTGGAACACATCAATGCTGTCAGCATTGATGTTCAGCGGCAAGACTTAGATAAGATGGTGGGAACTAGCACAAAAGCAAGCCCGTTTGGCGACCTTTTATCATTTTTGTTGACCAGAGTCAAGGATATCAATAAAATTGTTTTCCACATCACTGGCCAGTGTGCCCAGAGCCTGGCCAGAGCCAACAGTCGCTGGCGTGCGGCGCACGTGCCTAACGTTGGCGTTTGGGGCACATTCCTCACTTTGACGTTGTGGGGCACATGCCTCATGTTGGCGTGTGTGGCACATGCCTCACGTTGGCGTGTGGGGCACATGCCTCACGTTGGCATGTGCGGCACATGTCTCTGGCGCTCGATTGAGTTTATGATGTTTAATGTTTTCAGCTCTGCGCTACTCAACGGGTGATGGTGAATTCAAGGCGGAAGCGCTCCGCCTCGCGAATTGCCTTGTTAATGTTAGGGCTATCATCCAGCACTTCTCACCGAAGATCGAAGCCTGGCTGGCTTCCCAAAGCCTTTCTACGCCTACTGAGGATCAGGTTTGTAAAATCCTTACTAACATTATTAATCTGTTACTAACATTTTTAATTCATTGTAAATAATTATATAAGTATAGACTATTGACATTTTATTTTATATTATTAGAACATAACATTTTGCTTGAAATCCTACTCTATTTATATAATGTAAGTTTTACTGACTTGGTTAGCGCTTTGGTGTATACTGTAAGCTGGCCACGTATTTTTGATGATTAATTAAATAAATAAATCCGAAAGTGTGTCTGTCTGTTCTCGCTCACACTACTAAACCAATTTCGCAGATTTTTTTTAATTAAAAATTTGAGTGCGTTTGATACAAATTGGCGTAGAGCTAAAGTAAAGGGCGGGGAACAACGTAGGATACTCTTTATTTCGGAAAAATATATAGTGCCCGAGGGATCTGGGGGTATTTAAGTCTGTTTGTTACTATTTCAAGTTGAAACTACGAAACCGATTTCGCTGAAATTTAGCAAATACTTAATGTAAAAGGCGGAAAACAGCATAAAAAACATTTTATCTCAGAAACCTACACAGTTCCTGGGGATCTGGTATTTTCGTTACTGTTTCACTACCGAACCAATATAGGAGAATAACATATTTTTTCCCCAAAAAAATGCATATATACGGGAAAAAACTTAAAACCACTCTCGCGCATTGTGTACCCTCGAATACAGTCATAATAAAAACCAAAGCGAAATATTTTTAACTCTGATAAAAACTATATCCACGTAGGCCAAGCCACTGCCAAAAGCTTGTGTACGATAAATAAAAAAATGATGTTTTTTTTTACACTGGGTAAAATGATAAATTGGAAGACTTTGCGGCAAGGCAGCCAAAAGTTCAAAAGTAAAGGATCGTGGTTACATTAACACAGAGTATCTACCTGGGCCTCCGAGCAATGCTCGGAGTCTCCTAGGCATGTGCACTAAAAATATTATTTCTTGTGTAAAAACGGATTTTCATAATAAATTAGTTGAAAAATAAATCCACGTCTCCGCCGAGGTTCGAACCCAGGCCTAATTGGATTGGGGGCTAGACTTTAACCGTTGAGCTGGCTCACTCCTATGATATGAAACGCATTTTCTCAGAGACCTAGGTCGATTTTTTGTCCCCAAAAACCCCCATATAGCAATTTTAGCCAAATCGTTACAACCGTTTCCGAGAAACTAATTAGGTTTATATGCATAAAAAATTGCCTATATGTAAACTTGTAAAGTAACTAACAAGCTTTGCTGTAGGATGACCAATGCTACTCTAGTACGAGAGAGATTTGTAACACAACGATTTTAGCTTTGTTTGAAAAAAAAGTATTTCTTTATAAACCTCACGGCACACGAAATTCACAAAATGGAATGGGAATAGTTTTGTGACGGCTTTGCAACGAGCCATACGATTAAATAAAACATCATCATGTCAGCTCATATACGTCCCCACCAAGGGGCTCGATCCTATCCTGAATTAGGGCGATCGGGCCTTAGTCGACCACGCGGGCCCAGTGCGGGTTGGTCGACTTCACACACAACCTGCGAGTTTCTTCGTAGGCGTGTGCAGGTTTCCTCACGATGTTTTTCCTTCACCGTAAGAGCGTCGGATAAACGTACATATGAAATCTAAATTCGAAAACACATTGGTACGTGGCAGGATTCGAAGCACGACCTCCCGGGCAGGAGGCGGCGTATCTAGCCATTACGCCACCGAGGCTCCAAAAAATAAAATAAAATATAAACCCCTTCATTTCAGATACTGGAGGTAGTTCGCAAAAACTACGACAGCTTAATACTCAAGCTGCAAGAAGGACTGGAGTCGTACGAGCGGTACTCGGAGCGGCCGCACCGCCCGCTGCTGGCGCGCCTCAGCGCTGGCGCCGTGGCCGCCGCGCGCGCCCGGAGCGACGCGGCCGCGCTGTGCCACCACACTGCTGCTGCCTTGAGTCATTATACTGCTATTTCATGAACTATCATCAATAGTAATCACCAACAAGTATTTAATGAACTATCATGTGCTATTTTATGTATGTTATGGAAATTCACGTGCAGTTAGATTTGTAAAAATTATATTGATTTTCCATACAAAATTTTCTTTATCAACTGCAAAAATAAGTAGTTTCTATTTAAATATGATACAATTATTTTTTTTATTTTTATTATTCACAATTGGTAAACCCTTGACAACATCTCACCTGGTGATAAGTGACGATGTTGCCGAAGATGTAAGCGGGCTTACCAAGATTCCCCAACGCAATGGGGAACTGGCTATCTTATCTTCATGCCGGAACACACCGATGATATCAACATTGATATTTGGCGGCAAGACATAGATAAGATGGTGGTAGCTAGCCAGGCGGGCTTAGGAAATGCCCTACCACCAACCAAACCGAGTCTTACAATTGACCCCGCCGGGAATGCTCTGAGCTACGGAGGCGGTTGTTGAAAAAACTTCCGACACGCACTTTGTCACTTTTTTTTATCAAAAATTTTGCATTAGTTTTGCTGGATTTCTTTATAAGTATATATTTAACATAGACATTATAAATACCTGTTATAATAAAGATAAAGCAAAAGTTCCTTGAATACTGTTTCGGAAGCATCGATATTGTTATGAATTTTAAACAAAAATAGTAATTGCATTGTACATAAAAATAACCTACATTAATATTTTTTAAATCATAATTTATAACAATTTTTCTGAAAGCGAAAACTGTTGTTGACTGGAGACGTATGCTTGAAACATTATTTCCTAAATTGCCCTGCTACTGAAATTTGAAAAGATTACACTCGTTATGTTCAATTTTTAATATCTTATTAATAAAATTCACGAAATGATTATACCGTGAAAAACTTTGGCATAACACTTTCCTTTTCCATACATTTTTAGAACAATTTGGTTTTTCACAGATGATAAAAAGTATAGCAAGCAGTCAACTAGTCTATTGTAGTTTACCGTAATATGTATCTGCTGGGAAAGTCATAGGTAAATCTATATTCACCAGTATATCAATAAGAGCGTCGTCGGTGGTGTAATAGGGATGACAAATGCTAGTCATCTGAGTTACTTTTTATCATCTGTCAAAAAGGTCAGTTTGTTCTAAAAATGTTTGAAATACCTAAGCGTGACGTCATAGTTTAGCAGCGTCACATATGTACTCATTTTGTGATTTTGGTGAATTAAAAATCGAAGACTTGATGGAAAACAAAACGAGTAAGGTTTTTCGAAGTTTAAGTAGGAGGGCAATTTAGTGATCAATAGTTCATAATTTATTTCCGATGCTGTCGTCATCCCCATTGGCTAGGGCCGCTTGGTTCGCATCCTGCCACATACAAATGTGTTTTAATTTCGATTTCATATGTACGTTGTAAGGTACGCACTACCGATGCGCGGCGCGGCCTAACAAATATTATTTGTATTACTTTATATGACCCAAACCGCACTTGCGAGGCGAGGCGCGGCACAGATGCCTCCGGGGGCAACTGCTCTGCGACGCGCGCCTCCGCTCGCTGTCGCCAGGCGTTTACCTTGGCGGCGGCGGATTCTCCAATCAGTTCACGTTCTACCCACGACCAAGCAAGGCCAAGAACCGTGTTGTCTGTCTGAGCGTCAGACACATTGCTAATGCGAAGGGTGGCCGCGCCGCACCGCTGCAGTCTAGCGCTGCGCCTCTATAGTGCGGTTAGCTGAAGCCGCGTTTTTTGAAATGTCTTTTCCGGCCCGATGTATGAAGTGTCCAGGGTTCGGTTTAGTCTTGTCAAATATGTTAAATCGTGTTCGAATCCTGCCACGTACCAATGTGTTTTCGAATTTAGATTTCATATTGTACGTTTATCCGACGCTCTTACGGTGCAGGAAAACATCGGGAGGAAACCTGAACACGCCTGCGAAGAAACTCGAAAGTTGTGTGTGAAATCGACCAAACCGCACTGGGCCCGCGTGGTCGACAAAAGCCCGATCGCCCTCATTCAGGGTAGGCTCGAGCCCCTCGGTGGGGACGTATATGAGCTGATATCATGAAATCAATATTGTAATGATAGCTAGGTATATAAATAATAAGACTTGTAGTAGGTATTAAATTTAAAATGCTATTATAATTTATGCTGATTTATAATAAATAATATTGATTTGTTATCAGAAAACTTGTTTCTTTTACTAGCTGCTAGAAGCCAAGAAGTCGTAAAATAAAATAAAATATTAGCTCAACATCCATGTATATTTGATAATTTGATTTTCATTATATTACTAGGTTAAGTATCTGACTAGATAATTAATTTCAATAGACTAGAATAAAATCATAGAACGTAAAATTGCATCTTTGGTATCACACAACACTTACAGCTCAATATCCGTATTTCACTGCCGTTTAATTTTATTATGCTTCTCATCTCGTAATTAATAATTATAAATACTCAAGCTTCAGGTTTCAACTCAGCCAGCGCTTCTTTTACAAGTTGCTCCAGTTCGAAAGGCAGAACTGTTTTACTAGTAATGCTGTGGTGTTCGCCACAGTCACTACCAACATCCTCATTAATTCCATTATCCCCTGATTCCTCACTGCTGCCCCTATTTTCGTCGCTGTCCGAGAATATTCCTTTCAAATTATCTGAGCTTTCATCTGCTTTCTTCAAATCTTTATCTTTTATCTCTTCAGACTTAGTAGATTCAGATTCCAGTACAAATTCTTCAAGCAACATTTTTGATGGAAGTATTGGTATATTTCCACTGCACCAACCTTCCATTGTTTTCTCCAGTTCATTAATTCGGTGGGCCAGAATTCTAAAATTTGAAAAATATTATTTACACACTCATTATATTATCTCATTTTGCGGATGTATGAGAAGTGGGAGGATGACTGTTTATCAATATGTAAATATACTTACTGATTAGTTTTTCTGTGATGTTGCAGAGCTATGGATTTATCGTTTAGAGCTTCAAATAATCCGAGACAAAGTGATTTCAATTCTGCAGCTGATGCTCTCTTGAGACCGTTTTTCGAATTTATATCCAGAAACTCCCTTACTGAAATGCATCATTGTCCAAATTAAAACAGAAACTTAATGTCAAGGGCAACATACAGATGTCTTTTTTAGGGTTCCATACCAGGTAATGGGATTTATTACTAAGCCTACGCTGTCCCGTCCGTCTGTTTGTTTAACTTTTAAAAGGCTGTATCTTTTAAACCGTGATAGGTAGCCTGAAATAAGGCTACACAGAACATGTGTCATTATGGGGTTTTACTAACAAATATAAGTGAAACGTTAAGGTTACAAGAGTCATTTTTTTGCTTTATCGTAAAAATAAAAACGGTAATACCTATAAGTGAGAAAATTGGTGTGATTATAGTACTAATCCTAAAGTAAAACAACAAATAACAAAAACCTTTCAAGACCAAACTGAATGAAAAAATAGCATTTTCCTGTCGCTCGCATTGATGTGTGGTTTGAAATGAATAGGTATCATTGTATACTTTTGTGGAGAGGTGTGGTGTTACAGAACCCTCGGTGAGCGAGTCTGACCTGTATGACTTGTTAAATATTATTACCTTGTTTCTGATTCATGACATCAGTAAATCCCTTCCTAAGAGATTCGTTCTTGTTCCTGTTGTCCAATAATGTCTGCAAAAAAATATTTATTTGTATTCATTTTATTTTTTTATTTTATTTTTTTATTAGGAGAACACAAACGGTAATGTACATTGATACTTAAGGGATAAAATATAAATAGAAAGGTAAGTCTATACATTCCAACAACGAGTTCCACAATTATTTAAAAATATAAGCCTACTTATCAATCTACCGCTATAAACAGTCAAAAAGCTGTCATTAAAAAACTATAAAATAAATTTAGAAAACAACAAAATAGAAGTAAAAAGAATGGATAATTATTAGAGAAAAATGGAATCATTGTATACTTTTGTGTATATTCATGGAAAATATAGAGCCCAACTTATTTACCGATCTAAAACTTTACATACTTTGTACTTGGTCAATGTTCGTTTGACAATTTCTTTCTCGGCTTGCAGTTGTGTTATTCTTTCGTGCAGATATTTGTTCTCAGTAACCATAGCATCTAAATCCACTATGGGTTTTGGTGGATCAATGCCATTATCGGATTGCTGGGACTTCACTCGGTTGGCCAGGATGTAACTGATCTGGAGGTTTAGTCTTTGGACCTTGCTTTTGTAATAATCTCTGTCCGAGACCAATTCTTCCTTTTCGTCCAGTAATGCACGATGGTCTAGATGGATTTGTTGATTCTGTAATTATAAGATGAATGTTTGAAATTAATAACATTTAGACATGTCATAATTTAACTTTGTCAGGCCTGTGGCACTCCACGCTGTGGGCATGAAAATGTACCTACGCCGCGGGACCGCCTGCAAGAGGCAATTCAGTATGGTGTCACGCGCGCGCTCCACCAGACGCGTGCCTAAAAAGTAATTGCTTATTTTCCATATTAATACTTATTATCGAGTTTTTATTCAAGTATGGCCACTCGAAAAGCCAAAAGGTACTGCATTATATTACCTATTACTGCACTACACTGAATTATACGTATTTAATCTTGTTATGGATCAAAAAAAGTTTTTAGGTATACACCAAAGATAAATAGTATTATTTAGAGATGCAGCTATTATAAAGTGAGGCGTCAAAGCCCTACAATACATAATTATGGCACAGTCTAAGAATGGATTCTTAGACTGTGATTATAGTTTGTTGAAAACTTATCATAATGTTACAAGTCTATAAACCTATGATCCTAGGCATCTACCATTTTTATCGTTATTTAACAAGCAATCAAAAGCATTGTCAATTTTAATTAAAAATAACATAATGAACCATAAATAGGTAGTACTTATAACCTAACTCCTCATTACAATAAATAAATTACTATCAGTTATGTAGTACATTACACTGCACCTTAGTGTGTTCTACTACCAATTAATATCGAAGGTTAATAAATTTAATTTGTTTTCTCCAAACTCACAACCCTACAACAGGAGCGAGCGGCTTTTATAAAGGTGCATGGTGAGCGAAGTAATACAGACTCTCGGAGCGCGTACTTAAGATACATTTTGATTTGTTAGTCCCCTACTCACAGTAGGCTAATATAATGTTAGTATCGGACTATATTTATTTATTTATTTCACAATTTATTGCACACAGAAATAGGGACAAACAAACATTAAACTAGATAAAAACATACAAAAGGTACAGCTTATTTCTATTACTTCATGCAAGATATTATGAATGTTAGAGGCATTATGGGTACAGGCAGCGCAGGACCGATCGTCTTGAAAATCCTTGGGGGAGGCCTTTGTCCGATTGGCAGTGGACGATTTTCGGCTTATATGGTGATGATGAGAGGCATTGTAAGTAAGTTTGATTTTGCATGTTTGCTATCACAAAGTTATCTCTCTTTACTTGTAATAATCCCTACGCTTTGACTTTGTGTCAAAGGAAAAAAATGTATTTTAATTACTATCCTCAAATTTATAATTAAAGCCTCTCTGCTCACTTGGCACGAGGCGAATTGGCAGGAGCACCTCCAGTGGAAGCACAGTCGGCT
This sequence comes from Coleophora flavipennella, assembly GCA_947284805.1. Classification (NCBI taxonomy): domain Eukaryota; kingdom Metazoa; phylum Arthropoda; class Insecta; order Lepidoptera; family Coleophoridae; genus Coleophora; species Coleophora flavipennella. The sequence continues at coordinate 2,417,726 of OX369273.1, forward strand.
GGAGTTCATTGCGACGGGGAGAGAAAGCATCAAACTATCCAGGCATTATCGAGTAATTTTTATTATTATAGTTTATACACTAGCAGCTTAAAGCTGATGCATGTATTTCACTGAACTTATGTAGTTTCTAAATATTTGTCTAGTCTGTTTTTAAAACTGTTCACGGATGGAGCACTTATATTATAACTGTCTCTGGTAATTATAGTCAAAATAATATTTACTGTCTTATGAACTTTTTCAAGCTCCTTCACCAATTCCTCATAGTCTTTGCTGGAGTAAACTGTTGTGGAATTGATCCTGCAGCCATTTATTTCATCTATCTGCACTTCTCTCCTCTGCAACTGTTTCCTGAGGGCTACAATGTCTCCTGTGGCTTCCTCCAATTTACTTCGCAACATTTCTACCTAAAATAATATGAGCTCTAATGTTATAAATATTTCACAGAAATGTGTGAGTTGTAGGTATCATTTTGTTATTTTTCAAAATATTACAAAACTCACTAGCACAGAGGCCCAAAAGCTTTACGAATATCAAAGCCACTTTTCTCTGAATGGAAATGCCCATATAATTGGGGCCATTAAATATATCTAGTAATTCAAATGATCTTACCTCTAATTTCAGCATATTATTTTGATCTCTGGTTTTTGCAAGCATTTCTCCGCCACTTATAATAGTTGGATTATACCGATAAGGACTAGTTGGGGTTTTGGTCTGCATCACTGGTTTTATACACTTCAGTTGCTCTACCAGTACTTTGTATCTATCCCGCTCCATACTGCATTTATCTAATTCTTTGCTCATTATAGACAAAGCATCTATTTTACTTTGCAGTTTACTTTTCAATACAGAATTCTGTAAAAAGAGGTACTAGTAAGTTAAAGAAAGTTGTAACGGGAAGGCCCTATGACAGAACCGATAGATGCTCAATGGGGAAAAAAAGGTCTGCAAGTCTTCTGGGCAAGCAGACACGGTGATAGAGGGATGCTTGTGGACTGATGATCTAGTGCTTGCAGAAAGTCTTTGGGGAGGCATATTTTCAACAGTTACGTTCTCCGACTGAGAGGATATCAGGATGGGTGCACATGAGCAATTTAAAATAAATTCTGGCTCCTAAAAAGTTTAGAGCATTGGAGTGCACTTAGTGAGTCGCTGAGTAGCTTTATGAGCAGGGAGTGCACTCCAACAACAATAGGTAAACAAAAGTTTAGCGAGATTATAGTATTTACATCACTTACCTCAAGCACATAATCATCCAACTGCTGATCTTGGAATTTCACTTTAGTACTCGATTTATTAAACATTTTTAGTTTGAGATTGCTGTTAGGCCCTGTGCTAATATTTATCCTATCCTAAAACTTTGTCTATAGAAGAAATGCACCTTACATTCAAGATTCTGCAGACGCACAGACCGCAATAGCACATGCACAGTTAATTAAGGCGTGCGTGATTATCTGGACATATTCTAGTTCATCTATGGTGATTATCACTAATATTCATGGTAAAACTAATATTCTATAATGAAAACATAGCGGGCGGACCTTCTCGTTCAAGGATCACCTACACAAAAAAAAAAAAAAAAGAATATAAACATAAAAACTATTTACGTACCTATAAAATCTATCACAAACGAGCGTTATTTTATTTTATGATACTCGCAGATACTCGTGAGTATCTTAAGATCAAAACTTATAGCATAGCAAGGTATCACACACGGGCGCTATACTCTATTGTATGAAAACCCCACATTCTGTTACGAGTCTTTGAATGAGCTACACCTAAAACGCTTTATACAGGCTGATTAAGAAAATGAGTTCGCGTATATTGCTATTGGACTTATTATTAGACAGTTCGTCAGAAGACGGAGCCGACTTTGACGAAGTGACGATGATGCCGAAGATGGAAGCGGGCTTACCAAGATTCCCCAACGCAATGGGGGATCTGGCTATCTTATCTTCAAGCCGGAACACATCAATGCTGTTAACTGCCTCCGTGGCGTAACGGTTAGTCCCTTCGCTTCACACCAGGAGGCTGCGGGTTCGATTCCCCGCGGGGTCAACTTTGTAAGACGAGGTTTGGTTCGTTGTAGGGCATTTTCATAGCTACCACCATCTTATCTAAGTCATGACGCTAAACATCAGTTTAAACAACATTGATGTGTTCCGGCTTGAAAATACTCGTTAGACAGCAAGTTCTCCATTGCATAGGGGAATCTTGGTAAGCCCGCTCCCATCTTCGGCATCATCGTCACTTACCATCAAGTGAGTTGATGCCAAGGGCTGAACAATTGTGAATAAAAAATAGAAACAGATGTTTGGCGGCAACACTTAGATAAGATGGCGGTAGATAGCCAGGCGTGCTATGAACATGCCCTGCCACCAACCAAACCGAGTTCTATAAGGTTGACCTCGCCGGCAATCGAACCCGCGACCTCCTGGCAGACGAATTAGTCCGATTTCGATATTTTTTTATTGGTCTAAAATTTATAACTGTCACGAATGTGATGGCACGAATCCAAAGACACAAGAAATATGAGGAAACAGATGAACATACACACATAAAACATATACATACTGTCAAAAACATAACCCTATTTTTCCGTAGTTGCATAAAAATGATTAATTGACAAACACCCGAAAACTGAACAGTTTAGCATTTTCATTCCGTAAAATTAAATCACAGCGGCGCGCAAAGTGAATATAAGTGACATTAATCGCGCTTTAATTTCGGTAACTAGTTGGTTTTTAGTCCGGTAAAACGAAATCACAGGGGCGGCGCGCAAAGTTAATATAAGTGTATTTAATATATTAGTACTAACATACAGTAAGGACACTCCCTGCCGCTCTCTAGATTGCGACCTCACCCCTCGTCACCCAAATTGATACAGATTGGTTACAGTTTGGTGGTCGAACGTATAGGATTTCGCCGCCATTTTGTTTGTTACGTCATTCCTTTTTTGAAATGTTATTTCTGGCCCGTTGTATGAAGTGTCCAGGGTGTGCTCCTGGTGTGAAGCGAATGGACTAAATATTACGCCACGCAGGCGGTTAAAAACTCTTTTTATTCATGTTGTATTTATCTTAAGATAAATGTAGCGAGCAGGCGCTGTATCGCTCGGTATCTGCAGATAGACGGCGATGAAGTATAATTATATTATCTGCCCAGTGTGTGTACTCTCATTGATTTCTATGAAGAGCGATAGTGTAAGATATCTGTTACATTAAATATATCTTATAGTATAGCGCCCGTGTGTGATAACCACAGATAAGAAAATTTTTTTCCGCTCCGATAGATTGCGTAAGGAGGCGTGGCACACGCGTCGCCTTCATGCATAAACGGGTATGTTGCTGTCATTCGTAAATGATTGTACTGCGCAGAAATTGCACAACTTCATGACAAGCTGAGCTCCGAGTATTTTTGTGACAAAATGACGAAATGTGCTATAATAAGCTGCAAAAATGCAAGTAGTAAAGTGAATTTAAAAAATGGAGGAGTTTCTTACCATGTGTAAGTGAAAAACATTAATGAAAATCAATAGTTATATAAAAATATGAATATTTGTTTTTGGGTCTTTGATAATTAGTGCGAGGGTGTTGTCGATATTTTTCAACGATATATTTTTATTTTTACTTTCAGTTTTCCAAAAAATCCTGAATTGAAGGAAAAGTGGATCACAAGTACAGGGCGTAACAGTAATTGGTTTCCCACAAAAACAAGCACTGTTTGCTCAAAGCATTTTAACGATGATGACTTTGTGGTTACACCAAACAAAAATACTTAAAATGTTTTGCTCTGCCTCATGTAGACGTTTGCATACTGACATCAGTACGTATCGGTCGTTCTAATATTTTCTTTACTTTTTACAAATTTACAACCCCATAGTACTGGGAAACATAGTTTGGGGCTAGATGAAAGTGTTTGATTTGTTCATGAATATTTTTACTGTAAGTAGGTAAGTATCTAGTAAGCATCTTTAAGTAGCAAAAATTATAGTTTTAATAAAGCTTTAGTTTAGTTTTCCTTGAAATAAATCATTAGTACAGGTAAGCAACAAAGTATTTCGTGGCTTAAAAAACGTAATAGTTTGTTACCCATTCGTAAAAACATAAAACTCGAAGTCAACAGAAAAAGGTTGCTAAGCAACGCATATGGTGACAGTTATAAACAGCAATAAGTACCTATTTACAGTGGCACGACTAAGCAGTCCGCGGACTACGGTAAATATTAAATATTAGGGTAGTAAATTATTAGGTTTACTTTTTGTAAGTACGAAGTATTTATGTATAGTAACATTACATTGTTTAAAAATAGAAACTAAGGGTTTTATTATCTTCGCATCGGAACCCGCTTTAGGTACAGACCCATAGATATATAAAAAACTTATAAAAATAACATTACATAGATACTATAAATATAATATATTATATGTATGTCAGTGTGTAACTTAACCAAGATGTTGGCAGTTTCGGCACAGATTACTAAATAGTTACTTCGTAAGTTTCGGTGACGCGTTGATAGGCATGGTGCCTCGGAACCGCCGAAACACGACATCTTTCGGCTAGAAGTCGGTGCTGGCGATGGTCTCCAGCAGAGGCTTCGGCACGCGCACCACGTACGACGTGAAGTGCACGTAGTGGCGCGACTCCAGCGGGAACACCCGCAGGTCGTAGCAGGACTTCTGGCGTACGCACTCCGTCACGTCCTTAGCCGTGACCGAGTGGTGCAGCCACGACACGTAGAGCGCGACGTTCGGTGTGGCGGCACGCAGCACGGAGCCCTCTTCCGGTGCGGCCGTACCATACAAGCTTCTGCGAGGTTGCCTTCGGAATTTGCACCTCCTCTGTACCAAGGTGAAACCCTCCTCATCCACCCTGGCACGAGAGGGGTCGCTCGATGTAGGCGGCGACCTCGGTTTCCGGACGACTTAGGTGGTGCGGGTCGCCGGCGGTGGCGTGCGGTGGCGGTAAAGTCACGGCAGCTCGCACGAACCAGCGGCGTTGGGTTGTCGGACACAGGCGCCCGCGGCGGCGGCTGAGCGGCCGCGCGGGCAGCGCTCACAGGCGGCGACACAGGCTGCGACGAAATCGCTGACACGACGGAGCTCGACGTCGGTTGTTTGTCGAGGGCTCCACGTAGCGCGTCGATGTAAGCTGGCCTAGTTTCAGTGCTGTGTAGCGAACGTACTTCATTGCATGTTGGTCAGACTCTTTTTTAGGAACACGATGTCCTTCAGCAGGCTGGTGACGTCGACGTGGTCGAACCTGACAGGCGGTAGTTTGGCCAGCTTCCGCGCCACAAACGACGGCACAGTCCGTCTCCTTCAGGTCCTTAATGATGTCTTGAAGGGACTTCTTTCCATGTTCATCACCCCTTCTATGGGGAGCGAAGGTGCCGCAGATCTTCAGTGACCGGTAGAGCACCTCTTTGGCGCTGCAGATGTCACTCACGCTGAAGTTGCTGGAACAGATGTGGATGGCAGACAGCTCGTCCATCACGTCCAGCTTCTGCTGCAGGAGCGCCAGGAGCTATTTGACGATGAGTGGCGCGTCGGAGGTGCTCTTGATGACGCGAGCAGCGGTGCGAGCCGCGCTCGACACGTAAAATGTACCACTATTAATTCCCTGACTCGGTAAATCGACCGCATCGCAGCGCGCATTGCACAGAACTGTGACACTATATTATAGTAAAGTGTACGTACGTGTAATATTATAGTACGTGTAATAAACACCTAATCGATATCTGACGGTCCTTGAGGTCTCTGACGACGGATCCGTGGTCACTATCGTAGCAATCGACGCAGTAACTGAAAAACCTACCATACCTCGCATTCCTAATATAATCTATCGATATTTAAAAAATGCCTTACTATAACCACAACACTATGAAAATGATACCATTTTTGGAAAAAATATTGCACGGAAAGTTTCAATTGAATAACCTTACTTCTAGTATTACGATCTGAAATTTTATTCGAAATAAATGTTTTTTAATGAATTGCACAACATTACATATTATTTATTTAGTTCTAAACAATCACATTATTTTTTATACTTTTAGTGTTCATCAATTAAACTGGGCAGTTTTACTATTCTGGTATCACCTTACCATGGTCATTCCGTCAATTTTCATAAACTCAATCTTATTTAATACAGTTTTAAGTCTATTTTTATTAAATGATTTTAAAGGTTTGTTTTTTTGTTTTTGGGGGAGGTTACTTTAAAAAAATACCCAATAGCATCAACCTGTTTGTAGTGTGCTATATGTGTAATGGCTCGCTCGGTGCTAGTACTAAAAAATAAACATCAGCGTTCTATTTAATTCTTCTATTCTGTGGTGATAACCTTAACTCAAAGAACTAGTAAAACGTAGTTTGTTATATTCTTCAAAGAACTAGTAAAACGTAGTTTGTTATATTCTCTTTGGAACTAGTAGCTGTATTTTCGTAACAGCTATTTATTATCTATGGTTTTAGTTTATTTTGTCTGTGGAAGTTGTCTGTCATTTCATTGCTATTTCATTGTTGTTTTGTGGTCTTTTGTGTTCTGTCTATTGTTGTGTAGTTCTGTGGTTGTGTATCGTATCATCGTATCAGTGTTGCCATGTGCACCGTAATTACGGTAAATGCACCGTACTCAGCAAAAATTTACCACCTACCGTTGAAGCTGGGCAACGGTGACGATAACTACCGTAATCCACGAAGGTCTCGAAATCAGAGCCGTAAAACAATTGTAAACATACTCCTCCTGATAAGTTTTGTTATCAGGTTATATAGGCTAAGAAATCAGAAAGATTTTTACGCAGCTACCGAAATTTATGCTTGCATTGCTGTCTTTACCGCACTCCTATGCCAAATGCGAACGTATGTTCAGTAAGGTGAACGATATAGAAACAAAAAAACGTAACAAACTAATAACCTGCTCCATAAAAGGAAATCTCTTGACACAACAGCCTATCAAACTGCATTACTTTTAAACCTGATAACGAAATGCTCCAAAGATTTAAACCAGAATATTTGCAAAAATGAAGAAATTTTATTATCAGAGTCAGATAATTCAGACAATTGTTTATAAATAATTGCTCTCGTATGATTGTTGCACTTAAATGTTCTGTATTACCTTGGTTTGTATTTTTAAGATTTTCGAATAAAAAGCAAATTGAGCTCTAAAATGGTTGTTTTATTAAAAGTAATTTACCGTTATTTTTACCGTTGTTCCCCAGGCCCAATCACCGTAATTTCTTAGAATCTACCGTATTTTTTTAGCAGTATCACCGTTGCCCAGATTTTGGACATGGTAACACTGCATCGTATCTGTGCTCTCGCTCGCTCGGAGACAGTGTTGCCATGTGCACCGTAATTACGGTAAATGCACCGTATTCAGCAAAAATTTACCACCTACCGTTGAAGCTGGGCAACGGTGACGATAATTACCGTAATCCAGGAAGGTCTCGAAATCAGAGCCGTAAAACAATTGAAAACATTCTCCTCCTGATAAGTTTTGGTATCAGGTTGTATAGGCGAAGAAATCAGAAAGATTTTTACGCAGCTACCGAAATTTATGCTTGCATTGCTGTCTTTACCGCACTCCAATGCTGAATGTGAACGTATATTCAGTAAGGTGAACGATATAGCAACAAAAAATGTAACAAACTAATAACCTGCTCAATAAAAGGAAATCTCTTGACACAACAACCTATCAAAAGGCACGGACAAAACTGCATTACTTTAAACCTGATGATGAAATGCTCAACAAATTCAACCATTACACCAACAATTAACCATTACAAAAATGAAGAGATTTTATTATCAGAGTCAGAATTCAGACTAATGTTTATAAATAATTGCTCTCGTATGATTGTTGCACTGTATTACCTACCTTGGTTTGTATTTTGAGATTTTCGAATAAAAAGCAAATTGAGCTCTAAAATAGTTGTTTTATTAAAAGTAATTCACCGTTATTTTTACCGTTGTTCTCCAGGCCCATTCGCCGTAATTTGTTAGAATCTACCGTATTTTTTGAGCAGTATCACCGTTACCCAGATTTTGGACATGGTAACACTGCTCGGAGAGGAGAGCTCCAGCTCAATGCGTGTACTTGTGTCGTTTGTTCTTTTTCGTTTCGTCTTGTGTTTAATTGTATTTTGAATGCAGATGTTGATTTCTTGCTGAAACTATTATCAAACACTTTTTCAATGCAATGCGATCAGAAGACCAGAGAATCAGGTTTCCTTCGCCTTAGCACATGAATAGAATGGCCGCATCTGGTACAGAAATCGAAGACTTCTTGAGTGGGCCTCTGGTTTCGTGGGTGAGTGATCAACCATCCGTGCCTATTTTATTTCTTTGTGAATTTCTTTACGAAGCGTGAGACAAAATTGGCGAGCCGTTCCGTATGAATGAGCATATGATTTTACTTAGATACGTGTTTTTTTTGTATAGTACGGTTACAAAGTTATTACTTTCATATTTTGCAACCACAGCAGTTCCATTCAGCTTTATGTAGTTTTAATTACTTCCTGAATTACTTAGGTGAATTCTTCATTTAAAACTCGGTCTCATCTTTACTGAAACAAAACTTAAGTTATTATTCAACCTGGTGTTATCTATGATTTGTGTGATAAACATTGGTGTCGATTCACTGTTACATGAGACAGGACTAAACTAAATTCAGGCATTCTGCCCTTGCCCTTTCGATATAGAGCGAAAACGACAAAATGCGTAAATTTAGTTTAGCCCTGTCAAATAATTTAAAACGTGTTACATCGAATCGACACAACAAACCTTCCATCATAATTTCAATTATGTACAACTATTTCCCATAAAGACAAATGATCTAAAATTGGTACATATGATGATTCCTATTCCAAATAAGAGAGTAACATATGAATAAAAAAGAAATCTAAGCAGAGCGATGTTTATTGTGTCATTCTACTTTTACCCTGATTAGTTCCCAGGTGTGCATTGTTTGTATGTGGGCTTTGATTTCCAAGTGCACAGCTATGTGAGATAGTAGAGTTTCATCTATAGTATTTATATTGTTCATATTACAATACGTTAAGTATAGCTAATCACTCAAGTTTATTTTTTCACTTTTTAAAAAATATGATAATTAATAAATTCACCCAAGAATACCTTTGTTCAGCAGTAGGTTTGTTTCGGCTGATTTGATGATGATGATGCTCTCTCTCTTTCTCTCTCTCTGTCTTATCGTGTGGCACAATTAACTGTGCTATCTAAGGGATGTTGCACTTAGCATCACCCACGGTCACATGTAGGGCATTTAGATTTACACCTACGGACGTGTGCAACGTGACCCTCATACACATTCTGGAATCAGATATGCAGGTTTTCTCACCATGTTTACCTTCACCATTAAAGCAATGGGTAATATACTTAAGTACATAAGTTTCAAAAACTATTTGGTACATTGACCTGCTGATTGATAAATTGTTTATACTTTAAGAGTTAAGATTAACTTATTTCTTGATTTTTCATTAAAAGCAACTGAAGAGCGAGCATTAACTTGTTAAGTGATAAAGGAGTGAAGAAGATATTGCGATAGCAACAAATATTGAAGTTGAGGTCTTGATGGGGATGGACACTATTAGTCTAAAAAACTAAAAAATGTATGAATGTGTGCATCCGACCAGTGCTCTAGTGCCTAAGCTACTGGATGGATTTGGGAAAATTTTTGTTAGAGCAATATTGTTTTTTATATCTCTAGCTGGTTTTTTTTTTCAAATTTCTCCTATCCGTGTTTAGAGTTGCTGCCGTAGTAAAAAAATAACTTTTTTGTTCTTAAAAACTGCTCACAGTTTTGAAGAAACTCTGTATGTTACTATAACTTAATATGACCTACTATAACCTATAGTTCATTATTCCAGGAAAAATCTAAATTAGGTACCTCTCATAGAAACCCAGATTTTTTGTTACTTTTTCTCAAAATGGCTTATTATGAAACTTTGTGAACAACCAGGAATTAATCAGGCATACTACACTACATAGTTCATTATTCCTAGAAAATTTTGAAATAAGGTACCACTCATACAACCCAAGTAATGTTTTATCTCATATACATATACCTGTATTTTTTATAAGTAAGCGTAAAGTTTATTGTTGGTTTGTGTATGCCTGACTATGCTAGACTGTCAAGGCTTTGTGAGAACGTATGCACAGTGTGGCTGTACAATTTATTTCCTTTATTATCCAGGGCCCAAGGTCCTATTTAAGTGACCAAATTGCAATGGTATTCAGACCCAAGGCCCTTTTCAACCGACTTCCAAAAAGGAGGAGGTTCTCAGTTTGACTGTATTTATTCTGTGTGTTTATTATGCAATATTTTTGCAGATTGTAAACCGATTTTCATGAGTTGGTCCCCTATAAATGGGCGGTAATAATAACTTAAGTCAAAAAAATACCAGGCATTATGAGGTTAATACTTAACAGAATTTATAACACAAATCCATTTATCAACTTTACAGCTAAAATCGTGCTTACCAAACCCAGAATGTGTGAACCAATACTCTTCCCTCTTCAATGGCGACATCCTACATCAGGTCTACCTCCAGATAGACCCAGAACCATCCTGTCACATCACAAAATTAGCTGGCTTAGAAGACCAGGCCCTTATCCTGGGGAGGGTCAAGAATTTTGATGCTATCATCAAAAATGTCAAAGTTTTATATGAGGAAGAGTTGGGAATGACCTTGTTGGTGGTACCGGAATGTATATGCTTAGGAAAGGCTCCAGAATCGAAGGAGGGATTGGAAAACATGAAGCTGCTTGCGCTACTGCTGTTGGGAGCGGCGGTACAATGCCCAAATAAGGAGCTCTTCATCACGCGAATCAAGGAACTCGATGTGGAACTGCAGCATAACATTGTGGAGTGCATTAAACAGGTATAAACTTTTGTTTAACGTTTGAAAATCCATTTACTGCAGTAGCAAATGTTATTTAAACATTGCAGAATTGTGTCTCTCTGAAGTAGGTGTGTACAAGCAATATTGACTGACATTGAATTTTTTAGCACTCACAGTGTGGTCACACCAAACTTACAAATTGTCTCATTATGTTAAATATGTCAAAATGATTATGTAATTCATATCTCGTCCATTTTCATTTACTTAAGGCCCTAGATGGGTCAAATCACAATATTCAATTCAAATAAAAACATGTAAAAATCGAGAATTGGGTGTTTGTTTTCAACGTAATAGAAGTAACTATTTAGTAATCTGTGGTAATAGTCGCGTCGAAGCCCGCATTGATTTGAACTTAAAACAAATAGACTTAAGTTCAATATTATTTTATCACGGATGGTCCTACTTGGATTGAGTCCTCTTAAAGCCTTAATTCTCAAGGTTTATATTGTTACCACTTTTACCAATTTGTGGTTTACAGATGATCCACCTTGTTGTGTTGCCTTGGGTAGTGGAAAAGTGCTTTGAAACATGGATTATTTTGACTATTTTTATTTAAGCAAGATTTTGGTTGTTAAAATTTTTCAATTTTATGGTTTTTCAAGGATTATGCCTTATGTGTATAATTTAATTCAGAAACAAATGCCTTTTTTTCCATTTGTAATAATTTGATTGATAACAAACAAAGATTGTTTTGTTATTGTTGTGAATAATTCATACCCAAAAGTTATTTGTTGTTTTTACAGTATTTACCCTGCACGCAACATATAATAGTTATTTATAATACAAGGGTGGTAAAAAGGTAAATAACAAATGAGTGACATTTATTAGCCTGAGCCGCAGGCAAGTGTTTACCAACGTCACGAGTTTGTCTTTATACGACGTTTTTTAATACAGTTGTGAGAAAAAAGTTAAAAAACAACTGTAACAGAAAAACTTAATACATGGGTAAGGTACCTATCAAGATTTCGGCAACCAAAGTTCATTTTACGCGGCTCATTTTAAATGTCTAGGGGAGAAATCTTAATTTGTTTTTTTTTTCTATACATACACATAAGTCTATATTTTATCATAAATATATTAACTATTCATTATTTTATTCGTATTCACAACTAAATCAATTCAATTGCGCCAATTTTTAGCTAGGCACACGTACGCATGCGTAAGTTTTTTTCTAATATTACCCTAAACAGATTAAAATAAGGCTTGGGATAATATTATCTTAAACATTCAAACCTCCTTAGAAAATATTTTTATTCCTTGGTGTAACCTAAGCGCTTCATTCATATTTATTCTACTTTTTTCACAAAAATATAACCCAACGAGAATCTAGCCAACTAGCGTTATGTTTTAATATTCTCCTTTTAAGTCTCAAAGAAGATTCTGTATCTTTGAATGTTATTTATTTTTTATTTGCTAAAAATGTCTTGTTCCTCCACGTTAGACATTAAAAAATGTGGCAAAGTAAAAAGCACATGTGCGGTAAAATCAATTTTGCGCACAGTAAACTTTCACATAAAGTACTACTATTGAAAAATAAATTTGTAGGTAGTATTTGTGAATTAGACATACAATATTTTAATATGCCTTACCACGCTAAATTAGTATTAGCATTAGCGTCAGAAACTCATCGTGAAATCAGCCAACCATAACACTGTCAAAGATAATTTTCGGTTCAAACAAGGGTCAGTAAAGTAAAGATATGTGTTGTCATAGCTAAATTACGCATAAGGCGAGGATACACCTAACATTTGGAGGTCGACTTGTAGGTACCTACCTACTTACTTTGGTCTCACTCAACCTTGGTTCATGCTAAGCTGGTATATTTCAAAATTAAGAATTCCATATATTTACTACATTGATATACTACTCACCTACAATAGTTTTTATAATATCACAGTTTATCGAAATAACTAATTTAGTAAAAAAACCCTTCTGGTTTATCTTTCCTTTATCAAGAGACAAATCTAACGACATCGAAATCCATCAATCTATAGTTCGTTCGCTCATCTAACCGCATCTTTGTCGGGTACCGACAGACACTCACTCTGTCAAAGGTGCCGCTCTGAGTTCAATCGTTTCGTCCTTCGAGCCGCCGTTGGCGCTGCGGGCGGCACCTTTGACAGTGTTTGTCGGGAGCCGTCAAAGATGCAGTCAAATGAGCGAACGAACTTTACAGGCTCAGCCAAAGAACCGACGTTTAGCCAAAAAATCATTACCTACTGTTCCTATCACTATATGACCTAGCTGTCGGTGAGTGGGGACGCTATCCTTACTTAATATTATAAATGTGAAAATGTGTTTGTTTGTTACCTTTTCACGCACGCTTCAACGCCTTGATCAATCTTTATGAAATATGGCATGCAGGTAGCCTGTGTCACGGGGAAGGACATAGGCCACTTTTTATCCCGGGAAAATAGCATAATCTGATGCAGTTTCTGAGGGAACTGAAAAAATACTCGATTGTTGTGATTTTTTGCACAGAGATGGTTGAGTAGGTGGGAAACGACATAATTTACTAATCACCCTTAAAGACAGTCATTAAAACGATGTCCACGCGGGTGAAGCCGCGGGAAAAAGCTAGTATATCATAAACCTGGTAGTTAAGCGTATCTGTTAGATATACGAGAGGGCATGTTTTTATAGAGCAGGGTAGACCCTGCTTCAAAGCCGGAGCTTAACAAACCCTTATTAATTTTAGGTGACTGACATGCAGACTGTCGTCCTTACACCAGATGCAATAGACTTGTTCCAATCACCAACTCTGTTCAATCATATGCGCCGGTTGGCCAAAGAGCGCGACCACTATCTCCAGAACTGGGCTTCAGCTGTCCTCAACGAGGGCTTGTATGACAATGACAGCGAAAATAAGAATACGAAAAATAGATCCATGCAAAATGTCAATCAAACGAACGGAGAGAACCAACATTTGGCCGTGGAACTGGCCGACTGGAAAGCACGCTTACGGAAACAAAGACAGGAATTGTAAGTTTTAAAAAATCTTTTAGCATTAAGCTGCAAATGGTGTTGTTAGTATGAAAATCAGTACAACTGATCTTTAGGCTATATTATCCTATTTGAACTGCGGCAACAATTTGTAGTTACAAAAATAATAATACCTAAAATCCAGTTGTTCATTTTATTACAGATCAGTATCAATTGTGAAGTTGTCTTAGTGCATAGATTTAATATGAACCTAGTATTACCCATTTAGTATAAGACATTTTTTTCATTTAGTTTTTTTTCTGACATATACGATAGTTCCTGTTTTTTCCAGTTCCTTTTTTTCAACATCATCAAAAATGTATCATCATCATCATATCAGCCGAATATCATATCTGCACTACTAGACAAAGGCCTCCCCCAAGGATCTCCACGACGACCGGTCCTGCGCTGCCCGCATCCATCGGCTTCCCGCGATCTTCACCAGGTCGTCGGTCTACCGCGTGAGAGGCCTGCCTACGCTACGTTTTTCTGTGCGCGGTCGCCACTCGAGAACTTTATTGACCCAACGGCCATCTGTTCTACGAGTTATGTGCCCTGCCCACTGCCACTTCAGTTTAGCGATTCTGTGAGCTATGTCGGTTACTTTGGTTCTCCTGTAGATCTCCTCGTTTCTGATTCGATCACGCAGAGAAACTCCGAGCATAGCACGCTCCAATGCCATTTGGGTGACCTTGAACCTTCTTATGAGGCCCATAGTAAGCCACCATGTCTCAGTTCCGTAAGTCATCACTGGCAACACACACTGGTCAAAGACCTTAGTCTTGAGACACTGTGAGACACTGCGGTATTTGAGACCTGAAGATATTGCGAAGCTTCCCGAACGCTGCCCAGCCGAGTTGGATTCAACGATTGATCTCTTTCTTGAAGTTGGACCTACCTAGCTGGACTGTTTGTCTCAGGTATACATATTCGTCAGCAACTTGCAGTGTAGAGTCTCCAACCTTTAGAAGGGTGGGTGCGACACGGACATTTAACATTATTTTCGTCTTATCCATGTTAATTTTAAGACCTACTTGTTGAGAAACTTTACTGAGGCCATCGAGCATTGTGCTTAGGTCTTCCATAGTCTCAGCCATAACCACGATATCGTCAGCGAATCGAAGGTGGGTTATGTAGTCGCCGTTGATATTGATGCCGAGCCCACCACAGTCCAGAAGCTTGAAAATATCTTCCAGGGCGGCGGTGAACAGTTTCGGACATATCGTCTCCCTGTCTCATCCCTCGCTGCAACTGGATAGGTTTCGAGTTCTGGTCCTGGAGGCAAACCGACATGGTGGTTTTCATACCGACACTTCAAAACCTCGATATATCGATGGTCAATTTGGCGAAGAGACTGTAGCACAGCCTAGGTTTCCACTGAATCAATTGTCCACAAATACCAAGCATAGTGGCTGATTGTACTCTTCAGTCTTCTGTATAATCTGCCGCAGCGTATGTATGTGGTCTATGGTACTAAAGCCTTTTCGGAAATCGGCTTGTTCGGGAGGCTGGAAGTCGTTAAACCTGCGTGCGAGACGATTCGTAGTGACTCTCGAAAACAGCTTGTAGACATGCCTCAGAAGTGAGATGGGTCTGTAGTTCTTCAGCAGGGTGTTGTCACCCTTTTTTAAAGAAAAGCATGACCACACTTCTGTGCCATACCTTAGGCGTTTGTCCCTCGAGTATAACGGAATTAAATAACTTCTGAAGAGCTTTAAGTACCGGTGATCCACCTGCTTTCAGAAAATCAGCCGTAATTCCATCATCACCCGGTGCCTTGTTGTTCTTGAGCTGTTTGAGAGCCATTCTAATCTCGTACAGGCTGACGTCCGGGATATCTTCGGTATAGTGTCGGGTTAGTCTGGCTCTTGGGTCTTTAGCCAGATCGCTGACAGGCAAACGTGTGGTCGTGTACAATTGTCTGTAGAACTTCTCAACTTCTTCCAGCAACTCAGTCTTAGACGATATGATCCTGCCATCCTCAGTCTTCATTTTGGTCAGTTGGCTTTGTCCAACAGACAGAGCTCTCGTGAACACTTTTGAGTCTTTGTTGTGCTCAATCGCCTCTCAAATACAATTTGTATTATACTGGCGCAAATCGGGAGTCAGGGTCTTAGAGATCCGCCTGTTTAGTTGCCGATACTGAGTAGCGTCTTCAGAGGATTGCAAAACCAATCTGCGTCTTTCTTCCATGAGATTGTTGGTGAGGTTGTTTTGGTTCTGTTTGAACGGCCATTTTTAAAAATCTTAGACCCGACCGTTTGGACAATATCCACCAATCTGTCATTATAATCGTCCACATTGTCGCAGGCGCTTGGGCATTCGAAGCGATTGTGCAACTCGAGCTGAAAGCTCTCGGGGTGTTGGAGCTGGATGGGCGCTGGTCGGAGCGTAGAGTTCATCAGTCGACATCTTTCCAGCTTGGTCTTTAGATTCAATGTCCCTCTTACCATCCGGTGATCGTTTCCTGTTTTGACTGAATGGATCACAGAGACATAATTAAATATTTGCTGCCTTGTCGACAAGATGCAGTCAATCTCGTTCTTCGTTACGCCATTGGGATGCAACCAATGTATCAAAGCAATAAATGTATCAAAGTGAACCATATTAATCAATTGGGTTGGTCCACTAGGATCCCCTAAGCCAATCCCCCATGGGCTCCTGGTGAACTCATCAGCAATTTTATCAATAGAAATCTTAAAAAAAATCATCACATCAGCTCATATATACGCCCCCACCGAGGGGCTCGAGCCTACTCTGAATTAGGGCGATCGGGCCTTAGTCGACCACGCGGGCCCAGTGCACACAACCTTCGAGTTTCTTAAAAAAAAATCTTTTTTTTATTCAGGGCATTTTGCCAAGAAGCCCCGAGTGACAGAAAAGTGGCGTATTTTTTTGGATAATTAAAAAAACATCTCATTATTTTTTTAGATTTCTATGCATAAAAATTGATTGATTTTGCTTAATATTAGATCAGTCGTACCAAGTTCCTGATCTTTAGGCTATATTATTTGATTTGACCCGTAGAGATTATTAAAAATATGTAAAATAATTATAAAATTCAGATTTTATTGCAGATCAGTATTAAGGATCTATCCTCAGCTAACTATCCATCAGCCGCCATCAGTTACCAAATAATTACTCGCTGAGTACAGACAATAACGAAAATTTTAAAAGATGAATTTTAATAATAGGTGCTGTAGTTTATTTAGAGACTATCAACTCTGTGAAACATAGCTCACTGTAAGTAATTACAGATAGTATCAGTGCTAAAAGTGGCCACTTTTATAACCGATGATGACGGCGCTAGGTAGGTAGGGGAATCCTCTTATTAGTAATAGAAATAGAATAAAATAGAAAATCTCTTGATAATTGTGAAGTAGGTGTAACGTGAATCTAGTATATTTTTCCTTTATTTCTGATGTTTGTTGAAGTCCTGTGAGTGAGACAGACACCCCAAGTGGCAATTCTGTAGCTCATAGAGCTCACTTCGATAAATTTTTGGTGATGTTCAAAAATAGATCTGGTTAAATGTCAGAATAAAAATAAAAACTAATTTTAATATAAAACAAATCATAAACTATATTTTTTTCTATTAAATTCAGTTTTTATTTTTATTTCGACAGGTAACTAGTTCTATTTTTGAAGATCACCAAAAATTTATCGAAGTGAGCTCTATGAGCTACAGAATTGCCACTTGGGGTCTCTCACTCACGGGACTTCAGGAAAAATCAGAAATAAAGAAAATATTTTTTTTATTATTATTGCTGCGGGTCAAATTGATTTATATAGATATATTTATTGATTTTTTTTGATCAATCGTACCGATTTTTTCTTTGAGCACATTTTTAGCTTTTTTGCATACCGCTAGGAGTATTTTAAATGAGGGCTCATTAATTTTCCTGTGCTGGAATTATCTTTTCTGCTCGTTTTTTTTAGAGAGGAAAAGTCTGAGCAGCTCTCTGAATGTCGTGAGGATTTGGAACACACAAAGTTGGTGCTGGCTAAGTTGCGATCTGACAGCCAGGAGTGGTTCAACGAGGCTAGGAAGTCTTCAGGGTATAGAGATGAAGTCGATGCTTTGAGAGAGAAAGCTGATCGATGCGACAGGTAAGGCAAAAGATAAGGTTAAATGTGGCATCCGATTTTATCTATACTAATATTATAAAGAGGAAAGATTTGATTGTTTGTTTGTTTGTTTTGAATAGGCTTCGAAACTACTGGACCGATTTGTAAAATTCTTTCACCGTTGGGAAGCTACACTATCCGCGGTTGCTATAGGCTATATTATATTTTCAAAAAATTAGGGATACCTATTAAAACTCAAATAATGTAACCCAAGTCAAGGTGTAAAAAATGACCTAAAAATCCTGCAATATTTAAAAAAAGTGGTGTAGTGTAGTGGTAGCGATAGTGTAGTGTAGTGTGAGGCGGTACGAAGTTCGCCGGGACAGCTAGTTTTATTATAATATCTAATCTTAGGAGAGTGACAAACACAGCCGGGCACAGTACTTTTGGTTTT
The DNA here is from genome assembly GCA_947284805.1 of Coleophora flavipennella. Taxonomy (NCBI): domain Eukaryota; kingdom Metazoa; phylum Arthropoda; class Insecta; order Lepidoptera; family Coleophoridae; genus Coleophora; species Coleophora flavipennella. Next base: position 2,436,144 of record OX369273.1, read on the forward strand.
ATACAGGCTGGCACAGTAATGTCAAAAAAATAAATTGGATTCCTAACATCACATCCCCCTGGAGATGTACCCTACGTATGTAAACGTATTTCTTTCTTTGTATGTTCCTAGATTCTTTATAAATTTATTTATTTTTTTTTAAGTCTAAAAAAATATAACTCGAAAACTACAAAAAAAACGCTGAACATACATGAGGTATTTTTGAATACCCCGGGTGTGAGGAATTCAGATTTTTCTTTTTGAGTTCACTGTTAGGACCACCCTGTACATTAATTAATGCTGTTCACATTGATGTTTGGTCCTACACCAATTTTGTATGCCATAATAAGTTTTGTTTGTTACATTATCTTGTACCCAAATAACAAGGTTTGGTTTGAAGAGAATAATGTTGTTGTTTTTTTACTTCTAACTTTCGTGAAGTTCTTTGTTTTCCTGTTTAAGTTTTTTTTTATTTTCTACGTGAGCATAATCTTTCGAAACTCTTGCATTTCAGACTAGAACTAGAGATCCAGCGGTATCGAGATCGCCTCGCTGATGCGGAATACTACAAAACTCGTGTGACGGAGTTGCGTGAAGATAATAAAGCTCTAATGGAGACGAGAGATGCGCTCGAAGAACAACTGCAAAGAGCAAGGAAACGAGCTGATCAGTGCTTGTCTTTGGAAGCTGCAATGATCAAATTAAAGCGGGAAGCTAACGACATCGCCTTGGTAAGTCAATATAATACAGCTTAAAGAGATCTAAAGACAAAATTCAAAACTTAATGTTTGTGTTTGGTTATAGGAAAGAGATGCAGATCAAAGGAGGATCCAGGAGCTAATTGAAGAAAATAATCATCTGCAATATATCACTAAGTCGATAATGAGTGAAAGCAATAATAGTAACTTGGACTCTGACAATGAAGGTGAAAGTGCTCTGGAATCTGGAGAGAACAGTCTATCGGAACAATTAACTAGCAACGCACAAGCTAGGGCCTTAAAACTTGAATTAGAAAACAAACGTCTACTTTCAACTATTGATAGTTTGAAAGAAAAATCTTTACTAGATAGCAGTGATAAAGTTTTAGAATTGGAAAAGGAGAAGAAAAGATTAACATTGAAATGTGAACAACTTCAAGAAAACTGTAACAGGCTTATGTGTCAAAATACTGAATTGGAAGAAGTATTCAAAAATGCATTGGAAGAAAACAGAAAATTACAAGATTCATTGGATGGTCAAAAGGCATTCATTGACAGGCAATCTATTGATAGAGATTCAGAGAAAAACAAACTACAGGACTTTGAAAAACATTTAGAATCATTAACAAAAGATAAGCAGCGTATCCAAATGTTGTGTGATTCTATACAAAGGAGAGCTGATGATTTAGAAAAATCTTTGGATGCAAAAACAAGAGAACTGAACATTATTAAACCTGAAGCTGACAAAGTAACCGGACTTTTTATTCAGACTGAAGAACTGAAAACTAAATTAACTTACAGTGAAAAAGAAACACATAATTTACAAAGAGAAGTTAACAGACTCAAAGAGGCTGTTGAAGAAAAGGATGTTCTTATTGACAAAATATCATCGGAAATAGAGCTCAAGAAAAAAGAACTTGAAAGAATAAGTAAGGAACTAGAAATAAGCCAAAACATGAACACCAAACTTCAAGATTTTGAGCAAAAAGCTCAAGAGTTGAAATCGCAAAAGAAAGTTGATTCTGAAACTATTCAAACGCTCCAGAAGGATTTGATATCAGAGAAAGTTAACTTCGATAAATTAAGAAATTGCATGGAGAAGCTGGGTATTAATGCATTTGAAATTATCAATAAAGATGTTAATGTGGAAGATTTGCTGGAAAAAATAATAACAAATTCAGACCACGAAAATCTTATATCCGAAATAGCTGCAAAAGCCAACTTAACTAAACTGGTTCCATGTGAATGCAAGCATAAAGAAACTGACTCTGAAGAAAATGAAATAAATCCGCAGATTGAACAGTTGACCTCAGACTTGACAACACTGCAGGCTTCTTTAGAAAACAGTCAAGCAGAGAATGCAAAATTACAAGTGAATATTGCGACACTAAATTCTCAGAATGGGTCATTGATATCACAACAAATGACTTTACAACTAGCCAACAGCCAGCTAGCGGCCGAGAAAGATGAGATTATTAAGGAACTTGAAATACTGAAAGATAAACAAGACAATCTTCTAAGAGACCAAGTTGCTTTGCAAACACTTCACGAACAGTTGAACACTGAGTACGAAATGTTGCTCAGCGAGAAAGAACCAATCAAGGTTACTGTAAGAGATTTGAAATTAGAAAATAGAGAATTAAAAGAGAAATTGGCAAACTATGAAAAGAAGGCATCTGAATTTGAAATAGAACGCGATGCATTGAAAATAGAATCCAGAAACCTAACTAACCTTAGAGCTGAACATTCCAAGTTGAAAGATGACTTCAGGAATCTTTTCACTGCAAGTGATAGACTGAAAAATGAATATAGAAATATGCAAGAAGAATATAGAAATCTTAGGAGCGAAGTTACGCAATTGAAATTAAGAAATACCGAAATGTCTGGCGAAATCAATACAAAAGTTGAAATTATTACAAGTTTAGAGTTAGAGATAAACAAAACTAACCAGCATTGCGAAATGTTAGTTCAAATGAATAAAAGCTTAGATGCAGATCGACGCTCTTTGATGGACCATGTGTCACAACTTCTAACTCAGTATCACGAACTGCTAGCACATTCTTTGAAAGATAAACAACATTATCATGAAGAAGAAAAAATGTTCGCAGACAAAGTTAATGCTTTGTGTCGGCAAAAAGAAAAGTTGGAAGAAAAGATAATGGAACATTACAAGAAACTCGATAACTGCACACCAAAAAGACGAGGCTTTGGCGCGTCTTTCGTAAAGAGAGTCCGTAAAGCTGGTACCGATTTGATAAACAAAGTACCTTCGAGAAGCAACAAAAGGATCGAAGATGGCGGCCGATCCAAATCTCAGTTAACTCTTGCTGGTTCAGAATCTGGAGAATCGGATCCAGGAAGTCAGGATTTGGAGAAAGTCTCAAAAAGCTCTGATCTAGACCAGGGCACTTCTAACCAAAATACAGATTCGCCGAGACACAGTTCAGATTCTAGCTTTAGCCGAAGATTTGAGGATAAGCTGTTGAAAAAGCCTGAGAATCTTGACATGTCGTCGTCTCTCCATAGTTTAGACACTACAAGGTTGACAGCCGAAAATAATTTTGTTAGGAGGCTTTCTGCGACTTCGATGCACAGTGGAGGCGGCGACGATGCTCTGATAAGAGCCTCGCTTAGGAGAAGGCCCCACAAAGCCGTACCACCATCACATAGAAACAGCTTTCAGGGGTTAGAGGGAGACACAGGATTACCCGCAGGTAAATCCTTACTAATATTATAAATGTGAAAATGGGTAGTTTGTTACATTTTCACGCTTCAACACCTCGACCAATCTTGATGAAATTTGGCATACAGGTAGCCTGTGTCATTGAGAAGAACTATGGATACTTTTTATCCCGTGAAAATAGCATAGTCCGATGCAGTTCGGATGCAGGAGCTAAAAATACTCTTTTTTTTAGTCAATTTCTTTCAACATCGCAACAGAACAATGGATTGGTGGGTTTTTTTTTGCAGAGATGGTTGACAGGGTGGGAATTGACATAATGTACTAATTAGCATATCCGGACATAGTTCCCGAGGGACCTGAGGAAAACTCATTTGCACGCTCGCGCACGTCGACGTCGCAACGGAGTGAAGTGATTTTTTTGTTGACAATTGGTTGAGGTGGTGGAAGTGACATACTGCTAATTAGAATAGCCCGATATCGTCCCTGAGGAGGAATCTGGAGAAAACTCGAGCCGCACCCTCAAAGACATTCGTAAAAACGATGTCCCAAAACTAGAAATTTCATATAATTCACTGTCAATATTTAGTCTCTCTTTACCTGATGTTTTTTGGTCTCTCAATATATGTTTTACTTACAGCATCAACACCTTCTCCGGTATTCGGCACGCCTGGCTCACGCCGCACCGTCTACGTAGCCGACGACAACGCCGAGGTGAACCTCAATACTAAACCGCAGAGCGCTCCCCTCAAGGAGAACCCCACATACTTGATATACAACAGGATATCCACGGTGATAGGGGACGGCGCTTGTCAGAGCACGAACGACCAGCCCGCGGCGGACCAGCACTGGCCCATGGGCGACAGGCCCACCACGGACCCGCACTGGCCCATGGGCGACCCGCGCTCTCCCGGCGACGACAACTTACCGGACAGGGACGGACACAAACATGACAGACGGACCAACAGGAGCGAGAAAGCCGACAATTCTAAAGAGTCGGCTATCTGGTATGAATATGGTTGTGTATGAATGATAGATCATTACAGCTCATATACGTCCCCACCGAGGGGCTCGAGCCTACCCTGAATCAGGGCGATTAGGCCTTAGTCGACCACGCGGGCCCAGTGCGGGTTGGTCGACTTCACACACAACCTTCGAGTTTCTTCGCAGGCGTGTGCAGGTTTCCTCACGATGTTTTCCTTCACCGTTAAAGCAATCGGTAAGTATGTACGTAAGTTTTTGAAAAACTCATTGGTACATTGGCCATCCAGATTTGAACCCGGTACCTCTGGTTAGGTGGACCGAGTCGTTACCGGTTGAGCCACCGACGCTCTTGCGAATGATAGATATTGTGATACTATTGTGGTGAAAATGGAACTATTAACAGACTGATAAAAATGCCTTGAATTTGGGATATATTCCCGAATATAAACAAGAATTAGAAGTGATTTTAACGAATGAATTGGCTATAAGAATCAACTATTATAAATGTGATTAATTATATTTCAAAGCAGTATTAATTTGGCATTTAAGTATGTATGTTTACAATTTAAAAGCAAATGTCTAACTATAACTCAATCCAGGAATATTGTTCTTTTGTACAAAGGTGAAATTGAAGTCGTTGCCAATATTCAAAAAACGAAACTAAGGATCTTCTCATGAAACTGAACAATTTAAAAAAAAAATATATTTGATATATTTTTCTTTTTATTCAATTTATTATTTTTATATTTCCATAGATATAAGTCCGCCTTTGTGCATACTGCTATTCTGTGTCTATAATAGGGGATCGGACTGCTAGTCATTTGAGTTACTTTTTATGATCTGTCAAAAACGAAATTTTGTTCTAAAAATGTTTGAAATACCCACAAGTGACGTCATAGATTTTAAGCGTCATTGACGAATTTAATTTGTGAATTTGATCAATTAAAAATTGAAGACGTGATGGAAAAACAAAACAAGCAAGGTTTTTGAAACTCCAAGAGGAGTGCAATTTAGGAAATCATATTTCAGATTTTATTTTTGATGCAGTCCGATCCCCTATTGTATATTTTGTTGTACAATGAAGAGTTCAAAAACACAGTTGGTCACATATTCCAAAAAATAAATTCTGCGATTGTATTTGATTCCATAAGTTGTTCAGTTTCTTGGTTTGAAATTTTGCGATCGACTTCGTTAGCCTGTAATTATGACCCAGTTCAACGGGTAGTTCCTGTCTGTCCCTAAATTTAATTTCGGGACAAACAAACGCGCCGTGCACTCTCGATTGTAGTCATAAAAAACCGGCCAAGTGCGAGTCGGACTCGCGGAAAGTAGGGTTCCGTAGTCTTTTCAAAAACTAAATGAATATTTTGAAAAACAAAATTATTTTTACAGTTGGTATGGAAAATCTATGAACTTTATACAAATCTAACTAAACATCTTACGTTGGTCAACTATTGCTCATAAACTAACAAAGCCATTGATTATATTTCCTATTATTATTATTTTTCACATTTCCTGAAATAGCGGTTTAGCTGGTCTAATGACACTTGACTGTAATAAAAATTAGCACTTTAAAGCTTAATACTTCACAAATCTATCCCTGAATTGAAAAATACTAAAAGCAAACCCTTAGTCGTTTTGAAAGACATATTTAACAATATCCCACACAATAGGGTACGTCAACGAAAAAAAAATTCACCTCCTCTTTACGTGTAGGGGAGGTACACACTAAAATATTTTTTCAAGATTTTATTGTACCACTATGTCGGCGTAATTAATATGTATACCCACACCAAATAACAGCTTTCTAGTACTAATAGTCTGAGCTAAGTCGCGGACAGACGACAGACATGATGAAGTTATGAGGGTTCCTTGTTGACTACGGAACCTTAAAAACGATATCCACGCGGGCAAAGCCGCAGGAAAAAGCTAGTAATAGATATATACATGAGGTGCCACTGTGCCACTACATTGGATGGTTTTTGCAGATGACATTGAACAAGTTTCCCCAACGAATTTATATTTGTCTGTTTAAGTTAGCTTTAATAGAATGTATATTATCATATACTAGCTTTTGCCCGCGGCTTCGTCCGCGTGGATATCGTTTCGAGAGCGCGCGGTGCGTTTGTTTGTCCCTGAATAAAAATACGGGGACGGACAGGAACTACCCAGTTCAACCGATAAATACTCTATTATAATATTTTACACACTATAGAGGAAAATTATTTTTTAGGTGTTATTGTAATGTACAAAGTATTTTTTATTTTATTTTATAAATTGATCTAGTTTATTTACCTTGCCAGTGTCACTGTGAAAGCGAATTATTTTATCTCTCTATTTAAACCATTACCAGTCTTTAGTAGGTTATTTTTAAACTTTATTCTAATGCTGACAGCATAATATGCATTTGTACAATTTATATTTTGTTTACATTTTTTTAGGATTACAGTGATATTTTCGAATAATGAATTACTTAGTTTCATAATATGTAAGTCCACAACGTAAAGTTAACATTTTTTAAAATAATTTTACAGTACATTAGGTTATGATTATTTTAATTACTTACGTACGATTAATTTAGTACAGTACAAAAAAAATTGCGTAGTAATGTCGTACGCACCTATTTAGTTTGTTAAGTTAGCGTAATATTCAACTTCCAAGACCCAACCTTCCACAAAGGAGCTGTATGTTGCTGCAAAATTTACTTTGTGCCTTCTTATATTTTTAATAGTGTTTTTAAAACATTTAGAGTAGATGAAAATAATTTGATATGCACCTACATGTGATGTCTTATATACAATTTTAATGTCCATCGTATCAGAAAATCTAAAATCTAGAACAATCAATGGTGCTTTATTAAAACATATGATTTTTTACTCCCATACTCAATTCTGCTATTTATATTAGTATGCTGTAATGTAAACATAAGTAATAAATAAGTAAGTACTTATATTGCCTCTCACCGAATTTATTAAACAGCACGCAAATCTTTGTAATGAAATGACAGATTCATGAAATAAATCAAAGAACTTGTATTTTAACTGTTTTATTTCTTTACTAGCTGTCCCGGCGAACTTCGTACCGCCTTACATTACATTACACTGCCCTACCCTACCCTACCCTACCCTACACTACACTACACTACCCTACCCTACATACACTACACTACCCTACACTACTCTACACTACCCTACACTACACTACCCTACCCTACACTACCCTACCCTACACTACCCTACCCTACCCTACATACACTACACTACACTACCCTACACTACCCTACACTACCCTACACTACCCTACACTGCACTACCCTACCCTACACTACCCTACCCTACCCTACACTACCCTACCCTACACTACACTACACTACACTACACTACACTACCCTACCCTACCCTACCCTACCCTACATAACTACAATAGTTGGACATATGCTACCGCGGAGTTTTTTATAGACATTATGATGTTCTTCAAGCTAATAGTTTCGGCAGCGCATTCGACGAAAGACATTTTAAGACTCATTTTTCTACACCTTCGGTTACATTGTTCAAATTTTACCAAGGATCCCTAATTTTGTAGCCTATGTCAAATTGGAAGAATGTAGCATTCTATTGGTGAAAGAATTTTTTAAATCGGCCCAGTACTTTTTGAGCCTATTCATTACAAACATACAAAAATAGGTACAAATCTTTCCTCTTTATAATATTAGTGTAGATTAATATTAAAATCACTTCACATAATGGTAACAATCAATCTAATATGTATCGACTTGGAAGTAAATGGATGAAATACTTTCACATTGCTGGATATATGTATATTACAGTAAGATAGATCCCACCAAAACCATTCTGTAAAAAACTAGTCAAGTCTCGATGGAGCTGCTTGTTTATCTCTAAAAAATGATGAAATCTAGACAAAGTCGTACCAAGTCTAAGGTTCCTTAATGCGATTTCTTTATAATTATAGTTAATGTTGTGTGACTTGGCCGTTGAAGGGTACAAAACCAGGTGCCCCATGACACCATTACCAATCTGTTGCCAGAACCGCTACCCATTGGCGATGGAAAATTGCCACTTGGAAAACGTTGATTCAATAACCAGTCAATTGTAGGCTTGATAAAGCTGCGTATTTCAATAATACTTATGTATAGGCAAGCCTGAAACAAACACTTCTTTTTGGAGCGTCAAATCAAACATCGATCTAACATAAAATAGACGTACAGACGGACTTCTATCAATGATTAGAAGTCCGTCTGCACTGGAAATATTTTTTTAAAAACTGTTTACAATTAACTGGTTATTGAATCAACGTTTTCCAAGTGGCAATTTTTCATCGTCAATGGGTAGCGGTTCTGGCGACAGATTGGTGCAATGGTGTCAAGGAGCACCTGGTTTTGTACCCTTGTGTACCCTTCAACGGCCATGTCACACAACATTAACTATAATAATAAAGAAAACGCAGTAAGGAACCTTAGACTTGGTACGACTTTGTCTAGATTTCATTACTTTTTAGAGATAAACAAGCAGCTCCATCGAGACCTGGCTAGTTTTTTACAGAATGTTTTTGGTGGGATTTCACTTCTTTTTGTAGAAACGTGGGCATATTGATTTATTTTATTAGATTTTCTTATTAGACACATTTTTTTTTCTTTTTAGGAGTACTAAATAACTAACAATTAAATAAAGTATTCAATTAAAACTTCTTTAAATGTATTAATTAAGTAATAATCAGTAATCCGTCACTAATAATCCGTCAAATTCCTAACCTATTCAAATCTTCGAATTTTTATAATAACCTGCTAATTAACCTTAGCAAACCTCACGAAATAATAAGCGAAATCAACGAAATGCAAGTAATCCTTCCTAATCCCTAGCAAACGTTTTCAAGTGCAGTAGAAGAATGTCGTAAACGACTGTAACGCGGCCGGTTGCCACTTCGCCATATAAGGTTATCGGAAAAGCAAACGTAAGCGCGTTTTAAAATACAATCAGCGACGTGTGCGGGTATCACCGCTACTCTTAGTCCAATGCATTATATTTTGACCAAATTTTGAGCGAAATTAATACTTTAGTGTAATTTGTTTATTTAATTTGTGTACTGTTCGAGTAGAACAAAGTTAATCGTTCGATTATTTCTTCTTGTAAACTTGTAAGTACAAAAGCCAGTCAAGACTTATCCAGTGTTTTCCTTTAATTTTATTTATATGCGTATTAAAAGCAGAAAGGGGAGGCATTCGCCCAGCAGTGGGACGGTATAGGCTAGATTAAATTAGAAGATGTGTCCCACTACGCTGGATTTTTGCAATGACAGTCGATTTTTTTATGTACCAATAGTAGAAGGGGGCATTACAATATTTCTAATACAGCTGAGGGTTCTTCATCAGATACTTCAGACCTTCGATTTTTGACATCAAATGAAGCGGCCCACCAAGTTGAATATTTTTTGTAAAGGCGGTATGTCGATCTCTAATAGTTTGGTTGGACTCTTGTGTTTTCTAATCAGGGTCACCAGGTACTTCAGATCTTCGATTATCCTAGTTTTTATAGTTTTCCCTTTATGTGGCCATTTAACCCTAACTCTGTACCAAATTTCAGCTCTCTGAGTTTATGGGAAGTACTAGTTCTATTCTGATGATCATGAGTGAGTGAGTGTCACAAATGCGAAACTTTGCTTTCGCTTAACTTCGGAACTAAATGACCTACAGACTTGAAATTTTAGATTTTAAGTATGTGATTATAGCTTACTGGATGATGAAAATTTCTGCGTTCTGGTCTTATCCAGAGGTTCTCAAATAGGGGCCTGAAAATGCGGCGAAATGGTTCCAGTAAAGGATGGTACGGCAGTGTTTGCTTCGCGCTCGACTTGGCGGGGGCACTGCCGTGCCCCCGACAAGATGTAGATGTTTATTTAGTCCGTTATCTCTCAGCATATGTTTTTAAAAAGGCGGGTATATACGGACATAGATTTCTCTTATTCGATCGTAAATAAACAAATATTTTTATAAAACTTCTTGTTTTCAATATACAGGGTGACTGGTAAGTAGTGCAAATCCTTTTATGGGAATAAACTACATCTAATTTAGAACAAAAAAGTAATATTAACTGGGGTCGGAAATCAACGGTTTTCGAGTTAAAGCCCATTTAATTTTTCAATTTTGTATGTAAAACGCATTTGTTTAAATGTTTTGTGATTGTCCAAAAAAAACTAAAATATAGTTCACTTGCTAAATACGATAAAAACTTCCTTATTTTATCATATTTCCATTAAAATAAAAAAAGTTAAAAAAATACAAATAAGAAGTAACAAAAAACAATGATTCCTGTCAAAAGGGTGCCTCAAATTTTTCAAGTTTTTTTTTTTAATTCCAAGATTTGTTATGTTTTTCGCATTAACAGAAATCTATGAATGACCCTCTACCATCATCGACTAATTTTGATTCACAAGCTCATCCGAAAATTCGAACTTGATTTTTTTCATACAATTTTAATGGAAATATGATAAAATAAGGAAGTTTTTATCGTATTTTGCAAATCAACTATTTTTGTTTTAAAAATCACAAAACATTTAAACAAATGCGTTTTACATACAAAATTGAAAAATTAAATGGGCTTTAACTCGAAAACCGTTGATTTCCGACCCCCAGTTAATATGACTTTTTTTGTTCTAAATTAGATGTAGTTTATGCCCTTAAAAGGATTTGCACTACTTACCAGTCACCCTGTATAAGTAGGCTATGATTTGTATGGATGGCCAGGGATGGCCTTCTTAACAAAAAATCATGAGGTAGGAAATAATGTGTTGAGCTATTAGCTAGACTAGTCTGTACTCTTTATTTACTTTCATCCAGACAATTATATTACTATTACTATAGAGATCCATTACATCCAAGCTCAGTCTTGATTTCCCACTTCAATACTGGAAAAGGCTGGATGGGAATTTTGAATGGTTGTCCAGACACCACAGCTTTGTGTCCTGGCTCCACTTTCGGTGGCAGGTATGAAATTATGCACTGAAATAGAAATCAGAATCACCTTATCTTATTTTAGACTTAGATACAATCCATTTGTGAATATTGTCTCCCAATACATACCTTTGGCCTGTCACTGTCAGTGGACATATAGCCAATGCACATGGTTTTAGTAGTATGTCCCCACAGCAGTTCACCTTCGCCAATCTGAGGGTCAAATTTTAACGCCAAAGTCCCACCTAGTCTTTCAGGCACATCCCACAGGAATGGTGATTGCAAAAAGTGTTCTTTTAAACAATTATCAAGTCCCAGAACTGGTGAAGGATTTAATAAGCTTTCAGCAGTGTTTTTGGCTAGTTGAGTTCTGATCAAGTGTTCTCCACAACCTGATGTGCAAGCTGCGATTGAGGGTTTTATGCCATCTCTGCTCATCACCGCCCAGACTCCGCTGCCGAAAGAGGCAGCTTGCCCAACCCTGCCTTCATGTTTCAATGAAACTCCTCCAGAACTCGCCCCGGAAGCCACCACACCATTGGAATCCACACATATAGCTCCGACAGTATCTAAGGGGCTGAACTTTATATCATTCTGTAGCGAATATCTCTTCAGTTTCCTTTTGCAATGTTTATAGTTACGAAAAGCCCTGGCTGATATCATTTTCTTGTCATCTACTATTTCCAAACCCATCCTTTGAGCCCATGACCGAGCACCGTGCCCTGTCAGGATGCATGGGGGTACACGACCCAGGGAGAGACTATCACATTGCTTTACGCACAAATGTTTAGCCAGGGCGATAGGGTTCCAGACGTTTGCGACGGCACCACACGCGCCAAAGTGCAGAGTTTGCCCATCCATTATTGAAGCGTCACACTCCACTGACCCATCCCAGCTTAAGTTTGATCCATAGCCTGCATTTGTCAAAGGACTGTTCTCCAGTTCTGAAATAAAGCGCATAATGAACCTAAGGCTATGAAAATTTAACCAAATACATGTAAGTATTGGCCGTGTACGTGCACTCACTGATTATTACAACCTGGTATCCTACATACCGACAACCGCCTTCTCCACAGCTGTCACGGCGTTACCACCCTGCTGAAGAACTTCTGCTGCCTTTCTACACGCCAAAAAGCAAGTCTTCTGGTACTCCTTTTTCAATGCATCGCTGTGGTAACCCGCCCCTGGAACCCACAATGTACTTAACATTTTACCGTTAATTGAATACTTATGACAACGAACCGTCTATCTGTCGTTTAGAGGAATTAACTTACCGCAATGGACGGCTATAAAGCCGTTCATCTTTTTTTGAAATTCACTAAAATATTTCGCACATTGAAAAATTAAACCGAAATTATACGTATTAGCGTAATATTATATTCTCTTTGACCGACGAAATAACAATTGTGCTTTGTGCTATTCAATTTTTTGTTTGTTTGCCCTTTTCAGGGCAGACTAAGGCTCATCAGCCATACTGCCTTGTCTTCAGTAGTATTGGTTTACGTCTTCAGTAATTTTTCTTTTACAGTTTTCAGTATTTTTCAGCATCATTGTAATTTTTTACACTGGCACTATATAACTAACTTAACAATTAAAATCATACATAAAATGATAGCACTTTTGCTGAAGTTTTGGTGGACTTCTTGTGGGAACTCGAAACACAGCATACACTCTTTTATTTAATTATCCTGCACAATAAACACATAAATGGTACTTTGCTGATTATCACTATCAATTTTATACATCAAAAACCACGTAATAAATTTTTCGGATAATAAAAGTAAAATGATAAACTGAACGCTACCAATTCCCGCCAAAAACCAAAAAGTTCAATAACAAAGTGCGTGCCAAGGAACAAAGAGTACAGACATCAGAACCCTAACTGTGGATATGTCACCGTAAAATTGTAAAAACCGTTAGATTATAATCTAACGGGATCTATCTCGCGAAATTGTAACTGTCAAAAGATTGTGAATCGTAACATATTGCTTACAATTTCACTAGTGACATTACAATAACACTAAGCGAAGTGAATAATATTAAATAAATGAGCGAGCGAAGCGAGCGATGTTAGGGTTGGTCAGTGTAGCAGATGCAGGAAGGTACTGGTAGAGGAGGCGAAAGAAAGAAGAAAGTGACTTTGGAACAAAATCGAGAGCTTGCGCGGCGCGGCCAGTTACGTCGGTGTTCCTTTGCACGACTGGTAAGTCGGTGGTTGATAGACGCGGTGCAGGCGCAGTGTCTATATTCTATCCATCGAGTCGACCTAGTACGGAAAACATTGCCTTGCATATGATTGGACGCAGATAACGGACATAGGCCGCGTTCACAATGCAAGTTCTATTTAGTCTGTTCATACGCTTTGTTCCGTTCAGACGTGTCCTTCTCTGTCGGCGAGAACTGATCTGTGCTCATTTTTGTGACTTGGCTTGTGTTTTGGATTTTAGTATTGATTGCGTAACTGACAACTTGGCGAAAATATTGGACTTTGTTTTGATTGCTCAACTGACTACTTGGCGTGTAAATTGGACTTCAGTGAAAACGATTTTGTAGAGATGGCAGACGGAACAAGAGTGCAGAAAAGGCTTCGGCGAGCCTTTTCATCAACCGAAAATACTATGATGTGTAACACGTTTAACGCATTCAAAAGTGCTTCACCGGACTCATCACACAACGAGATATGTAAAACAGTTGCATCTTCTATGGGTGTTCATTGGACTTCAATTTATAAAGTAATAGCGGAACAAAAAAGTAACGAGCGCCTCAAGTCTCCAAAAAAAACAAAAATGCGCCTCTCCATATGTGATAAAATCGACGATTTTACAGAATGTGCAATAAGAAATATAGTACATAACTTTTTTTTGAACAACGAAATACCCACGCTAGACAAAATTTTACAAAAAATTATGAAGATGGCACTTTGGGTACTTTTAAAAGGTCTTCTTTGCATAAAATATTAAGAAAAATTGGCTTCAAGTTTAATAAACGTGGCAGAAACAGTTTACTTAGTGACAGAGATGACATCTTTTTCTGGCGAAGAAATTATTTAAGGTCAATTAAAAATGCCCGAGAAAATGGCCAGAAAATTTATTATTTGGACGAGACTTGGCTCAACGAAGGTCATACAACGACAAAAGCTTGGGTGGATACTACTGTCACAAGTGCGCACGATGCCTTCATACAAGGATAAAGGGAACGTCGCCTCGAAGAATGAAACTTTTAAAATGGCAGATTTAAAACAATTATTTTACACTGCCGTCCAAGGTATAACAGCCGAAAAATGGAAAAAATGCATAAAACACGTCGTAGAGGTAGTAGAGCCAAAAATGAATACAATGGATCATAATTTTGAAATGTTAAGTGAAAGATTTATTATTAATGTAGGAAACGAAAGCAGTGATACGTCGGAAAGCGAGAGCGAGTAGGTGAACGTAGGTGATTTTTTGTACTTTATTTTTTTTACAACAATAAACATTTTACATGTAATTGAAGGACTTTGAATTAAATTTCAATTAATTTTTTTTATAATTATCCTATACTTAAACTCAACAATTTTTCTAGCCATTGGCAAAAATCAAGAATACGCAGTATGAACAGGCCCTATGAATTCTCGTGCTTATGGGCGGAGCATTTGTAGTTTCCGTCCTTATCTTTTGTATGGCGATGTGGGAGCGAAAGGGCGTTATACTAGCTCGACTCGATCGATAGAGTATAGAGGGGGTTGCGCGGAGGCGCGGGGTAAAAGGGTAAGTAGCCACCTCGCGGTCTCTCGCTGTTTTTAATTGTTTCTTAATTATAAATTTTACATATTTGACTGACTTGGTGGCTCAGTGGTGTCGGGACCTTTGAGAGATAGCTAAATTAGTTTATTAGGGATGTAACTCTTAATATATTATCTCTCTCCAGTCACCAGACAAAACTGATTTAATATGTCTTTTAGAATGGAATTGACTCACCAGATGTATACTTGTGTGGTGTTCATAAGGACGCCTGTGTAAGTCCGCTCAATCAGACCAGGTATCTCCGTCTGTTAATATAAAATATAACACTGATTTTACTTGTTTCATATCTAAGTACGGAGCGTAGAAACAATGATCTTTTATATTGATAACCGTAACATTTAGTAAAGGACAGTCATTAATCATAAGTCAGTCTCTCATAATTGGCCACCACTAGCTGGCCACATAGTTTGCCATACAGGCTTCTTTATATACCACAATAGGTTTCCATTAACACTGGACACACAGTTGTCCATTCATATACACTTGAACATGGATCACAGAAGACCCTTTAATAGGCCATCATCATGCCATACAGGCTTCACATTGGCCTTCACACTGACTGCGCAGTTGTCCGTTTATATGGACTTTTCATGGATCCTTTATAGGCCTTTAATGGGCCATCATCACGCCATACAGGCTTCAAACTGGCCACACAGTTGTCCATTGATATGGACTTGTTTATGGATCACGATGATCCTTTAATAGGCCACTTCATCACGCCATACAGGCTTCATATTGGCCACACAGTTCATGGATCACGATGATCCTTTAATAGGCCACTTCATCACGCCATACAGGCTTCATATTGGCCACACAGTTCATGGATCACGATGATCCTTTAATAGGCCACTTCATCACGCCATACAGGCTTCATATTGGCCACACAGTTCATGGATCACGATGATCCTTTAATAGGCCACTTCATCACGCCATACAGGCTTCATATTGGCCACACAACTGTCTATTGATATGGACTTTCATGGATCACGGAGATCCTTTAATTGGCCACCGTCACACCATACAACACACAATCATTCAACAATGTATTGTGTGTTCACGAATCATTTGCAAGTAAAGGCTTTCAAACATGAGTAGACATTTAGGCATGGAACATTTAGGTTTTATGTTGTTATAAATGCAACACCCACAATAGGGCAGGTCACTTTAATAGCAGTATGTAGAAATAAGTTATTTGTACAAGGACCGCCCTCAGACATGGAACATGCCAAAATCTCTAAGCACTAAGTGTACTTAGCTTTCGTTCTGATGATCCAATGAGACGCAAATTCCCGCAGACACGTGGTGTCAGGCCACGCCATTATGTCGTGCATCTCCAACTTCGATGTGCACACAAATTCACAGTCTTGAGTCTAATGACACTTACAGAAAGAAGCGGTCATTTTTCTTACCATAGCCAAATCAATGTACCTTTTATTTCCACAGATATTATTCTGACCATAAACAATTAAGTTGTCTAAGCAGTGTTACCATATGCGCTTTATACACGTACCTCGCGACGTGTGTGTTCACTCGTCGCGACACTCCCGAGAGCCTCAAAAGATTCTCAACTTCTGGTCAATTTACATGCTTCGTGACGTGTATGACGCTCGTCACGACACTCCCGAGGGCTTGAAAGAGTGTCAATAAATTTTGAGTCTACTGGCTTAATTTTTTCCACGGCTCTCGTGGATGCAGCTCGCATCGCTCTCATTTTATTCACAATTTCCGTATGATCTTTTATTACTTCCTCCTCTTTTGATTCTTTCTCATACACTTTGGATCTAAAGAATTCCTTATTACCAATTTTAACTTTTACTATTATGCATGAATTGTCAGATTCTCCTGGTAGGGATATAATATCTTTCCTTTCCAATTTTCTAAGTGTTCTCTTTAAGGTCTCTTTTACAAATTTAATTTAATTTGTCCTTCAAAGGGAGTCCTTAGAAGTTACACGTGGTTTTTAAAGTTAATACCAATATTTTTCCAAAAGACTTCATAAATAACGATAAAAGAACAAAAATTTTAAATTCTTCCAGAGCCTCTCCATGCTTTATCAAGTCGAACTTTATCATCGATCCTTGTATGAAAGTATTTCTTTTAGAAGTCTTTGTTTTAATCAAACGTTCATAATAGTACCCAAAATCAAAAACTCGTTGAGAGATAAACCTCCAAATTTTTGTTTTATTAATACAGTATTGATCTGTCAAAATTTCAAAAATAAAATAATTTAAAGTGTACATTATCCGAAGTGATGAGGATCGGAACTGCTCCTCAAAGCCAACGATCATTTTTCTACATTTAAGTAATTTATTGCTTTAAAGTGTACCAAGTGAAAAGACAAATCATTTACATCTTTAAAGAAAGCTAAATTTTGGATTAAATTGGTGTGTTTACCATCAAACTTTTGTGGGAAATGCTTAATCTGCAAACTCTTTACATAATTCTCTTTTCCATACTATTTACCATTTATTCGCGTTGACGGTCATTAATATTTTCTAAAGTATTATCTTACAGCTCCTCTTTACTTGGTGTAGTAGGTTATTTGACATGTAATATATTGACATATTATGAGTAAATAACTATGAACTATCTTTATTTTCATCCGAATGCTTTCCAATAAATATCTTTCTAGATAAGTATACTTCGTAATTCGGATGACCTTCCCGACTCAAAAAGTTGCTTGCTGACACAGTTGAAGCAAATGACCAGGAGTCTGCATCTTTTACAAAAACTGAGGTCCTATTAACGAGATTTATCTTTCTTTAGTAATAAGCTTATTTCTTTTGATCGCATTTCCGGCCTTAACGTCAAGTTGCATTCATCATCCTTTTATACTACCTACACTTCTGGCAATAAATGGAGGTAACACCTCACTTGACTTAACCAATCACTTGCTACTTGGCCATCAGATTATAACATCTGTTTCATAATCTTTAAGGCCCAGAATTATATATAAACATCATCAGTCGTTTTCCAATAAGTATACTTAACAATTCTAAATTTGAAATCGAAAATTTATCTTTATCTTTGGCAAGTACCCACTAGTTTGTATAGTTTTATGACGAAACTTGTTTTCTGTAACATAAAAACTAATTGTATCATCAGCAAAGCAATGTGGCTGATATTCATTTTGACTATTTGCGAAGTAACGACTGGGAAGCGTAATATTTGTACCTCGCTTATATTAAGGCTTATACCTCATCTGTGTTCTTTTGGTAATGCTAAGTCCCAATTTAATTTATTCGTCCATAATTTCTGTAAGTTCCTTTGCTGCTAAGAGTAAAGAACTACAAAACCACAGAGGTCACAAACTGATGTAACAATCTTAAGAACATTTGTTTTTACTTTCGGAATTACATCAGAAGCTTTAAATATTAAGCGTTGTATATCTTACTCTGTATTCCAGTCTAACTTTACCTTAGCAATTTCTTTCTTCAGAATGATCTAGTATTTGTTTCACAAATTTATCTGAATCAGAAATCCGATCATGCATACCTAATTTATAGATATTTCCATAAAGGTATCTTTAGCTTCTTAATACAATTTAATAGCTTCTAAATCTGTATTTATTTCTGTGATAACATCATCATGATACCTGTTATCATTTATCATGTTTCTAATTATTTCTTTATTTGTATTTTTCAAGCGAAACTCTATCGTTGCATAGAAAAGAATAGACTAGAAATCATTCCGCAGAGAACACTGTAAAATCGCAGGTGCTGAATGAAATTCTAAGCCAAATAAAACTTGTAACATTCATTAAAGTATCCATATTACAAGTCAACCTGAAGAAATCTTCTCAACATCTGTACTTATCCCCATGGGATGTCAACGAAACTTGATAATTAATTCTGTTAAATTTCTAACATCAATGGTCCACCCACGATTCACGCATTTATTCAAACTTTTGTTATCATAAGATCTTAAAGTATCATAGAATATTCCTATATGTTTATCATTTTAACTCCATGATGTGGGAGGTAGTGAACCGGATGTCCAGATAAACTTTCTTTTAAACTCTGTATAGTTTGAATAATACTATATTCTTTTTGTCCTTTGAATGACTGATTGTAAGCAGTTATTGATTCAAAATCTGATTACTTCTTTAAGTTAGCCAGGAGTCTAAATTCTAAACCGAAAGAATGCCGAAATTTCATGCATCTTGGGTGTCCTACTTATGTCTAACCAACGATATAAAAATGCTTGCATTTAGTAGATATTGGATAGGCTAAGAGAGAGAAAACATCTCAATCTCTACGTATAATTTTAATTTATAAAATGATTAAATAAATATAAAAATATTTATCTGTTCAAGATAATGGTATTCTAGCAATTTTGTTATGTGTTTATTGGGGGAAGACACTATTGTTGCATACTAGTAACACAGTTTCAAATGCCAAGGGCAACAAGTCTTTATCCGCTTTTGTAACCAATAAACCAATTAAACCAATAAAGATCTTATTTTTTTTTTATTCTTTTTCTTATTTGGGCCACTTTTAAACACATGAAATTAGTAGATAAATATAGTGGCAAAAGATCTTAGTACAGACTTTAAACTAGTCCGTCTCTTACTATAAACTTACTAAATTTAGGTCATCTTTGATGGTTTTATCTATACTATACTCCATTTTTTTCAGCATTAGACAGAAGAAAAAAAAGGTACTTAATGAGGTACACTTTTTGCAAATAAATTTCTAAAATGATTTCCTTCCCGTATCTCTGTACAATTTTATTTTCAAAGGGTGTCGTACTCTGCTGTACTCTATTGTAAATATGAAAGAGTAATACTTTTAACTCAAATCACGTCATATTTAAATTTAAAGACTTTTTAAACGTTCAATAAAAAAGAGTACACGATAAAAAACCTAAAGAAGCAGAGGAATAAAACATTAGGCTTGCTATATGAAAAATAATGTTGACTTTTTTTTGCTCTTTAGCACTTTGGCATCAAGGCCACATCTATGACACTGCATACTATAAACCCACAATGGTACATATCATATACTTTTATATACTTGCATTTGTGCGTTAATTCATGGTAGGTTCATCAGCCGCAAAGGTATTATAGCGCCAAATTCAACTCATTTGGCGACCTGTCAACTTTTTGAAATTAATTTAGCTACAAACTATAAACAAATACAACCGAATACAAAGGAGCACACAGTAAAGTTCCAAGATGGCGTAGCTACAAGCTATAATTATTGTAGCTACAATTATACCTACCATACGAACCTACCGTGAATTTACGCACATATGCAAGTACCTATATAAAAGTTCATGGTACGTACCATTACGGGTTTATAGTAATCAGTGTCATAGATGTGGTCTTAATGCCAAAATCCTAGAGCAAAAAAAGTCAACATTTTTTTTTTTCATATAGAAAGCCTAATGTATTATTACTCTGCTTCTTTAGGTTTTTTATCGTTTACTCTTTTTAATAGAAATTTATAAAAGTCTTTAAATTATATATGACTTGATTTGGTAAAAGTATTGCTTTTTCATATTTACAATAGAGTACAGCAGAGTGCGATACCATTTACCCTTTACCCTAATTATTGGCAACACTGATTATCTTTGTAATAGTAATGGCGTCGCACGCGCACTGCTGCGCAGGGTCACAGTTGCCAATCGCCATCTTGGAACTTTACTGTGAGCTCCTTTGTATTCGGTGATTTTTGTGATTTAACTTTGTTTTTGGACTGTTTCTGTTTTCTTTTACGTTGACCTTAGCTATTGCTATCTCGACTTTAATTGGGCGTAGTTATTTGGACTTACCCCGTCAATTGGTGTCGATAACATCACAAACAAACACCCCGTGTTTTTTTCTCATCCCGTAGAAAATGGACGAACCAGGTTCAAGTAGAGTGAAACGGAAGAAAGAGCGTTCTCCACCAAACCTTCTTGTTTCTCCAAAAAAGAAGAGACAAAAGCAAAGTCAACAATTATAACTCCCTACCCAAAATATCAAGAAGTATTCTACACAAAATTCTCGCAAAAAAAACTCAAAATCAAATATGCAAAGCGTAGTCGCAAAAGTGAACCGTTGAAAGAGACAGTGATGAAATTTTTGTATGGAGAATCAGATATTTAACCGAAGTAGGGCAGTACAGGAGAGAGTAAAAGAAAATATATTACTTGGATGAAACTTGGGTGAGTAAAGGTATGTATGTACCAGTGCATTTATTTTATATAAATAAAAATTAAATATTTATGATCAAACATTTGTAAACATACGTGCATAAGTTGTTTTATTTGAAAAGAACAGAATAAAAAAAATATTCCTTACACATTAAAAACTCAAAAATTAAAATAGGTTAGGTATATAGTAAAAAGTTATTGAAAAAGCAACAAGATGACAGTTGTGCACTGTGTTACACAGGGGTTGGTCGTATTTCAGCATTTGCTTATTATAATAACTGTATCAGCAGGTGTACAAGTACAAGTGATAAAGCTTACTCATTAACTATGAACTTAGAGGCTGCAGGTAAATATTTTGATAACATTTGTTATTATTTCAGGTCACAAAAAGTCATCAGTTTGGCAAGATACAGACATAAAAAGCAAACAAGAAGCCTACAGGGCCGGATTGCCTACGGGGTTTAAAAATCCTACCGGCAAAGGGAAAAGATTAATAATTTTGCACATCGGTAAGCACGTGAAATGGTTCACTTTTTATCAATTATCTGCAAAGAACTGAAATTTCTAATTATTTACTCAACAAAAACTATTAGGTCCAAAGTTTTGAAAAGAAACAAACAGTTCTTTGAATATTTTGAC
The DNA here is from genome assembly GCA_947284805.1 of Coleophora flavipennella. Lineage (NCBI taxonomy): Eukaryota > Metazoa > Arthropoda > Insecta > Lepidoptera > Coleophoridae > Coleophora > Coleophora flavipennella. Next base: position 2,458,008 of record OX369273.1, read on the forward strand.
AATAAAAGTATTTGACTTTTTATTTAACTTACTATCTAGATATCACGGTTCATGAGATACAGCCTGGTGACAGACAGACAGACGGACAGTGGAGTACTCAGTGATAGGGCACCGTTTTCACTCTGTGGGTACGGAACCCTAAAAACGCACTTTATTGGCCACATTTTTTTTATTGTAAATTCTTCTATATTTATTTTCAGGGTTTTAAGGTAAAAAACCTGACGGAGACTATCACTCTGAAATGCTTTCAACTTTGATTATTGGTTTAGAGGGCTCTACGGCAAAATTGAAACAGGCGCCATTATTGTGATGGACAATGCACCTTATCACTCCCGACGCGTTAGCCAAGTTCCTACTTCAAAAACGAAGTCAGAGATTCAACAACATCCATTTCCAGGATAGTGAAGTGCGGGCCCAACTTTTATTAAAAGTTAAAGATGTAAGACACTTACACCAAGCCTATGCAGTTGACGAGCTTGCAAAAGAGATGGGGTTCACAGTGGTGCGATTACCACCATACCACTATGAACTCAACCCCATTGTAAAAGGATTTATTGCGAAAGAAAATAAAACATTTAAAATGAATGAAATTATAATGTTACTTCCCGTGCTCTTTTCTAGAATTACTTCTGATAATTGGAAGAAATGTATTGCCCATGTTATAAAAGAGGAGCAGAAAATGCTCAGTCTTGACAGGGCCATAGATAATGTGGTAGAACGTTTTATTATCCATGTCGGTGATCCTGCTCGGAATCACAGTCTGAGTCCGACTCAGATGATGACATTGATGTTGTAAATTAAAATAATTACCAAATGTTGCTCTTTTATTTGTCATTATCATCATCATATCAGCCGAAGGACGTCCACTGCTGGACAAAGGCCTCCCCCAAGGATTTTCACGTCGAGAGGTTCTGCGCTGCCCGCATCCAGCGGCTTCCTGCGACCTTCACCAGGTCATCAGTCCACCGAGTGGGAGAGTTACATACACGCTGCGTTATTCGGTGCGCCGTCACCACTCGAGAACTTTACTACCCCAACGGCCATCTGTTCTACGAGCTATGTGCCCCCCCCCCCCCCACTCCCGCTTAAGTTTAGTAATTCTGAGAGCTATGTCGGTTACTTTGGTTCTCCTACGGATCTCCTCGTTTCTGATTCGATCACGCAGAGAAACTCCGAGCATAGCACGCTCCATTACCCTTTGGGTGACCTTGAGCCTTGTTATGAGGCCCACAGTAACCTATGTCATCACTGGCAACACAAGCTGGTCGAAAACCTTGGTCTTAATACACTGCGATATCTGACGGAACGCTGCCCAGCCGAGTTGGATTCGACGATTGATCTCTTTCTCCAAGTTGGACCTACCTAACTGGACTGTTTGTACCAGGTACACATATTCGGTAACAACTTCGAGTGTAGAGCCTCAACCTTCAGAGGAGTAGGTATGACAAAGACGTTTGACGTAATTTTCGTGTGGTCCATGTTCATTCTAAGACCTACTTGTTGAGAGGTCCATAGTCTCAGCCATGACTACGACATCGTCAGCGAAGCAGCGTGGGTGGTGTACTCGCCGTTGATATTGATGCCGAGTCCACCCCAGCCCAAAAGCTTAAAAACAGGGCGGCGATGAACAGTTTCGGAGATATAACGTCTCCCTGTCTCACTCCTCGCTGCAGCCGGATAGGTTCCGAGTTTTGATCCTGGGGGTGAACCGACATGGTGGCGTTTTCATACAAACACTTCAGTACCTCAATATATTGATCGATAGTCAATTTGGCACAGCTGGAGAGACTGTAACATAGCCCAAGTTTCGACCGAATCGAAGGCTTTTTCATAGTCCACGAGCGCCAAGCATAGTAGCTAATTATACTCTTCGGTCTTCTGTATAATCTGCCGCAGCGTATGTATGTGGTCTATTATACTAAAGCCCTTTCAGAATCAGCTTGTTCGGGAGGTTGGAATTCGTCAAACCTGTATGCGAGACGACTTGTAATGAATCTCCGAAACAGCTAGTAAACATGGCTTATATATATTATACATGTTTTATTTGTCACTCAAATTAAAAAGTCAAGTGATCAATAAATCACGCTGCCTGTCACGTAAGGTTCTTCTCTAAGGTTCCATAGTCCCAACGAGGAACCCATATAAGATTGTTTGTTTCCATTTCCATTCATCCGTCTTTCACAAACAGTCAAACACTCATAAAGTTCCAACAGGATTGCATGAAATTTGGTACAATCAAATATTCAATTTTCGTTTTTTTTTAGTTCACAATTGGTAAGCCCTTGACGTCACCTCACCTGATGGTAAGTGACGATGATGCCGAAGATGGAAGTGGGCAACAATGCTATAAACACTGATGACTTAGATAACATGGTGGTAGCTAGCCAGACGGGCTTAGAAAATGCCCTATCACCAACCAAACCGAATCTTATAAAGTTGATCCCGCTTGGATTCGAATCCAAGACTCCTGGTGTAAAGCGAGTGGACTAGCCACTACATCATGGAATAATGATGTACCGAGATAAGTACTTTTGAAGTCAAAGACTATGGAAATGCGCTTGGCCCAAAATGCACTTGAACATTTTTTTCTAACCTTAAGTACCTACCAAAAATGTATGACAGAATGTCTGTTTCATATACTAAAATTAGTAGCGCTGAGCCAAAAATAACTCATTATTAATAGGCTATGCTATTTTACATTCGAAAGTGGCGCCTCTAGCGGAAAAACTTGGCGATCTTCTTGATTTGGTACCTGTGGTTGACAACCTCTGACGGTTTGTTTACCTTATTTCTAAAGCTAAAAAAAATAGAGTATAGCATAATTTTAAAATAGAAAAGATGCTGGAAATACTAGCCATTTCAAATCAAGAAAACTACATACCTATAAGTTTTCCTTCATTTTACTTTCTCTGTAGCCATCCATTATGAAAAATGATTTACACTTATTTACATCAACATGTCCATTTTATGCTGTAGTGTTCACCATCTACTTTACTTCACTAATTCTAATCAATACCAAGATTTAGGTGTGGCAAACCATCCTTATGTGGTCATTGGAATAATATTAGCCTCCATGGGCATAAACTTCCTTTTACCACAGCACTGTCCAATTGTTGTGATGCCAGCGAACCAAAACGAAAATCATAGGTTCATTTTGCTGTTTTAATTTTATCTATATTAAGCACTTTAGCCAGTTTTTGAATCATGCACGACCACTGATGTCCTCTGATTCCGTTTCATCATGTACCTAGGCAAGATTCTTAGAAATCTCTTCCTGCTTTAAGTGTAGAGATAACTAGGACTGATGTCCTGTCTTTCCTTTACAAGTTTAGCTTCGCAGATATAGGTATTTATGTGCTAATAACTGTTTTGACGAAATCTGTGAGATTTCATTCAAATTTGGAGTATTCATTTAACAGAAGTATGCTTTATATTAGTTTATTTAAAACACTTTCCAAATTGGTACAATTAGCTTCAAAATTCTGCATAATTGGATAAGACCGAACGCCATCTCTAACTTCATTCATCAGGTTTTATAATAAGATTTTTAACTCATTAATGCAGGCGAAACTTGTATCACTATACTTCATTAATGTGCCAAAATTTCAATTTATAACTTCAACTCAAATTGTCACAACTATTTATTTTATTATAACACAAGCCAACATTATTATACTCATATTTGAAAATAATGAATTTCTTTGAAACAATGTCATAACTTCTTTGATTTAAATTCATGAAACTTCAAATACATGTCTCGGTGAACATAATTTTAGTAGGCATATATAAAGTATCTTGTCACCTAAACAGATACACAAAATACACTCCGGGGTGCCAACATAAATGAAAACCTTTTACAGTTTTATAAGTTTTGACCCTGCGAGTGTTCCTGTTAAGGTTTAAGTAACGTTACAGTATCTCGAGTTTAATTGTTCTTTCCCATCTCAAAAAAATGCCCAAAGCACTAAATAAGTTTTCATTTCATAATTCTTAAACTTTGACAATAGGTATTGCCTAAAGAAAGAAACTCAATAATATTCATTGATACATTCACTTGAAAAGATTTGGTTGTTAAGGGTACCTACTTTTATTTTAATTTACTTGTCAAAAATAATAATTAGGTAGTAGAAAGTCTTTCCACTAACTCAAATGAATAAACTGCATTCCTTTATTCTATTGCAAATATTTGGAAGAGATTGCTTTTAGCAATAAGGCCGCCTACTGTACACTTTATTATAGTATCTCTACGTATTAACATTACTGTTACGGATGCATACCCCTTCCCCCCGCGACGATGCTTTGCCTCACCCCTGGGACACCTAATTTATTACCAAATAAGGACTTGAATTTCTTTTGCAAAACGACGCGTGGCCGTTAGCCAATGACAGTCGTTAGGGGTGAGGTGAGGCGGGGTTAGACGCGAAATCGCTCTGTGAATTTGAATTATGTTCGTTCAGTCGCTCGCCGTATGCTGTTTGTTTTGGTTTGGACAATAGACACGTTATTTTCAATATCGTTTTTTTCTGTTTTCGCCACGACCCTTGCATGCTTCGTGCTGCACAGTTGGTCCTATCGTACCGGATTTATTATTTGTGTTGCGTGTGTACCTAAAAGTGTGCAAAAATGGTGAAAACAAGAAGCCAAGACGACGCGGCGATACAAGACGGAGAAGTAACGCCCGAGTCCTCCGAACAACAGACCCCCGGCATGGGGCTATTGTCACATCAGTTCCCGGGCGTGGGGCTCCAGGGACAGGAGGTTCCCACCGTCACCAGCGACCTCAACGGCGGTTCCAACGACGCATTACAGTCCACACGGCCATTGACCCCTACGCTCACGACACTCGCGTTCCCGCTATCGACGCTGACACAACCTGGGGACAGGCGCGAGGACGAGAACTTCGACACAGGGTCAAAGACGAGACAATCGAAAATTGCGCTAGCCCGCGCGAGACTTGAGCTAGCCGCGGCAAAGCTAGCTCTACTGGAAGCTGCAGACGACTCGACACCTGCAACTTTGTACGAGAATACTGTTCCATTGGCAGGCATACCATCACAAAGCAGTACGAGTACACCGACAAGCATCCAGCGTACCATCACGGCACCGTACGCTAACATCACACACGACGGCGACGCGATGCGCGGTGACAGGCCACCGCCATCAGCGCCGCCCACGGCTGCGCATTACTACACAGCGCCGCCGCCGACGCCGCAGCAACCGTTGCGGCCGCCATCGCCGCCGCTGCGACAGCATGGTTGCGACGACTCAGCGATGGATCTAGCAGCAGCCATATTAAAGGTAGCTCGCGGGGACCGGCCCCCCGCGAGTCACAGGTACCCAGATTTACCTTACTTTAACGGTAGCAGTAGTGAGTGGCTGTATTTCAAAGCGGCTTTCGATCAGTCAAAGGCTGCCTTCTCGGAGTATGAGAATGTTGCTCGACTACGGAAGAGTCTGAAAGGACTAGGCTTCGAAGCCGTGAAGGGTTCATTTATTTGTAACATGAAGGCGGAAGACATAATGTATAAATTGGAGGCGCGCTTTGGCCGGCCTCACGCACTTGTGACAAGTGAATTGGAAAAACTGCGGAGTTTACCAAAATTGACAGATAATCCTAGAGATGTGTGTATCTTTGCATCCCGAGTAGATAATATTATCAGCACTGTACGGGCATTAAATAAATCTGAGTATTTATATAATACAGACGCCATAAATATTATAACTGACAAATTAACCACCGTACTAAGGAACAGATGGTATGACTTTGAGTTCAATAGTAAAGATAGCGATCCGGGGCTTATTAAATTATCACGCTTCCTGGAAAGAGAGGCTGATTTGAATGCGAGACACGCTAAAGCTGAGGTGATAGACAATAATATCCATCCAAGACCCCATAGAATAATGAAAGTTACACATTTTAACAATAAAAATGTATGTGCTGCCTGTAGTGAAACTGGCCACACACCAACTACATGCTTAAAATTTAAGGCTATGCCTGTGTCTGAAAGATGGGAAGTAGCTCGACAAACAAAACTATGTTTCAGGTGCCTGACTAAAAGAAAGTGGCAACACCGGTGTAAGAGTGTTAAGTGTGTGGTGCGTGGGTGTGAATACTACCACCACCGACTACTGCACAACGATGACGGACCGCAGCCACAACGTAGTCACTCGCCGAGTGCCGAGGGTGGCACTTCTACACGACCAGCGGAGAGCAGTGCTTGCACGAGGACAGCTGAAGACTGCGCCTTCACCCAGGCGGCTGGCTGTAGCGCGCTGCCACTCTACGGTGGTGCGCGTGTGTCCGAGGGCGGCATGGACGCGCTCACTGGCACCATGGACGTGCATGCCTGCGACGCAGCTTGGCAGCCTGCAGCGGTGACATCCACATGGGCACCACGGGCAGCGAGCACTTTCCTAAAAGTATTACCTGTTAAATTAACAGGTCCAAAAGGTACTGTAAACACTTATGGTTTGCTTGATGATGGCTCCACTGTAACCCTGCTGACTGCAGACATAGCCCAGAAAATAGGTGCACAGGGCCCAGCTGCTCCCTTTTATATCGAGGCAGTTGGTGGAGCACGTGTGGAAGCCTTAACTTCATGTCGGGTGAAATTTAGCATCTGTGGACAGCATAGTAGTAATAATTTTGAAATTGAAGCGCGGACTATTGACAAGCTGGACATAACTGCACAGTCTGTAAAGGCTGAGGCGCTTCAGGGTTGTGAACATCTAAGGGATCTGTCTCATCAACTTATATATGAGGTCGGTGAGCCAACAATACTTATAGGCCAGGATAACTGGGAACTCCTCTTGACAACTGAGGTACGCCAGGGCGCTAAAGGTCAACCTGTGGCTTCCTTGACACCATTAGGTTGGGTTTTGCATGGCCAACGACATAGCTATGTACCCTCCTTAACTTTAAGGCACCGCTGCAATCATATAAGCCGCACTGGTTCCCTGGAGCGGCTGGTCCAAGACCACTTTAAGATGGATGCCCTTGGGGTAGAACCGCGCAAGCCACACTCGGACCCAGAGAGCCGTGCCTTGCAGATTCTACAGAACACGACACGCCCTCTACAACAAGGTGGTTATGAAACAGGTTTGCTGTGGAAGAAAGAAGGTAAGCCCTTTCCGAACAATTATACTGCAGCACTCAGACGACTGGAAGGTGTGGAAAAGCGGCTCAACAAGGATCCACAACTTCAGGAAAAATACAAGGAACAGGTAGATTATTTGTTGAACAATGGGTACGCTGAACTGGCACCAACTCCAGCGCCTACAGACAAAACTTGGTACTTACCACATTTCCCAGTATTAAATCCAGCAAAGCCTGATAAGGTGCGCATAGTCCACGACGCCGCTGCTTGTACTAATGGCGTCTGTCTGAACGATTACTTGTTGACTGGTCCTGATTTATTGAAGTCGTTACTAGGGGTTCTCATGAGATTTAGACAAAAGAGGGTGGCAGTAAGTGCTGATATCAAAGATATGTTCCTGAGGATAAAGATGAGGGAGTGTGACAGAGATGCCTTACGCTTCCTTTGGCGTGATCAGCCTGGTACTGCAACCACTGAATATAGGATGACTTCGGTACTCTTCGGCGCTACGTGTTCCCCTAGTACGGCTATATTTGTCAAAAATTATAATGCACATAGGTGTGAAGATGAGTTCCCTCAAGCCGCAAGCTCCATAATAAACAATCACTATATGGATGATTTTTTACAGAGCTTCGATTCGCCGGAGGAGGCCAACTGTGTGTCGAGAGCAGTGGACGAAGTGCATCGCCGTGGAAACTTCCAGCTGCAGAAGTGGGCATCGAACGACCGTGCTGCCATCGCGGGGCTCGCCGCGGTAGCTGGGAGCGCACACGTCACCATACTCAAAGAGGAAAAAGTGCTGGGGCTTGTATGGCGTCCTGCCGACGACACCCTTAGTTTTAATACTTCTAATATTTCTACATTTGATTGTAAAGTCCCGACGAAGAGACAGCTTTTGAAGGCTGCGATGTCACTTTTTGACCCACTGGGTTTAGTGACACCTATAAGTATACAAGCTAAACAGATCCTCCAGGATACTTGGCGTAACAATATTAGCTGGGACGAGCCCCTTCCACCAAAGATATTGCAAACCTGGCATTCATGGTTACAGGCTCTAGAAAACTTAAAGGGACTTGCTTTGCCCCGTTGTTACCCCAAGTACAGTGACGCAAAAGAACTTGAATTGCATGTATTCGTGGACGCGAGTGAGGTTGCCTACGCTGCTGCAGCTTATTGGAGATCAATAGATGGTAAAGGCAAAGTATTTATCTCACTCGCGGCGGCGAAAGGGCGCGTAGCGCCCCTCAAGATAGTTTCAATACCTAGACTGGAATTACAGGCGGCCGTGCTGGGAGGACGACTGGCGTGCGCCGTCGAGAGGGAGCATGAGCGGCGCCCCGTCCGACGCGTGATGTGGTCCGACTCGCGCACCGTGCTCGCGTGGCTGCGCGCGGGTTCACACTCCTTCAAACCGTTCGTCGCGCATCGCGTCGCTGAACTGGAAGAGACGACCGACACGGCACAATGGCGCTGGGTTCCCTCCGCCCATAACCCAGCCGATGACGCTACGCGTAAACCACCATCCGATTTCTCAGCATCACACCGTTGGTTCACTGGACCTGACTTTCTTTACCTAGGGGAAACGTTATGGCCACAGAATGATAATCCGCTCACACTCATAGAAACAGGCGAAGAACGCACTACGACTGCATCCACAGTCTCCCACACACAACTGAAAGAAGCTTTACCCGAGGTAAGACGCTTCTCCTCTTGGCTGCGACTAATAAGGAGTACGGCGCGAGTACTGCAATTCATCGACCGCAGCAGAACCCACATGACTACATCTGCGGCTACTCACAATCGACGCGTCGACCCAACCGATCCAAAATGGAAAGGTACCCGTCGCGCCGCGCCTACTAGAGCTGGGGCGCCCGCACGTGCAGACACGAGAAGCGCCACCTATGTGCCACTGCCGGCGCAATACGCACGACGCGCTGAAATACTATGGATACGCGCACTGCAAGAACAAAGCTTCCCAACTGAGCTACGAGATGTCGCCGGCGGGAGAAAGGTATCGAACAATAGTCGCTTACGCCAACTCTCCATGTCCATCGACGAGGACGGCGTACTGAGATTACGCTCAAGAACTACTGCCGCGACAGACATAGACGGACAGACACAGTCACCGGCAATACTGGATGGCGATCACGCATACTGTAGACTGTACATCGACTGGATCCATCGGGAGCTTCACCACAGTGGGGTCGAGCACGTAACCAACCAAGTGCGCCAGAGACACTGGGCGCTGCGCTTGCGGCCTACTGTTCGATCAGTCATCAAGCAGTGCCAGCCCTGCCGCCTACGCCGCGCTGTTCCTCCCGTACCGCCAACCGGAGACCTGCCACCTTGCCGCCTCGCGCATCATCAGCGTCCTTTCACACACACAGGCGTAGACTACTTTGGACCACTGTCTGTCACCGTAGCGAGACACCATGAGAAACGCTACGTCGCCCTCTTCACATGTCTCACAACCAGGGCCGTTCATTTAGAGGTTGCTTCTTCTCTAGCCGCCGACGCTGCGATTCTTGCACTTCGACGAATGATGGCGCGCCGGGGGAGTCCGGACACTATATGGAGCGATAACGGAACCAATTTCCATGGTGCGGATGCCGAGCTACGCAGGGCAGCACTATCGTCACTACAGCGAGAGGCCGACGTACGACACATTAATTGGCGATTTATCCCACCTGGTGCACCATTCATGGGCGGTGCATGGGAGAGGTTGGTACGTTCTGTAAAGACTGCACTAAGTACTACGCTCCACAACCGACACCCTCACGAAGACGTGCTCCACACTTTACTGACAGAAGTGGAACTTACGGTTAACTCAAGACCGTTGTCCCATGTACCAGTTTCGGCGGAAGATGATGCTGCTCTCACCCCGAACCACTTTCTACTCGGCGGTCCTTCAAAAGTCCCGCTACCTGGGACATTCGTAAGGGAGGATGAACTCAAACGCTCACATTGGCGTGCATCACAGCGCCTGGCGGATCTCTTTTGGCAACGCTGGGTACGGGAAGTCCTACCGCTACTGCAAAACCGGCGGGAGCCGCATGGTCGAGGCGAAGCCATCAAGGTGGGTGATTTAGTTGTCATTGTGGACGAGACACTCCCGAGGAACGTCTGGCCTAAGGGCAGAGTTGAGCGGATTCATCCAGGTACAGACGGGATTGTAAGGGTTGTAGATGTCAAAACGAAAAACGGTGTGATGCGTAGGGCAACAAAGCGTGTAATAATAATACCTACAGAATAGATTTGCCAATTTAATTGTATTTCAATTTGGAATAGAAAAGAAAAATTTAATATTTGATGTAAATTATGTAAATCTTAATTTCAATTATGGCATCAGTATCATCAAAATTATTCATATTTAGAAATGTAAAAGTCAATGTGACAACATATTATTTTACAGATAATATAGGACACCCTGTAGATTTATTGTTGTTTGTTTATTTAGATTGTTTGGTTGATTTTGGATTTCATACTTTGTGATTGTGATTATAAATTTTACTTAAACTTGGCAATTAGTAAGACTCAGTGTAATTAATTACAACTTGTTATTAGGTACTATCAAGGAAGATTTAATGTACTATCTCAGAAATTTAATTTTATTTGACTTACATTAGATCTTGATGACTTAGCTTCAACTCTAAATTGAATTAAAATAATAGTCAAACTTGTATTTTAGATTCTATGTTGGGATTTTATTATGTACAATTAGTATAATTTACACAGATGTAAAACTGTTTATAAATTATTTGTAAAGGCCTTGACCATCCCACATTAAGGAAAAATAACTTACATTTATTTTATTTGTAATAAGTAAAAACTGTTTATTTTATTGCGTAGTGACTGTTAACAGCCTATGTACTTGGTTATGTATTTAGGGATGGGATGGTAGTATGCATCGGTAACACGTTTAATTTATTTCATTTAGACAATTTTTTTTATGCACATTGCAGGTGCACGGCGGGAGAAATGTTACGGATGCATACCCCTTCCCCCCGCGACGATGCTTTGCCTCACCCCTGGGACACCTAATTTATTACCAAATAAGGACTTGAATTTCTTTTGCAAAACGACGCGTGGCCGTTAGCCAATGACAGTCGTTAGGGGTGAGGTGAGGCGGGGTTAGACGCGAAATCGCTCTGTGAATTTGAATTATGTTCGTTCAGTCGCTCGCCGTATGCTGTTTGTTTTGGTTTGGACAATAGACACGTTATTTTCAATATCGTTTTTTTCTGTTTTCGCCACGACCCTTGCATGCTTCGTGCTGCACAATTACAAAATTGTTTTGGTGTACTATAAGTGTAAATAAATAAATATTTCTTTTAATCTATCATCATCAATAAATTTGTGCAACAAATTATATCAGGACACTCTTTGACCAAATATAATGGACTGTTCCTGTCCACACAATAATCTTATAAAAAATTAGTCAAATACAACTACACCGAGTTTCGTTCAAATATGAACAATGATAGACCTAGGGAGACATATTCGGAATATAACACGAACGAGATAATTAATTTCGGCTTTCAACCAATTTGGGGAACACGGATCGACTAAGGCGAAATGAGCGAATGCGCTCATTCTGTAGGCATCGAGACCGCTGTTCACGTTGGCCGGTCCATAGCTACTACATTGGTCAAAGACACCACTAGCAAATATTTCCAACTAAATTCAATAGTAATAAATGGCCGTTGGTGACCTTAATGTCAAGCTCCATTCTGTACTTGTCACCACTCATTTGACTTACACTCATGTATTATGAATTGAATATTAGATCCCATATTATAATATAATAGCCCAGGAAACTATTTAAACTTAAACAGTTTTTGTATTTTCACTTCACTATGACTCTATCAGTATGTTGTCAAACAAACTATTCACTTCAGTTTCTTCAGAATTGCATGGGAAGGTGCAGCGCTTCAAGTGTTAAAGTTAAGCGCTACATACTCATGCACAACAAAAAACTAATAAGCTTCTAGCTGTAGCAAACGTTCACAGCGCTGGTAAGTGCACTGTGCAGTGCCTAAGATCCCAAGGTTTATCACAGATGTCCCCTGTTATGTACATATGCATAGGTAACTTTCAATCGTTCTTACATACCTACAAATTTTGTATGGGACATTTTATTCATAGGAGCAATACTTCTAGCGCTACTCACACTCGTTTCCGACAACGATGACGAGATCCACTCGTACATACATACTTACCAATTTATTGGTTTGATTAAATATATATACCTAGTAAGTACTGTTCTTTGTGTTATCCCTTTTGAAATACCCATTGTAAAGTGGAATCATAATTATTGGATAACACAACTTCATGTGGGAGTTCACTTCCCTAGTGCCCCCCTGCACACCACCTTTGGTACCACCAAAGGCTGATCTATTTATTTAATTACATACATATACCAAGTCTCCATATAAATTTTATTGTTTTTAATGAAAGTTTGCGTTCAACGTAAGTGTTGTGAGACCTTACTTTCAATTTGCTTCCATTCAAATTTTCTTATCTTTACTCAATCAATTGGTATAGGAACTCACAAGAAGATATGATTATAAATCAGGTAGGTAAGTACCTACACTGAAAAAGTATTAAATATATATATTTTTTTATACTTAGTTTTAACATATTATTTTGTGATTTGATTACTGTTAAAAAATAAAATCTATTTTACTGTCATTTGTTTGTGCAGTAATTTTATACAGGACGTATCTGTTCTTTATCTATCATTCATTTATTACATTGATAAAAATTCAAAATTGTACTGCACTTGTACAACAAGGATAAATAGGTATTTACGCCACTGATATGCAAACTTCACAAGTACACCTCTCCTACTTTCTCATATTAAGTCTAGAGAATGCACTGTGCATTTTTAGATGAGTAGATCTATTGACAAATATACTCATAGGTGTCTGTACCATCTTATCGTAGGTAACTATCTTTCACATTAGCCTAGCTAGAGAGTTTTATGCAGTAATGAAAATTCACAAAATAAAATGACACTGTACTGCTGGAATACCTACCTCATCGCTTATTTTGTCTACGATCTGTTTAATTTTTCAAGATTATATTTACTTATTTCACTGTAATTTTATTATAACAAGTCATGAGTACGGACACACATGTCATATATTTAGATATTGCACGATGTGGCATGACGTTGCCCCTCCTGATCACCCGCCATCTCACCACAAGTACGTTAGTACTAATATATATACTGTGCCACAAGATTATTAAAAAGGGCTGACAGGCTTGCGGAGGTGCCATCTCTAATGTGAAGGGAAAGTATTAATTTAGAACTGAAGCCGAGCAGAAACCACACCTTTGTAATAGATTGAGAATAAAGTTCTCAAAACTTGGATCCTTAGTTTCAGCTTACATTACTTACTTACAAGTTCACTACATGGCCATAGCTACAAACCAACCTTTAGATTGTGAACTTCAATACGATATCCCTCTTCCAGTAAGTAAAGAGAACTTTTAATAGGTATGACAGTTTCTGGTATGGATATGATCCCTGTGACACATTAGGTAAACGCGGTGCCTTCCTTTGATAAGTCTGATCCTACATAAAACATTGTTATTGTAATAGGATTCCAAATATACGATTTTTTAGAAGGCACAAGTTTTGTGTAGGTACAATGGCCTAGTACTCAACAAACAAACATGTCTTGCCTTAAACATTCGGATATCCATTAGCAATTATTCATCAAACTGCACACAAAATATGAGAGCTCAAAGCCTTTTAGCTCCTTGTTGGTGCATAAATAGAAATTATATTCACAAAAAAAAAGGTTTTTTATAAATGCTGGTCCAGACCGGGTCAAACAAAAACATACTATCTGTCAAATCAAATATGTGAGGTTCTGCCGATAAAACAGACACAAATGTCGATAAGCAGGCGTATTGCAAATGTCGGTCTGTTCGTTTTATTGTAATTAATTCTCGCAAAAAAAATTGTGCTGTTTCTTCATAAAACACAATATGTTAACAAAAATTAGTAATATTCGAAACCATTTAAATATAATACGGTTTTAATATCATTTATATCCATTTCTTTCTAATTAATTTATTAATACATTTCTTTCGAAACATTAACAAGATTACCTAATATTTTTGGAAAAACTCCATTTGAGGAATATGTGGTGCCATCTGTCCGTAGGCACAATACTGATTTCTAGTATTTGCCAAGCCCGTAACCATCTCAAACTAATATTTTTTAATTTAATCTCCGCTAGAGGGCACGCTCAACCTCTGTAGCGAATGATAAAAATATTATAAATTTTCACTCACATCATGTAGAAACAGTAATATTTTTTTACTCTTTGATTATGGACATTTTCGAATAGGTATAAGTTTCATCGCGCTGTCTTTATGTCACAATTACATCTTTTGATCTTTATCATCACTATCACTACATAGTATAAAACAAAGTCGCTTTCTCTGTCCCTATGTCCCTTTGTATGCTTAAATCTTTGAAACTACGCAACGGATTTTGATGCGGTTTTTTTTAATAGATAGAGTGATTCAAGAGGAAGGTTTATATGTATAATAACATCCATTAAATAGTGGAGAAGTACTGTTATTTTTGAGGTTTATAATGTGATGTCGTAAATAATTTCATTTTTTCCGCTTACATTGCAAACGCAGGCTGAACCCTACGAGTTTTATCAAAATAATGTACTAAGTATTGTACACATTGAAAAGGTCTACAGAAAAGTCCGTGATGGTATATGTCTATCTCTTATGGATAACCCACAATAACTTTTTTTTGTCATTTACTTTTTACGACAAATAATGGCTAATTTTCGAAGCGATTTTAACCAATACAGCATTAATCCTTAACCAATTAAATACCTTGAATACATTGTTCATTTAATATAGATCTATATGGCCCGTTACACCGTATGATTTAAGAGATTGATGCGCCGACGAAAATATACTACTCGGTCGATACTGTTCTCGATTTGGAAGAAGCTGTTCATTTTCCTACAGAATTTCTAAATTCTTTGAACCCGTCTGGACTCCCTCCTCACAAAATGCTGTTGAAAGTAGGTTGTACTGTTATTTTATTAAGAAACCTGAATCCACCTAAACTTTGCAATGGCACGCGTTTGCTGGTAAAATCATTGAAAACTTTCATAATAGAGTGCACAATACTCACAGGATGTGGTACCGGAGAAGATGTATTGATTCCCCGAATCCCTCTGATACCATCGGATTTACCCTTCCAATTTAAACGTTTACAGTTTCCGGTAAAGACATCTTTTGCAATGACCATTAATAAATCGCAGGGTCAAACCTTCAACTTTGCAGGCTTAGATTTGAGCGTTGACTGTTTTTCACATGGACAACTGATGTCGCTCTTTCAAGAGTGACCTCCAGAGAAAACATGTTTGTATTGTCTAATGACAAGAAAGCTGT
Source organism: Coleophora flavipennella (assembly GCA_947284805.1). NCBI lineage: Eukaryota > Metazoa > Arthropoda > Insecta > Lepidoptera > Coleophoridae > Coleophora > Coleophora flavipennella. The sequence goes on from OX369273.1 coordinate 2,473,544, forward strand.
GAACGTTGTTTATAAAGACATTCTGTAATATGTTGTAAAAATAAAATAAATAGTTAAAAATGTAAAAAAGTAAATAAGTAAAAATGTAGTGTATGAATTTAGATATTCCAAAGATAGCAGGAAATCTTCATGGTATAGGGAAAGGGGGATTGTTTTACTCCAAATTTAACGCGTGCGGGCCACGGGCAGTAATGAATAAATCAAAACTACTGAATCGATTTTAATCACATAGGCTATATATTTTATACCCGTGCGAAGCCGGAGCGGGCCGCTATGTTTTTATATACAACGTTCTCAGTTTTTCTGTAGTGTATTTAGTATCAGCATTGCACCCGTGCGAAGCCGGAGCGGGTCGCTAGTATTCAATATGCCTCCTTTTAATTTTATAACAAAACAAAACACAAATACAAGTATATGTAGGACTATAAAATTAAATGAAAAAAAAGGCTTGTCAATTCCACTTTGCTGAAAGTTCTGTTCAATATATCCATCAGCAATCTCCACCATTTGTCGGGACCTTTGAGAGATAGCTAAATTAGTTTATTAGGGATGTAACTCTTAATATATTATCTCTCTCCAGTCACCAGACAAAACTGATTTAATATGTCTTTTAGAATGGAATTGACTCACCAGATGTATACTTGTGTGGTGTTCATAAGGACGCCTGTGTAAGTCCGCTCAATCAGACCAGGTATCTCCGTCTGTTAATATAAAATATAACACTGATTTTACTTGTTTCATATCTAAGTACGGAGCGTAGAAACAATGATCTTTTATATTGATAACCGTAACATTTAGTAAAGGACAGTCATTAATCATAAGTCAGTCTCTCATAATTGGCCACCACTAGCTGGCCACATAGTTTGCCATACAGGCTTCTTTATATACCACAATAGGTTTCCATTAACACTGGACACACAGTTGTCCATTCATATACACTTGAACATGGATCACAGAAGACCCTTTAATAGGCCATCATCATGCCATACAGGCTTCACATTGGCCTTCACACTGACTGCGCAGTTGTCCGTTTATATGGACTTTTCATGGATCCTTTATAGGCCTTTAATGGGCCATCATCACGCCATACAGGCTTCAAACTGGCCACACAGTTGTCCATTGATATGGACTTGTTTATGGATCACGATGATCCTTTAATAGGCCACTTCATCACGCCATACAGGCTTCATATTGGCCACACAGTTCATGGATCACGATGATCCTTTAATAGGCCACTTCATCACGCCATACAGGCTTCATATTGGCCACACAGTTCATGGATCACGATGATCCTTTAATAGGCCACTTCATCACGCCATACAGGCTTCATATTGGCCACACAACTGTCTATTGATATGGACTTTCATGGATCACGGAGATCCTTTAATTGGCCACCGTCACACCATACAACACACAATCATTCAACAATGTATTGTGTGTTCACGAATCATTTGCAAGTAAAGGCTTTCAAACATGAGTAGACATTTAGGCATGGAACATTTAGGTTTTATGTTGTTATAAATGCAACACCCACAATAGGGCAGGTCACTTTAATAGCAGTATGTAGAAATAAGTTATTTGTACAAGGACCGCCCTCAGACATGGAACATGCCAAAATCTCTAAGCACTAAGTGTACTTAGCTTTCGTTCTGATGATCCAATGAGACGCAAATTCCCGCAGACACGTGGTGTCAGGCCACGCCATTATGTCGTGCATCTCCAACTTCGATGTGCACACAAATTCACAGTCTTGAGTCTAATGACACTTACAGAAAGAAGCGGTCATTTTTCTTACCATAGCCAAATCAATGTACCTTTTATTTCCACAGATATTATTCTGACCATAAACAATTAAGTTGTCTAAGCAGTGTTACCATATGCGCTTTATACACGTACCTCGCGACGTGTGTGTTCACTCGTCGCGACAAGTGGTTAGTGCCCTTGACTACTGATCCGAGGGTTGTGGGTTCGATCCCCACCCAGGGCAAGCATTTGTGTGATGAGCAGATTTGTTTGCTCTGTGTCTGGGTGTTAAAATATATCTATATAATACTAGCTGTCCCGGCGAACTTCGTACCGCCTAACATTACATTACACTGCCCTACCCTACACTACACTACCCTACCCTACTACATACACTACACTACCCTACACTACACTACCCTACACTACCCTACACTACACTACCCTACCCTACACTACCCTACCCTACCCTACACTACCCTACCCTACCCTACCCTACCCTACCCTACCCTACACTACACTACCCTACCCTACCCTACCCTACCCTACCCTACATAAGAACCTTCTCCTGACAATGACGAACTCGACAAAAAAAGAATTAGCGAAATCGGTCCAGCCGTTTAGGAGGAGTTCAATGACTAACACACGGACAGAAGATTTATATGGAATAAAATCTTTTTGTACCTATCTCTATAAATACAAACAGCTGTGTCTTAAACAAAAATGTTTTTGCATTTTATAAATAAAAAATAATCAAATATTTTTTGTCATATGGAGGTATATACAGTTTATGAAAAGAGTTTTATTATTCTCCGAAAATGTTCAAATCTTCTTATATGTTTGTTTTGACAACCGATATTGTTGCCATGGCAACCGAGCGTGAAGTTTTTTTCTTCGTTACGGAATTTCTGGATTCTTAATTAAAATTGCGACTATAATTTGAGATTTAAACTATCCTATCTCTCAAGTTGGATCGAACTGCACATGGTGTGAGAATTTTATTATAATCGGTTAAGTGGTTTAGGAGTCCATTGGGGACAAACATTGTGACACGAGATTTATATATATTAAGAAGATGTATGTATTTAAACGTATAAAAGTATGTATATCAGTCTCCGGTAACCCATAACACAGGGAATCCTACTTTGGGGCCAGATGACCATGTGTGATTTGTCCTAGAATATTTATTTATTTATTTATATTTTTCAGTACCCAAGATTAAGGCTTCAAAAAGGTAAGTACTATATAATTACTTAATTTAACATACTTATTTATTTAACAGTTTCCTTCACAGGTTCGGTAGCGTGGCCGTCGTTGACAGTCAGGTTTGATTAATTTAACAATCAGAGCCTGGGTAGCAGAATGCTTCGCGGAAGAAGAAATTATCTAAGTCTTGCCGCCAAATATCAATGCTGATATCATTGGTGTGTTCCGGCATGAAGATAAGATAGCCAGTTCCCCATTGCGTTGGGGAATCTTGGTAAGCCCGCTTCCATCTTCGGCATCATCGTCACTTACCATCAGGTGAGATGATGCAAAGGGAAGGGCTTACCAATTGTGAATTAAAAAATAATTTAATACAACTCACATTTATTAGGTGAAAAGACTACGGAACGTTACTTCGCGTGTGGTCCGACACGCACTTATCCACTTTTGTATTAAAGTGGTACTAATACCACTACCGTTTCTAAATACTTAATGATTGCTGCGAAGTCTGTGAAACCATTAATTACCATAAGATTCTTCTTTGCCTTTAATCAGAGATCTTTGCTTGAACAAATTTTTAGTTTGGTTGTGTCAAGGTCATTAATGTCATTTATTATGATTTTTGCATGGTTGCTTACCTGATTATAAAGTATGTTAGTGGAGTGTCTGATCGGTAGCTGCCGCAGGGTGGCTAGCTCGACGTCGGGACCTCTTCTCGGCGGGTTGATCGATGTTTTGGTACAAATTAGGACGATATTTTGGTACACCACGGCACTGGTTTTCACACCTTTTTCTCAGAAAAACACCTCAGATAAGCCTGAAGCCTTTTCCTTACGGTGAAGGAAAACATCGTGAGGAAACCTGCATACGCCTGCGAAGAAACTCGAAGGTAGTATGTGAAGTCAACCAACCCGCACTGGGCCCGCGTGGTCGACTAAGGCCCGATCGCCCTAATTCAGGGTAGGCTCGAGCCCCTCGGTGGGGACGTATATGAGCTGATGTGATGATGATGATGATGAAGCCTGAATATGAGACTCCAAACCAAACCATGAGTGATGAAGGATAATGTCCTCGTCGAACCTTAGGAATACGCATGCTGGCTTCTTCACTGCTGTGGGCATACACCCTATCATTTTGTTTATTATACGAGTATAAATAACTTTCTTTGATCTTAATTTTTTTTTCATCCGAAAACAAAATTTCGTGTTTTTTTCCCGCGTACCGCTGTAACAAAGCGCGGGATCTATCCAGCTTAATTTCTTTCAAACACTCGTTAAAAAAATGTCCAGTCTTCTAACGATAAGCTCGTAGTCCCAAGTATTCATTTATCACTCTTTTGACCGTGGTTCCGCTTAGGCCCATCTGAAGAGCTAAGATTTTTAAAAACTTACAGTGCCATTTATTAGCGATTTCCGGTACTAAAAGGACTTGGTAAATTTTACTGGCTCGGCCGAGCGTGACGTACTATTAGCGATTTTAGGTGTAACGTTCTTAGTGTTAATAGTTGATAAAAAATTATATACAATAGCTTTACCGCGGCAGTCCCCGAGTGCCACACGTCTTTTTTGTTTACGAACAGGATTTCGTTGAATTAGCACCTTCACTGCTTTAATGATCGCGGGTGTCCTAACTGTACGAGGTCGGCCGGTCCTCTCACGATCTTCGAAGCTTGAATCTTCAGTGAATCGTTTGTTTGTAAACTCTTTCTTGATAGTGCGATAAACAAATCGTAGGGTTATTTTCAATTTTTGTAAAATATTGAAAATCTCTTTTGGCGCGTTATCTTTACTGTTATCGTTTGTGAGGTGGGCAAACGTAGTGATTATATGCTCTTTGGAGGTGAGGGGACTGTCTGGTTCCGTTGGTTTTCGTGCAAGTTTCTGAGACTAAAGCAAAGGAAAATAAAAGGAAAAAGTAAGTACTTACCTAATTTGTTATTTGATGATAAAACAATAATAAAACACAAAAAATCTATAAACAGTCGCTAGAAGTTTGTCTACACCTCAAGGGGGTACCGACATATACGTCTTCAATCAAACGTTAAAATGAGCCTATTCCGGTGATAGAGATCCACGCCGCGGCAAAAAAATTCAGCGGCGGCGCGCTGGGTTTTAAACACGGCGCGGCGCGGCGTCGCCGGCGTGAGGACTTTTTTTAGGAGGAATAATTAAAAAAACATAACTATGCTAGGAATAAACATTTATTTCTTATCTCCAATCACTGACTAAAAATTGTTTACAGTACAGCTACAGTGGCTGTAATTATCGTGAATAAAAATTATTTTGTTCACCTTTGCCGGATTTAATCGCGATCGCTTAGCAGTCAAAACCATCCCAGCTACAGAAAACACCCTTTCACTGGGTGTACTTGTAGCTGGAATGCTTAAAAGTGACCGCGCCAACCCTGCAAGCCAAGGAAACATTTTTTTTGCCGCCCAATACCTCAGAACATCATTATCTAAGTTTTCCATATCGGATGGACTAGCAGTGGCTAGGTATTTCCAGCATTCCTGTGAATCTTCTTCATTATCGTCAAAAAATCTGCTGGAATGCTTTTTTGCCAACTTTTGGAGGAGATTTTCTTGCGATGTTCAGGCAATTCTATGTCAGCATTTTTTACAAATTTTCTCGCAGTCTGATAAAAAAAACGGTAGTGATGCATGCAGCGACCAGTCGCTAGCGCACGGAATGGCAACAGCGCATTGTTTGTTTTGGTCGGTTTGAATAAATAGGTTAAATATTTATTCGAATTTCGAGGTCGGCGCGAAATTTTGAACGACCCGGCGGCGGCGGCGGCGGCGGCGCGCTGAGGTAGCTCGGCGGCGGCACGCCGGCGCGGCGTGGACCTCTATTCCGGTGCGTTCATGCTAGGCACTAGATAAAAATCTCTACACACTCTCTACAAATGATAGATGAGAGCCTTATCTCGCGAGGGCAATGCTTAGTGTCGAGATATAACGGTTTTGTCGCGCTTCGAAGTCTACATTTGACATTAGTGGGTAGACAAAATGGACCTCATGCTACGCCTGCAGGAAAACCGCAAAACCGACATCTGCTGAAGTATCACTCCCATGTCTGACAAGGCATCGGCTAAAACGTAGTGTATTATATTCGCTTTGTCATCGGCAGAATTAAATTCTATCTTTATGAGAAGACAAAAAGGATAGTTAAATACATAACTCACTGTCACTGCTTTTGATCAAAATCACTGTCACTGTCACTGATAAAGTTAACATTTAACAACTGTCAACTGGGGTTTTTTTGGTGGGACTTGTGGTGAACGCATTCGTAGTTTTTATTTTATGGTTTTTGCATTGTTTTCTGCCAGAGTTTTGGATCAAAAAGTGGTGCGGTTTGAAGAAAATCGTCTCGTGCACGTGAGCAATGTGGAGAGCAAGAAAGTAAAATGAAGAAGGACGTGAAGACCCGACTTGCACTGCTGGGTGCAGTTTTACACATGCCCTCCTGTGATCGGGTGTTCCAACTCAAAATGAGGCTGCTGTAATTACTGTCAAGAACTCCAAAGAAGATTTTTAATGCACTGGCACTAGCATTTCAAATCAAAAAAGAAATGAAGACTGTGTCAAAAGGGCTTGTACCCATATACGTTAATATACAGGGTGACTGGTTGAACGACCGACACGTTTAAGGAGGTTAACTAGTAACCCATGTACAGTGGCCAGCACGTGGCGATGGACAGTATACACACATATAACTACGAACGATTTTTGGCTCAACTTTAGAATCTGCAACACCTCAAATTGGATTGATATTGGGTGGGGGGGAGGGGGGGACTGAAGTGGACCCCCCCTATGAAGAAGGATGCGCGGAGCCTCCTCCATCTTGAGAAAAAAAAAATTGAAGTTTTGTGTTTATGTACGAACAAAGATGACCTATAATTAGTCAATTTGATCCCAAGGATTCACAATAAGCGTAGGCGTAGCCCCCGCCGCCCATATCGAAACCCAACAAACCTGAAAATGGAAGCGGGAGCGAGCGAAGCGAGCTCGGACTTTCGGAGCACCCCGACTCGGATGCGTTAGGTTCGGAGACTGTGCGGGGAGGCGAGCGTACGGTGATTGGTAGAATTCGTCATCTTTACGAAAATATACCAATCGACATTCTTTTCTAAATAAGCGTCTATTTAAGACCAATAACGAATTCACACAAACTTATTACCACAGATCTGTGCTTTTGACAAATCATAAGCCACGCCCCTTACAAAGCATCCGCCACAGATCTAATAAACCAAGCATCCGCACAGTGTCACGAGCTAGCAAGCAGTGTTGCCGTTTTAGCCACTTTGTGGCTAGATCTAGCATATTTTTAACGGTTTAGCTAAAAATAATTTTAGCTAACAAAACGATTCTAGCTACTTTTGGTAATTATGTTTTTGATAATTACTGTTTACAGTTGACCAAATATTTGACCTAGTTACTGCGGTCTTGTCTTCCTCACTCTAATGCGGAAGTAAGTAGTTAACTGTCATGAACACACTGCAAAATAAATTATGAAACAAAATGTGTGCATTAACACTTAATTCCATAATTATGATTAAAAGACAATTAAAATAAATAATAAAAATGCCACGACTATGTTTTGCCACCTGAAGTTTTTAACAAATTTACAGAAGCGGACAAAGCAATCAAAAAAATTGAAACCCCATCTACATCATCATCACCGATCGATTAACGTTGACGTAGAGATTTCAGAATTACCAGATGCCATTGTAGACCTACATTTTTTTTTTCTACATGTATTAGATACTGTTTTAATTAAACCCACTTCCTTATTACAAAATTGGCCACTTTTTCATTAAAATAACCACAAACAAGATTGTCCTAACGGCAACACTGCCAGTATATTAAAGTCACTCACTCATCCGTCTCGGTCTCGTCCCGTCCAAAGGGAATATAAGTCACCAATACTTACTACGTTTGTCAGTCCAAGTCCAGTCGCATAGATATTAGATAGCATTTATTGTGAATTTGTGAGCGTACACCGTCTCATTCTTTACTGTTTTTTTATTCACAATTGGTAAGCCTTTGGCATCATCTCACCTGATGGTGAGTGACGATGATGCCTAAGATGGAAGCGGGCTTACGTAGATTCCCCAACACAATGGAGAAGGGGTTATCTTATCTTCAAGCCGGAACACATCAATGTTGTTAACACTGATGTTTATCGGCAAGACTTAGATAAGATGGTGGTAGCTAGCCAGGCGGGCTTACAAAATGCCCTACCACCAACCAAACCGAGTCTTACAAGTTGACCCCACCGGGAATCGAACCCGCGACCTCCTGGTGTGAAGCGAATGGACTACCTACCCATTACGCCACGGAGGCGGTTAAAGAATTTTAGATTCGGTTCAATAATTCTAAAGTTTAACCCCCTACAACCAAACAAATAAACAAACCTTACCACTACCTATAATATTTTATTCTTAAAAGTCTGGTCTTTTTCACAAATAAATCGGAATTTCCATCAATAAGTATGTAATGTAAAATCTTCGGATGAACGCGATCTCCCCCGACCCCGCCTACCCGCACCGGCCAGCAGTAAGCGGCAGCGCAGATTGAAAACAATGCGAAGAGAACAATTACTATCTCTTTTTCACATTCGCTCTGTTCAACTTCTAACATTTTCAAGGCCATTATGTCCAACTGCATGTGCTGTTCACTGTACATTCCCTCTCGGTAAAAAAAAGTTAAACATATTTTGAAATACGTGTGATTTACACATTTTTTGAAAAATGAAATTTCTGTAATTTTGCTTATACTGTGCGGAGCGCATGTTAACTTCCTATCAGAGTCGTTGTCAGCTGTTGCGTACGCGTCATAGCGAGCGTAGTAAACGCTAAAAAAGATGGACCTTTTAAAAATAAAAAATAATAATAACAAATAGGTGGTGTTTTTTTATGCTTAATGGAATGGGTATCGGCTTCTTATACACCTCCTTAAATGTGTCGGTTTTTCAACCAGTCACCCTGTATAATAAATAACCAACTATAAACCAAAAATAATATAATGAACTGACCTACTGATGTTAGTGCTAATATATACACTTTGCCTATAGGTAAGTATTCATTCAGTTCGCTATGCTATGTTGAACAGAAATTACACGAGTTTTATGATAAGTTATGATCTCTCATTTACGAGTCGATAGGTTCACAATTGCGTGCTTGATCTCTATCATGGATAGACAAAAACCAATAGTTCTAACAATGATGCATCAAAACTATTTATTGATCCAAAAAAAATAAACACTTTACATTACATAATAACTTAGGTCTACGAAATAAACCAGTCTGTTCAAGTGTTCAATTATGATTATTTGAGAACTTTGAGGTACAACTACTTGCTCACAGACGTCCTGGCAGTCATCATTACACCACCAACAAGGGCAGCAACTGTGAGTCCTTGTGCTAATATTCGAACCCTCATCATCTGCTGTGATAACTTGCTTCGCCCAGATTTAAACGTCCACAGACCATACATCAGGGCACTGGCTGTTGCAAGACATCCTAAGAAAAAATAAAAATTCAAGTTAAAATCTTAATAAAATTTTAAGTACCTACTTACATACCTACCTATTTTATTATTATTAAATTACATTATTTACACACATGGTTACATACAGAACCATTTAAAGAAAACTTTTTACAGTTTTAAAAGTAATGACACTGCGAGTGTTCCTAGTAAGGTGTCCGTGACGGTGTCGCGAGTTCAATGACTTTTTCCCATCTCGAAAATGCGAATTACAATTGGTAGGCCCTTCTTGGCATCATCTTTTCTGATGGTAAGTGATGATGATACAGTCATATCTTAAAAGTACTGAATCGAACTGATTTTGATTAAACTAGCACTGTCCCATAAGTTGAAAGATACTTAATCTAATAAAAAAGAAAATTATTGCATTTCATTTCTAGTTTCTGAGAAGTATGTGGACAAACATACATACATACGCATATGAAATTGGATCAACACACCTGTCTATAAGCCCACACAGACTAACATATGAATATTTTGCAATAATGTTAGTCTATGTGGGTCTCGCATCGGGTTGTACAGTCACCACAAACATTGTATATGAGACACTGACTAAATCATCTGTTACAGACGCATAAGGCCACTATGTATGTGGGCTTATAGACATTTCCTTAAATAAATAATGATAATAATAAATTGCGTAGCGATGTGACGACCCCATCGCCACCGGGGAAGTAGCTGTAGTGACAGTGTAGCTACTTCATCAGTGTAGTCAGTCAGTACCCCTTGGACTCAGTGTTGACCGTGCTGAGCTCCTGTTGACCCCGGGTACAAAAATATTGGGGTCCGTAACGGTTACTTTGTCATTGATGGATGATGGAAAGTCCGAATAATGAAGAATGTATAGGGCCGCTGCCCGGGGGCCGCCGGGGCGCGCTTGGTCACGCTATTGCCAGGCGCAGCAGAATGAGAGTTGGCGCAAAACAACCGGCCCGAACATCCGGCCAAAGTTTTCGTTACACACTACCCACGAACTCACAAAAAATTAGGCGAAGGTTTAAAAAAAAATTAAACTATTTGGACAACCCTAAAGTTGTTGACAGCCCTGAAGATAAATAAAATTAACAACATTCTAACTAACTAGTTACCTACTAACGTTCACTTGAAGTTGGAAAAAAATGACATTTATACGCGCTAAACAAACATTTAAACAAACGCCAAAAACCCCATCTAAAAGAGAACCAACCTTAATAACCCAACAACACACTAGGGTTAATAGGTTGCTGAGCATTGAACCTAAAGTTAGTCACCTAAGAAAACAGGAGAAACCAAACAACTAATAAAACGGCAAGTAGGTTTGTCAAAAACTGAAAAAAAAAACTTGCAAAAGGTTGTCAGTTACCCCAGCATGTGGCAAAAAGCGGTAAAGACGAATACGCTAGGATTCCGACTCACGGATTAAATTAACACCGGAAGTTTGAAACGCGATTCGCGAGAGTCCAAAGGGACAACTCTACCGAAAAAAACCGAAATGGGGTAAGACAAGGGCAAGATTATTGTAAAAAGTTTAAAAATAGGCCATTGTTATAAGACTTCAAGAAATCTAAACAATACTGCGGAATACAGAAATTTAAGGAGTACCTCGCATAACAACGCGTAAAAATATTCCAAACAGTAACGTTCTAAGATATTTCTCATAAAACCAATCACACTAATATTATAAAGGCGAAAGTTTGTGAGTGTGTATGTTTGTTACTTCTTCACGCAAAAACTACTGAACGGATCTGGCTGAAATTTGGTAGGTAGACAGATTAGGACCTGGATTAACACAAAGGCTACTTTTTTCACGCTCGCGTGCCGCACTGCGCACCCTCGAAAAGTCATAGAAACATCCACGCGGGTGAAGCCGCGGGAAACAGCTAGTAAAAAGTAAGTCGGTCCTAACTTTCGATTGAAAAAATCTAGAGTCTGGCCATTGACTACTTGATTAAATTCTCTTGGAATCGCAAGGGATTACACAGGCAGAAAAAACTAAACAACACGATAGCTATTATCCGAAAAAGGTATAATGCCATTAAGCCGGGGGAAAAACCTACCCGTGTGAAGAGAAGCAAAGAAACAAACAACAAACAAAGTATGCAAACGAAAAAACCTAACGTTCCCAAAAAAACTGCACGACTAAATTAAATAAGGGGTCTTGAAAAGTTAAAATTTGAACCTAAATATCCGGGAAACAGATACACCCAAGTTTGTAACTAAAACTTTGTCGTCACAAAATAAAAACTGTTTGGTTCGATTTCCTGCTAGACGTATATTTTTAAAATGCGAGATACATTTTAAAAGCAGGTTCTGTCATATTTTGATAGGAATAGAATAGAATAGAATAGAATTTATTGTAAAAAACAAACAGTAACATATACATGTAAGTACGTAACTTAATTTTAGTACATAAGTAAGTATCTAACTTAATGTTAGTATATTTATAGGTACATAACTCAGTTTCAGTATGTAAGTAATTTAGTTTAAGTAAGTGTGTATTTATTTACTGCGCAGGACCGGTCGTCGTGGAAATCCTTGGGGGAGGCCTTTGTCCAGCAGTGGACGATTTGTGGCTGATATGATGATGATGATGATGAAGTGTGTATTTTAGTTTAGTCAGTAAGTACATAACTTTAGTTTAGTATATAAGTTCATAACTTAGATTAATTATAAGTACATAACACAGTTTTTGTAAGTATAAATACAAGTCCATGCGTCATTGCGATCTGAATTTATTAATAATAATAATAAAAACTTTGTGAATAACTAGAACTTAATAAGGCTAGGAATTAATATAAAGGTAGTTAAATATAACTTACATCCTAATTTTGAAGAAGAAAAAAGTGATGGCCGGAGATTTATTTTTATGGTTTCTTGATTTTTTGGCAAAATTATGGTTTTAAGTTTTATTGAATGTTATTGGAATAGTGAAAAATTGTGAGCAATGCCCTCGTTATTTGCCAGAGGTGAGAGGTTTAATTCCTGTTCAGTTAGGTACGGTTTTGTTGTGATCAAAATAATTATTTTATAGGGCATCTAGCACCGGTTTTCGCCGCTGCTAAGGCTACTACCACCTAGTCGCCTGTCATAAACCTGCCGTTCAACACTGTAGCCCGGCAGACTACTTTGGTGTTTGGATCTCCGTGTACTGCCAGGCATCATCCAGTCCCAGCCGCCATAAGGGAAGTGATTCTTATTAATCGCACGTTCATATCGCCGCCGGTACCTTCACCGACCGGTGTTACAGCAGCACGGAGTTTCGTTTCAAGTTTTCTGCCACTCATTTGTCAGTGATTTTAAGATTTCTTTAAAATCAATTAAGGGTTTACCAATTGTGAATAAAAAAAATAAACAAGGAACTGTTTAGGGTGCCTCGAGGCTACTCTTTCAACCACAAGTTTTAAGTAGTGTGTAGACTGCCTCGAGGTAATTCCGTCAAACACTAATTTGTAAGATGTGTTCTAGTAAGTGATTTTATTCGCATTCTGGGGAAAGCGACATTCGTTGTTATCCGACCTTCAATAAAATCTATATTCAGTTAATTTTAAATTTGTTCCTATTTAACCTAACAATTTACTTAAGATAATATTTTTATGTTGTATGTTTAGTCTAAGACCTATTAATCACGACCATCACATTTTATAGTCCTTTTTACCTTTTCTTAATTTTAAAATATATTTCTGATTTACCCCACAAATAATTCATTTTCATATCCGCTTTTAGGCCCTAAATCTAAATTCTAGAGGTACATATTATGTGGCGAAACCTTAGCAGGCTATTTTATAACAATTTAATTTATTTTTGCTACAGTTGGAAGTGTAAAATGTCATAACCCCAGGAGCCTGCTGACCGTACAGGGATCTGGACCTCGCAGACTCACCCCTCGCCAACTTAAGACGCTCACACCAATGTTGCCACCCTGCTGCCATTTGGTAGCATGTATAGGGGGCCCATTTAGTGAGCAGCAAGTCACCGCCTGCTATGATTTCAAGATGAGAAAATTGATTTGGCAGGCGTCCCATAGTCTCATCAATATCCCAGCCACCAGTCCAGTAATTACCACCCATAACCCGGCAATAGTCCTTGCACATGCGGGCGGGTGCTGTTTTTGGGTGAATCTCTGTGGTACAGGCAGAGACTGCACCCGCTAGGTGTATACATCACAACACATTATAATATCTCAAATTGGCCTCTGTGTGTTGGATCTGTATCCCCATACATACACCTTTTAAAAAGCCGAGTTTAAAAAAGCTAAGAAACATAAAAAGGTGTGTGTGTCAGCTCGCACGACTAGAGTTTACTCCTTATTAACGATTATAAATGTGTTGGGGGATGGCAGCCAATTTTTTCAATTCTGACATCGGATTCGTGATTAGGGACCTCAGATATCGATTTTCGAAAATAGTAAGTAAAAAAAACCGGCCAAGTACGAGTTGAACTCGCGCGGAGAGGGTTCCGTACAATTCCAAAGTCAAATACAAAATATCACATTTGAAATTCTAACAGTAAGACGCGAGTTATTTTTTATTATTAAAAATTTGAGTGTGTTTGGCTGCACCTCAACTGACGGTAAGTGCCAATGCAGCGAGGATGTAACATGCAAGCTCAAATAGTGCCTATTCACTCTAGTCTTGAAGATTCCTAAATTATACGAATCGGGAAATACAGACGCCGGAAGGGAATTCCACTCCTTGGCCGTTCGCATGATGAACGAAGAAGCAAAACGCTTCCTGCGTAAGGTGAAACATTGACGACAAAGGGGTGGAACCGCCCTTTGCGCCTAGTCGTCCGATGATGAAATGGACAGGGGGGAATGAGGTCGTGAAGTTCAGGGCACACTGTCCGAAATGAATTCTGTAGAACACCGATAGACAGGCGACTTTGTGGCGATGCTCGAGGCTTTGTAGCCTGTTTGACACAAGTACCTCGACGCCAATGAGTCTCCTAGCGCGTCGGTCGATAGAATCCAAAGCATCTGGCTGGTAACGAGCCGATCCGTCCCATAAGTGAGAGCAGTACTTCATACAGTTAACTACTACTAGCGCTATCTAGTAGTGTTTTAGTGAACTTCTTTTTTTTAATAAAAAAATTAGTACGTTTGGCTGCACTTCACCTGATGGAAAGTGCCGATGCAGCCGAGGATGTAACACGCAGGCTCAAATAGTGCCTATTCACTCTCGTCTTGAAGATTCCTAAATTATACGAATCGGGGAATACAAACGCCGGCAGGGATTTCCACTCCTTGGCCGTTCGCATAATGAACGAAGAAGCAAAACGCTTCGTGCGTAAAGGAGGAATGGGTGGAATCGCCCTCCGCACCTGGTCGTCCGATGATCAAATGGAGAGGTGGACTAAGGTCGTGAAACTCCAGGACACTCTCTCCGAAATGAATCCTGTAGAACACCGATAGACTCTTCTGTTTTTTTTAGGTTCTTCTGTAATCTACAAGCAAATATATTTAAGATCCTGATAACGAGCCCTTTCATTTGATATATGACACGGTAAGGTTAAAAATTATTTTTAAATTTCCTAATTTGTCCCCTAAAATGACCCTTATTTAAAAAAAATAATATTTACTTTGCATTGCACATCTGTTTTTGTCATAGGATTACACCATCCTACCAAATTTCAACTGGTTTGGTCCAGAAGATTCGGAGCAAATTGGCTGTGACAGACGGACGGACAAACAGACAGTCGCATGAGTGATCCTATATAGGTTCCGTTTTTTTTTTGCACGGAACCCTAAAAATCTAAATGGCGGCCACTTTTGTCAATTCTGACAACGGATTTGTTATAAGGGATTTCAGGGACCCTCAGATATCGATTTTGGAAGCATTCCGTCCAGTAACTAAAAAGTTCAAAATGGTGGCCACATTTTTCAATTCTGACAAGACAAAATTAAATGTAATGACACCTCACACTCCAAAATCCATCTAGCCGTTTAGGCTACAGGACGAGCCAAAAAAAATAAACATACATACATAAATACATATGTACACACAAACACACACATTACACAGACATTACACACATATATACACCCAAATAAGTTGCGCACAAAATTAATAACTATACTATACAACCAAAGCATAACGCATAACGTCTGATTTTACTCCCCATAAATTTTCATATCTCGGGCTTATATATGAAAATCAATTCTTAAGAAGTAAACTCCAATAATAATAATATGAAATTGGGCACCCACCCACAGCTGTCTGTAAGCCCACATAGACTTACCTACATATATATAAATATTTTGCAATTATGTTAGTCTATGCGGGCTTATAGACAGGGGTGTGTTCCCAATTTCTTATATGTATGTATGCTTGTTTGTACACATATTTAAAAAAAATAAAAATCATAATAATATATGAATATTTTACAATTCTGATTCCAATTCGTTAAAACTATGGCACTCTATAAGTACAAGCAACCTATGCCGTCACTTCTTGCCACTTCGCATAGTGAATAAGTGGAACAAATTACTAGAGACAGTTATAAGTGCTCCATCCGGGAACAGTTTTATAAACAGACTAGACCAAAATTTAGAAACAACATAAGTGCAGTGAAATACATGCATCAGTTTTTAAGCTATAATAATAATAATAAAAAGGCAGCTGGATCTTTCGAGGCAAATCAATAATTGCAGCAATGCAGAAAGAAGTCCTCCTCAATAATGTAATTGACGCTTCATCTCCCAGTCACACTGAACTCCAGCCGACTGTGCTTTTGCTGGAGGTGCTCCTGCCACTTCGCCTCGTGCCAAGTGAGCAGAGTAGCTTAAATTTTATATTTATTACAAATATATGGGTCGAATTGATAACCTCCTTTTTTGAACTCAGTTAAAAATCAGCTGCTCAGATATTTCATAAATTCAATGTTTAGATATTAATAGCAACCCCTAATGGTACATAATAAATTCAAAGTCAACACAACTCAGAAATATTTGAACACATTGCCCTATTATATATATCTGATGGCAATTGTATCCACTGGAAAATTACCTACTTCCAATAATTATAAATATATGTATGTATGTATGCTGTATGACCCTATTAGCAGGATTTAGTTTGGTCACCACTAAGATCTAATTAATATCTAAGTACTATGGGAAGGAATGGATGGTTGGTACCTCTACCCCTTCAACATTATACGAAGTTTTTACGGTACCTACAGCTGGAAACTGAAAAATGACATAATAAAGACCTCACCGATAGGAACGAAAGGATTTTCAGCGAATTTCCTCTGGAACTTTTCAGTGAATGTTTCGGCATGGTGTGCAGCGCCCATTTCTTTGCGAAGTTGCACCCAGTCTAAGTCGTCTGGTTCAGATTCGAGAGACATCTTGGTATTTTATTGTACCTAAGTGACGGCACAAGATTTAATACCTATGTAATTTGAAAAAAATATTTTGGAAGTGATTCAAATCAAATATTGCAAAAATAGCTTTGTTTGTTCTGTCTGATTTATGGTATGTCAGTGAGTGACATGTACGCAGTCAGCTGTTTTAAATATTGACCACAGAATACTATTAGGATCGATCGGGGAACTCCAATAACTACTAATTTCTACCAAACGTGGCAATATTTCTTGCTCTGGAAACACTCGCCTAGATGCCAGCCATCTTAATCCTCTATCCTGCGTCAGTTGACTCAGGTCGCTACTTGTGAGTGTGCATGTCTGGCGTCATATTTTCTGATTTTGTATATTTGTTCTTCATTTTTGATTTGCGGATTTGACCGAACTTCCGTAACTCAGAACTTTATTAACTTAATAAATTGGTTCCTTTTGCCTGAGATAGATTATCGATTTTAGCGCACCAATGAGTAGTTTCTGACCACTTTAAATTATTTTTTTGTTTTTTCGGATTTGACCGAGGAAGGGAATTCCGAATCAAATTTAACTCGGAATTACCCGATATTGCTTTGCATCGAGATTGTCAGTGGTTCTCAATCCAATCATATAAAAGTTTTATTTGAAGACATGGATTTATTTATAAATCAAGATTTCATTTTATTTACACGATAAATTTAAGTCAAAATAAGGATTAATATTCTTATTTCTTGAAATGTATTTCTAATAAGTAATTAGCCCATTAGAATTAGTAATTAATTTAATGATAGTTCATATCAAAATCATATACAATCCTTATTAAAACAAACTAGCTGAATGGGCCTTGTATAGTTTTTTCACTTTGGTAAATACGAGTATCTACACTAATTCCACATAAAATAAATTAAACTGCGTTTTTTTTCACATTATTTTTTATATACAAACTTCAAAGTATGTCCTCTAAAAAGCTCAAAACTTTACTTAGTTAAAATTAATTTGTATTATTTTATTATAGGATAAAAAAAGATAGAACGCGTAAATTTAGTTTGGTCCTGTCAAATAAGCTAAATCGTGTAACATCGAATCGAGAACAATGTTAATTGTTTTGTAACTCCGTGTACTTAATATTTGTGTTTTAAGACGTTTAATAGTTTGTTGGACAATAGGGAATTTTCTTATGACATATGTCACAACGTTCAAATAAATTTCAATAAATGGCGCTGATTTGCCTTGGTAATTTTTCTTTTAAGTAAAATCTTTTTTCGTAGGTACTTATAATAAACAAAAAAACTGAACAGCAGCAATCATTTTGTTTGACGTTTCTACTTTTGTTTATTTGTATTGATTTAAAGCAAATGAGTGTATCACAGATCACTGCACTTACACGAAAGTAGCAAGCTGGTGTATTTAGGTACGTGTTCCCTTGTGGAGTAAATAATAGTGTTCTGTAAATACGTGCCTTGAAGAACAAATGATAAGTATGTTACCTTTTTTTAGTTTAAAATGACAAAAAACAATAACTGTTTTTGTATGTAAATCATATTGTTTTAGGAAAATGCGTGGGCCATGTATTGTGTATGGGTGTAACAAAGATGGAGTTCACCAGTTACCAAAAGATGAAACAATAAAGGCCCAGTGGATTACAGCTGCTAAACTAGACACCAAACTAAAGACTGGACGGAGCATAAAAACATATACTTACGTTTGCTCTGAACATTTTCAAGACAATGATTTCTATTACACACGGCCACTGTTTGGTAAGTACTTACCCCTTCACCCATAGCATAGAAAAAAAGAGCTTCTAGTCTGTTTTCTAATCCGTTCTGCATGCTGCTTGTTAAGTTGGTTTTGTATTGCAACATATACCTTTTGGTTTTTACTAATCATAAGTCATTTATTAGTTCCTTTTTTATGTAAAAATTCTTATTTATGCACTTGTATTTTTTAGCTGGTGATAAAGGAAACAAGATATTAAAAAAAGGATCTGTTCCATCAATCTTTCCTTGGACACTTCCTCAAACAAGGGAAGCTGATGTCGCTGAAGTAGAAGCAACAACAAGTTTTAGTATTGATGATTCTGAAGATCATGATGTTAAGTTTGATCCTAGTCTTGTAGTAAATGACTATTCTAAAAACAGTTATCCAATAAGATTCGTTGAAGAAATACCATTTATTGAAGTAAAACCAAATGACATAACTGAAGATCCTTTGGAGTTAAGCGATGCTGAGAAAAAATCTGATACATCAACTAGTGACTCCTCTTGTCTACAACTAGATCATATAGATTCTGATTCTGTAGCTATGGATATTGAAGTAAGTGGTTTGGAACCCATTATTGGATCTTGCGCATCCCCTGTTCGTGAAATTAAAAGTTATAATGATATATCTGTACAAACTATCAACGACTCACCGGCTTTTAGTGTACATACATATAAAAATGACAACAAGGCGATACATTTATATACTGGCTTACAATCATACAAAAAAATGCTTTTTGTTTTCACAAGCCTGGGCAACGATGTTCACCATTTGAAATATTTTTATGGCTCTCCACCTTCTTCTTTAGACCCGTTAGAACAGTTCTTTTTAACATTAATAGTATTACGGAGACATAAAACGTTTGAAGAATTGTCAATGATGTATTTAATATCAATAAAAGATGTATCAAATTTTGTAATAACTTGGATTCGATTCATGTCATTAGTGTGGAGAAAAATAGATTTGTGGGTTGGAAAGGAAACTGTAAAATCATATATACCGTTTGATTTTAATGACAAGTTTCCCATGACCAGAGTCATCATAGATGCTACAGAATGTCCTATAAAGAAACCTGGTTTGCCAAGGGCCCAACAGATAACTTTCTCATCTTATAAAAATAAAAACACAGTGAAGTTTCTATTAGGTATAACACCGAGTGGTTTGATAACCTATGTATCCCCATGTTATGGTGGCTCTGCAAGTGACCGACAAATCATTGAGAGGAGTGAAATTTTAAACAGGTTTGATCCTAACGATGAAATAATGGTTGATAAAGGATTTAACGTACAAGACATTTTTATATCATATGGGGTAAAAGTTAATATGCCAGCATTTTTCAAAATATATTAATTGATTTCTCTATTTTTCATGTTTTACTAATATAGTCAGTAAGTTTTTTACTAACATATCATGGGCCCATGTTGTCTGGTAAATAAATAAATAATAATAAAAAAGGAAACCAAATTGGCCCTGAGATGCTAAAGAAGAACCGGAAAGTTGCAAGTAAGAGAATTCATGTAGAAATAGCTATTGGGTTATTAAAAACATATAGATATATTGATTGAGCCTATGAATAATACAGAAATAATATTGTCAAGCGACATTGTTTTTATATGTGCCATGTTAACAAATTTTAGAACTAATATAATAAGTAAAAATGCATAGGTTTTCATTAAAAAATCTTTAATATTTTTATATTGTACAAATGCTTTTATAATATAACCTATTTATAAAAGTGATTTATATTTAGGGTTCCTTACTCAAAGGTCACCCAAAGGGCAATGGAGCGTGCTATGCTCGGAGTTTCTCTGCGTAATCGAATCAGAAACGAGGAGATCAAAGAGGAAAAGCAAAGTCACCAACATAGCTCTCAAAATTGCTAAACTTAAGTGGCAGTGGGCGGGGCACAGAGAACAGATGGCCCCTGGGGTAGTAAAGTTCTCAAAGGCGATTGCGCACCGGAAAACGTAGCGCAGGTAGGCCTACCACTCGTTGGACCGGTGCCTGGTGAAGGTCGTGGGAAGCCACTAGAATTGGTTAGCACAGAACCGGTCGTCGTGGAAATCCTTGGGAGAGCCCTATATCCAGCAGTAGACTTTCTTCGGCTGATATGATGATGACTCAAAGTGTTCCAATTGAACCTTATTACTAAGCTTACGCTGTCCACATGTTCAACTTAAAAGGCTGTACCTATTGAACCGTAACAGGTAGCAGGCTGAAATTTTCAGTGTTTTT
The DNA here is from genome assembly GCA_947284805.1 of Coleophora flavipennella. Lineage (NCBI taxonomy): Eukaryota > Metazoa > Arthropoda > Insecta > Lepidoptera > Coleophoridae > Coleophora > Coleophora flavipennella. The sequence goes on from OX369273.1 coordinate 2,494,344, forward strand.
TATGTAGGGTACACTAACAAATAATAAATATTAGAAAAATTAAAATTATAATATAAGAAAAAATATTTTTACAGTTTTTTGTTTTTGCTCTATCGTGAAAACAGTAAATATACACGTGTTAAAATTGTCGATTCTAATACTAATTCTTAAGTAAATCAAATATTAAATAAAAAAGAAAAAGTAAAAATTAGAATACAAGAAAAATTTTACAGTTTTTTGTTCTTGCTCAATCGTGAAAACGGTAAATATTGATTCTAATACTAATCCTTAGGTAAAACAAATATTAAATACTGGCCAAGTCTGAGTCGTTCTCGCGCTAACAATTCCAAACTTAATAAAAAGTCTACTGCTCTCATTGATGTCTTGTTTAGAGAAATCATTGTTGAACTCACGCCGAGAAGTGTGTTGGTAAGGACAGAGCGCGCTAAGGAGTGCGCGAGTCCAACTCGCACTTGGCTGGTTTTTCAGTAATCCTACTAATATTATAAATGTGAAAGTTTGGATGGATATATGTTTGTTATTATATCACGCTACAACAGTTGAAATTTGGTAAGAAGTTAGAGAGATTAGGAACTGGATTAACATATCTATAGGCTACTTTTTTACCATGCTCAAAGCTAGTCTTGGATACATCATTCATCTTTCTTAACATAAATGTGTTAGTTACTAAATTTTAGGACTAATGTAAGTAATAGGTAAAAATTTATAGGTAAAGCCCATTCGCTTAGATAGTGCCATTCGCCCTTTGTAAATACCGACACAGCGCGTGCCGCCGCGTGTCAAAGAACGCCGCCTTGACCTCAAATAATGCTGACACATGTGATTAACTTGATTTGTGTCTGTAATTGTCTATTAAAGTAGATTTAATTCTTGCATTTTGTCTAAACTAATGACACTATCTGAGCGAATTGACTTAAGATACTAAAGTTAACATTTTATTTCATATTGTACAAATACTTGTCTAATAAAACCTGTTTATAAAAATTTTCATAAAAGTGGTTTAATTTATCAGTCATATTATAGATATATAGAAATCTTTTACAGTGTAGACAAAAAAATAAGCTGTATTTCTGTTTGTACACATCAGTTGTCCTTGTACTTGGTAAATAATCACTGTTTTTGTCCAATTTAAAAAGTCCACTTTCTTCACATAAACTCTTTTTTTCCTTACTTGTCTTATCTCGTAAACATATATGGCGTCCCTATGTCAATGTCACTGGAAATGGCTTTTCATAGGGTTGAAAACAATTGAATGAACTGAATGGAAACCATTGAATGAAATGAATGTTAGTCGTGGTTGATTCAATGATGTAAAAGTTTTTTTTTTCTTACTTGTCTTATCTCATCAACAAATGTGGGTTAGGGTTGGGAACCATTGCATGAACAAACTCTTATTCTTGGTTGATTCAATGATTAAATAAAGTAAAAGTGAAAGGTTTGTTTTCCAGGTGACAGACCGATGGACAACGAAGTGATCTTTTAAGGGTTCTGCTTTTCCTTTTGATTTGAAGTACAAAACAAAAAAAAACATTCTTTTTTTGAAGAATATTTATTAATCGACTTAAAAAAAGGAGATTATCAATTCGACACGAAGTTATGTAATATGTATGTAATATTATTAGAATTGCAAGATATTCACACATGATAATCTGTTAGGGCTTTCAAACAGAAATACAAATCTTCATAGGTGTATGTATGTATGTATGTATGTTTGTCCAAGTATTTCTCCGAAACTGTTGATTAGATTACAACCATTCTTTTTATTGGCTTATATTTACTTTAACTTACGGAACCGTGAAAGTTTCATCAAAATCAATTCAGTAGTTTTCAAGATATGGACTAATAAGTGTTAGTGTGAGAAAACAAAAAAATGTAAAAAAAAAACGACTCCCAAAAGAAACTAATTCACAGACTAAGTACCATTGCCATCGTATATACAACATTTGATAGGTGCCTAAGTATACTTTTCTCAAGTGATGGTACCGACCTCAAAAAAAAGCAGTAGGCCCCTTTCTGTGAATATTTCAAGCGTCTACCTGTTGCCGTTATCAAAATCGAGCAAAAACGAGCAAAAAAAAAAGTGTGTGTGTCAGCTCCGACGCACGACTGGAGTTTACTACTTAAGTACGATTGACTAAACAGGCACAAAACAGGGATTTTGGCTCCTATGATCGCAGCTATAAATGATCCATCTGGTGTTTGGCAGCGACTAACCTCATATGCTTTGGATGCGGTTATACGAGCATATCTTAGGTCATACCATAAAGGGCTCTTACATTGGTTTCGAGTTGACTCTTCAATTAAATCAAGAGCATTTTTGTTAAGTTTCTCTTGTAATGTTTCTAGTAATTTGTTGACATCATTTTTTATATCATCACTCGCTTGAATAAGGAAATGATGAAGTGAAAACTGTCGAACATCACTGTGTTTAAAGTCGTTCTGATACTTGGTCAGTTAACAATTCATAATTTTCTTATTTTTGCTTCTTGAAGAAACTCGTCGTAAAGGTCTGTGCTGGTTTCATGATGTGGAGCTGTTTTTTTGCAAATTTGATCTACTGTGACGTATTTCATCATTCACTCTCGAGAGGATGGGTTTTTTCCAGTAACATTCAACCTCGGTGCAGGAAGGTTCGTCCCCCAGATATCGATTTTGGAAGCAATCGGTCCAGTAACTAAATAGTTCAAAATGGCGGCCACTTTTTTCAATACTGACAACAGATTCGTGACAAGGGACCTCAGGGAGCCCCAGATATCGATTTTGGAAGCAATCGGTCCAGTAACTAAAAAGTTCAAAAGGGCGGCCACTTTTTTCACTTCCGACAACGGATTAGTGATAAGGGACCACAGGGACCCCTAGATATCGATTTTAGTTCAAAATGGCGGCCACTTTTTTCAATTCGGAGGGACCCTCAGATATCGATTTTGAAAGGAATCGATCCAGTAACTAAATAAAAACTTTTTTTTTTATTATTTTTTCAATATTTTTTTTTGTCTCATATTTGGAAACTCACTACGAAGCGCATGCGGTTCTTTTTTCAAATTTGGCGCGATAACAAGTAACACATACATACAATAATATACCTATATAATACACTGTGGTCGGGGATAGGTAAAATTTTTCGTTTAACGCACTTCGGGTATCATCGCATGACATCGTAGTTTGATTTTACTCCCATATATTTCATACCCCGGCCTTATATATGAAAATCGATTCTTAAGGAGTATACTCCAAAAATCACCTTTGTTACATGGGAATCCCCTTAAATATTTATTTTATTCTGTTTTTTTAAGTATTTACAGAAATACATCATCTGTGAAAATTTCAACTGTCTAGCTATCACAGTTCATGAAATACAGCCTGGTGACAGACGGACGGACGGACAGACAAACGGACAGCGAAGTCTCAGCAATAGGGTCTTAGGAATATTCTGAGACAGTCCGACATTATTTAGGAAACAACTTCTGTTTTTTAGAATCTGGAAGATAATCTCGTTATCCGACGAGAAACTCGCCTAAGCCTAAACTAAATAAATAACTTATAAAATACATGTGAATATAAGTACAATAAAATAATTAAATCATAATTATATTTACTGTTTGGAAAATAGTTTGAAGCTTGAAAAAAGATGAGAAGAAACTCTCATTGCTGGGGAAATTGCTTTGCCTATTCTTAAAGCAGTCTACCATTTTTTCCTGATAATTTTGTATTTTGGAAACAAATAAAAACTTATTCCCGAATCTCCGTAAGTACTAAATTGAGGAACGCAACAATATTTCTTTTTTCTGTTTTTATTATTAACAGGTTTCTGAATGTAATCGTGAGCCATCTGACTATGTCTAAAATTAACCTCACCTTATCCTCAACTTAAAGCAAAGTGTCGTTCTTAGAAACTTCTTCATTTCGCCGCTAGAGGCGCGCGGATAATCTTTGCATCGCCAATAATGCTCGCCATCACTTTCTGTTTGAGTACATAGGCTGTATATCAGCCGTGAGACGTCTACTGCTAGATAATTACACTTCCGCGGATGGCAGACTTTTGCCAATTTTATAGACTATAAATAAATAGTTTTTCTGTGATTTTTTATTTCTCTAGCTGATGCGAGTAATTAAATTTGCTAAACTTTGAATAAAAACTATCAAAGATGACCTAATTTAATAAAAAATATATAGTCAAGAGTTTAAAAAGGTTATATTTCCCTAGCTGTCAACATCGGCAACATCGTCACTTACCACCAGGTGAGATGTTGCCAAGGGTTTACCAATTGTGCATAAAAAAAAAGCTGTCTAGAGTAATAAAATAAAAATTACTAAACTTAATGTAATAAAATGTTTAAAAACTATCAAAGATGACCTAATATTTAGCTCGCAACAACAGTTCAAAATCAATCATTCAGTCATTCACTTCATCCCATCTCTACACCAAAGCAACAAAACAATCATGTCGATTTTTAATCTGTGACAAAATCCTTTATCAATTACGCAATTTTATGGAAAAAGTGTTAAAAAATGTATAAAATTATAGCAGTTTTCAGTGTTAATTCATACGTCCACGTCGTAGTTACCATTTACAATGTTTTTTAGTCTCATAATGTGTATGGTGTATTCAGAAAGTGGTGTTTTTTGTTCGAGCGGTGTTTGTTGACAACATAAGACAAGTAAGGAAAAAAAGAGTTTAGATGTAAGTAGGGTATATTTTCTCCAGTAGCAGCTTTGTTTCTTACTGTATATGGGCACTTTACTTCAATGACTGCATTGTCTCCTACAAGGCCATCAGGTGTGCACCCAAAATATTGCAAATCTGGGTGCACTATGATTCCACATTTCGTTACAGTGAATCCTGTTTCTAAACAAAATTTTTGGATGGCAAATTTTTCGTTTTTTAATCCATGTTGAATTGCTAGTGATGTGAATTCTTCATCTTTAAGCAATGCCTTGGCCAGCTTTTCTTTGTTGTTGTTTGGGAATTTACAAATTTTCCCAAAATCAGAACTCTGGAGTCTTAATTTTCTTGTCTGCTTCCAGAGTTTTCGGTCATTTTTTATATTTTGCTGTAATTCCTCTTATTCGATTTCATTTAAAGTTAATGACTCCAGGTATCTTTTTTCCTCCGTCTTATTGAAGTAATCATGGTCTTTGTAAAGAGCTTTTTTATTTGCTGGTTTTCTCAGCTGAGCCATGGGCATTGTAACATTTTCTTGAGCACAAAAATTTATTATCTGATTTATAAAATGTTCAGCATATTTATGAGAGCTTGAGCTTGATTCTTGAGAGCTCCCGGGTCGTGGGTCAAATTCAGCAATCTTCTTTGCATTCTTGATTTTTAAATTCAAATCTTCAGCTTTGACAGGATTACCTGAGTAGATTGCTGTTGGGTGATGGAATGTCTGAAGGGTTGATGTGGAGCTTGTACTTCTTTTAATGTTTTTGTTATCAGTAAAATCAATCAGACCATATACTAACACTAGTACATGCTTACATTGAGCATATGGGCCCATTCCAGCTGCACTCACATTGGCCTTCCATTATCACATTGTCTTTTGCCTTTATGGTCACATTATATGTGACAGACTTTCTCATTTCTGAAGTGCACAAAGCAGTTATAAAATACTCGCTGCCAAAGTAAGCTACACGACTCATTTGCAAGTACTGCTCTTCATACATGTTTTTTGAGCTTTTTAAATTTTCACGGTCGGCTAGCTGACTATAATGCTGTAGATCTTGCTCACATATAAGTGGCAGAACACTATCTGAGGTGACATCACGAAACAGATCAGCATTGGGTGTTTTAATATGGTATGATTCCTCTGGATCGTTAACTAAGCCACTAAAGATGGTGTCATAATCCATTAATCTGCAACCAAAAAATATAAACAGGTTAAAAATAAAATTTCACTCATTTCAAATAAAGGTAAAATAAATTGTACAGCCACACTGAGCATACTTTCTTGTGAAGTCAGACACAAATTAACAATAAATACTCTAGGCTATATACAGTTATACTACCAAGTTTCATTAAAATCTATAGAGCCATTTTTGACATTAAAAAAAAACACTGAGATATAAAAAGAACATTGTCCTAACCCAAATTTCACCCAAATCCATTCAGTAGTTTGGGAACTAGAGCAATGGACGGATGTAGACACACACACACACATTTTTTGTTTTTCTGCATCAAAATCTCAACTTTGATTTTGTTTGCCTTCACAATACCTTCGTCACTCCTTCCTCACTCGAAAGTAAACAATAATTAGGAATACCTGTAGGTAATGTATGATTGTTGAATACTATCTTTATTTTCTATTACACCTAGCAGATGATGACCTCACACTTCCAAGATGTGGCATAGCTGTTGTGGTGAATCAGACTGCTGTTAACAACCCATAAACGTCCCCACTATAGATCACTTTCTTTCTAAACTCGGGAAAGTCAGGCCATACTCTACAAACAGGGACCAACAGGTTGGTGCAAACACCATTTTCAAAAGTTTTTTAAGCCACCTGTAAGATATTCAACTAGTCTTAACGACTGCCATGTATTGAAATCAACTGGAACCAACAGCTTAACATGCCTTGCGCAGCACGTAAACTGTTGAGAAAAATGCTCAACCCATCCAGATAGTGACCGAGATTCAGGTCAGTTAACCTACGTGATTGACCCAACCAAGCTGTACAAACCAAGTTGTACTGAGCTACGAATGCTTCTCAATCAATTATGCTGAATCAAACTGTATTTTTAAGCGGGCCATACATGTTAGCTTGCAGATATAAATGCCATTTTTATAACAATTAAAAACGCCCTTGTTTTCCAATATTAAAATGGCTAAGTCTCCTAAAATATACTAAAACTAACCGAAGTTTAGCAAAATACACTGACCTTTGGACAAGAGCAGCTTTTTTCCCAGTAGTTTTGGCATTACGTTTCCGCAACTCCTCTTTAGTTGCTCGAGTGTCCACGATCCATAGTCCTTCGCCATGACTTCCAAACAAGAAATCTATGTCTCACTATTAGGCACACAAACTCTGAACACACAGCTATGAGTCCTGTCTCTGAAACTGCAAAGTACCCATTGATGTGCACAAGACCACAACTGAAATACGGAGGAACCGAAGCTCGACTCGACGCACCAGGAGTTTAAAAATTACACAAAATTAGGAAGAAACAAGTGGAAAATAAAACCAACAAGTATTTCGCAGTCATGAACTGGAATAAACATCACGGTCAACGACACTCGTCGATAACAGCAGTGACCACACCACAGAGTGATCACTCTTTTTACCGAGGATTCTTTCTATCAAAAATACTGCTAAAATCTACCGAAACCTAAGCCGTATTTAAATACTATCTTTTGATGTTTTTTTAATTTAAAACAAAATAGTTTTTATTGACATACTAGCAAGCAGAACATCTACACCTACAGGTTAGCTTGAAAATTCATATATAATTCTATTGCCCGAAATTTACTACAAAGGTAGAAATGTGCTGAAATTGGTCATACTGATGACAATATTGTGTTCTCAATATCAATTTTGCCAATTTTCTAATTCCCAATGTTGATCAGCGCCATCTAGTTGATTTTTGTAAAAGTGGTGGAAAATTCCCCATTATGTAGGTAGATACATCCGTCTGAACCTAAAAGAATACTTGATTCAAAATAAAAAAAATATTTTCATTTAATTATGTATTCTGTATTAATTATGTATATGTATAATAAAGTACCTTAAAATAAAAGTACGAGTGGATGTATTTCGGCTGATATGATGATGATGATCGGAATAGGTAGATGTTTTTCATGTACTTTTGCAACGTTGGCACAACATGGATAAGCTTAATTTTATCTGGTATCCGGTTTTTTTCCATTTAGAAGCAATTAACTCAAGACTCAACAAAATGCTAATCCGTGCGTGCAAGGTTTTATTGAGAAATACTTGCACAAATATATTTTCCCATTTGTTTATTTACTAATTCTTATTGTATAATTATTGGTGTAATTTGTTTTAATAAGTAACTTATGCATTTATAAACAATAAAAAGATGATTCCAAAAAAGTTTTTATTTCACTTTGTAAGACCCTCAAATCTGGAAATCTGGAGAAGCTTATCCATACTATTGACAACGTTATTACATAATTGCCGGAAAAAACTCTACCTATTCCGATCTATGTGATGATAAAAGCAAATTAAAAGTTTGAGCACCACGTACCCTACGCGGGTAATTCCGAAATACAAGTTACAGAAAAATATTTTTAGCATATTCCATGCGAAAAATCAAGAATTTTTTAAGTGGAGGTCAAATCTGAATGAAAATGTAATATGGATCTTAAGCTGAACGAAATAAAAACCCACTTTTATGCATCACTCGGAATTACCCAAACATATTTCGGAGTTGCACATAAATAAAGAAAAAAAAAGTTTTTTTTGAACAGTTGTATTTGCGAATTCTGACCATTATTTTAGGATAGTTTTTAAATGAAAACTTTAGGCTATATATTGAAGAACACGAAAAAACTTAATTTGGTAGTATAGACTACACCGATTTTGGATAGTAATTCAATATATAAACATCACGTCAACTCGTCAAAAAACCTTTCGCAAATACCCTATTCCAAATCAAATACCCCAAAAATATTCTAAATAGGTACCTATGGTAAAGGTACAATAATTATTAATGATCTAGGGGTACGTTAGTACTAATATATAGGGTGACCTCAAATTAGTTCTTGATACCAAAGGGTATGCATGTGTTCATGATAACAAACATCTTTCCCTAAGAAACATATATTTTTAAATTCATTTTTTTAATTTTACATAAATTAAATTAATTAATAAGCTGTTACGGTGTAAGCGCCGGTCGGCCGCAGTTCAATCATATTTAAATTTTGATCGTTTCGCACGCCTACCATCTCTCTCACACCGGCCGCCCTTATTGAATGATACCTACTAAAATGTTATGTAAGTATAGCCAATTACCGCGAAGACTGAAGACATAGTATGTGTAGTTTACCTACTTGAATGCATGTAAATTCTCGTCATTTCTTGTGGTCGGCAAACCGCGCCAGTACAAGAGAACACCGAACTCGTCCTCCGACAACACGAGTGAATTTCACAAGAAAAATGAGTTGGTAGTTTCTAGGACGTCAACAAAAAAAAATTTCAGCAAGCTTAAATTTCAACAAATGTACATACCTTTTGATAATTGAATTGTTGATAAAGGAAATCAATTAAACTTACATCAGTCCTGCTTGTCACTGGAGTAGAGAACTTTAGTATTCCCTACCTTTAGATGTAAAAACTTGTGACCGAACTTTCTGTCACAGTTTGCATTTTATCGTATTCACAAACACAAATTTTATTTACTATCTTCCACACACAAACACACACAACTCTCTTCTTTCCACTGTATAGCAACAATGCAACATTTTTATTTTTGTTTGCAAATTAGTAACGAACGAAATGTTCAAATCTGTGCTACTAACTTCTTTTTGCACTAGATACTATCAGGTGGCTGTAACTTGTTAGCGCGTCGGCGCTCCTCGTCTTGCGCCGGGCGACTTGGTATGACAAAAAGAGATAGGAAATCAGTGCGGAAACAAACAAACCTGGGTCGGGTTTTCCATGAATTCGGTAGGGTTGCAAACGATACCTACGATGTTTCGGGAATATCGATGTTTTTAGCTACCTGTAACTCCATACTATCTCGGTACTTTGACCGTATTTTTTACTTACCTACGAGTACTGACGATTAGAGCGTCGGTGGCGTAACGGCTAGGGCCGCCGCCTCCTGTCCAGGAGGTGGTGGTTCGAATCCTGCCACGTACCAATGTGATTTCGAATTTAGATTTCACTAGCTGTTTCCCGCGGCTTCACCCGCGTGGACAACGTTTCTATGACTTTTGGAGGGTGCGCAGTGCGCGAGCGTGAAAAAGTAGCCTATGTGTTAATCCAGGTCCTAAACTGTCTATCTAACAAATTTCAGCCAGATCCGTTCAGTAGTTTTTGCATGAAGAAGTATCAAACATACACACTCACAAACTTTCGCCTTTAAAATGTTAGTGTGATATGTACGTTTATCCGACGCTCTTACGGTGAAGAAAAACATCGTGAGGAAACCTGCACACGCCTATGAAGAAACTCTCAGGGTGTGTGTGAAGTCGACCAACCCGCACTGGGCCCGCGTGGTCGACTAAGGCCCGATCATCCTAATTCAGGGTAGGGTTTAGCCCCTCGGTGGGGACGTAAATGAGCTGGTATGATAATCTACTGATGATTTAAAAGTTATTTAGGTTAAATTACTTACTTATTATTGAATAAAGATTATTACTTACCATACGATTTTTTAACCCCCGATGTAAACAGAGTAGTGTTATTAGTTTAACGTGTGTATCTGTGTGTCTGTCTGTCTGCATCGCAGCTACGAACATATGGACCGATTTTGATTTAGTTTTCTTTATTGTTGGACGATTTGTGGCTGATATGATGATTGTTGAAAGGTGAATTCATCAAGAGTGTCCGTAGCTATGAATGAAACAAAAACTATTTAGCCCCTTTCAAGATCATCAGCTCTTATCATTTGATTTTTTTACTATGGAAGTTATTTATTTTCTTTTAGTATTTATTTCATTGTTTCTTAATAACATTGAAAGAAAAATAAAAACATTGATGTTTTAACATCAAAACTTCTACAACGTCGATGTGTCGATAAAGCGTTGTAACAAGAGTATCAAAAACAAAAGTATCGATACTGTAGTCATCAGCAATATTGCAACTAAAGTAATCGATAATTGTGTTTAATTGTAAAGTATCTAGTTAATTAGGTGTCGAGTACTTTTTTGTTTAGCTAATTACAGTTAATAAAAACACAAAAATATTGTGACCCTAGCTAATTATTTAATAAAATGATTACGACAAATGTTTATTCGCCAGAAATACCGTTTTCATATCTTCCCGTTGCTAGCTGGTAGAAAAGTATTCAGTAATGTGAAAAGTATTGATTCCCACTCAGTATCGTACTAAAAAGTATCAAGTAACAAAATACTTGGTATTGTAATAAAAGTATCGAGTAAACTCAGGTATCGATACTTTTCTCGGATCCCTACCACGTCACGCAGTCACCCCTATGCAAGTAATAATGGAGGTCAACGTCGTCCGTCAGTGCCCCCGCGTTCCCGCAACCTTCCTGGATGCGTAATGCGTATACGCCATATGATCGTGATTTTGTTTGTTTGTGATTTACTGAGTAGAAATTCGATACAATAATGTGGTGTGGTGCTACCTTCTACGTTGAAGATGGAAACAGTGCAGAAGCTAGGCGACTTTTTTTAAACATGCCAGTCATACCTACCGCAGGTACTTTAGTAGCTTGATAGTTTTTCTGTGATTTCTGTGATACTGATATTTCTTTTTAATTTTCTTATTTTTAACTTCTGATATCAACTAAATTACTTATGTAGTCCGTGCTTGTCTGAAGTCTAAAAAATTATGGTAGAAAAGTTGGAATCTAGCGAAAAAAGAGAGTGGCTTACAGGTGTGGTATTTCCAGGCAGGGGTGACACACTCACACCGTTAGTAGGAATTTTTTGTTTATTTTTGATAAAGATGAAAAAGTTTTTTTTTTAATATAGTTTCTTTGGGAAAATTGTTCTTTGTCATGAGCACATGCATACCCTTTGGTATCAAGAACTAATTTGAGGTCACCCTATATATACTTTGGTAAAGGTGAAAGGTAAGCGAACGCACGCATAGATAGATGAACTAGAAATTGTCCAAGAAGGAACGTACCCATACCGTTTTAGGGGGTGGGGGAAAATTATCGATACACTGTAGGGTACTAATATAGTATGTTACGGCTAAAGGTGGGTGTGAACATAAACTTAAGGTTAGCCGGCTAAACTTCAACTAGGGGGGGAGACTCGCTTTGCGGAGCTCTTCGAATGTAAAATCAATCAAACCTGACCGAACCTAATATCGCTCGCTTCGCTCGCTCACCACCCAAAAAACATTATCCAGCCAGTGTTGTGTCAAAGTACAATAAAGAGTACTAGCGTAGTTGGGTAGACCTTGTTGTGTACGGTTAAACGCCGAATACCAACCAATAATCGGACTTTACCCAAACAACTTTAGGCGCCTAATCTTAAGTTTATGTTCACATCACATACACCTTTAGCCGTGACATATATACTGTGCTGTAGGTATAGAGCGCGCATATCGCACCGATCGTAGACAAGTGAGCTATAGTTATCTTAAATGTATAAATTTCCCTATTTGTCACATATGTTTATGTGACAAATAGGGATGGGATTGTAAGATAATTTTTCTGCGCATCGCATACGCATAGTTAAATGACGTACAAGGACACGAAGAACTTCAATTATTTCTTTTTTTTTCTAGTTGTATTATACTACCTACAGCTAAAAGTAACTAGAATGGGAACTGTAAGGTAATATTAGTAATTTAAATAAGTACTGATTGAGAGAACTAGCAAAGGTCAACGGCCAGGCACAGCGCACCGTTTCGTTACAGTATATATATTAGTACTAACGTAAAGTATGGACACTCCCTGCCGCTCTCTAGATTCGACCTCACCCCCCCGTCACTCATATTGGCTGTAGATTGGGTACCAAACGTAAAGGACGAGCTACGCAAGCACTTTTATTCACTATATTTACTTTGCGCGCCGCTGTGATTTCGTTCACAGGAATAAAAACCAACCAGTTACCGAACGTAAAGGCCCAACTGAACTCTTTTTTTTTCATACTTGTCTTATGTTGTAAATGAACACCGCTCGAACAAAAAACAACACATTCCGAATACACCATACACATTATGAGACTATAAAACATTGTAAATGGTAACTGCGACGTGGACGTATGAATTAACACTGAAAACTGCTATTATTTTATACATCTTTTAACACATTTTCCATAAAATTGCGAAATTGATAAGGGATTTTGTCACAGATTAAAAATCGACATGATAGTTTTGTTGATTTGGTGTAGAGATGGGACGAAGTGAATGACTGAATGAATGATTTTGAACTGTTGTTGCGAGGTAAAAATTGGGTCATCTTTGGGCTCAACTGTTCTATAGGGTACATCGATTTGGCAGTCCGCGATTTTTCGGTAAGAGATAGGCTTTAGCTGAACTTCCATACCAAATTTCAAGGTTAGGAAACCAGCGGTTTTTGAGTTATGAATTTTTGAAAATTGTATTTTTAGGTACTCTTTGGTCTTTGTTTTGTGAGTTTATGTAGGACCAAAGATGACTTATTACTGATTGTATAATTTGATTCCAAAGATTCATAATATGGGGTCCGCGAAGCCGGAAAAGCACGCGGGGCCGACTTGAGGGCGTATATTATATATATGTATATCATTTCTCGCTCGTTTGTATGGAGTGTCCGGGGCCCGGGGTGTGGTTTCGTTGTGGCACGGCACGATCCGAATCCAGCAATGTAAACAAAAGACAGGGCCATACTACACGAGAATATTATTTATTGGCGGGATTTGTGGTGGACGCATTCGTAGTTTTATTTTGTTGTTTTTTCATTGTTTTCTGCTGGGATTTTGTTTAAGAAGTGGTTCATTTTGGAGAAAATCGTCTAGTGCACGTGAGCAATGTTGAGAACAAGAAAATAAAAGGAAGGAGGACGTGAGAACCCAACTTGTTCTGGGTGCAGTTTTATAGACGCCCAACAGCAACTGGGTGTTCCACCTCAGAATGCAGCTGCTGCAAATGCTGTCAAGAACTTCAGAGAAGATTTGTAATGCACCGGCACTAGCATTACAAGTCCAAAAACAAATGAAGAAAGTGAAAATTATTTACGAATCCGGCTGAAGGACTAGTTTCCATGGCCAAGAAAAATTCACAACAACGTATTATTTATATATGTAGGCAATAATGGGATGTGGCATTTTTTTAAAAAAAATCGGTATGGTCGCTGAAGAAAAATTTGATCAGTTTCGTTTACTGAACTTGCCCTTAAAATAGTTACAGCTAATTTTGTTAGACGTTATACAGGCTGTAACAAAATTGGTGTAGGTACCGTTAACTGGGGCTTTTACTAATCATACTGAACAACTTTTGTTCTACGACTTTGCAGAAATCGCAAAAAAAATTTTTTTCTTCATACAAATCGATCAGCTGGTCGACCAATTTTGTGCATTTTAGTATGGAGGGTCCAATCTTTTTTTTTTGAAAATCGACAATGGGGGAAAGTTGTTCAGTATGATGAGTAGAACCCCCAGTTTACGGATCCTACACCAATTTTGTTACACCCTGTATATATAACTCGAGTAGACATAATAAAAATAATAACTTTTAAAAAAATAATGATATCACAACATAACATAAATGTGAAAGGGAGAAAAATTTGGAACAAAAAAAATTACAGAGATCTAAATGTGTAGGTACCAAGTTCTACAGTGGTTTCTTAAATCATAGCTACGGCTTCTAAATTAAAATATTTATTTTAAAGAATTGAATTCAGAGTAAAAAGCGTGGGGTGCATTTTATTACTTTTCATAACTTTTGTAATAACAAAAGAATTGAATTCAGAGTAAAAAGCGTGGGGTGCATTTTATTACTTTTCATAACTCTCCTCTCATAGATAGTTGCCAATATAATGATTGTGACATTTACTTTATCAAGCACCCCACGCTGTTTACTCTGAATTCAATTCTTTTGTTAATAACTTAAACTTTTTTATAATTTTATTTTGAGGTGATAAATTCTGATTGATTGTTTGATCTTCTGCTACTGTAATATAAACTCTTTGAAATTAAAAATTATTTTCTATTTTTTAGTTCGGTTAGCTAAAAAAGCGTGTTTTTTTAGTTTTTTTAAACTATAATTTATAAGCCTTTCTTTCATGTCTTTTTCAGGCTCTAACAACACATTATGGCATTTTTATATGGAATATCTTTCCACCGCACTGTACAATTTCCCGCAGACGACTGAGTCGCGAGTGTGCGAAACTTTCGATTTTTGCACCAATTCGCTGGGAGCATCAGTCGGGCGCGTTGGCCGGGTCCTTACGCCAGTAATATATAAGTCATTGGTCTTGACACTCGGTACATAAAGCAATCTAGAACAACGAAGGTGACAAGGTGGTGTTATCAAAGTTATTTTGCTCAAAAGCTCAGGACAGTCAACTTTACTCTGTGCTATGTTTATAAAAGTGACTAAGTCAGCTACATTCCTACGAACATAAAGAGGTAACAGATGAAAACGGGCGCAACGTAGATTGTACTCAACTTTAGGTATTTTAAATCTGTAGCTTAAGAATCTTGTAAACTTTTTTTGTATTCTTTCAATGCCTAAAGAGTATATGTCGTAACGAGGGTTCCATATTTGGGATCCGTATTCTAAATGACTTCGTACGTATGCACAATACAATATTTTAAGAGTTTTCATATTTTTAAAAGGTTTAGAAGACCGCATTATGAAACCTAGAGCCTTAGAGGCTTTGCTAGTTGTATACTCAACATGCTTGTCAAAAATTAATTTGTTATCATGTATGACACCAAGATCCTTATTTTCAGTAAGTTTGACTAAATTTCGATTATTGATGGTGTAGTTGAAATTAATTACTATCCGGTTTCTCGTAAAGGTCATATAAAAACACTTAGAAACATTTAGATCTAACATGTTTTTGACACAATAGTTATGGAGCCTACCCAGATCATCTTGAATAATTGAGTCGATTGAGTCGATTCTGAAAGCCCAAAAAAGATGTGTAAGAGCCATATGTAACCTGCGGCGCACAGACAGCTGTCGACCACACTTCAAGGAACTTAGTTTGCTTACCGTACCATCCATATACATTTATGAAACTGCAGTGTTTGTAAAAGCGAATCCCGGATACTTCGAAAAAGTTAGTAGAGATCGACGTTGTGACCATTTCCTTTTGGTTCCATGCAAGACTTCTCTTTTTCATAGAAGTATTTTCTGCATGGCAACAAAAATATATAATAAAATTCCCAGAAACATCCGGAACTCGGAACACATTAACACTTTTAAATCTGATCTTTCGAAGTTCCTTATTGATAAAACGTACTATAATATAAATGATTTCTTGAATGATAAACTTGATAAATAACGACTTTACTTTGACATTTATTATTATTATTTTATTATTTTTCTTGACATAACATACATATTTTCATTTCATCTTAATCCAAATTTTGAAAACTTTTGACCAAATTATGATTAGTAATGCAATTTGTATGTAACTAAAATATTTGTATGCTATTTAGCAGAACATACAGGCACTTATATTCTTTGTAACACCTTTACACCGTATGTTTCACAAATAAATAATTTTGTATTTTGTATTTGTATAAGATTAGCATCATGATGACTATGAATAGCTTTAAAAATTTTCATGTCATCAGCAAACAACAGGAATCTTGAGTGTTGGAAACAGGAGCTGATGTCATTAATAAAGATGATGAATAACAATGGTCCCAGAAGAGAGCCTTGAGGCACGCCTGATGTTACGCCAAGCCAAGAGGAGTTAAACCCATTCAGAACGACAGCTTGCGACCTATTTTGAACATAGGAAGTGAGCCACCGGAATAAATCTCCATGAATACCTAAGGAGTGCAGTTTTGCCAACAAAATACTATGATTTATGCGGTCAAAGGCCTTACTATAATCCGTGTATACTACATCTACTTGAACTCTATTATCCATGTGTTCTGTAAGGTATTCGTTAAAAACTGCCAAATTGGTTATAGTTGATCTACCGCTTAGAAAGCCATGTTGTTCAAGGATAAGGCTAGTCTTCACGTGACTATAAAGTTGTAAGTATACAATGCGTTCTAGAACCTTAGCCGAAAGACATAATTTCGATATTGGCCTGTAGTTGTCGATTTGATCTTTAGATCCCTTTTTATGAATCTCGCTCAAAGCTCGCGAACACTTTTGAGCCTTTGTTTTTCTCAATCGCCTCTCTAATACAATTTCTATTATAGTGGCGCAAATCGCGAGTTAGAGACTTAGAGATCTGCCTGTTTAGTTGGCGATACTGAGTAGCGTCTTCAGAGGACTGCAAAACCAATCTGCGTCTTTCTTCCATGAGGTTGCTGGTGAAGTCAGAGATTTTTTTGGTTCTGTTTGAACGGCGAGTTTTGAAAATTTTAGACCCGACCGTTTGGACAATTTCCACGAACCTGTCGTTATAATCGTCCACATTCTCGCAGTCTCCTAAGCATTCGAAGCGATTGTGCAACTCGAGCTGAAAGTTTTCGGGGTTTTGGAGCTGGATGGGAGCTGGTCGGAGTGTGGACTTCATCAGTCGACATCTTTCTAGCTTGGTCTTTAGATTCAATGTGCCTCTTACCATTCGGTGATCGCTTCCTGTTTTGACTGAGTTGATCACAGAGACATCATTGAATATTTGCCTTCTTGTCGACAAGATGAAGTCGATCTCGTTCTTCGTTACGCCATTGGGATGCAGCCATGTCCACTTTCGCTGTTTAGGCTTTTTGAAGAAGGAGTTCATCATAAAGAGGCCCTCCTTCTCCATAAAGTCGGCCAGCAGCTGGCCACGTGCATTTCTCTCTCCATATCCAAATTGCCCCACCCTCAGCTCACCATCACTTCGTTTGCCCAGTTTCGCGTTAAAGTCCCCCATAACAATGGTGTATTGAGTCCGGGAGCTATTATGTAGAGCTCTAGAGATATCCTCATATAGGAGCTCCACTTCGTCATCGGAGTGTTGCGCGGTCGGTGCATATACCTGAATAACTTTCAGCGAATACCGTTTGGTAATTCGGAGAATAAGGTACGCTACCCTCGTCGAAACACTCTCGATCCGGACCACATTGTTAATGAGGGACTTGTGGACTAGAAACCTGACACCACCCTCGGATAGCTGGTCGCCCTCCCGGAAATAGAGCAGGTTTCCGGATTTAAGGATTATGGTGTCCTCCTCCTCTCTTCGGACTTCACACAATCCTACGATGTCCCATCGTAACCTGCTCAATGCTTCCTCGAGCTCTGTTAACTTTACGTCGATTCGCAGTGTGCGCGTGTTGTAGGTTGCCAGGGCCAAAAGTCTTTTGTTTTGGTAGCCTGGCATCTGCCGGGGATTCTTCGCACCCCATGCCCCGCCGTTACCTTGACCGCTACCGGAGCCAGGAATAGCGGGGCTGCCGGGGACTAGGGGCCGTTTTTTATTTGTGTCGGTCATTTGGGGGGTGTTGCCGTAATCGCCACGCTTGGCAGGCGGGTTGGCGATCGCAGTGTTGCAGATTGGCTGCAAGTCACGGAAAGACGCTGCTGCCCATCATCCGGTTTGAGTCCCTTAGTCGGCTCTTACGACACCTATTGGATGAAATAGGATTGTTTACAAGAAAAAATACAAAGTAAGATTATTTTACGATGATACGATATCCCATGTTTCTTTTTAGCCTTTCTTTCGTGATTTTTACAGCTCCTAATAACATAAAAAGGCATTTTTATATGGCGTATCTTTCCATCGCACTCTGCAATTTCCCGCAGACGACTGAGTCGCGAGTGTGCGAAACTTTTGATTTTCGCACCAATTCGCTGGGAGCATTAGTCACGCGCGTTGGCTGGGTCCTTATGCCAGTAATATAGAAGTCATTGGCCATCCCGCATCTTCCGATGGGTGTCGTAAGGGGCGACTAAGGGTCATAAGATTGGACATGAATTTTTTTGTGTTGCACCAAGTGTTTTTCTTCTTATTGATATAAACAGTTTTTTTTGGAGTTTACTCCTTAAGAATCGATTTGCATATAAGGCGCCCGGTATGAAAAAAATATGAGGAGTAAAATCTAGTGATCGAAAACGTAGTTTGTTATATTCTCTTTGCGCGTTACGTTTTTTACGCGCAACCTATTGTGCGCACCTCTGTCACGTGATACAAAACAGTCAGGATTGGCTGAATCTGACAAAAAGAATATAAGTCACTACGAAATCTAAAATGAAGTCACAACACAGTAATCAAATCAGATCTGTTATTGTTGCAGTCTTACAATTTTTGATCTGATAAGATTTTAAAATTTGTGATTTTTATATAATTTGGTATTCCACTCCATCATGGGTGTCAATTTTGTGAAAGCAGATAGCAGAAACTTGCCCAAAGTGGACGCAATCATGTTCTTTAAAAATAACCCCGATTTTTATTCTGCAGAGCTGAGAAATGTAAAAACAGCAATGTAAGTACTATAAAATAATATAACACTACCTACGTAAGTAACCTTAATTCTGCTAAGGCGAAATAATAGTCTTTCTTTCAGTAGTAGTTTTTTAGGTTATAAAGAATAAATTTTGTTTGCAGTAAGTAATTAGTTTGCATTTTCAGGAATTCACTATGGTGATAGACGAGACTAAAGGTGAAATCGTCAGTTGCCAGTGCTTGGACTGTGCAGCTTTAGCTGGTGGTTGTAAACATGCAGTGGCATTTTTGATGTGGACCCATCGTCGCAGTAAAGAACCTTCCTTGCGTGAATGTTACTGGAAAAAACCCGTCCTCTCGAGAGTAGGGACTACTATGAAATACGTCACTGTATATCAAATTTGAAAAAAAAAACAGCTCCACATCATGAAACCAGCACAGACCTTTTCCACGGGTTTCTTCAAGAAGCAAAAAAGAAGAAAATTATGAATTGTGAACTTTTAAAGTATTAGAACGACTTTAAACACAGTGATGTTCGACAGTTTTCATTTCCTTATTCAAGTGAGTGATGATATAAAGAAAGATGTCAACAAATTACTAGAAACATTACAAGAGAAACTTAACAAAAATGCTCTTGATTTAA
Source organism: Coleophora flavipennella (assembly GCA_947284805.1). Taxonomy (NCBI): domain Eukaryota; kingdom Metazoa; phylum Arthropoda; class Insecta; order Lepidoptera; family Coleophoridae; genus Coleophora; species Coleophora flavipennella. Next base: position 2,514,130 of record OX369273.1, read on the forward strand.
TTGAAGAGTCAACACAAAACCAATGTTAGAGCCCTTTATGGTATGACCTAAGATATGCTCGTATAACCGCATCTAAAGCATACGAGGTTAGTCGCTGCCAAACACCAAATGGATCATTAGTAGCTGCGACCATGGGAGCTAAATCACCTGACACATCAGCTATGAAAAGAGGCCGGAAATTGTAATGATTAGTTATAAAAACTGTGCAGAGTAAACTTAAAACTAAAGTCAAGTCCTGTTTTGTGCCTGTTTAGACAATCGTACTTAAGTAGTAAACTCCAGTCGTGCGTCGGAGCTGACACACACACACTTTTTTTTTAAGAGCCCTGCTTTTATTGCTGTGGTAACAGTCATAGTAACGGGTGGGCGTGGGGTGCAAAGATGGACAGCGCAGGACCAATCGTTGTTGTGGAAATCTTTGGGGGAGGCCTTTATCCAGCAGTTGACCTTTTTCGGCTGATATGATGATGATGATAATAATAATAATAGTATATGTCGGAGCGCAAGGACGTGGCGCCATCTATGCATGCGTCGAAGCACTGTGTGTTTTATCTTGAAACGTCAAGCGGTTAGCTAGGGTAGTATTAATAGTCATCTTTGGCCAAGGCGTGGTCTGTACGAGACCGGAACCCGGAAGTTGGTAGTGTTGGTACTTGTTTGTTAGCCAATCAGAATCGTTGTGATTATCGAACCATTAAAGACAATTCAGCCTACCTACAGAGGCTACGACAGAGGTGCCAATTATTTTACGAGCACTTTTGATCGAGCAGCTGAACTGTCAACTTGGGAAGCCAGCCCCGTGCCGAACTCATGGCAGTCTATAAAATAATCGGTTTTCATCCGAATCATCGTGAAGCCTCGTGTTGCAAACGTGTGTGAATATTGATTGTACACTCCAAAACTTCTCAAAGACAAGTTTATTTCTTAGATCCGGCCAAAAACTTTCTGATGATCCGAAATCGGAATTGGGATAGGACATGGACGCCTCACGTGTTTCAGATAGTGATGTGAGCAACACAAAATAGAAAGTGCTTCTGGAACAATGAATTCAGAATTTTCTGACGCTGATACTAGCCACGCGGACGCCATCATCGTCCCATGAATTTAGGTTACCCGATTTCAACCCCGATAGATCGGATGTGAATGCACGTGCATGGATTGCTACTACGGATCTGTGTATCTACGACTCATATCGGCAAGGGGCAGGGCCACTACATGTCTAGCTGCTTGAAGCGATGTAGCCAAGAGGGAAGCACCTGCGAAGCTGCCCCATTGATGGAGAAGAGAGTCGATCTTTGCGTGGTTGATGAACAATACTGGAATTCCATCGGGTGAGCAGTTTTCATTAAAGAGAAATCTGTTGTTATCTGTTGCGTCAGTGCAAGTTAAGAGGCACTGAGTAGGTACACGACTACCATTGACAATGCTACAGACTGACGACAGCTGGTTGTCCGACTCTTTAGTCTGACGACTCAATGTCGGCACGGAGCCGACACGACACCTTGGTTCGGAACCATCATAGACTAACTGACCATAAACTAACTAACCATAAGCTATAACAAAGAAAAACATAGTGCCGACCGTATGATTTGGTCGTTTCAATGTGGATTTGTTTACAGCCAGTGTTGTTTGGTCAGGTTTCCTGATGGTACATGTAGTGACGACTGCAAACTATTTCAAATTTTTACCGTCATTCCTTTTCCCCTGTGTACCACGGCGTACAAGACCGCCCAGAGCACAGCATCGACCTTTCCTTTTTTTTTAGGGTCCCTGTGTACCACGGCGCATATGGACATATGCGCCTAGAGCACAGCATCGACCTGACCTTTATCATTTTAGAGCCTCTGTGTGTCACACAGCATCGACCTCTACGTATTCCCTTTATTTTTATGAACTTTGCCCTGTGGAAGGGGAGTTCAAGTACCTACCTTTTTTTTTCGTGAGCTTTGCCCTGTGGAAGGGGAGTTCAAGTACCTACACAGCTCATCGTCATCACATCAGCCAGGCAACATTCACTGCTGTACAAAGGCGCAATCGCTTGGCAGGTAGGTGGGCGATCGCGGTGTGTGGCACGGTACGCAGAAAAGACGCTGCTGCCCATCCTCCGGTATTTGATCCATTAGTCCCCTCTTACCACCACCTTGGAGAAGAGACGGGTGGTACTATTCTAGGGCCATACTACAGGCCTACTTATCTGTAGTGGATTTATGATAAGTTAGGTAATCTGAATACCTAACTTAAACACACATCCACTCCTCATTACTGATTATGGCAGCTGCTGGGCGCGCATCGCCGTCAGGATGGCCGTGTCGGAGCGCAAGGACGTGGCGCCATCTATGCATGCGTCGAAGCACTGTGTGTTTTATCTTGAAACGTCAAGCGGTTAGCTAGGGTAGTATTAATAGTCATCTTTGGCCAAGGCGTGGTCTGTACGAGACCGGAACCCGGAAGTTGGTAGTGTTGGTACTTGTTTGTTAGCCAATCAGAATCGTTGTGATTATCGAACCATTAAAGACAATTCAGCCTACCTACAGAGGCTACGACAGAGGCGCCAATTATTTTACGAGCACTTTTGATCGAGCAGCTGAACTGTCAACTTGGGAAGCCAGCCCCATGCCGAACTCATCGCAGTCTATAAAATAATCGGTTTTCATACGAATCATCGTGAAGCCTCGTGCTGCAAATGTGTGTGAATATTGATTCATCATCATCATCATATCAGCCACAAATCGTCCACTGCTGAACAAAGGCCTCCCCCAAGGATTTCCACGACGACCGGTCTTGCGCTGCCCGCATCCATCGGCTTCCTGCGACCTTCAACATTGAATATTGATTGTACACTCCAAAACTTCTCAAAGACAAGTTTATTTCTTAGATCCGGCCAAAAACTTTCTGATGATCCGAAATATATAAGTACCTATAAATAATTTAACAAGCAAAATTACGCACAAGTTTAGAAAATGTACATTTATTTTTTAATTTACTGACTTTCTGTTATTTTATTAAACGATGTTTTCCCTAACTGTAAGAGCATCGGATAAATGTAAATATGAAATCGACATTCGAAAAACGTTAGTACGTGGCTGTATTCAAACTACGTCCTTCCGGACAGGAGGTAGCGGCGTAGCGGCCCTAGCTCTTACGCCACCGAAGAAAGACGAAGGAAAGCATCGTGAGGAAACCTGCACACGACTGCGAAAAAACTCAAAGTTTGTGTGTGGAGTTACAAAATAACAATAATTTACTGATGCGTTGATTTTTTTTCAGGATTACACTCGTTGATTAGGAAGCAATAATATAACAAACCATCGGAAGAATCCAAAAATAATAATTTATAGTCATGGAGTGTGTAAAATTGTAAATATTGTGTTAAAATGGAAAAATTTAAGGAAAATATTACTTTTTTGTAAAAATAGTTACTTTTTGAACAGTCTTACGTAACTTTTGAGAATAGAGCACTGGCAACACTCAGTATCTAGAAGCTTTGGCTCAAAAGGGCTTAGTACCTAGAGCCGTTAAAAACATAAAAAAACTAGAAGCTGTTTCGTCATCAAAGTAATAGCACAGATCTACTAATAGTAATAGTAATACTAATATATTATATACTGTGGTAATAGTATTCTGTGGTCATCAAATCAGGCGGTGTCAACTTTTGTATGGCGAGCTGAGACATACCTACGGGGGTTCAAATCAGTGTTACAATAATTAAAAAAGTTCATTTTTTGGTCGAATTATGGCAATGTCCAATTGACATAGTACGTCCCAAAAATTAGAGATGGGACGTACTAGGTACACCTGTTCCTTGTCCGTTAATACTTGTTCCAAATATCTGTTCCACTTAGTATTGTTGGAGTTCATACTTTCCGGCTGCGAAGGGTATTAAAAGACGGTAAATATGTTATTTATCTGCATAATAAACATTCAGTCCGCAAAATAACTACTTGAGCGGCAAGATTTCATGATTGAGCGGCAGAAAAACATGTAGGAAGAGTGCGGTACGGGGAGTTCTAAATGGAAGCGGGAGCGAGCGAAGCGAGCTCGGACTTGCGGAGCACCCCGACTCGGATCCGTTAGGTTCAGAGACTGTGCGGGGAGGCGAGCTAAGCCGTAGTGTTAGGTTTAACATGAGAACACAGAAGTAGGAGCCCCGAAGGGGCTCCGTCGACCACTCAACACTGTAGGAAGAGTGTAGTACGGGGATGTTTAAAATAATTACAGCCATCCAGAATGACATAAATTGCTGATTGATTTTGAAATGTTTGCTGACCATGAGTTGCTGACCAATTAGCTATTTCTGCTCACCGATTATATTTTTCTGCTCACAGAAATAACAATACTATGCTAACCATTTAATTGACACCCTTAAAATACGAGTTCACGTTTACACTCGATCATAACACAATACGGTACTTTTGATTATCTGTCAAAACGACCCATTTGTTTGTTTGTAATTTGTACAATAAATAATTGTTATCTTTGTTGAAGGAGGTTTCATAGCCTGACAAATTGAAACTATACTTTTTACTTTTTTTGATAACTGTTACTTTGACTGTGTCACTCTTGACTTTCGTTGTATAAATACATTATATTGATTTGTTTCTATCTGTTTCTACCAACCGATGGGCTTAGCAGGACCATGTCATCTGCGTAGCTAATATTATTGATACAAATTCCATCAATATGGCATCCGACGTTGGTGCTGCCCAGCCCATCGATCAGCTGATTGATGTACAGGCTAAAGAGTCGGGGAGACGAAAAACCACCCTGCTTCACCCCACACTCCAGCCCATACTCATCGGAGAGGGATCCTGCCCACCTCACACGGTTCTTCTGATTTGCATACCAATGCATAAATAATGATGTAACCTCTGTAGGTACACTAGTATCAAGAAGCTTTTGCCACAGTATATTATACGAAACAAGATCAAATGCATTGGAAAGATCCAAGTAGCAAGCGAAGACTGGGGTTTTTCTGGAAGTATAATACTGAACAGTCTGCTTAAGACATAGAACAGCATTTTCAGTGGAAAGACCAGCTCTAAATCCAAACTGTGCATCATTAAGATGGATATGCTGCTCCAAGTGTCGATCAAGCAGACCGTCCAGTACCTTCGCAAAAGTAGAAGCCAGTGATATTGGTCTGTAATTCACTATATCAGATGAGTCCCCTGTTTTATTTTTAATGATAGGTACAACAATAGTTTTCATTAGCTTTTCAGGTAAATAAGAATGACCGAGGCAGAGAGTATAAAACATTGAAAGTACCCTTGGAAGATGAACTCCTGCATGTTACAGGTGCTCGATACTGAGGCTGTCATGCCCTGACGATTTACTTCTAACCATGCCCTTGATCACTGAAGACACTTCCTTGGCTGTAAATTTCACATGTCGCTCAAGGGTATGACTCGCAGCATCCAGCACCTGCAACCCGAGCCCCAGAGGCGATTCCACTCTGAAGTGCTGCTGAAATACACTAGCTATTTGTTCTGGCTCATGCACTCCCGCCACACTCGCAGGAAGGCCCGACCTGTGATTCAATTTGTTGGTTGTTTTCCAAAACCTACCGAATTTTTTATTTGAGTGATGTTCCGCGATATTGTCCATTTTTATCTGTTGTTCATTTGTCTGACACCATTTTAGTTTGGATTTGAAAAGGCGCCGGGACTTACACATCTCATCTTAAATTTCACCGGAAGTCGGTTTTCCGTACTCCAACCAAGTTTGGAAACAAAGCCGGATTAAAAATCTAATTGATTTTTACATAGGTACCTACTTTACACTGGGCTACAATGGTCCCAAGCCACACTACTTGCTTTTGAAACCATAATTTAAGTAGCTAAGTAAAGTTCGGTCACTCGTTATACATTAGGCACTTAATAAGTTATTCTGCCACTGTGGTAAAACGCAAACTTTCTTTATACCCGCGACCCGCACGACGCACGCAATACTTCCGCCCGTACTCAATACCGTAGACTAGTATTGAATATAGCTAAATACTCGATCGATACTATGCAATACCTACTAGACGCGACGTGTGAGCGAGACAGTGAGACACCGGCGGCGAAGAATAGAGCGAGCGAGCGCTATCCTTCCGCGAAATCCGCGATGACTCATTGCATGAGAGATGTGAAAACAACAAGGTATTTTTTAGGACTAGGTGGATCGAGTATTAGTTGCATTGGAACAGGTGCCGCCTAGTATCGTAAAATACCTGTTCCCCGGATCTGTTCTAGTATATACTCCTCACCTCTACCAAAAATCAAACAAATATGTCCGTCCGACATTCGTTATGACGTTATGTTTTGTGATCCCTGCGTGTGGTTTTATTTTGATAATTCTGTAAATCTACTTCTGTTTCTTTATTCACGGTTGCGTCGAGTTGCGTCCGCGACAGTGTTGGTGTACTGTACTTGAGGAGATAGAGACTCATTTTATTGTATTGACTGAGTGTTTGTGTTGTGTAAATTTTATTAACTTTTATGATGAAGGAGAACCAACGAAAATGTATTAAATGTGGTTCGTCACCCGCTGAAGACCCAAATGTCATTCTCTACCGATTCCCTAAACCGGGAAAGAAGAATTTTCAGCGGTAAGTTTCAACGTTGATTCTCTAGGTACCTACAAGAGCAAACTCAGTTTTTTACAGCAAAGAAGACATAATTACTGAAAAGATTAGGCTCAACTGTACAATAGGGTCCATCGATTTGGCAGTCCGCGATTTTTTTGGTAAGAGATATGCTTTAGCTGAACATCCATACCAAATTTCAAGGTTAGGAAACCAGCGGTTTTTGAGTTATGAATTTTTGAAAATTGTAATTTTAGGTACTCTTTGGTCCTTTAGAAATCGGTAGTTTTACATACTCTTTGATCGGAAAACTCGCTAACGCTTATTACAAAAAGGTGTTAGTCAATTGGAACCCCGAGATTCATAATATGGGGTCCGCGAAGCGGACCCCTAACGGGGGCGTAGCCCCCGCCACCCATTTAAAACACCCAACAAACCTTCGGGATCCGAGGGGATGTGGGAGTATAAGGGCGGGGGAAAGCACGCGGGGCCGACTTGAGGGCGGACAAACTCTGGGGTAACAAATCGAAAACCAGGGGGTAATCCGTCAAGGTCAAGGTCAATCATACAAGGTCATTTCAAGGTCAAGGTCTAAGTAAATTGAATCCCAAAGATTCATAATATGGGGTCTGCGAAGCGGACCCCTAACGGGGGCGTAGCCCCCGCCACCCATTTAAAACCCCCAACAAACCTTCGGGATCCCAGGGGGATGTGGGAGTATCAGGGCGGGGAAAGCATGCGGGTCCGTAGGAAGGGTGAGCTCGGACTTTCGGAGCACCCCGACTCGGATGCGTTAGGTTCGGAGACTGTCTGATTGTAGTGTTAGGTTTGACATGAGAACACAGAAGTAGGAGCCCCGAAGGGGCTCCGTCGACCACTCAACACTGTAGGAAGAGTGTAGAACGGGGAGTTCTAAATGGAAGCGGGAGCGAGCGAAGCGAGCTCGAACTTTCGGAGCACCCCGACTCGGATGCGTTAGGTTCGGAGACAGTCGTAGTGTTAGGTTTGACATGAGAACACAGAAGTAGGAGCCCCGAAGGGGCTCCGTCGACCACCCAACACTGTAGGAAGAGTGTAGAACGGGGAGTTCTAAATGGAAGCGGGAGCGAGCGAAGCGAGCTCGAACTTTCGGAGCACCCCGACTCGGATGCGTTAGGTAAAAAAAAGAGCGAAGTCCTCTTGGGAGGGGGCAAATGACATTGACCTTGACCTTGACGGATTATCCCCTGGTTTTCGATTTATCACCCTCAAGTTTGTCCGCCCTCTGCGTTTCAAATTTGATTCCACCTTTTTGGAATGAGCGGCAGCGATTTTCGCCGTCACAAAAGTGGATGAGCTTTTTTTTTAATAAGCGGTAGCGATTTCGGCCGGCACCGAAGTAGGTGACCTTTTTTTTAATAAGCGGCAGCGATTTTTTCGCTGTCACAGAAGTAGATGAGCTTTTTTTTTAACAAGCGGTAGCGATTTTTCAACGTAAGCATCGTCAACAGGCGGTTTTCCGCCCAAAGAGTATGTAAAATTACCAATTTTCAAAATTCATTTTCTCGAAAACTACCCCCCTCCTAACTTCCATCTTTTAGGGGAGGGTTCCCCTCCTCCCCCTCCCCCCTCCCCCCCCACTCCCATCCCCCAAAGCGATGGACCCTATTGTACAGTCCTACCGAGCAAACAGTCACAGTAATAAATTTTGCTAGTGCCGACTGATGCCATGCTTAGCAAGGCAAATTTGTTGTTGCGGATTGCTATCACTATATTTCATGTTTCATTTTTGCTACTAGCCCTATGGGTTGGGGTGCACATAACCAGGCTGCTATAAGGGAGAGCCTCGCGAACTCTTCCACTGTAAATAATCAAACCTGATTAAACCTATTTTTGGATTTAATGGCAGCCCTGTTATGTACACTCCAAACTAACTCCCACCAATCCAGACTAGGCCCCCATATGTGGAATAAAGCCTAAATCTGCCAAAACATAGGAAAAAATTAAATTTCCAGCCTAAATTAATTTACTACTTTACTTTCAGTTGTGAATTGTGGGCAAAGTATTGCTTTCCCACAGAAGGGTGGTCCTCACCAAAATTTCATAAAAAGCTGTTTTCTGAGCACAGGATGTTGTGTCATAAACATTTTAAGAAGACATCTTTTATAGACTATGACCAAAAAAAGCTGCATAGACATGCCGCTCCATGCGATGAATGTGATGAGGTATTTTTTTTTATAAATTCTATATTATTTATTACAAATTCATATTATTCTTGGCCAAGGAGTGGAATTCGACAATATACCTCATGTCACTGTGTAATAATTCAACATTTCTTAGCTAGAAGATCAATAATGCTGAATAATTTGTTTTTGCTGGTCCACCTCAGTTCAGTAGTTGAGAGTTCTACTAATGAATTTCTAAAGCATCCTAATTTTCTTCATACATCTTGAAAGATATTGCATTTATGGCCAAAAAAAACTTTTTTTATGCCTGGCATATTTACTACTTACATTGCTACCTCAACCACCCAAAGTTTGTCCTAGCTTCCGATAGAGAATTTACCACTATTCCCAGTTTTGTGCCCAGCATAAATCACTTAATTTTATAACCTAGCATAATATGACATGATAATTACAGCTTGCATCAGTTCCTGTACTGGACTCGGAAATTCACCATGTGAAACTTCAACCTCAAGCTGGCCCATCACAAGTGATACAGCCTTTTAAGGACATCTCAAACATGGTTCCCAGCTCCACTAGCACACATTTTGCTCCGATAACACAAAATGTTCCAAAAACATCAGTGCAAATTAAACAAAAGAATGAAGAGGTAATAAAATTTAAAACTTTTCTATACATTTTATTTTTGTTGTTTTTAGGGTTCCGTACACCTAACAGGTGACCAACAGATACTCTATTACTAAGCCTCCGCTGTCTGTCCCTCTGTCAGCGGGCTGTATTTCATGAACCGTAATAGGTAGACAGTTGAAACTTTCACAGAATGTGTATTTCTGTTGCCGCTATAACAGCAAATACAAAAATTGTAAAAGAAAAAATAAGGGGGGGAGGGGATATCCATACCAAAAACATGTTTTTTAAGGTCTTCAAATGATTTTTTATTTAGCTCTACTGTAAAAGCAGTAGTACTACAGGCGTGAAACTTGTGTGATTATAGCACTTATACTTCAGTAAAACAACAAATAATATAAATTGCCCAAGTGTGAGTCATGTTTCCGGTTGTCAAAACAAATAGACATGCTGTTAAGTGTCCCATAGAAATTAACTAAATCTTGCGGTAAAACTGTGTTTCGATGAGAACTGTGCACAGAACTATGCACCACCAACACATACTCTCAGATCAATAAGGAAAACACTTGGATTACGTCGGAAAATACAGATGTGGCAAAATATTTCCAGAAAAAATATATATACACCTATAACTACAGACTTGATATCAAAATTTGAGGTTAGTCAACATTACTGACACTGACAGATCACGTCAGCACAGATTGACTTGCGATTGTTGGAGTTGCCAATGCAAAATTGTTGCCCACTCTAGGAAAAACCCACAAATTCTGCGGAAATTGCGTTCAACTAAGGACTTCTGAGAAATGGAGGAACTCATGGAAAAGTTGATGCAGAAAATGCAGTTTCAAAAACAAACATTGATTGTCACTGAAAACATAACCAAAAGTCTAGTGGGTACAATACAATACAATACAAAACAATATTCTTTATTGCATCACAACAGAAAAAAAGAAATTGACAATATAGAAGAAATCCTATACAATAGGCGGCCTTATTGCTAGGAAGCAATTTCTTCCAGGCAACCTTTGGGTAGGGAAACAGCGATAGAATAAGTTTGTGGGTACGATCGAAGAAAAACTGAAACCTCTTTTGAATGAAAACCAAAAATTAAAACAAGAAGTAGAATTACTAAAAAACAAGGTTAATTTTTTCGCTTCGGCCGCCACCGCAACCATGTTTCGTAACCAGTTGCAAAGGAAGAATTTTCCTTCTTTGTTGGCAACTAGTTGCGTTAGAAGAATATTTTGTCCTAATACGCAACCAGTTGCGAAGTTGTAATCCATTTTCCAGCATGGCAACTAAGTTTCGCAACCAGTTGCTAAACATATTTTTCATTTCTGGCTACGCAACCAAGAAGTGATATGATAGATAAATTATAGCTCCTGATATGTGATATGTTGTCAAACGCATTAAATTTTAATTAAATAAAGTATCGATATTTCTACAATATTATATTTAATATATTAATATAATACTTAATATATTAATATTTATGTAGAATAAATAAAAAGAAGAAAATGAGCCATGCATGAATGATTGATAGTCAAAATGCGACGTGATGACTCTTCATGAATGAGCTCACCACACCATACAAACGGTGGTAATGATCTAGTGGGCTCTACCCGCCCCGCAGCCCCCGCACGATTGCCCTGTCTAGACGTTCTACATTGGACGACTGTTTGGATTCTTAGACTATGGTATGGCCACTCCCTGCCGCTTTCTTGATTCCATACCCCCTCTGTCACCCAGATGGATAAAGATTAGTACTAATTTGTCTCTCGAACGCATAAGATTTCACCGTGTATTTTTTTATGTAGAATGTTTCTATTTCATATACTAAAGTATTTACTGTCCTTCTTTTTCTACCTAGTGTCTTCACGACCAGTGTCTCTATTACCTACTGTGATGTATCTTTTGTTATTTGTTATGTTGCAGAGGTCATCAGTTAGAACTGAAATTCTCGAAGAACATAACTATGCACATCCTGTTCTGGTCGAGACTACAGAAACATTACCCAGCGGAAAGGTAATTAAACTAAACAAGTCTTACCTTTCGTTTAGAGCTGTTTCAGTGCTAATCCACTGGCTTTATATGGGCAAGCCATGTCTTTAGTTCACAGTGGGGTCAAATGTTTTTCGTGTATGTATATATGTTATTGGCCGAGCTGTTTCTTAGGAAAAAATCTTAATTTTCATGAGCAGATTTCACTATTTGCCACTTATTATCCACAAGCTTTTGCCCGCGGCTTCGCCCGCGTGGACATCGTTTTTGTGAATGACTTAGAGGGTGCGCGGTGCGCGAGCCGCAAGCGGCTCGCGATCATGGACGTACATTTTCTCCACATCCCTCGGGAACTATGTCAGGATATGCTTATTAGTAAATCGCGTCATTTCCCACCCCCTCAACCATCTTGGTGCAAAAAATCACTCAATCCATTGTTCCGTTGTGATGTTAATTAACCAAAAAAGAGTATATTTTCAGTTCCCTCGGGAATTGCATCGGGCTATGCTATTTTTACGGGATATAAAGTAGCCTATGTCCTTCCTTGTGACACAGGCTACCTGCATGCCTAATTTCATTAAAATTGGTCGAGGCGTTGAAGCGTGAAAAGGTAACAAACACATTTTCACATTTATAATATTAGTAAAGATTAACAAAAACCCTGCATTTACCAAATCTCAGAAAAGTTTTTTGCCATTTACTCTGATCTTTATCTTGTATATTTCAGATTGAAACAATGCCTTCACTTGTTATACCTAGCCCAGCAAAAGGCAATGCAAAGCATTCAGCAAAAGAGAAGAAAAATAAAGTTCTATATATCAAGTGCCGAAAATACATGAAAAGAGTTTGCCAACTACGAAATAGAATAAAGCTAATGAAAAAACAAGATACACTACACGTCTTAAGTAATGAACATTCAGTTAAAATGCTGATGAAAAAACTGACTCCTACGTTTGCATTAATGCTACAATCACAATTAAAAAATTGCAACAGAAAACGTCAGGGCCGAAGGTGGTCTATGGAAGATAAAATTGTGTCTCTCAGGATGTACAAGAGATCTCCTACTTGTTACCGGCTTTTAAGAAGATTATTTCATCTTCCGGCCCCGAGTACACTGAAATCCTTATTAAGTAAATTTAATTTGAAAGCCGGCATCAATAAAATAATTTTTGATGTTCTAAATAAATACTCTAAACAACAAAAGCCTTCAGATAATGAGTATGTGCTCATGTTCGACGAAATGTCAATTAAGAAGCACTTGGAGTACATTAAAAAGGAAGACAAAATAGTAGGGTTCCAAGATCACGGAGAACATGGAAGAACGTCACAAGAGGCTACTTATGCACTAGTCTTCATGATTGCCGGCATACGAAAAAAGGTTAAACAACCTATAGCATACTATCTTTCAAGTGCTTATGTTACTGCAGATAGACTTTCAGTCTTGATAAAGCAGGTGGGAAAAACACTTTACTTATTTCTAAATAAAATTAGGTTGGTACTGTGACGTCGTCAACGAGACGCCGGGGGTGTATCAAGAAATAAAATATTTGGGATACGTTTTAAATAATTATTATATATTTTAAAACGTAAAAATTGATAGAAGGCTCTGTCGGCTGACTGATTTTTAGTAGCTTCAATGATTCCTCTTACTTTCTTGCTATGGTTTAGGGGAACTCAGCCCAGTCGCGCGGATCATAAAAATATACTTTTACTCAAAGGACCTCCGTCCTGGCTCACGGTCAGCCCTCCAATCTATCTCTTGTTTCAGAAAAACTTTCGAATGACTTATAAAATCAAATTTAAATTAATATTCTTAATTCGATTCGCGCTGGCAAGAAACTAAGCAAAGAGGCTGAGAGTAGATGTATGTAGAGACATACGATCTCTACAGTACCATCGTTATGGAACCCTCTATGACTTACACGCGTTTTTAGAATTAAACGCATTTTTATAAAAGTTTTATTACATTTTTAGGTGCTGGGTTGTTGCTTTCAAGCTGGCCTGAGCATAGCCGCAATTGTTTGCGATATGGACGGGGTTAATCGACGAGCATTGAGTATTTTGGGTGCTACTGAGGACAAACCGTACATTATAATTGACAAAGAACATGAGGTGGTGATAATGTTTGATCCGCCCCATTTGCTCAAATGTTTTAGGAACCTTTTCATGAAGTATGACATCATATGTCCAACAAATATTTCATCAAATAATGAAAGTGGAAAAGGTAAATCTTATTTATTAAATTATTTTTATTTTAGATGCTTACTTCCAAATATAATTAATGTGAGTTGCAGAAACGTCCATTAACTTTTTGCCAATAAACAACAAGTTTGACAACCCATAACTCTTTTTTGTTCAGAAAATATCATCATCATATCAGCCGAAGGAAGTCCACTGCTGGACATAGGCCTCCCCCAAGGATCTCCAAGACGACCGGTTCTGCGCTGCCCGCATCCAGCGGCTTCCCGCGACCTTCACCAGGTCATCGGTCCACCGAGTGGGAGGCCTGCGTACACTACGCTTTCCGGTGCGTGGTCGCCACTCGAGAACTTTACTGCCCCAACGGCCATCTGTTTTACGAGCAATGTGCCCCGCCCACTGCCACTTAAGTTTAGCAATTCTGAGAGCTATGTCGGTTACTTTGGTTCTCTTACGGATCTCCTCGTTTCTGATTCGATCACGCAGAGAAACTCTGAGCATAGCATGCTCCATTGCCCTTTGGGTGACCTTGAGCCTTCTTATGAGGCCCATAGTAAGCGACCATGTCTCAGTTCCGTACGTCATCACTGGCAACACACATTGGTCGAAGACACTGCGGTATCTGGGACGTAAAGATATTGCGAAGCTTCCCGAACGCTGCCCAGCCGAGTTGGATTCGACGATTGATCTCTTTCTCGAAGTTGGACCTACCTAACTGGACTGTTTGTCCTAGGTATACATATTCGGTAACAACTTCGAGTGTAGAGCCTCCAACCTTCAGAGGAGTAGGTATGACACGGATGTTTGACATAATTTTCGTCTTGTCCATGTTCATTCTAAGACCCACTTGTTGAGAGGCTCTACTGAGGCCATCAAGCATTGTGCCTAAGTCGTCCATAGTCTCAGCCATGACCACGATATCGTCAGCGAATCGAAGGTGGGTGATGTACTCGCCGTTGATATTGATGCCGAGTCCACCCCAGTCCAAAAGCTTAAAAACATCTTCCATCTTATAATTATTAATGACAGATTAAACAAAAAATAATTATCGTTCCTGCAACTGACCGTTTATATTTATTATTATTATATCTTAAAATGCAGTTTATATTATTTTCTTATCTTAAAATGAACATAGACATGCTAAATGAAATTTTAACTTTTACAGGTTTAGCCAAATGGAGTCACATAGTGAACTTCTATGAACTGGACAATGCAAATCCAAATTTTGTATTTGCTCCATGTTTGAAAAAGGAACACTTGAGTCAAAACACAAAACAGAAGATGAAGGTGAAGCTTGCAGCACAAGTGCTCAGCCACTCTGTTGCGGCAGGCATGTATGCTAAAATAGCCCAAGGTTAGATCATGTTGAAATGGAAAGTTGCTCAGAATCACGAGTTATAAATGTGAAAATGTTTTTTTTTGGTTTGTTACCTCTTCACGCTTTAACACCTTAACACATCCTGTGTCATGGAGAAGGCCATAGGCTACTTTTTATACCGTAAAAACAGCATGTCCGATACAGTTCCTGAGGGAACTGATAAAAATACTTTTTTGGTTGATTTCTTTAACATCGCAACGGAGCAACGCATATTTGTGATTTTTTGCACAGAGATGGTTCAGGGGATGGGGAATACATAGACCCTAATAGCATAGGGAACCCGAAAAGTTCCCGATAGCACAAACCGAGATAGAGACAAAACTATCAAAGTTTGTTTATGCCCTTTATGAACTTAAAATATCCAATAATTTTTGATAGGTAATAATTTTGTATGTAATAATGTTTTGTAATATTTCAGGCGAACTTAATTTATGCTGCTGTCACTGCTAACGTTATATCCAACATGGATAAATTGTTTGACGCCTTTAATAGTGAAACTCCAGATTTGCGTAGAGGGAAACCTCACGCAACCAACATGTCAAATACGTCACCACATATTAAACTATTTGAAGAAATGAAAATATTTTTTAAAAATATGGAATTTGTGGGGAGCGCTCGTCCGCCTCCATCAAAGCAAGGCTGGATCTGGAGTATGAATGGAATGAAGCGTCTATGGATAAATTTAAAACAAAAACATAGTGATATAAGAAGTCTAGCCACACGGCGGATTCAACAAGATCCAATAGAAAATTTATTTGGATGCATCAGAGGCAATTGTGGAGCAAACTCCAATCCTACTGCTGTACAATTCATTGCGGGTTTGAAGACGGCAATTATGTCAAATCTACCGTCCATGAGCGGAGGAGGAGGAAACTGTGAAGCCGATAGCAGTTCTGCGATAATAAATAATTTTAAGATGCTATTAACGCCGGCAGACACATGCAGTAAAACTTTAACCCAACTTGATACATTCACACTTTCTACAATTGATGATTCTTTTGAAGAAAGCATGAATGAAAATAGTGGAGAAATGCAGGCATGTGCATACGTCTGTGGGTTTTTAATCAAAAAACATAAATCCACATGCATTGAATGTACAAATATTATGTCATCTGAAGAATCCAATGTACATAGTTTTGTTTCTTTTAGAGAATATAACGAATTCAAAAACAGCTTGCACTATGCCTCGAAACCCTTAATAGAATGCGTAGAGAGATGCGCAACATTAGTAAATGCTGTAGTGCCAGTAGAAGGACACAAAGACGATTTGCATATGGTATGCAAAGAAAACATATTGAAAACAGTAAACTTTATTTTTTTAAAGACTTGTAGAATACATTTCGAGGAAACGTTAAATTACATAATATCAAGTGTATTTTATATATGCATCAAAAGATACTGTACCCTAAAAAACCGAAAATATGTAGAAGACGCATCAAAGTCTGCACTTAACAAAAAAAATAATATACTTAAACATATATAGAAAATAAAATAATCAGTGTGATTTGTTGACTATTTATAAAAAGTTTATTCTTCAAAATATGTCTTGATACTGAGGTCTTGTTTTTTTGGTGATGACATTGAAACAATTTTTAACACGCTTTTAACTATGTATGTAAGAAAATCTTGGAATCTTAATTTGACCCACTTGCCGGTCTTCGACTAGGATGAAATTTTGCACACGCTCTGAGTTCTGATGACAATACATGACTAGCTAAGAAACTTCATTACAAATCCAATATGGCGGCCTCCCCAAGATGGCGGACTGGCTGTTTGAAATCCACCCCCATGATATGGGTATCAAATGAAAGGGTTTGCTGTCAGGAATGCGAAAAAAATAGTCACGTGACTTAAATCCAATATGGCGGACGTCCAAGATGGCGGACAGGCTATTTGAAATGCACCCCCATGATATGGGTATCAATTTGATACTATCAAATGAAAGGGTTTGCTGTCAGGAATACGAAAAAATAGTCACGTGACTTAAATCCAACATGGCGGATATCCAAGATAACTACTTAACGTGTTTACTAAAAGCGTGTTTTTTAGTTTTTTAAACTAATTGATGATTTTTAATTACATACGGCTTTTACATACAGTGGTGACCACATAGTTTTAAAAGGCTGTATCTATTAAACCGTGATAGGTAGCCGGCAGAAATTTTCACAGAACATGTGTTATGTATGAAGAATTTTTTTAAACGTGTTTTTGTATTTGGTGTATCGTAAAAACTAATATACATACAGGCATGAAAAAAACATGAAAGGACGTTAAAACTACTTATACAATTAATTCTGTTAACAAAAATTATATTGGCTTTATGTTTTTTATCGTTCTTCATTCTATGACAACCACGTACTTTTCTGATACTGACTGTATTATGTATTTCATTTAAAAAATGTTGAATACAGAAAAAACATTATTTTATTTGTTGTTGGTTTTATTTATCTATAACAGTTTTTCTCCATTTTTCCGGAAAGAAGAGAAGAAACTGGAATTTTTTCGCAAAATCAAATGTAAGATCTTTGCGAAAAAAATCCAATTTCTTCTCTACTTTCCGGATTATTAAATAAAATATTATGAACGGAAGCATACTTGAATTTGGCGCTTCGAATTAGTTTTGGGGGCACTCAAGAGATGACGCTAAAATCGGACTTTGCCAAAGATGACCTAAGATTTTGTTCCCTTTTTTTTTCTATGGAGTTGGCATTCTTCTCCCTTGTGGAGTAATAGTGTTCTGGGGACTTTTTGGCGGGAATTTGTAGCGTTCAGTTTGTCATTTTTCTTTTATTATCCGAAAAATTACATTTAGTGGTTTTCGATGTGTAATATTGATAGTGTATTTATCAGCGAAGTATCATTTATGTGTTTCTTGTGTAGGATAATGAAATAAAAGTGTGTATACTGTGTTTCGAGTTCCCACAAGAAGTCCGAGCAAGCTTTAGCAAAAGTGCTATCATTTTGCTAAGGTATGTAGGTTAGGTTAGTATATAGACAATGATATGATGTGAACGTGAAGAACAGTGACCTTGAAGACTGAAAAGGAGAAAATTACTACATAATCTGAAAAATATACTAAAAATTACTGAAGACGTGAATTCTACTGCTGAATAACATATACTGAAGACTAGGCGGTATGGCCAATGAGCCTTAGCCTGCCCTAAAAGGGCGAAGTTAAAAAAAAAAAAAAAAAAAAAAGTAATAGTGTTCTGTGCATCAAATTCATCCATCAGTGGTTTGTGAGTGCGATTGTTCGTCGTTTAATTGGAAGTGTTAAAATGGTGTTTTCAGTTTATTTTTCCAGTAAGCTTAATATTACAGTAAGTAATAAGTAGTTTTAAATTTTAAAAACAGAAAAATGAACGATCCACCAGCTGGCAGCAATGATGCACGTGTTGCCTATGATCTTGGCCAGATGTTGGCTATTGGCATTGTTTCGTTTTATTACTGCACCTGTATTCGACTCTGCGATGCAAAACACAATACCTGACTCGACTCGACCATGTTACTGAGACTGCCGCGTGTTCTCAAATGCTTCATATAGTACGTACACACAGCTTGAGGCTACGATGGCATTGCGTTCTGTTGGTGCCTGGTGCGTTGCTAGTTTTCCAACCTTTTTGAGTTGACAATAAGGCTGGCCTTATAAAGCCGGGATTCCTCTCTGAAATCAGAAAGCCCGGATTTCCGTATAACTTCATTAATTACTAATAAGCATATCCTGACATAGTTCCCGAGGGATCTGGAAAAAACTCATGTCCACGCTCGCGAGCCGAGCGGCTCGCGCACCGCGCACCCTCTAAGACAGTCATAAAAACGATGTCCACGCGGGTGAAGCCACAGGCAAAAGCTAGTAGTGGATAAAAGAAAAACATACATTTTGTATATATTTTTGTGAAATATAAATGTGCAGGATTTTCTATTTTCTCAATAGAGCTGCAGTTGTAATATACAGCTTTGGTACTTGTTGGAGTTAGAGGTCATAGGTAGTTGAGTTCCAGTGTTGGCCAATAGAAGTTTGATAACTAGCAATGTACATGTTCGAACACATTGCCTTCTTAGCCTCAACACCACTCATGTTCTATAAGTATATGTAGCTTGTATAAGTTTTAATATACATTCAGTTTTGGTGGATTTGTCTATTTTTAAACAAACCCTGCCTCTCCCTCCATAACCAACTAACTCTTAGGCGTAATTGGAGGGTGCGCTGACGCGGCAACACCATACAAATGTTGACATGAAGAAGCATTTGAGAACATGCAACTCTGCTTAGAGATAAACTGCAAGCTGCCAGATGTTATTCTTGACTGTTTCAAAATATTTGTTAGGTATTTGAAAGCCTGCTCAATACACTAAATGAGATAGCAGGTTTACAGAATCTCGAAATAATGGCAGCAAAGGAGTCAGTCCTTAAGTGTACTTTTTCTAAGGTCTGGGAGTACTCTTAGGAAGCCATAGTCTTGTGTCGACAGACATTATCTCAAATGCAAAATAGTTGTGTAGAGCACAGACTACTATGGTAGAGGTTGTTGGGCACTATGCATTTGTAAAGTACATGCGCATGCTTATCAGCCTAAAAGCATCCACTGCCTTCCCTTCAGTAATTGCCACACTTGGCAGGCAGGTTGGCGATAGAAACGTGCATTGTGGCTGGCACAGTATGTGATTGTTATCTTGGTTGCCTTTTAGGATATACTCGAAGAGATGGAGTGGTTCTATTTAAGGGTAGCACCACAGGCCACATAAAGTACATAAATACTGTAAAACTCGTAAGTTCTAGAGAAAAATGAATTTGCTGAACATACCTGATTGTTGCAGGGTAGTTTTAGGAACCTTCTTCATTTTCCATTCTATGAAATGTAAATTGATTGGATTTGGGTACACTTAGGACGCATGTACATCATGACCTTCTTAGTAAACTGTAATAAAATCACTTTTTCGTTTTAGAAAGTGTATGTTTGCTTTCTGTTTTTACTTTCAAATGACTGTAGAGCAAGCATTAGCAAGCACCAAAGGCGTGAAGAAGGTGTGGTGTTGTGATAGCAAAAAAAATGGAATTTGAGATTTTGCAGGGGATTGATTTTTTTACACTAATAGAGTCTAAAACACAAAAAATAATAATATGTGTGTGTCTATTGTGTACATCCATCCGGTGTTCTAGTTCCCAAACTACTGAACGGGTTTGGGTGAAACTTTATTTTTATATCTCAAGCTGTTTTTTTTAAATTTCCCGTAACTTGATTTTTTAGAGTTGCCAACATAGTAAAAAATCACATAATTTTTTTACTGAAAAAATAAATTTACATAGGCTCCAGCAAACAGTAGTTTGTTATTCCAAGAAAAATCGGAATAAGGTATCTCTCATACAAATCAGGTAGTGTATCTTAAAAATGGCTCTAATGATTTTAATTAAACTCTGTGAATAACTAGGACTTACGAAGGCCTACTGCACTGAATACTTAATTTATCCAGGAAAAATGGGAGTAAAGTACCTCCCAAAACCGAAGTTATTTGGAAATATTTCATCAAGTATGATTACCTTACTGTATTCTTTGCTACTAAGTAAGTGTAATGTTTATAGTTGTATTGTGTATGCTCGACTACGACAGAAGGTTAAGGATTCGCGAGAAAGTATGCACAGCGTGGCTATACAGACAGCGACACATCAAGCTATACGAAACCAGTATAAGCTGGCCGCGTGAGTCGCGCGACGCCTTTGCGTTTCAACATATGCGAGGCCCGCGTATACTGGTTTGTATAGCTTGATGTGGCGCCGTGTGTACAATTTATCATTGTTTCTATGGACCTTTAAAAATGAAAATTTATTTGTCAGTACAATAAATACATGAGTTCATGCATTATGCATGACTTATACAAAACCTATTAGGTTTCATAAATGTTTAAATGAATCAAAAATATGTTTGCTATATGTATGTTTTTCTTTGCTTTCAGATGACCTCATTACTTGTCTCCATAAAGTCCAGTCAACCTCAAGTGTCTTGAGCATCATTATTAATAAAATAAATTATTCATAATTATTATTATTTTTAATAAGTATAGCATTTCTGTGTTTATAGCACTTGCTTCTCTTACTTGTCCAACCTGATCACATGTTGGTAAACATTTTCGCCAGTTGAGGCAATCTTATCATTTCTGCTCAAGATAAAGTTATCATTTTACTTTTTGCAACAACAAATCACACTTGTGTTTTAGACTTTGCATTGTAGAACATTTCGCATTGAATTACTTCTGTGTCTGAATACTGCTGGTAACCAAGATGGCATCCAGTGACCCTGAGTTAAAGGATGGATTCAACCTGCCCATCTGGATGAAGACTAAGCCTACAAAGTAAGTCCAATATCACACTAATACCAAAGTATATAATTAGGACTAACATACAGTATGGACACTCCCTGACGCTCTCTTTAGATTGCGACTTCACCCCCTCGTCACCCAGATTGATACACATTGGTTACAGTTTGGTTGATGAACGTATAGGATTTCGCCGCCATTTCGTTGGTTCCGTCATTCGTTTTTTGAATTGTCATTTCTAGCCCATTGTGTGCTAATACTATAAATGCGAAAGTATGAATGTGTTTGTTCCACTTTAACGCCTTAACAAATGAACATATTTGAATGAAACTTGGTAGACAGATCAAGCACTGGATTAAGATGTAGGAAAATTCTTATTTCATGCTTGTGAGCTGCTCCTCGATCAATTAAAACTATATCCAAGCGAGCAAAGCCATGGGCAAAAGCTAGTTTCTCATAATACCTTATATCAAACTCAGTTTAGGCAAAGAATACATATTAGTACTAACGTACAGTATGGACACTCCCTGCCGCTCTGGTCAAAACATAATTTTGACCTGCAGTTCCCAAAAAATATTTCCCTTCTTTAAGTAGTTATGACGTCTTCTTTTTGTATAAATTTTTTTTTTCTTCTGAAACCTATCATATGGGGTATTAAATGAAAGGTCTTTCTTAGCCGGTTCAAGTTAAGTACTTGTTTTAAATTAAAACATAATGCATTTTCAAAAAATTACAAAGTTTGGGCTCCTCCAGTTAAGATACGGCTGAATCAATTTTATTGTATTGTAATGATGTGGTATATTTTTAGAACTGATTAAGATAGCCCATTCATTTGATACCTCACACGATAGGTTTCAGCAGAAAAAATATATTTTCATACAAAAAATTAAGATGTTAAAGTATTTTTAGGTACTGTGGCACAGATGAGGACTAGACGAGCGGGTCAATATTATTGTTTTGACTTCAAGGACACGTGTGCCAAACGGCTATCCTGTACATCGGTTAGCCGTTTTTAGGGATTTAGCCGTTTTTCAAAAGGTATTTAAAAACAGAACCATTATAGGATCACTTGTGTGTCTGTTCATTCGTCTGTCACAGCCAATTTGCTCAGAAACTACTGTACCGATTGTTTGTTTGTGAACTCTTTATCAATGGAGTTGAAATTTGGTACACACATATCTAAGTAGGTGACCCAAAGACGATAATTTAATGTCAATAAAATACATTTTAAACATGGGGGCCACTTTTGGGGGGCAAAAGAGAAATAAAAAAAAAAGTTTTGCTAACTAATATCATGTCATTAATGTGACATATGAAATAAAAGGGCTTGTTATGAAAATTTAAAATATATATTTCTTTAATTTTAAGATAAATAGTAGTTTAAAAGTTATTTAAGAAAATAGGCGAAAGATGAAGATCCCGCCCCCCCCATCTCCAAAACTACTGGGCCTAAAATCTTGAAAAAATAACACTTTATGAGGTTGAATGCATAGATTACAGCAAAACTTATGAGAAAGTCCTTCCGTTCCCACTGGAAAAATAAAATTTCCAAGGCCTGAATAAGTAGACCCCTACTTACCTAGAGCATAGTATGTACTGTGAGGTCTTGTTCTGTTGGTAGTTAATGTTTTGGTGCGGAACGCTGTTTGTGTGACCCCGAGTCTCACTTGGCCGTTTTTTTTTGCGTACACCTAGTACTACTTTAAAGGAAAAGTATTTTAAGATGCCCATTTACAATTAAATCTTCACCTTCAATATCAATTCTTGTTTCCAAATGCTGATAATTTGATAAACAGATGATGTCATGATTATTTTTTCCATTCTGTCAGCAAATGGAACATGTGTTGGATAGTAAAATAGTTCTAGTTCATGCATTCTTGAATTTATATGAATATAATTATTTGTGAATGATATTATGTTTCTTTTTTTACTTTCTCGAGTCCGTAGTTATGGTACTGTACGTATGTACGTAGGGTAGAGGAAGTATATTGTTATGCAAAAAAAAAACAATTTTCGTGAAAATGTGTTCTATATCATTGACACATACGGAAAAACAGAATATCTCAATTCCGTCCGTGAGTCCGTCCATCACGGACGCGAGTAGACCACGGCTATCGAAGCATAGTCGAAACGTTGTGGTAAAAACAACATAAATTATATGAAATCACGTCAAGCCACGTTTTCAATTTGTCAGTATAAAAAAAATTGTCGAGTAAGCAATATATTTAATTTTGTTTAAAAGGACAGTGAACCCACTGCGAAATTTCGACTTTTCATACAAACGGCGATAACGATTTTCACCTCTTAAATGTTAACCGATTTGTGACAGGTTAACATGTCTACATGTTGCCGTTATAAATATCGAGCAAAAACGAGAAAATAAATCACGTTCGTTGTGTGGGATCTCCCTTAAATATTTATTTTATTCTGTTTTTTAGTGTTTGTTGTTATAGCGGCAACAGGAATACATCATCTGTGTCACAAAACTATCAACTGTCTAGCTATCACGGTTCATGAAATACATAGCCCGGTGACAGACTGACAGACGGACAGCGAAGTCTCAGTAATAGGGTCCCGTTTTTACCCTTCGGGTACGGAACCCTAAAAAGTATGTTTTAGTCCTATAAGAAACAGTTTGAATAATAACAAATCCTTACTAATATTATAAATGTGAAAATGTGTTTGTTACCTTTTCACGCTTCAACGCCTTGACCAATCTTTATGAAATTTGGCATGCAGGTAGCCTGTGTCACGGGGAAGGACATATAGGTTACTTTTTATCCCGGGAAAATAGCATAATCTAATGCAGTTCTCGAGGGAACTAATAAAATACTCGATTGTTGTGATTTTTTTACACAGAGATGGTTAAGTAGGTGGGAAACGACATAATTTACTAATCACCCTAAAGACAGTCATAAAAACGATGTCCACGCGGGCAAAGTGGAGCCGCAGGAAAAAGCTAGTACGATAATAATTATTAAAGTAGTCGAAGGTATCTTTATCCTTCCTTACTAATATTATAATTGTGAAAGTGTGTTTGTTTGTTTGTCCGTTCTTTCACATCGTCATCAATAGAGCAACGGATCAACGTGATAATTTGCACAAAGATAGCAATTGACTGGGTGGCAAGTCACATTGGCTATTTTTTGTCCCGTAAAATTAAAAAGCCCGATGTCATTCCTGGGGGTTCTGTAAAATCTGTATTTTGTTTGTCATTTTATTTTGCACATCGCAACAGATCAACGGATTAACCAAGCGTCTTTACGCACACTTGACTTGGGTAGTAAGTTGGTGAATGCGTGACGAGAGCGTTACGGAAAGTCTTATCGGGCTAGGCGAACGGAAGCAACAATATCGGTTGTCAAAACGACCAAAACAAACATATAAGATAAAAAAAGATTTGATCATTTTCAGAGGATAATAAAACTCTTTTCATGAACTGTCTATATAGACAAAAAAGATTTGATTATTTTCTGAAAACTTAAGTATTTACTTTCACACATATAGATGGAGCTAAAGAAGTTTTACTTCAGTCGTGTGGTCTAAAGCACACTCGTGTTTTTTTCTCAGAGATAGTTAAAAGCGTGGAAGTGACATAGATTACTAATTAGAATGGTTTAATATTTTAATGGTTCCCAAGGCATCTGGGAAAACTCATTTTCGCGTTGGCGAGCCTCAGGGCACACCCTGGACACTTCCATACATCGAGCTAGAAACGACATTTCTAAAAAGAAATGACGGAACAAACAAAATGGCGGCGAAATCCTATACGTTCTACAACCAAACTTTAACCATTCTGTATCAATCTGGGTGACGAGGGGGTGAGGACGCAATCTAGAGAGCGGCAGGGAGTGTGCATACTGTATGTTACTACTAATAGTTAAGGTCTAACAAAATTAGCTGAAACTATTTTAGTGGCCTGAATTTCCTTACAAAATTTCAAACATCGATATGTGTCTACTCAATATATTCGCAATGTTTGGATTCAATCCAGCCTGCAGTTTTTGTATTAAAGCAATACTACGTTTATATGGAAACTCGAGCCTCCTGGGGACCCTTAAATAAACCCTTAAATAAACGCGACTTTGCTCCGGACGCCCCACCCAACAGAATACCTGATACTTACATGTATTGAATAGGGATGACGAATGCTAGTCATCTGATTTACTTTTTATCATATGTCAAAAACGACATTTTGTTCTAAAAATGTTCTAAATACCTAGGCGTGACGTCATAGTTTTGCAGCGTCATTTGAGTACATAAATGACGCTGCAAAACTATGACGTATGATTTGTGATTTTGGTGAATTAAAAATCGAAGACTTGATGGAAAACAAAACGAGCAAGGTTTTACGACGTTTAAGTAGGAGGGTAATCTATTCAAGAGTTCATAATTTATTTCTGATGCTGTCGTCATCCCTATTGTC
Source organism: Coleophora flavipennella (assembly GCA_947284805.1). NCBI lineage: Eukaryota > Metazoa > Arthropoda > Insecta > Lepidoptera > Coleophoridae > Coleophora > Coleophora flavipennella. Next base: position 2,539,800 of record OX369273.1, read on the forward strand.
GTCGTTCTCCTCAATCTCCTGTTGGTTTTATATTTGTAAAGTGCCGCTCTCGCGCTGTAGCCGCGACGAACGGAAACTGACATTTGAATTGACAATGCGGTAACTACCTCCTAATTGTAACTCACTGAAACTATGATTAATTGATTAATATGACCACAACAGTATAGAAAATATGACTTAATGCATGTAGCGATGGACTTTGTATTCCAGATGTTTATTTTACTACTCCATAACATAACTAGTTGTTTCTAGTATACAATAGTTTATTAATTAAATAGTTAGGCTGAGTCCAGCTGTTTTTACCTAGGTAGAACAGAGGCGTATTTAAGAATTCGGCGCCCCGGGCACAATAAAAATCCGCCCCTCTGTGACAAAAACAATTAAAAGTTTTAATCATGTGAATTATTTTTGTTTCCATTTTTTAGGGATCCGTTTGGTTCACCGAAAAATAATAAGGCTAGCTTAGCTAGTGCGAGTCGGAGTTGCGTGCTAAGGGTTCCGTATTGCCACACGATAAACGTCACCTTCTGTTTGCATGTTCATTGTTCGTAGTGATTCGTCACCCTTATTACCGCTAGCCCGACTCGTATTTATCTAGCTTTATTATTTTTCGGTGAACCAAACGGATCCCTAAAAAAGGGAAAACAAAAATGATTCACTAAATAAAAAATAAATAATTGAAAACTAAAATAAATGTTCCTACCTATAATCGCTTGTTATTAGCACAATACTTAATATTGTTTTACTTAATCCTACTGATGTTTACACGAAATTGAAAAATAGTTTTTCCTTTTACGTGTCGGCGCGGCGCGACGGAGCAACAAGGAACACACTGAAGTACGTACCTACTTGTAACACTAATAATAATAATAAAATAATTTTCCGCTACTTGATATATTGATAACGCTTATTGTTTTTATCAAAGAAAATCTATAAGAAATCATCGACTGCCTAATTCAAGTTTTGCTCTAATTTTTTCTACTACGACTGGCGAAAGAACAACCGTAAAAGGGGCGCCACGTAGTCCTAGACTCTTCTCTTCTGTGGGGGCGCCCTCCGGCCGCCCCGGGCCAAGTGCCCCCTGGACATAGGGTAAATACGCCTCTAGATACCAGTGGTTAGCCTCGAACTGTGGACTCGCGATGTATGTACTCGTCTGAAAATATATAGGTAGGTACGCTCACTAGCGCTTGCGCTATGTAGGATCTGTCTAGCGCCATCTAGTGGTGTTTCAACATTTACATCCTATATCTCGGCAACCCCTTGACCGATTTGGCTCATTACGAACTTAAAAATTCTATTTGTCTCATTAATTCGCCTTCACGACGTTCCGATCAACGATACTCGAGTTATCGTCGAACAAATATTTATACATATTTACAAATGCAGTATTGTTCGCTTCGCTCGGTCTAAATTACCTTCATCATATCAGCTCATATACGTCCCCACCGAGGGGCTCAAGCCTACCTTGATTTTAGGGCGATCGGGTCTTAGTCGAACACACGGGCCCAGCGGGCCCAGTGCGGGTTGGTCGACTTCACACACAACCGTCGAGTTTCTTCGCAGGCGTGTGGCAGGTTTTCTCACGATGTTTGCCTTTACCGTAAAGCGTCGGATAAACGTACATCATCATATCAGCCGAAGGATTTCCACGACGACCGGTTCTGCGCTGCCCGCATCCAGTGCAGCGGCTTAAAATCACAATTTTATTTAACGTAAGGGTTAAATCTACAGGCGATTCTCCGTTTCTAAACTTTCAATATTTTCTTTCTTCTTGGATTATTGTCATACTAAAACAGAATTTGTTTTATTTTTTATTGATATTCTAATTACATTTTCATGTTCTAAAATTTCTATTAAAATAGTAACAACCGTAGTATAGACAACCGATTGTAAACTATAACACGGAGAAGATAAACTCCAAATTTATGTGATCATCTTAGATTTGGAGGCTTGGCAGTTTGTGACGTGTGACGTGTGTCTAGATGATTAGCGTTTGACATTGTAAACTGGTCTAGTATGAAATAATATTAACACGTTTGTCATACACCTACCTATCATATTTTTGCGACATTCACGACAGTCATGCTTACGTTCACCTCACACAAATAACAAAAATAATATGTTTTTAACTAGCGATAAACGATGATAATTCTGACTTCTTCTTTGTAGCGGGTTTTTCCGAGCTATGCCCATATAAAAAGGCAAAATATATAACGAAATATTGAAGTGTTCGGATAGGGATTGAACCGCCTACATTTTTTGGGAGGCACACACAGGCTGTTGTTCAAGTCTCTCACATTACACCCTCGAACCGCATGCACGGATGAGTATTCAATCCGTGCTTATACAGGGTGTAACAAAATTGGTGTAAGTCCTGTTAGCTGGGGCTTGTACTCATCATACTGAACAACTTTTGATCTACAAGTTTGCTGAGAATGCAAAAAAAAATTTTACTCTTCATAAAAAACGATCAGCTGATTGACCAATTTTGTGAATTTTTGTATGGAGCGTCGAAATTTATTTAAAAAAAATTGACTATGAGTGGGTTCCTTGGGGAAAGTTTTTCAGTATGATGAGTAAAACCCCCAGTTAATGGGTCCTATACCAATTTTTCACACCCTGTACAATTCGCAGGTATATTGTCAAAATTGTGACATTATAATGTCAGTGAAATTATAATTGCACGGTAATTTGTCAATCGGCTCCATTTCTTACAATTTCACGGCCTATTCTTGGTGTCATCTATGTGTCCGAATAAAACCGATGACTTCATCTTCTGCGAAGCATTCAGGTAGAATATAATCAATCGAACCTGCCCGAACCTTCGCTCGCTTCGCTTGCTCAGTGTTATTATAATGTCACTGTAGTGAGCGCGTGAAATTACAATGACACTAAGAATAGGTGAAATTATAAGAAATGGAGCCGATTGACAAATTCCCTAGCCATTATAATATCACTAGTAAAATTATAATCTCGACTTTGACAATATACCTGCAACATATTATACATTCTATCGTTTATCGTACTGCAACATAGCAGTTCTATCGTTTCGTAAAGTATCATGTATTGAGTAAGAAAGATTCGATCGAACAGATCAAGTTACAAAGATTTATCAAAAAAAATATCATAGATCCAATCTTACACAACAGTGTAAACTTTATATTTGAATCCATTCATTATTTTTTTTTCACAATTGGTAAGCCCTTGGCATCATCTCACCTGATGGTAAGTGACGATGATGCCGAAGATGGAAGCGGGCTTACCAAGATTACCCTATGCAATGGAGAACTGGCTATCTTATCTTCAAGCCGGAACACATCATTGTTGTTAACACTGATGTTTGGCGGCAAGACTTAGATAAGATGGTGGTAGCTAGCCAGGCGGGCTTAGAAAATGCCCTACCACCAACCAAACCGAGTCTTACAAGTTGACTCCGCCGAAATCGAACCCGCGACCTCCTAGTGTGAAGCTAATGGAATAACCATTCCGCCACGGTGGCGGTCGGTATTTTTGTGTGTGCAGTAGGTACAGAAAATAGTTGAAACATCTATAAAATGTATGTACTCGTACTTACTTGGTTATCTTTGTTACCTCACGAACAACCAACATTTGATAAATTGCCAGAAGTGTGGAGTGGTGTGGAGTCGGTGTCATTCATTCACATTGTGGAAAATTTCTACGGTGTTTTGTATTGCCAAAACGTAACACTCCATAAATAACTGACGTTCGTAACTGTCAATAGGATTGAAGTGTCTTCAGTTCTCAATAGAGTCAAAGTGAAATCTGTATGTACATGTTTACTGTTCTGAAAGGTCGAGTATTTAAAGGGTCCTTAGTTTGCGTTAAAAGTAAGGCTTGAGAGAATAATCCGTATGTACGTATCTGATGTCATGAAACTTAATCTTAGTCAAATCTGTATATACGTAGGTACATATTTACTGTCCTCAAAAACAAAGTATGTAAGCGTTTTCAGTTTGCGTTAAATGTAACGCTTAATACAATAAGTCTAATCTTTATGTATGTAAATAACTTAGTGTCTTCAAACGGTCAGTCTGTGAGTGTCTTCAGTTTGCGTTATAAGTAAGGCTCAATAGAATCATATAGTCAAATCTGTATGTACATATTTATTGTCTTCTAACGCCTAGCTTATAGTGGCCCTTATCACCAAGTAATAAGGTTGAAAATTGGCTAAGCGTGGCGTTTGTCGAGAGTGCCTAATGCCTATGCGATCGCTTGTGATGTATGCTCTACTGTTGCAACATACTCCACTGCGTTATATTAAGGTCGGATAGATTAATACTCGTGGGATTGTAGATATAACACATATTTTAATGCAGGAGTTTGTACAATCTTTGTGTCGTTGAAAAGCCTTATAGCCAACATTTAAACTGTACAGCTTTTCAACATATAGATCAAAGCAAGGGAATTCCAAGTTTTGACCAGCAGATTCGCTAACTGTGTTGTAATAATCTAATCATCAAGTTATTTGTTTAATCTAATTCTATAGATTTTAGAGAAAAAATTGATCATTCCAGATTAAGATCCCACCATCTAAAACTTTTAGCGAATAAAAATAATTATAAAGTTTAAATTGAAAGCATTTGGATGAAATTTGGTAGGCAGATCAAACACTGGATTACCACATAGGCAATTTTTTTTCCCACGCTCGCGAGCCGCTTGCTTCATTCTTCTTCTTCGCGAGAGATCGTGGTCGTTACTTAGGGGGGGCGAGTGACGCGCTTCACAATAGGTACGTCGCCATTCCTCTTTCGCCGCTGCCTTCCTGGTACATTCGTGAGTGGACCATTGACAGCGGTTTTTATTTGGTCAGATGAACTCAGATCAGCGGATTTCATTCATATCAGTCAGATTTTTCACCCTCGATTACTGCCATAAAACGATATCCACACGGGCTCAGCCGCGGGCCAAAGCTACTGTTTATAGAATTGATATACATACATATGTATTTGCCTTCCCAAGGTGCCATTGAAATGCAAGAATAACAACTTATTGCAGTATACCTATGATGCAAAAGTTATAATGTTTTTATCAGTATATAATATACTTTTGGCTGATTACCACACATTGATATTGAATAAACAAAATCATCAGAGTTGCAAGGTTTTTATTTGTTTGAAGTCAATGACATACCTACTTGCGTGACCTTGCAGGAAACTCCTAGAATCGCTACACAAGGTCGCCTGTTCTTGCGATTGTAAATGTATACTAGTCTAATAGTAATTTGTGCTTATGCTATAGAACGTTCTTCGGAACAAGGCGAGGCACCGGAGGAGAAGCATAGAAAAACGGTTTCGCTAGATCAATGGCATTCAATGGTTTAGTTAGGTATTCTTTATTAAATTACCTTCATATACGGTTAATTATAATTATACGGTACACCTAAGGATATTGTCTAAACTAAAGAGTGTGCTAATTTGTTAAATGATGTACTTTACTCGATCATTAAACATCCCAAGAAAAGGCTTAAGTAAAAGTCTAAAACGAATTGTAAGTATATTGATTTGAGCCCAAAAACACAATTATTTTATAATATTTTCTGAAAAGGCATTTTGTTAACAAAATACACAAAAAACATATACATGTAGTGAATTTTATATATTTTAAAACCTCGTCCGTTTTAAAAAATATCGAGTTGTATTGCTCTCGTAGACGATCTCCTGGAGGTCCTCCATAAAAAGGTGTTCGGCGGTGAGCAGGATATCTCCAGCTTAGATTATCAGAAATTAAAAAAACAACAAGAATCTTTCAGTGTACAGAAGGTATTCATCGAAGGAGTAGTTAAAATTTTAATTTTTGACTAAATGGCGGCTTTCTAAAATATTCTCTATACATTCTGAAAATGCAAAAAAAAACGAATAAAAAATATTCTAACTGGATATAACACCCCATAATGAAATTTTGAACTTTGCACCCAAAACTTGAAACGTCGTCGCCCTGTGAGTGGTGTGGCGGACACGCCCGCGCCGGCCACGCCGCCCGCTGTCACGCCAGTCGCAATCATTTCTCGCGTTCCAATGCCTCTTCGCCGACTGAGCCTAAAATTAAAAAAAATATAAAATACTTTATGGCTTGTAGATTACAGAAAAACCTATAAGAATTCTATCAATTGAAAAAAAAAAGTGGTAAAGTTAATGTAATACGTTCACTTACGGAATAAAGTTTTAGTCATAATAGAAAATAGTCTATCGGTCTATATCTACAGGATTCATTTCGGAAAGTGTGTCCTGGAGCTTCACGACCTCATTCCCCCTCTTCATTTCATCATCGAACGACCAGTTGCGGAGGGCGATTCCACCCCTTTGTCGGTGTAACATCCTCGGCTGCATCGGCACTTACCATTAGGTGAGGTGCAGCCAAACACACTCAAATTTTCAATATTAAAAAAAATAACTCGCTACTGTGGGGATTTGTTATTTTGTATTTGCCTTTGGCATTGTACGGAACCCTCTCCACGCGAGTTCAACTCGCACTTGGCCGGTTTTATTTCTCTCTTACACCACTTCGTGCCATTCGGTCTTTTGGAGGGTGTTCAAGTCCTTTCGTCACCACTTCGTGCCAATCGGTCTTTTGGAGGCGTTCAGGTACTTGCGTCACCACTTCGTGCCAATCGGTCTTCTGGAGGCGTTCAGGTTCTGTCGTCATTCCAGCGGTACCCGAGGAATCCAACAAGGCGTTTCCCGATTGGTAGTCTCTTTGCAGCACGGTCATCTTCCAAACTCTCTAGTGGGAGCCAGCGAAGACCAGCTGATTTTGAACGTAGGGCCGGGAAATCAGTTTTCGTGTTCTTCCGAAGAAGCCTCCATTTCCCGTCCTCTCGTCTGGTTGGTCCTAGTATTTTACGATAAATTTTCCCTTTAGGTCTTGTTAATTTCTTTGTATATTTAATAGTAATTTTTAGGATAATTAACAAAAACCTAAAAAAAATCAAAATTGTTCCAAGTTTACATTGAAATCGGTTTTTTAACGTGGTTAGCGTTTCCAATTTTTGATATAGTTTTTATGATGACGAAGTTCCCATTAATCAATATTGAGCTATCAGTCAGTTTGATATTCGTGACAGTATGTTCGTGACATCTACTACTATCCAATATTTTTATAGACTGGCTTTTATTTCTATTTTAGGGTTCCGTACCCAAAGAGTAAAAACGGGACCCTATTACTTAGACTCTGCTGTCCTTCCGTCTGATCTGTCTGTCCGTCTGTCACTAGGCTGTATTTAATGAACCGTGATAGCTAGACAGTTGAAATTTTCACATATGATGTATTTCTGTTGCTGCTATAACAACAAATACTAAAAATTTGAAAAAGTGAAAGTCTCCTTACAAAAAAACGCGAGAAACTAGCGCCATCTAGTATGATGGTACGGAACCCTTTGTGTGCGGTTCTGACTCGCACTTGGCCGTTTTTTTAAAATCAATATTGTAATCCTTTGCTTTCGTTATCTTGGTTTGCTAAGTAGTTCGGAAACAACACATACTTCAAAGGGTGCCAAAGAGACCCTATTACTTAGCCTGTGCCGTCCGTCCTTCCGTCTGTCTGTCAGCGGGCTTTATTTCATGAACCGTAATACTAGTATTTCTATAAGCGCTTTAAGAACAAATAATAAAAATAAAATAATAAACTCCCATGAAACGTTTTTTTTTGTTATATGGTACGGATCCCTTCGTGTTCGAGTCCGGCTCGCACTTGGCAGGTTTTTAGTTTAAATAAGTATTTCTTTGATTCTTAAAAGAAGTCATCCTTGAGGTCTTCTAATACCATAATATATTTTATAACATAACATTTCATAACAATTTTTCATCCACTCAAAATTTTTAGGTAACGAGCTTAGATCAAAAATAAAAGGTAGATGTAGTGTTAGCGCTTTAAAAACGGGGTATAGAAAACTCTGCTCCAACCACGACGAAGCAGAGTTTTGCTTACAGTCACGCGTTGGCAGACTTACTGTCAACATGCCAAAATGTGCTGTGACTTGCACAGTGAAGGATATTATAGGACCTATCACGTGTCGAAACATTATTCGAGGTCACCCACCACAAGGTAAAGATGCATTCCTACGGATATCCTTACTAATATTATAAATGTGAAAATGTGTTTGTTTATTTGTTCGTTTGTTACCTTTTCACGCTTCAACACCTAAACCAATCTTGGCGAAATTTGGCATAAAGGTCATAATACGGGAAAATACGGGAAAGGACATAGGCTACTTCTTATCCCGTGAAAACAGCATAGTCGGATGCAATTCCTAAGGGAACTAAAATAATATTTGTTTTAGGTGATTTTTTTTAACATCACCATTGCTTGCGGCTCGCGCACCACTCATCCTCAAGGACAGTAATGAAAACGAAGCTAGTAATAAAATAAAACCAGCGTTACCCCACTTTTTGTTATGATTGTAGTATGAAACTCAATATGTACATTATTTTTAATGTGATTACCTCAAAGCAATTTTTAATAAGCTCATTTCGAAAAACTTTTAAGGTATAAGCTTTTATTTGCAAAGAGTTTTTAAATTCAATGTGCCAAATAAAGCATATGCTCCGTTCCAAGTTAAAAATCCGGGCTGATACAGTATTTCTATGATTTTAGTAAAAACAATAGACGATTGGGACTTATTTCTACCTTCGTATTTCAACCTCAGATCAACTTCAAAATACCAAAACGATCCATTTTCACCGTAAATACGGTTTCATATCATAACAAATTTCAGCTCAATCGGACCCCTGGATGCCGCTCTAAAATGGATCGCAAGATTTGAAGCGGATTTACATACGAACGTTGCAAGTAAAATAAAAGCTTGTAGAAATGTCAAGTAGGCACATAACGTATCTACACCTACATTTTAAAATTAGCAACAGCTTAAAACAAGGATTACAATTTATGGTTTTAAATTTTACAAAGCATATTATAAAATCCGACGAATTTCAAAAATTTCCAAGTCCTTTTGTCATCTTCATAAGATGCGAAACATTTGCTTTGTAAATAGGAGGTATAGTAGCGAAAATAATTCAAACTGAATTAAAATACCCATTGACGGTTTCGCTACATAATACGTAGAATTTAGGTTTAGGGCCTAAAAGAGGATATTATACGAAAAGAAATTATTCGTGGGGTAAAACAAATATATTTAAAAATGAGAAAAAGTAAAACGGACTATATATAGAATGTGATGGTTGTCATTGTAGAATGATAGTAGACTTGACATGCAACATAAAATTTTCATCTTAAATTATATAAATGTTGCATGTCAAGTCTACCATTATTCTACAACGACGAAAAAGTTTTCGTTACAGTATATTTAGAACGCGTATGGAGCGATTATCTTTTTTTATTCAAACTTTATAAGCCTTTGACATCATCTTACCTAGCATAGCCAGTAAACGACTCTGGATTTCAAGCCCCAGGTCTTTCCGTACGCAGATCTTGGCATACCAAAGATTTGTATGGCCTTGACCATGATCCTTTCTGTGTGCAGACTCCACGTAAGTTCTTTATCAAAGGTCATGTCTAGGTATTTAACGCTCGTAGACCAGTTTAGTTCTGTACCATACAGTTTGAGAGTTTCTAGACCTTGTAGGTTTCTTTTCCTTGTGAATGGTACCACCGTTGCCTTACTAGGGACTCTGCCCTGTCGCACTCCGCGCTGTATGAAAATGTACCTACGCCGCGCTCTACGCCGCGGGGCCTCCTGCAGGAGGCAAATCAGTAAATAGAGAAAAGAGTTACTCGATAGAAAGTGAGGCAACTTGTAGGTGAATATAACTGTAGGTAATTGTTAGATTATCTGTGCGAACCTAAATTGCACTTTATTGTGTCGTAGCAAGAGTCGCCATTTATTTAAATGATTTTGCGGAGTGAAACTTCTTTTACGTTAGTAAATAGTCTTTATTCTTTGCCATTACGCCGCGGAAGCAGTTAAAAATGTCTGATAATCTCTAGGACAATATTATTATTTTGAGAGTACACATTTACTTCTGATATGGAGATCATACGCACGGTTTTACCCTATCATGAACTTTGTTATCTTTATTTTCGAAAATATAGTTATTTATTACGTCATAATGAACTTCAAAATAAGGTGTTGTTTTATTATTATTAGGTATCGTTTCTAATTCAGAGTATAATAAATAGAGGTTCAGAATAATCAATAAATATGTTAGCCATAAAGAAAATGTTTGTTGACTTATTTTATAGATCTTTACTATACATTATACAGGATGTCCCAGAGAAATAATAGAGGAGGAAAATGCAATAGCTGACACTAATATATTTGATGTCAATTGTCATACAAAACGATTTGTTTTTCGATATATATTTGCATTTGTTCGAATATACCTTGATTTGGCAAAAAAAAGTTAGGTACACTACAGTTGGGGTGAAAAATACGGGAAAAATTTTCTCATGTTATGCTTTCCAACAAAATAAAAAAGTTTTAAAAATAAAAAATAGTTGCATCAAAAAACAATGAATACTGTCAAAGGAGTGATCAAGTCCCATACAATTTTTCCATCAATTATCTATCTATGGAATAAATAAAATAGTTTCATGTTACTTCGATGAGCCTGAGAATCAATTTTAGTGAAATAATGCTACAGGGTAACAGATGTCAGATAATCTTGGTATCAAAAAGTAATGAAAGTAATGTTTCTTAATGTAAGGGACTTAAGAAAAAACGCGGGCGCCATTTTTTCCATACAAACGTAGTTCCCTGTTGCCTCCCTGGATAATGACAATAGAGTAAAAATGGTTTTTCCATCACACCTAAATATCTACCATGGCTTGTAAAATAACATTGTTGTAAAACATGTGTAGTACAAATAGGTTTTAAAACTCTCATATACTTAAATAAATCTGGTTCTCTGTAACATACTACTAAAATAAAAAAAATATTATAATTTGAAAAACAGTATTACCAAAAAAATATATGTATTTTATTCCCGAAGTGTACCTACTTACTTGACAAAATCATAACGCACAAAAAATAATTTAATATTTTTTAACAAGATTACAATATAAAGTAAATAAAATATACTATTTCAACTTGCCACTCAGAAAGTTAAAATAATCTGCGTCCAGTATTAAAAATTACGCCTAATAGGTATTAGCAATCAATCTCGGAGTCCAGTACACTAAAGCCAGCTCACAATCACAAAGTAGAAGAATCACAAGTCCAAATCACTAACAATCGGAGCGGAAACGTCTAAACAGTACGAGTCGCATGAATAGACTGAAAAAATACGCACCGTGAACGCGAGTTTAGCGTCATCACTCCGGCCAATCACAAACGAGACGATTTTCTCAGTACTAGCTCGCTAAAATAAATAGGGTGTAGTGCAATACGCACTTTAGAGATGTCCTTACTTAATATTATAAAAGTGAAAATGTGTTTGTTTTTACCTCTTAACGCTTCAACAACTCAAACAATCTGCACGATAGGCATGCACGCAGCTTGTGCTATTGAGAAGGACATTATCCCGTCAAATTAGCGTATTCCGATACAGTTCCCGAGGGAACTGAAAAAATAGGTACTCGATTTTTTGCACAGAGATGTTGAGGGGGTGGGGAAATCATATAGACTACATATAAGCATATCCCCAGATTGTTCCCGAGGTAGGTATATCTGGGAAAAAAATAATTTCAGGCTTGCGCCGTGGGCGTCGCAACGGGTTGACGTGATTTTTTGCATAGAAACAGTTGAAGGGGTGGGAAGTGACATAGGCCTAAAACGTTGCGAGCGAAGCCGCGGGCAAAAGCTAGTATTTTTTTTTCAAATGTCATAACAGAAGAAAGAGATGCGTTTGCCAAATTTTTGGTGATGTGTGCGGTGTAGTTTCCTGTAGTTTGTATGTTTCTATCTTGAGATCAGCTCTCTGTCTTTGACCTCCACTACATAGGTAATGCTCTTGTCACATTGTGTATTTCTCGGCCGGGGGAGTGTGTGTTCACACTCCGCTCCCATTGGCCAGGCCGGTTCGAGTGACGTCACAGTTTTAAGCGTGTTATTTTGAACGTTGTTTTCTTCAGAGGCACAGTAATAATATTTGCTCACTCTATAATGCCATCGCGATAAGATAAACTGTATCTAAGGTTTATAAGCAAAAGCGAAGCAATCTTATTTTCAGTGCGAGTAATATCTTATGTTAAGCGCCATCTACTGTAATTTGTCCGGTAACTGAACGAAAAGTGTTATATAAATAAATTGGTGCAGTGCAGGCGTAACGTGCGGTTTCTTTAATAAAAATAAAAAAAAACCCATAAAATTTTTGTTTGGTAACATTCATTGTCGATGATATATACCGCAATATGTACCGCAATAGAAATATACCTTTGATGTCACAATTCAACAACTTATTCATGTGAGTATGCAATGCAGTGTTTAGTGCTACATAATAAAGGCTGAAATAGTTTTACGACCTTTCGTAGCTTGCCAATTCAATTCACTTAAAGTAGGTATACGTGTTTATAAATTTAAATTTAGTCAAGTATTAGGTGAGTCAGTGATTTGACTGTGAGCTCCGATGTAAGACTAAACAGGTTAACCTAATTATGTTATTTATCTTGTTTACTGTACATAGAACATTAGCAAAAGCCCTGGTTTTGGTCTTTATTGCTTGAAGATAATGGCGAAAAGTGGCTAGGAGGTATTTTGTTGATAGTGTCTACCCGCCCCTATGCACAGCAAGTAGGCAATTAAGTACTAATTACATTTTCAACTAGTATAATTATTTGTCCTTCAATCGTTGAGAAAGCTAGTTATTTTACTGTCTTCATTGATTGCCTACTAAAATACTTGCCTAAGCATTAATTAAAGAAACGTCATATAATTAAAACTTTCCCGTTTGTCTGAAGTAATAAATAACCTACGTGTTTCTTTGTCGTAGTAAAGTCCTCTGTTTACTATTGTAAAGGTTGACTGGAAGAGATCCGTCTAAGGGATAAGTCCGCCTTTGTACAAAAGCTTTTTTATATATTATTATAAGTGTATATTTTGTACAATAAACAGTTTACAAACAAACAAAATAGGAAGTGTCTAATGAACAAAATTTATTTAAATATATCATCATCACATCAGCTCGTATACGTCCCCACGGAGGGGCTCGAGCCTACCCTGGCTATAGGGTGATCGGGCCTTAGTCGACCACGCGGGCCCAGTGCGGGTTGGTCGACTTCACACACAAACTTCGAGTTTCTTCGCAGGCGTATGCAGGTTTCCTCACGATGTTTTCCGTAAGAGCGTCGGATAAACGTACATATGAAATCGAAATTCGAAAACACATTGGTACGTGGCAGGATCGAACCGCGACCTCCCGGACAGGAGGTAGCAGTCCTTGCCATTACGCCACCGACACTCGCCTTAAATATATATATATATTTTTTATCTTTGCAGAGATTTTGAACCGTTCGCCGCATCGCCGCCACCAGCCGAAGATTCCTTCTTCTTCATCCGTTACCCGCAGAAGGACACTATACTCGGACAGAAGACAGAGCAGGAGTTGCCGGGCCTTTTAAAGCAGAACACCACCGATCTGCCGTCGGCGACGTACAATGGGCGGGAGAAGGACTGGTCGCGGCACACCAAGCCCTGCCAGGAGGTGATCCACGGCATCGCGCCAGTCAACACAGCTGGTGAGCACGCTTTGGTTTCACATACCCACCCCTCTCCTTACACACCGGTTGCCGGTAGATACCTGTTCGGTCCAGGGAGGGACAGAGTACAGCTTGGCAAAAAAGCAAGAAAGAGTTTGAGGTGGTGACAGATGGAACTAATTGATTCTTTAATGGCAACACTAACCGGAAGGTTCGATTCCCGGTGGGGTTAACTTGTAAGAATCGGTTTGGTTGGTAATTGGGCATTTTCTAGCTACCACCATATTATCTTAAGTCTTGCCTCCAAACATCAGTGTTAACAATATTGCTGTCCATTCGCTTCACACCAGGAGGTCGCGGGTTCGATTCCCGGTGGGGTCAACTTGTAAGACTCTGTTTGTTTGGTGGTAGGGCATTTTTTAGCTACCTCATCATTACAGCTCATATACGTCCCCACCGAGGGGCTCGAGCCTACCCTGAATCAGGGCGATTAGGCCTTAGTCGTACACGCGGGCCCAGTGCGGGTTGGTCGACTACACACACAACCTTCGAGTTTCTTCGCAGGCGTGTGCAGGTTTCCTCACGATGTTTTCCTTCACCGTTAAAGCAATCGGTAGCTACCTACCACCATCTTATCTAAGTCTTGCCTCCAAACATCAGTGTTAACAACATTGCTGTCCATTCGCTTCACACCAGGAGGTCGCGGGTTCGATTCCCGGTGGGGTCAACTTGTAAGACTCTGTTTGTTTGGTGGTAGGGCATTTTCTAGCTAGCTACCACCATCTAATCTAAGTCTTGCCTCCAAATATCAGTGTTAACAACATTGCTGTCCATTCGCTTCACACCAGGAGGTCCCGGGTTCGATTCCCGGTGGGGTCAACTTGTAAGACTCTGTTT